>CM061174.1:20874990-22262853 GCA_030763345.1 Mythimna separata
GGTCTTCTAGGCTAACGAGAACTCGTGCAAACCTATAGTGCTTGACACTAACGAACGCAGGGAAGTATGGCAGAGTAAGGAACTGCACGAAAGCTTTTTCAGGGCCCTTTAAGGGCCCGAAGTAGAGCAATTGGTGTCTGTAGCCAGGCCGCATGTCGGTGATCTTTTTGGAAAAATCCAAAGGTTTTGTCTATACAATTATGAACGAAGTTACCATGACGAATAACTATAATACCGGAGATTTATTGTGAAGGAGCACAGTTGACTTTAATCGGGTATGTGACCGTTCGAGAAAAGTCAATCCTCCACATTATCTCTGGTTGTTCTAGTCTAGCCAATTAGAAATATTTGCATAGGCAACCTTGTAGCCAAGATTTTTCATTAGCAACTAGTTCTGAAACTCTCTCTTGTGGGTTTGGAGATCGGTGCATCATCACTGACTATCGTAGAGAATGAGTTTGATATAGTGTAGAGTACCGAAGCAAAAGGTGTGTAATCGTTGACATATCCGATATATTTTATACCGAGTGAAGCGAAAGGGACTTCTTTTTTTAATTGTTATAAACTAGCGCTTGACTTGCTTCACTGTGAAGGCTTTTCTAGAGATACCTTAACTAAAATAGTGTCTTTTTCATCACTTAGCCCTAAAAAGGGGTTGAATACTGCCATTATGTCTGAATAAGACGACACGAAATAACATAGTGAGACTCATAAAAGTAATGAAAAACATGAAAGGTAATGGAAAACTTAAGAAAAGACGGATAGATCTTATAACTGAATATATGCAATTGATAACGTCACAAATAAGAGAGAATTTACTTCAACTCTACCGTGAGATAAGGACAAGCAAAAGAAGAATAGCAACAACAAATTACCTCTTCACACACAACCCAATATTACAGTGATAAACGACAAGTTTATCCGTCCGTCTGTCACTGGCTCAATATTAAAGAAGCTGATAGTGAGTCAGGCAACGGTAATAAATGTGTTGTGTCTCATATACGCCTACGATACTCTTTGATAATTCGCTTTTACACGAGCAGCGGTTCGGACGCGGCATCTGTATATATTTTTTGTTATATTATGTAATTTGAATGCTGAGATGGGTGTGAGAGACAGACTGTATATCAAGATTGTAGTGCATCTAGATTTAAGAGGAGAAGTGTTGATGGATGCTGTATGTCTGGCTTGCAATGAAAATGCAGAGTTGAAATTAGAATTTGGTTTTTATGCAAACGGTAGTGGCATTGGGGATTAAAACGATTTCAAAATTGTTGCTACCGAGAAGTATCATTAATTTATAATGCAAATGTTATCGTTTTACAGTCGTTTATCTGATTTGAATTGAAACTAGCAGATTTGATGATGTACTATTTTTATAAGAAATCTACAAAACAAAGAACTTCAGTATAATTGTTGAACTAAAATTATACAATATAGTGGGAAAAACTGTAAACCTTTTGATGAAAATAACACGACGTTTAATCTGGGCAGTGTGACTGATGCACAAAATCAACTATCTTACTTATTTATACTTATTTAATATATAATGAATCTGTTAAAGATCGGGCAAAGTGGAGAAAGTTTAGTAGGAAAGCTGACCCTGGCAATGGCCGGGATAACTAAAACTAAAAAAAACTAAATTTAATTATTTTTACTTATTTAACAAATAATTCACACCCATATTAAACAGACAAGAAGAAGAAAATAGAAATAAAAGTACAAAGATGACGGTTGTATCAGAAGAAATCTCTTCCAGAATTTTATTTTAATCAACTACACATTAGTTAGACGAACTAGATGAAGGTCAACGTTCTGTAATGATCATTTTACTGCTAATAGTTTACACAGATGAGTAACCGCAGGCTGTGCTTGATTAAACGTCAAACGACGGAGACGGAATAAGTGCTACAGAAATATGACTGATTGATGACAAAAATAACTCAAATGACTAACAGAAATTTAGAAATAAATAGAAAAACTAATGCACCATGTGATTCAGTACCAGAGAAGCATAAAAACTGACAGGTGGGTTTTTTAACTTGCCTGGCATCACATCTAAGATGACTTAGCCTGTATTAAATTCGCTCAGCCAAAGTGTATATAAATAGTGAAGCAAAAGGTTTTCGTTATAAATGTATTGGGATATATATAAAAGGTTATTTCTGTATGGGTAAATATATTCGGGTATATTTAGAATGACACGAGTTATTTCAATTTCAAGCGTTTCAACACAGGTGCATCGGCACCTCTCATCGGTTTGTAACCCCAATATAAACGTGCGAATTTATATGAAAGCATGAACGAAAATAACAAGGAAATAACATCAAAAATAAATTAAGAACAATAAAACGGAATTATATTCTGTTAGTGATAGCAACTTCAAAGATATAAGAATAGAGAGAGCTGATGAAGTTAATAAAAAAGAACAAAAGAAAGAAACGTCAGCCAAAAGAAACTGTAGATATATTGAGAAAACTATATGAACTCATCCAAGAAGATTTAATGGCGATGACTCTAATGATGTTAGAATTACCAAGAGAAACCTATTCCGAGAAACGTGACTGCATATGAGTAGAAGTATAAGATTAACGCAGAAACAGTCAGTAAAAATCTCATCCATAACGAAATCGAAAATCTAAAAGATATAACTAATAAAAGATAGAATATTTTAACTCACACAAAATAAAGCATTCACAATGATCCTCATGAAAAATCAAAAGCATCCACTCAAACTCTCGAAGCATACAACAATATACTTGAAGAACTCAAGCCTACGCGTCTCGTTGAAACGGAACGTCGTCGGGGTTGGAGAGTGCATTACAGACGCAATTTATGATCCTCCAAGAATTATTAGTGTAGTAGGTAAGTAATGTGGAATGCGGCTTTGCGAATCATGTGATAGTACGAGGATAAGCTGGTATGCGTTGCATGTTGAGATATGAAAAGAATTTGGCTGTTAACAGGTTCAAACTGGAAAATAACGCAAAGATTAAAAAAAATTACCACTTCCTGGACTTGTCTGATAAATGCCCGGATGGCTATGCAAAATCTTGGTCTTACAGATAACTATGATTACCAGCTAAGGGAATGGTGCTGATAAATTCAAAAATACACTATTCGTAAAAAGAAGATGCACACGAGGGATATGAGGGCGAATAAAAAGAACACTTGAAGAAAAGAAACATGACTATGTTAGAAAAATAAACCAGCTTAAGAAAAGGTTACTCAAAGGCCAGAGTCACTGCTCATAATAAAAAAAAGTTGACATTGTCAAAAAACCCGACCGCAAAGTCACAATTCAATTTAAGCAGTCTGATGCAGTAAGTACAATTTATTTTACATATTTCAATCATAGATTTGACGCCATCAACTGCATTCGATGGCTTTTTGTCAATGCCATATTTTGAATAGGGCTCAAGCCCGGGTGGAAGACATGTAGTGTTCGATGCCCGCTTTAACCTATCACATACCTACAAAACGAGACACAATAGTAAAACAGTAACACCGCGGTCTCATAGGACCGGTCGGGGATTCATGATTAGATATCAGCAACACTGAAATGGCCTAGTAGGGCTGAAGCCGGGAAGGGCTGCGGGAATATTTGAAAGAGTGTCCGTGGCCCTAGAATGTAAAACACAATTAAGGACCCAGGTTGGTTTTAGCAGGAGAAGTCATTTAATGATTTTTCACATCAGAAAAATCTAAGAAAAATTTGAACTTTCAGTTGATCTTTAATGCACTAACAACTACTAGGCGCCAGGAATTCCATAACAATTTGGAAACTCTGCAGGAAGGCCGGAAGCTATAAATTGTGAAAGTCAACACGTGTGTGTACCTATACCTCGGCAATAATTCATGCGTGCATATTTGTGCAGAACACAATGTTTTGAGTTACAACATTGAGAATATGACGTAAATGGAGAGAAGTATGGCTTAATGAGAAGTTCAATCCACTGTTGCTTTAGAGTTGAATTTTGCATCAATTAAGCAGCGGTGGTTATAGATACAACATTAGTAAAAACATTGCAAGTCTTACATCATAAGCTCTTTTTTAAAGAAGAAGTGTATTAAAAATATGGTGGTAAGGATTTAGTCCAACTACATAATATATCATTAATATAAATAATAAAGAAAATGCTAACGGTGAGGTATCGATATCACAACTGTTGTTTCTTAATGTAACTAACGCAGATCTTATACAGCGTGGGGACAACAATACAATAATAAATGAAGACGCTGGTAATGTCACCATTATAAATACTTTTTATAGTGGAACCTATACAGAAATCACAAAAAAAAACAATCGGCCTATACATTTATGTTTGCATAAGTCGACAAAATGTACAGGACATTTTTTTTTTTTTTCGCAATTTCTTGACTGGTCTGATACTAAAAGTTATTCGTAATGATCAGTATTGCCCTAGTGTTTTTGTTTATTTTTGTATTTTTATCTCCACATTGTATCTGTTAAGAGCTAAAACAAATTTTGGATAAATCTGGATTGTAACTAGTAATATTGTATAAATTATAATACATTTTTTCAAACAATCTTCAAAGTTAAAAGTAAAAATCTAACATTGAAAAATCCGCACGAAACCGATTCTCAAATACGCAATACTTACGTATACACAATAAACAGACTGAACATTATGAAAAATTTACGTAAAATCCCGGCAATATACTGGGAGTTCCCAGATTAATGCAAACATAAACAACGCACAGGTGCATAAACAGTCAAATACCGAAAATATATAGGTAGTTGATACAGTAGCTACAGAAAATACGAGCGGTGGTATGCAGTCTGTTGTTGAGCAATCCTATCCAGTTTGAGCATATTGCACAAAATAACAGTAATAGTAGGCTACTTTTTCATGCACCGTCCTATGGAGTACGTTGGTCGGAGATGCATGAATATGGCTGTCCTTGGGGCTAGGTTCCGTGGTCGCCCTCGCGAGAGCTGGCTGGACGTCGTCAAGTCCGACATGAGAGCCATTGGCCTGACTGCAAAGGATGTCGAATATCGGGCAAAGTGGAGAAGATTCAGTCGGAAAGTGGACACTGGCAATAGCCGGAATTAATGCCAGGTGGAAGAAGAAGAAGAACAGTAGGCTACTTTCTATGCAATGGTTGTGACCTGCCTAGTATCATTCATCATCTTATCAGAGCCCTACTCACTAGTCTATCATAGAAGACCATAGATTGACTGTCGTAGATGACGTTAATAATGCGAATAAAGAAGTTTTTACTGTCCATTATGAAAAAAAAAAATATTCCGTAATGTTGACAATTTAGATTTTTTTTTAAATATTGATCCTTTTAAAGACAAAAAAACCGTTCAGCTTATTATTTTTAAGGCAGAGCTAACACTGATAAACAGCATATTGATAGACATGAGATGACACAGGCATTTCTCTTAAATCAAGAGGTGAGACATTGTTTACTATTTGTTTGTATACAGTACACAAACACGATGATGTAAGCACACATACACACACTAAGCCACACAACACATCACTAATGGTAATGTTACATTTAAAGCAGAATAAAATGCTGTACACAATAGAGATTACAATGAAAAACGTAATACATATCAAAATGTCATACACAACACAGATTTTAATGAAATACACAAAACAGAATATAACACGATATACAAGGCAGACTCTATTCTGCTACACATACTTCAAAAAGCGCTTTGTACTTTCCTAGCACATTCAACTCTACATACAGACTATATTGCTTCAAACTACACAGTCATAGAGAAACAGGACTAAATTCCAATACACAACACAGATTATAACGCGACACACAACATAAACTACACAGCACAGAATATAAAGCTGCACACAACACAGACTATAATGCGACTGACCTGAGGCGTCCATGTGGCGGCGACGCGCGACGAGCTGCGGCTCCTCGTGCGCCACAGCTTCTTGCTGACACTCTGCACCACGCTGCTCGAAGACCGCGACTTCTGCATGCCACCTGCGGGAGGAGCCACGGTCGGAGCACTTCTACCAAGCAACGTCGACAAGAACGAATGCGACTGCGTTGGGGACGTCGGCGATGGCGGCGACGACGGCGTCGACGCAACAGACGCGAAACGCAACTCCCGGTATGTCAAAATCCAGCCCTCTTCAGTCTGACAGCCTTTGTGAGGACCATCGTCATCCACGTCACTCGGCATCCGAGGCTTAATGTTTCGCAAATTCTTATCGTAATTGATGCGCTTGAAGCGATCCGCTTTGTCAGCGTCCACGCTCTTCTTGCGCGCCATCCTAAGGTACCGCTTGATGGTGTCGCTGACCGACTGCGAGACGTCGTCGTGGTCGACACTGGAGCGCCGGCGCGCCGGCTTGGGCCGCTCGGGCGTGGGGCTGGTCGGGCTCGTCGGCGCCGTCTGCAGCTCCAACTTCTCCCGGTACGCGCGCTCCAGCTCCAGCAACACTTCCTCTGGAATAGCATGCGTCTGCGTTCCACAGTCCACGTACTTATCCTCCTGCGACTCGTGAAACACCTCAATAAGTGGCGGTGGCGACAACGGTGGCGATCTATAACCGTCCGCTTCATCTTTAAAACGAGTAACACCAACAGTTCGACACCGCGGAACACTTCTAGAGTTAGAGCTAAGTGCACTGACGAACCCACTAGGTCCATAGCCTCCGGAGACACTACCACCGCTACCACCACTGCCACCACTCCTACCGCCTCTGTAGGGCTTGGTCTTACGAAGGTCATGATATAGTCTTTTTAATAAATTCCTATCGGTTAACAGGTCCTGCACTATATTGTCCCTGTTCGGGGATCGTACATAGTACCTGCTGAGGTTCTCCAGCAGGGTCCTCTCCCGAGAGGGATTGGAGTCGGCGTCGGCAGGGATCCGTT
This sequence comes from Mythimna separata, assembly GCA_030763345.1. NCBI lineage: Eukaryota > Metazoa > Arthropoda > Insecta > Lepidoptera > Noctuidae > Mythimna > Mythimna separata. The sequence continues at coordinate 20,881,879 of CM061174.1, forward strand.
CCGACTGCTGCTTAAGATACTTCCTTAAAGCACGAACTAGCTCTTCCGTCTCCGAGTGCCTCGTCGGACCGGAATCTTCTTCTACTTTCAGGTACGTGCGCAATAAATCAACTAGACAAGTTTCCTCTTCCTCGGGCACGGTGCGGCTCACGTCGCCGAAACCGACCGAGCGCGCCTGCGACGCGGCGCCGAACTTAGAGGTGGAGGTGGCCGGCGTCGGCGCGGCGAAGAAGTCACGCCGGAGCTTGGCGATGTCGAAGCGGCCGCCCGAGGTGTGGCTGATACACAGGTCGGTGGGCCTGGACGGGGGCTGCGGCGCGTCGTCGACGGGCGAGCGCGCGCGCACCGAGCCGCCGCGCGCGCGCTTCTTGCGGCGCGGGCGGGGCAGCGCGCCCGGGTACGAGCTCTTGCGCCACAGCAGGAAGCGCGGCTCCTTGGCGCACACCTCCTGGAAGTAGGCCTCGAGGCGCGGCACGTCCTCGGGCCGGTTCTGCGCGCCGTCCGGGATGAGCCGGCGGCCGGCGTCGGACATGTACTTCCATGTCTTGCGCGTGAGGAGCCAGCGCTCGCGCGGCTTGTCGCGGCGGCGCGCCACCTTCGTCATGGGGTCGGGCGCGGGCTCGAGGCGCTGGCGGCGGCGCTCCATGGCCGCGGGTCACATGGGGTCAGGCGGGCTCGCTGCGCATGGCCGACCTCGGCCCGCGCACCTGCTTGCGCGAAACTGAACACTGCTCCGCACGGTGCGGTATATTATGCGCCGAAATAGCCGTCCGGTTATAGAGCGGCCGTGAACTGGATAGGGTGCGCTCGCGCACGACGGACCGGCGCGGGCGGCGGCTCGGCACGGGACTGCCGCCCGCCCGTAAACAAACCTCGCCCGCCCACGCGCCCCCGCCGCCCGCCCCGCGCGCCTTGACCTATGTGGTGACATGCCCTAGCATCCGTGATTGACGATGGTCATGGCTCACAGTGCCGATGCGCTTCATTCATGGATGCATCCGCGGACGTCCCAGGATCAATAAATTCCAAATTGCGAAGTAAATTGTATACAGCCAGCTGGTCGCATTTTCAGTGCAAAATCTTCTAAATATCAACATAATTATGTCTTGTAGTTAATATATTTTTATTGAAAACCTCTGTCTAGAACTCCAGATCATATAGATCAAAGAGTACAAGCTGCATCTTCAGTATGTGCCTTATTTATTTGTGAACACCTGTGAGATTCTCCCACCTGTTCTTGTTTTTATAATATCAATCTGAGTGCTTTTATTTCTGATTTTCATACTCAATACTGTTAATCTTGAACTCTTAAAAATATAGACTTACTGGATCATGAAGGTAAATGATTCACATGTTTTATTAAAATGACAAACATATTTTTGAAATAAATATGATAAGTGTTTATGCCAAGTTTTAATAATAACTATCTAGAGACAATCGGTCAGCCAAAACACGAACGGAAGAGATAAAAACTATTGCTGCAAGTGGACAAATTAATAGGAACAGAAAAAGGTAATTAGAGACTGAAGTAGCTAAAGCTTCGTTTGTCTTTGAAGGACGAACTAAAGTTGGAACAGCTGAATAGAACAATGTAGACAGTAAAGAAATGATGAATATCAACACTAATACCCAAAAATTTGTAAGTGAAGGTAACACTAATATTGCAAAGACGAAAATTTGTATGTGCACCTGTGTTTGTTACTTCTTTATGTTGAAATAGCTGATTGAAAGAGGGTTCCTCATAATGACGTTCACCATGTAGCAGGACTGAGTCGTCTCTCTCCTCGAATGACATTAATTAGACATGAACGTCAAAAACCACGTATGTTTTTCAAAAATAGAAGACCTTTCGGTTAAGTGGCTCTAACTGGTAGTGTGATTTTTGCTGAAAACCCTCAATTTATGAAAAAAAAATCACGGGTAAATCATATACTGGAACAGGATTAGGATTTTAATTTGGGAGTTCCCTTAGGATAAATTTCGAAATTTATGCAAGCAATGCTGTTGGCAGAAGCTAGTATTTTTATATTTCTGGAATCAGCTAGGTACGAGTAATTGACAAATATAGTCTTTCAAATGAGCCAAACAAGATATCCACAGCTGCTAATTAAAGTAACGAGGTAGTGACCGCACTAATTATTAAATTTCAGTGCGATCATCGAATCATTTACTATATTTGCATTAATGTGCGAATTAACAAACCTATTCATACTCGTACATGTCTCATTCCAACATTTCCTGATAGTTGACACAAAAATTGGTCATGGGTTGTTGACATAGAACGCACAAAATTCAAACTGCTTGTCATAGTTATGATATGTCTGGTGCCTGACAAACATGTTTAAAAAAAAAACTCAGTTTAGATATGGAAAAAAATATAAATAGTTAAAAATCTGTAACTATATACCTACTCGTATGTATGATTTTTATTTTAGGCAAAGACATTGGAGAATTGGCTATAACCATCTTGATTTCTGTACTGTAATTTAAATTTCTGGTTAACTAGACGTGATGAGAGGATAAGGAACCTCCATTCATTCCTTACTTCCAAGTTGTGCCTGTAATTAATAAAAGCTGCTTCTCAATTACTTGAGGGAAAAATGGCGGAAAACTAAATAAAAGAGCAGTACAGTGGATGCTAGATAATATAAATGTATATGTAAGGTGAGATACGAGCTACGCTGGTGACCACAGTCGTCACATCACTGAAGATAGGACCACATGACGAAAAAGTCGTTGAGATCACAACCCTCAGCATTGAGGACAAAGAACTCAAGGAGGAGGAGGAGGCAATAAGATGAAGAAGTAAGATCTGTGAGAGAAAAACGAGGTCAAATTCATGAAACTGGTGTTGCTTGGGGAACAGAGGAACTCTGCAAGGTCATTAGATGAAAGAACTTTATTTCCAAAGATTAATTATATACCTCCCAGTAAATCATTTTGTGAATATGAAAATTATGTAATAATCTTTAGGGACTTTATAGCAATAATAAAAATTTGAACACAATTATAATGTTTAAAAGCAAACCTAAATACAAGCACAGTTGCAAGATCGAATAAAGATCAGCGAAGAAATTTCTAGAAAGAAGCATTGCAAACAAAACGTGTTAAGATCCAAGTCATTACAGGTCGTCAGCCCGTCTGGCTATAAAGTCTACATCACAATTATTACCCAATTCATTCAGAATTCTTAAGCCTACACTCTAAAACAAATACTTCAGTACCAGTGGCCTACAATTCTAAATTCTTTCCTCGTTGCAGCCCCACCGTTGCCAACAAAATAACTTCGGTGTTACAAAAACTATACGCCTACCAGACCATCTAATCCCAAAACAACAACGGACTCAAAACTTGCCACCACTGAGCGTCAAAACAGACTGAAAAAACGTTTTATTGCCGCAGTGAAATCAATAAAAATTCAACGTAAAGTGTTGGTAGCGTAGTTTCGTGTCGGCATTGCATCGCCAGCGCCACATTCTGCACAGCCGCGGTATACATAACTTCCTAGGCCACTTATAAAACGCTCCCATTTAAAAATAAACCCACGACATAACATAAACAAAATAATTTGGAAGCTCTTCCCGACGACTACTAACGCCATCTAGTGAGCGCAGCGTAAACGAGGAAAATTGAAAGCTTGCCAAATTACACTCGATAAATCTGGGTTTGCATCGGGATTTTCTTATGCTCCGAGTTCGAGTATTGACCGCTAGATGTCGGTACAATGAAATCAATTTTGAATGAGACAATTTATTTAAACGTGCATGTATTTATATTGCACTATTTATATGGATTAGATACAAATATATCTTACGCAATAAAATGTATTTTCGTAAGTTCGCTTCGTTCCAAGAAAATTAATGTTCTTATTATGACAGAGTGAAATGCAGATGACGTAGTTATCGATACTCTTGTGTCTCTAAAGCTACATTTAACTACAAATTCGTGCAGACGTAATATCGATCGTTAGGTGAGTTAACGAACCGATGACAATTGGTTTGTAATGAAGTTTTGGCATGCTCCCGCGCATTGTATCACGCGTTCCAATTTTTGTGATTCCATAATTGATATTGCATTGTGATGGTCGACAATGGCAATGGTGGCCTGCCAACATATCGGAGCATATTTCGAGGAACAGTTTGCGTCAATAGTTCGGAAACAATAGAAGAAAATGTAAACGATTATATCAATGTTTTGCGGTCAATTCTATAAACAACTAAACACATAGCAGCAAGAACTAAAAAAACCACAAACACGAAGTTTGTCGTTGTAAACATTTCTAAGATTCTAAAATAAGCCAAATTGACAGCAATAACGGAAAACATAGATGTTGATGTAATTAACAAAAAATACAGCACTGATAATGAAGAAAACTAAAATTAGAACAGAAAACATTGGAATAATGTCAAAAAACTAAGTTTTAACAATGAAGACAGACATCTTCAATCTTTTGAGTCCGTAGTTTATTAGACATGAATGAAAATAGAAAGATACATCATAGAAAAAGAAAAATCCTCAAAGGAATAATTGATTTGCAAACAAAAATTTATCAAATGCCATTGATCTGACCGAAAGAACAGATAGACGAAGAGGTGCCTTGGACTCAATAAAATTAAGGAGACACAAGGGAGCCATTTCTTAAAATAAAAGCAGTTGACGGCGTAAACAGTAAAAGCATATATTTATATTTGTTGAGGAAAACAGACAAACAGTTGTTGATACGATCAACGCGAAATAGGCCAGTGATGATGACGATAGCTGTTTTACTCAGAAAAGTCTATAAATCAAGCCGTTTCAGTTTCAGACTAGGCTACAATATTTGTATATCTCTTCGAATTATGCCACATGCTGGCAACACTGGCATTGAAATATTATTTAATGTATTAAATCACACAACATTATAATGATGTGGAAGCGGATAAATGAATTTGAATAAAAATGTTTCAAATAGAATTTTGTTGGTCATTGGAAAAATAATATTTATGCTTTATGAGATTTTTCACAGATAAAATCTAAAAGGTGTTGATGTAAAAACTCTTCTGTTGGACCGTGTCAAACTATATCCCAAACTAGGCGAAATATTATTTAACAGTGACCTATGAGATGAAGCTAATTTTACTTTTAGACATGACTTAGTTCTCAAGTGGATTACGCTTGCGTCAGACGATAGTATTCAACAAATGCGTGGTCACATTAATCACACGCATCATGAATTCAAGATTTACTACCGACATACATATGAAATCTTAATCTCGTCAAATGAACTCTTAAAGTAAAAGGTTTTCAACTCTAACACTGTACAAAAAAGCACTAAGTTCCACTTTTCCAATTCCGATACGAAACATTAAGAATAATCAACTGAAATAAACCTCCTCAAAGAGTTTGGAACAGAGACGTATATTTGGAAAGAGAGGGATATAATTATTTGCAAACGAAAAAGATAAATTATTCTGGCGCAATTATTTTGTCGAGAAAGAATATTTTTTTGTGAATTTCGTTTCGCGGTAGACGACCCGGCGAGGTCTAATGAACTTTTGGATTCATCTCCTCGGTAGTCACCACCTGAATTGTTTCACGATGTACAGACGACAGAATAAAAATATTCTTCCAACTTAATTCAGGTAAGCTACAATATACGCCCAAGTATTTAAGGGTAATGTCCAAGGTCGACTATATATCATCGTTTACTTTCAGGTGAAATATGAGCAGTAGTCATATATGATTAAATCAATAATTACTAAAATAAAAATAAGTTTAAGCCATAACTGATATGTGTACCCACTAGAGTCAAGTTTCAACCTCTGCATTACAGTTATATACTGTAAATGAAGAATCTAAAACCCTAACAGTAATAAGAATTTCTTTCAAGTAAATTCGAGAATAGGAACGGAAGTTTTCGTATGAAGCTGGAGGGTTTAGGAAGATAGAGGAAGACTAAAGAAATAACAAATGGATTGTGTGACAATGTGACTAGAGAAGCGATAACCATTGAGACAACGGTTTAAAACACAACAGATATGTGGAAGAAAAAGACGTGTTGGACCGAACTCATAGAACTTGTGATAAATACAGGAAGGTGATAATGATAATAACCTTTTTTTAATCAATTTATGATCTCCCTTTTTGGAAATAAGGCACCAAATATCGAACAATCATCGTTTCAGTAATAAGAGCAAATAAATGGCGGAAACACTTCAAAATCATGGTAAGCGGATCCGTAAATCTTGCATCACTTAACTAATCACGAATATCTTCATTTTCGTGTTCATTATTTTATATTTTTCAGTTGGAGTTAGTCACTTTCTCCAAGAGAGTGCATCTGCGTCAGTTGATACTCTTTTTGTATTTTTTTTGTTGTTTTTCCTTTGCATCAGCTGTGTTGCTTTTGACTTGGTTAAAATTGTTATTTTCTTCATTCATTTTGCAAGTCTTGCTGTAGCGACTACGATCATCGACATCTACACATGACGTCACAGAATCCTGCATCGCGCAAGCAAAGTTCTCCGCGCGATTTGAATAGATACAACAGCCCGAAATCATCTATCGGGCAGTAGCCCACCGGACATAACACCTCGTCCGGTCGGAGGATCCTCCCTTTTCAATGGAGGTATGTGGGACTTTACTCTCTGTCTCACTACCTCCAAACTGGTGACCCTCGAGCATGAACTTCAGCGCAGCCTTCGTGCAGCAACCACGTCGTGACGTCATCATCACTTCCTCAAGCTTTCGAGCAGCGAGCCACGCAGCCAGCACGGCACTGAGGGTATCATGACCACCAGCATGCCTACCTGGTCATACCTGGTCATCACCTTCAGCCTCATCATCGACCTTGGCACACTGCACCTTCGGCCAGTCACATGAAGAGCTATGAAGAACGTGTGGGGTGATGATGAAGGTCCGTAAATAACACGATTGTTTGTGGAAGGTAGGATAAAGTTTATTTCCACATACACACAGAATCACACACACAGAAGAGTTCACGAGACAAGAAGGAGTGAAAGTTCAATAGAGTAGCAGACAGTACAAGCGGTTAGCGAAAGACACATATAAACATAAAAAGCGCGGCGGAAAGCTAAGCGACAGATAAGCGGAAGCAGTGATAGCTAGCTCGCACGACAGAAGTTGTGGGCTCACTGAGAACTATGCGGATACCGGTTCCGACTCACTGGAACCAGCAGCATTACTCCGACTCACTGGAGCCTTGCAGCATCGTTCCGACTCACTGGAACGACACCACCCCGATTCACTGGGGCATTACCGCAGCACAAAGTTCAGACAGCACCTCACTGTGAACTATGCGGTATTGGGTTCAAACCCACACAAAGCAACCTACCGCTGGCCTGGCACGCATCATAAAGAAGCATCAAGGACTATCGATCTCCGATCTCCGGAGGGGAGTGATGTAGCGACTACGATCATCGACATCTACACATGACGTCACAGAATCCTGCATCGCGCAAGCAAAGTTCTCCGCGCGATTTGAATAGATACAACAGCCCGAAATCATCTATCGGGCAGTAGCCCACCGGACATAACACCTCGTCCGGTCGGAGGATCCTCCCTTTTCAATGGAGGTATGTGGGACTTTACTCTCTGTCTCACTACCTCCAAACTGCTTGGTTTACCTTTTATCGTAATTTTGTTATAGTTTCCAAAGTTAAGTGTTATTCATCCCACGATGATTACAGCTACGGTGACTATTTCCGTTCAACTATGGGTTACAATCATGTGCTCTTGTATAGCTTATAATATTATAGTCTATTGATACACACAGCGTGGATACGTTATATCACCTTCATGGTAAAGATTTTGCATGTTAGAAGGTGGCTCATTCTTGATGTACTCTCGCTTGATATGGAGATCTATTCGAAAGGACATTGGAATGTGTGTGTCAGCTACCTCTTATTAATCTCTTGCTATTTACAATCCTTGTCCTTCAATCTTATCACCATCATTCTACTTATTCTTATCTCCAAGCATTGTAAAAACAGTGACTCATACAAATAGACCTTCCAAAATGTAGAACAAAATGGTTATTTCTAGTTTAATTTGTCATAATTTTTAACTTCAATTAACGTCCATAGCACTCACAATATTTCCACTCTTTTGACATCAAGGTCTGATCCATCACAGATTGAGGTCACCGATTATATAGGATTGCAAATGTAGGTTATTCCCAAAATGCGCATATTAATGTGCCTGTCATATCATATCGACAGATTACCGTTGTATTTTGACATATGTTAACGTTATAGCGAAAATAGTGCGTAGGCGCCGCCGTAACCGACATTCCAAATACAAAATTGAAATTATCGCCAGTATTTCGGAGTTAGTCGCATTCGTTCGTTCTAGGCCGTACGGCTGACATTGAACTTAAACTAAAATTAAAAAATAAAACATTTGAAGACACTGAGAATAGAAATCATTACTTTTTAGAGGACAAGGATGAATGTTTCCTGTTTCTTTTACTTCGATAGCAGATTTAGTACTTTCTAAATTTGTCTGTGCAAATAAACTTATGCACTGAGAGTTTTTTTTAACAGGTTATAAAAAATAGGTATGACCTGCAGTAAAACCAAAGTGGTTAAAAATTTTGTTGCATGTTTATTTTAAATCTGTTAGATTCTTGTAATGTATTTTCTCTAGACTCAAAAGATGTGTCACAGCAATAAATATAAACACAGATAATATGACATAATCATACATATTCCGCTAAATAAATTTTTCTCTTTTGGTTAGGGATGAACACTGAAACGATTTATGCGATTGACATAATTTTGTTTACAATATGTTAAATTATTTTTCTTCGTTAAATAGCTTTTCTGACCTGTTTTTACGTTTGAAGTTGTTTTTGTAATATTTGTATACTAAATTTAGAAATTTTTGATAAAATTGTATCAGAAGTTTTCTTGTGAAAACAATTTTTACAGACAGGTATCAAATATTACGAATATACTCCTATATTCATAGATATAAATGCCATTTGAATTTGCAAATAGGTTTTTCAAAAACACTTTTATACGTATTTTTTGTTTGTCAATATAAACGAGATGAGGCCGGTAAAGTTGGAAGTATTAATAACTAGAGGAAACAATAAATACTTCCAATTGTAAAATTTAAATGTATGAAAGCACTAAGTGCAATAAAAATAAATTAATACAATCGACTAATGCTCGGTACACTTAGTTTTAGTAGAATTATGATAAGAGCACCTGCTGAAATTGCTTGAATTTTTGTGTTCAATATTTTTTATAATATTATGTCAAAGCATTTTACAAAGGGTAGTATTTTTAGGGATAGAATTTGACTGTTTCTCAATTTGTCAAATGAAGAATAAGAATTTTGATTCACAGTTAAAAATATCGCTTACAAAGTGATTCAGCTGTGCTCATCTGGTGATATTTAAATACATAATTTGAATTCTGACTTCCTCTAAGGATGAGAATTTCGAATGAAAGGACTGGTTCTAAATATATACAACACAATATCCGAATACTTAACGTAGTTAAACCAAAATTGGTAGCACATAATGAATTACGCATTCACACAACACTTACAAATTAATGTTTTAAATATGTATTTGTTTTAATTTAAGCAATAAAGTTTTGACTTTGACTTTTAAACTATAGAAAAGACTAACTTTGTAGCAAACAAGGAACTGTCAAGACGATTTTGTAAATAAGATTTTATGAAGCAAATTTGTACAATCGTTCGTTGATTTATTTATTCTTTTTACCTTAAAATTTTATCGACATTAACAGATAAGTTGATACTTAAGAGGGGTGCACTATTGCACCCCTTTTAAGTATCAACTTATCTGTGTTTATGCTGTTTCTATATTCTGCCACGTTTGAATTTGTTTTAATGCAAACTACTTGTAACTTTTTTCCTGGTTTATTTTTATAATTAGGAAACATTTAACCTTCCCAATAAAATTTCAGTGTTGTTTCTTTTCTAGATCATTTTCTTTCGTTTTGTCAAAAATACTTAAAAGTAAAAAATTACTATTAAAGTAATGAGGAATATGCAGAGTAAAAATATTTGTTTTCTGATTAGTTTATTCAATATATTTATGAACTGTGAAAATAAAATAAAAAAATGATTGGACATATGTACGTGAATGGCAATGTATTGACAATTACTTCAATCATTCAAAGTAAATGATCAATTTTTCCATCAATTGGCGTCAATCACGGAAATATTGTGATTCTCAATTGACTGTTTCGAGGACCTTTAAATGTTTTTAACAAATAAATATAATATACATATCTTAAATTTTTTTAAATAATTATAATCATTAGCATCTACAAATAAATATTATACCCTGTGTCTTCCATAAGTTTATAAAATTAACAAATATATTTGTCTAAATCGATGTCCAACTGCTCTTTCTACTATCGTTCAAAGTTTATTAACTTCGTTATTTATGAATTTGTTTTAGATTTTGGATTTTGATGCGATTTTCACTTATCAATCAATCAATTTGGATTGTTTTTATGTATAATTTTCACGCGTGCAAAGCCGGTATGGATCATTAGTAACATATATTATTAAATAATACACGCATATTCCCTATTATTTTTGTACAGTACATTGGACCAGTAAATTTGACATTGGTACAAGGAAATTTTGACAAAATGAAAGAAAGTATCTATTAAACACTGTATCATACTTTAAAACTTTTTTCATAATTGATTGAAGGAACATCAAGAAATACATGTTTCTGAAACTGTTCCGATGTTTAGAATAATGTTATCAAATAAAATATGTAGGTAGATGATAATGATCTTTCCTTTGATCAATCTCTTCATTTGCTTCGATCGAATATTTAAAACAAATAAAATAAGTATGTCAAGGGTCTTACTAACCTGACATAAATGAGTTAAGTGACCACTTACATGAGCTACTGTTATAGTTCACAGAATTCTCCACTTGTATGCCCATGGTGTCGCTACCACCATGCTTTCCTAACACCCTCGATGCACTTCATCCGTACACTTAGCACTTCATCCTTACACTTTGCACTTTACATCTTACTCTTTTGTAGCACTTTTTCCACTTTGCACTTCACTTTTTTTTAACGTTTCATTGTTTTTGCATTCACATTGATCTTTGACTGTGGAAAGAGTGTAAGTTTTAGTCATGATATTTCGAAAAAAGTCTTTGGTTTTTTTGAAAAAGGATTTATTTGAAACGGAACTTTAAAAAAAAGAACTGTCAAATTTGAAAATGGAAAGTCACGAAAAAATCAACATGAATGCAAGAGTAGAGACGCACATGAGGAACTGGAATGTTTAGTACGTCGCTGCGTTGCGAGCGAGACGCGCGCGCGCACGGCGGCTGTTGGCATGTCACTGCGGCGAACTCTGAAACCAACACAAAAATCCCTTTATTTTCGTTGTGCGCGGAAACGGAATGCGGAAACTGATGGCTGGTTTTCTTTTTGACACTAATCGTCATGCTTTTTGATCTCTAGGGGGGTTTTACTCAGTTACAATTTTTTTTTCAGGATTTTGATTTATTAATACAATATAATAAATAAAATAATATAAATACAATCAGTAATACCGGTGTATTACTGATTGTATTTTTATATTTTTATTATACTTATTAGAGGAAGTTTGAAAGTGGCGCCACTGACAAAAAAGTTGAAAGGAAATCGTTTGTCTTGGTATAGTCAGGTGAAGAGGAGGGATGAAACGCATGTTACTAAAAGAGTTCTGAATTTACATGTGGATGAGGGAGAGGGAGACCAAAGAAAAGCTGGCTGGATTGTGTAAGGAATGATATAAAAGAAAAGGAAGTGAGACGGACGACAGGACAGAATGGAAGAAGAAAACGTGTTGCGCCGACCCCAAGTATTATGGGATAAGGGAAGGAAGAAGAAGTTGCTTGAATACCGAAGGCATTACACCCCTTTTGGGGTAGTCTATTAAAAATAAATAAGGAAGCTTGACTGTATCTTACTTTTAAGATCTTTCTTTCGTTCTTTTATGTGGGTTAACAATTAATGGGAGTAATGTAAACAATATTTTTATGTGCTGTGTTGTTTTTTTGTGTCCTCTAAATGTTTTGACAAAAGTGTTGACATATGTGTGTCGAATAGGTACCCATAAATTATGTTGGAGAACTTCCTTGTTTTGGTTTTATTACAAAATTTATGAGAAAAACTAACTGGATAAAAAAAAAATGAGAGCTTTGCCCGTGTGTTAGTTAATAGGAAATTAACCCAAAAGAACATATTATAATAATACTTGTTCTCGGAACATAAAAGGATGCTATGTGATATTCCAGGACATGGTCTACATGTTTAGCAAGTTTCATCAAAATCCGTTCAGATGTTCGAGTGTGAAGAGTAACAAACAAAAATACACACACAGTCACAAACACACAACAGTAACAAATTGGGCTTGTGGACGGTGAGCAACGGGTAGCTTGCCGTCCGTTTTGAAGTTTTAGAGTTAATGTAACTGCCTTCTGGGCCCAAACAACTAAAGAACCTTACCATCATCATCATCTGCCTAGCTTTTTCCCAACTATATTGGGGTTGGCTTCTAGTCAAGCCGGGATTTAGCTGGCCTACCAGACCTCCACAACCCATTAAATAGGGTAACACGGTACTTTATGGCAAGACTGGAGTCAGATTTAATGGCTTCTGACTATCCATAACGACTGCCAAAGATCTACAAATTAATGACAGCCGGGACCTAGAGCATAACGTGCTTTCCGAGGCACGAAGGAAACTCGTTATGTTAAGATGGTCACCCATCCCCAGTTAACTAAAGAACTTTACCATCGACTCAAAAAGAAGAGGAACCAAATTCTCAGAATCCCAAGGATTAGGTACAACGAATCTTAATATCTCTTGATAGAACAATAAAAGTCCACATATAAACTAAATAAACGTTTAACGCCCATTCTGCGAAGCACTATAATAATAAAACCAATGTGTTTCTCTAGTCTGCTCGCAAACTATAAACTCCAGGGTTTCAGTGTTTTCTCCTCGGAATTTAACAGGCTTAATGCTTAATACTAGAGATTGGCAATCATTAAATTGCAACTGTTTAAGTCCAGATTATACAGGACTAGCTTTTTAAAAGACTTCTCTCCTGTAATTAAGAGGTACATCATCATCATCATCATCATCTCAGCCGAAAGACGTCCACTGCTGGACATAGGCCTCCCCGAAGCATCGCCACAGCGACTGGTCCTGTGCGTCTCGCATCCATCGGATTCCTGCGACCCTCGCAAATTGTTTAAAAATTACTTGTAACTTTACTATGGATATTATGATCTGCAATAAAGATTTTATTATTATCTACAACTTTGCCATTTAACTTTTTTCCATAGGACTTGTAGTTTTGTCGGATTTAGAGATAAACCATTTTTTCCCCTTAAAAGCGCTGTCCCATCCATTTTCTCACCTCAGATCGCACGTAATTTATTTTCCCTTTTATTTTTGCTGTATTTACTATCATTTACAATGGGTTTCATCCTACTATAAATTTGTTCCCTTTCAAAATTATCTGCAGCTTGGTTAGCTTCACTGACCCTGAGCTTTAAAAGGCTTAAATTTCGTTTGGGGTAAGTTTTTTAAAAAAAAAGACGACGTAGGAACCTAGATTTAAATATTGTCTGAATCCAAGTAACATCATATTAAGGTATAAATATACTTAAACTGCAAATCATTTTGGTATTGCGTTTGTATGGATAATTCATCCGTCGCCGTCAGCTTTAGGTGACATGCTGATGACTTTACTCCAGTCAGTGTCCAAGAATTGTTTATACTATCTGTATTGATTCCATCAACCTCAAAAACGTATTTCAATATCGTCTCAACTCGAGATAGCGCCCGGCGTACCGGCCTCTATTTGCTCGGAGTTTCCTTGCGCGATCACATCAGGAATGAAGAGATCCGCAAGAGAACTAAGGTTACCGACATAGCCCGAAGAATCGCTAAACTTAAGTGGCAGTGGGCAGGGCACATTGCTCGTAGAACAGATGGTCGATGGGGACGGAAGGTTCTAGAGTGGCGGCCACGTACCGGAAGACGCAGCGTCGGAAGGCCTCCCACAAGGTGGACCGACGACCTGGCGAGGGTCGCGGGAATCCGATGGATGCGAGACGCGCAGGACCGGTCGCTGTGGCGACGCTTGGGGGAGGCCTATGTCCAGCAGTGGACGTCTTTCGGCTGAGATGATGATGATGATGATGATGATGAATAAATTCTTAGCTTTGCAGAAAGCAAAGCTGAAAGAATTTAAAAAAATTCCAGATGCATGTCAATCTCATCCAAAAAAATAAAACCGTAGGTAAGAAAATCAGAATCGCTCGAGAGTTTATATGAGCTTCGGTAACGAAACCATAGCGCGATCTAATTCGATCCCAACGCCATCTAGGGAAGTATGGGTTTAACTTCCGACTCTAGGAATTTTTACGCTTTTCTTTGATTTTCCTTTCTTTCTTTAGTGTTTTCGTTTAGCAAGAAAGCTATAATTAAATAAGACAGACATATTTTTGTTTATTATACAATGTGCTGTTTTGAAACTGCAAAACCTTTCGAGAGGTTGTAATAAAAGTCAAAAATAATCTTATAAAAATACGATTCTCGGTCAATAATCAAACATTTTACATATGTATTTTGTTATTTTAGCAGTTTTTCAGAATAACTCTCTAAACAAACGTACGGGAAATGCTAGTGTGCTTGGTTCAATGAAATGTGTTTGTGTGTGTGGCAGCGTGGTTAAAGGGCGAGTATCAGACTGGCTGAGCTTTGGGCTTCAGCTGGCCAAAATTTATGAAACCTTTTGCATTGGATTTTGTATACAGAATTATTTGTAAAACACTAAGAACCTTGCAGGATTGTATTACTGACATCATAAACAACCACTATTGTTATTATCTCTTTCAACTGTTCTTTGGAGCCTACGGAGTACGGACCTAGTCTTTGGAACTAGCCTATAGGGCTTTTTTTTTCGGTAGGGGAATCATCAGAATGACTTCTCCCACTCTTGGGCGGAGCGGGAGGGCGTGTCAGACTCTTTCTGACTAAACCCCTACCCTATTCCTTCGTTCCTTCGATCTGGGGGGACACGGTGACAACCTTTCGGATTTTCTGTGTGCGCTAGAGGCTTCGGCCCTACCGGGCCCCTACAGTTTGCTGACATCTCCTTGAAGCATACAGGGCTGACCTTTACAGTTAACCTATAGAGTATCTTATAGAAATAGTATATGCAGGTATCCTTTGGAGCTAGCCTATTGATCTAGAGTATAGAGCTGACCTATAGAGTTAGCCAAGGTCGAAAGCCTAGGGATCTATAACATGGAGCTTAGAGATCTAGCCTAAGGAGTTAGCCGTTGACTATTCTTCTTCTTCTTCTTATCGTACGGTTAGTGGCCAACCTGGTGTCAGAGTTTTCAAGCCACCCGAAGGTCTCTGACTATAAGCCACTCTGTGAGCAAAGTGAGCAGTGGTGGCCCAGTGGTAACTACCCCGACTTGCAAGTTGTAGGTCATGGGATCAAACCAAGTCAGGCACATTACTTTGTGTAATTTATTTCATCATCACTGCTCTCAAAACGATGAAGGAAAACATCCTGAGGAAACCGGTAAGTATGAGAACTAAAAATTCGAAGACATGTGACATCCACCAATCCGCATTGGACCCGCGCGGTGGATTACAGCCCATTCCCTCTCCTAAACAGGAGGATTGAGTCCCAGTAGTGGGAACATTATGAAGCCGATAATGCTAATAAAAAATGTTTACTCCTGGAACAACTGATTCACATCCCAATCAATCAACTCAGACTCCCACGAACGATGACTAAATATTACCCAATATACCATCTCACTGACTGATTCGCAGTTACCAGAAGACATAAAAATAGCCTTGTCTATCAACCAGACTGTTAGGAGAACTAAAGAGAGAATCTGTTCCCATGAAAAAGCAATCCATCTTGTCTTAAAACTCTTTTAAATTTCGGTCCTTGCGAGATAAATAGGATTCAATATTTCTTTGACAAGAAATTAGTAGATTATTAGTTCGTTTCATGTCGGAAACACAAGGTTTTTGTGTTGTCAGTATAACAGAGATATATTTGAATCGAATTAATAATGTTTTTAAAGGTCTTATTGATACAGGAATAGACTTCAATGAAAAGAGGATGGTTTCCTTGAGGTTTGATGTGGAAAACTTTGGTAAACTACTGTAAGGTGTGTTTTCTAGCACCATTTCATCTTCCTAGCTCGTTGTGTTGTGCTGGTGTTACTACTTCGAATATAGAGAACCTCTAGCGGAGGAAATATAATAAATTGTTGGCTGTCATATTTTCAAGCCGTTTTGGAGTTGATATCTTCCGGATATCTAATTAACTCTTCGCGTAACCCAAGGCTTATTCAGGACTTTTTTGATGCCATTCATCTTAGAATGGTTATGGGTTAGTTTTAAATAGTATATAACAAAACAAAACTAATATAACAATATTATGACGCTTAGGTTTAGATTTAAGCTACAGTTGACATCAACAAACTTCTACAGTACGTAACGTAGTGTAATCTTCTTTATTTGCAAAGAGAAGCTTTTGTTAAATTATTGTTTATAACGATGGCTTACAGTGAAAACCTCGTAAATGAGAAATACGTAGGGTCGGGTGTCTCACATTGAACCAGGCAGCTACATTGAACCACCGCCGAATCTCGAAAATGCGACATTGCCAAACCGCACTAATATGAGTGAAAGAGAGGTATTTACGTTCCGTTCCTGCCCACTAGTTTGCGTGGCGATCGCGTGCAAAGTGGTTGTGTGAGGAGTATTCGAAAGCAAACTGACTCAAAAAGTAAATATTTTTTGCCAATTTCATTATTTTTTAGCTTTTTTCTTTTAAATAATATCAATTTATTTATATATACACTGTTTTCTACGGTTATTTAGCAATTAAAAGCGCTATAATTCGTGATTTTAAGAGATTGATTTGCCGGTAAAATTTTGAGTTTAGTGATAAAACGTGGTGTGTCTCACATTAAACCACCTGAGGGTGGTACACATTGAACCACGGTTTACTGTGTACACCCCAGTCGTTAAAGGAGTGTTTTTTACAATTATTTTAATTTAATTTTAATTTGTTATATTATGGAAGGTACTTTTGTTTTTCAAATCTAGCGAACGATCCAAGAGCTAGATTGACCCGACACTATACCGAAGATATCCCGGACGTCAGCCTGTACGAGATTAGGGTGGCTCTGAAACAACTTAAACACAATAAGGCGCCGGGTGAGGACGGAATTACGGCCGAACTTCTGAAGGCGGGTGGAAAACCGGTCCTTAAGGCCCTTCAGAAGCTATTTAATTCCGTCATACTCGAGGGCAAAACGCCACAGGCATGGGGCAGAGGTGTGGTGGTACTTTTCTTTAAGAAGGGCGACAATGCCCTCCTTAAGAACTACAGGCCCATCTCACTTCTGAGCCATGTCTACAAGTTGTTTTCCAGAGTCATCACGAATCGTCTCGCACGCAGGTTCGACGACTTCCAGCCTCCTGAACAAGCCGGATTCCGAAAAGGCTTTAGCACCGTAGACCACATACATACGCTACGGCAGGTTATACAGAAGACTGAGGAGTATAACCTACCTCTCTGCTTAGCGTTTGTGGATTACGAGAAAGCCTTTGATTCGATCGAGACTTGGGCTGTACTGCAGTCTCTCCAACGGTGCCAGATTGACTATCGGTACATCGAAGTGCTGAAATGTTTGTACAAAAACGCCACCATGTCAGTCCGACTCCAGGATCAGACCTCGAAACCTATCCTCTTACAGCGGGGTGTGAGGCAGGGAGACGTTATCTCTCCGAAACTGTTCACGGCCGCATTGGAGGATGTCTTCAAGGTTCTGGAATGGAGAGGGCGAGGCATCAATATCAACGGCGAGTACATCACTCACCTTCGGTTTGCCGACGACATAGTAGTCATGGCTGAGACTACGGAGGAGCTCAGTACAATGCTCGGTGAACTCAGTAGGGCTTCCGAAAGAGTGGGACTCAAAATGAACATGGACAAAACCAAAGTCATGGTAAACATCCATGTAGCTCCCACTCCTATCAAGATCGGAGACTCTACACTCGAAGTTGTGGACGACTACGTCTACCTGGAACAGACGGTCCAGTTGGGTAGATCTAACTTCGAGAAAGAGATCAATCGTCGAATCCGACTCGGCTGGGCAGCGTTCAGGAAGCTGCACGGTATCTTCTCGTCCAACCTACCGCAGTGTCTCAAGACAAAAGTCTATGACCAGTGTGTGTTGCCAGTGATGACATATGGCTCGGAAACGTGGTCGCTCACAATGGGCCTCATCAGAAGGCTTAAAGTCACCCAAAGAGCAATGGAAAGGGCTATGCTCGGAGTTTCCTTGCGCGATCACATCAGGAATGAAGAGATCCGCAAGAGAACTAAGGTTACCGACATAGCCCGAAGAATCGCTAAACTTAAGTGGCAGTGGGCAGGGCACATTGCTCGTAGAACAGATGGTCGATGGGGACGGAAGGTTCTAGAGTGGCGGCCACGTACCGGAAGACGCAGCGTCGGAAGGCCTCCCACAAGGTGGACCGACGACCTGGCGAGGGTCGCGGGAATCCGATGGATGCGAGACGCGCAGGACCGGTCGCTGTGGCGACGCTTGGGGGAGGCCTATGTCCAGCAGTGGACGTCTTTCGGCTGAGATGATGATGATGATGATGATGACTTTTGTTTTTATAATTAAAAACTGTTACTTTTGTTTTTATTATTAAAATATGATAAGAATTTGACTGAAAAGGTTTTGTGATGTATAAAACTAAGACTCTCGGTTTAATTGCATATGATTTAAAGTGATTTTTATAAATATAAGGCTGATTTTTATTATAACTGTTTATTATTGTTTTTATTACATAGTATTTGCCTTATAAATTGAACTAGAAGACATCGTTAATAAGGTGTCTCAAAGTAGATGATACCCTGGTTAAATGTGTACCACCTGTGGTACTCATTGAACCAAAAATCATTTTTCATAAAAACCTGTTTTACACCGAAACTAAAAGGAATATGAGAAATTAATGTTTTACAAAATTGAAGCTAAATAAATATGCTAACTATACACAAAAAATTAAAGGCATTGATTGAACATCCAGCCCAATATGAGACTTTGAAATTTACCTGGTTCAATGTGGGACAACTTACCATATATTTTCTGGAGGCACAAAAAACGTAAATTAAACCTTTATTACCATTTTATTTAAATGACGTGATTTTATGTTATTGAATCAAATATTAAACAATATTGATTTACTACAAGCACTAATTTCTCTTGTTTTTAAATTTTTCGACAAGTTATGACACTGCATCGTGAGGTTATCACACCAAACGGACTCGACAAGAATTATGCATCATCGTAGACAAATATCCAATCAAAATTTTTCGTGACACAGAATGGTGTGTTTCGAGTTCTTGTTTCCAGAAATGTAATAAAATAAATTTACCTAAAGGAGACTGAAACGATTACATACAATCTTGGGCCTAGGTGTAAGAAGATGAAAGTGGTGTCAATTAATAGCTTATATATTATAAACCTTTCACTGACAATTCTGCGGATTTTGTCAATCTGAGAACAGAGATATAAGAGATTAAATAAAAGTGAAGTTATGTGACAATCTTTAACTAACAGCTGATTCCTGAAGTGCAAAATATGTTGTTTTGCACTTATATTATATTTACTAGAAAATATTTGAAAAATCATAATATTATAAATGAATGTCAACGACTTTAAGCATTAGGTAGGAAACAGGTAAGGAGATAGGAAAAGAATGTCTAAACTAAAAAACAAATCATTTAATATATATGTGTTTTATTCGTCTTCAATTATCATTAAAATGTTGTCTAGAAATTGTGCAGGTGGTACTATACGATATTGGTACCTAGCCCAGCTAAGGTACCATATATAATGCACATTATGTGAGCGCAACAGCCTACAGTTCGTTTCACTTGAGCCAAGTTCCAGCACGCTTGACAAACACAATCACTACTGCTTACCTAAAAATGGAACATTTTTATCAATCTTCACCTACATAAACACCACCTTATTAACTATTGTGTATGAGGGTATTATAACATTGTTTGATAAATAAATAATTCTTTGCCATAACTGTAAACAATCTCTGTAGGCCTTCTAACTACATGTATTTTAAACCTGCCAGGATGGTAGCTGGTTAGATGAGGTTATAATTTACTTACAGACTGAGGCGCAAGCAATGGCTTGCGTTTGGCAATGGCCAAACGTGTGAGCAAGGTTCGGTGTCCAAGGTGAAAGCAAAGGTCGTACAAGGTAGGCAGGGTCAGAATCCGTAAAATACAAAGAAGTGGTCGTGAAAAATGATGAATAATTGGGAAAACACTCAAAACGCATCAGAAAACACGAAATGAGTGAGAACAAGAACAGTCGGCAACTGTCAGTGACATAGACTAAAAATATGAAGAAAAATAAGAGAGATTTGAATCGATATAATCATTAATATTGGTTTTTCAGTAATTAATTGATATTTGATTTATTAATATGTACATAGTTGATCGAAGATTATATTGCATATAAGTATATACAGTGCATTTAATCACTTTGAGTTGATTTTTTAGTGCAAAAGTTTTATTTTCGTAACTGTGTAATCGATTACTGATTCGATAATCTCACGAAAACTATCTTTCTCATATTTCTCTGGTTCTAGAATGTTAATTAAAGTGATTTTTCATATTCTTAGGTCAAAAAATATGACTAATTTTTTGGATCATATCTCAACTTCCTACTTTTGGGCCTACCGTTTTCCGTCTCCTTTGCAGATACGAGGTTTTCACTCTAAGCCGTCGATAATAAGAATGTTTATAAAATAAAAGATTTGCGGAATGAATTATTTACGAAATATTGGCTGTTAACTAGTCAATGGAGTTTGGCGAAACATTAATGAACCTAATTTGAGAGACAAAACGCTGTAAACTATCGCGAAAAAAATATGATGTCAATGCTTCCCCACCTCATAAACTTTATTGTCTGTGAAATAATCAAATCTTTCAGTGGAAAGTTTAGAATCAATGAACAACAGAGTGGGTTGAAGACAGCAAAGTACCTACTAAACACATTTATAGTTAAAAAAAGTTGTCGAAAGTTATGACAGAAAATCATCTTAGCACCTTTTAAATGGCGTTGTCTATCAAATAATAGATGAACGGAGAAACGAAATAAAAATAAAAGAGAAATATAATAATCTAGAGAAAAACAAAATAATATTATGTTAGACTTGCGCACGCATCGGTCAGCGACCTTAATATTAAAGATATAAGTTTACTGATGTTTTTAATGCACTTTATATTTGAAGATCATCATCAATTCAGTGGAAAGAGGTCCACTGTTGAACATAGAACTCCCATAAGTGTCGCCATAACAAAAGGTCTTGTGCATCGCATTTCCGGGACTCTCACCAGGTCGTCGGTCCACCTTGTGGGAGGCCTTCCAGAGCTGCGACTTCCAGACTCTTTCAGGTTATTCATATTTTAACTTAGAGCTGCTTCCTCTAACTGTTGAAAGGTTCGCAATTGACCGCTTTCGGTGGTTGAAGCAACGTCTTGGGGATCACGTAGGACAAAGCCGACGCGTCCCGCTATAAACGCACCAGATCGCTTCGCAATCGCATTCGCGTTGGGGTATTTAAGGCGAGAGTAGTCTGTACAAAATACAAATGAATGGCGTAAATGGGATATTTACCGGGCAATAAGTTTTCTGTGAACTTAAGATTTAAACATAATTGAAGAACTGTGTGTTATAATATAATTATACACCACTAGCTTTAACCCGCAGGTTCGCCCGCGTACATAAAATATAGCGTATATCACTCAGGAATACAGCAGCTTTCTATTGGTGAAAAATGTTAGTAATCGGACCAGTACTTCCAAAGATTACCTCATACAAACAAAAAAACAAACTTTACCTCTTTATTATATTAGTATAGATAACTTACTTGCTAACCAACCTGTTTTGTTAACATAACATAATCAGTCTTATAATGTTCCCACTGCTGGGACCATATGGGCTGTAAACCAACACGCAGATCATAAGTCGGAGCCGATACCAGCGGGCCATTACTGCTCTCCCCCTTAATTCTTAATTCTTTATTGTACACAAAAATAAACATTACATGACATGGTGATTAAATAGTTAATGTACAAAGGCGAGCTTAACTCAGCAATGAGTTTTCTTCCAGCAAACCTTACTTATGTTATGGAATAATGAATTCTTAAAATAGAACTTCCATAATGGTTCCTGACCTCACTCCCATCAATTCTCAGCAGCTATCTCATAGTTCGCAGTCTCATCTCAAGATATCCATCAGCACCACAATAGCTCTGTCACATGCACTTTATTTACGACTCGTCAACAGGTGTTCAACCTTACGACAAAACTTCCCACTCTCTAAATATCTAACATTCGCTAAATACTTCTGCAATTTGCTATAACAAACCCAACATAACTTGACCTATATCAACAGCGCCACTTGTCCTAACAACTGTCAAATTCAATACATTTTGACGTAGTTCCAAATGTCGCCGTAGGTCAAGATAGGTTGGGTGGGAAGCTATAAAATATAATAGAGATGTCATCAGCGCGGTCATTGGCGATGCGATGTCAGATATTGTATTATTTATTTGTCATATTTTGTTGTTTTGACGTCATTGGCTACGGTTATGTAGAATTCTGGTGATTTGATACGTAAATAGATACTGAGAACTGTCACTCACCGTGTGAAATATTTAAGACGGACATGCTTCTGTAGACTAGTCTTGAAAGTAAAAGTTTAAGTAAAGTTGTTGAGTTGAAGTAGGCTAATGTAACTCGTAGCAACTTTGGCGAACCTTTAAACAGTATAACAACCGATAAGGTTTAAGGCTCTGCCGTATTACAGTAGGTAGGTTACAGTATTTGTTGTCGCGTAATTACTGCTTTAACCCATTTATGGTCGAAATACAGGGGGTTTAGAGTCATGGGGTCCGAGTGCTTGTACAAATTTCGCTGACTGACCGACACTGCTTGACCAGCTGGCTCGTTCTTTGCCCAAAGTGTCAGCATTCCAATTAACGTGGCTATGCTGACGGTCCTCTGGGTACGTCTACGGCGTGTCCAAATGATAGCGCTGTGCAGGACTATTTTAACGCCTGTAGTGTGTTTGTGGGTAGTTTTGAGTAAATATGTTTCATTACTTTTTTTCTAATAAGGGATTCAATAATATTAATGTTAATATTTTATTTGTGTCATTGATTTACAGATAAATTTTAAGCTAGAAAAACACGGTTTTGATCACTTGGTTTCATTTCAGGAGGTAATCATAAAAATAATCTTGCACTTTTGGTTGAAATCTGTTTTTTTTTTTGTTTTGTATTATTTATAGAATGCTGAAAACTAAACGAAAAGCTTTGGTAAATATTATGATCTACTAGTCATCATCATCATCATCTCAGCCGAAAGACGTTGGACACGACCACTGTTGGACATAGGCCTTCCCCAAGCTCCGCCACAGCGACCGGTCCTGTGCGTCTCGCATCCATCGGATTCCCGCGACCCTCGCCAGGTCGTCGGTCCACCTTGTGGGGGGCCTTCCGACGCTGCGCCTTCCGGTACGTGGCCGCCACTCCAGAACCTTCCGTCCCCATCGAACATCTGTTCTGCGAGCAATGTGCCCTGCCCACTGCCACTTAAGTTTGGCGATTCTTCGGGCTATGTCGGTAACCTTAGTTCTCTTGCGGATATCTTCATTCCTGATATGATCGCGCAAGGAAACTCCGAGCATAGCCCTTTCCATTGCTCTTTGGGTGACTTTAAGCCTTCTGATGAGGCCCATTGTGAGCGACCACGTTTCTGAGCCATATGTCATCACTGGCAACACACACTGGTCATAGACTTTTGTCTTGAGACACTGCGGTAGGTTGGACGAGAAGATACCGTGCAGCTTCCTGAACGCTGCCCAGCCGAGTCGGATTCGACGATTGATCTCTTTCTCGAAGTTAGCTCTACCCAACTGGACCGTCTGTCCCAGGTAGACGTAGTCGTCCACAACTTCGAGTGTAGAGTCTGCGATCTTGATAGGAGTGGGAGCTACATGGATGTTTACCATGACTTTGGTTTTGTCCATGTTCATTTTGAGTCCCACTCTTTCGGAAGCCCTACTGAGATCACCGAGCATTGTACTGAGCTCTTCCGTTGTCTCAGCCATGACTACTATGTCGTCAGCAAACCGAAGGTGAGTGATGTACTCGCCGTTGACATTGATGCCTCGCCCTCTCCATTCCAGAACCTTGAAGACATCCTCCAATGCGGCCGTAAACAGTTTCGGAGAGATAACGTCTCCCTGCCTCACACCCCGCTGTAAGAGGATAGGATCTACTAGTATAAAACAATAAAAGAGGAGAAACTGACTGACCAACGCACAACCAAAACTATTGGGACTTGGAACGTGAAAGTTTGCACAAGGTTTCCTTTTAAGGCGTAGTCGAGCACTAAGAGAGCCTTTTCCAAAATTCACCACCTACTTTCATACGGGCGAAGCCGCTAGCAGAAGCTAGGACCTTATAACCTACCCAGGCACCATATAGTCCCAGCTTCACACATTCGTCCCCCAACCTCCAGATTTACTCCACGCCCTGACAATGAGCAGAACACGCCAACATCCTCACTACTGATCCAAAGCGGAGTGTTGGCGCGTCTCCCGGCCAGGTGCCGCTGTTAACTAGTTGAGTGGATTAATTGAGGACTATTACTGATGTTGGGCGGAGGCCGTTTTATGACGCGGTCGATTGTGACGCCAGGTGACGTCAGGTTGGGGAGTTTGCAAGATTGTAGGTATAAGCAATAAATTAAAAATTGTTAATTTAATAAACATGTTAAGGTCAAGGAAACACCAGGGCATCGTCTGTCCAGACGATGGTCCATTTACTAGAGTGTTCAAAGTGTCACTTCATTTGCACATTGGAGGACTTAAAAAACGCCTATGAAAAGATGGTTCTTTCCTCTTCAAAAAGAAGAAGACATTTGTTAAATCTTGCTTACAGACTCACCGCACAAACACCTCGCGACCTCAGTCAGTCAGTCAGTCATCAATCAGCTAGTCAATCAATAGTGAAGCGCGTTACGTTATGCACTGTTGTGACACCTGTGACGTCTGCTGACGTCACCAAGGTCTGACTGACAACTGACGAGGCAGTGATAGATATATTGAGTGCCACTTAACATACCTTATTGTTGTTGTGATACTACTGCGATTTTGGCGGTTGGCGCAGTGGTTGAGTGATTGGGTGCTGTGCTGTGTGTTGCGGGTTCGATTCTCGCACGGAACAAATGTTAGTATGGCCTACAGAACAATAGTTTTAGGTCTGGGTGCCTTGTATATGTGATCCCGTGAATTAATTGTAATTTTTATTATTCCGAGATTTTATACGAGGTACCTATGAGAGCGAATGCGCAAAATCCTTGCTTGACGATGAAAAATAAAACAGGATTATTCACAGAACATTATTATCCTAGCGAATTACAAATAACGGAAAACGTTCCTAGTTCTAGCGTGTGGTCCTGCCGTTACAATACGAAGCCTTAATTCACGAATCCCCGACCGGTCTCATTGGATCGTGCTGTTATTGTTTTACTATTGTGTCTCGTTTCGCGGGTATTGATAGGTTAAGGAGAAGGAAGAGTGGGGGGCTCTCATAGAGAAGAGACAAATGCCCGGTCAGGCATGAGATTATCGCCCGTTTTCAATAACCTACCGCAGTTCATAAATAAATAGCTATCTCCGATAAACAGTAGATTATAGTTGTCAATGTCACAACTTTTGGTAGGAAATGCTAACCGTCGGTAGGTTATAAGGAAAACAAGTATGGGCCAAAGGATAGATTTGTTTATCTTTAGTAGCTACAACTTTAGATAGGTACCTTATTGAAAACGGGCGTTAATCGATAAAAAAAATGTTGTAGCTATTACAAAAAGTGCGGACCACAGATAAAAATAACCATAATAGGGTCGTCTCGTTACTAAATATACTCTACCTATTCTGAGAACAATTGAGGCATATCTATAAAAAAAATGATATAAATCCATCATCGAATCATCAAGACTTCAAATTCTCAACAACAGCTTCTAAAAACTCAAAATTATAGGTATTATCACATACACACAAAAAAAACTTCTCACTCCAACTCAAATCTATTTTATGTTTCCTGTAACACCTCATGATTGCAGCGAATAGATTCTAAACTATACACTTTAGCACGCGAGAGTTCAAACAACGCCTACCAAAATAAAACCTATATAAACAGAAACAACACAAAATAAACATGCAAAAACATTCTTCTTCTTCACTTTTCAAATAAAATAATAATCGTCTGTGTAGCAGCTGAAAGTAAAATAGATGTAATATTGCTACGAGTATTACAAGCTCTTTCATCATCTGCCTAGCCTTTTTCCAACTATATTGGGGTCGGCTTCCTGTCAAGCCGAATCTAGCTGAATACCAGTATATTGCTTCCTACCAGACCTCCACAACCCATTAACTGGGGAAACACGGTACTTCATGGCAAGACTAGAGTCAGATTTACTGGCTTCTGACTATCCGTAACGACTGTCAAAGATCTACAAATGACAGCCGGGACCTACGGCTTAACGTGCTTTCCGAGGCACGGAGGAAACTCGATATGTTAAGATGGTCACCCTTCCACAGACCAAACAATATAAGATCTTATTACCACACATTTGCACAAATGTTTTTAAACACATTAACACATATTTACTAACTAATATCTGGTTGTTTACACCAGTTTACACGTTGCGAGTTGGCGAGTATCAAAAGACACGGATATAGATACAGACTATAAGCAAAACCACGAGAAAATCGTGATATTAATCAACATCTGCCTAGCCTTTTTACTAACTATATTGAGGTCGGCTTCCAGTCAAGCCGGATTTAGCTAAATACCAGTATTTTACGAGGAGCAGCTGCCTACCAGACCTCCACAACCCATTAACTGGGGTAACACGGTACTTCATGGCAAGACTGGAGTCAGATTTACTGGCTTCTGACTATCCGTAACGACTGCCAAAGATCTACAAATGACAGCCGGGACCTACGGCTTAGGAAATGAGGCACGGATGTTAAGATGGTCACCCATCCACAGACCAACCTTGGCAAGCGTTGCTTAATCTTGTAGATTGACCCGTTCGGCTGTTATTATCTAGCAACGAGCTCCTCAGAATCTTGTTATTAATAATAATAAATAATAGACAGGAAGACAAGGTTTCGCACTTTTTCATCTTACAAATTAATAGAGAAATATACGCAGTATCTTAAAAGACGGAATAAAGAAAACACACGAGTCTGCGCGAATATATAAACTTCCGCGGCGCATAGTGTATAAGTGGATACGCTAAGGTATGTATATTTAGTTATCATTTCCACGTCACGGATCTAATTCGACTCAGACGCATCGTAAGGTTAGGTTAGCTTGATAGCGGAAAAGCGACAGGTGAAAATAGAAATTGTTTTATATAAATATTTCTCAAGCAAACCACGGCAGATTAGCACGTATGTTATGAATAACCTAAAGGCACGGTCACTTTACTGCAATAAGCATTTATTATTTATACCTATACCTGAACTCTTCTCGTGAATCACTGTCTATTGCTGAAAACTGAATGAAAATCGTTCAATAGTTTTGACTTTATCGCGAACAGACAGACAGACGCGATCGACTTGGCTTTTTAAAATAATATGTAAGAGTACGGAAGATAAATAGAACTGCGTATGGACTAAAACAGAGTTTCAAATTGAAAAAGCATTATTTTATGTTTGTTAGACTAGTCATTTCTGTTTTGCCAAAGATTTCACTATAAAACTGTAAACAAACATATACTACCGTCCAAATCAACTATCGAGGCAGTTGCTCGATCCAGACACAACACCTGTCTGGTCAAAGGATCCTCCCTATTCAACAGAGGTATGTGGAACTTAGGGACTACGCACACTTATTCAGCTTATGTCCATAGAAAACAACGATTTTGTATGGAGACGCGTGCGCATCCATTCAGCTTTCCGCGTTTATTCAGCTTTTGCGGCAAACAAGTATAAAATGAGAACAAATGTGTTTTTATCATACGAGTGCTTTAGATAGAGTTCAGCGCTGTTCTGTCGCGTTCAGCGCTGTTCCGCCGCGTTCAGCGCGGTTCCGCCACGTTCGACGCTAAATGCGTCGGAACAGCGCTGCATACGTATAGTTCTCAACTCCTTGTCGACAAGTTGCGATCTGCATAGTTCCTGGATAGATTAGATTTTTCAGAAAATGCTCTTTGAATTTAATATTAGTTATTTTGCTTTAATTGGGGTACCAATGTCGCGAATTCTCCAACCAAATTTCTATTTACCCAAAGTGGGTCGACCCACTGTCGTTCGCATTGTAATATTTCTTCTGCAAGTAGCGAAAGAACAAAAATCACACATAGAACTGTCCATGTTGAGGGCACAATACTAATTAAGTAGCTCACCGTCTTCGCAGCATATTCAGCGCCGTACGTAGTAGATAGACACTATTACGCCGCTGTACGCGGCTGATAGAAGTAGAGCTGTATAAGTGTGACCAAAATCGTTCAGCGAAACGCGAATAGAGCTGAATAAGGGACTACACACACTTATTCAGCTTTATTCAGCTTATGTCCATAGAAAACAACGATTTTGTATGGAGACGCGTACGCATCCATTCAGCTTTCCGCGTTTATTCAGCTTTCGCGGCAAACAAGTATAAAATGAGAACAAATGTGTTTTTATCATGCGAGTGCTTTAGATAGAGATCAGCGCTGATCTGCCGCATTCAGCGCTGTTCCGCCGCGTTCGACGCTGAATGGGGCGGAACAGCGCTGCACACGTATGGTTCTCAACTCCTTGTCGACAAGTTGCAACCTGTATAGCTCCTGGATAGATTTGATTAATTATTACGTAATCATTATGCACGCAAGGATCGAGCGTTCGGACGTGTTTTAAAGTAATTCTAATTACCTCCTTTAGTTTTTCGAAATAAAATAATGGACGAAGAGAAACTTATATTTCTAGTGCAAAAATATTCTTGTTTGTACGATATTAGTTCGTCACATTATAGCGATCAACAGAGAAAAAATAACATCTCAATACTAATTGAGTAGCTGACCGTCTTCGCAGCATATTCAGCGCCGTACGTAGTAGATAGAAGCATTTTAGCGGAGATAACACTCTTACGCCGCTGTACGCCGCTGATAGAAGTAGAACTGAATAAGTGTGACCAAAACCGTTCAGCGAAACGCGAATAGAGCTGAATAAGTGTGTGTAGTCCCTAAGTGTGCGTAGTCCCTTAATGAGAACTATTATCATGATTCTCAATCTATTGCTCGACAATGACAACACCCAATTAACAGTAACACACAACAAAATATTTACAAATCTACATGACTCATTTAACACTCAACACTATTAAAATTCCAATCGTATGACACTTAATTTTTTCCCTAAAGCATTGATGACGTAGCAAAGTGCCCCCGCTTCGACTACCGCTGACGATGCGACCCACGCCTTATGCTCATCGGGTATATATTTAAGTCTCTATAAACCATTTATTCGTGAACTGTTCCATATGGCGAGCTTGAGAATTTTTGTTACTTCAATAGTGTCTAAACCGTGGCTAAGATATTTTTTTATATAGATTAATGAGTGAGTCAGTTTGGATTGAGAGGAAAATGTAATTTTATTGAGTTGTGTATTTTTTTCTCCGTGGTTTAGATACTTTTTTTTCTTAATGGGAAATCATTAAATAATCTGCTTGCTGCGGTTTTTCCGTCCTATTATAATTTGGGTGTCTTCACGGCTAGAGTGAATAGGCTCTTAATAAACTAGTGCGCCTCACCATCGACGATTGCATCACTGCTTACCATCAGGTGGGATCGCAGTCAAGCACTAGTTTATAACCATTAAACAAAATCTCTCCCGCTGTCGGTAGAGCGAAAGACGGTGTCTGACTTTTACCGACTAAAATCTGGTTTTCTGGCTGGTGCGTTTTTGATCCTGTGGGTTAGATTAGATTGTCATTTATTTTTTGTGAGACACGAGAATAATACAAACATCACTAATTAAAAGCATGTAAGAGATGAAAAAACCGGTCAAGTGCAAGTCGGATTCGCGTACCGTACCGAGAGTTTCGTACAAGATAATGTTTTTCAATACCCGAAATTACTTTCGAAGACTTCATTTTTCTTGTGACGTCAGTTTTCTGACTTTTTCCTTTACTTGTGTTATGAGACCTTGCATTTTTTTAAATAATATAATTAAACTACTGCTTAACTGCGATCTTGCCAACTTTCAGGATTCTGGGTCAACCGGAAGTATACTATCGACTTTCCTAACTAAAAAAATATAAATACTCGTACACTTAAATGGAATATAAACGGCCTTTGCGTTGACTTAGAAGTTTTTTTTTCTGCTCTAAAGCCGGATTTACATTAAGAAACTAGAAGGCTTAAGGGGTAGCTATTTGATATTAATTTAAGTTTGTTTGACTTATCAAATATACTACGGTTTAATAAAAATCAATCAAGCCGTTTCAGAAGAGTTCGATGACAAAACTATGAAACGAGATTTTTATAAAATTAATAATTCACAAGGAGGAAACCGGCATGTCCTAAAACCAAAAATTCGAATTCGCACTGGGCCCGCGCGGTAGACAGCGGCCCATCGCCTCTCCTAGAGAGGAGGCCTGAGTCCCAGCAGTGGGAACATTATAAGGCCGTTAATGCTAATATTTAACAGTCAGAATTAAAACATTACGCCGAATAGTTAGTTGGGTGACACATTTGCCTACGTCTGTGCGTTGGTTTATAGTAAAGGTATGAATCGGCTAGAATAAAAATAAAGTAGACGATACATTGACACAATATATGACTCATGAAATGTAGGTGGTAAGGCTAGACCATTGTTTTTGGTATGCGTCACAAATTACGCCTAACAAATATATTGCAAACATGCGTGTGATTAAGGTCTATGTTATGATCTAGGTGGTAGCAGATGAATTTGATATTAATTACTCAGATACCCGCGAAACGAGACACAATAGTAAAACAATAACAGCGCGGTCTCATAGGACCGGTTGGGGATTCAAACGTTAATTTCCAAATAAATCCAGGCACTTATGAGCTAAGTCTTGACAGCCTGACAACAAAGTGATCATATAAGGATTTCGTTTTTGCCGGTTGGGGTAAGTACCTAACTCTAAAATTAAAACAAATCAAACTATTTTCAACCAACGCAAATTGCACCTTACTACCTATTACACTACTACGCATAATAACTATAAATAGTGCAATATCTCGCCGTAACAGGCGCTCATCTGTTATTGATTATTAAATAATAATGTTGGCAGCTCCCGGCACAGGCGCCTTCCATCTTGGCGCATGTGATGATGCACCAGCTTGTGTGTGTGTGATCATCAGTGTGTGATCGTCACACCATGTGATGCACGCCTACTCGTAGTGTGTAAACAGGTGTTAATAGGTTTAATTTTGGTGTTAGTCTGTTAGTAGCACTGTTTTAGGATGACATTTCCTAAGTCGTCTGTTGTCAATGTGAGCATGGTTTGAAAGGTGTTTCTTCAATATTTTATAGAGGCAAAAAAGAAAAAGTGATAATGCATAACGTTTTAATTTATGTTTACATTATGAAGGGCCAAAGATTACGTAAAGTAGTAGATTTTAAGAGGTCTTTTCTGGATTCGTTTTACACAAATATATTTTGGTTTTGATTGGGATAAAGATGTGTTTAATAATGTCTCAATCACGTAAAAACGGTTGTATGGAAATGGAGACTATGTTGGGTGGTTCTGAGTAGGTCACGAAATTCCAATTTTCGCATTTTGTTTATGATTTGCGTCTGATAGAAAATTAAGAATATAACATAGTCAATTTCAGCCGTATTAAATTCTGACAGTACATGAGGTAACTGTATTACGTTTCAGCGACGTTTTTTAATCCGTCGCGCCATTTTATAATATGGCGTGTAGGATTTGACTGGGACATTCACACTATTTCAGTAACAGACACCTATGACTAAACTAAACAGTCCAATGAAATATTGCCTTATAAATCACAGTTTTAACCCTGTAACACTCCACGAGCTAATAAGCACATTAACCAAAAGAAATCATCGTAGGTACAGCATCATTCTACCAGCTGTTTGCCAGAAATATTTGGCACGGTAAGGTGTGATGACCGAAAATATTTTTTCTCACACGCTTGCTGTTACACTCGTATAAATGTATGTAATGATATAAAACGTTGGTCGTTTATATGTCAGCGGTGATCAGGTTAGCATACTGGCGTTAACGAGGGACAGTGTTGAGATAGAAACTATTGAGGTAATACTGATGGGTCATTTCGGTAATTTTGTAATCTTTTTAGAACTAAGCCCGAGTCGTCAAAAGCACGTAGTGTTCCATGCGCGTCTCACAGTTGTCAACAGAATCGTAAAGGCTCGGTAAGGCCGATGATCACTAAGGCAACAGGAATTTTTGGAATAGATACCTTGGTCCTGGAACACAAAAGGCAAGATGGAAAAAAGTGTTTAAATTAAGGTGATCGCTCTAAGGTATCCCGCGAAATTCTATGTTTCCTACCCGCTCCACCCTAGAGTGGGAGCAGTAATTGGATAATTTCCCATCTAAAAAAAGCTTGTCTTTAACGTAGTCTTTAATCTTCTAATATGTTTTTTTGAAAGGACACATTTAATGTGGGCTTTGAACTTTTCCCCACTAAGTTTTGTTACTGAATTAGACAACTCATTATAAAAGCGTATTACTATTTTGTTTATGAGGAACTAAGTGCTGCCTCTTTCACACCCGTATATATTGTAAACATTATCTTTTACTACGCATAATATCTATCTAAAATTGCTCCAAGCAGTCAATTTAAATACAAAAACACATAATATTCGTAATCTAATTGGCGTCCATAACATGTAGACGCCTTTTATCTCACCAAGCCGTAAATAACGCACTTTGAACTCGTCACGGTGGATCATATTCTATGACAGCCCTAATTAGCTTGTATGAAGTGGCTATGTCTATATTCACCACTAATATATTTTTTCAGTCGTTACAGATAGTCAGAAGCCAGTAAATCTGACTCCAGTCTTGCCATGAAGTACCGTGTTACCCCCAGTTAAGGCGGTACCCTGACCAAATAACTTTGAGCACACTAAGCCATACTAGCCGGCGCAAGAAAAACGTAGAGCATACGCTCAGATTTTGGAGTAAAATCTATATAAAATCAAATTTTCGTGTTTTGAGAAAAATAAAATTACCATAATGTTCTTTATTAAATTACCTATCCATTAGTTTCAATATCAAATCAAAATAACGGTTACTTTACGAGGAGATGCATGTTATAAATAATTACTTCTCATTTCTGTGGTTTCGTTGTGACCCTTTAATTAAATATATGTTACATAAATAAAAAATATAAAACTACCATTTTGGAGTCAAGTTTACGTTGAAATTTAATGTTTTTTTTATTTGTTGGTATTTCTACTGGATAAAGAGAAGTTAGCTCCTAAAAACTGCACTAAAAAGGGCTACCGCTGCGTTGAAGGACGCGTCTTAATGGGTTGTGGAGGTCTGGTGGGCAGCCGCTCCTCGTAAAAATACTGGTATTCGGAAGCCGACCCCAATATAGTTGGGAAATGGCTAGGTAGATGATGACTCTTGTATTGATCTACAGAACCTATTATTTTTATGAAATCATCGGTAGGTCTGAAACAATTTGCCTGTAGTTAGACTACTACAGGCAAATTGTTTCAGTCCCGTCCGATTATAATTTATGTGTCTTTAAGGATAGAGTGAATATGTTCATTAAAAACTAGTGCGATATATCAGCGAATGCTTCGCTGCTTACCATAAGGTGGGTTTCGCAGTTACGCACTAGTTTATATCATTAAAAAATAGTAGATTATGTAACTAAGACATAAAACAGTGCCTTTAAGTCGCGGGCAGCATGTTGGATTACGAACGATATGATTGATATGAAGGTTGTTAAATTTTAATCCCGAATGTTAGTGAGGGATCTAAATAAATAATCAACTTCCTCGCTATACTCGGGAGTTGATTAATTAATACAGGGGCCTGAGTGAGATAAGGAATACCATAATTATTTATTTTTTATTCCACAAACTTCACACAGTGCCATCTAGTCCAAGTTAAACAGAACTTGTGTTAATTAAAAGTCAATTAATTAAATAAATAATATAAGTATTATTTATACGTTAATCGTAACACTCGACAAACAAACAAAATTCACTACTCAGAAAAGACACTACTAAAATTTGGCACACGGGGACACCATATCCTAGAATCGAACATAATATGATAATAGGTACCTACATCTATACTCACGCCTAGACAACATGAAAGGCCCCTCAAATTCAAATCATAAGTTGGCAGCCAACTCAAGAAAAACTATCATCAACGCTCTCAATTTCATATCTCATTACAAACACGTACGATGACGTATGTTGACGTTTATCATGACAAGTGACGTCAGATGTCAGTTACCTTATAGCCTGTCATCTGTCACTTTTCGTTAGGCCAGCTATGAGATCACACCTTGGGAAATATTTCCACATAGATTGAGGTAATTTCTTGGCATTGATGAAAAGAAAATATTCTGATTTCTGGTTACCTTGTAGTGTAGATGCTGAGTCGATTCAGCATCGATTTTAAGAGTGCCCGGTCATTATTCCGAACAAACGTAGTAGGTATATTGATTAGTTTATTGTTTGATGTTTTAATTTCAAAGTTCAATATAAAATTTTGTTACTTACATCATTATCCATTACTGTAAGGAAAGTTAAAAAAAATATATTTGGAAATTAAAAGCGTCATTTCGCACCTTTGAACGTAAATAAATAACTTAAAATGGACGGAAACGGAAATAATATGGTCCATCACGAAAAAAATAATTTGGAAAGAGGATATAAAGTACAACCAAATTGAGAACCTCCTGCTTTTTATGAAGTCGGTTTTAAAGGGTCGTATATGATCTCTGTAGTGAAAACAAACATTAAGTAATCATAATTATTATAATAATTGCGATATAAGTAAAATACGACTATCATTAAAAAACCTCTTAAAATAAATATAATTGACAAAAAAAAAACTGTAAGGAACTGTATTTTCAACAATTTCAACTCAGCGAATGACGCAAATTACTTTAAATTATGAATGCGATCAGCGTGCGCGGCAGACGATACCCGTTCATATGACTCATGCATGGTTCACACATCACCTGGGACATATACTGGGGGACCTCGTCGTCATTCCCAAGGTTTATCTTCACACCTTCCACGTTGAGAGCCTGTATTATTTACTGAATAGTTTCTTTTGATGAGATGATTTTCCAGGAAATTTATTTATTTATTTATACTTTATGCACAAAAAGGTACAAAGGCGGACTTAATGCCTTAGGCATTTTCTACCAGTCAACCTTTGGGTGGTGAGAAGATTAGTGGGAGGTGCAATAAAAGATTGAAATTGGCCAAGTTTTTTGTTGGTTAGAATAGGGGTTCTTCATTCATTACTTTTTAGGTTAGTGTCCAGGCGAATAGGTCGTCCGAAAGGGAATCCCAGGGTTAAATTAACGGAACACCATAAGAGTGGGTTTTAGTCAGCAAAAGTCCTACATGCCTTCCCGCTCCACCCTAGAGCGAGAGAAGTCCTCCTACCTTCAAAAGCCAAAAGGTTTTTTTTATTTATTTCTTGAATAAGAAAAAGTGATAAGATCGTTATTCAGACTAATATATAGGACTAATTAAATGCTTATTATATTACGAATATAATATTCTCCAAAACTACATCAGAAACAACTAAATTAACGTTTGAATCCCCGACCGGTCTCATGAGACCGCGCTGTCATTGTCTTACTATTGTGTCTCGTTTTGTGGGTAGGTGATAGGTTAAAAGCCTAAATGGCTTAAACCTACATCTGGAAAACCTAAATATACTCTGATTGGCTATTCACATTCTAAATCATTTTTAATTTAAATAGTCATTTTGTCCAGCAGTTGGCAACACTCCGGCAAGTTCAGGGAAGCGGGAACTAATCATATAAAACGTTCTTATCGACTGATATACGAGTTATGAACAACACCAGTTATTTATATCAACTACTGACAATCTGACGTATATTTACTCACTACAATTATATAGTACTATCTCATATCAGCGGCTTCCTCCACTTGAATATTGTGAACGTGAACACGTAGTGGAAGTCAAGCCTTTTTTTTTTAGCGACGTATAAAAATATGATTTGCTGAAAAACCTGTGCGTGTCATCTCAAAAAAACTTTTCATAAAAAGTGCAACCGAATACGTCATCAGCACTAGAGTTACACGTGTGCTTCCGTCAAAGGATCGCGCGCTACTGTACACTTCCACCAATGATACACACAAAACAAATATAAATACAAACACTACAATAAAGCATAGGCCACACGCATGGCATCCAGCATTCACCGGTCACCTTGGAGCTGAGTTTACATCCATGAATTGTGTTGTCGAACATATTCGCAAATCAGTCACTGCAGTCGAAGTTGAGATTAGGAAAACCGTCAAATCGATAGGCTCGAGTTTCGACCACTACCTCACCTGATGGTAAACGATGCACACGATAGCAAACGATGGAGCCCGCAAGCCTAGAAGTAATCTATTCACTCATGACTTAAAGACCCCTAGGCTACAGCTATCAGGAAACACAGTCTCCTGAAAAGGTAACTCCGTTTTCTAGCCGTACACATAACAAATGTGTCATGCTTACATCTATCGTCTACACAGACTGAAACAAATAAAGTCACCTCTGTTGGATCGCTGGAATTCAACACAATCCAGCAGTGTCCTAACAGAGTGTGGCCTATGCTTTAGCATGGCGTGTCCGACTTCTACTGATTAAAACTAACTCCTGTTCCTTCTTTGTCCTAATTCCAGCTACGTTCCGGACGACTGGACGGCGAGCTACACATTGCTCGCCGTCCGCAAGCCCACGCCTATCTATTGGGGCGCTGAATTACATCCGTGTGTCCCATGTTCTACTACACATAAAGCCCTTTCCACAATCCCTTTGTCAAGTTCAGCAGCTAACTGAAGACAGTGAGTCAGACATTTATTTCTGTTCTGTCTTTAATTAATCCCTTAGGGCTTCGAGTTTCAATATAAAGGGAATAAAACCACACAGGAAACAAGATGGCCAACAAAACTGTGGCGATACGTTTCACGTTATTTCAGGGATAAAACAAAGACATGTTAAAGTTATTTATTGCTTTTCTTGAAAGTAAGTTGTTGATGTGTGGAAACACAATGAAGTATTTGTTCTCAATTGAGCAATTAACTTTTACATATTTACATTGGAGCAATGATGGCTCAGTGGTGACGGCTCCGACTTACGAGTTGTAGGTTTCGGGTTCAGGTGAAAATATTGAAAGGTTTTTAATAAAGGCACACTAAACACACAAGCTACACTGTTGTTGATTACACTAATATTACAAAGGCGAAATCAATATGTATGTGTGTATGTTTGTTACTCCTTTATGTTCAAACGGCTGAATGGATTTGGATGGGCAAATGGATAGATTTTTACCCCGGACGTATGTTCCCCTGGGGTTTTTTTTTATGAATTCCCATATAAATAGATATTTTAAGTTCTTATTGAATGAAATGTTAGTTCAGGATATGACGTCTGTAGTCATACAATGTTTTTAAACAATTTGATATAACAATCGTTGATTTAGAAAAAGTTGTTTGAATGAGAATTGTTTGACGTCTTTCTTTTGTTATAAACTTACCCGGTTTGTCTATTATATTACTTACTAGGGAAACTCCATGCGTTATGCCTTACCATTTATTTAATCTTTTGGCCATAACAGTTATGTATACAAAGATGAGTCTAGCCTTGTTTCAAAAGACTTAAACGACTCTCTTGCATCACTACATCATCATCTGCCTAGCTTTTTCCCAAATATATTGGGGTCGACTTCCAGTCAAGCCGGATATAGTAAAACACTGATTTTACGAGGAGCGACTGGCTACCAGACCTCCACAATCCATTTACTGGGGTAACACTTTATGGCAAGACTGGAGTCAGATTTACTGGCTTCTGACTATCTGTAACGACTGCCAAAGATGTACAAATGACAGCCGGGACCTACGACTTAACATGCTTTCTGAGGCACGGAGGAAACTCATTATGTTAAGGTGGTCACCCATCCACAGACCAACCTTGGCAAGCGGTGCTTAACCTTGAAGATCGACCCGTGCGGCTGTTATTATCTAGCCACCAGCTCCTCTTAAACGCACCGCTTACAGTAAGCTACAAAAAAGACAAGAAACTACTAAAAACACTACACTTTTCTTATTTCTGTCCATTAAACACAAAACCCATTAAATTCCCGCTACGTTTCCACTAAAATCGGAACAACCCATCATCATTTCCCTGAAAAATAACCTTGACCTTGAAACTCTGAGAGCGATTAATTTACGATGATCGGGCAATTACCATTGAGCTGTCATAACAACAAATATGATGGAAGTGGTGGAATTGCTATCATGTGAGATTATTATTAGATTTTTGACATTACTTCAAGTATTTATTTTTTTTTATTTTTTTTAATAGTTATGATTATTTATTGTTAATTATTAGGGCTTTTTTGTCCTAATCGTTCTAAAATTATTTTCTACACAATGTTATATATGCGAGTAGTTATGAAATAAATGACTTATAATTATGCCCACTAGAGCAGCGAGGAAGTAGAGGACAAGTGGAGACCAAGGGTAGGAATGTGGATGCAGACTTTTACTAACTAAAATCAAATACTGTTTCTTCTTGCCTTCGTTCCAGGGCCCCGGTTTTCGTTTCGGAAGCACATCCATTGCCCCAAAGGCCTCGACACTGCTGGGCCCTTACAGTTGAAAACATCTTAATATATATAAATCTCGTGTCCCAATGTTTGTCCTCAATGGACTCCTAAACCACTTAACCGATTATAATAAAATTCGCACATCATGTGCAGTTCGATCCAACTTGAGAGATAGGACAGTTTAAATCTAAAAAAAAAAAAAAAGTTGGGTAAAGTAGGGTAGTGTAGGGTAGTGTAGGGTAGTGTAGTGTAGGGTAGTGTAGGGTAGTGTAGGGTAGTGTAGGGTAGTGTAGGGTAGTGTAGGGTAGTGTAGGGTAGTGTAGTGTAGTGTAGTGTAGTGTAGTGTAGTGTAGGGTAGTGTAGGGTAGTGTAGGGTAGTGTAGGGTAGTGTAGGGTAGTGTAGGGTAGTGTAGGGTAGTGTAGGGTAGTGTAGGGTAGTGTAGGGTAGTGTAGGGTAGTGTAGGGTAGTGTAGTGTAGTGTAGTGTAGGGTAGTGTAGTGTAGCGTAGTGTAGTGTAGGGTAGGTAGGGTAGTGTAGGGAAGGTAGGGTAGGGTAGCGTAGGATATGTAGGGTAGTCATTTGACGGGAAAAATTCCAAAAATAAATAATTGTCTACCCCGTGCGAAGCCGGGACGGGCTGCTAGTTAGTTTATAATTATTAGGCAATTACCATTGAGCTGTCATAACAACAGATATATGATGGAAGTGTTGGCCCACTTGGGGACAAGTGGAGACCAAGGTTAGGAATGTGGAGCTTTTTTTAGGTGGAAAATTATCAAAATTACTTCTCCTGCTCTGGGCGGAGTGGAAGGGTGTATGGCCTGATTGATCAAGACTGATCGGCCGACATTCTGTCTCTATATCTTCAATATTCCGAAAGCTTAATGCAAAAGGTTTGACTAATCATCACTCTCAGAGGTTATCAACAACTATTGATGTAACTGTTGTGTGTGTTGTGTGAACTATTGTTGTTGTTGACAGGAGTGGGTGTGGGAATAGTGACTAAAACAAGACATTCTTACAAAAACTTAGTCCTTTGGGGGATTCATTGGACCCATTGGGGTGAAAAACGCACGATCCTAGGAAGGTGTCTCCAAACGGGATAGAACTGCGTCTGTTTGTTGCAACTTATTGCTTTTTTTTACGACGACGAAAAGACGAAATAATAAATTAGGTTGGGCCCTGCTGGACACAAATAGCCCAGGATAGAGATAAATGGAATTCTTTAGAGGAGGCCTTCACCTTCGCCTAAGGAGGTGTTCTTAAGGAACTTTTTTAATTTAATTTAATTCAAGGTTTCATAAGGTTCTTCTACAAGAATACGTTTCAGTTTGATTATGCAATAGTATTGTAAACAATAATTATAATTTTACATTTCTTTTTTTCCTACTTTTTGAATGTGTTCCATTTGTAATGCAAGAAATAAAAGGCTTTTTTATTTTATTTATTTATTGCTTTTTTTATCCACAAAAGTACAATATCACAGCGTAAAAAAA
Source organism: Mythimna separata (assembly GCA_030763345.1). Taxonomy (NCBI): domain Eukaryota; kingdom Metazoa; phylum Arthropoda; class Insecta; order Lepidoptera; family Noctuidae; genus Mythimna; species Mythimna separata. The sequence goes on from CM061174.1 coordinate 20,922,384, forward strand.
AACAAGAACGCGCATTTTAAAAACTGACCATGATTATATATCCATCTAAACAGCGGCAGTCAAAGTAAGAAAATAGACCCAGTAGACAATAGCCTAAATGGTTGAACAGATTGGTATAGAAGTCCTCTTATCTATTAATCAACAGTTCCCAGTTCGGCAACCATATCGGCACTAGTGTTGGTAAGAATTCGGATCTGTCTGCGTGACTCAGTGTCGGCGGCAGACAAACCGCGCTTCAGGAAGTCGTAACTGACGCGTTGGAAGACGAGGCCATGTGGAGAAGAATGGAGCATACAGTAGGAGACACGGAAAATGAGTATAGATAATGGGTATAGAAACTGTCATCTGCCTAGCCTTTTCCCAACAATGGGTCGGCTTCCAGTCAAGCCAGATTTAGCTGAATACCAGTATTTTACGAGGAGCAGCTGCCTACCAGACCTCCACAACCCATTAACTGGGGTAACACGGTCCTTCTTGGCAAGACTGGAAATCGGATTTACTGGCTTCTGACTATCCGTAACGACTGCCAAAGATCTACAAATAACAGCCGGGACCTACGGCTTAACGTGCTTTCCGAGGCACGGAGGAAACAGTGGGTATAGAAACTGTACTATGTGATATTTGTTTATCATAAAGAATATATGAATAGATAGGTTGTTTCAAAGGAGTTTTGAAGAAGAAAATGAGAGTCAAGATGAGAAACTCTAGAGTCTTGATTAAAATTTATAATTTCAAGGTTAAAAACAATAAATAACTTCTCCTCTTGGTGTGAGAGGGATTATCAAACTTTTCCTAACTAAAACCTATTGTTCCTTCAATTGCCCTTACTGTTCCAGAAACACCGTAACTCTTTTGAGCAATCCTGCTGCCTGAGAACTTTTTCTACCCACGATCGGTGGAAGTTTGGAACAATTCAATTCAATTCATTTATTCAAAAACAATTTACATTGTATGGAATATACTAGCAACTACACATGCAGTAAAAAATAAAAATAAAGCTAACAAATTAATGTTTGTACTAATCACCATAAAAAATGAAACAGAGGCCACAGAGGAGAGTAAAGGGTCATCAAGGTGACTATAGTTCGTCTAATGAAAGCGCGACCTGAGAAAAAGAGGCTAAATCCAAAAATTTTGTTTGTGGTATTACTAACTAGTAGGAGAATCATGATTTGACACTTCATATTTTTTTTTATTTCCTACAATTGCGGCTGAATAATATTACCAAAATTTAAAAAAAAAACTTCAGGTCGCGCTTTCATTAGACGCACTCTAACATGATTGAGTTAGTGACGAGTTTTTTAGTGTCAGTGCGTATCATGCCTTATGTCAGTCCATATACACCTTGATATATTTGTTTGTATTATTTATTTTACAAAACGGTCCAAGGTTTCACAATGTTTGATGTAATGTTTTAAGATTTATGTTTTTCTTCGTATAGTATATATGTTACGGCTAATACCCGAAGTGCGGCTACACCTAGTTTTAGCCGGTTAGAACTAGGTGTAGCCACTTACTCTTGGTTAAACTTAGTACGAGCCGATTGTTTTCGGGTAAAACTAGGTCTAGCCTTCATCATGCCGGCTACAACTAGGTCCAGCCATTCCCTGTTGGATAAAACTAGGTCTATCCGATATCATTCCGGCTAAAACTAGGTCCAGACAATCCCTGTTGGATAAAACATTCTTGAAATTATAATATGCAACTACTTATTGTCTGTTGTTAAAAAAAGGTTTCTGTTTGTTCCTATTATATTAAAAATTGTACTCCTAATAATTAGGTCGATCTTCAAGGTTAAGCAGCGCTTGCCTAGGTTGGTCTGTGGATGGGTGACCATCTTAACATAACGGAGTTTCCTCCGTGCCTCGGTAAACACGCCAAGCCGTAGGTCCCGGCTGTCATTTGTAGATCTTTGGCAGTCGTTACGGATAGTCAGAAGCCAGTAAATCTGACTCGTTTTTTTTTTTTTAGGTGGGTAATCATCAAAATGACTTCTCCCGCTCTGGGCGGAGCGGGAGGGCGTGTCAGACTTTAACTGACTAAAACCCACTCCTGTTCCTTCTTTGCCTTAATTCCGGGGCACCGGGGCTCTCTTTAGTCAACCCAGGCCCTAGAAGGCTTCAGCCCTACCGGGCCCCTACAGCTTGCTGACATCTCCTTGAGGCGCGCGTGGAACAATACGCGCCATCGACGACATGGGCTTGGTCCGGATTGTTACCAGACGTCCGGACGGCGAGCTACCCATTGCTCGCCGTCCGCAAGCATGCGCCTACGGTGGCTGGAAATCGGGATCAGAATCCCGGCGGAGGGGGCGTGAGGGCCATGCCCTCTCGCGTGCGGCCGCCTCCTTGGCTAGCACTACTGCTTCGCAGATGGATGCGACCGCTTGCCACTCCTCGCTTCGGACCATGGCCTGTACCAGGGCCCGGCGCGAGAGGTCATTGCCACCAATCGCCACCACGAGGACACGGCGATGCTCGGCCCAAGCGGGGCATACCTCCACCGTATGCTCCACCATGTCCTCCGGGCGGTCATCACAATGGTGACACCCGGGCGATTTTTCAGCACGAATCCGATGCAGGAATCTCCCGAACTTCCCATGAGCGGTGAGGACCTGCGTCGTGCGGAAGGTGAGAACGCCGTGTAATCTGACTCCAGTCTTGCCATGAAGTACCGTGTTACCTCAGTTAATGGGTTGTGGAGGTCTGGTAGGCAGCCGCTCCTTGTAAAATACTGGTATTCAGCTAAATCCGGCTTGACTAGAAGCCGACCCCAATATAGTTGGGAAAAGGCTGGGCAGATGATTACAATGTGATTTATAAGAATAAAAAAAAAAACTCTAGGTACGTTTCTTTTTATGGGATGTTTTTTTAATATCAAAAAAAGCTCTGCCAATAGCATGCCGGCTACAACTATGTACAGCCAATCCCTGTTAGATAAAACTAAGACACGCGCTACTACTGCAGACGCTGTGAGTCACACTCGCTAGTAGACCTGCAGTAGATCAGGTGCACCTGGCGCTCACAACCTGCAGAGGCGCGTGCCTCGCTATGCCCTCCACCCCGCGCCGCTGCTGCAGATGCTGTGAGTCATGAGTGTGACGCGAGGCGGAAGGCTTGGCGGGACATGCATCTAAGTTTTATCCAACAGGGATTGTCTGGACCTAGTTTTAGCCGGAATGATATCGGATAGACCTAGTTTTATCCAACAGGGAATGGCTGGACCTAGTTGTAGCCGGCACGATGAAGGCTAGACCTAGTTTTACCCGAAAACAATCGGCTCGTACTAGGTTTAACCAAGAGTAAGTGGCTACACCTAGTTCTAACCGGCTAAAACTAGGTGTAGCCGCACTTCGGGTATTAGCCGTAACATATACATTACATTTATTATGAATGTTAAATCTAAACATGATTATTTTTGTGGTGATTAAAAATTATTTGGTTTGTTGTAATACATTTAAATTATGAATGAAGATGGTATAAGAATTTTCCGTTGTAAAATGGTTTTAGATGCGTAAGTTTACCTAATGAAATACATAATTCACTTATTGTTAGAAAGGACAATGCGTTGATTTGTAATATTATTAACAAAAAGAAAAAAGTACCTACGTATTGACATAAAGGTATGTCCTTCTATTACCTGATAAATCTTGTATTTTTTTTCGGGGGAAACACTTCAAAAAGCGACTTTGCTTTTTGGAAGAGTCCAAGTGAGTGGAACCACACGTAAACAACCCTAGCGATTACTGTCAGCACATGAAGGGGATTCCAAAGACTACTCTGGAACCTCCTTTGGAGATTGTAAAGGGGTCTCTCCTGAGCCTCACTGCACGGCAGCACGTGATTACTGAGCCACCATCTTTCCTAGAGTCACTCGGTGGACGGACAGAGTCCCTGCTCTAAGAACCTGCGACTTGAAAAGGAAAACGGCCAAATTATGAAGTAACTTCTCCCTGGCCTTGACAAGCCTTACTGGCCCCATCACTTACTGACATCAAGGAGCTCGTGGCTAGATAATAACAGCCGCACAGGTCGATCTTCAAGGTTAAGCAACGCTTGCCTAGGTTGGTCTGTGGATGGGTGACCATCTTAACATAACGAGTTTTCTCCGTGCCTCGGAAAGCACGTTAAGCCGTTGGTCCCGGCTGTCATTTGGAGACCTTAGGCAGTCGTTACGGATAGTCAGAAGCCAGTAAATCTGACTCCAGTCTTGCCATGAAGTACCGTGTTACCCCAGTTAATGGGTTGTGGAGGTCTGGTAGGCAGCCGCTCCTCGTAAAATACTGGTATTCATCTAAATCCGGCTTGACTGGAAGCCGACCCCAATATAATTGGGAAAAGGCTAGGCAGATGATGATGATGATGAAGGGTTGGTTCCTACCAAGCGAATCGTTGCTCGCCGTCCACAAACCCGCACCTACGGTAGCAGGAAATTATCTTCGCCTCTCGGCTTCTCTTTGCAAGAAGGAGGTGTATACGGTTCTCAAGATTTCGTAGCAGACCGCGCGGACTTTAGTAGTGTTATATACATGTATGTTGTAGGAAACACGACGAAGAGAGATGTTAATAATATAATTTTCAATATCAGCCACGTTTCTGTAGTCACCGTCCGATGACTGAGAGCTATTTATAGAACGGATACATTTTTTACGGCAGCGCGAACATAACGCGGTGATACGATGAAATCTCAGCTTTAGGTGACAACTGGCCATCCGTTCTGGTTGGCGTGATGATGAAGAGGTTATTTATGATACTGGATATGTCAGGTTTATGGGGTGTTACTCTTTTGATATTTTGTGAGAAGGTGTGGAGAGAAAATGGCGTAGGAAAAACCCGGGTTTGTGATTACTCATAGTCTTGTAGTAGTTTCGTTTGGTGTCGTGAGTCCGTGGTAAAAATATTTCTTTTGGGCCCAAAATTCGCTATCATAGGCAGTACACGTATATAAAAGCTAAAATATGGAGCAAGCGCGGCAATTATAACCGTGATGACTAATAATCACACTTTCACACTAGGTATTTTAAAAATTAAAGTATTTGAGATAGGTCGACTAGTAGAAAATGCCTAAGGCATTAGGTCCGCCTTTGTACGAGTACAGTGTTTACATGTGCATAAAGCTGCAATAAATAAAAAGGTGAGTAAATAGGTAGGTTCAAAACTCGCTAGACGCATTACTTTGTGTAATTTATTTCATCATTACTGCTCTCAAAACGGTAAAGGAAAGCATCGTAAGGAAACCAACAAGTCCTAGTACCGAAAATTCGAAGACATGTGACATCAACCCACCCGCAAAGGGATCGTGTGATGGATTTTGGCCCAATCCCTCTCCTAGAGAGGAGGCTTGACTCTCAGCAGTGGGAACACTATAAGGCTGATTATGTGATGGTTATACTATATAAATATAGGAGGAGCTCGTGGCTAGATAATAACAGCCGCACAGGTCGATCTTCAAGGTTAAGCAACGTTTGCCTAGGTTGGTCTGTGGATGGGTGACCATCTTAACATAACGAGTTTCCTCCGTGCCTCGGAAAGCACGTTAAGCCGTAGGTCCCGGCTGTCATTTGTAGATCTTTGGCAGTCGTTACGGATAGCCAGTAAATCTGACTCCAGTCTTGCCATGAAGTACCGTATTATCCCAGTTAATGGGTTGTGGAGGTCTGGTAGGCAGCCGCTCCTCGTAAAATACTGGTATTCAGCTAAATCCGGCTTGACTGGTAGCCGACCCCAATATAGTTGGGAAAAAGGCTAGGCAGATGATGATACTATATAAATATATCTTACCCATTTCAGTAAGAATATCGTAAACGACAGATTGTGAATTTGGTAGGAAGGAGTGGGAAACTAGCGGAAACTCGAAATAATTTCATATCTATATACCATATACGAAACCGGTATAACATTATTTCTATATCCATATCTATATTCAGATCTGATATTTGATATACATAACATCCGTGCTTTATATACAAATGTTGCATCAACAGCTTACCACAGTGTTGTCTTTTTAACCCAAAGGTTGACTGGTAGGGAATGATTTGATGCATTAAGTCCGCCTATGTACCACTACTGTACATGAAGTTTAAATAAATAAAAGACGGACGAAGCGAGTGGCGAGGCGAATGGCAAGCACGACTGTGTAAACGCGGCATATCAAAAGTACCACCAAGCCCCAATACAAACTGAATGAACCAACACAGTACCCACACCATCTATTCTCATTCTCACCTAGTTCCAGCTTCCTGGTCCTCCCCCTGACCCCATTCCTGGGATGCCAGCAGCTCAGCTGTCCCATAAACAGACCATTAACCACTGTCCTCTCTACTGTCGCCGCATTATAAACGACTAGCCACTTTTTATATGACGTTCAACTAATATCTCCTTGTCATAACTGGAGATATTGTGGGAGTTTTTTTGTTTTTTTATTTTGCTTTGTGTTCGCGATCATGTTATTATATTTTTTGTTGGAACTAGAAGCGGTAAATGGGTGGAAGTTTCCGCAGTTGTTTTAATGAGGGTTTAAACTTAACAAATATAGAACCTTTACATTCATTTAAAAGTTTTTTGAATAAGTACTACGACCTATAACGTTACTAGCGACCTGTTTCAACTTTACATGTCATGATGATGTGTTACATCGTCATCATTATTTTAGCCGTAAGACGAATGTCGCTACAAGGACCGGTCCTGTATGTTTGGCATCCATGGCATTCTCGCGACCCTCACCAGGTAATTAATCGGTCCACGTTGTTCGTTGCGATCTAAACGCTGTGACTTCCCATTTGTGGTCGACTCTTTTGAACCATTCAGCACCATCAACCATCTTTTTTGCGAGTAATGTCATCATCATCTCAGCCGAAAGACGTCCACTGCTGGACATAGGTCTCCCCCAAGCGTCGCCACAGCGACCGGTCCTGTGCGTCTCGAGTAATGTGCTCTGTCCAAACTTAATGAAACTTGATGTTATTCATGCACAGTGTTCGTTCATACACTGTGCAATAAGTAACATCAAAAATTCGAGCAAAGTCAAATGTAAATCGAAAATTCAAAAAACATAAACTCATCAAACATCTATACCACGAATTATTTAACCATTTTTTATTTTTAATAACCTCACGACCTAGTTATTCCCAGAAAGCAATGGCCAACATTACTAACACTGCATATAAAAACGTCGATCACGCTTCAATCAAGCAAGATGGCGTCTCGATCAGACACACAGACACGCAGACATACACACGCGCGTCACTCTGGAGCCCCTGACGCAACGCTGCCATCGCTCAAGTTTTGTTTAAACGTCCATAAAGTTAAAAGCTTCTGAATCAGAAGTTTGTGTACGTGACAGCTTGCATGTACCTACCTACCGTAGAGCTCATGGATAAAGTATGCCCTCTAGCGTAGAAACAAAGCGACCGCAACTTATCTCAAAAAATCGAACACAGGCTTTACTGTTTTAGGGTTCCGGAGCCAATTGGCAAAAACGGAACCCTTAGAGCGTTTTCACATAATCCGATCCGATATCGGTATCGGACGCCGATCCGATATCGGGGTAAGTATAATGTATGAAATGCCGTGCTCCGATATCCGATATCGGGCCGGACAATATGAAAGACAGGTACATATTTCAAACATTTTACTTACCCCGATATCGGATCGGCGTCCGATACCGATATCGGATCGGATAATGTGAAAACGGTCTTAGAGCGTTTCCGCATTATCCGATCCGATATCGGTATAGGACGCCGATACGATATCGGGGTAAGTAAAATGTATGAAATATGTACCTGTCTTTCATATTGTCCGGCCCGATATCGGATATCGGAGCACGGAATTTCATACATTTTACTTATCCCGATGTCGTATCGGCGTCCGATACCGATATCGGATCGGATAATGTGAAAACGGTCTTATAGTTTCGCCATGTCTGTCCGTCCGTCCTCGCTTAATTTCGGTGAACGTTAGCTCTAGAAAGCATCTGAAATTTGGTATCAATATGTATGTCAATCACGCCGACAAAGTTTTTTTTTACCAATCATGGTTTAATGGTACAATAAGACACAAAAAAAAAAAAAAGTGCAAAAATAAAAATTGGAAAAAATTGTTTTATTAGGGTAACCCCCCTACATGTAGAGTAAAAAGCGATTATTTTTTTAATTTCAACCCTAACGTGTGATATATTGTTGTATAGGTATTCAAAAATGAATAGGGGTTTAGTAAAATAATTTTTTGATAATATCAATCTTTTCGGAAATAATCGCTCCAAAAGTAAAAAACAATGTGTGGGGCCCCTCTAACCTTTGACCATAAGTTTAGAAAATATGAAAAAAATCTGGAAAGTAGAGCTTTATAAAGACTTTCTAGGAAAATTATTTTGAACTTGATGGGACAAACAGTTTTTGAAAAGTTGGGGACACTTATTGTGACGGACGGGAAACTACGGAACTCTACATTGAGCGTGGCCCGACACGCTCTTGGCCGGTTTTTTTAATCTTTGAGACTAAATTGACACAGGCAAATGTCAAACTTACAATAATAATGATGCCTGTCCTTTTATGTTCTGACAAGTGTGACAACAATATCATTTTAGTCTCAGAGTTTAAAAAACAGACATTACAGCGGAGCTCAACATGGATATAGTATGTCCTCTAGCGTAGAAACAAAGCAACTAATCACTAAAAATCTAACTAGCCAATAATTGACGAGCAACACGTGACGCAGAAACGCGTGAGGGTCGCGAAAACTCCGATGGATGTGAGACGCACAGGACCGGTCGTTGTGGCAACGCTTGAGGGAGGTCTATGTCTAGCAGTGGACGTCTTTCGGCTGAAGTGATGATGATGAGACGCAAAACATGTTCGGCAGCGCGGTTGCACATCAGCGCTTTAGGTGGAAAATCATGTAGTGACTTTTTTCACTCATGGGCGGGCAGGATGTCAGATTTTTACTGACAAAAACCACACCTGCCCTTCAGTCCTTCAAATGCCCTTTGCCTTCTAGGACTACGGGTTTCGTTTTTCAGAAAATTTTCCGCGTTTCTAGCTAGCAGACGTCGGCCGGTCAGCATGCTTGGAGACGGAGATGACTCCTCAAGCCTCACGCATATGCGCCTTGAAAGAATGCTTCCTCTATAGGATAAGGCTTCTCAGGTTATGAGGGCATTTGTTATGGAAACAAATGCTCTGAGTAACCTGGGAAGCATTATTTAGGCTGGTTAGAATAAAGCCTGACAAATGACGGCTACTTATCCACCATGACTCTCATACAATGGTCAGTCCATCATGGCATAAGAGATGAAACAAAAAAAAATATAAGACGCACAGATAATCTGAACCTAATGGATTCAGAAGGTCGATGTCAAGCTTCCAGGAGCTATAAAATGTTTTATTTCTAGAAACAGAAGTCATAAACTGGTTGGATTTGAGATAAAAACGCACTCACATGACGTTACGGGGAAAACCCAAGTGTGGCAATGTTTAGTATAAGAAAAAATATAAAACTCAAGAGAAAAGTGTTACCACGCCGCCCAATGAAAAACGGCTACTTTCATACCAATGAGGATAGATTGAGAAGGAGGCCAAAGACGGATGAATTCAGGAATATTAATTAATTATACGAAAGAAAAAAGAGTCAGCCATAGGTTTATAGTAAACAAATACGCAGGGTGTTTGTCTCCGCCTATCCAAGGGAGTTAGTGATAGTATGACGGGTAACAGGACAGAATGAAAGAAAAAAACGTGTTGCGCCAACCCCAAGTAATATGGGACAAGGGCAGGAAGAAGAAAACACATTCTATGCCTCCACACTAGGTCACTCTAGCAGAACGGTAGTCAGCGACATGGCTTCCGAAAGAAGGCACGTTGGAACTATTCCCATGGCCAACATACCAACGACAGCCCCATTTCTTGTCCAAGCAATCTCTGTCCATTCCAGGTTGCCTGGAAGAGATCGCGGAATGCGATAAGGCCGCCCATTGTATGTACCATGTGTTTTATTTTAAGTATCTTTTTATATTATATGGTGTAAACAATGAAGAGTATAATAAATAAATAAACATATTCCATGCTGTCTTACCTGTCTGTTTATGCGAACCGTGTTGTGCCTACCTCAAGAGTAACAGAAGAAAACGGTGAGGAAGACTACGAGTATATTGCTTGGTCTTTAGTACCTATGGAAGACTTTAGTATCTTTAAATTTTAATACACGATAACAAAAGTTTCCAACCACCGTCTGGAACATTAACTGAAAAAAGCAGGAAAATCCCAAGGAAATATTTCAGAGATAGAAGCTATGAAACACAGCATTAAACTTTTTAAGTGTGTTTTGAGTGGAAAGTGCAATGCAATTACGAGTAACATACTTTTACGAGATATCCAGCTTCATTGGCAGTAATTTTCCAAATGGAGATGTTTAGGTGATTAACGATCAGAATGATTTCTCCTGCTTTCTTCATGTCAGACTTTCACTGACTAAAATCCACTCTTTTGTTACTTCTTTGCCTTTTGTTCCAGGATCCCGGGTTTTTCTTTCAGAAGCGGAGCAATGGTTCCAAATGGGGTTCTTCTCAAAACCCCTCAAACATTTTAAGTAAGATTACTTAAAATGTATCTAATGTAACAGCTCAAGTAATCATCGTCCATCTGTCTGCTCATCCAGTAAGGACCAAGCCCGAGTAGTCAACGGCAAGTGTTCCACGCGCGCCTCAAAGATATGTCAACAAAACCATAGATCCCGATTGGACCATTGCCAGCTAGAACTAAGGGGAATTTCTGAAAAGGATACCCATGGTCCTAGAACGCATAGGTCAACTGAAGGACACTGGAGTGATTCTAGTTAGTAAAAGTCTGGCACATCCGCCCTATACCGGAAAAAGCCATTAGATGATTTCCGACCTCAAAAAGAAGCTATCTTCGATTTCTTAGCGAGTCGATGGCAAAAATAGTAAGAAGTCTAAATTAAACACTTCGCCTGGCCTACACCACAGCATACTCATCTGCTGACGCTGCTGTTGGATCCTATCATAAACAGGTAAAGCTAGAGCAAGTGACCGCAAGATGGATATGGTCTGCGAGAGACGTCGCACCAACACTGAAGATCGAAACCGTCCGAGAACCCATAACCGGAGTTTGTCTTACTGTGGCCAACCTAAATGCGGATTCTTCCAAAAATCACGACCAAATAGACCTATATATATATCATCATCATCATCTCAGCCGAAAGACGTCCACTGCTGGACATAGGCCTCCCCCAAGCGTCGCCACAGCGACCGGTCCTGCGCGTCTCGCATCCATCGGATTCCCGCGACCCTCGCCAGGTCGTCGGTCCACCTTGTGGGAGGCCTTCCGACGCTGCGTCTTCCGGTACGTGGCCGCCACTCTAGAACCTTCCGTCCCCATCGACCATCTGTTCTACGAACAATGTGCCCTGCCCACTGCCACTTAAGTTTGGCGATTCTTCGGGCTATGTCGGTAACCTTAGTTCTCTTGCGGATCTCTTCATTCCTGATGTGATCGCGCAAGGAAACTCCGAGCATAGCCCTTTCCATTGCTCTTTGGGTGACTTTAAGCCTTCTGATGAGGCCCATTGTGAGCGACCACGTTTCCGAGCCATATGTCATCACTGGCAACACACACTGGTCATAGACTTTTGTCTTGAGACACTGCGGTAGGTTGGACGAGAAGATACCGTGCAGCTTCCTGAACGCTGCCCAGCCGAGTCGGATTCGACGATTGATCTCTTTCTCGAAGTTAGATCTACCCAACTGGACCGTCTGTCCCAGGTAGACGTAGTCGTCCACAACTTCGAGTGTAGAGTCTCCGATCTTGATAGGAGTGGGAGCTATATGGATGTTTACCATGACTTTGGTTTTGTCCATGTTCATTTTGAGTCCCACTCTTTCGGAAGCCCTACTGAGATCACCGAGCATTGTACTGAGCTCCTCCGTAGTCTCAGCCATGACTACTATGTCGTCGGCAAACCGAAGGTGAGTGATGTACTCGCCGTTGATATTGATGCCTCGCCCTCTCCATTCCAGAACCTTGAAGACATCCTCCAATGCGGCCGTGAACAGTTTCGGAGAGATAACGTCTCCCTGCCTCACACCCCGCTGTAAAAGGATAGGTTTCGAGGTCTGATCCTGGAGTCGGACTGACATGGTGGCGTTTTTGTACAAACATTTCAGCACTTCGATGTACCGATAGTCAATCTGGCACCGTTGGAGAGACTGCAGTACAGCCCAAGTCTCGATCGAATCGAAGGCTTTCTCGTAATCCACAAACGCTAAGCAGAGAGGCAGGTTATACCTACTCCTCAGTCTTCTGTATAACCTGCCGTAGCGTATGTATGTGGTCTACGGTGCTAAAGCCTTTTCGGCTTTTATATATATACCTATACATATACTAACTATGAATTTTTAGTTGGACCACCGATGAACAAAAAATTTCCTACAAAATTCATGTCCGCAGTTTCGCAAATACTCGTACGAATATCAAACAAACCGTTTAAACAAAGCTGAGAACAAGTGCTCGTTAAAAATGCTCAAGACGAGCATAAATAATAGTTGTCATTCCTGAGCGTTGTATGTTCACGGCGGCTTTAAACCGGGCACCGACAGAGATCGTAAACCGTGGTCGCTGTGACGTCAAATGACGTCTATTGGTACGACCGTGAGCTTGGGCCGTGACGGTAGCCGTCATGAAATGTATACTGAAACCGCATCATAAAATAATAGGCAAAGTTTTGAATATCGTCGAGGAAGTGCATAGTTTTGTTCAAAACATTTTATCATTATTTCAGCTGAAAGACGTTCACTGTCGGACGTAGGCCTCCGACAAGTAAAAGTAAAAAAAAAAAATTAAAGTAAAAATTTATTTATTTTCCACACTAATATAGTACAGATAACATTATTACAATAAATGGAGTGGACTGGAGCCTAAACTAGGGCAGCCCTGTATTTCAGGACTCCAGGTCTTCACCCCGCGGCAAGTGGGTCTGAATTCGGTAGCGAATTTAATCTACTTAAATTGTATGAATTCGTGTGTGTGTTTTGAGTGTGTTATGGTCTGAAAGTGCGTGTACGTGTTTGTGTGTTGTGTGTGTGTTTGTGTGTTGTGTGTGTGTGTGTGTTGTGTGTGTGACTGTGAGTGATATGTGTGAGAGTTTGTGGGAATATTTATGATGTATGCATGGTTATGCATGCGTGTGCTTTGACTGCTCTAAATCATTTGATTCCTGCGACCCTAATCAGGTCGTCGGTCCACCTTGTCGGAGGCCTTCCAATGCTGCGTCTTCCGGTACGTGGGCGCCACTCCACCACACTTCATTCATACCACTCTTGGTCAAAAAAAGCTTGTAGTTTACAAGGTCTAATAAGCTCCCTACAGTCATAATTTGACAGTTTTTAAACAAGGTATTAAAAGTACCCGTACCGCAGGAATGATGGAAATGATACGAAAATTAGAGTCACCGTCAACGTGTTCAGGAGATTTCAGACGACATGCAAAGAACTAAAAGAAAAACAGAAAGAAAGAAAAATATTTGCATGAATTGATTCCGCCAGCCCCATTCCACCATCGGACAAGCCGTCGTACGGCGGGTATCCACCCTTTCGTTGTCCAAACCTCTACGGTCCGGACTAAGCGTTTCGCCTCGTCGTTCATACCGCGTACATCGAGGGACTGGAACAATCTGCCTGCTGCGGTTTTTCCATCCGATTATAATTTGGGTGTCTTCAAGGCTAGAGTGAATAGGCTCTTAATAAACTAGTTTGCCTCACCATCGACGATTGCATCACTGCTTACCATCAGGTGGGATCGCAGTCAAGCGCTAGTTTATAACGATTAAAAAAATATATATTTTATTTGCACAAAACAGTGGCGATTTTACAGATTAGTTAACAAAAAAAGAAAAAAAATCAGCTAGGAATATAATGCGCCACGTCCGTGCAAAACGGCCGAACGCTCAGCATAATGCTGTGGGCACACTTATAGTGCGCCTAGTCCACAGCGCTGGTTTTCAGCGTCGGCCGGTGATTGACTCAAAAGACGTCGGAACTCAAAATTTTGCTCTAGAAGTTTATTAAGTAACCGAGTAAACTGGTGATAGATTGGATTTGTCTGCAGACAATCCACCCTTTCTCTGTTTCCTTTCCGAACACATAATTAAAAACCAAAATATTACATTAATATTCTTTTGTATAACATGTGACAGGAGTTGATGTCACAGCGCGGTATTTCGTCACTTCCGCCATATTGATGCGCAAGAGTTTCGTTTTAGAGCTTCGCAAGCTTTGCCGTTAATTTATGGCTAGTCCGACCTCATAAAACTGTTTTAATTTGAGTGACGTCATCAGGGCTATTAAAAAGTTTAGCTGGTGAAATAAGTTGCTTGCAGCAGGTTTAGTAGCGTGTCCATTTGACAGGCGGATGGGTCGTATAAAAAGTGGTGATTCTTGTAAGTTATTGTAAGGTGTTGAAGAAGCTACTAGTGGTCGGAAATTTCGAGTGGAATTTTCTTTTTATGAATCCAATGGATGCGAGACGCACAGGACCGGTTGTAATGGATGTAGTTGGATATCCTACAATGGACGTCTTTCGGCTAAAATGATGATGATGAACATTTCCACTTAGCACCCGTCGAAGTTATAAGGATGTTGTCTTTTAAAAATCTGTTTTTTTCTAAATCTATCTAAATTAGCAAAATGTGTGTATTAACTTTTATTTTATAAATTTACTATTGACTCAAAACATTGCTTTTGCAATATTTTTATATTATTTAGATCTCAATCACCTTAAAAAAAAATTCATTAAGTTGTGATTTATTTTTGTTACCTAACATTTCATTCGTTGGTAGGTTTGAATATTGTTTTTTTTTCTTACATTTATATAGTTTCTCTCTTATTGTGTGAATGAAAGGGCATTGTAGACTACGGATTTTAATTACTAACTTTTTCAACCCAATGTTTTATGTAATTTTATTTTTATTGTGCTTTTGGGTACAATATTGACTGGTCTACACTGTCCTCGCATATGTGTCTGTGTTGTAATATGGAAGTATTGTAAACCCAATATTTTTTTGAAAAGAGTAACCATGGAGTTTCTTGCCAGTACTTCTCCAGTTTGGACCGTGCACAAGTTTTTGACGTTTTATAAGTGTCCATGTAGGCCTATGTAAAATAAAAATATTTTTGACTAGCTGTCCCCTGCGGTTTCACCCGCATTTTTCGTTACTGCTCCGCTCCCGTGGGTCGTAGCGTGATGGTATATAGCCTATAGCATTCCTCGATAAACGGGCTATCTAACACTGAAATTTTTTTTCAAATCGGACCAGTAGTTCCACAGATTACCCCCTACATACAAACTTACAAACATACAAACTTACAAATTTTACCTCTTTATAATATTAGTATAGATATAGATTTGATTAAAAAAATTATAAATGTTGCAACTACAACTAATTTGTATTTAATGTCCGATTTTATTTCTTGATTATTTGATTTTAATTTTATTCCAAAGTATGGCTATGACTGAAATAAATGAATTATTTTAAATGTTTGATAAACAGCAGTAGTATAACCATAATCAGCCTTATACATTGTCCCTACTGCTGAGAATCAGGCCTCCACTCTAAGATAGAGTGCATGGGCCCTAATCCACCACTCTAATTGCATTTTAATAGCTGAAAATGTCGATATTATTATGTAAGTATATAGATACCTTAAAACACCCACGTCAACCGATTAACAATAGAAATTTCGACACGTGCCAACCAGTTCATCATCATCTGCCTAGCCTTTTCCCAACTATATTGGGGTCGGCTTCCAGTCAAGCCGGATTTAGCTGTGAATACCAGTATTTTACGAGGAGCGGCTGCCTACCAGACCTCCACAACCCATTAACTGGGGTAATACGGTACTTAATACGTGCCAACCAGTTAAACTATTATATAACCGACAATATTTTCATTAATCCACGTACACCCGATCCAATAATAATGCCATATCCTGTTATTACAACTACGGAACAGAGCAATTATTTACAAGAGTTCGCAGGATTGACGACATACAACAATAAATTGCCGAGAATAGCCGGAAAATGCCGAAGATAGCCGAAGTAACGAGCTATATTTACACGGGGATATTTATTGCATATTGTTTTGACGTCAATAGGAAATGCTTTAAATAAACAATTATGTCGAATAATAATAGATGAAAGGGCTACTTAAATAGATTTCGGCAGTTTGCATATAGCTATATACTCTGCTTCCCTTGCTTAGCTTCGTCTTGGTGGGGCTACCGTAGGTACCTACCTAAGACAATACAATATATTCTCAATTGTCTCAGGGTATCTACTAAATACATCAGTATTTTGCCAGACACACACAAGAAATGGGTATGGAGATACGTAGGAGGGTAAAGATCTCAACTAGAATAACTATTAACCTATCAATACCCGCGAAACGAGACACAATAGTAAAACAATAACAGCGCGGTCCAATGAGACCGGTTGGGGATTCATGAATTAAGGTAAAAACGTGGCAAATTAAAATGGCCTAGGACAAAAAAGACGCCAGGACGTGAGCTCTTTAACAAAACAACTTACACACGTAATTTTCCTGTTGTTATATACAATACTCTTTCCTCTCTCTCTTTACAGACACTTTTGACTTCAGTGAAGTAAGTCAGAAAAGTAAGTTAAATGCACATTCCTTAATAGTAGAGCTCCATGCAGAAAAACGAGAAACTCCATGTACACACTTTTAAAAGAACAGAAATTGCAATAGGCCATTGGCAGTTAACCTATCAATACCCGCGAAACGAGACACAATAGTAAGACAATAACAGCACGGTCCTATGAGACTGGTCGGGGATGAATTAATTACTCAAATACCCGCGAAACAAGACACAATAGTAAAACAATAACAGCGCGGTCTCATAGGACCGGTTGGGGATTCAAACGTTAATTTAATAGATGACCTGACAGCGCCCGTTCACGAGCATGACGCGTGCTCGAAGATGAACGTTCTCATAAATACCGCGTCCGTTGGTAAACACTTCAGTGCTGCTCCTAAATCTCCGTACATCTATTGCTGCAATAATAATTTGTTCTTCCACGATAGAATATTATTACGTGTTGAAACAGACTACTTGTAATTACCTCCATACCTCGCATTAGACAGATGTAAGAATACCTAGTATTGAACCGATCTGCTTTATGTAATCAAAAAGTACAGGAATTTAAACGAATTTTTCGTTTCCTACCATCTTCCAGGAAGTGAATGCTGAATGATCCGTGCCTTGGTAGGTAAGTATGTTAAGTCTTTGGTCCTGGTTGTTATTTGTAGATATTTGACAGTCGTTACTGATAGTCAGAAGGCCTGAAATTCAGTCTTACCAAGGGCTATCGTGCTACCCAATTGCTGGATTGTGGAGGTAAAGATTAAAAAAAGTTAATATTAAAAAACCAAATATAGTACCGTACCTATCGGTTTAACTACAAGCCAACCCTAATATAGTTAGGTTAGATTAGGATATGGAAATGTGTGGAAAGGTAGGTCAGAATAATTCGTCTCGTAAGGGAAGGTTTGACAGCTTCCTTCCTGATGCGATCACGCAAGGAAACTCTGAGAATAACCCTTTCCATTGCCTTTTGGGTGCCCTTAAGACTTCTGATGAGGCCCATTGTAAGCGACCTAGTTTCAGTGCTAATTATATAATTACTAGCAACACACACTGGTCATAGTCTTTCATCCTGAGACTCTGTGGTATATTGGTTCTTGAAGTTAGATCAACCCAAGTGGACTATCTGTCCTAGGAAAACGTCAATAACTTTAAGTGTGGAGACTCCAAACTTCGACGTAATAAGTGCTGCATGATTATTTACCCGGACACATCACATTTACCCCAACGTTTACATAATTGTATTTGTAACATCAGACATCCAGTACTAGCATACGTCATAGCATTGCCTGTCTCATACCACCAACAACTCTAGAAACACTTGCAACTCCTGCGCAGCATTTATTTGTAGACCCTTCAGTACGGGTTACACATCGCAGTCATCAGGTGTAAATACGTCAGACTCGTTTTAGAGCTAGTCCAGATAGCACGTGTTGATGCTGCAGATAGCAGGGAGCGAAATGAAAACGTTTTGTAACTGGAATTATTTGTTCTGCCCTTCATAAATTAGCTTATAAAAATAATAATAATCCACAACTTTCACACCCCAAGCTTAGCAGAGCTTGTGTTATAGGTATTAGACAACTGATAAACATACTTATATTTTTTTTTATATTTCATAAACCAGTGCTTTACAGCAATCCCACCTGATGGTAAGCAGTGATGCAGTCGTTGATGGTGAGGCGCACTAGTTTATTAAGAGCCTATTCACTCTAGTCTTGAAGACACCCAAATATATTTCTAAATACATATATAATATACCATAGACAAATCACATCCAGACACAGAACAAATAATCGTGCTCATCACACAAACACTTGTCCTGTTTGGGAATCGAACCCACGACCTCCGGCGTAGCAGTCAGGGATGGTCGTTGAGTCAGGGCAGCACTTTTTTAGCAATATTGGCCTTGTAATGTTCCCACTGTTGTGACTCAGAGGCCTCCTCTCTAGAAGAGGGAATGGGCCGTAATCCACCACACGAGCCCACTGCGGATTAGTGGATGTCACATGTCTTCGATTTTTTTATTCTAGGACATGTCGGTTTCCTTACAATTTTTTCCTTCACCGTTTTGAGAGCAGCGGTGATGAAATAAATTACACAAAGTAGTGCGCTTGGCTGGGTTTGGACCCGTGAGTTAAAACTTGTAAGCCAAGGCACACCATAGAGCCACCACTGCCTTTTTGTATATTATATTGAAAATAAAAGAAACGCTAGCTAGTGCACCTCTTTGCACCCCTTACTCTGCGCTCAGGATGAAAAGTCCTGTTTTATTAAAAACATGCTTTACAAGAGTCGTAAACATCACCAAATTTTTGTCGTTTGTGCATAAAAGAGTGACAATTTTGCACATAACAAACTTTTGCATTTATCATATTAGTGTGATTTGATGAAAAGGGATTTAATGTGGTGTAGAAGTATCGCTTACAAAAGAGATCAAAAGTTGCAGAACAACTTTTCTCATTAAAATTAAATGGGATGAAGACAGAAAGATGATGATGACATGAAATGACAGTGGGATAAACATCTTTACTGAACAGTTGCATTCGACAATGAAAAATCCTTTCAGACGCCTCACTTTCATGTTGAAGATAACATCATAAATCAAAACTTTGCTCAATGGCGTCACAGAAGCGAGAATACGTTTGTTACAAATGCGAATGAGGCGAATCTCATGTATATGATACATGTTTCTTGTAGTTATGATTTTACACCCGAAACGGTTTTTGAGATTAGTGTTTCGGGTGGGTATAAAAGTCAATCGTTTTATAATAAATGTTCACCCCCCAAGCTAAATAGCGTTATAATTTACAACCTATATGTTAACTAGACCTATGAGGATGATGTATGCAAAATTTTAACAGGAACATTTCAGTAGTTTTTGCGCTATTCGGAAACATCGCTCCACATTTCTGTATTGTAGACTTATTTTTCCCTTTCTTGCAGACTTCCCCTGAAACACCAATCTCAGACGTTTGAGCTCCGGTCAGGGATGTAAAAATGTTCGAACGAGTCACTGCCACCCTGAAACGCTAAGGGCAACTGAAGGAACAAGATTAGATTTTACTCAATATTAATTTGAGAGAGAGCGGGAGAAAATTATTTATTTAATCTTCATGCATCTAAAGGTGTACCTTTAGATGCGACAGACTTATTAAGCGAAGTAGTTATTTAATGATTAACTCTCAAAAAATACAAGTTCAAGTACACTCATCTAATGTGCTGTTTTTCTCTTATTTCCGACCACTATTTATAGAAACCACTAACTATAGACAGATCGACGCGGAAGTTTTGTATTACTTGTGTTTAAAACACTGTTCGCTCAAGGTTAATCTTTTTTCATCTGTGAACCCGTAAAATTGACCGCGAAATGGTGTTCTCACTGCGACTTTAATGACGACTGATGCGGAATAAGCCATCATTATGGTTTTTTTTATTGTGTAAACACGGTGTGATGCCAGGCGGATAGTTTTCAGCGCCTGAAAGATTCTTTACAACGTTGAAATACTGACTCGTTAGTTTAAAGGCGCGGGCCCACCGCGGTGCACGGAGAGGCTACGCACGTGTATTAAGCTTCGCTTTGGAAGAAAATGTATGTGGTTGTGTCCACTGCAACCCACGGAGAGGCTACGCATAAATTGACGTCATTGATACATGCGTCGCTTGCTCGAATAGACGGTTACATAGTTCAACGCTGTCGACGTGGGTCTACGTTTCCACTGGAGTACACGAATATGACCCTTGACTATGTGACATTTCGCTTATCGCAACGCAGTTTTGCAGTGGCACGTGCGTAGCACGTGGGTTATATTCGTGTACTACAGTGGAAACGCTGACCCACGTTGTTAAACAAATTAATACACCCAGCTAAAATGCACCGCGTGCCCGTGCACAGCATGCGCCGCGGTGGGGCCGCGCCTTAATGGTCGCAAGCGCTACGTCTGAGTTCGATTCCCGGATTGACCAAGGTGGCTTAAATATACAACATGTAAAACAATAAATGCTCATCCGGAATCCAGTGTTTTCAGAATCGGCTACTTTCAAAATATGTAATTTTCTTTTAAATCTTATTACGTTACTAACGTGTTTGTGTGTGCGTGCGTTGATCGTAGTTCCAATGTAAAAATGTATGGCAATGACATTATCTGCGGAGAAGTCACCAGACAAATGACGAAACAGGTATTGCCTTAAGTTTTGAAGGTATTTAACGTTTCGCGGGAATGCTAATAGAAAAGTCATTTGTCTAAGCTTGCTGGTAAGAAAAAAGGGTAACTGCAGCAAAAACCTACTCTACTTTTTGGGGTGGACAATTATGAAATAACTCTGCCCATTAAGAACAGGGTTTAGAAATGAAGTCATTTTTGATGATCATCTATATATATAAAAATGAAACCCGTTTTCCGTTGTCACGACATGACATGAAAACGGCTTGACCGATTTGGCTGATTTTTTTTTTAAATGTTCCTTGATGTTCAGTGATGGTTCTTACGGAAAGAAAAATTAAAAAAAAAAAAAAAGCTAGGTAAAGTAGGGTAGTGTAGGGTAGTGTAGGGTAGTGTAGGGTAGTGTAGGGTAGTGTAGGGTAGTGTAGGGTAGTGTAGGGTAGTGTAGGGTAGTGTAGGGTAGTGTAGGGTAGAGTAGGGTAGTGTAGTGTAGTGTAGGGTAGTGTAGGGTAGTGTAGTATAGGGTAGGTAGGGTAGTGTAGGGTAGGTAGAGAAGGTAGGGTAGGGTAGTGTCGGATATGTAGGGTAGTCATTTGACGGGAGCGAAGCCGCGGGTAAAAGCTAGTTTTTAGATAAAAATATAAATTACTAGCTTTTGCCCGCGGCTTCGCACGCGTAGAAGTCAGATAACCAAGTAAATTCAGAAAAAAATGATAATATCGTAAGTGGGTCGCATAAAATATAGCCTATAGCACTCAGGAAGAAAGTAGCTTTCTATCAATACCTACATTTTTGTTGTGTGACCAGGATCTTCAGAGATTACCCCCTACAAACAAAAAAACAAACTTTACCTCTTTATTATAGTCGTATAGATTACCACGATGTACTGGTAGTTTCATTTCTATAAAAACATAACCTGAGATCCGAAGCCAACATACCTGAGTTAGGATCCCGCAATATCTTTCTTCACTACTCGTATATTCATGAACCCGTGATATATCACTTCTATACCAGACAATCTAGAACAAATTCGTGCGTAAACCAACATAAATAACAATCACAATATCATTTACTTCATTGATAATACAAACAATTTGTACAGTCAGCGTCAAAAATAGCTGAGTAATTCAGGTGTTAGTATATACGCAAAGAGACCATAGTAAAATTATTTCATTATTATATACAAACTAAAGACAAAAAGTATTTACAAACCTATATATATACAAAAAAAGGGATAAAAGGGATTTACTGGGCATCAAAAAACTCATCCACGTCGATGTCAACAGGAATAGTGCCCAGAACGCTGGCAGCATTGCCACGTTGGATGGCAATGCTGATTCGTTGGCCAAAAAACAGCCCAGCCCTCTGGTCACGTGAAGAGTCGACTAGCTGCTTGCTAATATCACGAACAACTCGATGAGCACTCGGACCCGGCGGCCCTAATGTTTCAACCCCAAACGGCTCAAACATATAACTCCCGATAAGGTTGCTATATTTGCGCCGCTTCAGAGTATTGGTGCTTTCTTGTTTTCTGCGCCTGCAGCAGCAGCCCCAGGATAGCCCGCCGTACTCAGAACATGGGATGGCGCAAGGGTATCGACACAAGTTGCATCCCACACCAAAGGCCTTCCCAACTTCCAAGGCATTATGGTCATCCCGTCTGGCCTCTTCCCATCGTCGCGTGCCAAGCCATTAGGTTCTAAAACAGCCGGCACCCCGGCGGTGACAAGAGCTCGACGGATAATGTCATTAATGCTAGCGTACCTAGCTATCCGACCAGCGCTCCTACTGCAGGATAGGCCATGATTTCCGAGGCGGTCGATTGCTTCACCGCATTGACATCGACGTGGAGCTCCACAAGGAGCAATTTATTAACTCAGTCGTAGGCCTCCCGCAAAAATCGCCATAATGACCGGGCCTTTCCGTCTTGCTTCCTTCGGATTCCCGACAAGTTATCGGTCCACCTTATGGGAGGTCTTCCAACGCTGCAACTTCCGGTAGGTGGACATCACTCCAGAACCTTTTGTCCTATCGACCATCTGTTCTGCGAGCAATGTGCCCTGCACACTACCGCTTAATTTTGGCGATTCTTCAACCTTGGTTCTCCTGCAGATATCTTCATTTCTGATGAAGTAACTGGGTATAGTTTGACGAAAGTTTGTGTGTATGGTTGTCACTTCATCACGCTTGAACATATTTGCATGGGCACACGAGTAGACCATGTTCTAGAATAGGACATAGGGCACTTATATGTTCCTTTGGAACAATATTCTAATTACACGCAGGCGAAGTCGCTGACATCAGATAGTATGCAAAACATTCTAATACAGAGTTACAACAGTGTACACCAAACGCTAGCCAATTGTCTGTTTTCATAAACCGATCAAAAATAAATACAAACTTCTTGCTATTACGTGATTTACTCGTGTTCGTCTAAATCAATTCATTTCTATTTTGTGATTCGGGCAATAAATAGCCTAGTCATAGCCCGTGGGTGGCAAAGGGATTGGATCGAGATGGGCAGCGCTGGTGTGCTCAAAACATCAGTACGACTCACTCTTGGCGCTGTGACTCAGAAGCCACTGGCTGTGAACCCTTACTAGTATTTCTAAATGTGAAAATGATGTGTCTGTTTGCTATGGCATTTGGGTTACCAGTTAAAACTGGTTACCTCCTATTCTAGGGTGTTTTAATGTGAGAGGTTTGGTTGTGAGAAAAGTAATATGAAAGAAAAAGGAGTTAATGATAGCAGCACGGGTAACAGGACAGAATAGAAGAAAAAACGTTTTGCATGGACTCCAAATAACAAGGGTCAAGGCTAGGATGATAAGCGATAGCCAATTGATGCACAATGAGTGTCCACCCTTCCTATGTTGATACCTCTACGGTCCGGACAAAGCGTTTCACTTCGTCGTCAATACCGCTTAAAACAAAAGACTGGAACAATTATCCGGCTGTGGTGTTCCCGTCCGATTTAAATGTAGGTGCCTTCAAAGCTAGAGTGAATAAGCTAGTGCGCTGCACCATCAACAATTGCATCACTGCTTACCATCAGGTGGGATTTCAGTCAGGCACTAGTTTATATCAATTCAAAAAAATCCGTGTCTCCTACTCCTCCATTCTTCTCCACATGGCCTCGTCTTCCAACGCGTCAGTTACGACTTCCTGAAGCGCGGTTTGTCTGCCGCAACACTGAGTCACGCAGACAGATCCGGATTCTTACCGACACTAGTGCCGATAGGCTTGCCGAACTGGGAATCGTTGATTAATAGATGGGTTTAGTAAGATTTAAGAGGGTTTTGGCAACTTACAGTGAATGAACGGTTAATAGTCATGGAGCGATCATCGGTTAAGATACGCTGTTTTTCTTTTTTATTGATTGATTATCTACAGTGATGACCCAGTAGTAGCAGCCCCGGCTTACATTATTACGTTAGGCAAAACAAACAGTAGCAGACGTACGAGTTGAAGGTCGCGGGTTCAAACCCAGGTAGGCGCAATGCTTTGTGTAATTTGTTTCTTTATTAGTTCTCTCAAAACGGTGAAAACCTAGTTGCAAAATATCAATAATCGTTGCTCGTATCATTGATCAACACAACACTAGTATTTGCAGTATTAATAGCTTTTATACTACTATTCTCCGCTGTTTATTTTGTACCGTTTGACACTCAAGGTGATAGATACTTACATAATACTACACTATAACTGTAATATTCTTAGACTAGACATATTAAAAGAGACATAAGATATTGGTTTAATGTTATCTTCCATTTGTTACAGTGTTGTTAAAAAGTACTTAAGAAATGTGTTGTGTTGAATCAAGAAAACATTAGCTAAAAGTGTTTTTTTTAGGTGGGAAATCATCTAACGACTTCTCTCACTATTGGGCGGAACGGAAGGGCGTGTCAGACTTTTGCTGACTAAAACCCACTCCTTTGTTTCTTCTTTGTTCAAGGGCCCCAGATTTTTCTTTCAGAAGGGAACCCATGGCTTCAAAGGCTTCTACCACGCTGGGGCCCTACCCTTGAAGCGCGCGTGGGACACACACCGTTGACGACTGGGGCCAGTCGGACGGCAAGTTAACCATTACACGCCTACGGTGCATGGTGGTAGTTACAAGTGCTGTTGTGATATCCGTACTTAATGCCTGCCTGTGTGCCGATTCAAACTCAATATGAGCTTTGGCAATTAAACATAATTATTATGTATCTACAAAACATTTGTTACTATCAATCTACCGCTACTTTACTCCCCGCTCTCCCCAACAAGCACCTACAAAACTTACTCATCGTTTTTACTTCACGACAACACATTCGCAACTAAACACCGACATAAAACCGAATCTGTTCCTAACTCTAGCAGTATTTGTTTTGAAAACAAAGTGGTTTACAAGCAAAGATCACCGATATAAGAAAAACTTTCATAGGAATGGAGATTTATTTCCCCGAACAGACACACATCGGCTTACTGCGGCCACTCAGGAGATTTGAATTCTTAGAAGCTAAAATAATATTAGATCTAGATGGATTATGGCTTTTTAGACACATAAATCTCTGTTTGACTTCTGTTCCTGTAGTGCAATTTAGAAGACATGAAAAAAATGTCTAGCGCTTAATGCACAGACTATGTTTTCTTCAAAATCTAGCCCTTTACATAAAATTTGATGCAATTTGCGATTTTCATCCCCAAAGAATTTTAGGACAGTGAATACTACTAACATTATAAACGTGAAATTTTGTATGTATGATGTTTGATACTCTTTGACGCAAAAACTACTGAACGGATTTCGGGGAAACACACAGATAAACGATGTCCTGGAATACCTCGAAAAATACAGCACAGACTTTGAAACGACAGCAAATTAGGGAACTACTATACTCAAACCTTCACTCAATTCATCATTCAATCTAAAAACAAAGTGAACACGTTAGAAAAACTATTAAAAACAATGAAACAGAACATAAAATGAAATCAACAACATAATCTAACAAACACACTACAATCAAACTTACAACTATAACGTTAATGTTGAACACACAGCATAATGTTGAGAACAACATAATGTTGAACACAGCGTAGTGCTAAACAGATAATGGCCGAAGGTCTCTCGTGCAATATTCTGGAAATGGGTTTACGATCGCTAATAAACGTTCGATACCAGAAACATTTGTGTGGTTGCTGTGATAGCGATGAAATTCAACGGAAAATCATCTAGGTAAAAATCATCTGGACAAAAACTGATTTCCTCCAATCAAACCGACCTACGATTTTTTGTTTTTCGATCTTACTCGTTGTGTACTCACATTGTGATAAATGCATATTGAAAACACAGAACAGCTATGCTATTCTCTAAAAGTCATTCACATCGGTGAAAGACGAGTCGAGCTCGACGTCGAGACAGCCTTCAAACAGCGAACGCAAATGTATGAAGAACTATCATTGTCAACTCATAGTTGCCACAGCCATGAGCGCTAGTGCAATTGACAATAACAGTTCTTCATATATTTGCGGTCGCTGTCTCGACGTCGAGCTCGACTCGTCCTTCACCCATGTGAATGACTTTTAGAAAATAGCACTACAGAAAAATTAAAGATGAACTTGACACTCTCGTCAAATATTGAATGAGTAATTATAGAATTTCTTGCTGGGCCATATAGGAAACGACAATTAGAACCGTGCTTTTGAAGTTTTATAAATGCATTTCCCCAAGCATTTGACAATGCATATAAGGCGGATTTTATAATGTTCCCACTGTTGGAACTCAGGCCCTACCTGAGCTCTAGGAGAATGGGTCGTAATCTACAACGTGGGCTCAGTACATTTAGAACTAACATGCCGATTTTCTCACAATGTTTTCTTTCACCATTTAGAGTATCCGCCTTCTCCTAACCATCGCTGATATAAATACTTAGGTATCTTCTCTTTAATTTGCATCGCATCTTGCAGCCTTATATTGTTCCCACTGCCAGGACTCAGGCCTCCTCTCTCTAGGAGAAGGAATGAGGAAACCAATAAATTCGTTTCAGTAATACTCCCCGCTACCACTAGCACCGCACCCTCCAGCCACCACACCGCGACGTACTGCCATCTCCCTTGACGTCATACCCTCATTTGCCAGGTCACTCACTAATGCATACGCCGGTACCCCCCACTCCTCCCACCAGCTCCATAAGTGTGTCTTAACGAGTTGTTTGATTTGTTACCGCGAGGTAGTTTACTGTTCCACTCTAATCGGTTTTAGATTCTGGCTTTTCAACGCTTGAGATTAAGATTTGAACGCGTTTTCTTAGAAATCTCAATTTTTAATCTCTGAATAAAAACTTGATTAAAATGATATTGTTGCTCGAAGATGTAGTTTTAGGATCACTAAACAAACCATTCAGGGATTTACAGTATAAACTGAATTTTTGCGGATGGCGAGCAATGGGTAGCTTGCCGTCCGGCTGTCCAGCAAAGACCATGCCCGTCGAAGAATCGTTAACAAGATTGATAGGGCCAATTAGAGCCGTTTCTTGCCGGGGTTGCGGATTGTTCCAAAGAATTACTGTGGTCCTCACATTGGTCAATTGTAGTAACACTATTGGTATTTGTCAGTAAAAGTCTAACACTTCTTCTTGCCCCACCCACAGCGCGAGCAGTAATTTGATGATTTTTCACTTAAAAAAGTGACAATTGGATTTAAAATATGTAATAAAAGTTCGTTCCCTAGATCGTATAGAGTAATTGGAAGAAAACGTGTAGATTTCAATCAGTAACCAGTAACCCAAAGCGGAAGAATTATTTAATAATTTCCCACCTAAAAAGCCCTTGGCCCTTAGACAAGAGATCTAACCGACCGTCTCGTTACAAATAAATCAATCGTCAAGTCCCCCCCTTAGCCGCGAGCCCTTCACATTCGCTGCACGGCACCGGCGTCACATGACCGTATACAATATATTACTGCATATCAACCGTGTATGTATGTTTGTATGTATTGAGTATGAATATGTGAGCTGCTTCTTATATACATTAGTAGGCGCATACGTCTACCTAGCCTTTTCCCAACTTTATCGGGGTCGGCTTCCAGTCACGCCAGGTTCAGCTGAATACCAGTATTTTACAAGGAGCGACTGCCTACCAGATCTCCACAACCCATTAACTGGGGTAACACGGTACTTCATGGCAAGACTGAAGTCAGATTTACTGGCTTCTGACTATTCGTAACGACTGCTAAAGATCTACAAATGACAGCCGGGACTTACGGCTTAACGTGCTTTCCGAGGCACGAAGGATACTCGGTATGTTAAGATGGTCACCCATCCACAGACCAGTCTTAGCAAGTGTTGCTTAACCTTGAAGATCGACCCGTGGGCCTGTTATTATCTAGCCACGAGCTCCTATTACTAGGCGCATTTACTTTGTGTAATTTATTTCATCACTGCTGCTCTCAAGACGGTGAAGGAAAACATCATGAGGAAACCGGCATGTCCTAGAACCAAAAATTCGAAAGCATGTGACATCCACCAATCCACACTGGGCACGCGTGGTGTAATAGTGCCCACTTCCTCTCCTATAGAGGTCTGAGTCCCAGCAGTGGGAACACACATACAAGTCCGATAATCTTCTTCTTCCTGCTCTTATCCCATATTATTTGGGTTCGGCGCAACATGTTTTTTTCTTCCATTCTGTCCTGTCATCCGTCATGCTATCATCAACTCCCTTTTCCTTCATATCAGTCCTCACACAATCCATCCATCGTTTCTTTGGTCTCCCTGATCCTCTCCATCCCTCCACATGTACAAGGCCGATAATGCTAATGCTAATATATGACTGTAAATCAACAGTGTATGTATGTATGTGTCGGGTATAAATATGTGGGCTGCATCTAATACGCGCTGTTCAATTAGCGGCTTGCTCGTACTTGGCGAGCCGCCCGCCACTCTGCTTAGCTGCGGGTTTACACGGAAACAGTTGGGATGTGACTTGGTATAGTTTAATACAAGTGGAGAATGTTTGTGATTGAGACCGAGGCGGCATTTGCCCGAGTCACAGGCGAGGGTTTCTTTTCACGTAATGTCCGTTTTGCGTGGATGTCTTCGGTCTCATCAATATCATCAGCCGAAAGCCGTCCAACTTTAAACATAAACATCCCTCAAGTGTCTCCAGAAAGACCGGTCCTTCGCCTCTCGTATCCATAGGATTCCCAGAACTCTCGCAAGGTGATCGCTGACCTTGTGGAAGGCCTTACAAAGCTGTGTCTTATATGGTTACTGGCTCTCCCTCCTACAGTAAGGTCGCCTAGTCTATATATTGTAGTTATATAAAAGGAAAACGCACAGCCGAGACTACTGAGACTAAAAGTGTCAAATTTTGCACCAAATTCCATTTTATGACGTAGCCGAGCAGTAAGAGAGGATTTTACAAAGTTCACCCCCAAAGAGAATGAAATGAGGGTTCCAAGTTTGTATAGAGAAACCTACTTTCACGCGGACGAAGATGCTGGCAGAAACTAGTGTATTTATAGGTTGACAACGCTTCTCCATTACACTTGTACTTCTTTATTCTTTGCATCCCATTTGGCACAAACAAATTTAATTTTCGTTTCTGTTTCCACTATGCCCATGTGCACCCGCTACTATGGCAGCGCATCGGCTTCGCCCGTGAGCCGTGTTTGGACGCCGTCAAACAAGAATAGCTCGCCGTCTTTTTATAGCTGGTGTCACGTTGGAACAAATATAGCAAGCACATACATACATACGTGTATAGCACGTCCATACATACGTGTATAGCGTGCATATACATACATACGTGCACAGCTCGGTATTATCTGCTCGGATGAGTGACCTTCGTATGCAAACTGTAGATGCTGGTTCTTATTTGGCACGGATTTAGTTCCGAGTTTTTTAGGCAAAGATTCGAACGTTTTAGCGTACGGTGGGCATACGTTGACACCGTATCATACATTGTTTGATCGTTAATGTTTTTGCCGTACACCATAACAACTAATAAAATAAGTGGATAACAGAGTTTATGTACCTATATAAACTCTGTTAGACCAGAACTTTGAGTTTAGCTCGCCTAATATACCTTATTAGGCGAGCTAAACTCAAAGTTCTGGACTTCAACTCGAAGCATGGTAGTATATTCAGCCTTATAATATTCCTACATTTCCTACTGCAGGGACTCAACCCTCCTCTTCGTCACATGTCTTCAAATTAGTTCTAAGACTTGCCGATTTCCTCACGATGCGATGTTTTTCTTCACCACTTTCAGAGCAATGGTGATGAAATAAATTACACAGAGTACTACGCTGTGTACTACTCTGTGTAATTTATTGGGTTTGAACTTCGACCAACAATTCGTAATTCGGGGCTACCTCAGCCCTCAGTTACAGGTTAGTACTAATATCTATTTGACTGTCATTTGTAGATCTTTGGCAGTCGTTAGGGATAGTCAGAAGCCAGTAAATCTGACTCCAGTCTTGCCATGAAGTACCGTGTTAACTACACCAGTTAATGGGTTGTGGAGGTCTGGTAGCAGCCGCTCCTCGTAAAGTACTGGTATTCGGCTTGACTGGAAGCCGACCCCAATATAGTTGGGAAAAGGCTAGGTAGATGATGACTAATGTCTATTTGACTATGTAACATTCGTTAGTAAACATACAAATTATATCACGCCAGTAACCGCCGGATCTCGTCAGATTACAGCGACAGAGTTGTCACCAGTCGGTGTAGTGTTCGCCACGCTTGGCACAGTGTAGCCAGCCAGGCGAGGTGTCACATGGAACAATGGGCCACCTACGGCGCGATGACAGACGAGCAGCAGTTGGACTATTGAAAGATGGAAAGAAAAACAAACGTGGAATTGCCTTTTGTTTTTTAGTGGCGTGAATCGACAGGACAGATCTATATAGGTAAAGGAGAAAAATGGGTGAAGTGTGCTGTTGATATTTAAATTTCCGGTTAAGTTGCAATTCACTATGCTATGCCCGAAGTATCGCCTAACTTAAGTGACACTAGGCACAAATTACTTTCAAAATAGACGCCAGACGTATGGCTATGCGTCGCCGGTACATGGTGGACATCCCATCCATAGGCTTAAAACCATTTTTAACGGAACGGAGGAGTGGAATTCGCTGCCGTGGGTCTCTCGTCTTATGGATTCCCTTAGCTTTCACCAGGTCATCGGTATACCAGGTGGGAGACCTTCTGACAATTCGTCTTCCGGTCCCTTCTGAATACTTCTAGCCATTTCACGGCAGACTACTTGCACTTGTGATGTGATACGATTTCTCAAAAAAGTTCTACGACGAAATCATCATCTCTAACAACTCACATCGCCTTCGATCAGTATTCTCAAGCTCATCAGGTGCATCTCTCGTAAAGTAACGAGGTTACACAGCAGATCTATCACTCGTATTTACATTGGAGCCCTGGGCACAGTCCGCGCAGTATAAATACGCATACGACAGACTTCTCCGAAGTCAAGTGTGGACGGAAATAGAACCGCATCATGCTGTCGGATCAGCCGCGATTGTGCAGTAAGTCAGCTGTGTGTGTGTAGCTGTAGGTGTTTGTGTGTGTGTGTGGTGATTGATGGGCCGTTAGTCATGATGGTGGTTAAGGAGACATAGTGAAGTATGGATTATCTATGAGATTAGTCTAGTTATGAAATCGGTTACTGATAGTTGTAGATTCATAAACAGCAACACGCCTATATTTCTTGAGGGTTTGGACTGAGGTGTACCTTTAGTCCATATTTTGCTAGTCAATTAAGGACTTTTCCGTTCTTAGGTAATCACACAAATGAAAATCAAAGTAATTAATGATAGCTACCAACTTTGTTCAACCCCCAACTTTGTTCCTCTTTAAAAAATGGTTGATTTTACCATTTTTAATACTATTTGATAAGTGTACGTTATTAATCGATTTACCGTACACATCCGTAAAGTTGCCAAAAACTGCAAGGCGTGCATAGAGCGGGCATGCGTCACAGGGTGTCGACAGACGCGACAGATCGCGACATTCCCGTCGCGGTGTGCCTACACACGACACTCACGTCGGTGACACCTCACCGACGAAGGCAGTAGGTCAGGTTCAAGGTGAAAGAGTTATGCAATGGAAAGATTGTCAAAAAAATATGTTTTAATGCCTATCGTTTTAGCCCTGTGAATTTTCGTTTATCGAGAAACAATTCTTCAGTTGTCTCATTGTTGAATTCCAGGACCGCGGTAAAACCTTCGAAGAATCCCGGACTTAATATTGTTACGCCGTGAAACTTGAGTACGCTATATCTTCGACGGAACCAAGGGTAGCATCAAATAATTAAAACGCATTGCTGTGCGAAGCTTCGAGAGTAGGAGTACATACTCAGGCCTGGCAAATTCTAGAAAAGTCCGACATACATTATTATTATTAGATAAGATTCAGTAGGTAGTTATGTGGGTGGATAAGGGAATTTGTACCTTCCGGTATTAGCAATAGAGTCGAAATTCGCATGTAAGGTGTTAGATAAGTACCTACTTACGAGAGTAATAATAATGATTTATGGCCTCCCGATTCAACCCTATTGTTCTAGAATGTCCTTGAACCGTCGGTATCGAGAAATGTCGGTGGCTTCGCATATAAATACGGGCCCCCGGCTAGAAGCAGTTTAGTTTTGATTTCGTCAGCGATACAGAGCGAACTACCTAAGTGTTTGAAGTGATACCTAGCGACCTAAGCGATACTAAACGGAACTCTGAGTGTTTATAGTGATTGGTTATTTGTTGATTGGACTAATTTGTCATTGTTTGTGGTGAATAAAGTTATCTGCTAGTAAACCGGCATTTAATTACTCACGTTCGTAACAACTGGTGTCAGAAGTGAGATGCCATTACTACAGAGGGACGACGAACAGGGACCACGAACAAGGAGGCAAGTGGAGATGGATGCTGCACGTCAACGTCTGGAAGCGGAAGATCGGGCTGGTATGGGAGCAACGGCAGCTGCTGAGGCGCCAACAGGGCCATCCTCAGAAATGAACCTCGCCGCAGTGTTGGCCGCCATGCAAGCTAGTATGGAGGCTAGCCAGCGTAAGCTCCAGGATCTAATCGCGGCTAACCAGGAAGAAGCCCGCCGCGAACAGGAAGCTGCCCGCCGCGAACAAGAGGCTAACCAGCGTAAGCTCCAGGATCTAATCGCGGCTAACCAGGAAGAATCCCGCCGCGAACAGGAAGCTGCCCGCCGCGAACAGGAAGCAGCCCGCCGGGATCAAGAGGCTAAGCAGAACCTGATCCTCGAAAAAATCGATCACGGCCTCGTCACGTTGGGCGAGAAAGTGAAAAATCTCACCTTAGAGGTCAAGGAGGTTTCCGCCCGAGCTGATAGCCTCGAAACCAGAATTGATGGCCACGAAGATCGCCTGCTGGACATCAACAAAAAAATTGTCAAGCTCGAAGCACGCGAACCCGTTGCTGTTAGCGCACCATCAGCCGCAAAATTTGATATGCCGCGTTTTGATGGCACGTCGTCCTGGACGGCTTTTAAGTACCAATTCCAAACACTGGTCAAGACGAACCGCTGGGATGATGACCAGTCTTTTGCGGCGTTAACTTTGGCCCTACGAGGGGACGCTCTGCTGGTCCTAGAGAACCTTCCTCCAGACGGCAGGACGTTGGAGCGTCTAATGGAGGGACTAGACACTCGCTATGGTGACAAGCACCTCGAACATGTTTTCCGCGCGCAACTTCGCGAGAGAACGCAGAGGTCGAACGAGAGCCTTCAGCAGTGGGGAGTAGAGGTTGAACGGCTGGTCCGGCGGGCATACATGTCGATGACACCGGAGACGGTGGAAGTAAATCTGGTGCAAGCATTCATCGACGGTCTACGGGATACTGAAGTCAGGGCTACGGTGCGACTCGGACACCACCAAACTCTGAAGAGTGCGATGGCCCACGCTTTGGAAGTGGAAGCCGTACGACAAGACTCACGTACGCACAGAGTTCGGGAAGTGGTGGTCTCACCTTCAGTGCAACCACGTCACCGAGAAGTGGCTTCGTCGGCAAAGTCCCGCTATATTCCGACGTGTTATGGATGTGGAGAAAAAGGGCACATTCGTACCGATTGCCCCAAGAGGAAGAGGGGAAGTGTGGACTCCGGAACTCAAGTTAACGAGGAGTCGTTAAACTAAATGTCGCCAGGGCCGCGGGGCGGGTGCTGGCTGGTCAAGTGAAGGCCCCAACCATCACCATCAATCAAGTCCACAACGGAAATAGTTTGATCATCGAGGGAACGCTGAATCAACGTGCTTGCAATTTCACCGTTGACACCGGGGCGTCACGGACTATTATAAGACCTGAGCTGCTGAAACGCACCATCTTGTGGCAAACACAAACCCCAGCCTACCGACTTCAGACAGCCACCGGCCAGACAGTCTCCGTCCTCGGTGATACAGAAATCGAGTTTAAAATCGGTGATCAAGTGTACACCCATTCAGCGTTAATAGCTAATATTACCGACGATTGCATACTGGGTCTCGACTTCCTGCGGAATTACCGATGTGTTTTAGATATCGATAAAGGAGTATTGAAATTCCCAGACCAAGAAGTCTTCCTGCAAGGAATTAACACATGCAACCTCTATTGCTTAAAGGATACCACATTGGCTCCAAGAACGGAAACCTTAGTCGAAGTTAAATTTCCTAAGAAAATTAGGCAACGCAGATGTGTTATGGTTGAAGACATTGGCCGGAACCCGGAACTTATCACCGCGAGGACCTTAGTTATGACGAAAGGAAGATCTAAGGTCAGGATTGTAAATCTTGGGAAAAAGGAGATCCAGTTGAAGAAAAACAGTGTTGTTGGAAGATGTGAAGAAGTGAAGTATCTCCGCCAGATCAACACATCTTCAGTAAAACAAGACGCAATAAAAGGTGAACCTGATCACATCCAGCAACTTCTGGAAAATTCTAAGAGCAATTTATCAGTTTCGGAACTACAGCAAGCCAAGGAATTTCTGCTACGGTTCCGGGATATCTTTGCAACGGGAAAAGATTGCGGAAGAACAGGTCTCGTCAAGCATGAGATAGATACAGGTGATGCTAGACCAATTAAACAGAGACCGCGCCGCATACCCTGGGCTAAAGAAACTGAGGTAGCAGAAATGGTAAAGGATATGGCTGATAGCGGAATAATTGAACCTTCTACGAGCCCATGGTCTTCTCCTGTCGTTTTGGTGAAGAAGAAGGACGGCAGTACCAGATTCTGTGTAGACTACAGAATGCTGAATGATGTAACGAAGAAGGACAGTTATCCCTTGCCTAGGATAGACGACACACTAGATATGCTCAGTGGTATGAAGTGGTTTTCAACCATTGACTTGAAAAGTGGCTACTGGCAAGTGGAAATTAGCGAGAAAGATAAGGAAAAGACAGCGTTCAGTACAGGAATTGGCAACGGCCTGTGGCAATTTAACGTCATGCCTTTTGGGTTGTGCAACGCTCCAGCGACGTTTGAACGCCTCATGGATAGAGTCATGGTGGGCCTTCTTGGTGACGTCTGTCTGGTATATTTGGATGACGTCATTATAATGGGTCGCACTTTTAAGGAACACCTGAGGAATATGGAGAAAGTATTCACCAGGATACGGGGGGCTAACCTAAAACTAAGCCCAAAGAAGTGTGCCCTGTTCAAGAAGGAGGTCAGCTACCTAGGACATGTCATCTGCGCCGATGGAGTGAGAACCGATCCTGAGAAGATAAAGGCTGTCCAACAGTGGCCGGCTCCAAAGAACAAAACAGAAGTACGTGCATTTCTAGGGTTGTGCACATACTACAGACGGTTTGTTAGGGGTTTTTCGGACATTGCAAAACCTTTACATCAGCTGACTGAGGATAAACGAGATTTTATCTGGGACAAGAACTGTGAGTCAGCATTCAACGAACTAAAGCAACGGCTATGTGAAACGCCTATACTGGGGTATCCGAGCAGAGATGGAAGATTTGTCGTCGATACCGACGCCAGCAACACAGGAATTGGTGGAGTGCTGTCGCAGGTGCAAGAAGATAGGCAAGTCGTGATCGCTTACTTCAGTAAGGCACTTTCAAAACCAGAAAGGAACTACTGCGTGACTCGACGAGAACTACTGGCTGTTGTAAAAACTTTGCAACATTTCCACAAGTACCTCATAGGGAGACAGTTTACGTTGAGGACGGACCACGCTGCATTGAAATGGCTTCTACAATTCAAAAACCCTGAGGGTCAAGTTGCAAGATGGCTAGAGCAGCTGCAGGAGTTCAATTTTGTGACGGAACATCGTAGTGGAAAAGGGCATAACAATGCTGACGCCCTGTCGCGACGTCCATGTAATGAGGACTGTAGACATTGCCAGCAAAATGAAGCCCGGGAACACGTGAACTTAATTAGGGCTGAAGGCAACTTTAAGAAGTCCCAGGAAGAAGATGACAATATTCGACCTATACTGGACTGGAAGCGTAGTGGAACTAGGCCTCAGTGGAATGAAGTATCGTCACATAGTCCTGTCACAAAGAGCTACTGGGCACAGTGGGACAGTTTAGTCCTAGAAAATGACGTGCTTTGTAGGAAATGGGAATCGAACGATGGCAAGGAGGTGACCACACAAGTGATAGTACCACGACGTGAAGTGGTCCCCCTGCTTCAGGAGATACACGATGGCGCTTCTGGTGGACACCTGGGAATTAAGAAAACTCTACTGAAAGTGAGACAGCGGTATTACTGGCTCAATTGTAGAGAAGACATAGAGCAATGGTGTCGGAAATGTACAGCGTGCGCATCCGTGAAAGGACCACAGACTAGGAGCAGGGGCAAGCTTCAGTTGTACAATGTAGGAGCCCCATGGGAACGCATTGCCATCGACGTTGCTGGACCTTTCCCAGTGACAGATGACGGAAACAAATACATAGTGGTGATACAGGACTATTTCACAAAGTGGCCTGAAGTTTTCGCCATACCCAATCAGGAAGCGACGACAGTGGCGAAAAAGGTGGTCGAAGAAGTAGTATGTCGGTATGGCGCACCTTTGGAGATCCATTCCGATCAAGGCCGCAACTTCGAATCTGCGCTGTTCCAGGAAATGTGCACTCTTCTAGGGATTTACAAGACACGCACAACACCTGCGCACCCACAGTCGGACGGAATGGTGGAGAGGTTTAACCAGACCCTGGAGAATCACCTGGCTAAGGTTGTCGATGACCATCAGAAAGATTGGGACCGGTATATTCCACTATTTCTGATGTCTTATCGATCAGCAGTGCATGATAGCACGGGCCATACCCCAGCAAGAGTGAATTTCGGCAGGGAGATGAGACTTCCAGTCGATACCATAACCGGCGTGCCACCTGACAAGACTAAGCCAGTTACGGACTTCGTAAGTGACCTCCAAGATCAATTGGATGAAGTGCATAAACGAGTGCGTGAGAATAGCCTGCACACCAGCGTTAAAATGAAAACTCGATACGACCGCAATGCCAACGCCAAGGGATTTGAGGAAGGTGCACTGGTTTGGCTCCACAACCCACTTCGACGAAAAGGGAAGTCGCCGAAACTTCAAGCTCGATGGGAGGGACCCTACACCGTGATAAAAAGAATCAACGACGTTACCTACCGCATCAAGAAAGGGTTACGAGGGAAACCTAAGGTAGTCCACGTGGATAGATTGGCGCCATATCACGGATCTAATAATGCTCGGGACGAGCATGACTAAGAGGGGGGCATTGTTACGCCGTGAAACTTGAGTACGCTATATCTTCGACGGAACCAAGGGTAGCATCAAATAATTAAAACGCATTGCTGTGCGAAGCTTCGAGAATAGGAGTACATACTCAGGCCTGGCAAATTCTAGAAAAGTCCGACATACATTATTATTATTAGATAAGATTCAGTAGGTAGTTATGTGGGTGGATAAGGGAATTTGTACCTTCCGGTATTAGCAATAGAGTCGAAATTCGCATGTAAGGTGTTAGATAAGTACCTACTTACGAGAGTAATAATAATGATTTATGGCCTCCCGATTCAACCCTATTGTTCTAGAATGTCCTTGAACCGTCGGTATCGAGAAATGTCGGTGGCTTCGCATATAAATACGGGCCCCCGGCTAGAAGCAGTTTAGTTTTGATTTCGTCAGCGATACAGAGCGAACTACCTAAGTGTTTGAAGTGATACCTAGCGACCTAAGCGATACTAAACGGAACTCTGAGTGTTTATAGTGATTGGTTATTTGTTGATTGGACTAATTTGTCATTGTTTGTGGTGAATAAAGTTATCTGCTAGTAAACCGGCATTTAATTACTCACGTTCGTAACAATATTATATGCCCTAGACGAGCACTCCTATGGTCTGTTTTTTAAACCCGGAGACTGAATTGACACAAGTAATGTCAAATTTACTATAGGAATGATGCCATTTCCTTTATGTTGTAATGTCATTTTAGTCTCAGGGTTTAAAAAACAGACCATAGAATACTATTTCTCAAAACCTCACCTTCGTCACAGGGTGTGGACAGACGCGACAGATCCCGACATTCCCGTCGCGGTGTGCCTACACACGACACTCTCGTCGGTGACACCTCGCGCATCCGCATGCTGCGGAGCGGAGGCAGTAGGTCAGGTTCAAGGTGAAGATGATGCAAGGGAAGTGTTCTCAAAAAAAAATGTTTTGATGGTTGTCACAACGACAGCCACCCTAGCAATTTTGTTTATCACGGTTTTGGTTTTGTCCTGATGATACTACACAAGAAGGAATTCCTCATAATAGGATAAGCAACCAGTTTCTTTTTCGAGGCTATATCATCATATGACATCTTCCGCCTTGGGCGGAGCGGGAGGACGCGTCAGACTTTTACCGACTAAAACCACACCTGTATCCCCCTAAGATAAGTAATATAAAATAGCAACTAACACCTAACCAAACTGATTTACCTCTGTACACTAAAAGTAAGTTTCTGTTGAAAATCAACGTCTTGTCTGGACATTGTGCTGAACTGGACAATTTGGTGCAGCTGTGAGATACATTATTGCTATAAGCTATAAGTTTCTAATACATGTTTCTTCATTGTCTGTGTGCTAAACAAACGTGTTCTTATTTTCAGTAAAGCCAAACGATTCTGGACTGCAGTTCACGCTCATTCCCATAATGTGTCGCAGAGGCATTTGTCACACTGTTTAGTTTCTCTATATTAGCCTAACAAGCCGCTTCATTTGGGCACTCCATCAAGTTTACATATAATTTTAGCGAATTAGCTACAGCTATTTAACGTGTTGATCTCTATACACCCGCATTTGCTCAAATATAACATTCAGCTGAGGATTTGACAAGTTAACTCTTCTTAACTCGCTCCTGCTCACCTTAGTACCAACACCATAAACAAGCTGGTCACCTTACTTTGACATTTCTAAATAAGCCTAGCGTATAGGTGCATCATCTTCAGGCCCTTGTTAAGTGCTAGTTGTGCTCAGTGTAAAACTTTCTCTTTTTTCTCCTATCAACCATTACACTATCACTGACTCTTTCCTTTTGCCTCATTCCTCACACCATCTATCCATCATTTCTTTGACATCTTTCTTTCTGCTTTATCTGAAAACATTTGCAGTCATCTTCTATTTCTCTTTTAGTAACACGATGCTTCGTGACGCTACCATTTACTCCTTATTCTTTCAAAGCATTCCTGTCACAATCCGTTTTTTCTTTAATCTTCCTCTCCCTCTGAACAAAATCATTTACATTACATTCTTCCTGCCTAACGGTGAATCCTCTTGATCTCTCTTTGTCCATCCAAAAGTTATCTAACTAGTAAAAATCGCTATCAGCAACACACCGCCATTGTATTCACAGAATTAAGAGCTTTTTCATTACATTTTAGAGTACAGTAACTCACTATTACACACACATAATCAGTGTTATAGTGTTTCCATTGCTGAGAATTCTGTCCTATCACCCGTCACGCTATCACTTCCTTTTCTTTTACCAGTCAACTCAAAAAGTTGTGAGGACGCAACGGACTTGTCCTACTCCTCTTTCCGTTCCAGGTGTTGTTGTGGCAAGCCGCGCGCGCCGCTGTTGGCGCGTCCGCAAGGGCATCACTAACTAGCGGTGTAGCGTCGTATTAGTGGAGCGTTTGTTTGGCGACAAAGCGGCGTATTCATCACGCCTGCTTATGTCACTCGTTACTCACTAAACTTCACTGCAGTGAGTAACTAAGGACGTCACTGCGAACTTGCGAATCCATCCATGTGATAGGGTGTTTTTCTGTTTTAAAAACTGTTGCCTCTAACAATTTATAATGTCACTTACGGGATAAACCGTGATGACAGTGTTGCCTCCAATTCAGGAATCACTCCTGTATCGCACTCCAGAGCCATGGTAAATGAACATCATTTGGCATTAGGGGAAATACAACTTTGTAAAAGAGATAACGTGGTCTTAGAATTCAAACGTCTGAAACTTAAGGATATGTTTGTTTGTGAAAACCTATACTACTTACAAAAAATAAATATCATTTATAAAGGATTAAAGTGGATTTTATTCAGTAAAAGTCTGACAAGCCTTTACCATGCTAGCATTGCATGCATAGCTCTTTACCATGAAACGGGAGAAATCATTTGATGATAGACCGAACTCAAAAAAGAAAATGGTGATACTGGTCGAAAATCACTAAAATAACTCAAGATGCACAATCCAAACGATACCAGAATATGCATCCATTACATCAAAGATTTATAGGTAAAGAAGAAACGGACTTAAAATTGAAATGATTTACAATATCAAGAGTGACAAAACTACTACAAACATTAAATAATGAGCTCCAGACGAAGAGCTAAAAATGTCGACCACTCATTGAAGATGACTCAACTCGAACGTACTCAGATAAAGAAGTCTCTGTGTAGACTATTTGCTTCTTACAAAGTTTTGTCGAGGAGCTCGTGGCTAGATAATAACAACCACACAGGTCGATCTTCAAGGTTAAGCAACGCCTGCCTAGGTTGGTCTGTGGATGGGTGACCATCTTAAAATAACGAGTTTCCTCCGTTCCTCGGAAAGCACGTTAAGCCGTAGGTCCCGTAAATCTGACTCCAATCTTGCCATGAAGTACCGTGTTACCCCAGTTAATGGGTTGTGGAGGTCTGGAAGGCCCCAATATAGTTGGGAAACAAAGGCTAGGCAGATGATGAAAGTTTTGTCGAGAGTGAATAGGTTACTTCTAGGCAAGCGTGCTCCATCGTCGGCCTCGTCATCGCTTACCATCAGGTGTGATAGTGATCGAACGCAAGCCTATGAATTATTAAAAAAAATATTTCTTATATTCATTTTCTTTACATGTTTTTTTTATAAACATGTTCAAAAACTTTTTTTTTTCAGTATTTTAATAAATATAGAAATACTAATTACTAGTCCACCGGTAAGTTTTCTCAGTTTATCGACGATATTGCTGACACCCCGTGCTTCAGAATGCACGTAAAGACGTACATAGTCCCTGTTGTCAATGGTAAATCTTTGAGAGTAGTTAGTCAGATGTCAGAAAGTCTGACTATCAGTCTTTCCAACGAGCATCGTGTTGCTCCGTAACTGAGTTGTGGAGGTCTGTAAGGCAGTCACTGCATGTAAAACACAGCTTGGAAGCACCGTGGAAGCGTCCAGTTAGAGTGGAAGCCGACCTCAAGTTAGTTGAGTAAAGGCTAGCTATATTAACTTATAATTCTTTCGTACGAAGTGATGATGTATAGGCGAGCCCAATACAATAATACAGATTGAACAGACTCCATTGTTATAGCCAGTGACTTTGAAGATCCTTGCAGATGAATTCAATTAGTACTCTTTACAATAACATTGTAGATTTGTACAGAATGGCGTTGTAATTACTTACTGAAACTTGTTAGAGACTGGTCATCTTTTAGCTGCACATGGTTTATTTTAATATCTATATTTAAAAATTTTTC
The DNA here is from genome assembly GCA_030763345.1 of Mythimna separata. NCBI lineage: Eukaryota > Metazoa > Arthropoda > Insecta > Lepidoptera > Noctuidae > Mythimna > Mythimna separata. Next base: position 20,964,143 of record CM061174.1, read on the forward strand.
TTTACTTTATTTACATCGTTCTCAGGTAATAACACTAATTCATTAATTTATGATCAAAATTATGTTTTATCCTCAAAATTAAATTTCTAATGACTTCACCCGCTCTGAGCGGAGCTGGACAGAATGAGCGTGTCAGACTTCTACTGACTAAAACCCACTCCTGTTCCTTCTTTGCCCTAATTCTATCCCGGGGTTATCTTTCGTCAACCCAGCCCGGAAGACTTTAACTGTGTTTCATAGACAGTATTTCTATTTGCAAGATTGATATCCAGCTGTCTGTTTTCAGATCTTCCTATTATTCACTCATAACTGAAGATCTCAGCCGTGCTGTGCGTTTATACCCCAGTTAATGGGTTGTGGAGGTCTGGTAGGCAGCCGCTCTTCGTAAAATACTGGTATTCAGCTAAAGCCGGCTTGACTGGAAGCCGACCCCAATACAGTTGGGAAAAAGACTAGGTAGATGATGAGGTGATGATATCCAGCTGCTAGTTTTCAGCTTTTCCTATTATTCTCTCATAACTGATGATCTCAACGCCATTTCTAACCAAACCACAGATCTATTCCAATTATACTTGTGTCAAGCGAGTGACATTGACAACCCGGACATGTAACATAATTATACACACACTCCCACGCATAGTACGAGTGAAAAAATAATAAATCTGAATTAAATGTAGATACGGGAATATGGCGTAAAATAAATGGAGCCGGTGAAAAATTCGCCCGGATTTTAGTGAGGGAAATAGAATTTATACAAGGTGAACTGATGACCGGGTGAGGGTCGATGAAGGACCCTGGACTCATTCAATAGCATAACATAGCAGCAGCCTATAATGTTCCCACTACTGGGACTCAAACCTCTTCTCTAGGAGAGGCAATGGGCCATAATCCACCACGCGGGCTCAGTGCGGATTGGTGGATGTCACATGTCTTCGAATGTTTGGTTCTTGGACATGCCGATTTCCTCACGATGTTTTCCTACACCGTTTTGAGAGCAGTACTGATGGTGAATTAATTTACAGGAACCTTCTCACAATGCCAACTAACCAATATGTAAATGAAATAAATTAAGAACGTAAGTAGAATACTACAGCCTGGTACATTGTTATACGAAAGTTTTCTTTCCTTCTGGTCTACTCTGTCTTCAGTTATCATCTTTTTCTATGCGGAACAGAATGTAAAGTCCCGTAACCTCCATTGAAAAGGATGGATCCTCTGACGAGACGAGTATTGTGTTTAGTCAGAGCAACTGTCCGCTAGTTGTTTCCAGAGTGCCGAATGATTCATAATCATTCCTTTTAGACAAAAGTTCATCGTCTCATTTGGCGTCATTGAGTTTGTCGGCATAAAATATAGCCTTAGTACTTCAGACATGCATGAGAGAGCTCGTGGCTAAATAATAACAGCCGCACAGGTCGATCTTCAAGGTTAAGCGACGCTTGCCTAGGTTGGGCTGTGGATGGGTGACCATCTTAACATAACGAGTTTCCTCCGTGCCTCGGAAAGCACGTTAAGCCGTTGGTCCCGGCTGTCATTTGGAGATCTTTGGCAGTCGTTACGGATAGTCAGAAGCCAGTAAATCTGACTCCAGTCTTGCCATGAAGTACCGTGTTACCCTTGTTAATGGGTTGTGGAGGTCTGGTAGGCAGCCGCTCCTCGTAAAATACTGGTATTCAGCTGAATCCGGCTTGACTGGAAGCCGACCCCAATATAGTTGGGAAAAGGCTAGGCAAATGATGATGAATGACTTCAGACATGCATCAGTTAATTGTTACTTTTTATTCGTTTTGTGATACCTTGCTATACAATGCTGATAAGCTCAGCTGAACCACAAAACACCTCCTGTTTTTCAGATCGAACTCAAGCACAAACAATATCCCAGTAGAGTATTTCAAACGTCAATCGCCAAGCACATTGTGGCCAGAATTAGCAGCATAACAGCACAAGTACAAGCCGTACGTTGCCCCAACCGGTGCTCAATCATAGTGCTGTAAACCTGGGCTTTCAAACACAGCTTATTGTACCGAGTTCGGTACAACTAATGTGACGGATTAACTGGAGTATGGCTTCTAGGAATGAACATGTCTGGGTGTCTTGTGTATGGAGTTTACATGCTTGTGAACGCGTTCACGATACAATTATGTAATTAATGTGGGTAAAAGTAAAAAAAAAAAACAAGATTCATGCGTGTAGGTTTTCTTTTCGGTAGGAAATACTGACTATCGTCTGTTTTTTATACCCTGAGACTAAATTGACACCGGTAATGTCAAACTTAATAGCAATAATGCCAGTTCTTTTGTGTTGTAACGTCATTTTAGTCTCAGGGTATAAAAAACAGACACAAGACTGGTATTTTTGGGGGGGGGGGAGAATCATCCAATTCCTTCTCCCGCTATTGGACGGAGCGGATTTTCCTTTCAGAAGCGAATCCATGGCCTTAGTAGGCTTCGATCCTGCTGAGCTCCTACACTACGCACCGTCAACGACTTGGGTTGGATCAAGATACGTAGCCCCAACCGGTGCTAAATCATAGTTCTGTAAACCTGGGCTTTCAAACACAGCTTATTGTACCGGTACAACTAATGTGACAGATTTACTGGAGTATGGCTTCTAGGAATGAACATGTCTGGGTGTCTTGTGTATGTGAGTTTATATTTAATTTCTAGTGTGGAGAAACGTTAAAAAAAAACAAAAACAGCATACGTATTTTTTCTAGGTGGGAAATCATCTAATGTCTTCTCCCACTCTTGGGTGAAGCAGGAGAGCGTGTCAAGCTTTTACTAACTAATACAGACTCCTGTTCCTTCTTTGCCATCGTTTCAGGGCCCCGGAGTTCTTTTTCGCACAACTCATTTTCTTGGGTCTACCTTTTAAAGCAGAACTTTTTTCGTTATAATATTATTTTGCATAACAACGCATAGCATAATCTTCATTTCGCAGAAAGTTGTTTGGCATACACTCACTTGTTATAAATTCGAAACTCATAATTTTGTTAGTCCGAATCATCTTTAGGCATAATTTTCATGACCATAATAATTAAAAAGCAGAACCATCATATCGCAGAAAATTCGCAGTCTGTATATTTATTAACACTATATTTTTTTCGCCACGCATTTACGACGATAACATTAATTGCTTGAGCATGTGACATGCAGCATGCAAGCAGGCAAGTCGTGAAGTAAGGCGTGGTCAACGGAGCCCCGCTGCGCGGGGCTCCTACTCCTGGGTGGTTTAAAAAAAAATAACCTCGAAGGAGGTGGCGGGGTCTGTGTTCGCTCGCTTCGCTCGCTCACTACGACCCCGCCACCTCCTTCTAACCTATCCTGTCCGAGTCGGGGTGCCCCTTAGTCGTGAGCTCGCTTTGCTCGCTCTTGCATCTTAAGTTATCCTAGTAACCGAAGAGAAACGAAATTAATCAGAATGAAATTGAATGACCGAAACGAATGACAGTGACACAGACACGAACTGCCGACTTTTTTGTTAAAAGAGTGGTATCGTTATAATCGGGGGCTGGAAGAGCCCTACCAGCTTTGACCCTTTTTAGTCCCCATATCCTGCAACACTGAACTAAAGTCAAGCCGTATTATTATGGCAATCGTAATTATGCCAAGTAAAGTTCTGCCATGTTAAAAGTATGCCGTTGCAAAATCGGACATATAAATATTCTGCCAATCAATAGTTATGCTAAATATTTTTTATGCTTTAAAAATATTCGATTAAAGAAGATTATGCCAAGTGTGTTATGCCAAATGAAATTCGGAGTATCAAGATTCTGCCAAATAGAAGGAACCCCATTTTCTTATGTGTGAAATCAGGCCGGATTGCAGTCAAGCACTAATTTATGTTATAATATAAAAAAAAATATCATCCAATGACTTTCCCGCTCTTACGTGACAGGATTTTACTGACTAAAAGCTTCTCCTCCTTCTTTTGTTCCTTCTTTGCCTTCGTTTCAGGGCCTCGGAGTACTCTGAAACACAACCCATAGCCCCAATTGGCTTCGACCCCGCGGTTTTGCTGACATCTCCTTGAGGCGCGAGTGGAACACTACAGCATACGTATATTGTCCAGTAGGAAACTACGTTTTCTGATCTGAACTACAAATGAACTCAAGATACACCTGTCTAATTCAAATACTTTCTCATAACGACCATTACATCTTCAAACAGTCGTTTGTGAGTTTATGACTCCAGCACAAACTAATAAACAGCTCAGCTGTAATGTCTAAACATATATCCAGTACTAGTTTTGCACCTGGCAGTCCCAATGAACCACCAGAAAGCAAGATCTGAGCCTCACAGATGCAAATCCAACGTGTATTAGATGCTCTATGCCAAATACCAACATTAATTCATGAATCCCCGACCGGTCCTATGAGACCGCGCTGTTATTGTTTTACTATTGTGTCTCGTTTTGCGGGTATGTGATAGGTTAAGGTTTATTAGAGAAACTGACTTACTGACAGATCAACGCACAGCAATGCACAGACAAAACTGGTCGGTTTAGGAACGTGAAATTTTGCACAAAGCTTCCTTTTATGACGTAGACTAGCACCAATAAAAAAGTTTTTGGTAACCATTATAAAGGTTAACAAGGAGAAATCCGTTCACATATAAACTTTTCTTCCTTGCGTCCGTACAGGTCCGTAGACTCTAAACTGAGTGTAAATAGTAATAAAAAACTCGTTCTTATCTCTACCGCTTTTGAGCACGCTAATTTACTGTATTCCGCACTATTGATTGTACCACATTTATCGTATAAGGCCGCTAAGCCAACCCCACGAATCGCTCGTCAACGCTTGTTATTTCTTTCTTCGTTATATATTGTATTGCAAAACTTCATTTTATAAAAGTGGGAAACCTTCACTTGCAACTCGGGCGAATTCCGCTTCAGACGCAATACTCCACTTGTATCAAAATGTACTATAAAGACCACACAACTACCTTCTGAACCCACCTCACACAAACACAGTTGACCACTGACATTTACAAGTAGGTGCACATTAACACGGTCGCATTTAGCGATCGAATGTAAACAACGCGCCGGCGCCGTTCGCCAGTTTAGTTCGACACCGTGACAGAAATCTGAACGACTCTAAGCTCACCTATATTACCTAGGCTGAAAACCTCTAGCACATCGAAATTTGGCCAGTTATTAATAAACTAGCTTTTGCCCGCGGCTTCGCCCGCGTGGAAGTCGGATGACCAAGTAAATTCAGAAAAAATAATAATATAGTAAGTGGGTCGCATAAAACATAGCAGCTTTCTATCAATACCTACATTTTGGTTGTCTGACCAGGACCTTCAGAGATTACCTCATACAAACAAAAAAACAAACTTTACCTCTTTATTATAGTAGTATAGATGATACAGCAGCTACGCTTGCGTGAAAGCAAGTTTCTCCACAACATTTTTGGACCCTCGTTTAATTCCGTTAGGAGATGCATTTTGGGAATTCCTCTCTTAATATTTGGAGTACCGTAATTAGAGACATAATAGAAAGACAAGAAAAGAAAAAGGTTTGCGCATGTCGGCGTCCGCTCGGGGCTCAACATATTAATGCTCGCCTTTAGGCACAATTTCGCACTCCCAGGCCCAATACTTTCGGCTATACGTCGATATGTCAATCAGTCACTCTCTCTTTTTATAGATAACTGGCAAAGTTTTGACGTACTGGTCTTTGTAATTAGCCCTCACGAGTTCGTGGTCGAAGTCGAGGGTTCAAACCCAATCAGGTGCTTTTTTGTGTAATTTACCTAATCACGCTAGGCCGCACTTGACCACTATCTCACTAGCTTTCACACATTGACGTCACATAGATCTAGGTGCACGTAACTGCAGCGGGTAGGTATGTTATGCGATCGACGCCATGTTTAGTAAACACAGTCCGGTCAGGTCATGGTGGACAATACCAAACGACGCGGTTGTCTTTCTAACGCTAAGTACTTGTGTTATATCGACATAGACGTGGTACGTTTAGTATTGTACCTAAAAAGAATTCTGTCATCTACGTAGTCTGTAATCCTTAGAAAAGGTTTCTAGGATTAAGCAACGAAGCTAGAAGGACAAAGGAATTATTTCTATGTCGTGGGTGCGTTCACAAACAAGTTAACTTACATACATAGGTTCTAGAGCTACGGTGACACTTTTAAACAATGCAGGGTAGGCCCTAGTGAGTCTCGTTAAATAAGCTGATATCTCTTCTAGGCACGCCTGGAACGCAACACTTCGATGTTCCAGGCTTGGTCCGGACCGTCAGGATCTGACGGCAAGCTATCCGTTGCGTGTCGTCCACAAACCCGTTAATGTCCGAACAAGGAAACGTCCTGCGGCTTCCGACGCCCATTCCATGATAAATCAGGCTTCTGTCTGAACTTTTCGACTGCGAAACAGGTTTCTAAATGCCGGGAACGTCAAATATCCATTGTTTTGTAATTCCAACCTGTTTCCGGGTTAGTAGATATTCTTTTTTCGTGGGAAATCATAAACTAACAACTCTCGATCTGAAAGGAGCTGAAAACCCCATTTGTGCTCCTTCAGTTGCCCTTTACGTTGATACTAGAGTTACCGTGACCCTGATCACTCCTGTGTTCCTATACTCCAGTAGGTGTATGTGCCTACATGATTTCTATTTCAGTTCGCCTAGTTATTAAGAATTATTTGATTGTTACGTTACACATAAACATTGCTGTCTCATTAAATTGCGTGTTTTCACTATCCTGAATTTTTATTACAGTATTTTCTTTAATTTATTTGTTCACAATTATTTATTGTCAACAAACGACAACGATATTTTTTTAATAAAAAATGTACTTACATAAATTCGAAGTTAAAAAGTAACAGCGTCATCACTATAGCTTTCAATTGGATAAAAATATGTAATACTTTTTACTGTGCATCAAAAAAATATTCTTCTCTAAATTTGCTAATTATACATCAAATATCAATGGACTTTTTACAAATATTTTAGTGATTTACGGCAATCAGACTCAGGTAAGGAGAAAGGGAAAGCGGTGTCTAGTGAGCGAGCTAAGCGAGCGAACACAGACCCTGCAATCCCTTTCGTAGTTATTTTTTTTACCACCCAGAAGTGCGTATTTTACTGCACTATTAATATGTAAGGGGGACATAACCAAATTTTGTAGTAAAAAACAGCAACAAATTCAGGAACAGAGTAACAATTGGCTTCTTCATTTTTCAATTTTAATATTAACCGTTTTATACACAAACTGAAAAGAGTTGCTAATGTTGAGCAAATATAAGTGTTTATTTAAACCATAAAGATAAACACTCACCAGCAAATAAACAACAAACAAAATATTAAAACAGATTCTAAAACTCATTACAAGCTCGCTATCTACCAAACACAAACAGTGTTGCGCATAACATATCGATAATATTGCATCGATTCTCGATTCGCTCGTAAAATCGGCGGGTAGCGTCGATGCGAGATCAAAGGGTGACGGAACGCAACGCCAGATGGCGCTGCTATCTCTGAAGCGTTCGTGTAACCCACATCCAGACAACAATATTAAATTGTGTGATTTACTGAGCGAATTGGTTGTAGGAACAAGAATATTGCAGGAAAATTAGGCATGAGCTTGGTTTTACACGTATTATAAAACTAGCTTCTACCAGCGGCTTCACCCGTATGAAAGTAGGAAAAATAGCCTATGTTTACTGAGTGAAGATGTAGCTTTCTAATAGAGAAAGAATTTTTGCAATCGGTTAAGTATTTTTTTTAATTAAATCGTAACATACGAAAAAGTTAGTTCGGATAATCAACTTCCAATGGTGAGAGACAATGACCGGTTCCCCGGTACCGTTCAAAACTAGCCTATCTAATTATTTTTTCCAAGAATTTACGGCCCCATTGCTGGGCAAAAGACTGCTCACTTGGGGCAGGCTTCCAGACATTCTTCTCCCGAGACGTTTCGAACAAATCCTCCACCACCTCTTTCAGGGTTTACCTGACGCCTGGCGAGATGCGTTTCCTCTGCAGGAACACACCACACAGTACACACATATAACTCATTTTTCTCCTTACATCGACTTTACAATTTCAACAGCATTCATATTTAATCAGCAAGCGTAGCAGACTATTACAAACTTAGATTACCTACCCATCGATGACTCAGTATTGTTTATTGTCTAAATCTGTATTTAATAGCATCATAGTGGATTTAATGATCATCATAATGCACTGTTGAGGCTGTTCAAATTCAACCTTCAATAAAGACGAGTATCACGCGGTTTCTGGAATAAGATTTCAATATTGGGAATATATTGTTAAAATTTTGCATTGGGTAAAATTTGACAATTTCTTTAAGGAAAACTTTGTCTTCCCATTTTAGTGTGCAATAGACTATTATAGATTATCAGATTATGTTTTATACTATAGTAAGACTACGTTAGATAGATCTAACTCTAGAGAAAGATCGTAGACTCTACTATCAATCAGACGTAACATTTCTTATAATTTTAACCCAAAACACAAATTAATATTAGCATCAAAAGTGTCTGTTTATAATCACAAGCTGTTACGAAAGAAACCTCTACAGATGTAATCAATCAGTATTATTTCCCCATCGAAGCGTGTCCAACCGTCCATCAATACGAATGTATCAAAAAATTCTAGAATTCGCGCACTCCAGCGCACCTTATTTTTAGATAATCAATGACAGATGACGAAGGAGTGAGCGAGAGGTAGTAGTGCCGTCTCACTCTATAATGGACGTAATTTATAATAACTTCATTTGCTATTTTGTGTATTGGCGCAGGTCGCATGAGCACAGATTTTCGATAAACTAACGTTCTTAGTGTAATAACGAGAATTGTATGAAATCAAGAAATGATTATACTTCATGGCACAACTAGGCGACACCTAGACCCTGTTTGACAGACAGATGATAGGTGACAATCTAACAATCTAACAATCTCACAATCCGACAATATTTTAGGTGTTTTCATACGTTTTTGCTTTATACAGCAACTGAAGGTAAAATGATATTTTTTTTGTTTTGACAGGAAGGTACTAGATGAAGCCTATCTGATAGCCTGTGATATGACCAGAACATGATGTGGTATAAGATGTAACAAGAACGTGCGAACCTATATATTTGCTAGTATGTTACATTAACATCTTGAATTCTGTAGCTCTCCTACTTAACTTACAAATAACATGGAAGATTAGTAAAGGAAGTAATGTTTTCAATATGTTGTCAACATAAGCTTCGAATTACATTATTTTTGATTCGATCACTCAACACACACTCTATTGTTTATAACAAGAACAAAAATACTTAAATTCAAATAACCTAGCAAAATAATAAAATCAATCTTGCACAAGACTTCAAAATTCAAAAACAATATTTTAATATTTTTACATCACCTAGGGAAGTCCATCAAAAAAACCGTACCTATCGATAGTATTTTAACAACGATTTAATTGACGCGTTACCGATTCGAACATCGATTTTATCGCGTAAGGGATTAGACGGTAATAAAATATGTACTCACGCGCATTGCGAAGTAAATCACTCACTATCTCTTCAAATACAGGCCCGTAAATTATTTAACGGACTTTATCTGTTCGCGTTTGATCTACAATATGTCTAGTTGTTAAAAGAACGGAACAAACATCTTTTCTATGTTTGTTTTACACCTAGGTATGGTTTTCTTTAACTTCTGGTTACTATAAAACTTGGTTTCCTGCCGTTGTTGCGATGGGTGTGCGAGCTGTATCTATTTCCGTGTTATAGTTTTGTTTAGGTACAAATGTTTGATTGATGTTGCCAATGTCTGTTTGTATTACGATATAAAAGGATTTACTGTGTATTAAATAAATCGCAGTTCAATATCTCAGAGTATTAATTTAGTTTTCTTTCTTTTTCAACTAAAGGTTTACGATTAATGCCATTAGAATATGCTATACCTCTTTCTCTAAATATTTACAAAGACAAGCCTATTGTATCGAAGAAACAAAAATATTACTAAAGAATAGAAAGTACAATGGTAGATTTTATTAAATAATAGTTTAACGTAACATGATTTCACATGAAACTATCAAACAGTCATTTTTCTAGGTGACAAAAGATGTTTAAAAGTGATATTATTATCAGGATAAGTTGCAGGTTTCAATAGTTGAAGGTATCGTCAAAGGTCGAAGCTTGCGCTACTCGTAAGCCTCTTCATAATAAATACAATATAGTATGAAAAAACATACAGTTGTGGATAATATTGATGCTAGTTTAACAAGCTAGTTTCTACGAAAATTCGCGAAAGAGTGTGTCGCACTAAACCAATAGATTTATTATAATAAAATTTTAATGTGTAAATGACCGTAACATTGAATAAAACATTCATCGCGCATTTCATATCACAGAAAAGTTTATGAGGACCCAAATAGATTGTTCAATGGCAAAACATAATTTGATATGTTATATCTTTGTCTATAAATCAAATAAGAGCGCGTAGACTTTGTAAACGTCTCACAAACGTGTCATCAACTTGAGGATGACTCCAATAACATCTGCATGCATTGCCAGTCGTCGCACAACTAATAAAACTTATAAATAAGTATTAAGGCTTAAGGTCTTTGCACCAGACGAGGTTGGTAAGCCAGATTTACGACTAGATTTAATTCTAATGCATTCACAAATAAACCAAAGATATTACCATGGCGTCCATGCGAAATCTTCCGCGGATGTGGAAACCGGACACTAGTGAAAACAAATCAATCGTATCCAGTCACAGAACAGTATCGATAGAACTTGATCATAATCACTTGGACAACACTGGCTGTTTAGAGTAAACCACTGCGGGATTCCAAACTGTTTCGAACGCGGAAAATCGTTTTAAAAAAAAATTCAAATGTCACTCGCGGTCGCTTAGGCGGGAAAACTGGAGGGCGGTCCGGCCGGCGCACGCGCGGTTGCCACTGAAACTGGCCGCGGCGTGCCAACTGCCGCTAGCCTGCGTCACCGCCAACGTTTGGCAGACACGCCAACACTCTGCCAATCATTTAGTTACACCGCGGATTGTTTACGTAGCGGCCCATGTTGGTGCTATTGTATTTTGTCGCGTTGGTGTCACAGAGTTGCGCCAACTATGTTTTGGCTTGAGTAGTTAATGACACATAAAATGGTGTTATTTTGATGTTGGTCTTATAATACGGTTGATATCGAAGCTAAACAAAGCTGATGAAGGTTCATACGGAATTGGACTGAGGACAATGGTCGGGCGGTGGCCGTCGCTAGACGCTGCGTCGTGGCTTGGCTTACATTTTGACACGTTAGTCGGCGGGTTTCTGTGAAAATGTATCTAAAATAGTATCACAATAATTAGTATCGTTTGTGAGCAGAGAGAATGGCTAATCACGAAACTGGATCGTAGACGATGAACCTAGTTTCCGAATGACGTCGAAGTTCTACTTTTCGAGTTATTTAACAGACATGGGATTACATCGCAGTCATTCTCGTGGAGTCTTCTATTTTAATGACTTTATTTTCGACTCGGATGATACAATCCTAATCGTAACTAATATTGAAAATGCGAGTTTGTTCCAGTTTCTTAGCCAAATAATTTTCGTAACTATAAAATTTATTCGATTGCTATAGATATCTCTTTTATGCGGGTGAAGTCGCGAACAATGGGATGTTTTTATTAAATCATCAACGTAGGTGGAATGTCGTAGGCAATGTCTACGAACACGTTAGTAATGGGTTTTCCTGTTGGCTATTGTAAGCGCAGCAGGGATTTTCACAAGGGTTATATTATAATATACGTAGGTACCCTTTACTCATCATCATCATACGTACACCTTTTACTAGAACAAAATAAAGTGTTAGTGACAGCTTTCACATTGAATTTCTTTTTTATCATCATCGAGATCTGAGTAGGAAGGGTCCTGTACATCTCACGTCTGTGATCCTCACCAGATCATCGGTCCAACTTGTGGGATGCCTACCAACGCTGCGTCTTTCGGCTAGCGGTACTCCTGAACTTTTCGGCCTCATCGAATATCTGTTCAGCGAGCAACGTGCCCTGCCCACTGCCACTTAAATTTGACAATTCTTCTACGTAGAAATTATTTATTTTAGATTACCTACTTTTTACATTATAATAAAAGATACTGAGCTTTTCGGCCTGACAGCCGTCCTAATTTTTTCTGACAATATAATTTATTTTAATTCCACTCCATTCTTTCTCACTTTTCCCTTAAATTAATTAATCTCTTGGCTAAATTTCTAAATGATAATGACCTAAAATTCTAGTTTGGTGCGTAACATTATATTAACTGTGCTGTTTGTCTATGTGTAGTATATAAAATGTGTATATAAACTTGTAAATTAGATTATATGTTCTACTAACCCTTGTGTTCGTCTTTTCAGCATAACTAACACCTACCACGAAGTACAAAGTTCGACGGTTGCTCTCATTGTGCTGCCGTCCCAACGTGACACTGGCAGAATAATCGAAACCGGCTCAATTGCCACAAAAAAAAAAAAAAAAAATATTTTAAAATTCGCATAAGTGTTTATATTTTTTATTTATATTGTGGTCATAATGAAGTAGTCTCTACAATACCTAGCCGACACAGCGGATCACACCTTGCACTAAAACACAAATAACCTGAGAAACAGAAACACCGACTTCCGAAAAATTATGTAATATTTCTTTTCCATATCTAATATTTCTTATTTTACACTTTTTGTTTTTTTTTTATTATTTTAGTTTTATACGTTTTTTTTTGTGATACCCCACAACTATAAATAGTTCTATAATAAGGAACCTACAGAATATAAACAGTTTAACCTATCACATACCCACAAAACGAGACACAATAGTAAAACAATAACACCGCGGTCTCATAGGACCGGTCGGGGATTCATGAATTAATATCATTTTTACCCTCAGTTCATCACATTTTAATTCCCACACACACACATTTAACACGGCTAGAACACATTGTTTTACTACGGATTTCCCGTGCCTACCTTTCGATTATATCATCGTTCGATGATACTATTTTAGCTTGCTGTGTGTGGTTTCGAAAGTTAACAATAAAGTCAAAAGACAAATAATTTTTATTATGGGAGATATAGAGCCAGTAACCACCATCAACTTTTCTTCCCATATAAAGCAAAAGAAAACTTAAAAACTGCTTGAATAATCCCAAAAACAAACCAAAATTCACTTTGATCCCACCAAAATATACTAACAAAACTTCTCCCTCGATACGATACAACTGAGATATATTTGAGATTTGATACAAAACATTTGGGCGATATAAACAACAACACGACGTGTCCTCACTGAGGCCAGGGTCTGATGTCCTCGACCGAGGACAAGGCTGAGATCCACTTCATTTGAAGTCTTCAATGCCAGGGTAATTTGAAGTAGAGATTAAAGAAGCGAGACAGTTATTACACATGTGGATGAGAAAAAAATGTGCGTTTAACTGTTTGTTGATTCAAGGTTTATGGCAGAAGTGTCTTTTTTATTTAAACGTTTTATTTTGTTAAATCCAAAGAGTTCTTCGCGTGCCTTGGAAGGCACGTAGAGCCAAGTATCTTCGACAGTCGTTATTGGTTGGCAGACGCCAGAATGTCTGACCATCAGTCTATACAAGGAATATCGTGTTGCCCAGTACGAGTTACAGCGCTTTTACGCCCGTTTTCAATAACCTACCGCAGTTCATAGATAGATAGCTACCCCCGATAAACAGTAAGATTCTATCTATCCATCCACAACTTTGGCAGGAAATACTATCCGTCAGTAGGTTATAGGAAAGCAAGTAAGGGCAAAAGGATAGATTTGTTTATCTATAGTAGCTGCAACTGTAGATTGATAGCTTATTGAAAACGGGCGTTAGATAAGTAAATGACTTTTCTTGCGTTTATCTAAGACATTAGTGCCACCCCATACCTAGGAGAGTACGTAAAGCTGTTGTTCTCGATTGTCATTCGAAGATCTTTGACAGTCATCATAGGTCTATCTAAGAAGTATAATGTTGCTCAGTACTCTAAAATAAGGCCAGATTGCCTATCAAAATATCAAACAGTTTGTGCACCAATTCAAAGACCTAAATGACACATGAACATCAAAACTGAGTTAGATCAAAAACCAGGTTATATTCTCTGAAAATCAGCTTTTAATTCAGTCATACAAAATGAAAATAACTTAAGCAGAAGCAAGCTTCATCTAAAATCAAACGGAAACGATTTTCATTTAGATTTCAAAAGAAAATGACCTCAGTAGAGTTCAGACGACGCTCTTCATAATAATATATGTTTTTACAACTTATTTCTGTGAACACTGCTTACGTAATATACTTCTGAAAACTATATGACATCATGTCTTTGTCCCAAATGCTAAGAAGAGTCAATTTATCACATCACCCATCTTATTTGGGATGATTTAAAACCGGCACAATTACATTTTCTCTTAAACATAGCAATAATTTGTGAAAAGATTCTCAAAAATGTTGAGTTGATTGAAATTTTCTGGGAAGCCAATGATATAGAACAGAGATTGTTCAAGGAAGTGAGAATCACCTCCTGCGCAGTAAAGTGAGTTAGTAATGTTCTGATGAAATGGATTTAGTTTATTTAGGCTTTGTGTGTGATCTAGAAACGATAGGGATTGTGAAAAAAAAATGGTTAAATATAAAGTGTTTCAAGGCAGCAATATTCGCCTTAATCCGCCTGCCAGAGCTACGAATTGTTTAAAAGACTTGCTATAGCCCTGGCAATAAAGAGCAAGTAAAGGAACACTGTGGGTTTAGTCAGTAAAAGTATGACACTCCCTCCGCTCCATCTCGACCAAGAGAAATTATTTGATGAAAATGAGTATGCTGGAAGAGTAAAAAAATATATGCCATATTTGTCATTTGCAAATAATTCTCGTGGTAGATTTTTGTATGAAATTGACCTGATATGTGTAATTGTGTAATGTATGTGATGAACCCGTGCTTAATTTAAATGAATTAATTTAAATAAATAAGGAAATGAGCATTCTAAATGAGGAAATGGACGCGAAATGGGAATGAACTCATCATAAATGTTTCGATGTTTTCTATATGTTGGAGACGGCTTCCAGTCGTGAACGCAGAGGAGGACATTTCTTTAAAAAAATATATAAAGCGAAAGAAAGAAAGAAAGAAAACACGTATATTTGGCAAACCATCAATATGAACGAGTACAGGTAAACTTAAATAACAAATAAAAAAAAAAGTACAACAATATCTCACGGCTTCGCTAAATAGGTCCAGTTCAGCATTTAAAAGCGATTTCGAGAGGGTGTGCCCCGAGTGTGATGTGTGTGTTTGACTGGGTGAGTGCTTTTTACTGACTAATATCCATCTAGGCTGTACCTTCAGCAGCTCTTTGGATTCTAGGGTCGCAGCCCTGGTAAGCAACTAGGCCTTTTTTGATTGGGTAATGTTATTGACGATCGCGGGAAGCACTACGCACTGACGATTTTTACCGGACGGTGTGCTACCCATTACGCTGCACGCCCACGACCGATAATTGGTGAACGATTTTTTGTAGATGAAAAATAGAACACACTGATAGCAATAGCGCAACGCACACGTCCTACAAGAAGTCAGTCAGAATATACTCATCATCTGCCTAGCCTTTTTCCCAACTATGTTGGGGTCGGCTTCCAGTCAAGCCGGATTTAGCTGAATACCAGTATTTTACGAGGAGCGGCTGCCTACCAGACCTCCACAACCCATTAACTGGGGTAACACGGTACTTCATGGCAAGACTGGAGTCAGATTTACTGGCTTCTGACTATCCGTAACGACTGCCAAAGATCTACAAATGGCAGCCGGGACCAACGGCTTAACGTGCTTTCCGAGGCACGGAGGAAACTCGTTATGTTAAGATGGTCACCCATCCACAGACCAACCTAGGCAAGCGTTGCTTAACCTTGAAGATCGACCTGTGCGGCTGTTATTATTTAGCCACGAGCTCCTCCGGTCTCTCTCGGTCAGAATATACTATAGGATTATAATTTGTGACGATAATTGGACCCACAAAAAGCCTGTCGTGGACGAGCAGCGTAACTCGTCGTCCGCAAGCGCAAATCTACGGTGAGTGAAAATGCAAACACTAACCTCATCACACGTTTCTCCTCAAGATTTCCTCATTTCTATCACTAGAATTAAGTTATCAATGTAACCTATTCTCCGAATGCATTACAACGTTTAACATTGTTAACGGAAACTGCGCCAATTTTCTGCCAAGAGCTAATCATTAGGTCACCGCCAATGGATTCATTGCTAGCCATCGCAATAAATTCTCAGTGGTACAGTTTCCTCTCCAATTCTATCCCAGGTTCCAGAATGTAGCTAGACTTTCCTGTTGAAATAATTATCTTATTTCCACATTCATGTTATAGGCGTCTATGTTTGTAATTGTATGATTATTACTTCTTCACTCTACGATAGGACAGATTTGGAATGTGGCATGTCTTGGAATAGCACTTCGGATACTTTACATCCCGTGAGTATATTCCCTTGGGACAATTTTCTACTTTAACGTGAGCGAAACCATTGGCAGCAGCTTGTAATGAAATAATATTCTGGCGTACCCTACCATAATCATCTTCCTGCTCTTGTCCTACTTTACTTGGGGTCGGCGCAAAAAAAAAATCCGTTCTGTCCTGTCACCCGTTATGCTATCATTAACTCCCTTTTCTTACATATCACTCCTCACACAATCCATCCATCTTTGATTGTCTTGTCCCGCGATCCTACCATCATCATCTTCCTGCTCTTGTCCTATTTTACTTGGGGTCGGAGCAACACGGTTTATTTTTCCGTTCTGTCCTGTCACCCGTGATCTTTAGAATAACTCCATGCCGAGATGCTATCACCAACTTTTCTTTCATATCACTCCTCACACGCTCCATCCATCTTTGTTACGCCCTTTTTCAATAACCTACCGCAGTTCATAGATAGATAGCTATCCCCGATAAACAGTAAGATTCTATCTATCAATCCACAACTTTTGGTAGGAAATGCTATCCGTCGGTAGGTTATAGGAAAGCAAGTAAGGGCAAAAGGATAGGTTTGTTTATCCTTAGTAGTTGCAACTTTAGATAGATAGCTTATTGAAAACGGGCGTTATGGCCCCGCAATTCGAAGTACATGTCGAAAGTAGGGGCAAATAGGTATGTACGTTTCGACGAGAGCTGTGAGCATTGGACTGGAGAGAGAAAAAGAGTTTGTTGAGTGGAATACAAGAAAAAAGACGTCACAATCAATGTAGCAGACAATTTTTAAAACATTATCATATCTTGTTTTACTGTATGCTATAAATTTGAATTATAGTCCCAGAAACATTTTCTTTATGCACTTTTTACGACCAACTACAACAAATTCCTGGGTTTTCCAATCGCATATACAAATGGGTTTTCCTGAATTCAAGTGCGGTAATGTGATAGACATAAAAACTCGAATATGACGGGATATCCAAGATATTAAATCCCATCATATCTTGTCGGTGTTTACAGGTATTACCTACTATAATATGTTTGAGGAATATTGAAGCCAATCTGCAATCTTCAGCCATAGTAGAATGGAATGTATTGTTATTTGTCACGGCTTATTTTCATAGCACTACAGTCTTAAGGGACGGCCCTTAACCTATCGAATACCCACAAAACGAGACACAATAGTAAAACAATAACAGCGCGGTCTCATAGGACCGGTCGGGGATTCATGAATTAAGTCTGAATTTTAATAACACAACAGATCAACCATTACGTACCGCTAATGGTATAGGGGCCCAGCAGTGTCGAAGCCTATTTGGGCCCAGGGTTGAATGAAAGAGAACTCCGTGTCCCTGGAACGAAGGCAAAGAAGGAACAGGAGTGGATTTTAATCAGGAAAAGTCTCATTCTGCCCAGAGCGGGAGAATTTCATTCGATGATTTTCCACCTAAAAAGACCGGGCAAGTGCGAGTCTGACTCGCGCAATAAGGGTTCCGTACCAACTTACCTATGAAAACAGTTCAATTCTCGAATCGAATCTTAAAGTGTGAAAATGATTTTTCAAAAAAAAAAATCTTGTGACGTAGCGACAAATTTTCAGTTGTCAAACTTTTCCCTATATTAGTGCTATAATACCTTGCTTCGTGCCTCAAGATTCTAAGTCAACAGGAAGTTCCCAATGAATTTTGATTCCTCTGACAGTGACGAAATGTACGTTTTTTGCAACATAAACGGGCGTATCTTTGTTTCCCGTCAACTTACAAGTTTAATTTTTGCACAGTTTCAAAGGACCACCGACTTGAATGTATAGTTTTAATTTCAACATGATACCTTCCCGCGTTCTCGAGGTAAAGAGTCTTGACAGACAGACAGACGTACAACAAAGTGATCCTATAAGGGTTCCGTTTTTTCCTGTTGAGGTACGGAACCCTAAAAACGGTAATTTGGCCAGTTTGGGCTGCAGAACTTTTTGAGAGAGTTACCGCAGCTCAGTAAAGTAACTGACGGACCACGGCAAAATTTTGAGTCTCTGATAAATTAGCAAACAAAATGTCTCCCAAATATGACGCGCAACGCTCAACTTACGTAAGGTTGCAACGTTGCCTAGTGTCCTGCAACTTGCCTCCAAATATTTTACGACGCATTCATATATTATGCAGAACAGGTCATTGGACTTTATGACAGCGTTGCGTTTTAGTCCCACTTCATGGTAGGCAGTGATGCAATCGTTGATGGTGAAGGGCACTAGTTCTAGAACTTCACACATCACATCAACTAAAAAAGAAAGAAAGAAAAGAAAGAAAACACGTTTATTCCGCCCTAAATGGACGCACAATAAACTATACACCACGGTATACGATTGTGCCATGGTATATACTATACACTTTGCGGAACACTGCCCTAGTGTATCGGAGGTCTTCATAAGTAAAAATTTGAAATTCCACCTCGTTTCACCCAGAGTGAGAGTGAATATTATGGGGGATGAACTGCTCGCGTCCGTAGGTTCTACTTAAGTTCTGACCACCCTACACGTGTCCCCTGGGAACACTGCCCTAGTGTATCGGAGGTCTTCATAAGTAAAAATTTGAAATTCCACCTCGTTTCACCCAGAGTGAGAGTGAATATTATGGGGGATGAACTGCTCGCGTCCGTAGGTTCTACTTAAGTTCTGACCACCCTACACGTGTCCCCTGGGTAGTGCTAAACGAGCAGTAAATTCGGTGGTAGGCCTTAGCATCGGCTGCCGGCTTAAAGTTACCACCCACCAGGCAAAGTCTTGCCGCCAAGCGATACGTCGTGTTCCGGCTTGATGTCTGGTGAAGCCGTATGGTGGAAGATGGGTCTGAGTAGTTGTGTTGCGATGTACGCCGGGTATGATGCGCTATTTGTTGTTGTGTCGGATGGTTGATCATGGAGGGTAGCGGGATCCGAAGCACGGTTACTCCGCTGGCCGACCGCAGACAGTTGGGGGCCCAAGTAGTGTGCCAGCCACACACGAAAGGCTGCCCCGCCATCTGTGAAAAATCCTAGGGTGGCCCCATCGTGCCGGTTGGCGACCGGACGAGAGGACCCGATGGCGATCCCTGGGGGGGTTCGGGCGTCCCCGCAGTCTCCATATCAACCCTCCATTGGCGCAGCAACGCTGACCGTGTTGTTGGGTCTAATATCGCAACACCTCACTCAACTGCCATCTTCCATCGATCCTATTCACTCCGAATTGGAAAAAAAAAATCTATGAAAGGTCCAAAAAAGAAAGGCAAGTCTGTACAGCGGAGGCACGTCCTCTCTTTTCAAGTGCAGCTCTCGAATATTCGAGGGCTGCACTCAAATCTCAATGCGGTTCACCACCATCTTGAGACCGACATGCCTCACTTGCTTTTCTTGACGGAGACCCAGATCAGATGTCCACCAGATGCGGCGTACCTCAACTACCCGGGATACTCACTGGAGCATCACTTCCTGCAGCGTGCCGGGGTCTGTGTGTACGTCCGTAATGACATCTGCTGTCAGCGTCTCCGTCATCTTGAAGACCCTTCACTATCCACCTTATGGCTGTTGGTGGACACCGGTATGGACAAAATTGTCTATGCCTGTGTCTACCGATCGCACAGCGGGGATCAGGAGACAACTCGGCTGTTTGACCACCTCAGTGAGGCTGCCGATATGGCTCTTCATCGACACCCTGACGCGCAATTCGTCGCTCTGGGGGACTTTAACGCCTGCCATCAAGACTGGCTTTTCCCATACCAGAGGACCGACCACGCTGGGAGGGAAGCGCGAAACTTTGCAGTAGCGATGGGCCTTTCCCAGCTGGTTAAGCAAGCGACCAGGGTGCCCGATGTAGTTGGTCATACCGCCAATTGTCTGGACCTTCTGCTGACTACCGACCCGGACAGATGTATTGTAACAGTCTCCTCGCCTATAGGAACTTCAGATCACTGTCTGGTGAAGTCTGTGTCGACCTTCTCCCCACCTGACTGCGACTCTCGCGGTGAGCGGCGAATGTGGCGATACAAATCAGCAGATTGGGATGAGATGCGACATTTCTTTGCGTCTTATCCTTGGCCGCAGGTCTGCTTCTCTTCAGAAGATCCGTCGAGCTGTGCGGATGCTATATCCGACGTGGTGCGTCAAGCTATGGAGTATTACATTCCTTATAGTGACGTACCCGTCGGTGGCTCAGCTCACCCATGGTTCAACGCCGATTGTGCTGAAGCTGAAAAGCGTAAGCATTCGGCGTTTCTTGCCTGGGCGGACGCTCGTGATCGTAAAGCTCCGGATCTGAGCTCAAAGAAGAGAGCCTTTAACCATGCTGCCAAGTCCTACAAAAAGGCACTAAGGAGGGCTCGCTTCGATCGTATTACTCATATTGGCAAAAAACTCTCTGCACAGCCATCTGGTAGCAGAGCATTCTGGTCCCTTGCCAAATCGGTCGAAGCGAACTTCTGTCGACCCACACTGCCTCCGCTGGTTAAACCTGACGGAACACTGGCTCATACGGCGAGAGAGAAGGCAGGTCTCTTTGCATCTCTCTTCGCTCATAATTCGCGTCTTGACACTAGCAGTGCTACTCCACCGAGTTTGCCTCATTGCGACTCTTCAATGTCCGAAGTTCGCATAAGGAATAAAGAGGTTCTGAGAGCGCTGTGTCGTCTAGACGTGAATAAAGCTAGTGGCCCAGATGGTGTACCAGCGATAGTTCTCAAGGCTTGTGCGCCCGAGTTGTCTCCTGTTCTGACACGCTTGTGTCGCCTCTCATATAGGACTGGAATAGTGCCCAAGTCCTGGAAGCTTGCCAACGTGCAACCCGTGCCAAAAAAGGGCAGTCGTGCCGATCCTGCCAACTATCGGCCGATTTCAATAACCTCCATACTCTGCAAGATTATGGAGCGTGTATTGAACTCGCGCCTCATGGCATACCTGGAAGGTAACGATCTCCTCAGTGACCGACAATACGGGTTTCGCCACAATCGGTCTACTGGGGACCTACTAGTGTATGCCACTCACTTGTGGGGCGAGGCCCTCGAGAAGAATGGGGAAGGTCTTGCCGTTTCCTTAGACGTCTCGAAGGCCTTCGACAGGGTATGGCACGCAAGCCTTTTGAGTAAGCTTTCAGCGTATGGCATTTCTCCTGGTCTGATTACCTGGGTAAAAGACTTCCTGAGTGAACGGTCTCTCCGAGTCGTTATCGATGGATGTTCATCGGAACCCATGACAACGAATGCCGGGGTTCCTCAGGGGTCTGTTCTCTCTGCAACTCTCTTTCTGCTGCATATCAACGATCTGCTAATGCCCGGTATCTATGGGTATGCAGATGACAGCACAGTTGTAGAGAGATACCTGCCGGGTGCTCGGGCTAGTAAGGAGTTAATCCAGTCCGAAAGAGAGGCTATGGTAGAGCGTGTGAATGTCTCCCTCGAGGCAGTCTCCAAATGGGGTGAAGCCAATCTGGTAGAATTCAACGCTGCCAAAACACAAGCGTGTCTAGTCACTGCAAAAAGGAGTCCGTTCACCTTGACTCCTACTTTCCGGAATGTGTCACTGGAGTGCACCGACCGTCTTCAGCTTTTGGGTGTTGAAGTTGCTTCAGACCTTAACTTTGGGCGGTTCATTGAGTCCAAAGCCAAAGTGGCTGCAAAAAAACTCGGCGTTCTGGCAAAGGTCCGGCGGTACTTCACACCGGGACAGCTTCTTATGCTATACAAAGCACAGGTCCGATCGTGTGTGGAGTACTGCAGCCACATATGGGCTGGCGCTGCAAAATGCCATCTAGCGGCTTTGGATTTGGTGGAAAGGCGTGCGAAGAGGCTAATTGGAGACCCTGATTTGGTTAAATCCAATCTGCAAAGCCTCGAGCACAGGCGTAGGGTAGCCAGCCTATCGGTGTTCTACAGGATGCATTTCGGAGAGTGTGCGCAGGAATTACATGAGTTTATTCCGCCATCTCGCTTTCACCATCGGACAAACCGTCGTACGGCGAGTATCCATCCTTACGTTGTCGAAACCTGCACGGTCCGGACAAAGCGGTTTGCTTCGTCGTTCATACCGCGTACATCGAGGGATTGGAACAATTTGCCTGCTGCGGTCTTTCCGTCCGATTATAATTTGGGTATCTTCAAGACTAGAGTGAATAGGCTCTTAATAAACTAGTGCGCCTCACCATCAACGATTGCATCACTGCTTACCATCAGGTGGGATTGCAGTCAAGCACTAGTTTATGGTATATTAAAAAAAAAAAAAAAAAAAAAGAATATTTGAATTTTCCCAACAAAAAGAAACATGTTCTGATTACTGTTCCTATGAGATTCCTACCTTCCAATCCTACCTTTATTTCCGTGAAATAAACATTTTCTTTCGTTATAAATAAACATGCAGCTCCCATAATAGCTGGCCGTGTTATTATTAGCCCCTTGTTCACGCTACCGTGTACTGTACATATGTAGGTGATGAAACTGGCGTGTTGAGGAGAAAACTGTTTAGGTAAGCCCTACTGTCTACCATGCCAAATACAAAATCTTTTTTCTGAACCAAATAGTTTTACAATGTGTTGTTTTGAAAGTGTATGGCATTTCGGGAGGTAATTACGAGAGAAAATGAGTAAGTAATTTTTTTATTTATTTTTTCACTAGCTTTTACCCGCGGCTTCGCTACCCTACACTACCCTACGCTACCCTACACTACCCTACGCTACCCTACACTACCCTACGCTACCCTACACTACCCTACACTACCCTACTTTACCTAACTTTTTTTTTTAGATTTCTTCTCTCCGTAAGAACCATTATTGAACTTCAAGGAACATTTAAAAAAAAAATCAGCCAAATCGGTCAAGCCGTTTTCATGTTATGACGTGACAACGGAAAACGGGTTTCATTTTTATATACATAGATTATGGAAATCGGTACGTGTGAACTACCTTTATTAAAACGTGGCCAGTCTGATACTCGCCCTTTAACTGCGCTTTGACACACACAAACACTATTTCATTGATCCAAAGCACACTAGCACTTCCCGCACGTTTGTTTAGAGAGTTATTCTGAAAAACATCTAAAATAAAAATAAAATATTATTGACCAAGTATTGTATTTTTATATGATTATTTGTGACTTTTTTTATAACCTCCTGAAATGCCATGCACTTTCAAAACAACGCATTGTGTTAGTAGGTCCTTTGAAGCAAGTAATGCCTGTATTAGGAGAACATGGTGTAGAGAGTGTCAGACTTTTACTGTCCACCGTGAACTTTCAGTTGCTTTTGCGTTGCAGGGCAACGGTAATTCATTCGAACATTACCCAGGTAGGTCGCTGCACACACAATTTGGCCAAATGGGGTTTCAAAGACCCGTCGGATACCCAATGTGAGTGCGGTGCTTCTGTACTAAACTCACTCCAACGTGTGGCTCATACACGTTGGAGTGCCCCAAGTGCCCAAACACCTGCACTTTGGAGGAGTTAATGAGTGCCACCGATGCTGCAATTAACGTAGTTACCTACTGGGCCCAAACAATCTAAAGAGTAGAAGAAGATTCGAACATTTTGACAGTCCTGGCAGGCATCAGCATTAGGCTCCGTCCTGTTTGGCTGCAATATCTTCGAGGCTCGCGATGATCACGAAGCGCCACCGTCTGCAAACCCGTACCTACGATGGAACAACCTCGCCCCGTGGCTCCCGATGCCCTGAGCATTATCTGTAGAAGCCGGGGCCTGTGGATTCTTCTTCTTAGCGTGTCAATGGCAAAATTCTTCAAATGGCCCAGTATTCGGCCACGGCAATGCCGACTACTGATGCTGTCATTAGGTCATGGCGTGTGGATTGTCTCCTCTGGACGCTTTCAGCCACCTCCTTCGCTTACATTACTGCCTGGCAGAAGTCGGCGTCTGCTTCCCATTCCCTCTCACTCCCTATCATGACTCCAATCTTGAAAGACTGGGTTGAAGATAAATATTTTGTTAAATATTTAACGTTCAACATGTCTGCTTTTTAATCTTCAAACAAATTCTAGCAGAACTTTGGATTTTTTTCATTTGACTTTCTTGGCCACCTAAATGCATCAGGTTATTTATATCATATTTTTATTCCTTTTCTTTAAAATTATGTAACATAATTAATAACATCTCTCTGTCATCCAAGATTCATAATTAGTTAAGTGTGACAGTGAAATACGAATATCGAATTTCAGAGAGCTATTTCGTTTGAAATTGTCACAAAAAGTGAATTTCTAGATAAATTTCACTTCAAAGACTTCAGCATTTTAATTCAGAACAACTGAATTCGGTAGAGAAAAGTTATAATCCAGTGTTATGATGTTCTTTTATAGGTTTTCTGAAACACTTATTGAGTTTACTTTCATCTTCACAAATAGAAAAGGTCATGAAAATAATCATATTCATGCGTGCTATATTATTTTTGTGATAATTTTGTATTTTACTAGATTCTCGCAGTGGTTTCACTCACCTGAAAGTAGGTTCTTCTATACAAACTTTGGACCCAAGTTTCATCTTTTTAGAGAGTAAAGGAAAATTCTTTATTATACTTTATTTTTTTTTTATTATGTGTTCAAAGAACTAGTGAATTAGAGGTGCCTCTCTGTGAAAAACAACGACCTAGATCCAAGGGTTTGGGCTGAAAGTTAATGAGTGAGTGAGTGAGTCAGGTCTTTACCAATAGATTAGCTGCTAACAGTGGATTCACTCATATGAAAGAAGATAATTATCTTGGGACCATACTCCCGAGATGAAAAGTGTCCTATGTGCTATTCCAGGACATAATCTATTCTTGTATTGAATTTTATCCAAACCCGTTCGGTTGTTTGAGCTCGAAAGAGTAACAAACACACATACAATATACATACATACATATAAACTTTTACTTTTATAATATCAGTAACCTGAACCCGTCGTCATTGACCCTAGTCCGTCCGACACGCTTGACCAAGCAACCCCGACTAAAACTACAAAGGTGGATGCAGTAGGTGACTTCTTCAAGGAGCCTGATACTCAATGGACGGTTGTAACCCGGAAACATCGGCGAACCATGCCCATTAGTGGTACCGCTGGACCTACAGTAACCTCATTAAAGGCAGTTGCACCGCGCAAATATTTACATCTCTGGAATATGGCAACGGGAGCAGATGAGATTTGTGACTACCTACAGCAGTTGTGTCCAGGAAGTCCAGGCGCATGTTCAGTTGAATTGTTGACATCAAAGGGCGACTACAAATCTTATAAGATAGGCGTACCAGTAGCTAACTACGAAATATTTCATTCAGCGGATGTCTGGCCAGTCAATGCAAAGATTAGGCCTTGGGTAAACTACAGAAGACCATCTGGCTCCAATATACTGCATGGTGTGAAAACTCAGGTTTCAAACAACCAGCCCTTTCGTACCACATAAACTCACAAACTTACATTGTTTTTACCAGAACGTGAGAGGTTTAAAAACCAAACTATGTATATGGCGAAACAATTTACTGCTATTGGAACATAACCTTGTTGGTATCACCGAGACATTTCTTGATGATTCCGTTGAAGACGCGGAACTAGCACCAGGAGACTGGAATATTCTTCGTCGTGACAGAGGCACGCCGTGTGGAGGTGTACTACTTGCCGCGCGATCGCCTGTTGTATTGCGACGGCGCTGCGAATTCGAAACCGACTGTGGTGAAGATTTGTGGGCAAGTTTCACGTGGTGTGGTCGTACAGTTTATGTGTGTGTAGTATATATTAAGCCAAGTGCCAATGATGCGGACTATATGCGTTTATTTTGTAAAATTGAAAGTTTTGTTAGTAATTTGAAGGGAACTGTTTTAATTTTAGGAGATTTAAATTTGAACAGTGCTTCTTTATCCATTGTTAATTATTATTCTTATTTTGTATCCTTTTGTTGCCTGGATGAGAAGAAGTAAGTGAATAATTCGAATGGAGGTATGCTAGATGTTGTGTTGGTCCGAGAGAGCGATGATGCGGTTCATACTTCTGTTACCGCCACGGATGGTCTAGTCAACCCTGACAACTATCATCCACCATTAGACATTGATATCCAAATAAAATCTACACATATTTCTGATGTCATTGAGCCAAGCAATATTGATTCTAACAAAGACTGGAATTTCAAAAAATGTGACCGTGATAAGCTTTCTGAACTTCTTTCGAATATTTCATGGGAGAAGTTTGTACAGACAGATGACGTTTACTTAGCCACAAAGTATTTTTATGATTCGATCTATACTATCTTTGAGGCTTGTGTACCTAAAAAACGCCGGTGTAAAAGTACAGGTAGGCGTTATCCGGTTTGGTTCACCAAAGACATAATTCAAGACACTAGACTTAAGCTTAAATGGCATACTACTTGGAAGCGCACCAAATGCAGTTCAGCCTATAAAACCTTTTCAGATCTGAGAGCTAGCCTTAAAACACGAGCTGCATTGGTCTATGCATCGTATACAAGTATGATAGAAAATAATTTAAGAACCAATCCACGTAAATTCTGGCAACATATTTCTAGTTTGCACTCAAAAGGTGGTTTTGAACCGATGGTGACTTACAAGGGTAAAACATTTACAGGAGTTAATGCTGCTGAAGCTTTTGCTGATTTCTTTGTCACCGTTTTTCTTCATGATATTCCATTGCTTGACGCTGAAATGGTTTCGTATTCGGATAACAATGCCAACAGTAATTATGTAAATATATTTAACTTCTCTCCTCAAGACATCATATCAGGAATAAATAAACTTAAACTGAACAGTTCGGTAGGGCCCGACAACATTCCCCCTGAAATATTGAAAACTTTTAAAAAACACTTTTGCTTGCCATTATATCATATCTTTAATCTTTCATTAAAAAAAGGACTATATCCACCACAGTGGAAGATTTCAAGAGTCACTCCCATTCCCAAAAGCCGTAATAAAGCATTAGTAGAAGAATTCCGTCCTATTGCCATTTTGTCTTCACCAGCCAAAGTGTTTGAAAACGTACTACATAATTACATTTACTCACAAGTTGAAAAATATCTGTGCGACGAGCAACATGGTTTCCGAGCGAAACGATCAGTGAATACAAACCTCCTTACCCTAGTAGACTACATATCAAAACGTTTGGACCGTGGTGGTCAGGTTGATGTCTTGTATTTTGATTTTCGGAAGGCGTTTGATAGGGTCAATAATGATATTTTGCTTGCAAAACTTTGCGCTATTGGTTTTCCACCTGGTCTTCTGCGGCTACTCGCTGACTACCTCCGTGATCGCCAGCAATTTGTCAGGTTGGGTATTTATGAATCCCAACCCTATCATACGCGTTCCGGAGTCAGTCAAGGATCAATACTAGGGCCACTTCTGTTCTTAATAATGGTCAACGATCTTCCATCAATTATTCAACATGCCAAAAGCCTACTGTATGCTGATGACTTGAAACTTTTTTCCGAAATTCACACTGAAGCTGATTGTTTGGCACTGCAGAGTGACTTAAATGCTTTATTAGAGTGGAGTATTAAAAATAAAATGGAATTTAACTCAACCAAATGTTTCGTCATGAGTTTCACTCGCGCACGACACCCTATCACCTATGCATACAAAATGAACGAGAGTACCATTACCAGGGCAAGTGGAATGAAGGATCTAGGTGTCACTTTTGACAATAAATTGACGTTCCATGAACATATAATTTTAGTAGCAAAAGATTCATTTAGGCGATTAGGATTAATACTGCGTAACGCTAAGGATTTTAAAAACATTAATGCTATCAAATCTCTTTTTAACGTGTTAGTTCGCAGTAAGTTAGAGTCTAGTGCATGTGTCTGGAATCCCTATGAAAAGAAATACATATTACTTTTAGAAAAGGTTCAGAAAGCTTATCTTAGGTACATATATAAACGCCTTCACGGGTATTATCCATTCTTGTACCCTTCTAACTTTCTTCTAGGGAGCTTAGGGTATAATTCTCTCGAAGTTCGCAGAAAAAATGACCAGATCATTAATATGTGTAAAATATTCCACGGGAAAATAGATGCTCCTGAACTGCATGACGAGCTCTGTCAACTGTTT
Source organism: Mythimna separata (assembly GCA_030763345.1). NCBI lineage: Eukaryota > Metazoa > Arthropoda > Insecta > Lepidoptera > Noctuidae > Mythimna > Mythimna separata. The sequence continues at coordinate 20,992,685 of CM061174.1, forward strand.
GCTCCGATCAACTATAGCCGTAATCGGAAACACCAACTATTTGCTGTTTCTGGAAATCGTACCGTCGCCCGAGCCCAGTCTCCTATCCCTCGTGCAATCTCCGCGCTCAACGCTCTCTTGGATGCCAAACCTGATTGTGACGTGTTCGCGGATGAATGGAAGAACATCTTGTCTATTTGTTTGGAGTTTTGTGAGATGAGTGTATGACTGCAGAGTAGTTATGTACAATCTAAGTTTTGTTTAATGTCTTTAACTAATGTAATTGGCCTTTGGCCGTGTTATGTTAAAGTAAAATAAATAAATAAAATAAATAAATAAATCAGTGTGATTTTTAGAATCAAAACAACGCTACGACGACAACTGTATAATTGAAAACAGTTCTTTTTGTCACAATTTTTCTTTTGACCGTTGTGTATTTTATGTTTTTAGCCAACCAGTTTTTTCCTAGAGGAAAATCGCCACACAACTCTGGATGCTTTGGATTTGTTTGCTCTGGATGGAGCAAAACGAAGTATCAGCCATGTACCTACTGATTAAAATCTAGTCGAGTTCATTCAGTTACCCCTTGTGTCCTAGGTTTCCAGTACCGCGGGGACTATTTCGAACCATCTTGCAACAGTAAATAAGAATCGACGGTGAGAAAACCTAAAACAAGTCTGACAAAATATCTTTGCTTAAATTCTTGACCGAATTTCGACCACGGTGGCCAATATTTGACGAAGAGGTAACGTGAAATAAGAAAGATAACATCTGAAAACTATGAGACCAACGAAGTAATTAAATACCTCAGTTATCGGTAAATAAGCTTACTTAACTAATTTAGCGCTTGCTCTGCCAGCAGGTTTTTTTTTCAAAAGTTTATACTTCACACTTGCTAGCACCTGCTTCATACCCAAGAAATACCGTAAAGCGTTATTATTTCAACTTGAAAAGTATGAAGTTATTTAAGAACAGGTTTATTTGTTCAATATAACAATGCACATTTGGCAAGCCACGGCTACGTATGGAGAGATCAAAGATGATGCACAGTTAAACTTGGATTGATGTGGTTAAGCACTCACAGCTTTTTACTGAAATCCATAAAGTGGCTGTAAATAAAATACATTAAATAAGTTTCAAAGGAATACCTAAATTGGTGCATTTTACAAATGTGTGTCTGATTCACTGTAAAGTTATAATGAAAACAGTTAGTCTAAATTCACAATTCTAAGTAAGGTTTTCAGCGCACTTTAAGAACTTGCAAAAAGACTAGTGTAAAGAATGTTTACCGTCAGGTGGAATTGCAGTCAAGCACTAGTTTATATCAATTAACGTTTGAATCCCCAACCGGTCCTATGAGACCGCGCTGTTATTGTTTTACTATTGTGTCTCGTTTCGCGGGTATCTGAGTAACTACAAAGGACCGAAATATGGTGGTGTTTTAAGGCTAAAGTGAACAGCCTATAGATGAATGCGCTTTACCATCAACGATTGCATCACTGCGTACTATCAGGTAGGATCGCTGTTAATTCATGAATCCCCAACCGGTCCTAAGAGACCGCGCTGTTATTGTATTACTATTGTATTTTCGCGGGTATTGATAGGTTAAGCACTATTTTATACCATGTAAAAAAAATAGTTCTTTCAAAGAAAAATAGTAAACTTTATCAATTATACTACACTACAAAATACTTATTGTCGGGACATACAAATCTAGTTACATGTAACTGCATTTCGAAAGGATTAGGTATACTATATTTTTGTAAATCATAAATTAAACACACGTACCATGTTTCTAATCTTTAAACATGCATTTTTAAACATCAAAAGCCATCCACACAGAATCACAAGCCAAACAAAATAAATAAACAACCCGTCAAGACCTAGCCCTGACTCAGAAGACCTAAATTAAGCCCACACTTTACCAAAACAGACCAAAAAGACCAGAGCGTCCGCGCAGATCGCGTTAGGCCACTGACAGATAAGAGAAGCAAAACAAACGGAGATTGTGACGCGACGCCGCGGGGCAATATGTGTCTGTGTCATGGATGAGCTGACAATGGAACTGCACTTGGCATCCCGCCAGAAAAATTAGCTCAGCTGTGTCCAGAGACTGGAGTGTAGGCTGAGAGCTAGGCACAACATAATGGAGCTTTAATTAATAAGGAATTGAAAGTTTTTCATCATCGTCATCATCCACAGCCTGATTTTGCCCACGGCTGGGCATATCACTCCCTTTTATAGCGCCAAGCTAAATGTTCCAGTACCACCTTCATCAAACTTCTACCTGCGATGGCAAAAATATCGTCTGCCCATCGTATATTTATTAAATGATATTTATTTTACAAGTTAATCTATGCTAAACTAGTGATCAACGTGATAGTTTGTTTTCCAGACCGCAGTAAGCCTTTTGCATAACCTTGGAGCCCTGGCAGGTATATGACTGTACCCGTCAACATATTGCCTACGGTCAAACGGGGTGAATAGGAATGCAGGGGTGAATAGAGAAAAAAAAATCAAGAGCATTTTTACGTTATCTTTACTACAGTTTTTCCCAGCACATAAGTACTCCAATTTATTCATTAAGGGCCTATTTCACCACCTACGATTAAGAGGCCTGCGGAGACCGCGCGCTGTCTCGAGTTGAGACGCAAAAAAATACGTTTTTGAGGTTGATGAAAGCAATCCAGATAGTATAAACAATTCTTGGACACACCGACTGGAGTACAGTCATCATCCGCACACTGACAGTTGCTTGCTGTGATAGCAATACAAACTATTGGAAATTTGGGAGAGGTTCCGTAATACCAAAAATGATGAATGAAAAATTAATGTATTTCCAATATTGTTTCGAGTATTTATAACTTGATAATAATATCTGTGTTCCTACAAAAAGATATTTTGAAATATTGTTGTTTATAATATAGAAAAAACCAAATAAAAACATGACATTTTCGCTGTGAAAATGTACAAATTTAAATTCGCTTAAATTTCGTTTGGGGTAAGTTTTTCAACAAAAAGACGATGTAGGAACCTAGATAATTATTGTCTGAATCCGAATAACATCATATTATGGTGTAAATATGCTTAAATTTCAAATGATTTTGGTATTACGTTTGTATGGATAATTCTAACGTCGCGCCCACCTTAAGTTGTCAACATCTTACTTGGCAGATAATTTCATACAAATTCTGTTCCATTTTTTAATTTATTCGGGAAGTAGTGGCTACTCGGACATTGTGAAACAGGCCCTAAATGTAATAAAAGTCGACGCTTTGGCAGAAACCAATAATATAAATAAATACCAAAGTGATAATCCTAATCAACAAAAATTGTATTGCAATTCACCCCTGCGTTCCTATCCACCTCGTTTGACGGTACCTACCACAGCTCCCTGTCTCCGCGACCATCCCCACAAAACAAAAACACGTGGTCCAAGCGTCCCTTTGTCTGATATTTCCTTGTTTTCAAACAAACACAACAAATTTAACACTTAAAGTCTTCAACAATATCCTCCTTTTCCGAAAACTCGTAACTCTGTTTTATTAAGAGACGAGTGATTGATTTTCAACACCTTTTATTTAGTTATATCTTTTGCCAATTCCATTGTTAAAAAGGCTTGGCTTTACAAGTGTTCACGTCTCACTCAAGACTCGTAAATGTCAATTTATTAGGAAGGATCATTAAACTTAAAAAACAGACGAAATATCAAAGAAAGTTAGTAAATGTAACGAAACGTGTGAATGAGGTGAATCTTTGAAAAAGTGAAACTTAAATATGCTTTTCAAAAGTACTTAAATATGCCTTTTAAAAGTACAGTGTGAACATCTGAATATGAATTAATTATGGCGAGACAGAACAAATCTCTGCTAAGCCATTTGCATCCGTTTTCCTTCGCTCGTTGTTGTGTTGTGAAGGTTTAAAATAATTTTAACAGCTCTTTATGTTAGCACGCTCGCTTTTACTTAAACAAAAATGAAGTTTTGTTTAAGCTTAACACCATTTAATATTCTATTTTCACATCTTATATACCTAGGTACTCATTTTTGGCAGACAACAGTACAAAGAAGAACACGGGGCTTTTAACTGTTAGGCTTATAGTTCTTCATTCTTGCCTGTGAGTGTTCAAACTTTCATGGGGCACACGGCTTGCACAATAAACACCTTCATGTTTTTCAATTCACTCGAAAAATTGCATATTTTGAAAATAATGCGTACTAGTGCGACAAACAGCAAAGTGTGCCACTGAAACCCCACCACAATGACTAATCTATCACTGAACTACTACACTAATCGTATCAGGCTGGGCGCCAGCCCCCACTAGTTTGCCTCGATTATTTATTTTCAACAAACTTCCCGAAAACTTGCTACTACCCCCTACCGCTTACGGTTTTTCGCACTAATGCGCAAAAGTGCGCTAACTCGCCCCCGCCGCAATTAATTACATGTATCGGCTTAGGCCGGGCAGCATCCACGAGTCACGCTTAAATCTCCTGTTATTTAGTAAAACGTCGTTTGACACGTGGAAAATTTTCACAAGAGCACTCGGTTTGGTTTCCTCCTTCGATCAACAATGTATTAGATTACCGATCGCTGCTTCAAAAACGGCCCAAAAAATACCATGTGTTACAGACATCGGGTCCTGCATATTTACCAGCTTGACGTGTAAACTCCTTAATGAACTAAATCCTGTTTAACTCTTTGGTCTCTTAACATAACCCTTGTAATAATTTAAAAAATAAAAACATTGACACCTTCCGCTTGTCAGCTTCCGGTGTCTAAAATTATTGTTAAAAGTTAATGATTGTGCAGGATTGTTTGATTAATATTATTGTTTAATGATTAATTTGTAATTAACCATTTTATTAGTTAATTCAGTTGTATAATATTAATAACTTATTCAAGTAGCTTTAAAAGACTATGTGTTGACAACTTCATTCTTGAGTGATGGTTAAGAATCTAATATGGCGGGAATATACGAACTGGTAGACGCACAACATTGTAAAATTTGTGAAGTAAAATAAACTTATTAAAAGACCACTTGTTTTCTGTTCTGTGACCATCCTGACCCAAAACCAGCTGGTTCACACATGCTATACCATGCTAAAGTAACAATTGAAGTTCGTGTGGTCGCTTGAGAATACGGAATGAATAGAGTAAATTTTTATCTGCGTATTTTTATTTTTCCTTAAAGATTTCCTACTGATCCATTTCGCTGTACAGAATGGATATCCATTGTTGCACAGGAAAGAGGAGAAGAATTTTACAAGCCTTGTAATACTTCCGCCATATGTTCTATTATTTTTCTCCACTTTGACATAAACAAAAACTTGAAAAGGCGTAGATTACTAAAAATAGCCGTTCCCAAGTTACAGGTAAAAAAACTATATTTACTTTTTTAGTATGATGAGATGCTGTTAAGGGGTTTATAGGTACCTAGTTAAATAATATTATTTCAAATGTTCTTTTTTCTGTTTCTTAATTATATACTATTTCTATATATTACTTTTTCACTTACATGGCCCGTTTGTTACTGTAAGCTTTTAACGAAAACAACTCCCACTAATAAAATAAGTCTTGACGTATCTACTATACTAATAAGTCAGTAACTTATTATTATCTTATTATAGTACGTCTAGTAAAACTAAAAAAGAGGAGGTTTATATGTATCATAATCTACTAATAAATGTATAGATAAACCAATTTCTCTGTTTATATTGTAATGTGTAAATATTGTAAACGCATTATTTTTTAAAAGAAAAACCTTGGAGTTTTTTGCCGGTTCTTTTCCATCGGAAACGATCAATTGGAACCGTGTACTAGCTTCTGACGTTTTATAAGTGCCCATGTAGGCCTATGTGAAATAAAAACCATTTAGATTTTTTGATATGATTAAAAACAAAAAAAAATACTAAAACCACCTATTGTAACAGATAATTATAAATAAATTTGCAATTAATGTAAAACCACCTATTGTTTAAACCGGTCTTTGAAGTTTGCAACTTAAATTAAAAAATGTACCTTTCATAAAAAAAATATAATAATTTAGCAACTCCATACTGACTTTGTTCATGTTTTAAAATTTGATATCTGTCTAAAAAAGTAGAATAAGCACCACTGTTATCATTTTATTTTAAACCTTGTTGCTAACTAATTAGATTTAATTTTTGAAAAATGTACTCGAACTCATTTAATAGTGAGGTTGGAATTTGGAATGCCCGTTTTTTCATTTATTGATTTTACCTACTATCTAAGACAGAAGGTATTAAAAACAAATATAATTCAAACTTCATTAAACTTTATGATTGTGTCTTAAGGTTTATAATTAACTGAAGTTATTCATCATCTCAGCCGAAAGACGTCCACTGCTGGACATAGGCCTGAAACTGAAGTTATTAAATCTTTGAAACTTTTTTCTCGAATAAATGTAATTTTTTACGTATAGCGTTTTGGGCCACATAGGTACGTGACATGGTTTTGTTCTCAATCCTTCATCTAGTACATTGTTGATCGAAGGCTTCCTCACATGTTTTAGAAAATATATCCAGCCTAATAATAATAATAATAACAACAAAAATAATAACAGCAGCAGTAATAGTCAAATATATGAGCGTAGCACATTGCTACGACAGACCTACGGACACTTGCTACGAAGCGTAGACGTAGACATCTACGTCGTAGCAAGTACAAGGCCTAGCTACAGAGATCGTTCACCTCTCAAAAGATTATGCGCTCCTAGTACTCATTCTGTCTAACAACGCATTAAAATGTTGAATTACTGTTATAAATCCTGAGTGTTTCGTATTATGAAAATGTAAACACGCTCGTCAAAACTTTATAGAAGCGCTCTTAAGTATATTGTTTGAAGTTTTAATCTAACTAGATTATATTTTTTAAACAGTGCCTTATTTTCGAACAAGTGCGGAAAAATACAGCGGCCAGCTCCTACATAATATAACTCTCATATCTATATAATTCTTAATAATAATATAAATTTTATCTCCTACCTATATAATTTCTCACAATAATTGAATACAAAATTTTGGTCTATGAAATTTTATTTACGCCTATTTAAAAACGTCGGGATGCTAAGGATTTGCTACTAATTAAAACCACAACTATTATTATTTTGTACTAGCTTAAAATTTACTGTGAAAAACGAAAGAATATAAAAATACAATTTAAAATACGTATTGTCACTTCACATACAATTTGAAGTCTTCACATAATTATTTGTTACAACCTTAATAAATATTTGGACACTAATTAAACATTTCGACGAATCAACAGTACTCCTATTATTATAGAAAAGTTTACAAAAAATATTTTTTTCGTTTAATAAGGGCTAGGTACTATTGATAACTCATAAAATAGCATTGATGTATCAAAGATTTCAATAATTTCATAAACTTGAGAGAAACATTTATGCTAGTTTGGCCTTTGCTTGTAGTAGTTTGGTTAAAACAGTGTGCAGGGATCGTTTGGGCCTTCAAAATTTTATCAAATTATACCTATAGATATCAATATGTATAGTCTAAACAACGTTTCATAAAACTGTTCTTCCCTTTAGACTAACATTACACATGACCAACCAGCAGCATCCAGTACCAGGACTTCATAACACCAAGAAGAAAGGACGAAAAACCTCTCTATGATACCATGGTAAGCTGAGGTACTAAGAAGCAAAAATATGATGTTTAAAAACATGTGTAGGTGATTGCGTGACCAGATAGGTACCGACCATAGACCTGCATACATTTTCCAGGTAGCGCCGCTACTGGTAACATCGGCGGCACGTAACTTGGCAAGAGTTATTAGTTGCGCAGAAATCGTTTTTTAGATCTATTTGGTGGTCAAGAGGGCCGCGGGGTATGAGGTAGCGCCGATCCGGCGCGCGATTGGTGCAGTATTGTAATAGTAGTCTATGATTGGTGCGTTAGTCGACTTTTGCTCCCACACTGCGTTACGTCCCGTTCGCTTATTTGTGCACCATGCGCGAAACTTGCCAACTTATTTGCCGGGTATTATAATGCCCTAATACAGCCGCTCTCCATCGAAAGGTGCTCCATCCAGCTCCGGCTGCCGCTGTCCCTCCGGCGGCAAGCCCCACCGGGGCCGGCAGCCGTTGTGCGCGTGGTACGGCGGGATGCGGTCGTCTCGTATCGTCTCGTAAGCCAGCCTGGCTATGCCGTTCTGGTAGTCACTGATGCCCGTGTGGTACAGTTGTGGCCGGACGTAGCCGTATACTGTGGATCGTGGGAAAGGGGTATTGGTATTTTGTCAGTAAATGGAGAAGTAAAAAAATTATGAACTTCTGCACTAGGTGAAGTAAAATTGTATCGCAGCAAAGTATGGCTTTAATGTGCGCATGGAAATTGACATTTCAAATTCTGTCGATGAAGTTGCAACGAAAAGATGGCACGACGCTGCGCTTCGTCGACAGAGATTCATCGTTTTGTATGCAAGCGTCACGCAGGCGTACACTAAGCATATAATGTAAACTTCGAAGCTACACGTCCGTGAACAATAGGCCTATAGCCTTTGTAATGCTGTGCCTTAGTTTTTGGTCATTTAACATCGATATAGTCATCACGTTGACTGGTTATTTTATTTTGAACCTGAATGCAAACTAAATACACACTACACAGAAATTACGGTGGTGGACTAGGGTACAATTATACTTTTTACTACTGTTAAATGTTCATGCTTACAAAATAATCATCTACTTTCTACTCCGCCTGCTACAATATCAATAAATTCAAGCACGAGTAAAACAAATCTTATTATATCCAAATCTCGCTCCCAGAATATCGCTAACGAAATGAAAACATAAAATAATTAGTAAAACAAACATTGTAAAAGGAAGTGTGCTGGAATTAGCCCGTGTTAAACAAAAATATCTGTGCATACGTTGTTTGTTTGTTAAAAACAATATATAGGTACTCACTTGCGTCAATGGTCCGTCCGTTTGTACAACAAAACATTTTGTTACACTTTGTATTATTGTGCATTCTTTAGTGATCCGATAATTTTGGAGAATATATCCAATCTTGAATCTTTCTATCAAATATACGATCCGCCTCAGCTTTGCACGTGTGTAACAATTTTTTGTCTTTTTCCTTCTATAATAATTATATGCATGTATTATAATACACCTAAGCCTCTCTTATGAATCATTCTGTATATTGGTGGAAACCGCATGAAAATCCTTTCAGTATTTTTTTTTTTTTGAGTTCATAGTGAAAAGGCAGACAGACAGACGCAGGGGAACTAAGGATGTATGGAATAAGGAATCCTTAAGGAATAAGGGAGTATGTAAGGAAAAATATACCAGTCAGTCTGTTACTGTCCCAATGACCATAGGTATGTTCTGACCAAATTACACACACTTTCTCCAGTTTTTAGGGTTCCGTACCTCAAAAGGAAAAAACGGAACCCTTATAGGATCACTTTGTTGTCCGTCTGTCCGTCCGTCCGTCTGTCAAGACCCTTTTTCTCAGGAACGCGTGAAGGTATCAAGTTGAAATTAAAACCATATATTGAAATCCGCGGTCCCTTGAAGTTATGCAAAAATCAAACTTGTAAGTTGACGGGAAAAAAAGATACGCCCGTTTATGTTGCAAAAAACGTATATTTCGACACTGTCAAAGGAATCAAAACTCATAGGGTGCTTCCCGTTGACCTAGAATCTTGAAATTTGGCACGAAGCAAGGTATTATAGCACTAATATCGGGAAAAGTCTGAAAACTGAAAATTTTTAGTTACGTCACAAGAAAAAAAAATTGAAAAGTCTTCAAGACTCGATTCGAGAATTAAACTGTTTTTATAGGTAGGTTGGTACGAAACCCTCAGTGCGCGAGTTCGACTCGCACTTGCCCGGTTTTTTATATTATTCCGGATCTTTATATGAGTTTGTTTGATCTTTATGTTGAGACTCCCGCTTATGGTAAAGCGAGAGGACTTTATTGACTAAACCCAACCTGTCTTTCAGTTGCTTTTTCCGTTCCAGGACCACGGTAACTCAAAAAAAATCCCGTGGCCCCAGCCGACAGCGCTTAAAACCCTAGGTATACGTCATCGATGACTCGGGCTCAGTGCTTACCGGTCAGCTGGACCCATCGCTCATCGTCCACTGGCCCTGCGAATCCCGACTCTCGGGACATCTCCTGTGACGGCCTCACGATTGCGGCCTACTTCGCTAGCATTACTGCTTTACAAAAGGAGGTGTCCCCTTGCCTTTCCCTCTTGTTCCGGCCCATGGCTTGAACCAGAACCGGCCACGAGAGGACACCGATGACTTTCTTGTCTTTAGATTATGTTACAAAAAAAATAGGTACGCATATTTATTAAAATATACTTCGAATGTTTTACCTCTTCCCACCTCTCCCTCGTGATAACTTAAGTGGCCTGCGTACACCGCGCGCTATCTCGAGTTGAGATGATATAAAATACGTTTTTGAGGTTGATGGAATCAATCCAGATAGTATAAACAATTCTTGGACACACTGACTGGAGTAAAGTCATCATTCGCACACTGACAGTTACTTGCTGTGATAGCAATACAAACTTTTGGAAATTTGGGAGATGTTCCGTAATACCAAAAATGATGAATGAAAAATTAATGTATTTCCAATATTGTTTCGCGTATTTATAACTTGATAATAATATCTGTGTTCCTACGGAGAGATATTTCGAAATATTGTTGTTTATAATATAGAAAAAAACAAATAAAAACATGACATTTTTGCTGTGAAAATGAGCAAATTTAAATTCGCTTAAATGTCGTTTGGGGTAAGTTTTTCAACAAAAAGACAACGTAGGAACCTAGATAATTATTGTCTAAATCCGAATAACATCATATTATGGTGTAAATATGCTTAAACTGCAAATGATTTTGGTATTACGTTTGTATGGATAATTCTAACGTCGCGCCCGCCTTAATATTAGTAAATCGTACGAAACATAATCTAAATGCCTGTTAAATGCTTTTTAACGACTTCCAATCACGTTTGACTTTGAAAGTTGTTACAAACTTTACTGACCTAGGGAGTTCTGCCAAGATAGCTTTCTCACCATTTTACTTGTTTCTAAGTTAGAATGTAAACAGGAGTTTTAGTGCTAAAGTTTTTTAATTATTTTAATCTTAGAAGTAATACAGTTTTACAGTACTAGACTATATCAACAATATTGTCTACTTATATCTATTATGCCTACCTACTTTATAACATATCTACTTTTACAAATGAGCTATGTTTGCTTATTACATTATTTCGTTATAATACTTATTCTATGATTTTTAATATGCAACTAATCAAATATATTTAACTACCTATAAAATTAATCAAGGATACCCTATTGTACCAGATACAGGCCAAAGGAACGAGTGAACTAGTGGCAATCGTCCATTCAATGGTTCCATAACCATCCGCTTTCAAGGACTTCAAATGCTCGTCAAGCCGGATTTCTCCTGCGGCTGCCTACCAGACCTCCACAACCCATTAACTGCGGTAACACGGTACTTCATGGCAAGACTGGAGTCAGATTTACTGGCTTCTGACTATCCGTAACGACTGCCAAAGATCTCCAAATGACAGCCGGGACCAACGGCTTAACGTGCTTTCCGAGGCACGGAGGAAACTGGGTATGTTAAGATGGTCACCCATCCACAGAACAACCTTGGCAAGCGTTGCTTAACCTTGAAGATCGCTTCGTGTGGCTGTTATTATCTAGCCACGAGCTCCTTCGTTGATATGACTACCAGTGTATTCAGTAATGTCACCGTGAAAGTGAACTGTCATATAACATTTAGCTATGAATAGAACTCCATTCACCTAAGCTTACAGACACTAGTACAGCGCAAACAACTATGCAGCTACAACTGCATCGAAGCATCGCATCGATGCATCACTGCTTACCATCAAGTGGGATCGCAGTCAAGCACTCATCATTTACCATCATCTGCCTAGCCTTTTCCCAACTATATTGGGGTCGGCTTCCAGCCAAGTCGAATTTAGCTGAATACCAGTATTTTACGAGGAGCGGCTGCCTACCAGACCTCCACAACCCATTAACTAGGGTAACACGGTACTTCATGACAAGACTGGAGTCACTATAAGTCTATAAAAATAAAAAACTACATTGACGATATACACTCGTCAGCATATTTTGTTCGCTCGTTCGCTAAGTCTGTACCCAGCCTTACACACAAGCTCTTGGTCACTTTATTAAGTGAGCGATCGACGTAGGAGTACAAGTCTATACTGCGTTTTTAAAGAACGTCGGCTTAACTCGTTGATACCAATCAACTAGCGAGTAAAACAGTCGTACCGTGACGTAAAATGAAGCAAACAAGAAGAAACGCAAGCCAGGCTCGATACAAAACTGCGGTATTGCAATGATACATTGACGAGCTTTACCAACGACCTAAAAGATCGCGGTTTAATCGCTCGTCGATTAGGGCCTTTAGGCTTCTTGTACAGCGCACATCTTTCGCCTTGCGTAGCCACGGTTAATCCGCCGTGCATAGCCACGGTTAAATCAGTGTTTTATGGAACACTGGAGGATCTAGCTGACATAAATGGCGACGCTACGTCACGGCACCGCCGCTGTGTTTCATCAGTGTTATGTCGCAGTCTATGGCCTCTTGCACACTTGTTGATCAACCGTGCATACCCACGGCGAAAAAAGTTGCCGTGTACAAGACTAACGCCCGTTTTCAATAACCTACCGCAGTTCATAGACAGATAGCTATCCCCGATAAACAATAAAATTTCTATATATCCATCCACAACTTTGGTAGGAAATGCTATCCGTCGGTAGGTTATAGAAAAGCAAGTAAGTGCAATAGGATAGATTTTTTTATCTTTAGTAGCTGCAACTGTAGATAGATAGCTTATATTTAACGAGCGTTAGAGGCTTTACAACAGAGCTGCCGAAACATAGAAATGAAGGGAGGAACGTGGTAACTCTGACTCACTCCTCAGCGTGGTCGGCAGTGGCTGCAGCGTCGGCGTGGACAGGTCGTACTCGTACAGCTCCTTGGCGACCTTCATCAGTTCCGTGTCCTTCATGGCCAGCTTCGCGGGAGGGGCTATCACCTCCTCCTCTATCTTCTCTTCTGACTCGGTGCAGGGCCGGAGCTTCTTGACGCGAGGAACGAAGGGACGGTGGCCATAGTCTGCAGGAGAGACTCAGTTGTAGGCGTTGTAGCATAGATTAAAGAATATCGTAGTAGTGAGAATTAAGGAACAATAGCTAGCTAGGTATATAATGATATGGATGAATCGTCTATTGCTATCAACTTAAGTTTTTTGTTACAATTTTTTTTTTTAAATATAATGCTATACTTAAGGAGTGGAATCCCCTGCAAGAGCCTCTTTCCTGACAGAGGTCTTTAATTCATGAATCCCCGACCGGTCCTATGAGACCGCGCTGTTATTGTTTTACTATTGTGTCTCGTTTCGCGGTATGCGATAGGTTAAGTCAAGAGTGAATAGCGTACACATCTCTAGGCAAGCGTACTACATCGTTGACCACATCTCCGTTTACCATCAAGTGATAAAGTGATCAAACGCGAGCCTATGCATAATAAAATCATGTAGGTCGACACAAGAAAAATACTTAAATCTCTTTACATTTTGCAAACAAGCCTCTGCTTACCAGCTTCGCGTAATAAAAGAAAATTAATCCTCCAGAAGAAACTCCCAGAAAAAAAGTATCAATCGTGCTAGTCTATGTGTGTGCAAAATTTCATAGAAATCTGTTCAACCGTTTAATCGTAACGGAGTTACTATACCTACACACAAACAAACTTTCGTCTCAATAATATTAGTGTGATGTTATAAAATTGGACTTTCAATGTTTTGGTAGCAATGTTTTGGTTTATGGGAACTAGATCTGCAATTTTAAAAAACCGTAACGTGTTCGTCTAAAAAATCACATTATGGGTCATATGTTATGAGTTGCCATACTAGCATTGTGGTTTATCTGCATCCATTTAGGCATGATATTATGTCAAGTTACCTTCAGTATGGTGAGCGCAGTAGGAGTTGTAGTAGGTGGAGCGTCCTCGCAGACTCCGCATCGTCTCCTTGATGAACGCCTGCATCTCTTCATCTGTCCACTCTTTCTGTGATATCACATAAATATATGGTTTTATTCAATACGATTACGATTAAAATTTGAGTGGCTAGAATGAATAAGCTCTTAATAAACTAGTGCACTTCAGCCTCAACGGTTGCATCACTGCTTACTTATCTCTACATAGTATAAAACAAAGTCGTGATATCCCTATATCCCTATGTACGCTTAAATCATTAAAACTACGCAACGGATTATGATGCGGTTTTTTTTAAAAGATAGAGTGATTCTAGAGGAAGGTTTATATGTATAATACATCTACACTATAATAATAAAGAGGTAAAGTTTGTTTTTTGTTTGTATGAGGTAATCTGTGGAAGTACTGGTCCGATTGCTAAAATGTTTTCACCAATAGAAAGCTGCTGTATTCCTGAGTGACATAGACTATATTTTATGTACGTGGGCGAAGCTGCGGGCTAAAGCTAGTAGGTAAATAAATAAAATCTTATTCATAAACTTACGTCTTGTTTCCCAACTTTTGGATCCAGCCATTTGCCTTCGAATTTCGCCCATCTGAGTTCTGGACGACACCTGAAGAAAATGAAAACTTACAGGACCACTAGAAACGTACAAGGATTTGTTGTCAGGGTTCTACAATGCTCTGCATACCTTTGCTATCACGGTAAATGAACAACAATGCATCTTTGCTTGTTGCAGTCTTCCCGTCTGATTAAAATTTAGATGTCTAAGACTAGAGAATTATAGGCTTTTAATAAACTAGAGCGCCTCACCATCAACGATTACATCACTGCTTACCATCAAGTGGGATCGCAATCAAGCACTCGTTTATGTAACATAAAAAAACAAGTACAGTCAGCAAAAAAATAAATAATCATGTTGTAAATGTGTGCTTTGCTTCTAGCTCTAAGATGTGAATGGCCCACAGGCCATAGAGGACATTGCTTTATTTTCGGCGGATTTAGATACCTATTAGGCTAGCTTAGCCTAAAACCCTCATGCATAATCTTAACATATAAAATATTTTAAAAGATAAAACACAAATATGTAACTCTGTTCACAAAACTTACATTTTTGTTTTCTTGATGGGATTCGTTCGGTACTCGTCGAAATATTCCGTTAGAAACGACATGGTTCACTCTTTAATTTATATTTTTAACTAAATATTTAATAAAATAACATCCAAAAACGGTTTACAGATTGCAAACGTCAATCACAACAATGAGACTAATTAAAAAAAATCTAAGCATAGAGATTTTGAAAAAAGGTTTTACAAAAAGGTTGTGTCTGTTAGTTTCCCTGCGGTAGGTCGTAGGTTTTCTAATCAACTGAACATAAGCTTGTAATTTTTCTTTGTAAGTTTCTTTTCATAATAAGGTTAGAGTTACTGCGGTTTTGCATGTTCCGCCGACAGTTTTATGGGGTCGCCAACGGTTTGACTTTGATTCAAAGTAACTTTTATAAACAGTAAAATTATGTTTTTCCAACTTTTATGTTTATTTTTTAGAAAGAATATAAATCCACATTAACCTTAATCATTTCAAATGGGAAAGAAAAACAACATTAAAAATTGTTTAGCATAATTTATTGTTTTGGATTTTCTGAGTTACGATCATTATAAAACGCTCAATCATTCGCTAAAGCCAACATTAAATTAAACCGTGCCTAGACGTACCTTCACGACCGTTGTCCTTTAAGGATAGAACAAAGTTACAGCTTTAGAGAGGAATAAACGGTAAATGAGGAAGAGCGAGAAGTTAAACTAAAGGTTTTTCAGTCGTTCGGATATAATCCTAAATACAGAAAGACATTATTTATCGACGTACAAAGAAACACAAGACAAATCTAAATAACAGAGTGTAGAAGCCACGATCTAGCGGCGCGTTCTGTTCCACGCGCGCCTCAAGAAGATGTCAGCAAACTGTAGGGCCCCGGTAGGGCCGAAGCCTCTGGGGAACACGGAAAATCCGAAAGGTTGTCACCGTGTCCCTCAGATCGAAGGCAACGAAGGAACGGGGTAGGGGTTTAGTCAGTAAGAGTCTGACACGCCCTCCCGCTCCGCCCAAGAGCGGGAGAAGTCATTCTGATGATTCCCATACCGGAAAAAAAAGGTCTTACTCAAGAATAAAATCAGATTTTTGCTCATTTTCATTGAAACTAGAAAACAATGAACGCTAAAACTGGATATAGCGCTGATAGATTGTAAATTCTCAGTACAGAGTCGAGCGTTGAACATTCATCAATGCACATACATATACTCGTATGTAAGTAAATCAGAGTTATTCTAGTGAAAAATAGAGTGAGCTATAGGGAACCTTTCCATCTTTCTTTCAATACCTTTATGCTAGCCAAGGATCCAACTTGATATTATTTCTTGGAGCAAGATAAAAATATAAGTATTGCCACATTAATTCATGAATCCCCGACCGGTCGTATGAGACCGCGGTGTTATTGTTTTACTATTGTGTCTCGTTTTGTGGGTATATGATAGGTTAATAAACCTGAAGTTTGTTTTCAACACACACTCCGCACCGAAGCCTACCCTGGAGCTTCACAATATTATTAATAAATAGTTACACGTTTTCTGCGTCTGTGCATTCCCTTGAAATCCCCGATAAAAATGACGCAGTATCAGTGACACGACACATCGGCGTGATCGCCGAACAGAAAAGATGGCGGATCCCCGTGACGCGCGAACCATGCGTAACCGCAGCGAGTGATGCGCGATCTATAACCGTCTAGCCAGCGAGGCGCCTGCTACGCGCCTATGCGAGCCTGGTAACCTTATTACAGTTCTAACAATGCCTAGATAATCTCACATGTTCAAATAACTTTTTAGCATTTCACAAAACACCCTTAGAATCCCTGATGTTAGTTGGGTAAGTTTCTTGCCTAGTTAATAATATATTCCACAACTTTTTCACACAACGCCATCTACACCCAAGCTAAGCTGAGCTTGATTTACATTTCTTGTTATGTTACTAAAGACACCACAATATTGTAGATAAATTACATCCAGACACAGAACAATAAATAAATGATCGTGCTCTTCACACAACAATTTTGAATGAAATGAGTCGCAGTTGAAATTCGCCCTTGACGGAACACAGTCGCCACATTAAAGGATAATTAATTGTGCTTCTTGCGACCAGCGACTACCACAGTACCTACCAGTGCTGATAGGTTTAAAATCTGGTAATTTAAAAAATCGCGGTTCGAACCCAAGGCGTAGCATAGGTACCTCGTGCTTGGATCATAGCTCATAACTCCCGACACCTTGAACCAGGTTCAAGTTCTTCCAGTAGGATGATAGAGTAGGCTATGGTAGAGGCGGAACACAGATACCCAAAGGAAACTAGCACAGAGACACAACCATCACCACCAACTGCGAGATTGTTCAGCAGAATAGACCTTGAAATGTAAAGGACAACTACAGTCTTTTTTACAAAGCACGGTTTGGGTGACAGCAGGACGAAAATATGCATCTTTAAGATGAGAGAAAAGGATAGAAAGCTACATTGTATGAATCTGACCGCTGTCACCGAAACCATCCTATAACAAATTTAGTTTAGAGGAACTTGCTTCACCTCCCACTCCGCCCAGACCAAGAGACGTAAGTTGATAATTTCCCACCCAAAGCAAAAAAGATCACTTTTCACCCATTTTTTTTTTTGTTTCTAAACCCATCCTCAAGTAGCGAATCCCTCCCCAACCGCGACCTTTCATCGGCTCACGATTTTTATGCTCGCTTGCGAATTCTGCCTGCGTGACCGACCGGCTTAAATCATGAGATCGCGCTATTATTAGCCCAGACTTTGTCGTAAAGTCGTATCTGCAAACCGAAGCATATGAAGGTCAACATCGATCAAAATAATGTATGTTCCGTTCAATTTGTCGGGAGTCGTGTCGGTTTGAGTGAGTCGTGTGTGTGAGAGGGTCATTTGTATGTTGTATCTTATAGCAGCCTTAATGCATCGGAGTACATCTCACTTTAGTGTTGTTTGAAATCAACATAAAATTTAATTTTCACCTCAGCACCTCAAACAAGTATGTTTTGCAGTTTAAAGACAGTGAGCAAAATTCGATTTTGCTGCGAGCGTGAGACAAAGTAACTTTTTAATTATTTTTTTTAAATGCCGAGTCAGTGCTGGGTCTACTCACAACATTCGAAAGATTTGAATTTCACTTTGTTCTGTCACTTTCACTTCGATACGAAAAGAGCGAGAGATAGAAACAAGTCGATTCAAAGTTCGATTTTCAAATTCCATATATAATAGGCTCAAAAAAGAAACCAACAATAAAACGTTCGGAAACACGTCACCTATAAAATTTGAAATCAAGGTTTAAATGTAATTATTATACTTTTCTCTTAATAATCGAATTATATTTTTTTATGATCAAATAAAGAGATGTTGAATTAAAAAATACGAAGTTTATCATGTATCTACATAATTAATTAAAGTTTTAACAATCTTTATTGTGACAGAATAATTTAGTAATAGTGCAATTTCCGAACGCATCTTTAAAAAATAGCGGGCTTTAATTTTTTTTTGTTTTCTTCTTCTGTTCGCTAGCTACAAAGTGCGCTACACGTTGGATATTATTAAAATAATAATAAATAAATATGAGTGAATCCAGTGATGATGTCTGCGATTAAATATTACCAAGTTGTATTTTTTATTACCTTTACATTATTTGTTCTCGCTGCTGAAGTGAAAAGTTGTATGTGCTACACGAGACCAAAGTTATTTGCATCTCGTGTCTTTGAATCCCTCGCTGCACTCAGGATTCTAAACTAGAATCACTCGCTACGCTCGTGATTCAAATATAGAATCCTTCGCTTACTCGGGATTCAAAATCAACACTCGCGGCAAAAACCAACTTTGCTCTCTTGTTGCACAAATAACTATTGTTTAAAAACCGGCCAAGTGCAAGTCGAACACACGCACCGACTAAAAAATAACGTCTCCTTTACGTTATTTTTTAACTAAACGCTAACCAACCGTAGAGTTCTTTTAGTATTTGTTGATGTAGCAGCAACAGAAATACTTCATCTGTAAAAATTTCAACTCTATAACTATCACGTTTTATCCGATACAGCTGGACCAGACGGATGAACAGTGGAGTCTTAGTAATAAGATCTCGTTTTACGGAACCCTAAAAAACAACCATCGATGTTTTACATAGGTATCCTGTTAGATTCATAAAATATTTTTAGGTGCCATGGATACGGTACGGTAAACGGAAGACTATACTCCGTCTGTCGTCCTGCCAAGTACGTAACACAAGTTCACACAAACTTAAATAAAATAAATATAGAATTGCTTTATTTAATGGCAGTGTAATTTTGACAACTCATCAACATTGATGGCGCAAGAAACATAATACTTAGTAGGTATGAAGCAATGGATCGCAAACTTCCAGCAATTGTTGTCTTCAAACTTGTGCGCCTGAATTAACGCCAATCTTAACATATATTTCACCACCACTGACGATGTAACTACAACCCTATGTCAGTATAACGTGCATTCTCTGAACGTTTACCTGTACGGTAGTGTTTTTTTTTGGTAGGGGAATCATCAGAATGACTTCTCTCGCTCTTGGGAGGAGCGGGAGGGCGTGTCAGACTCTTACTGACTAAACCCCACCCCGTTCCTTCGTTGCCTTCGATCGGGGGGACACGGTGACAACCTTCCAGATTTTCCGTGCTCCCCAGAGGCTTCGGCCCTACTGGGCCCCTACAGTTTGCTGGCATCTCCTTGAGGCGCGCGTGGAACAGAACGCGCCGTTGACGACTAGGCTCGGTCCAGGTTATTATCGGACTGCCGGACATCAAGCTATCCAGTGCTCGCCGTCCGCAAGCCCGCGCCTACGGTGGTCGGAAATTGGAATCGAGATCCCGGCAGTGGCGAGGGCGTGAGGGCCGTTCCCTCAGACGCTCGCAGTCGGCCGCCTCCTTCACTAGCATTACTTCTTCGCAGAAGAAGGCGACCACCCCCCACCCCTCATCGCTCCGGACCATGGACTGTACCAGGGCCCAACGCAAAAGGCCGCCATCGCCGATAGCCTCCACGAGGACAAGGGGGTGCTCCGCGAACTTCTTGGGGTAACATCTACCCTTAATTTCCGCTCTTACAGTCCTTCATAAATAAGACCAAATGGCTAGTTGAAATCCTAGCAAAGCAGAGATAGACAGCGCCACGCCAGTTCAGTCATACAATATAGTGTAATGTACTTCTCTCGTCTTTGGGATGGATCTACCAGATACTAACTTGATGCGCTAGAGTCGATTGATAAGCAAGCCAAAGCGAGATCACCGATAATAATGCACTTGTTGTATCAAAACGCCCGTCTTGGGTATCAATGACGACGCCGACTAGTAGCCTGGCGAGCGTGGGTTTTCTATCGATTAGGTTAGGATTCTCCACTTCACTATAGCTCTATCACCGGATCACTATAATACAACAATGCAATACGCCAACAGTAAATAATAGACATTCCACGTCCACCCATACATACAAAGCGTTTTGGGAACACTTATCAGTCACTTCACTTTCTTCTTTTGCTCTCACTCCTCATCTGCCTAGCCTTTTCCCAACTATATTGGGGTCGGCTTCCAGTCAAGCCAGATTAAGCTGAATACCAGTATTTTACGAGAAGCGGCTGCCTACCAGACCTCCACAATCCATTGACTGGGGAAACATGGTACTTCATGGCAAGAGTGGAGTCAGATTTACTGGCTTCTGACTATCCGTAACGACTGCCAAAGATCTACAAATGACAGCCGGGACCTAAGGCTTAACGTGCTTTCCGAGGCACGGAGGAAACTCGGTATGTTAAGATGGTCACCCATCCACAGACCAAACTTAGCAAACATTGCTTAACCTTAAAGATCGACCCGGTTGCCAACACCAATAACCTCTTCGACAAGCTGGTTGGCAGTGCATCAGAGCAGGAGTGTAAGAATACTACCGTTACCATAGACCTAACTGGGGATGATACCTTAACAAAATGTCAAATTTTAAGTAGTCACAACAGAATTAAAAAATACATTAAAATCAATAAAAACATTAAAAAGTACAAGAAACTCCTAAAGTCACAGAATATTTATAAATATAATATTAACCTTAGAAAGCAACGTAGTAACTTACACAAACAACTGGTTGAGTGTAATTGCAATTTAGAAAAAAGTAAACTTATGTATGATAATGATATAGAGAACCTTCAAAAGGAACTCTTGAGTAGGGAAAATACAATAAAGGATATATTTTGTAAATATGAGTCTTGCCAACAGATGTTGAGTGAGCGCATGCAGGAGGCTTGTGAGTTGGTGGACTTGGTGAAGTTCAACGCAGAGAGATATGAGTCACTGACTAACAATCTCACCTGTAGTTGTGCTCCCACTCCGTCACCTCCCATGTCTCAATGTGAAATTCCTTCTGGTTCTGATTTTGTACCTCATCGTTCGGAATTATTAAACCCTAGTCAAGGTAACATTCTGGTGTACTCAGATAGATTAGGATCAGGTTTCGGGTCACTATTAAATAACTGTTGCAAACATACCATTGTGAGTCATTGTTACCATAACCTACATTTTAATGAGCTCGTTCATAAAATCAAAAATACTCAAATGAATGAGCAGACCACAGTGGTACTTTTGATTGGAAATAGTCATAACGTAACGAAAAGGGACATTGTTAATGGTATTGAAACCCTACTAAAATTAAAATTAGGTAAATTAATATTGTGTGCTCTGCCATACTCTAATATTTTAAATAATCACGAAAATGACTTAATTTTTAAGCTAAATAATGTGATGCATCTTCTGTCATGCCGTCATAGTGACCGTTTATTATACTTTGACACTAACAATTTTGTTAGAGATTTTATTTTAAATCGGGAACATATGTTTCTTCCCATGAAAAGTCGACGTTTAAGGTCGATTCACACATATCAGTGAGCCCACAGTTCCGACACAGTACCGCATCAGTGACAATTATTCTTTCATACATTCTCTATAGATGTATTCACACTTGTCAGTGTCAGTGTCGTCTCAGTACCGTCAGTGTCAGTGCCGGCACCGGCCATCACGGACGTGATCGGCGACGACGATATTTTATCACGGATCACTGACGCCGCTGCATCGAAAATAAAATGGAGGACGAGGTGTTGATCGAATTAGTTCGTCTTTAATTAATTCTTTGTATAATGTTACGAATTCTCCTTCAGATTCTCTTAACTTCCATGCTTCTTGTACCCATTTTCTTTTTTTTCCTCGATTCTCTTCTTCTTCTTCGTCTAAAGCAATGGCTATCATAGCTAATTCTGTGTTATTGAAGAGTGCCATCAAAACAATCGACGTCAACGCTAGTCTGAAGGGAACGTCGTGCACGAAGACCCGCAGAGAACTGTACTGTGCCTGATATGTGTGAATTGAAGCACTGACTCACCACTGTAGCACGGATACGGAACTGTAACGGTACTGTATCGGAACTGTGGGTTCACTGATATGTGTGAATCGACCATTGGCTACTTTGTTAGCTTTTAATATACATACAGTTATTGATGATTTAACTGGGATTAGGTTAAGAGACGAATCAGTATTATCTAGGATACCTAGTAATACTGATAATAATTCTTTAAACTAGTAGATACGACCAAAGGGAAGCCTAACAATAAACTTTTATTATTCCATCAGAATATAAATCGCTTCTCTGGTAAAATTCTAGACGTGGAAATGCTAATAGATAAATATCATATGGATATCTTATGTTTTTGTGAAACCTGGTTAAAACCAGATAGAATGCTTTTTAATTACTCAGATACCCGCGAAACGAGACACAATAGTAAAACAATAACAGCGCGGTCTCATAGGACCGGTTGGGGATTCAAACGTTAATGTTAATAATTTTTCAGTTGCCAGTGCGTACAACAGAGCATCAATAGGGGGTGGTACTTTGATTTTATGTAGTAATTCCTTCAGATATAAGGAAAGGAAAGATATCACTGCTTGCTCGGTTGATCGCATATGTGAGGTAGCATGTGCAGAGGTGGAAGGCCAAACTTTCTTATGTGTCTACAGACCACCTGCATCAAACTTGACATCCTTCTTGATAACTATGGAAGAAATACTAAATAAACTCATTAGAGATAACAAGTTAGTTTTTGTCTGTGGGGATTTAAATATTGATCTACTTTTGAATTCACCAGAAAAATGTAAACTTCTTTCGTTATTTAGTTCTTTTAATCTTAAATGTATATTTAATGAAGCTACAAGAATAACAGCTACTTCAGCTTCATGCATAGATAACATATTTACTAATTGTAATATAAAAGACTCATCCTTAATTAGTGGCGTGAGGTCTGACCATACTGGTCAGCTCGTATCTTTTGAGTTAGTCAAGAAGTTTCAATTAGATTCAACTGCAGAGTTTAGACCGCTTACTAAAAATAAATTAAATTCTTTTAATAACAATGTTCTTAGTAGTCTCTCAACAGCCAATTTTGATTCGCAAGACCCCAATGTAAATTATGATACATTATTTTCTACAGTATGCCAAGAATTTAATAAGTCCTGTCCAATTAAAAGAGTTAAAATAAATAATAAATCCAAATTTAATGAATGGGCAACTGCTGGTATTAGAAAAAGCAGAGATACTTTGTATCAGTTATACTATGAAAAATCATTGACGTCTGATCCTAACTTTCATAACCGCGTTAGACTTTATTCAAAGATATTCAAAAGAGTCTGCGCCCAAGCTAAATCTAAGTCAATAAGTAAGACAATAGGAAATTCTAATAATAAAATTAAAACTGTCTGGAAGGTAATAAACAAGGAAACTGGAAAGACAAATCAACGAGATCGGAATGATTTGTCACTAAAAATTGATAATAGGATCATCTCAGATAAGTCAGAAGTGGCGGAGACATTAGAAAACTTTTTCACCAACATCCCAATAGAAGTTACGAAATCTCTCCCTTCTTCATCTTTGCTAGCTGAATCTTTTTTGAAAGAAAATTTCACTAAGGATATACCAACCTTTGAATTCAAGCGTATATCTATTGATACAATCAAGAAAACATTCCAAAGTCTTAACATAAAAAACACTGAGGACTTATGGGGTATATCCGTTAAGGTTCTTGGAGATATTATTGACACAATTGCTCCTATCCTAACAGGAATATTTAACCAATGTTTAGACAGTGGTACATTCCCTGATTTAATGAAACATAGTAAAGTAGTACCAATTTTCAAATCAGGAAGTAAGAGTGATCCCTCTAATTATAGACCGATATCTGTGCTTCCAGCATTGAGTAAAATCTATGAAAAAATCATGCTTGACCAGATGTTGTGTCATTTTAATTCTAATAGGATCTTGCATAGTCATCAGTTTGGTTTCACGAAAGGAAGGTCAACGACAGATGCAGGAGTGAAGCTCATCAGTCACATTTTGGAATCCTGGGAGAAGTCCCAGGATGCTATTGGCATATTCTGTGACCTGTCAAAAGCATTTGACTGTGTTGATCATAATACTCTGATCTGTAAATTACATCATTACGGAATTCGTGGACGAGCTGCTGATCTTGTTTTTTCCTATTTATCTAACAGGCAGCAAAAAGTAACCATTAGTGGGGCGACGACCTCGGGGTCTTTAGTAAAGATGGGCGTGCCCCAGGGTTCAATTCTTGGCCCTTTCCTTTTCCTGGTTTATATTAATGACCTTCCTTACATGATGGCTAGTTTATCTGATATAATTTTATTTGCTGATGACACTTCTCTTATTTTTAAAGTAGACAGAAAAGATGCGGATGTCTTGCATGTAAACGAAAGTCTGGCTGTTCTTTCGAAATGGTTCGCAGCTAATAACCTCTTGCTAAATGCGAACAAAACTAAATGTATAAAGTTTTCGCTACCAAATGTTCCTCAAGTGGGCCTTAATTTAATGCTTGACGGCAAAAAACTTGATACTATTACGGACACTGTGTTCTTAGGTTTAACTATTGATTCTAAACTTCAGTGGGGCACTCATATTAGAACTCTTTCAGGTAGATTAAGCTCAGCTGCGTATGCAGTAAGAAAAATAAGGCAATTGACAGATATAGCTACAGCTAGATTGGTGTACTATGCCTATTTCCACAGTATTATGTCGTACGGCGTCTTATTGTGGGGGTCTGCCGCTGATGTGGAATCAGTCTTCATACTGCAAAAGAGAGCAATCCGGGCTATTTATAAAATGGGTCCCCGTGAGTCCCTTAGAAATACATTCGGAGAAATTGATATAATAACTCTGCCCTCGCTTTATATTCTGCAAAGTATATTGTATGTACGCAAAAACCTAGGACTTTTTAAAATTAGAAGCGATTTACATGACAAAAATACGCGTAGCAAACACCAAATCGTATTACCTAAATGGAGACTAGCTAAGACCAGCAAGTCATTCCTTGTCAATAGTATACGCTTTTATAATAAGTTGCCCAAGTCGGTTATTGAACTTAGCGAGGGAAAGTTCAAAACCCATATTAAGCGTGTCCTGACCAAAAAAGCATATTACAAGGTTAGAGACTATATCGAAGACGCGCTTGTTTGGAAATAACTGCTTCTGCACATGTGGCCCCCTGGTAACATTATTGTGTAAATTTATCTATTAACTGCTCCATGTTTGTTTCATTTCATAAAAAATATTATTACTCATAAATTTATTTTTCATTCAAAACGTTGCTTTTGCAATATTTTTATATTATTTGGATATCACCTTAATTTCATTAAGTCGTGGTTTCATTTTGATAAAAACTAATTTGTTGATAGCTTTGATTTTTTTTTTCTCTCATATTTATATAGCCTCTCTCTTAAAGTGTGAATGAGAGAACACTGTAGACTACGAATTTTAATTACTACTTAATTCAACCCAGTTTTTGATTGAATCTATTTTTATTTGGGTTACATTTTTGATTGGTCTACACTGTCCTCGCATATGTGTCTGTTTTGTAATATGAAAGTATTGTAAACCCAATCATTTTTTTTTAAAAGAGTAACCATGGAGTTTCTTGCCGGTTCTTCTCCATAGGAAACGACCAATTTGGAACCGTGCACTAGCTTCGACTTTTTATAAGTGCCCATGTAGGCCTATGTAAAATAAAAACATTTTTTATTTTATTTTTATTTTATTTTATTTTAATAGGAACCTACAAAATTGAAGGAGTAAATAATCAAAGTAATAATATATTAATATTAGTTTATTTAGCTTAACAAAGGATGACAATAATTTGAGAAATACGAAACATAACGCAACATTCACCGAAACAAATCAACATCAAACTTTCAATGTCATTATATGATCTCCATTTACACACTGCTATTAAAATTATTCTCAATTCATTTACGTCATTAAATAGGTCATCTTAATTATATTAAAAACTCGCATACTTAATCAAAATAACGTAACTCAAAAAATGAGGGTATTTGAAAATTTAACATGTTTTTTGAACCCTTTTATTTTTGAGGGTATTTCAATATCTAAACTTCGATATTGAAATACCCTCTATTTTGAGTTCTTTATGACTAAGCACGCGAAGGAGGGAACTTTGGAGGACATTGAACTCTTAAGGTAATAAAAAAAATGATTTTATTTCTTTACATCTCAATTATTCTTTTTTGATATAAAAAATGAAAGGTTCCCCTTACAGCACATACTATATATGTATGATTCCATTCTCACACTACAATAAAATAAGAAAGTATTAGTGTAAACCGTTTATTCAGTAAACAGACGTTGCATTGTGACTTAACTAATAAACTGTCTTATATTAACATTTCCACAATAAAATTAATTGAATGTTTCTACGTGGGACACTCACAGTTCTGAGAAGCGAACATTTACCACTACACAATGATATATTACGATGTATTTAATAGTTACATCAAACTTATTACAACACTCAGAGTAATTAAAACTGCTAATGTATTCTTAAACCTGGCTAGTACAACAATCAAAATTTAAAATATTATACAAGTCGGACTTTGTATCTGTAATGCTTACGGCAATGGCGAGTTTCAGCATAATGTGATTTTTTTCTTTAACCTATCAATACCCGCGAAACGAGACACAATAGTAAGACAATAACAGCGCGGTCCTATGAGACCGGTCGGGGATTCATGAATTAATTGGGAAATCAACTATATAATTTCTCCCGCTCTAAACGGAACAGGAGGGCGTGTCAGGCTTTTACTGACTAAAACTCACTCCTGTTCCTTCTTTGCCTTCATTCCAGAGCCCTGGGATTCACTTTCGTACAACCCAGAGCCCTAGTAGGCTTCGACCCTGCCATCTTTTTCAGGTGCGCAAACACTACACGCCGTCGACAACTTGGGAGCACAATGAAATGATTTCCATTTCATATTGATGTGCAAACGCACAACATTATGCTGAAACTCGCTCTGATATCTTATCTATAACAATATTGATTAAAACATTTGAACATACAGTATTATGAGGAGTTGTTTTCAGTTTAGGGAGAATAGCTGATCTATATAAAAAGTCGTACTAATTATTTTTACTCAAGAGTTGTATACTCTTTACGTTTCGACGTATTAGCTACGTCTATTATACCTTAGGTACATATTGCAGACTTTGGGATAAGGTAGCTACTCTCTCTAGACTTGTAAAATACTAATATTAGCTAGCGCTGTTTCAAAACAGCGCTTTCCAGTCCAACACATGTCCACTAGTGGGATACTACGCCTTGGGCACTCGATTCTCACTGTTACACTCAGTTTAATAGTCAGTTTTCGCACGCAGATTGATACAAATGAGAATTCTTGTATTTAAAGGTATGTAGTTTGGAAGTCTGATAAAAATATATTAACTATTAGAATATTTATATAGAAGAGATTGGTCATTCGATATTTTATTCACAAAATGATTACTTAGTAATAAAAAATATTTATTTAAATTGCAACATATTAAGAGCCGAGATATCTCAATTAAACACAAGATTTTGTTTATTGAGTGATAATCAACTAATTTAATCAGCGAATATACCCTGATTTTCCTTGATTTTAAATGCACGAATCACTCAAAGATTAACTAATACTTTTGAACCCAATAAAATCGCCCAAACATGGTTTGATTAACTAAAAATCAAGAATCACACTGTGTGAAAGCAGTTTTATAACATATACATATGTTTATTGGTTTTCTAATTCAATTTTAAATAAAATTGCCTATCTAACACATCACATTTTTAAGTTATGATATTTTCTATCGTTTTCTTGTACCTCATTAATAAGATAGAAAGAATAGCACGATACACACTTGGTGTTTCTAATATAACGAAGATTTTCAAATAATAGAGGAGAAAGAAATGGATTGTCAATTGATTTAATTATTAAATCATCCAGATAAATTTTAGAAAGAATAGTATTATATCGTAAGGATACGGATAAGAATGGTAAAAGATTTTCAGTACCAGACTGTTATTCAAGAAGATTTTACAGTTACTAAAAAGAAAAGTTAATTTATTGTTATATTATTTCAGTTTTCGATTACGTACTTAACCTGCACTCAAATAGTGCACTATTTTTGTTCACAAAATAATAATATACAAAAATGTAAGTTTAGTATTATTACTTTGTATTGATATAAAATTTATCATAACTTGAAAATGGTATGTGTTACAAGAAATTAATACATATTCTTATGATCAGCCGATCGACAATGACAATAATCAGCTATTTAAATCGATGTTATTATATGATTATATACATTTTGTTACACAGTGTTATTTGACAGTCGAAAAAGTAACTTTTACGGAATAATATGTTGTATAAAACGCCGTATTAATCTCATCAGCAGTCTCAAAGGTCGCAAAAAAACAATATATGATAACTTTACAGTACTACTGCTAGGAGATACGATCCATAGCCTTCCACACCTTCCCTTACGTTGTTAACTCCGGCTATTTCGTCACAAAGTTACCTCAGGTCACCTTAATTTTTATTACACTAATTTATTGGTCACTCTCACAGAGAAGACCTTAATCCCAGCAGTGGGATCCTTACAGGGTTACCAGTTACATTTCAAAAAGGTCACTCAAGAAAAAAAAAACAAGAATTTACAAAGTTATTCTGTTGCCTCATTCAGAATATTAGCATAATAGGTATCGCTAGACGTGGTGGCAATATCGGCGTCTGTGGTGAACGTGATATCGCCGTCGTTGATATTGAAGTCTATATCACCATCGTTGGTGGCGATCACATAAACTGTGTCATTGTCAGTGTCGTCGTCCTCGGCTAAATTATCACCAACCGTTTCTATGTTTATCTCACCATCATTGGTGAGTATAGCACTGTTCTCTTCAGTAGTAAGTAAAACACTGTTGTTGTTGTCATTATTGGATGTGGTTGCATTTTCGGCATGGCTTGTGCCAGCGCTGGATGTAGAGGCGACAACGCAATCGTGGGACGTCGAGGCGATTTCACTATAGTTCGTAACATTGGGAGTGCTGAGTGCGGCGGGCGCAGTGGCGAAGGCCTCGCCGACAGAAGCGTGAGGTCCCTCGGAGGTCTTGGATCAGAAGCGCGCGCGGATGTAGACGGCGGCCACGTCGTGGTTGGCGTAGCCGAGCCGCTTGGCGTGCTTGAAGATCTCGTTGGTGGTGGCCGTCAGGGGCAGCGACTGCTCCAGGGCATCTCCAAGACCTAAAGCTAGCTTTAGGTCTTTTTGCATATGCATCAGAGGCTGATGAGTCGAGTATGAGGATTCAATCATAGCTGGAATGAGAAAAGGGATTGGTTAGTGTTTAAAACAAAATGAATTCAGATAAATGCTGTAACAAAAATAAAATGTGGTGCGACGCCTTAAGCCGACGAATAATTTCACCAATTGTGGGTTCAGAATCATTTACTGGATCCATGTTATTCATTATACATCGATGTCTGGTATGTATCAGACATCGATATGTGGCACAAGCTATAAAATGATTCATAGAGCTTCTTGCCGGTTCTTCTCCATAGGAAACAACCAATTGGAACCGTGCACTAGTATCTGAGGTTTTATAAGTGGCCTTGTGGGCCCATCACTTCATAGTATAAAACAAAGTCGCTTTCTCTGTCCTTATGTATGCTTAAATCTTTAAAACTACGCAACGAATTTGATGTGTTTTTATAGATAGAGTGATTCAAGAGGAAGGTTTATATGTATAATACAAGCATAATATAGTAGAATAACACTGATAAATTCGCACCCGTGCGAAGCCGGGGCGAGACGCTAGTCATCATCATCTGCCTAGCCTTTTCCCGACTATATTGGGGTCGGCTTCCAGTTAAGCCGGATTTAGCTGAAAGAAATGTAGCGGGGCGAGTCGCTAGTGTGAAATAAAAACATTTTTGATTTGACGGGCACTCACCGCGACCTTTCAGGATCAGATGCGGGGAGGCGAGGGGCGTGAGCGCGAGCACGTCGAGCAGGTCGGCCTGGTTGAGGCCGGCGCGGTCCGCCAGCGCCAGCCCCTCCGCGAGGGCCGCCAGCGACACGCCGCCCACCACCTGCAGCACCGAGTTCATCTTCGATGCGTTGCCGATGTCACCTGGAACACCCATGCGTGTTCAATCACCATTTCGTTTGGGACCAAGCGTCACTTACATTCAAATCACCTATCAGGGCATAGATTATTAATAGCATAATCAGCTAGCTCTCTAGGAGAGGGAGCAGGGTAATCACAAGCATATTTATATATTATTATTTTATTTATACTTTAAGTTGTCAATCCATACTATTGACAGTAACTGAATAATACATGTTTTTGAACATGTTCTCTCATAATTTACTAATTTCCTGTAAAAAAAAAAACTAGGAGTATTATTAAATGAATGAATGATTTTGTGCAGTTGGTGCATTTTTCTTCTGACTGTTATAAAAGCGACTGTTAGGATAGCACTTATTAGTGATAATTATGATGATGAGTGCGATCACTAGCCTGTTAGCTAAGCATGGTGATATTGGTTAATGAAAAAGTGAATGCCTATATGTTGTGTATTGAATGAGTTTACCCAATTTTTAGTACTTGAGTGCAAGCAACGTAGATAAATATAAGAAGATATCTGACCTATGCGACCTAATTAAGCTTAGTTATTAACTTGCAATTAGCTACACTTTTACAGTTTAAAATGCTATGATGGACATGAATGGAAACCTTCACCAGAATAGCCCCAAAATCAGTGATGAAGTGCATGTGCTTGTTAATATTGTGATTACTTATTTCTAAAAAAGGACGATCAGATAAGACGTTGACAGTTAACCAAAAAAATAAAATTGAATAAAAAATTATAAATAAGAAAAATAAAACAAAAACTAAATACGCCCGCGATGCCAATTATCATCACACGAATATTAATGTTTAAAAATAAAAATAAATATTCCCTACATTTCTCTCAAACTATGTAGATTATAATTATTATTAGATATTTGTTTATTTTATGATGTCTAAATAGTTTGGAGTTTGAATTCTGATGAAGAAATAATTACATAAAGGTTTTTGTACTTATGATAGAAAAGAGTGAACATCTTCTATTTTTATTGTTCATAACCCTTTTAACGCCAGTCTCATATAAGTGACAAATCAATTTCGTGCCCAAGCCGCCACAGTCTGCTATATGAGACAAATAATGGGCTTAAAGCCTGGGATACACTAGGGAACATTTTGTCCCGAAACACGACGCGCAACACTAAATTTACGTGACGCTGCAACGTTGCATATTGTCCTGCAACATGCCCGGCAACATAGTACGTGACGCGGGGCATGTTGCTTGCTCCCGCCTCGAGAGCGAGCGCACGAGTCCCGCGTCAGTATGCATGTTCCACGTAGTTGTTGAGCAACATGTTCCGCAACATGTTGCTCCTTTCACTTTTTCGATTTTTGTGTCTTGGAGCATTCTTTTTTTAAATAAAAATTGGCGTTAAAAGAGTAAATGCCATCTTCTATCTTCTTCTTCCTGCCCTTATCCCATATTACTTGGGGTCGGCGCAACACATTTTTTTTTTTCTTCCTTTCTGTCCTAAACTATCACACGGCATCGCGGGCCAAAAAAAAACAAACATAAATGTCAACGTCCAAGGTTCTAGTCGTCCGCAACCGGAGCAGCTGACTACTACCAAGGTAAAAGGAATTCTTGCTCATGGCCTTGAAGCACGACTGGCAGTCGTCGAACAAGGACCGGTCGCCGGCTGCCAGGATGATCAGGGTGCCTTCCTCTGCTTGTGTCTTTGAGCCTTGGATCTGGAATAAGAAATTGGAGATGTTGTTGTTAAGTTTGAATAGTAGGTATCAGTAGTATTCGGGTAGACTATGAAAGGTCCTTTTCTTCTGACTTTATAAGTCAGTAAGACAAGGACCCTACCGTGTACTTAACCTAAAAAACAGCTTTTATTAGTGTCCTACTAAATGTAAAAATCGAAAACCTTAGCACTACATATATTTGTTAGTATTTTTATGTTGGAAATTAATTTAGGACTTGTTCCGCTCTAGTGTTGACTAAAACCACACCTATGTCTTTCAGTTGCACTTAGACTCTAGTACCATGCGTTTCCTTTTCAGAAATTTCCCGCTAACATCTCTTTGAGGCGCACACGAAACAATACATGCTGTCGACTATTCGGGCTGTACATAACGGGTGGAGGGTGAGCTACCCACTACCATCATTGCCCGCTTTTTGTGTTGTATGTTAGTATATATTATTTATTTATATACTCTTTATTGTACACCATAAATACAATATTTAAAAGGAGCTTAAGATTAGTACGGTGTTACAATTGGCGGTCTTTGCAGCACTAAGGTTTTCATTAGGTTTTGGCAAGATATTTACAGGTAATCTTCCAGTCAACTAGACAGTTTAAAAAAGCCAACAACCATCAAACAAACAAAATGACAACGAAATATTCCATTAGGGATTTTAATTGGTTCTGGAGTAAAAGATAAGCAAAAAATTTATGTCAAGAGTCAAGATTCAATTTGCTGTGATAATAAAAGTTTGATAGCTGCACTAAAACTGAATGCAAAGACATCTAGCGACCTACTTGAGGGCACTTGAGCATGACATAAAACGCTGCTTCGTTTGAAATTTAAGTATGATTTATTAAATGAAGCAACATTTTATGTCACACTGAAGTGCCCTCTAGTCTTTTAAAGAAGACAAGTATTTTTGTGCCCTATACGCCTACGTCTTTATTAGAAGACCAAGCACGCCCATAGAGCCACAAAGCAAGTGTTTTACCACAGATTTCATAAAAAAAACCTTTTCCTCACTCACAGTGACTCTCAAATCACTACATAGTATAAAACAAAGTCGCTTTTTCTGTCCCTATATCCCTATGTATGCCTAAATCTTTAAAACTACGCTACGGATTATGATGCGATTTTTTTAATAGATAGAGTGATTCCAGAGGAAAGTTTATATCTATACTTATATAATAAAGAGATAGTTTGTTTTTTTGTTTGTATGGAATAATCTCTGAAGATCTTGGTTCGATTACATAAATGTAATATATTGATAGAAAGCGGCTTTCTTCCTGAGGGCTCTATATTTTGTGTAAAAAAGTGAACTAAGTAAATTCAGAAAAACTTTCACGCGGGCGAAGCCGCGTGCAAAAGCTAGTGTATAATATAGTAGGGTAACACTGATAATTTTGCACCCGTGCGAAGCTGGGGCGGGACGCTAGTAATAATGATATTTCCTTACCTGTGCTTCCAAATAGCGGCCACCCTTTCCGCTGATAGCTTCGACGATGTCATGTGACGTGTCCGAGTCTATGGACGTCATCTCCACGTAGCCCTTCGACTCCAGCGACGGACAGTGCAGCACGCCGCAGTTGCCGAACACCATCTGAACAGTGGAGTTATCACATTAATTAACATTATGATAATCATACATTGCTGCTGCGCTCCATGACTCAAGAAGCAGATGTTGGGGAAAAAACAGCCAAGCTAAAGTGGGAGTGGGCTGGTCATGTCGCTCGAATGCACCCGGCCAGATGGGCGAGGATTGTCACCCACTGGACGCCTAAAGCGCTGGCCACACAGAAAAGACGTAAGACGCAGACGGGGCGCGGGCAGGCGCAAAAGTACCAGCGTTGCGCCCGCGCCCTGTCTGTTCTATACAGAACGTCGCGACTCAAAACATACGTTTTGAGTCGCGACGCTTCTATACATTTTGTATGAAAGAGACGCGGTAGAGACAAATGCCCGCGCCCCGTCTGCGTCTTACGTCTTTTCTGTGTGGCCAGCGCTTAAAGGAGGTCGACGCCGTCGAGGGCGAACGCGGCGAAGGTGGTGTGACGATGTGATCGCGGTCAAACTTGATCAGAGATGGCTCAAGACAGAGAGATTTGGAAGGAGAAAGGGGAGGCCTTTGCCCAGCAGTGGGACACAAACTAGGCCATTTAAAAAAACATACATTGCAATATTGTTGGATAGTTATGTTATCATCATCATCTGCCTAGCCTTTTCCCAACTATATTGGGGTCGGCATCCAGTCAAGCCGGATTTAGCTGAATACCAGTATTTTACGAGGGCGGCTGCCTACCAGACCTCCACAACCCATTAACTGCGGTAACACGGTACTTCATGGCAAAAAATAAACTCAATACGTATTCTAAAAAGTTAATTTTCCATTATATACAATTAATACACCCCAATTGTAGTGAAAGCACCCTTAAAATACCCCTTTAAATTTTGCTCAAATGTGTCGCGGTCGAGGCAGATGGATGGTGAAATTATTAGGGAGCCTTTGAATACTAGTATTACCAGTTAGCATGGGGTGTTTCAAGGTTATTGCCAACAATATTTGCAAACGTTTTAAATAATAAAGATCCAACGTATTCAAAGTCTCTTTTTGTGTACCTAGGTACTTTTTGCAAAAAATTAAGTTTTTTTAATATACCTATTTACCATTTAAAAAAATGTTTGTTGATTGACGTTACTATAATCAATACCTACTGTTCTATAATAGCAAATGTACCTAAGTACATTCATCTTTAATATTCTGATATTCAAACCGTATTCTCTTAATTGGCAGAAAAGAAAGGGAGGCACTGTTTAGAAATACTTTTATTCAGGACAGATACAGCAAAACGGTTACAAACACAAAGTATATGTGTTGATAGCACACCCACGTTAATTTCTCTGTGTTATTTTACTCTTTTTGACCTTTAATCCCGCCAAAGTTTTTATTAGATGTTTTAGCTTATTGTACTTCCATTAACCTTTCCTCCTACGTGAGTTTACGAGTGAAATCAGCGTGCAACATTATTTTTTTAAATATAATATAGACTACGACCGATCGTTGTGGCGACACTTGAAGGAGGCCTATGTCCAGCAGTGGACTTCTTTCCGCTGAAATGATGGTGAATATAGACTAGTGCTTGACTGCGATCCCACCTGATGGGAAGCAGTGGTGATTGTGAGGCGCTCTAGTTTATTATAAGCCCACTTACTTTAGCCTTGAAGACACCTAAATTAAAATAAGAAGGGAAGACCACAGCAGGCAAATTGTTTCAGTTCTTCGATGTACGCGGTCTAAACAACGAAGCGAAACGCTTAGTCCGGACCGTAGAGGTTTCAACGGTGTAAGGGATATACACAGATATGGACCGCATAACTCTTGCTACGGGCACAATGGAATAAAGGCTTTTTAATACGAGAACTGTGCCATTGTAGTCTTGTCTTACAATGGAGATACTCTGCATACTGTACCAGGTCTTCAAATTCTGAACATGTTTACTTTAGCTTTCAAGTTTTTACTATAATCTATTTTACATAATGCCTTACTTTTATACAAATACTTTTAACTTATAGAAACACTAGTGACCTATTCAAGCAACGGTGTTACAAATCTCTAAGCGTGTTCGTATCACCTTTCTCAAGAATCAGTTCCCTTGTCCCATATTACTAGGGGTCGACGCAACACGTTTTTATCTTCCATTCTGTACTATTACTCGTCATACTATCACTAACTCCCTTTATTGGGAACCACTTTATTGGTTTTCTTAATAAATTAGAGCGCCTCGCCATCAGATTACATCACTACTCACCATCAGACGGGATTGCAGTCAAACACTAGCTTATAACAATTTTAAAAAAAAATGTAGGTATACATAAAACCTACATCAGGTTTAATTTTATCCCTTATACCCTGAAAGTTGTATCGAGCGGTGCCTAACTCCTTTTAAGACAAAAAGGTAGTCAAAAATTGTTCATGTATTCCTTCCCATCACAAAGTCTTTGTTCGCGCATTGAGCAATGTCTTCCGGGCGAGTTCCCGCGTATCCCTCCGTGACCCCTCATGATCCGCAGTAAAGGTCGGATCAGGGTCGCAGCCATGACTCAGACCTGACCTTTGTGCTAACTTAGGTACTTATGAAATCTGTATGTATTAATACTGTTATGTTGTACGCAAAATACACGCTTTAGTCGTGGAGTTGCGGATACCAGTCCGTTTTGCTATACTATACTGTAACGTCGTTATGATTAGCTTTCTAGAGCGAAGGGAGATATAATATATTATGTAGACAATATAACCAGTTAATCAAAGCTTTATTTCCATTACAGCATTTTAGTCCCTTTTTTGGAAGATGGGAAATCATCCAATGATTTCTGCAGTGCTAAGGCGGAGTGAGCGTATCAGACTATCAGACCTTTATTGGCCAAAACTCACCTGTTTTCCTTCAGTTGCTCTATGCCTTCTACGACTACAGGGTTCATTTTAGAAAATCCCTTAATCCCTGGCGTTCGACCCTGTTGGGGCCGTATAGTCATCATCATCATCTCAGCCGAAAGACGTCCACTGCTGGACATAGGCCTCCCCCAAGCGTCGCCACAGCGACCGGTCCTGCGCGTCTCGCATCCATCGGATTCCCGCGACCCTCGCCAGGTCGTCGGTCCACCTTGTGGGAGGCCGTATAGTATTGCTGACATATGTTGGTACTTTGCAGGCCATTACTGATCTTGCTCCACATCTTACACTATTTAAACATTTTATTTTATATACGTACGTATAATAAGTAACTAAACGATATTTTATTACATATCGTTTAGTTACTTTTTTTGCCGAACAGAAGGAATTTTCTACTTTCAAATCTCTCCTCTCCTGCCCTTAGTTGTAAAGACGAAAACGTGTAGTTAAGGAGTTCGTTGAATGTGGTTACCTCTTTAGCTGCTTGAGGGTCTGCGACGCAGGAGAATGTGATGTCAGCCTCCTCGACCACGTCACAAGGTGTCACCGCTAGCGTCGCGCCCACTTTCTCGAAGTCTTTGCACTGCAGAAAAAACAAAGTTTATATTAATTATTTGTTAAATTAGCAAAAATTTGAATAATATTTTCAGGGGTTTTTTGAAAAAAAATATTTACTAAATAGGTTTTGAACCGACAGCTACGCTCCAGAAAAAATATGCTTATGAAAAATCATATTTTATATTAAATCCGTATCCCATAAAAAATAATAGAAATAAAAACTCGGAAGTTCAACTTTCCTACATAAAACATCGTACACCTATCGCCATCTATTATAAAAAACCGAACTAAAGTTTCCGCAGAACGCCACTAGATGTCGCTGTACGTCGGCAGACGGGTACCAACGCGCGATCAATATCCACGCCACGCCAGCCGGGCCGCGTCAACGACCGCGGCGCGCAATGGCCGACGCCACGCGCCGCCATTTTGACGCGATAACGGCGCCTATCTAGCCACCGCGCACGCAGCGACACCCGCGAGCACCGTGACGACTGTCAAACGAAAGTCTCGGCTGATTCATTCGACGAGCGTAACACTGTGTACGCTTGACGAGTTACTGGAAAACGGAGAACGCATCGATGCCTTTCTAGCAAAAGCAAATCTGCGGCTAGTCTTTTTGCAGTTTTTTAGCAACAATAATTTATTGACAAAGTAAATTGAGCAATTTCTATCGTATTTATTCGTTTTGTTTAAGGAGGAAAAAACTCCGGCAACATAGCACCGGCAGTAATGCTCTTTTATTTTTAGATGACCTCCCAAGCATTGACAAAAATCGTACACAAAAATAGTTTACAATATTTAGGCAGTGACATTTTGAAAAAGGTCAGGCGTTATCCAGTCTGCGCCAACACTAGAACGTGGAATATAGGTATTAATTCAGGAGGGAACGTAAATATTTGCATATAGTTAGCTGAAGAAAAAGGGCGCACAATAGTCTCTACCTTAGATAGAAATTCCAACTTACAAAGCGAGAACCAAAGGCATTGAATTCAATCTATTGATTTTTACTACAGACAGAACCAAACAGGTGAACAAAAAGGAACGGTGTTGGTATAAAAATATCGATTTCCAAATTCAGTCTAATGTTTACAGAGGAACGTATCATCAAAGCGTCAAGTGTTTATAATAAAACGTTCGCAAAGAATTGACGGTTCGCGACAAACAACTGCAGCTGCGAAGGTCAATATCAATATTTGCACAGATGGCGCCTGTATCGCCTCCGTTACGTACACTGCACTAGGTGTAGGATAACGCTCGCTCAGACAGATATCTATACGACCTACATACATAGTAGCTACAGAAACCATTGAGAAGCGTTCCTTCCCAAATTGACTGACATTATTTAGTCTATACTAATATTATAAAGAGGAAAGATTTGTACCTATTTTTGTATGTTTGTAATGAATAGGCTCAAAAAGTACTGGGCCGATTTAAAAAATTCTTTTACCAATAGAATGCTACATTTTTCCAATTTGACATAGGCTACATTTCATTTTGAAAAAAATTAGGGATCCTTTGTAAAATTTGAAAAATGTAACCGAAGGTGTAGAATTTTTTTCAAAAATAAATAATTGTCTACCCCGTGCGAAGCCGGGACGGGCTGTTAGTAAAAAATAAAGATATGAATGGGTCAGATTAGGTCACGTGTCGCACGATATTTTGTTAGTCCGTGACGTCAGAATATTGCAATTACACAATGATATATGAAGGACATCTATATTCAAATATGTAAATTACAACAAATATTTTGCACGCTATCTTCTCAGTTTTCGAAGCAATCATAATAAAAAGATGTTACTGTTATCCTTTATGCAATATCCGCCTCGGAATTATACTTCCGCGATTGTTTAAATATTGAGATGATAGTGGATTTGGCACGAGTTGCACTTGGATTCATAATGTGAATCACAGAGAGTCTGGTAACGGAAATTAATCGCATATCTCTTGGATCTGTATCTGCTAGCTACATCAGTGTTATTGTAAACTGTTTGGTATATTTTCGGCGTCGTTCGGCAGACGTCTTCTGGGTGTATGGTGCGTGTAAACTATAAATGCGCGGTCGCCGGGCATCCCCACAAAGGTGTCATTCACTGTTGTGTAGCCGCGACTGCGAACGCTGGCATTTCAAAGCGGTATTTCAACAATTTCCTTCGAGTCTCGCTCGTAATTGCTGTACTAAGTGCATTTGTACCGTATTGGTACACCGTTCTGTATCGTTGTGAACTAAAAGATAACAGAGTGCATTTGAGATAAGATTATTGGGACTCGTCTCATTCTACATACATTAACTTTAATAGAAAGTGTATAATATGTGCATTTGACACGAGCTCTCCGAATGTAACGACATCGTGAGACACAGTAAATACCGTTCATACTTGTGACCTTTCTTTACACTTTGTAGAAACTTACTTTCATCTGCAGACTCAGTTTCTCCTTCCCTACCCACGCTGAACATATTTTCTCAAGAAAAGCTATTACTCAGGTTACCTAACGCTCTCTTTAAAGTAGATAGTCCAAAAGGAAATTAATCTAGAGGAATGCATTCTTGCATTTAGTGATTGTTCTATTAAAATATATATTTCCTTTAAGATTTCTTCGTATAAAGTCATTTTTATGTAAGGCGAAGAAGGCATTGCGATGTTATACATTGCGAGAACCTATCTTATATTCAAACGATGCTGCACTCTCAGTATTCTAGCAATACGACACTGAAATCCTGCCTTATGCAACGTTTTGTTATATCCAGAAACAAAACGAAAACAACCGGATAATATTATATTGAAAGCCTCATTTTACCGAAAGTGCAAATTAGTTTGTGGTATACAATGCCTATTATTGTTTGAATATGGCATTGTCTGTATTGAAAATGTCGATGCCACAGCCCAAAAAGGTGTTCGGCAAATATATTGGTAGACTGGTCAATAGTTCTACAACAAATGGAGCACCTTTCAGTAACGGAAAATTCTTCCGAACTGTTTATTGGTGGGTAAAAATTTCAAGGTTGCCTCCATTCCATTTTCAAGATGCCTTTCGCTTCTTTGGCCAATAAATTCTCGCCGTTTGAAAACTGGAAAAGTGTTTGCTACAAAGTTTCATAATGCTAAATTGAATTCGTTAATCTCTTGGCTGAGAATCGATACTTTCATCAAGTGTTTGATTGTTCTTATTATTAGAAAACCACATGGGTGTTTGAACACAGCGTGTGGTCGCTTATAGGCAAGAGTAGCTCTGGCAAGCTAATAGCATAATTTCCTGTCAAACCAGATGCTCTTCTTTGGTCAACTCAAGCTAAAATTTCTATATTAATATGATCTGTAAATATTTCACATTACTTTTTTTTCTGACCAGGATTTTTTGCTTAAAATCATATCCTTTTCAAATTGTGTACTAAGTCTTTTTCATATTATTTTTTTACTTTACAGTAATCGAATATTGGAAAACACAAGACATGTGAACAAAACACATAAAAATCGATATAGCTTGTTTAACTATTTTGACTAATTCGATCGTTTCGTCATTCGTCGTCATGTCGTAATTTATGTCACTCGGCCTAAATATTTTATCAGTTATGCACTTCCCGCATTTATGAACACTACATTAATTGCACTACAACCCCTCTCATTCATGGCAACGGTTATACATCCTGTACGTTAAGTTTTACAGTTCCGTTGACCTCTAAATATTCCTGTTCAGTTGCACTTGCAATTGCAAGGCTCCTGTTTCCATCATTATCATCATCATCTGCTTAGCCTTTTCCCAACTACATCGGGTCGGCATCCAGTCAAGCCGGATTTAGCTGAATACCAGTATTTTACGAGGAGCGGCTGCCTACCAGACCTCCACAACCCAATAACTAGGGTAACACGGAAATTCACTGTTTCATCATTATCACCAACCAATACTAGGCTACTGCAAAATATCCTGCACATATTCAATTTAACGGTATCTTTATTGATAATATGCAAGTCATACCCAGCGTCTTACAAAACCGTATCACGGAACATCGTCTTTTTTCTTCTTCTTCATCTAACTCATGACAGAGCGGTCGCTGTTACGATGAATAGCATCCAATATCTGGAGACGTCGTCACTCGCTTCACGATTTATAAACGAGTCATTACGATCGCCCTCACGTTTCCCGATTCCCAGTCTTTCCTCAAGAACCGTAATATCTTTTGTTCGCACAACACTGACATGGCTTACACTAGTGATAATTAAAAGTTTACAATGCCGGCCGGAACCGCTTCGTCGATTTATTTAGTAGGTCGTACGTGCTCTTTCACTGTGCTGTCTAAGGTTGCCAAACAATATTATATCATAATATTGTGAGCGTCATGTAATTGGGCGTATCGAGCGTTCAATGTTGCTGAGCTGACATTATTACGTGCCTCTGCTTATTATTATATAAATCAGTTTAAGCTACAACTTACGCGAATGGCGTCAGAGGGCTATTTATAGAGATTAGCAGACAAAGTCATTGCCCTTTTTTGGGTGCAAAAAAGTCATTAACCAACTTTTCCAATTCTGGGTGTGATCACAGGCAGTTCCAGACGTTTATTGACTAAAACCCATCCGTGATCTTTTAGCTAGCGGTAATTATTTCGAATAATCCCACAGTCCTGGGAGGTCTTAGCCTATTAATGTGTTATTCCTTTCTCCTACTGCATTATATTTCCTTATGCATTGAGGATAATTTGCTTAAGTACCTACTTTAATCGAAAAGAATAATAAATAAGGAAATAATTTCGATATTTATGTTAATAATTATTATTCTAGTGAATACGAAAATCCTTTCTAACTAAAAACTGTTATGTCATTTCATTGATGCCGATGGAAAAAAAAAACGTGACACCAGAGAATGATAAAGGTAACGATAAGATAGTAACAATATCGAATTTATGCATGGTTTCAAAAAGATCGATATACCGATGTACACACGGCGGCGGAGATTGCGTAGCAGGTTATAAATGTGTGCGCCGTGTACCGCGTGAAACACAACAGGTATTATAGTTGTGTGCTACAAAGTAACTCGTCGTTTCTACACTCACACTCTTGCAAAAAGCAATTAGTAGCCGTATACCACTATGAAAGTACCTACAGCAAGAATTGGCTACTGTTGTTATCGGCGCCCTGGCGCAATGCGTATGATACGTGACTGACGAGTAAGAGGTCCCAAGTTCGATTCCAATCGTCTGGTGTAACAGAAAGTTTGCTTGTTTTTATTTTCTATTTGACCTTTTTTTTAATAGTAATGTTATAGTTACTCTCATAATAATTAAAATATTTTGAAAATATTGTGACAAAGAAAACTGCGATAACGATCCAATTATGTTTATTACAACTTATTAATTACATACATTAAACAGAATGGTCACAATTAACGAATCTGTTCATGATTATCCTTAATACAATATATAAAGTGAAAATATTCTAACGGCCGAACGCATAGTCCAGCTAATGGTTCATTAGCGTCCATTAAAGTTAAGTATTGTCAAACCTTCACTGAAAAACTGTGTAAAACTGTCAATGTGACAATTTCTTAAGTGATGATTAACGTTAATGAATGTCCCTGAGTCGGGCCGTTAGTCAGACAAGGATGGACGTCACTTTTTTTTAAGTTTTTTATTAGTGACATAAATCAACATGTTATCAAGAATGAATTATGATAGATATCGCAACTCTTGATCTCAATAACAATAACATCATGTCACATAATACAACAACAGTAAATTACCTACAGCTTACTTCTTAGTCTTTTTTTTTACTTATCAAAGTTATCAATCAACATGTTTTAAAAAATGAACTATGATAGGTATCGTAACTCTTGATGTCCAAGTAACCTTGACTGGTATTGCGACCCCCTACCTCCACTAACTCACCGGGACCCATCGATGACATCCAGCCCCAATAACTAAGGTGAATGCTTCAGGTCAGCCCGCGAAATTCAAATTTTCTTACGTTTTTTGCATTTTGTAAGCCAGTGATAGGTTGTATGAAGTTAAAAATACTTACGCGACTGTAAAACGTAACTAGTTATATAATTATAACCATAAAAATCGTTAATAGAAGCCTCCAAGCTCACTTAGTTGCAGGAACGTTTTTGACCTCGAAAAAATCGTTCCAACACTTAGGTGAGCTTGGAGACTAGTATTGATGATTTTTATGGTTATAATTATATAATTAGTTACGTTTTACAGTCGCGTAAGTATTTTTAACTTCATATAACCTACCACTGGCTTGCAAAATGCAAAAAACGTAAGAAAATTTGAATTTCGCGGGCTGACCTGAAGCATCCCCCCTAACGTAATGCGACCACTAGACCTGCATGGGAGAATATTTTTGTGATGGTAACGTTCTCCATTTTTTCTGCATAATATTTTACGCCCATCCTTATCGTACTTAAAACACTTTTCATCACTAAATATAACTATGTTAATGCACCAATCGAAATCTATAAATTTTCTTGCAAACCGCATCCTTTCTTCCT
This sequence comes from Mythimna separata, assembly GCA_030763345.1. NCBI lineage: Eukaryota > Metazoa > Arthropoda > Insecta > Lepidoptera > Noctuidae > Mythimna > Mythimna separata. The sequence continues at coordinate 21,036,528 of CM061174.1, forward strand.
TATGCAACGCCGTCAGTAAAATTTTTTTCGCGGGCTGTCGACATTTAATTTTAAGTAAGTGGCGCCGAACAATTGTCATAGACACGTCGTGCATAATTGCAGTGTTTCTTGTTGTAGCAAAGCCGTCAGCGTTATACGTAGCAACAATATTTGCACCCAAAACTGCACAGTTTTCCTCTGTAAACAATCACAAAATTACGTTAAAACCTTACAAATATCAACAATGTTAAATTATTTTGCATTACCTATTTTAAGTTTGGATTTGTTACTTACCGGTAGCATTAATCTCCTCGAAATTTCACTTATGGATACATTTTGTTTATGTAATACTATTATCTCAGCCCTCAAAAGTGTAGACAAAATAATGAGACATGTTGTTTATTATTTGTAAAAAGTATCACTTTCCACAACGATTAATTATTTTTTGTCTCGGAGTAAGTTGTAGAACACACGATCGTGATAGGCAAAAGCGTTATGCCAAGTTAACTTATTATCCGACTCATTTCTTAGTAAATAACTAATAAAGTGGGTAGATGATAATATTCATACACTTAGTTTTTAATTACTCAGATACCCGCGAAACGAGACACGATAGTATAACAATAACAGCGCGGTCTCATAGGACCGGTTGGGGATTCAAACGCTAAAGCAAATATTCTAAGTTTTAGTTTTATTAAACTTCGTTATCATTATACTACAATAAAGTAGAAAAAAAATGTTTTGTCAATGGCCAGGATCGAACTCGATACTCCTTTAACGGCAAGCAAGCACTTAATAATCAGTGCTAAATTACCATCTAATGAATGAAGCGAATTTGTTTATCTGATTCGTAGCAAACACATATATATGTGTGTGTGTATATCGAGTAGTAAACGAGTTTTATTTTGTTTACGAGTTGAGCTGGCTACATAATATTACTTGAATAGGTGAATTGGTTGGTGGTATGGTTTTACTTTATTTTTGATTTATACCCACAGCTACTTGATTATTGTGAACATTATTACTGATTACCTACCCATATCATAAAAATATACTTTCCAAAGATTAAGTGTAAGTGTTTGATGTTATTTTAACTATAATAATTTCATAAGTGAATGTTTGCGAAAATAAAAAAAAAGTTGACAATGAAAGTATTGTCAACTAACAATAATTATAATAATAACGTATCTATTATTATATTACGTAAATAATATATGTATTATATATATATTATAAAATTATTTATATTACAAGTTATATACAAAAATTTCGTTAATTAATTTCGTAAATATACATAGTTTATATGTATAAAATTACAAAATTATATTTCGAATATTTTAATTATTACAAGAGAGTAACCATAACATTACTATTAAAAAAAAGCATGAGTAAAACAAAAAGAAAATAACAGATAATTAATTATTATGGGAGTAACTATAACATTACTATTAAAAAACGGGTAAATCAAATAGAAAACAAAAACAAGCAATCTTTCTATTACATCAGACGATAGGAATCGAACTTGGGACCTCTTACTCGTCAGACATGTATCATACGCATTGCGCCACGGCGGAATGACAGTGGCGGCGCGCGCGTAAGAAAACGGAACTAAGCCCCGCATTTCCCCTCTGGGCCGACCAATCGTAGCCGCTCGCTGGGATGACGATGCGCAGACGAGTTAATTTGTAGCACACAACGATAATACCTGTTGTGTTTCACGCGCTTGCGTTTAAACACACACATTTATTACGTTAGTGTGGGGGTGCTACGCGAAATAAGTAACAGAGTGTACATGGAAGTGAGCAACCCTATAACCGAAACGAATGGCTAAACAATGGCACCACGACGACGCAACAGACAGAATATTTGAAGCACTAGAATAAGTCAACTCAATAAAATTGTCAATGTTACATCATTTACGAACTGAATTGGATTTGGTGTCGATAGCAAACAGCTTTACAAGGAAAAACGAAATTTATACTCTGAATTATAACACAGACTAAAATCAATAATGGAATTTAGGCACGTTTAGGTACACTCTGCAGGAATGTTTGAAATAGCTACCGCGGCCCTGTAACGCAAAAAACAGCTGAAGAGACAGGTAGGCTTAAAGTCAGCCCTCAGGTTATCTAATGATTTTCCAGCTCAAAAGAAGCCACACAGATACATACTACATATCAAAAAACGCAATCATGAAAATTATCTCAACGAATTTAAAATCTTCGTTCTATTTCTGCATTATCTGCCAATCGCTTGAACATAACGAGAATGAATGATATGTTCCATACGTTAAACTCAATTTATGATTTGTGTTGCAAATGCCATAATCATTTTTTCAGACAGAGCAAAGATAGCGACTGGCAGAGCTATCCAGGAATAAATCAACATTAAGTCTAATTAAGCTTTTGATAGCAATTGGCTCAACAACGTAAAATACGACGCAACAACTCTTAATATACGTTTATAATTAATAATATCTGTAGGTGAATAAATACTTGATCCCAACGAAATTGTACAGACAGTGAAAAGTGAAGAAGAGTTCATGACAACAATTGCGTCAAACAGAGAATAAATAATGCCTCTAAACACCCATGAAGCAAATACAGATAATGTGAGTAACACTAGCAAACAGTTCACTATCTATCAGCCGATCCACCTAAAAGCATTCTCCATAACCAACTAAGCGATATAACTTATCAGCCAAGGTCGCATGGTCAAATAAAATATACGATACTGAAGTTATATATTTACCAATATGCCTACCGTCAAGTTTGAAACCGGACGGAATAATAAACAATCCAATAACAACTCACTAAATTATCACAATCTGAGGACACTTGCACTGAATTTTTTGGCGAGAGGCCATAGAAAGAGGGAATTATTGCTTTGAGGACAGGTGCTGAAGCTGGAAGCATCGAGGAAGATATTTTAAGAGGCAACTATTTTAAGTGGTCGTGCCAAAACTATTATAAAAGAATGATTAATTAATGTTGATGCAAATTATGATCAAGATAACAGAGACGAAAAACTAAAGATATAAACGTTGATAATAAAGATTTGGAAACGAAATATCTGTAACTCAAAATCATAATTATTATAAACAAGAACAGAGAAACGTATCCCATGTGAGCGAATACAATTGTTATGGTTAATGGTCCAGCCATTGTCTTAAAACATAAACAATGGATAACCAGCCAGTTAGGAATTTCTTTCTCAGAAACTAAGCGACGTCAGAGTCTTGGTTTCTAGTTGAGATAAAACTGAATATGAAAATATAAAACCGTGCCTGATAAAGATACTAAAACAGAGATTTAAAAAATACAGGATATGCAAAATGAGCTGCAGTAAACAGACGACGACAACTAAACGATTAAACTGCTCCACAAAGCTGAGCACCCTTTGAAGATTAACCAGCGTTGAAGCGTAAAAAAGCAAATCGACGCGATGCATGTTACAAAAATTCGTTTTGCAAGATAAACACGGATCTTAAAAAAATATTCGCGAATCCCTTCGAGTTATTTTCACGATCGTGACCAAAGAGGTTTAAAATAAACTGTTCCGTATAATCAAGCATCGTCTCCACTTCTCCAGACCAATCTAATAAGCTGGCAGGAAAAGCGGGAAATTCCGGTAGGTAATATCCGTTCCCTCGGAGCCCGACACCGATTAGTGGTTCATCGATCACTGCTATTTAAACCCACGTATCATCCGCTATGTCTCTATCTATATATAGCTAACTGTCGGCAAAAAATAGCACGATTACATTATTAACTATCGAATTGTACTGTTCCACGTAACGAAGCTTCCCAGACCTTGGCGTGTATCGATAATTGAGCTATTTAGCTTCATCATACTATGTTTGTCAAAACAACCCGGTTATGAGACGTCTTGGCAATGTTCCTACACATCTTCGTTGTTTCGATTCTCAAGATAATTTCTAAACAACGTTATTCAATGCTCCATTTAATAAATAATGTTGATCAGCCTTTAATAATTAATCGAGGTTGGTAGGCTCGGGGAATTATCAAGGTGTCTCTAAAATTTGACATACATTTATGTAGAACAGTTCAAGGATTGGTTTTACATTTTAATGAACGTTGTCTCTGCCAAAGGAAAAGATTTTTCATAATGAGACGTTGAATAAGTATGACAGCGAGAAATTGTGTACAAAGGGACAAAAAGTTGAGCATGTACCAATAGAGATTAACAAAGAGGTGTGAATTAATGTCATTAGTGAAGATTTGAGAACAGGCCCGTGTTCAGTGGTGGGTGTCGAGCATCGCGTGTGCCAGCATCGCCACGGGAGGAAACACCAGCCATTAAGGTGAATGCTTCAGGTAGCCCGCGAAATTCAAATTTTCTTACGTTTTTTGCAATTTGCAAGCCAGTGGTAGGTTGTATGAAGTTAAAAATACTTAAGCGGTTGTAAAACGTAACTAGTTACATAATTATAAACATAAAAATCATCAATACAAGCCTCCAAGCTCATTTAGTTGCAAGAACGTTTTTGACCTCGAAAAAATTGTTCCTACACTTAGGTGAGCTTGGAGGCTTGTATTAATGATTTTTATGTTTATAATTATATAACTAGTTACGTTTTACAGCCGCTTAAGTATTTTTAACTTTATACAACTTATCACTGGCTTTCAAATTGCAAAAAACGTAAGAAAATTTGAATTTCGCGGGCTAAGCTGGAACATCCCCCTTAAACGAAAAGCTTTCTTGTTTTATTAATGGGACCGGAACTGGTCTTGCATAACTGACGCCTTGTTCCATAAATAAGGAACACAAGACACGGTTAGATATGAATCTGATTAATTTGAAATTAAGTAGCTCTACGCTGGCTTCAAATCTGTTTAAAACATTACAAAATGGAATTTGAATAAACGTGAATATGTAAATTAATGTAAAGGCTTTGTCGAGTCCTTCATGTATTTTAATACTCGTAAAATAACAATGAGAATTTTTACACACAATTCCACACGTCCAAACCATTTAGTTAACGTAATAAATCATTTGATTTTCATGTAAATGTTATCGTTCTACGATATAAACACGATAGCTGATATCGTAAATATTGAACGTAAATATTTTGATAAAAACCTAAAATAACATGATATTTATATTTAGCTTTATTTTCCGTTTGGGACGCAAACGTGTCTATGCCAGAGACAGGTAATAAAGCGGTCAGAGTCTAGAAAATCCGGTCGTGTTCTATATACGAAAATGTATAAGCATTGGTATTACGAAAGCGTTGCACAAAACGGATGTAGGAAGAAGGTTCAGTGGTGAACTTGTACCTTCTCACTTACTGCCGTACAAATTAGAGATGAATTAACAGCGTAATTATTAAACTTAACAAATGCATTGGTGATGGTGCAAGATAACAAGCTCTTAAAGCATTTCTACATAATTATGGAATGAAACATAAATATCACAGCGACTTGAGACTTCTGTACCAACTCTCGTGGCACAGACGTACGTATAGCAGTACCCATATACGCGCAAAGTTGCAGACAGGATGGGCTATAAATATAGAACACCTGGGCATCGGAACGAATCACGCAGGTCACCCCGCGACTACTGAGAAACCGCAGCGGTAACACAACTGTTTATAGAAGTCTAGGTTTCCGGCCATTGGCGAAAAGAAATCAATATTTGGACAAGAATTTGCAGTTGCGATTAGATTTATTGGAGGAAAACATAAATTAAATATGATAGATCAAACAATACCAGGATGGTTTTCCAAACCACCTCTAAATGTATTTATTCTCCCTCTAAAAAGACTGATATGATTCATCGATGTACTAACATTATTCTCGATCTTTCGAAATCTGCAAAACCTAAAGAAAAACGCGTGCACATTTCGCAAGACTTTTAAAAATCTTCAGAGGCTGGAGAGACCGGAGGCGGGTACTAAGCTCTCTCTTGCGAACAATAGGGCTGCAACTACACAATGGATCCAAGGGCAGGTACAGCCCGGAGCCCCTTGAAGGTAAGATGGTAAAACGTCTCGTACCTAAATATACGTTTTGTAAAAAGATACAGGTTACACGCCGTCATTTGTGCGTTGACTCATTAAAAGTACTAATGGATATACCGATATAGTGACCACTTCCAAGCGTCCAAATATTGTGTCGTTAGCGTCAAGAGACAGTTGATCATAAAATTTGGTAGATATGGCTGGTAAATTGGTGGCTTGACCAATTTTGGATACAAAAAAATATGCTGAAATAGGTCTTAATGCTATATTGTTTGTTAGCTTAACCATGTTTAGCGACACAAAAATCTACTGTAACAGAGTAACCTTGTTGAAAAAGCAGGAAAAATTCTGAAATAAACTACATATAGGTATCTTCTCGTCAAATAGAAATGCGAGACAATGATAAAAATGTTTGAGCACTTTGGGTTAATTGATGCGACTTGCTTTGCGTCATCCGCGAACAATTTGCAGCGCGCCGACGTGCGTGTCCGTCTTTGTTCTTGAGACTTGACATAATGTCCGTCTCATACACGTGTTTCAAACACCTGGATATACAAGCATTCAACCATGTACTTCATCTTATAACTGCTCTTGTTTCTACGTCGTCTAAAAAGAGTTTTAGATGAAACTAAACTCCGTTTTAAAATGTTTAAACATCAATTGAAGTAGTAATCGTAAAGTCGGTGAAACTGCTCGTTTTATGACGAAACGAAAAAAAAATGGCTGGCAATCCACAGCATTTTTGCTTTGATACGTACGTATGTTTGTTTTGGCCGCTCAGTTTCAACTTGCGAATGAAAAACTAAACATGGCGATTTATACGAATTATAAACAGATCTAAAAGCAATATTTTCTGCTGGTTTCCAGAATATTCCAGAACATTCGAACGTTTCAATTTAAAGTTGTGACATAGCAATCAAGGCTTGGTTTATGACCCAAATACGAGGAACTAATATGAAACGTTGGACAGTAATTGACGTGCGCTCGCATACATTTAGATGTCCCAACTGTCGTTGGAGTAGAATTTGAAAGACATACTACAATAGTGGTCACAGATAATGGAGCTGACACAAAAACAGCAAACGTAAATACCGAAAAAGTGCAGCTGACGTTATAAAACGGTAAACAATCAAAGGTCAAACGCTATGAACCGTTCAGAAGAAGCTTTGACGAAAAAGAAGTGTATGTACAATTCGGTGATGGGATTATAAGATATGTTCCTTCATTCGGAACGGAGCAGATTCAGATCAGACCTCAGTAACACGATTACCCAATTCGTTACAGAAATGTGAGTATTCATTGAGAATATAAGTAAGATTCTGTTAACATCTGAGAGCCTATGTTTAGACTATTTTGGTCGATATCGTCTCGACTCGTCTATCGTACGTAGCTCTCTGATATTGGAGAACCTAATACAAGAAGCCATAATAGAGTTATTACTAAATCAGGTGGATGGTTGATAGAAACTGAAGTCTCCATCTCGGCTCTTAATTAATAATTTGGCACAGATTCATTATTCAACTGGTTCGATATTGAAATAGTTTATCAGGAAAGTTCGATGAATTTAGAGGAAATTCTCAGAAATATTAAAATCTCATTTTGAATGGGTTTTGTTATTAAGGTGGGATATTGTCCAATTACTTCTCTCACTCTGTGTGGAGCTGGAGGGTGTGTCAGACTTGTACTGACTAAAACCACACCTGTCTCCTTCAATTACGCTTTGCTTTCTAATACCACGGGTTTATTTTTCTAAAATTACCCGGTGCTCGGCACTGTTTGAATTGTGGTTTGAATCATAACCTGTAGGTTCCGTAATGATTTGCCGAAGGAACTATTTAATACTTAAGTAAGTAATTAGAATATAATCGTTAGTTGTAAGAACACGTGACGAAGATAGAAAATACCGGTTCTATCTACAGAAGATTAAAGTTCAACGTTATATCCTCAATTAGCGGAGTTATTCTTAGATTCTACCTACGTGGAAATTAACCAATATTTCCTTAAATAATATAAAATGAAGTCCTGAACTCAAAAACTACTGAACTGTTATTTAATTGGTTGTACCTAACCAGTAAACAGAGTGATTCATGAGGAAGGTTTGGATGTATAATACATGCATGTTAAAGTAGGTGAAGATACTGAGAATTTCAAAGATTTGTAACACCCGTGCGAAGCTGGTCGCTACTATTATTGTAAGTATAATTAGATGATATATTAGTTGTAACAAATTTGGGGTACTTACTTAATTAATTGCTTTAGAAATTATTTTTATTACAATTATCAAAACAACAAATGAAAAGATATGTTCATATGTTCAATATTGCGTAAATAACCTTTCAAATCTGTTGGAAAGGGAAACTGTCAAGTCCTACTAATATTATAAATGCGAAAGTTTGTGAGGATGGATGTATGTTTGTTACTCTTTCACGCAAAAACGGCTGGACCGATTTGGTTGAAATTTGGTATGTAGTTAGGTTTGGTTGAAATTTGGTATGTAGTTACCCTGGATTAACATATAGGCTATAGGAAAAAAAAAGAAGCGTGATCTTATTTATTCTTCGATTTTGTTGTTGCGGGCGAAGCCGCGGGCGGAAGCTAGTAACAGAATAAAGATGCACAAACTGAAATGTGACGTCGGTATTATTAGGTTACGTGTCTACTGAAGTGATAGGTAGATGTTCCTGCCACACACCCACTCTTTGTCATACCAATGTTGGCTTTTATTTTGGTGTTATTCATTATTTAATATTAGTTAATGGGTTGTTGAGGTAGGCAGCCGCTCCTCGTAAATTACTGGTATTCAGCTAAATCCGGCTTGACTGGAAGCCGACCCCAATATAGTTGGGAAAAGGCTAGGCAGATGATGATTCATTATTTAATATAAAATATTGCACAAAAATAATAACCGCAAAATATCCAATTAAATTAAAACCTGGGAAAACTTACTAATAAGTGGTTAACCCGAGCAACAAATTGATAAATATTATTAATTTTTCACCCAATGAACTCATATTTTTGGTTGATCCAGCAATATTTGTATATTCTTATAGGCAATAAATAAGAAAGACGAAACGCCCGGAATTTCGTTGCCAAGGAAGAAGGGTATATTAAAAGATTAGAGATGCTCGGGTCTCCCACAAAAATTTTCCTTAAGATGAAATTCACTGAATTATGTTACATCTACAACATACATAACTAACATTGATAAATATAATTATGTATGTACTTATGTAGTTTTATCTGCTACTTCCGTCTTACTATCTTGTATGTAATCATAGTAATAATGTTTTTTAATGTAATTGTAAAAGAGTCATTTCATTTTAAGAGATGTACTTATATCTGCCTCATGTCACAACGATATTGGTTGACTGACTGACTGGATCCCGAATAGCAGGAGCCGGCGACGCGGTAGGCTCTGAAGATGACATGACGAGGTGGTCTCCTACCTATAGGATTAATCAAAGTGGTTCTGGTTTAGAACAGATAAGAATGGAATGGATGGGAAACCTTTGCCCTGCAGCGGGACACAGCAGGCTCATAATAATGTCAATAAAAGAGACATTTACAGCTTTGGCAAGCAGAAACAATTCAAACGCCATTTTCGCATTATAGTTCAGCTCATAAGGAAAGAACTCCATAAAATTTCTCCGTTCACCATAAAACAGAATGGCGTCCTTTTTCTCCATGGATCCGCGTCATAAACCGAGCCGTAACGCATAACCTTGCGAGCCTAGACCGCCTGGTTCGCTGGCCGTGACCTTCTAGAACAAACACTCCCAAAATATTCCGCTATCTCTGTATGTGTACCGTTTTCTTTTGATGTGGAATTGTATCAATTTTGATGAGCGTGAATTATCAGTTGGTAGAAGTGTTAAAAGTGAATTGATAGACATTGACAGACATGTCGTCATAACAATAGCCAGTTAAGATGTAGTTGTTAAAAACGACGATGATCACTTGTCAATGTCACAGTCGTCTATATTTAATCAGTTTTTTTTTTTAGTTGGGAAGTCATCCAATGAGTTCTCTCCTGCTCTAGGATGGAATGAGAGGGCGTGTCAGTTTTAATGACAATTTCTTTTTCTTTCACTATTTAAAAAAAATCGTAACCCCTGTATGGTCGAGCGTTAACAAGTGAACTCACATACACAAGACACCCAGACGCGGAACACCTATCTATAGGTTATACAAATATTAATTTGTTCTGTAGGAATGGAATCAGCGATATGTAACGCAAGGGCCAATCGCTTGACGACTGCGCCAAGTTGCCCCCTTGCATTCTAGGACCACGGTCACTCTTTCAAACGTTTCCTCAGAGAAACAGTAAATTTAAAACATTAAATTCTGCTCACTTACGAACATCAAATTCATGAATAAATTTTATAGACCATAATAACATACTTGATACAAATTAATAACATATTCACATATGACTCGAAAACCTTCCACATCGATCACTTTTGCCATTATTCATAAGTTATTGTCATAATTTATCATCAAGGCGTCTGGTGCGATTATTTCTATCGCACCGAGCTCCAAGGGTACCAACTTACCGTTTTATACGCATGTAATGTAGGCCAGGCTGGCCTGTATCGCGGGGCAAAGGAAATCAAGCTTGTTTCCATCCAGTTTTCGCACTTCCTTTCATTATCTGTTACATTTGCAAATACTTCAGCGCGTTTTCTGTTCGGTGTTTCCAATTTCGTGTAATTCAAGTTTGGTAACCTTGTTGGGTAAATAAATTGTGTTAAGTATACATATTTTTCTGCGTAGTATGTTTTTCATCAAAGACGTGTTTCGTGTGTTGGATTGCTAAAAACTAGAACGAAATACTGATTTCGCTTTTGATAAGATTCGATTGTTTAATGACTTTTCAATATTCACACTTGATCAAACCAAGACTCCTTTGTTTATACAAATTCTGGTATTAAATCAAATAATTTTCCCTGTTTCGCGTTTGTGTGCTAACGAACAAAAAGCATGAAAACCGGCTAAGTGCCTACTACTCATTGACGTCATCGGGCATATTGCAGACAGTTTTATTTTAATAACATTCAAAATTGAATTCAGTCACTGGGTTTCTTAGAAAGTCGCTGCTGTTTCATACGAGTACTTCTTAGAGACAGACCAAGGTTTGGATCTGAGAAGCTAGAACAAAGAATTCCTGAGCTTAACCACAGAACTGTACAAAGAATCGCAAGTCAATGACGAATGAAATGTTTTGGTGCGGGCTGTGTGCTGTTTCATTCTAGTATTTCATAGAGACAGGCTAAGGCTTGGATCTGAGAAGCTAATCTATACTTAATATTATAAAGCGGAAGAGTTTGTTTGTTTGAACGCGCTAATCTCGGGATCTACTGGTCCGATCTGAAAAACTCTTTCACTGTTAGATAGCCCATTTATTCAGGAAGGTTATAGGCTATATAACATCACGCGAGGACTAATAGGAACGGAGCTATAACCAAAAATTCGGGTGAAACCGCGGGGTTCAGCTAGTACAAACAAAGGGTAAACAAACAATTCCTGAGCTTAACCACAGAACTGTAGAAAGAATCGCAAGTCAGTGACGAATGAAATGTTTTAACTCAGCCTACGTCACTTCACGTTGCCAAGTCAACGATCAGCGATCAACAGACTGATGATTGGAGCATCTGATATCTCCACATTATCCACTTCTTGGACCCTCTTACCTACACGTGAGTGTTGACCACCTAATAGCCTGTAATGTACACGGACATCCTTGTCTATATTGATCTTGTTTTGTAGGAAAATTCCGAGGCCCAAATCGTCTGCCGTTTATGTTTATTAGTACAAAAATACGAGGTTTTTTTTGAAGTGGAAAATCTTTTAAAATATTCTCCTGCTCTGGGTAAAGCCAGAAAGAGTGTCAGACTTTTACTGACTAAAACCATCTGTGTTTTTTTAGTTTTGTGTTCAAGGACCGCAGTATTAATGCTTTCAAACGATCTTAGCATCCTAAAATCGTCCTGCGTACCAATTTTAGCAAGTTTGCATATTTTATGACGAAACAGAGCCTATAAATAGGGTCTCAAGCTAATTTTAGTAGAATGACGTACGAACGGGTTTGCTTCGCTAAGCTATTGTTTGCTTAATAATTATAATTAGCAATATATATGTTTATGTAAGCAATCGTGAAGAATTTGTTAAAGGCTAGAATTACTTCCTCAAGTTTTTAGTCTTCTTCACTAATATTCTTATAAGTTTGTTTGCAACATGTTTCCATGAAGTTTGGTTCTGTTTATTAATTTATTATTATTCGCGTGAGAATTTCAAAAACGTGGCTTCCAAAATATTTTACGATGTAGTTACAACGTGTACCGAACATAATTTCTTACTAAACTTGTTTGTAGTTTGAGCTTCATAAAACATATTTGTTTACAAGACTATTTTGCCAATGTATATTGCTTTTTGCACGGTATCATCGTCTTGGAACGTGAGTATTAAAGTAATCCAATTTTTGTTATAAAACTGTCGTTAATATGCTTAAAGCCTTCGCTGAACTAGGTATTATTGTCTTAAGTATAGGCACTAACATGTCTAGCATAGCATTGGCCTTGTAATGTTCCCACTGCTGGGACTCAGGCCTCCTCTCTAGAAGAGGGAACGGGCAGTAATCCACCACACGGACCTAGTGCGGTTTGGTGGATGTCACATGTCTCATCATCATCATCATCTGCCTAGCCTTTTCCCAACTATATTGGGGTCGGCTTCCAGTCAAGCCGGATTTAGCTGAATACCAGTATTTTACGAGGAGCGGCTGCCTACCAGACCTCCACAACCCATTAACTGGGGTAACACGGTACTTCATGGCAAGACTGGAGTCAGATTTACTGGCTTCTTTAGATTTTCTGGATGTCACATGTCTACTACTGTATTATTTAGACTGCCATTCTTTACCTTTATTGTAAAGACTATTCAATGCCAGTCAAGCGATGTTACTGTTGACGTCTACAATGTCGTCTATACGGCTATGCGAGTCTTGAATAGTCCAATACGTCACGGCAATTGTCAACAATTCGATAAAACACACATCAATGAATCTAATTAGACGATATAGTCGTTATTGGTGGACTTAATGGATCGAATAAAAGACTAAGGCGTGTGTTTCAAGTTAACCTATCACATACCCGCAAAACGAGACACAATAGTAAAACAATAACAGCGCGGTCTCATAGGACCGGTCGGGGATTCATGAACTAATAGGAACTGCTGATAAAACAATCCTCGGTTACTCGAAAATTCTCATTTATTGTACAAAATTGTATGTATAACACAGGTCTACAGTGATTTTGTTGCCGACAAAACTATAACAGATTTTTAGTATATTAGATCCCTGAATCACAACTGCATACTTATTTTTTTAATACTACGTGTAGTTTTTGAGATATGAGATATGTAAAAAAAGAACAAAATAATTAAATTTTAAACATTTGATTCATTATTTTATAGGTAAGAAGCTTCTTTTTGCAGTTTTTTTAGAATGTGTAGTATTATAATCCTCCCGTGTGATACTCCAACAGTAATCTGCCATCATATACACATCCCAGCGACCTTGGTACCAATTTTCCATCCATTTTAGATCGTGATTGAATCACTCTCCTTATTCTTCACTATAGGAACCAAGATTTTCAGGGAACTTGTCCAAGTGACTGTACAGGCAGTGCAATTTTACGCTCATGTAACAACCAACATTTTTAAAGTTATCCAGAAGCTCCGGAACTAATTCTACGTATTTATTTGCCTTTTCATTACCTAAGAAATTTTGGACTACTTTGACGAAAGATTTCCAAGCTGCTGATTCCAAATTATTCATTGTATTGATGAAATCTTTGTCTTTTATCAAAGTTCTTATTTGAGGCCCATCGAAAATACCAGCTTTTAGCTTCTCTACATTTTGTGTAAAGAGTAAGGGCACCGCCGATGATTCAAACTCACTGTCTGTGCGTTTGAAGAAGCCTCCACCATATCTATGTCCGACAAATTGATGGCACTGTCTTTATAGCATCGTCTGAGTGTGGCAAAGGTCTTCTAGCAAAGAGGAGGTTAGGAAATGTCGTTTTTTTCTATTTACCCCATGTAATTTCACTAAACAAAAATAACAAACGTCAAAATGGTTTTTTGGTTCTGACTATATCATAGGTACACCGAACTTCAATTGGGTTCGTTTACCACTCTACAACTGTCTTAAATATTCATTACACAATTTACACACGATATTTGGTACCCATGGCTGTTCTGAGTCCTTAAATTTGATCTTGAAATAGTCAAAATATGCCTTTTTTACGAAGGTCGTTGTAGGTTTTTAATTTTTTTTCGCCACATATTCGTCGCAAACCCAGCAAAATGTATTCGGGTCATTTAAGCAGCTGCTCCTAGACGACGACATAATGCTGTTATCCAATAATTATAAATATTGGCAGAATGCGAACACTGTAAACACAACAAAATGGGTATTTTTTTCCGATGCGTGTAATTTAAAAACTACACGTAGTTTTGACGTTTTAGTACTTAAGTACGATCTAATATCAAGTAATTCATCAAATTTTAATATGGGATTGCCAGCAAAAAAAATTTTTGTTTTTTTGTAGACCTGTGTAATCAACCACCTGGAAAGATCGTTAGTTCTGATTACACCTTGAAACTTTAATTTGTCTCCGCTTTTTAAAAATCAACGAAAAATTTCAGTTAATAATAGTTTCAGGTGTCATGGCCGATTATAATTCGTAGGTACGAGTATATCTATAGCATGAAGCCATGAACACTAATGCTAGTTCTATGGAACCCACACCTAGTGTATTGTGTTAGTGCGATAAGGATCCCATACGTACGTCTGCGTGCACATTATACCGTGACGTAAGCTAACCTAATGTGCTACACAGCTATCAGAATGTGCAAAAACCAAACGGCCTTGTCAAAATTTCACTAGTTACACACACAGATGCAGTTTAAAGCGTGTAGGTGTTCGGTGTTAGGCAACGCGCGCTCGATATAATCCTTTAGCAAGTACGTGTATTTGTTTATATTGTATAGGTGTGTGTACCGACGGACATGGCTGCGAATCCTTATCTACGAGATTATTTGATAGCGAATATTTGATTTTGATTGCATCGTTGTTTTTGTAAACAACGTGATATTGTTCCGACTTAATGATGGAAATGGCCAATTTAGTAAATTGATGATGAACGGTTCTGATAATTTTAATAAACATCAACCTTGGAGTCAATATTTTGTTTCTACTTAGAATACAATGTTTAAATAAGTAATTCATCACAATCATCACATCAGCTCACGCCATTAGCACAAGTTTTACATAAATAAGGAAAAAAATCGAGTATTTTTATCCCACGATTTCGAGAATCAGACAACAGAAAAATAGATTGTATTCATTATTTTTCCGTACATATGTGGCAATTGTATTTGTCGAATCAATGAGCGAGTAGACCGTACCTAAGATTTACAATACCTACATGCTCGTTTAGTTACCTACAGGGTCAACATATGGCCGTGAGTATGTGGGTTACGATAAAATCTATACTCCACTTAATAGATATAACCTTTTAGAACTAACGCCCTTATTTGCAATGAAATGTATAGAAATGTAGAGAATTATACAAATAGAGGTACGTTTCCTTCCAGCACTTAGCAGAGGATTAGCATAATGTAATACTTTGCTTTATTACGTACACGAACGAAATATTACTTGAAGTAATGCTGCAAAAATAAAAAATTCTGACCCGGCTTAAGACCCCACACCATTCCCACAACTGAGACACAGGTTATATGAGGAGTGAGCCACACAAGCCCAGTACAATTTGGTCGAAGATGCATCTCATGCTGCCGATATTCGAAATGTCTGGCCCACTATTCCCTAATGCTACCGAAACAAATAAAGAATTCAACTAGACTAATTTAATAATACAATTTAACGATCAAATAATACTAGACGTCATCGAACCAGAAGCCCTTCAGGTGACAAGGCCAAGGTCATTTCAGACTCACGTTTCTAGTCTAACTTCCGCCATCTTTTTCATCCTTAATAGGAGTGAAAGAGGTAGCGATACAAATGACACGAGGGCTTGGTCAGAGTTCAGAATAAACAGTAATATAGTGCGTTCTAGACAAGGAAAAATGCGCGGAAAGAGGATTTAATGAAGTCTTTGTACGCAATTACGTGATATGCGATCTTTGAACTCGTTCCACGGGTAACGATCGCATTGGCAACGTCGGCGGCATCTCCCCGATTAATCTAATACGAAGGAAATATCAACTAGATCGTTTCATATTCAAGAAGTGATCTGTTTCTTTGTTGACTTTGAAGCAGAGGGATCGTTTGTACAAAGTCAGGGTCCTAATACTATTTCGGCACGTGACCGAGATGCTGCTACACCGATTAGGGAGACAGAATTTATGACCCACTACGGCATGGACTAACATTAATCTTCACAGCGACTCTAGGAAGATCTAGGTCAGCCGCATTACAAATTGCATCCGAACCGAAGAAGGAAGTCTCCTGCAATGCATCTGAGACGGAAAACGCACGTGTGAATTATTTATAGCCGTGCTACTATCCACTTGTCCCTTTCATACTTCAAGTTGATGAATAGGACAAAAAAAAAAAACCGGCCAAGTGCGAGTCGGGCTCGCGCACAAAGGGTTCCGTAGCAGCAAATATAATAACTTAACCAAAATTACAGTTAAATCAACCTATCTCAAAAACTATAAGAGATACTTTGATCAAACCAAAAATCGTTGAAAGAGTTAATTAGCATGCATCACCTCTATTTTTTTTAGAATTTTATACCCCGTAGTTATAAAAATAGAGGGGGGGGGACATACTTTTTACGACTTTGAGAGCTGATATCTCAAAAACCGTTCACTTTAAGAAAAATGTTTTTTAGAAAACTTTATATCAT
The DNA here is from genome assembly GCA_030763345.1 of Mythimna separata. NCBI lineage: Eukaryota > Metazoa > Arthropoda > Insecta > Lepidoptera > Noctuidae > Mythimna > Mythimna separata. Next base: position 21,053,424 of record CM061174.1, read on the forward strand.
TTTAAAAGACCTTTCCATTGATACCCCACACGGGTATGTACATCGAAAAAAAAATTTTCATCCCTCAGTTACATGTATGGGGGGCCCCACCCCCAATTCTTTTTTTTACTATTTAGTGTCATAATTTTGTAGCGGTTCATACAACACATATTCCCATCAAATTTCATCACTGTAGTACTTATAGTTTCCGAGTAAATCGGCTGTGACAGACGGACAGACGGACATGACGAAACTATAAGGGTTCCGTTTTTGCCATTTTGGCTACGGAACCCTAAAAACCACGTGAATACAGCGATCGTTAAGTTTGACGATCTTTCGGACAGTTGTCAGCCTTTAATTATACTGATGGAGCTATTGCTTTGACAAATGGACACAGCCTAGTAATCCACAAATGGATTTAGCTTAATGCTAAGTTGATGTGCTCTGTGCACGCTATTTTTGTCTCTACTATTATGAAATAGAACCCAAATTGGCATAAACAGAGTTTCTCCAACAGTATCGGTATGTATTTTGAAAATAATATGAACATAATTCTTTTGAAAATAATGGTAATGTATTCAGAGAAACTTTGGAACGAAGTCGGAATTAGATTTGCTAAGTTCAACCTGAAATCTGACATAAAAACATCGTCTGTTTCTCACACGTTTAAAATTCCCACAATTTTTAGAAAAGGAGGAAAACCTTTGTGTTTTAATAATTGGCTGATAATAATAGTTATCGCTGTGACTGAAATACGCAGTCAATTAAATACTTTAAACTAGCTGATTTTGTATAAATATTATAAACGTGATAAAACGTGAAGATTGGCAAAACATAGACGTCTGTATCCTCATTATAATTAGATAGAAATCAACTCTTTAAGACTAGGAACGTATAGAAACTACGTACACAGACATTACACCTACATAAGCAATTTCATTCTCGTCCATCAAGAGAGTAATCTCATAAAGACTGCATGGCATTTATGATCGCCTAGTACTTCTCGGTCTTCGAAATGTGTTGTTCCGGGATTTGGCAGATGCGTTTCTATAATTCAACTATCTTAGTATCATTGATATTGTAGAAACCTTACATAAACATATGCCAACCCGTTATAATCTAATAAAGATCGTCAATTCAGCAATATACGAGTAGGTAACCTTTAATCGGAGAATTCCCGTTTCGGCACCCAAGCTATTCCCGATTCGATACCAATAGGTATTTTGGATTGGGATTTGTATTGGCCACTACCATCCAAAATACCTATTGGTGCCTAATTTGGAACAACTTGAGTGCCGAAAATCTGGATGCTGAAACGGGAATTCTCCCTATAATCTAATCTCGTGTTTATATCCCGTTATACGAATATTAAACTTCGGTCTTGGAGGGTCTATGTATTTATGTATGTTTGTTTTGTCTCCGTCCATTCACTCAGCGTTCTACAAGGTCGTATCGACATCCTCCAACTTATTTACTGTTCAATAAGACTTACTATAGCGTTCCTAGAAAAGTTCTCAATGTCTCAAGTAGTTGCGTGCCTCAAACCGATGAATATTACATGATATGCGTCAATATTTGGGCATTCAATATTCTAGGAGTTGGTTGCAAACATGTGGCGAATGCTGAAGGAATATTTAGAGTTAAATGAATGAAACTGTAGTCGCTATAGTACTTCCTGTCTGACGGTTTATAATATAATACTCTGAAATCTTATCCTTTCAAGATCTCGTGTGTATCACTTACGAAGATAAAATTATGATTAGATATAATAAATTTGTATTCCTTCTAGAAAAGTAACGTTTTTGTTTATTTACCTAATTGTTAAATTTTATAAAAATGGCACCAGGTCATGATATCGTCGTACAAATTTTAATTTCCTCATTCATAAACCCAGTCGCGGTAACTGTTAATCATGGACTTTCCTATAGTTAAGAAGGAAAGTCGTTAAGGACATTTCCACAAACTCCAATTGGGTATTTTACTGTTTATATTTTTTGTATAATATTTTATACTAAACCAAAAATAAAATATATTTTTATCCATCATGGCATAGTGTGAACATCTCGCCATTCCTTTTAAATTGTACGCACGCAACATAATGGTGGTGATGTTAGATTTCAGTGTGTAAATCCTTTTTCTGTCACTTGACTGTTTCCGTTTCCACTAGATTTGAAAGGCCAATTTCCGTGATTTTCAATATGTTTGAAAAAAATAATTCTATTTACGTTTATGGATACTTAAAAAATAAAACAGTGACATAGTCAATAACAGATCTATATGCATAGGAAGAAGCAGTTATCTTCTTGTCAAATCTAAATTACAGGTTTGCTGAGAACCACACGGCAGGTGTTGATAAAGTAGTGGCTATTGACATTGGAACTACATAACTATGATTAATGTTATATATACATATATTGCATATATACATATGCGACAAATTCTTTCGAATAATTATCAAGTATTCCATTCCGCTCGATATGCAGAACACAATAGATTATTTAATGTTCAGTGCTATCCGCGGATATTTATTGTAAATGCGAGCTTGAATAAGGCATCGTGTAATGAGACGAATAATTTGAATAATTGCTAACTACTTTAGACGAAGTGACAGTTTGATGGATGAGCCTGCTGAGCGGCGGTATAGATATTCTATTAAGCTGTAGCTTCTGCTAGCCAGAAGTCTTGAACTTCTGTGCAAAAAAAGAACATTTTAATAAACAGACAGCGAATTTAGTGAGAGACAGGGGGACCAATATAAATCCGTCAATTCCTAGCTCCAAATCGGTCCTAAACCGCCCACTAATATGACAAGACAAAACGGTAACACGCGTGGTTAATTTAGCACTCCTATCCATCGCTAACTCTGCAGGAACTAACACGATAAGTGCTATTCTCGACCAAATCCAATCAACGTAAATATTAGATACAGGCGTGACATTTATGACTCGCAAATTAAGAGGCGCTTACTTGTATTAAACGACGAAACTTTTTGGGTGTGTTGTACACGTGACTCGCTTGGCAGCCATTCAGACACGCGACAACGACGCACGAATCTTTCGCATCATAAAATTATTGTTGTGCATCAAATGCTAAGACAATTACTCTCCGGACTTTGGTCACACAATGTGATATTATGTTGCGGCGAAATTGTTTTACAATTTGCATATCTGGGCAATAAGGATGGCTACTCATTAAACTTCGCAGGCGATAGTCTGAGTACTGAGCCAATATTGTGTGTTTACGAGCATTTCGAATTGAAACTACACAATAATTTGTGCTCACAAAGTTTATGAATGTCTGAACCTAAAGCTGTTCATGTGCACGTAGTTAATAGCCAAATATCTATCGTCATAGACAACACGTCTACCAGGGAGTCATACGGTAGCAGAACTATTTTGGTCTACTGACTCAATAATTTACGATTTTTCTAGAAAATGTAACCTCGACCGGAGTCTAAGGACATCAAGGCCGGACGGAAGCAGTGCTCGCCACCAAAGCGGCTATCTATTTGGTAAATTGGTGCTAATCTACAGACAGACGATCGCACGAGCGTGATAGGGACCTATTCTTATCAATTGAACGTTACTGGTTTTTTTAGTACCTTCAAGAACATGTGTGGCATCACAAACAATTTAGTAGGCTTACGTAACAGCGGCCAGTCCCCTTTTTTGGACCCTTGCCTTTTTGTAACGTTCATATCCATCAGTCATTCCATTAGCCTGTTAACAAATGGCCGAAAGATTCTAGACACGTGTTTGGCACCGAATAGCTCCACCGCACCGCCCGTCGCCGCTAAGTGATAAGGATAACGATGATGACGCGTAATACTTAAAAGTAAATCTGTCTGCACACTGAGATAATGGAGTAAGCATGCTAAGTCGCCAGCTTAAACAAATAATTGTGTTTGATTCGCGATTACGCAGTGTCCTTCACGGCACATAGCTCTGATTTGCAGTGAGTCTATAACTAATTTTGTTAAGTGTTCTGCAGGTTAAAGTATAGAACCATTTTAGTCTAGAAACTTAAGTAAATTCAGTCTCTAGCGCTTATTTTTGAGTGGGGTCTGCGGTTTTGTTGACCATCCTCGTGATAAATGATAGACTGTCAGAGTTGCTTCTCATAATCCCATGTTTCGTGCGTATACTCATGAATACAAAATCAGCTTTTTTAGGCAAATCACACTTGGCAATAGGCCAGGGTAACGTCATAATAATACCGAGCCACACAATGTTATTATGTATTCTTATTGTGTCTTACGAACTACAATAAGGGAATTCCGTATAGCCTATACGTAGGCTTGCAGGTATAGCTAGTCTTTCTGACAATAGCGGTTTATTGCATCTTTGACACTCGTTGAAGGTGATGTAATCAAAGACAACATACAAACATTTCAATCATTAATCAAGTTACGTGATTTAAAGTTGACTATTCTACGGATTTTACCTGAACGTTTGACATTTATCGCGGCTTTCGTTCGTACTTGCGTAAGGTGATGGAAAATTCCCAGGGATTAGTATAAAAGAATTCAATATACATAGGTTCGAATTGCCTTGTAAATATTTGAAGACCGCATGCTTGAATTAGGAGCTGAAATTACTTGAACGTGTAACAGTCGGTATCGTTCACGCCTAGTTACGTAACGCGAAGTTTTGCAATTACCGTAATTATTGTAAACAATGGGGTCATGAATGGAAATGCCAATTAAAACGTATGTGTTATACGGAATTCATTATAAAGGTTTCGTTTCGTTTGAACCGATTAAAGTCAATGTTGTTGTAAACTTGAATCCTATTAGTGTTGGACTGGATCTGTTGTCCGGCACGGACGGACAAATGTCAGCATAGCCTTGGAACGCGCAGGGAAGTGGGTGGATAATATAGGATTACAGGCGCGAGCTGTGACGCAAGCCTAGCGAACTAAGTGAGGAATTTATCAACATTTTTGGAAGTGACGTAAGCTGACGCCACGTCTACATTTCCCGAAGGGTTAGGCAGGCGGTAGCGGTAGTCTAGCATGCCCTCATTTCGGCAGTTACGTGATATGGATAGAGGGGATGAGTTTTGAGTTATGGAAGATAAAACCATGCCGATCATAATGTATTCCTCTGAACAAGATATTGGTGCTGTGGTGGCCTAGTGGTAACGAATTGTAGGTCGTGAGTTCAAACCCAGGCAATATATTGAGCAATGTATTTCACGCTACTCTGAAAACGGTGAAGGATGTTCTAGAATCAATCATCCACCAACCTACACTGTGGGTCTGCGTGGTCGATTACTTCTAGGTCTTACCTTCTTAACTTCTCACGCTACCTCTGTAGCGTGAGTCTCAGCATTTCGGAACATTGTAAAGCTGATTATAATATGCTATTTTATGATACAAACAAGATGATGATAGTACAAGTATAAACTGATTGGATGTCCTACACATATAAACTATTATACCTATTGGCACGTGGCTACATTTAGGACAGGTCTACACAAAATCAATATGATATTTGCTACTTTTAGGTCAACTTCCAGATGTGACCGAAATTGCGCATAATCCTTGAGGTTAAGGAGTTTCCAGGAGGGTTCCTTTGAAAATGAAGTAGGGATTCCTGTTTTGGCACCAAGTTTTTCGGCACCAAAAATTTTGGCACCTAAGCTGTTTCCGTTTCGGCACCAATAGGTATTTTGGATTGGGATTTTGTACAGGTTACTACCACCCAAAATACCAATAAATGCCGAAGTAGGAATACTTCTTGAAAATTAGTTCTCTTGCGAAACATAGATAAGTAATAACTAGTCCGCCATATAATCTCCGAGGCACGAGGCATCTCCTGCACGCCGCTTATCTGTCCCCGTATATAGAGTATCGCTTTACGGCGCCAACCTTTATGTCCTGCATTAACTTTATCACCTGACACGAGGGTATTACAGCCAATAAACGACTGTCATGGGTATTTTCTCATAAAATAAAAGAGCTTGGTATAGGTTACACAAGATAATAATCTTCTCTAGAGTCTTTCTTCACTCATCATCAATCTTTTGATATGAGCTAGCTTTTGCCAGCGGCTTCGCCAACCAAAAAAAGGATTGTAAATACAAACTATGGACCTTAATTTCGGAAAAACCATCTAACATCTCTTGACTTGCCTACGTCATAAAAAACTTTGTGCAAAATTCCAAGCTTCCTAGGCTGTGTAGTTTCGGCTGCGCTTTGGTATGTCAGTCAGTCAGTTTCTCCTTTTATATGTATATACATATGTATTTAAATTTATTTGGGTTTGCAAGACATGTAGCAAGATCACTAATCAAAGAATGGTCCAACCAAAGTGGACAGACCGATGACTTTATTAAAGTGGCCGCGGCCTGAATCCTTATGTACATAATATGTTTAACAATATAATAGAGCATAAACACACCACTGAAATACAACATCCGTGAAACCACGGTGGACGTAAAATCCTGTTTCATGGATTTTGAAAAGTATTCTGACCAATCATCAGAGAAGAGATCAGCCAAATCGAGGCATGCCTAAACATCAAGCAGCAGAAAAATCTTGTTAGGCGAAGCACCAATGAATATATCACGGACTAATCTTAAAGACACATTGGAAGCACATACAACAGTTATTAGAAAATTTGTGACGTAAATGGCAAGCCAATTACTAGCCTTGAGCTTGAAACAAAAATGGGACAAGAGATACAAGACGCTTGTTATCGGAAGAATTGTACTCATCAAGAATGATCTGCTTCCTCCTGGCAAAGAGGCGCTAGGTCGTATTGTTGCTAAGCAACCAGGCGTGATGGTCACAAGAGTGTACAGTTGAAGAGCGGTAACAGTATTTAAGCAAAGCCGCCCATTGCCGTAGACACTGATTTACATGTATGTTTTAATGTTCCATTAAAGTTATACTATTTACTTTATTCAAAGAAGTGTCAATGTCATCCTTTACAGTGACTTCTGTATGTATATGCTTGATAATAAAATTTCAATGTTATTTGTTCGTTTGTATTTATGTTTAAAGGTCTTCAAAAACCTTTGGTGTGTGTTTGAACCCCTATTATCAATACTGTATGCATATGTGTATCATCTAGGTATATCTGTGTGTATTAGAAAAAATCATTAAAATTTTCTAGTTAGTATCAGAATAAATCCAATAGAAGCAAAACCTCTTTAAGTTACAACACCGTCTTTACAAACAAATATGTATAAACCCTATCAACAAGACGATACCAATTTCGTCGTTATAAATGTTTCTATTTCTAGATACACCAACCTGAACCGTCAGGCGTTTTCAGGCTAAAGTAGAATTTGACACTCAACTTTAATTCATGAATCCCCGACCGGTTCTATGAGACCGCGCTGTTATTGTTTTACTATTGTGTCTCGTTTTGTGGGTATGTGATAGGTTAAATAAGAATCGAATCGAATATTCGCCAGTCGTTATTATAAAAAAGGCCTTTATATAAAAACAGTGACTGTCGCTACCCTACAGTTACAGAACCATATACCCACTTCAATAGTGACCCTATGCGACTGTTTTCATAATATCATAATGACATAAGTTCATTCAATGCTTGCCACTTACAACCAGCATTGTTTTGCGTCCACCATCATTTAATCGACGCGATATCCGTTGGAGCATCAATTGGGAATTTGGGACTATTAGTTTTCATACAACTAGAATCAATGGATAAATTTTGAGTTTCTGTTTCAATGAGTAACGTTTCTATATCATTTTTTTTTAATTGATGATAACTAGTGCTTGACTGCGATCCCATCTGATGGTAAGCAATGATGCAATCGTTGATCGTGAAGAGCACTGGTTTATTAAAAGCCTATTCACTCTAGCCTTGAAGACACATACGTCATACATTATAATCGAACGGCAAGACCGCAGCAGGCAAACCCTTCTCTTTAGATTTGGGGTCGGTACAATACCTATATCTTCTGCTTTCATACTCCTATATTTTTTATCATCTCTGTAATCTTTCTTTTCTAAATACATAATATATCATCAGTTCTCACGCAGTCCATCCATCGTTTCTTAGGTCACTTTCCTGCCCTTTATTTAAAAAGTTCACAAGTTTCTTTATACATATTTCTAAAAACCGACAAAATTCCCAACTGGAGCATTTATTAAAGAACCACTAAATATGTTACCTGTATAGGCAACTCATCTTCCTGCCCTAGTCCCGTTTTTATTTGGGGTCGGCGCAACATGTTTTTAGGCAACTATGCTTTCTTTTTTGATTACGAGTTGGGAATTTTAGAACCCGAGATCCTTCAGTAGCCTTTTACGTTTCAGGGCCGCAGTAACTTCTTCCAATCACCGGCAGCCCTGGCCTCTTTTTCCTATTGTATTTCTATCTGTTAATCGTTAGCAGTCGTTACGGATAGTCAGAAGCCAGTAATCTGACGCCAGTCTTGCCATGAAGTACTGTGTTACCCCAGTTAATGGGTTGTGGAGGTCTGGTAGGTATTCAGCTAAATCCGGCATGAATGGAAGCCGACCCCAATATAGTTGGGAAAAGGCTAGGCAGATGATGATTTCTATCTGTATGTGCTTAGAAAAAATCTAACACAATTTCCTATTCAATCTTTCAAAACAAGGTCGATCAGGACAAAAGCACCTTCAAATAAGGCTACAACTGTTCAAGAAAACCTCTGAAGTCTTTATAATCAAAGGAAGTCTTTTTATCTGAGCGAGCGTCTTTTGTTTCTCTTTTCTTTGCCGGTCCTTGAATTGACGAGCCCTCTTCATTTTGTATACGTACCTACATGGATATTCGCATCATAAAACTGGAACCGGTTTTTATATTATTTAGTAGTCTATTTGATAACATAATATGCAATGTCCTCTCGTGCGAACCGTGGCCATGAGAAAAACTACATGAGAGACAAAACGAGTTTTAATTACGGAGAGTATCAAACTAAAGCTTAACCGGACAAAAACGTAAATCAATCAAATAAAATTTATTTGGTACAAAAAGGAAGGACGGGACTAGTTGTGGCGATGCTTGAGGGAGGCCTATGTCCAGCAGTGGACGTCTTTCGGCTGAAATGATGATGATGAAAAAGGAACAATCGAATTAGTTGACCCCGCCGAATTAAACAATAAAATTATACATGGCCACAGTTTCCTGTAATTTTCTTCGATCAGACTAAATGATAAGCGATATTTATGGCGATAATATCACTATCCAACCGCTATATGTGCGCAATCATAGCTATATCTTATCTAAAATCCATCTACCTTATTGGAATTTCCCATAAACTAGTGACATTGTATATTACCATAAAAAATTGGCATATAATCCCACAAGCTCGAGCTATATGCGGCTTATTACATTGAACAAACATCATCATAATCATTTCAGTCAAAAGACGTTCACTGTTCAACATAGGTTTCACCCAAGCGTCACCATAACGACCGGTCCTGTGCGTCTCGCATCCATTCAACAAACAAATATCTAAGTCCCTTTTTTGTATCACTCTTCACACACTCCATTCATAAAAAAATGGTGGTCCAAACCACCTACCTGGTCTACTCCTTGAAGGAGCAGGCGTGAAGTTATATAATCCAATGCTCAAGAAATGAATCGGGAAAGGAGAAATTTTCCAACGATGATTTACCTAGCTCTAAATGTCAATTCTACTGACGTAACCAAAGCCTTCCTTATTTCATATTGAAGGTATTTCGTACATAGTATGGTTTCTGCAGCAAACTACAGCTGTTTTATAACCTTACGAACCTAAATACCTAGTTTTTCAATAAAAACGTTTCATAATTAATAGTACGGCGACCAAGGGCGTCATTGTAAAGTAATGACCGTGCCGACGTATTTGGAAGTCAAACATCTGTTATGGAACAAAAAGTTACAAAAAAACGTCATGGCATTATACGCTTTATTGCTTCTATTGTAAAGATCATAGCAGCGTATTCAAATTTTGGCAAACGATACTGCCTAATTTTCAGTCTGGGTAACAAGTCACTACGATGAATGACTCACAAAAACCTAAATAAAAACCTCGGTTTGAACCTTATTGCTGCGGTGCACGGTGCTTAACGGTGGCGGTCGACTATGGGTTTACGTTACTTGACCTTTGAACTTGACTGTTTCATAATTACTTTTTATCCAGCTGTTAAGCTGCGTAACAAAATAATGGAATCGAATACGTAGGTAATAGTCCGTGCGTGCCTAAGTAATTATTGGTACATTTGCGTAAATTATGCGCTCCATATCCTTTACAAACGTTATAAATTGCAGCTTGATAGAAAAACCGTTATGAAATACCACCACAAAGGATTATTTTTTATAACATTGCAGGTGTAAAACGAATAGGTGAGCGAACGTTTATTACAACTGCCCGACGGATCCCTAATAAATAGACTTGTCCCCTTGGAGCCAAGAAATACTTGCAAGAATGCGTCGGTGTTCGGACACACGGCGCGCTTCCGAAAGCACTTTCGCCTACGTTCGGCGTCGCTCGGCAGACTCCGCACCCCACAGCTGACTGGGCCAAGGTGGGAGCGAGAAGAGCATGCGCGGCCCGCACGCGCGCGACAAGGACCGCGCGCCGCGCAACTCGCAGCGCCGCCATTTACTTCTTTTCAGTGCTCGGCCCCCGTCGTAGTGACAGTGTGTTTCTTTTATCACTAAGCGCTGAGCTTATTCGTTTTAATTGTGAAATTCCTAAATAAAATTGTTTACAAATGTTTGGAAACGTGTAATTTGTGAATGTGCAATGGAGTTACAGTTAAATAGGTGAAGACACGAGCCGTTCGTCCGAGCATGGCTGGCTTCATCGCATCTGTTGTCAACATAAAATAACGTGGATTATGCAAGTTGAAGTAAAATGTGCACGAGTGTTAGGTGAATTATGTGTTTTAATAGCATTAAACGTGTCAATGGTTATATTTGTGAGTGAGTTTTAGTTACAAGTGGCCCGTAGTATGTTCGAAGCGAGTCGGTGTAGGTAGGTACAGCGACGGCTGGCGACTGTGTGGAGCACGTACGTAGTGAGCCTAGTGTACAAGACGAACAGTGTACGCGGTGCAATTAGATTATCTCCAATTGCGATACATAATACGAGTGTGGCAATAAAGACATACTAATGAATGGTTCACATTCGGCTCGTGTTTTGTAATAAAAACCCTCCACGAGCCGTCGGTTGGATCGTTTCCTCTCGACAATATTAATAATTATACTCACAAATTACAAAACATTGAAAGTTACTATGACACAGGAAAAAAATGGTGTTATAACTGATAAAAACAACACAGTGAATAATAATAGACTGTCATTACAAGTAATTTAGGGAAGTGTTTTAGTAGCCTTTACAGTAAGTTGATTACGGCTTAAAACCTTGAAATCTAGGTCTAGGCGGGCAACTCTTTATTACACTAACATGCAATGTAACAGTATCGAAACCGGAGTCTGCTATAAATGTGATAGCACCGTTAAATGCCTATTTCATTAAAAACAAAGCATGAACTCATTCGTTAATGAGCAACATATGTAAACTGATAAAGCAAAATAGTTTTCATAATAAGCCAAAAATTAAATGATAAAATATGGACTATCAAACAGAATTTATACACAACTAAAATATGAATTATTTCAAGTTGTTCATTCGACTGCTACGCTCAGATAAACAGCTGAATAGTTAGGGCACAGTAAACACAGCGAGCACAACAGATAACAGAGCAGGAACTTGAGCAAACAATTTTCTATTGTTTCAGTAAATAAGACTATGAGGGTTGTAATATAATGCAGCGGCTGCACAAAGTTTTAGCGCTGGCAATAATTTGCGCAGCGGTGAGGGCGCACTCGTGTCCCGCGGGCTGCGCGTGCAACAGCTCCCGGCTGGCGTGCGACGCCGCCGCCGCGCCGCAGGACCGCCTGCACCAACACTACTTCGCCAGCACCTACGGCGCCCTGCTGCAGGAGCTCTCCTGGACCAACTCCAAACTCAACACCCTGGACACGCACGTGTTCGACGGACTCAACGACTTGGAGTACATCGATTTGAGTAGAAACGAAATCAGAAGGACCGAGTACGGCCTGTTCGGCGGACTGAGGCGGCTCAAGTCTCTCAACCTGTCGCGGAACTTCATCGACGACATTCCCCGCAACACGTTCAGCGAATTAGAAAACCTAGAAGTCCTAGATGTGTCCCACAACCGGCTTCACGTTATACCATTCCAGGTCTTTGGGCCTATGATCAGACTCCAATATTTGGATATATCGTATAATAAAATAGCTACTTTCTTAGATTACTATTTTAATCCTAATAGACAACTGAAAGCACTGTTCCTAAATAATAATAGCCTAGTCAAAATTACGTCTCATGCTCTAGTCAACCTGAAGGAATTGGAGACCCTGGACCTCTCTAGCAACAAACTAGACTACATACCCAAGTCTATCTTCGACAACTTCGAACAATTGAGAGAGCTGAACCTTAGCTACAACCAGTTCCAGAACATATCACAAGATGTCTATAAGAATCTTAAAAACTTACGGTGGTTAAGCATGGGTGGCAACCGACTGCGAACACTGCCGCCGCTGCTCTTCCAACATAACGAAAATCTTAAAACGATCTACCTCGATCACACAGAACTAGCAGTTATACAAAATACTAATTTCCAAGGCTTAAGTACTCTACAGCAATTATACATAAGAAATAACGAATTTTTACGAGAAATAGAAATGTTTGTATTCCAAGACACGCCGACCATCACGCACCTGGACCTGAGCAACAACTCGTTGCTGTCGCTGCCGCAGTCCATGATGCTGTTGAACAGCCTGCAGGAGCTGTGGCTGGCCGGCAACCCCTGGGCCTGCGACTGCCGCATGGCGTGGTTCGCGGGCTGGGCCGAGAAGCGGAAAGACATCATCAAGTCGGAGTTGAGCTGTCCGCTCACCTACCCTAACGATATGTTAAGAATACTGAACCACACGAACTGTAAACCTCCATCGCTAGTACATAAGAGTCCGCTAACACTGTACAGATTGCAGAAGGACGCTCTACTAGAGTGCAAATTCGCGGGAAACCCCATGCCGTCCATCACGTGGATCACGCCGACGAGGATGGTGTTCCACTGGAACCCCGAGCCGACGGTGCCCGACATCTTCCAGAAGCATGGCGTCGCCCACGACCAGTACTTCACACCCATAGATAATTCCAAGTCGAGAGTACGAGTGCTCGACGACGGGTCACTGTTGATAGGAGATATACATAGAGAAGACTGTGGAACTTACTTATGCTTTGCAACGAACCCTGCGGCCAACCTCACGGAGAAGGTCGTGCTCAACATAGATCCCATGACTATGTACGAGATTAAAATATACAGTATACTGTGCGGAGCCATCTGCGCCGCCGCCTTCCTAGCTCTCACACTGCTCGTGCAGTTCCTGCGCTACATATTCTTCAGGTGAGCTAAATGTTCTTACTCAGATGTGTAGTACGTGTGTACGTGTTCGCAAGTCTAACGTGCAATGTATGTTTGTTTCCAGATTCCGTCTGATGGAGACGTGCTGCAGCTGCTGCACGTGCGTGCGCCGTGACGCGCCGCGCTCGCGCCAGATCTTCAGCATGCTAGACAACATCGAACAGTACAAGAGACAGCAGTTAGAAAAACTACGAGAAAACTACGCAGTTCAAGTGAGTTTATCACACTAATTACTTGTCTCTCGTCACGTGTTCACATGTTGCTTCCTATTCTAAGCCGTGACTGTTGTTACAGGTTCATCGCATCAAAGAGAACTGTACGCAACAGATGGACTGGATCCAGAACAGCTACTCCTCACAAGCAAGCCATTTACGAAACATTCGAGACATCGGCAGCAACCACTTGAGTGCCATGAGAGACCAGTACTATGACCAGGTATTAAACGATTATTTTACAACTCATATTTTTTCATAACTGCATCCGTGTCCGGTTTAGTTGTCGACAATTATGGAATCAACTAAGTTGAATTAATTGATCGCACAGGTGAAGCGGGTGCGCGAGTACTCGACGTGCCAGCTGAACTGGGTGCGCGAGAACTACGTGTTCCAGCGGAACAAGATCCGCAAGTTCAGCGCGCACCAGGTGCTGCGGCTGCGCGAGTCCTACAAGTACCAGCAGCAGACGCTCAACAAGGTGCTGGAGAACCTGCCCAGCCTGTACTTCGAGAACTGCCGCAGCGGCTCGTGCGGCCGCTCCGACTCCATGGCCTTCGACCCCGACGTCGAGGTCATCGACATGTACCTCAAGACCAAGATCGAGAAGCTCTCGAACCTGCCTAACCCCATCTTCGACGAGGAGAGCAAGATCTCCGTGTACTACACGCCGACGGAGCGGTCGGTGAACTCGCGGCGGAGCTCGCCCGTGCCGGAAGGCATCCACATCAACATGATCGAGAAGGGGCCGCCGCGCCTGCTGGCCATGATCAAGCCGCTGCCGACCGAGCCTGTGGGCGCGGACGAGGCGCCGTCGCCGCCGGGCTCGCCGTCGCCCACCACGTCCAAGGCGGCGGCGGCGGGGCACCGCAGCGGGCGGCGGCGCACGCGCGAAGAGCCCAAGCCGGCCAGCGAGCCGCTGCTGGGGCGCGACGCGGTGGCGTACTCGGGCGCGCGGCGGCGGGTGACACTAGCCGGCAGCGCGTCGGAGCCGGAGCTCAGTGCGGCACGAGCACTGGAGGCACACCGCGCGGCGCGCGTGCTGCTGGCCGTGGAGCTGGCGCGGCCGGCGTGCGCGGCGCACGCGTGCGGCGAGTGCGAGCGCCCGCCCGCCTAGTACCGGCTGTTGACGCGCGTCTTCAACGTGTACGCCGTGCCGCGCGCGCCCATACTACAACTCTGTGATTTAAGCGGCGAGTCCCCATCCTACGTATGATAGTGTTCGTGAATGGAACATATCTTGCCGGATGTCAATAATACTGTAAGTTAGCATAGTGTGGACAGTTCGGACTGGGGCATCGCCGCTGCCGATGCCGCTTGTACTTCTAAGTAAGCTGTGATAGACTAGATTTGAATTTAGCGACAATTTAATTTCGTACTGCCTTTAGTGGTAGGCGATAAGGAGTATACTGAAACGGTCTGTTCTCAATCGTTCGTAGTAGTGAATCGAATGAACCTGTTTAATTAAGCATTCTGTGGGTATTACAACTTGTAAATAACTTCTGTTCGTTTCAATGACTTTTCCATTTTGATGTATGTTTAGGGTAAACTCTTAGAGTTATGCATTTTATATTGTTCAACTTAAAGTGAGGTATATGAGAGTTGTTACTGTATAGTTGTAATTGTTGCGCGGTGTCACTGGAGTGGTCCCGAGATCTCGCTCACTGCACATACCATCGTCACACATCACATCGTCTACGTTATAGAACGCGTGTAATTTATCAAACTGTCTGTAATATAAACTATTCCTTATGATATTTATATATTTTGAGACTGTCCTACAGAATGTATAGCAGAGTCTTGCAGTGATATGCCAAAAAATACAATCCAGCAATGATTATTATATAACGTTTCTTAATATAAAATATACAAATATTGTTGAAAATTTTCTAAATATATAACAAGAGTAAAACAGCTAATCATGGAGAATAAATTATTTTTCAATGTACACTCTAGTCTTATTTGTGTGGCATTTAACTTGCAGTCGACATACTGAACCCCAAAACACACGACATGACTATTGTATTACAAGTTCTGATGGCACGCTATTTGCTATCTTTTGCAACCATCAGAATATAAATAAATACTATATCATTGAACAGCAATGTTCAGCAAACTAATAACTTTTCCATGAATATATTTGATAGACTCAACATTCTTTCACAACAATTACAAACATTTTTTCTTACTTTCAATATACTCACTAAGAATTTGCAATGTTTAATTTGAGGAGTGTGCCTAATCACTATAACATTGGGTTAATGTTTGAGTGGAATGGTCAAGTAAACTGTGTTTCTGTACCTAAATAGAGAGAACTTCCCCCTTTTTTGGAAGCCGGTCAAAACGAAATTTTAATCAAAACTTCAGTTGTGACCTACAAGACACTTATAGATTCGTGTACATACAGTAGAAGTACACAAAATTAAAGTGTCAATGACCGCATTATTGCAATGACTTCAAAATGGCGGACATACGCGACTGCGAATAAATTGAAGCCGTACAAATGAAACACTCTGTTCTCAAATCAAATTTTATTTGACTCGACGACTCTTGCATAACAATGCATACTATTATAATTATGACGAATACAAAAACTTACATAATATAATATAACTAATGATATAGCAACTGAGAAACAGCTAGACTAATGAACTATAGAGTTAGCTACAAAGTAAAGGAAAGCATGAAGAATATCAATAGTTATGAACGTTTACTTTATTTTGAAACATCACGCGACGTTTTCAATTAAAACTAGACAAATATGCCTTTGTAAAAAAATAAGTACCTATATAATATTATATTATTCCATTGTTTAGGAACTAGGGTTATAAAAGATATAGTTATAATGGCTTGTTTACTAAGCTAAGAATTACCCTGACACGCATCATATACGCTAGGAGTTTAATATACCTACATCATGAATTAATAAGTAGATAAATATAATTTAGATTGAAATGACTATTTAACGCTATGACAAGTTATCTACTCTAGTATTGACCTGTAATACTATTGTAGGTCTTCTCCTATAATATTGCCTTTTAGTGGTAGTACGATTTAATGTTGCTAATATATTATCTGTGTTAGATTAAATAACTTTTAAAGTAATGCTGCGGTTAAGCCGAAAAACTGCTACTAATAATATAGAGGAATATTCAGAGGAATACCTTTAGTACTCTTATATTTCGCTACTAATGCTTAAATTACTTAGCAAGTCGGCTAAAAAAACTAATTCAAGTAATGCATACTCTAAATTAGTCCTAATTCGTTTTAAAGTGTAATTTATCTGTCTGTAGCCAAATTAAATAGATTTCAAAAATACTTTTCGTCATACATACAAACTATATGCCTGTTTCCCATTGGGTTAGGCAGAAAATGTGACTGCTACATTGCTATCATAGTTTTTCTACAACCTAATTCTATGTCATGTAAACCGAAGCCAATCTTGTAGCCCTTGGTCCTGGCTGCCATGTGAAAATCTTTGACAACTGTCAGACAATTACAGAAGCTTCTATATTCAACATAATGACAGCTCCAATTCCGGGTCAGAATGTAAGGCTGTGAGAAAGACCTATGAAAAAAGACTGCATGTAGCAGAGATGACAATGTTGAGATGGGTACATGGAGTGATGAGAAAGCATAAGATGGGAAATTAGTATATTAACCTATCACATACCCACAAAACGAGACACAATAGTAAAACAATAACAGCGCGGTCTCATAGGACCGGTCGGGGATTCATGAATTAAAGGAAGTTTGAAATTGGCGCCAGTGACTGGAAGTTGGAAGGGAATCGTTTGTCTTGGTGTGGTTATATAAGGAGGAAGAATAAAATGATGTTACTAAAAGAGGTATCAATTTGGATGTGGATGACTGCAGAAGGAGAGA
Source organism: Mythimna separata (assembly GCA_030763345.1). Taxonomy (NCBI): domain Eukaryota; kingdom Metazoa; phylum Arthropoda; class Insecta; order Lepidoptera; family Noctuidae; genus Mythimna; species Mythimna separata. Next base: position 21,070,940 of record CM061174.1, read on the forward strand.
GAGATTCCAAAGAAAAGATGGGTTGGATTGTGTGTGGAGTGGTATGAAAGAAAAAGGAGTAAGTGATAGCGTGATGGCTGACAGGACAGAATGGAAGGTAAAAAGGTATTGTGTCGACCACAAGTAACATGGGACTAGGGCAAGAAGATGCAGATGAATTTCTTCTGCCTTTCTGGGTGGAGCGAGAGGTAGTATCAGACTTTTACTGACTAACGGCCGAAACCAATAACCTATCGATCTCCAGTTTTGGCATACTGGAGATTGTAAAACAAATGATACAATACAAAAATTATCATGTTTTCTGTTGTTTCATTTGTTTTTCTATCTCCGATATGTGACAGATAGGTTATTGGTTTCGGCTGTAAAACCCATAGTGTTCCTTCTGTTACTAAGATAACAGTAGCCTGTCTGGCAGCCGGTCTTACTAAGGGTTGCCCAGTAACTAGGATATAGACAACATAATGTAGCAGGCGTCTTGTCTTGCCATGAAGTACCGTGTTACCCCAGTTAATGGGTTGTGGAGGTCTGGTAGGCAGCCGCTCTTCATAAAATACTGGTATTCAGCTAAAACCGGCTTGACTGGAAGCCGACCCCAATATAGTTGGGAAAAGGCTAGGTGGTGGTAGGTGGGAAAGGGTAAGTGGCACTGCTTACCATCAGGTGGGATCGCAGTCAAGCGCTAGTTTATAACCATTAAAAAAAAAGGTAGATGAGTATAGCAGGCCTCTTGCCCAGGAGAGGGAATGGACGGTTGTTCTATATAAAATACTGGTTTTTGCATCCGGTTAGACTGGAATCAGAACCCCCGACATTGTTGGGACAAATATAGGCAGGTTGACTGATTTGACCATTTTATTTTAAAAAGGTAATCTAAACACAAACAAGCTTGCTGACACTTTAAGTGCACCTGAAAACTGACACCGCCATAGCAGAAATCGCAGCCAGTAAGTGGTTTTAAGTTACACTACATCAGCTATATTATTGGAATACTTAAACTTGAATATTTTAATTAATTAACTGTATAATATCAATACTGTAATCGGTGTTGTGATGGCCCAGTGGTTGAGGCATCCACCTCTTAAGCATGAGGTTGTGGGTTCTTAACTGGGCAAGTACCAATGCGAATCTTTCAATTCATATGTACTTTTTAAGTTCCTTTATCTAGGAGTAGGACATTACTGACACTTTGTGCCTAGGAAAGTCGTTGGTCCCAGTTGTCATCTTGGTCTTTATTCATAGATAGACGCCAGAAAATCTGACCATCAGTCTATACCAGGACTATCATGTTTCTCCGTAACTGGGTTGTGGAGGTCTGATGCCTAGTCGCTCCATATAAAACAGGTATTCAACCGCATTCTTAAGACTGTAAGCCGACCCCAAGATAGTCGGGAAAAGGCTAGGGAGATGATCAAGAATATCTTTTAATATTTTTAGACCCCCATTTATTAACACTAGGCGGCTTATTCTATTCTCGCTGAGTTTCTTTCCAGATGTACTCCATAGGAAACGACCTATTGGAGCCATGCGCTTTCTGACATTTTATAAGTGCCCACAAAGGCCTATGTGACATAAAATAATTATCATTGTGTGAATAGAGAAACACAATATTTGTTTTACCTTGATATAAATAGGGAACAGGCATTAATCATGTTTTTATTCAATGATAGACTAGCGACCAACCACAGCTGCTGTTAGAAATCTTTGAAATTCTCGGCTTTTCTTTACTATTAAAATACACGTATTATACACCTAAACCTTTTTCATAAATTACTCTGTCTATATGTGAAAACTTCATAAGGATTTGTTTAATAGTTTTAAAGTTTATCGCGTCCTTATAGACACAGGGAACTTTGTTTTATAATACGATAGGAATAACATATTCAAGAATATTACGCCTGTTATATAACGCCTGTATGGCGACCGGGCACCGGAAGACAGCGTTGGAGGGCTTCCCACAAGGTGGACTCATGAATTGGTGAGAATCGTGGGAATGCGATGGATGCGAGATGTACAGAATCTTCATTCTGGCGACACTTGGAAAAAGTTATGTTCAACAGTGGACTTCCCTAGGTTTAAATGATGATGATGATGATTTCGCCTGTATTTCTAGCAGGAGTAAATAACATTTTTTCATACAGGTCATCATCACGCCTTTAAGCGGGAAGAGGCAGACCTTGGTTGCAGGTTTATTTAATAGTCACCGTGGCCCTGGAAGGCAACTGGCAACTGAAGAAGCACAGGATGGTTTTCGACAGTAAGTCTTATACTCCCTCTCGCTCCACTCAGAGCGAGAGAAGTTTGCTGATGACTAAGGGTTTTTTGATGTGTACCTGCATTTTGTCATTGTCAGGACCAATAAATATGTGTTCACTATATTTTCTGAAGGGTTATTAAACAAAGCTAAATATGTGTAGTAGGTACAAACACATTTAGCTAGTTACTTCCCTTATAGTTTATAAGTCTCTTTAGGGCCAAAACACTTGGCATACAGGAGAGGGAATGGATGGCGGTCACCTCCTTGCCATTACTTGCCAAGCTGTAATGTAAGCTAAGAAAGCGACTGAAAACGTGAGACTGGGGCAAGCATCACGCCCTGAACCCCACCGAAGACGCTCCAGGCATCAGGAAACGCAGGATGATTTCCAGACACCATAGGCAAGGGCTTGCGGAGTATCCAAGCTATCTTTGAGATAAGATGTCAACAAAATTTAAAGGGTCAGTTAAGGCCGACGTCAGCTAGGGCGTTTGCGGATTGTTCGAAGGACTTACCGTAGCCCAATAAAAAGGGCAACTGAAGGGGCACTGTGAGTTTTAGTCAGTAAAAGTCTAAAACTTCCTCTTACTCCACCCAGAGTGGGATGGGACCAGTATGGCCGGTGCCTGCTAAGGCGGAAATGTTAAAAATAGTGGACCTACTAGGAGGACTGATACGATAGAAAATTGAGTTGATGATAGCATAACGGGTGACAGGACAGAATGGAAGAAAAAAGCATGCTGCGCTGACCCCAAATAAAAGAGGATAAGGGCAGGAAGAAGAAGTGGACGTACTAGACTGCACGGGTAACAAATGGATATTGCTGGGTTTTAGTCAATAAGTCCGACACGTTTTCTCGTTCCAACCTAGAGCGGAGAAGTCATTTGAGACTTTTGTTAAGGTAAGAAATTATCATAATGACTTCTCCCGTTCTTGGGCGGATCGGGAGGGTAAGTCAGACTTTTACTGACTTAAACCCACTCCATGTTCCTTCTTTGCCTTCGTTACAGGGTTCCCAGGGAGTCATTTGATGACAGGGACCCCAAAAAAAATTGCACTGGAGCAATACTAATAGGACCTAGAATTACTGTAAGCTGACAGCCACGGCTTTGACTAGTAGCTACTTCAATATCAACGTCAGTATAGAATTCTAAATAATATTTTTAAACTTGGAATAATGACTGCTTATTGAAAAGCAATATTACAAGTGTTATAGAGTGAGACTGTGGCCCTAGAATGCTAAGGGTAACTGATGGTCTTCTCGTTCCAACCAAGCACACGATGCTATAATGCAGCAAATTCTAAATTAATTTGTACTTCAATAGCGTAACTGAAGTTCTAAAATACCGGCTCAGTCCTAATTTACTCTCCAAATCTCCTACAAATTACAAATTTTTCTATTTAATTACTTATGTTTTTCTGCCAAAGAACATAAAGGATGTAACATTTTTTGATTTGAATTGCTAGAAGGATTTTCGTTGTGAGGATAAACGAATAAGTAAATTAATTTTACTTTTAACCCTACATTACTACTCATGTTGCGACGTACAAAGAAACTACTCATACGCCCGCGAGGCGCATCATATTGACTAATGATTTATTCAAAACCTATAAGTATAATTGCTAATGTTTTCACTGTTTATATATTTGTGTATATTACTAAAAAGGAAAAACCGCAATTTTGAATAATATTTATATATTTTTATTATAAAATCATTAATCAAATAAATGTTAGGAACAAATTTAAGGAACTTAGGCAATTAAACAGTCTTCTCATTAAAAATTAAAAAAAAACTTCTTTAAGTTTACACTTCTCTTAAAAAATAGTAAATAATGAAGTAATTAACTAAAAAAAAAAATAAGAAAGTAACAAAAAAATATTTTGGATGCATTCGATACAAACATAAACTTGATGTTCGCTGCAAATAGATTTTTGACACTTTAGATGTACAATAAGAGCAATTTTTCTTTTTTTTGGCGGTGGTGGACCCTCATTTTCTACAGCAGAGTAATCGAAAGGTTTTTCAGGATGACTTCGATATAATTCCGGAAATTGCGTTTCAACGTAGGTGCTTCTAATCTTTTTTGTAGTTTTATCAGCAGTTTATCTTAGTTTTATCTTCTGTGACTCTTCTATTACTGTTCATGATGTTGAAATTTCAAAACGTACCTAAAAAAGATAAAACACACCGGCAGTAACTAAAATTACAAAAAAAAACACTAACAAAATAATTTAGTGTATAGCGCAAAACTTACATACAAGCTACTCATACGTCTTTGGAGCGCCAAGGGTAGTAATATCAAAAAAACTAGCAGACTTACCGTAACGCAACCACCGTCATTTGACACGTGCTGGCGATGACTGAGATGTCCTTGAACGTCAATGCCGTACGCGCGAAGGATAAAAAGAGAGAGCAATATATCAAAAACGCGGGCGCCTCTGCGACGTAGAGTAGTAATCTAGGGTTAATCTATTGAAATAGGCTGACTTTAAATATATTCTACTGGAATACATGATTTACTCCATTCTTCCTGATTTCCCGTAGTTATTTCTTTATTTAAATTAGGGTAATGTAGTTAGGCATATGTCCAGCAGTGGATGATGATGATGAAAGTAGTTAATTTAGGAGAGTGGAGTACGTAACTACATCATAATAATTACTATAACTTTAATTAACTATTAAAATTAAGTTAAGATTAGTAATTATGAATACTAGTGTGACGAAGGTATTGTTTTAGCATAATTAATAATGGCTTGAATATTCTCATTAACTAATAATTATAAAATAAAATGATATGGTGATTAAATGTTTAATGTAAATAAACTATGTAGGTAGTCAATGCGCTTGATGATTATCAATTTTTATTATGAAATTTATTAAACATGATGAAGATAATGATGAACGCTGAAATATATAAATTACTAAAACCTAAAAGTAAATTCAACATCTACAAAAAAATTACAAAGTAAAAGTGAATGAACGCGCTAATCTCAGGAACTCTTGGTACGAATCGAAAAAATATTTTTGTGTAGGATAGCCCAATTATCGAGCTATAACATCACGCTATGACCCATGGAAGCAGAGCAGAAACCAGACGCTAGAGACGGTACTTAAAAAAAACCTTTAGCTCTAAAAAATCAAGAACTAACAGACTTGTTCTCAGTGACTTAGGCGGCTGACCTCATGTGCCTTCTTCTTGCACAACAATTCAGCAGCTAATCATAAATACAAGATGCCAAACGATTTAACAACGCTCAAAACAAAGTTCCTGAAATCTAGAGATGAAGGAAGATATGATCTATTTAGTAATAAGCGTCAGTTTCAATAAGAACGAACCAAAACGATCCTAAAGCTTCTCCTGACAGTTCCCAGAAAATGGTGTTTTTCAACAGTTCCTTGCTGCAAAGACATTCAAGGGCGATCCCGAGAAGTTTTAATAATCGAAATAGTCGTCAAAATAAACCATCGAATCAACCATCGATTCGTCGTTCTACAAAATAATCGAGATGTTTTTCGATTGTTACGAGTCTACAGACTTGACCACTAGTTTGCGATTGTTCGAATCAGTCTCTCTCACTTGTAACTATGAACCATCGAGGAATAACTCGCGAATGAACGCGCCATACGCTAGTCGCAATAACAGACTCGAGTCAAAATCGAAATGTTGGAACAATCGAATAAAACTTCTCGAAATCGCATCGCTACATTCAAGTGACGCCAAGGCTCCCACTTACCTTGGCCGCAGTTCTGTTCCAGATGACAACTTTGTGTCCTGAGTTGAGCAGGTTCTTCACCACGCCGCTGCCCATGATGCCCAGCCCGAGGAAGCCGAACTTCATCTGACTGGCTTGGATGTTCTTCTCCAGGAGTGTCTCTGATACGTTTTCCAAGTCGAGCGGGGGAGTGTCCTGAGGAAAGGCGGAAAGGGACTTTATAGAAAGGGCTTCTGTTTTTTAGTTGAACTTAATTATGAAGTATCGTATGGTGTTCGGACGGAAAGAATAGCACTATCCCATCTCTTCCCATGGGTGTAGTAAGAGGTGACTAAGGGAGAATAGGCATTCTGTGCATTACAAGAACCACACCCGCTGTTTGCTGGTTGGCGATCGCACAATCCGCTTGCCAAGCGTGGCGATTATGGTAAACCCTCTGGATGTACTAAAGGTACAACTATATCTGAAGAGTACCTTACGAAATTCTATGTTTTTAAGCAATTGAGATGCAATTTTTATTTTGTGTATTTGTACCGCTGGGTTTTGGGTTCGACTCCCGTAAGGTTCAAATATTAACTGAACGTGAATCGAACCCAACATCGCAGGATTTAATAACCACATATTACCCTGTTGAATTAATAATTGAATTAATATTCGCTTCTAAAGGTCTTCGCAACAATTTTCGACCCCAAACAGGTAACACAAAGACTATTTCCATTTCATAATTTAGGTACGAATGTAAAACATAAATAAATCTATAAATAATTCGATTGAAATTATTTCTTTGTTTTAAACACCTGTGTGTGATTTCATAAATCCAGAATTAAATAATTCAAATTACGTTTAAATTTGGTTAAATACAGTGTTCACGTGCAGTTCAAAGTCTCTTTGTTTTGAATACTAATTAATTTTCAGTAATGGAACAGTGAGCGGTAATCCAAATTGACAATGGCATGCATTGTAGGGAGGCTAGGGTGGATTGGCCAGTAAGCTCATTGTATTACACAGAATATGTGTGTGTGTACTAAAGTCAGACATAGGGTGATTATTTTGTAACAGTCAAAAATTTAAAATTTTAAAAACCCCCGACTACTCTCATCCCCTCAGGTCTTGATGACCTTGAAGACCTGAACCGATTTCCACCAAACATAGCTAAGAACACTCTCGACTGATATACCTTTCAAACAAAAGAAAAATCATTAAAATCGGATCATCCGTTTGGGAGCTACGATGCCACAGACAGACACATACACATTTACACACACAGACACGTCAAATTTATAACACCCCGTCGTTTATGCGTCGGGGGTTAAAAAATAAGTGTGTACTACGTAAACGTCGTACTCACATTGGCAAGTAGCCCAACAGTTAACGTTAAAACAGTGTAACGACCTACAGGACCTGTTGCACTTGTCGTGAAGCACTGATATGTTGGCAGGAATTCAACAAAATGCAACACACATTACGAGGCGGACAGATCACTAAGGGCGATGTTCACCGACACCAAATCGACTGTTTTAATATTAAAACGGCTGTTTTAGCAATATTTCCTGTTCCTTATCGTCGGTTATTGACGTTAATCAGATGGTTATCTTAAACTTATGTCGGTGCACATGGCCCTTAGTTACTTTTTCAAAAACCTCCTGAAGAAAGACCATAAATTATCTTTTTTAAGATAGGCTCTTAATAAGCTAGTGCGCCTCACCATCAACGATTGTATCACTGCTTACCATCAGATGGGATCGCAGTCAAGCACTAGTTTATAACAAAATAAAAAAAAAATGGCTCGCGTTTGACCACTATCTCACCTGATGGTAAGCGATGCAGTGGCCGACGATGGAGCACGCTTGCCTATTCACTCTTGACTTAAAGACCCCTAAGTTGTACTTTTATGCTCTCTCATCTCATACCGTCACAAACTTCATGGATTATTTTATACCGTTCCAAAAATATCAGGAGGAACTCAAGTTTAAACAACGCTTGCCAAGGTTGGTCTATGAATGGGGACCATCTTATAAAATACCGAGTTTCCTTCGTGCCTCGGAAAGCACGCTAAGCCGTAGGTCCCGGCTGTCATTTGTAGATCTTTGGCAGTCGTTACGGAGTCAGAAGCCAGTAAATCTGACTCCAGTCTTGCCATGAAGTACCGTGTTACCCCAGTTAATGGGTTGTGGAGGTCTGGTAGGCAGCCGCTCCTCGTAAAATACTGGTATTCAGCTAAATCCCTCTTGACTGGAAGCCGATCCCAATATAGTTGGGAAAAAGGCTAGGAAGATAATAGATAGTCAAAAATATCAATATTCGGCAAGGTGGTTTACCCACCAGGTTACCATGTTGGAAATACATTTCATATCTAATCCCTCAGCTTTATAAATTCACCCCTCGTTACTCTAATTAAACAGTACTAAATCTTCTTCTTCTTCTTACTGCCCTTATCCCATATTATTTGGGGTCGGCGCAACACGTTTTCTTCTCGGCCACCCTAGTTTGAGAGGCAGGATTCATTAATTTAAAGGTTACAAATGTTGCTATTTAATAGTTGCTATATTTACAATTATGTACAATTATGTAACGCTTTTGTGCTAATAATTTTTTTTATTTATTATTTATTTATTCTTCCATTCTGTCCTGTCATCCGTCAGACTATCATCAACTCCCTTTTCCTTCATATCGCTTCTCACACAATCCATCCATGTTTTGTTTGGCCTCCCAATCAATCTCCATCTATTTAACAGTACTAAATAAAGCAAGAAAAAGTATTTGATGGACCTTACACACACACACAAATAAATAGTATCAACAAAACATCATTTTTTTTTAATTGTTATAAACTAGTGCTTGACTGCGATTCCACCTGATGGTAAGCAGTGGTGCAATCGTTGATGATGAGGCTCTAGCTTATTAAGAGCAATGGTAATCGATGCAAACAAGCCTTGACTAGTTAGCCAGCTTTCGAATATTCCAATTTTAACGTAGGTACTAATGTCAAGCAATTTGAGTATTTTCTGGGGCCTACTACTACTATATTTGGTATTGTTCGTAAAGTCGTTGAGCTCCTTAGTAGTCCTGAGTTGAGCTCTCTGAAAACTGACAATTGCTTGCACTCAAAGTCAAAGTGGTTTTATTTTACATAGGCCTACATGGGCACTTATAAAACGACTGGACAGGTCCACTCAAATTTGTATGGTTCTGATTCTATTTGCTATGATTCAATATACACGTACAAAATGTTTTGGGAGTACATTTATTATGCGTACAGCTAAAGAGTGGAATTCCCTGCCGGGGTCTGTGTTTCCTGATAGCTACAACCTAGGGTCTTTAAGTCAAGAGTGAATAGGTTACTTCTAGGCAAGTGTGCTCCATCGTCGACCATATGATCGCTTACCATCAGGTGAGATGCGGTCAAGCGCGAGCCTATCAATAATAAAAAATATATATATTAGCTTTTGTTAGCGGCTTCACCTGCGTTATATTAGAAGATATAATAATAAATATAGATAAAAAAGCACACAAATAAAACACCCTCTTCCACAACAGCGCTTTATTAATTAGGGTGCGCAAAAACGTTTACCAATAAATGAAACCAGACGAAAATGTATTACATTGTAAATTCACTCATAAAACTAAAGCATCAAAGTTTAAATTCGTTCATGATTGATGGCACAAAGGAAGGGTGAAATCCGAGTGAATGATGCAATATACCTGTATGTATGGACATTTTGTATTGTATGTATGTATGTTTGTGTAATGCATTCCTTCTATGACTGAGATTCAATAATCAATACCCCTGTCTGCTGGACATCAACGTGGTCAGCTCGAAGCCGGCCAGATTTATAGTTTCATCACTGTATTTATTTGCATATTCGTGTGTCGAACGGATTATGGTTTTGGTACGTATGATTTTACAGTAGAACAAAAAAAATGCTACAGTTGGTCTGGCATTATGTTGAACTGACCCTTAGTGAAGCGACTGGGTTTCGACGTAGCCTTAAGACACACCATGTTATTGAATTATTTTCTTTACATTTTTACTTTTTTACCTCGTAAGTATTTGTGTCTTCATTGCGTGTCTGTTTTAAATAAAAACCTTTTTGTTTGGTCGTTTTCTATGAAGAAGAATCGACAAGAAACTCCACAGTTACTCTAAGATTAAAAATACATACAAATATAATTAAAAATCTGGTATGATAGTCGTGGAGGAGGGTGGAGATAATCAGTTGTCTAATGTATTGATGCTAGGGGTGTTAAGCTGGCAACAGGAGCGTGCTTGTAGACAGCGAGCAATGGGGTGCTCGTTCTCTAGCCGACTGGTAAGGACCAAGTCTGGGTCAACAGCGCGTTGTGTTCCACGCGCGCCTTAAAAAGATGACAGCGAGATTGACAGAGCCAGTTAGGGTAAATTCCCACAAGAGTAACTTAGGGCATGGACCCATGTCTACGGTTCGGCGCCGTTTGCCGTGCAACGGTACGGCACCGCCGCCGGCTGATGGCGCGGCGTCGTGTGCGGCACGGTACCGCGAACGGTGCACCGTCCATTGCTCCTCAGTCGATCGAATCAACAGCGAAATATCGACTGAAAGGGGCAATGGATGGCGCACCGTTCGCGGTACCGTGGTGCGGCACGGCGCCGCGCCATCCGCCGTCGGCGGTGCCGTACCGTTGCACGGCAAACGGCGCCGCACCGTAGACATGGGTCCACGCCCTTAGTCCCTTACAAAAGAGCAACTGAAAAACACTGTAGGTTTTTATCAGTAAAAGTCTGACACCAGTTATTTGACGACTTCCCACGTAAAAACAAAATATTAATCTAGCAATCATGAGTTCGAAACCTAATAACCATAAGTGGACGTGCGCTCGCCTAGCAACACAAGTATAATCTTATCGGCTTAGAGAGCGCGCCATAGGGGACGGCCAGGCGACCCCTTTCATTATATACCCCCTATTATAGAGTAGGGAACAGAGCTTTTATGATTTTTGTGCATCTGCCTGAATAAATTTATTGATTCATTCGCTTGACACTAATTGACGTTGCATAAAATTTGGCCTGAGGACCTACTTCTAGCTCTTAGCGTAATTCATTTGACGACCTAAACTGAAATGTTAGAGGGCGAGTTAGAGGGTGTATCTCTCTGGCATGGCTGACATATTAACGGCTCAGGCGCAAAACGTCTCTTTCGCAGAATGTCCCATGGTCGTAAAACGTCTCGTTCGCAAAATGTCGCGCCAGGGACTTAAGAATAAAATTTTTATTTTCAAAACAAAAAATCATTTATTAAAATTAAAGTGCAATTATGATGTTACAATTTTGTTACTTAAATTTACTTAAGTCATCATCATCATCTGCCTAGCCTTTTCCCAACTATATTGGGGTCGGCTTCCAGTCAAGCCGGATTTAGCTGATTACCAGTATTTTACGAGGAGCGGCTGCCTGTTAGACCTCCACAACCCATTAACTGGGGTAACACGGTATTTCATGGCTTCTAACCATCCGTCATGGTGTCAATTGTGGTGTCATGGTGTCAATTGTGGATCTTTGGCAGTCGTTACTGCCAAAGATTCACAAATGACAGCCGGGACCAACGGCTTAACGTGCTCTCCGAGGCACGGAGGAAACTCGGTATGTTAAGATAGTCACCCATCCATAGACCAACCTTGGCAAGCGTTGCTTAACCTTGAAGATCGACCCGTGCGGCTGTTATTATCTAGCCACGAGCTCCTCCATTGACCCGTCCACGTTTATAGGTTTTAGTGAATGGGTCTGCACTTGAGCACGAGCTCGCCTCATGAACAGCAATGAACAAGTTCTCAGAAGACGCGTGCTTGCTCATAAGAAGCCCGCTCACTATTGCCACGCTAATACGTGGGTATTTCGACATGTTATGGCTACAGAGGATCTAATTAAAATCATCTTATGCCTAGGAACCTTTTTTTTTTGCCTTCTCCCGCTCTGGGCGGAGCGAGAGGGCGTGTCAGACTTTTACTGACTAAAACGCACTCCTGTTCCTTCTTTGCCCTAATTCCGGGGTCCCGGGGATGTCTTTCGTCAACCTAGGTCCCAGAAGCCTTCAGCCCTACCGGGCCCCTACAGTTTGCTGACATCTCTTTGAGGCGCGCGTGGAACAATACGCGCCGTCGACGTCATGGGCTTGGTCCGGACTGTTACCAGACGTCCGGACGGCGAGCTACCCATTGCTCGCCGTCCGTAAGCATCCGCCTACGGTGGCTGGAAATCGGGATCAGAATCCCGGCGACAGGGGCGTGAGGGCCATGCCCTCTCGCGTGCGGCCACCTCCTTCGCTAGCATTACTGCTTTGCAGAATGATGCAACCGCCTGCCACTCCATGTCTAGGACCTTCACAGCTAACTTGGGCGGTCTGATGCAGTTGAAAACCAGTCTTCCACTTGGAGTGACAGCTTTTCTCACCTCCACAATCCAGTAACTGGGTAACATGACATATGTCTTAGCAGGATTGGTTATCAAACTTTTGGGCCAGTCCAGACCACTTGACTCCTGATGATGTTGCTTTATCTCATGCCATTGCTATTCTTGTAGTTAATATAGTTATTTCACTACCGTTGGTAATCAGCCAGAGTTTATGTAAATAAAAAAATAATTTATTTAAGTGGGAAAAATATCTGGTCAGGAACTGCAGATGAAGACTGCTTGTCTGACGTTTGGGCCAATACAAATCATTTGACTTCCATAAATGATTCTTTGTTTTGTGCCATTGCTATTCTTGTAGTCAGTTCTGTTTCACTACTGTTGCTGTAGCAGCCAGGGAATTTATGTAAATAAAAATAATATTTATTTATGTGGGAGAAATGTCTGATCAAGATTTGTAGACTAAGGGCGGGTTGAGGTCTTAAACTAGTATTTCGAATTAAGAACGTCTCAAAACCCTATTTAATGTTTGAATCCCCAACCGGTCCTATGAGACCGTGCTGTTATTGTTACTATTGTGTCTCGTTTCGCGGGTATGTGATATATTAAATGCCAAATTTCAGATTTTACAGATTTTGAAATTAAAGCAGAAACATTCTACTTCAAATGCTTAAATCAGAAATTGGGGGCAAGACTACTTGTCTGACGTTTGGGCCAATCCATACCACTTGACTTCCAAAAGTGATTCTTTGTTTCGTGCTATTGCTATTTCTGCATAATTTAGAACCTCCATCTGTTTCGTTACAGATGATTTCAACCAAATTCTGTTCCAGTTTTGAGCAGGATTGAAAACATAGAGACAATTTTCTACGAGCAGTGATGATCACTTTTCTATTATCTGGTCATCTATTCAAAAATTAGAAACATTTATTTCAAATAAACCATTTAGAATGCACTATGCTAGCCACATCTGACGCTAAATTGCACTTTATTGATTGTCTAACTCTATGGAATCATATTATAGTGGGAATCAGCAAAACTTTCTTGTCATTGGAGTTGTATTTTAACTTGGACTTGTGTTAGGATAAATAAAAGACTTTCTAAAGAAATCGATGATTTATTTGTAAATAATACAATATGATATTTTTTTTTATAAAATACTAAATTCATATTTTTCAAACAGACATCAAATTCGATCATTGTACGGTCAGCAACGAAAATTGATATTTTCTTTCATCTAAATACATTCGAATAATTCGATTCACTGCTTTTCAGCATTTTATGTTATATCTAAGAGATTTTATCCTAATAACTGTACATTTTCGTTTTTAAATATTTGTACTCACTATCTTATTATAAAACCGACTTCCACTGCTGACCATACTGGCATAACAATTTAGAAAAAAATCTAATATCTTTGGTTTACTTTACAATGACATAGTACAATGATTTAGAATCTAATTAAGAACACACAATAATGATCAAAACTACACTTACCTCGCTTCGCCTTTCGGCAATGCACAAAAAGTATCGGCCGGTTTCTGAATTAAGAATTTGAAACTGAAGTAGTATTTGTCAAACTCAAGCTTGAAAATCTGTCAGACTTTTTTTTGGCAAGAATGTTATTTTTTGAGTTGAAAAGATGAGTCTCAATTCGGAAATCGGTGATAATTCTTTAGTTTTTGATATTCTTACACTTCACACTAAGTACGTAGACGTTTATTTAAAAAACGCGCGCGCACGACTCTCGCGCGTGTTTCGCGTGGCGCCCATTTTAGGCTTGCGGGTCGCTGCGGCGCGCGCGGGCGACGCCTCCAAGCGCTTAACGCGAGAGCTTGCCCGAGTGGAGGCCTGGTGCAAAAGAAACTGTATTCGCAACTAAACGCTGGGCTTAAACGCCAAATTGTAAATAAATGCTCACCAAAAAACCGAACCTAATTCATTGAGTTTATTATTTTTTAAGCCGGTAATTTGTAATTTTGAAGGAAAATAGTTTGTGAGCAGGCTAAGGCCTACCCGAGGTTTTAATGCCTTATATGACGGGGTATTTTTTGTAGTTTAGTTTAAAAATATTTTGGTGAGCGTTTAACTAAATTACAAACAGATAAAAAGGTTACTTACTGGGCGCAGAATGTTTGAGGGACGATGCAGCAGGCTGGATTTCTTGGAGAATGAATGGTTGAGCATCGAGGGCTTCTCGTTGGCGGCGTCGATGTCTGTGTAGGAGCGCGACACCTTGCTCTTCTTGCGCGGCGTCGACTTGCTGGCAGACGACGACCGTTTTATAGGCTTCACCTTTGAAATGCCCAAACGTATCTATAAATATTGAGAATGGTCATTTGTGAAGTGGTGACGTTTCTGATAAGCCATTACCAACATGCTTTTCCTTTAACCAAGTTTTTGTGATGTCCGAAATTTGATGATATAACGTTGCTTGGATTTCAGGCAGTTGTGATATGGACTGGTATCTTTCACAGACAGGCATGAGTGTAGCTTGATGAATAAATAACGATGGCATGCAATCATGCGTGAAGATAGATCATGCTATGTTAGTGTGTAGAGCTGTTATTTTGACTCGGTGAGAGTGACTGATTCGAATAATCGAATCATCTCAATTATAGAACGGTGAGTCGATGGTTTATTTTAACGATTATTGCTATTGTTAAAACATATCGGAATTACCCATCGCTAGAAGAGAGTGGTCAGTCAGGAGCAAATGAAGCGTCTCAATTATTTCTACCAAAATAGTTAATTGTTTAACTTCAGCCTGTTAAGGTTTACTCAAGTGCATTGAAAATATGCAAGGTAATTAATTGCTTTGTATATTAAATAATAACCCTACTTTATTGGATTTTTTGGTTTTTGAATTTGTCTAAACTTTTGGTGTATCAGGTATTGGTATTAATTTATATTGTAAATACGAAAGTCTGTAACAGCATCGCAAGGCGTGACCTCTAAAGACCTGTTGTGTTGTTACTAAAATTGTCAATCATCCTAAAGGATTGGCCGGAAGTGGCTTAAGATAGAAGAGAGTGGAAAAAAGGAATGGAGGCCTTTGCCCGGCAGTGGGTTTTATAATTCTAAAATTTAAAATAAATAAATAATTACTGCTGCTATGGCCATAGTCAAAATTGTCATAGACGGTCAATTTCTTAAAGTAAACAAGGACTCATTAGTATGCTTGCAAAATCAAAATTATTTTATTTTACAAAGGCCTGCATGGGCACTTATATGTAGAACGTCAGAAGATAGTGCACGGTTCCAATTGGTTGTTTCCTTTGTTTGATCATTTCTTCTTTAAGGTTGTCACCGTGTCCCCCAGATCGAAGGCAACGAAGGAACATGGGTAGGGGTTTAGTCAGTAAGAGTCTGACACGCCCTCCCACTTCGCCCAAGAGTGGGAGAAGTCATTCTGATGGTTCCCCTACCATAAAAGAAAATAAAAATACCAACCTTAGGCGTGGAGCTCTTTTTCTTGGAAGTAGTGGGTTCTGCAGCGGCGGGGCCGGCCTCCTCCTCGTCGGCTGGCTTCTCCTCGTGGCTGTCTTCCTCCTCGGCCGCCTCGTCGTCCTTTAGCTTGTCGAAGTCTTCCTCTGTGTTGCGCACGTGCTCGTCCAGGTCGCCGAATTTCTGGACAGGGATTTGGATTTGTTAGTCAAATTATTTAATTTTTGGGTGACAAGTATTTTTTTTGAAACCATGTTTTTTTAGCTAGGAAATCATCGAGCAGGAGAGTGTCAGACTTTTACAGACTAGCATTCCTCTGTTGCTTTTTTGCCTCGCATTCCAAGGTCCCGGGTTTTCTTTTCAGAAGCAAACCCATTGTCCAAGTAGGCTTCGACCCTGCTCGGCCCCTAAACTACCGAACCCAAAGCCCCAGTAAGCTTTGACCCTTTGTGCGCAATGACTTATTTTTCATGTTATTGCCCCTACACTATAGTCTTTTTTACTTAGCATGGGTTGGGTGACAGCAGGACGAAAATATGCATCTTTAAGATAAGAGAAAAGGATAGATAGCTACATTGTATGAATCTGACAGCTGTCACCGAAACCATCCTATAACAAATTTAGTATAGTAATTATTTCCCTCTTTTTCTTTTCCTCCTGCAGCATGAAAATTGCTTCTCCTCATACTGTTTGGATTACAGCAAAACCCCCATATGTTTAAATCTTGTAAACACTAACAGTGAAGTTCCTACAGTTGACAGGCCATGTTTTATTTGTAGACTAAATTGCCAGCTCTTACGGATCATAGACCATTACATTGTAAGCACATTATTGTATCCACATTTAGATCATGACTTTGTAAATCTGAGCTTGCTAAGTACTAGCTTAATCCAGCGTCATTGTCATATTTCAGAGGTGATAACAAGGACATTTTAAAATAAAAAGTTAAAGAAAACTAGATTTTATAAAATTTACCATTATATTTGTTCATTCTGTTATTTTTTTCGTTCTCTTCTTAACAAATACTCTTAAATCGATACGCGTAACATAAGCGTGCATACAAGATAACTAGACGGCCATCTTAAAGAGTCCGCCATATTGAATTTAAAATGACGTCACAAAATGGCGTCACATAAAACCAAGCATTGTCTGTCTCACAAACCAAACATGACAGAAACTCAATGTTTTTATGTATATTTCCAATAATCCTATTGAGAAGATATCCATCTTAGGGGATATGAGGGTGGAACAAACGGTTTTTGAGGTAGGTACGTTGTTTGTTCTGGAGAGGCCCAACAGACTCAAGCCCAACTAGTATAACAAAATGAGCCTACCTCTGGGTTGACGATAAACTCTTCGATCTGATTGACGGCCTCCTTGAAAGCGGCGGTCTTGCACGATTTGATGAGCTGGTCCTTGAATTCCTGGTAGGGTTTGATGTTGTTGTCCTCGATCCACGCACTGTTGACAATAAACCGACATCAGTAATCAGCTCAGGACACGTTGGCACGTTTAGACTAAGAGGTAGTTTGAAAAAGTTATCGGGCCCTGGACCCCAAAGCGCAATTGAAGGATCATGGGGTGGGTATTAGTCAGAGGAGTACCATGACTTTAAAAGTAAGATTGTTTTAGTCTTATTCAAGTGTGGGTAAGAGATAGAACTAGACAACCGGTATAGCTGCGTCTCCTTTTAACTCACATATACACACAGAAACACACTCGCAGACACCCACATACACACACACACACATTGACACACACTCTCGAATACGTAGAAGCACATCCCTCGTCCTTATTGCGGACAATAGGGGGTGTATATTGCACTCACGTACGCGTTTCCTGATAGCTATGTTTAATTTTAATTATTATACTATGATTTTTATTTTTTGTTTGTATAAACATCTCCACTCACTGTAATATCTAGAGTTCATACGTGAGGGCATTCAAAATTGTAATTTTTGAAGGTGTGAGCCTGGAGTTCTGTCACACAGGTCTTGAACCCAGTATAGACTCCAGTTCTCACAAGGGTTAAATCTTGGAATCAATATTGTTACTGTTAACCCTGTACCTTTTTGAGAGAAACAAATAAATATTATTATTATTATTAGCTGTCTCTTAGCCACACTGGTAACCCACCAGGGCCTCAAGTCTGCTATTAGAATTGTATCAGAATTTTCGATATTAGCAGATTGAGGCCCTGGTCTGCACTCCTTTTCGCTCCGCCCAGTTCACGAGAAGTAAATTGATGGATTCTCACTACAAAAACGGGTCGATCATATTTTGCAGGACATTTGATATACAATATCCGCAATGGTTGAGAGATTGGCTGGTCGATTTTCGCACGG
Source organism: Mythimna separata (assembly GCA_030763345.1). Taxonomy (NCBI): domain Eukaryota; kingdom Metazoa; phylum Arthropoda; class Insecta; order Lepidoptera; family Noctuidae; genus Mythimna; species Mythimna separata. Next base: position 21,089,083 of record CM061174.1, read on the forward strand.
AATAAAGATAGATTGTTATTCTTAGTCTTAGTGTCTTGTATATGCGAGATTACATGTTTGTGAACACACCCACGAATCATTCCTCGTGTGGGCCAATGCTTTTTATAGGAAGTAAAGAAAAAAGAAGGTTATGATAGAAAACTCAATGATGTCCCTTAGAACCTCGACAAAGTATACTGATTATCAGATCTTTTTTAGCTGTTTCGATGTTGCTGTTTGTCCTATAAATATTGCCAGCGTCTTCATTTACTGACGTACGGACGTCTTCACATTGTACAGTGTGTGCAAGTGCAGTGTAGTACAATAATATGAAAAAGTCTTGGCGACAGTAAACAGTTGCACAGCATATGCTTCTTTAATTCATGAATCCCCGACCGGTCTCATTGGGCCGCGCTGTTATTGTTTTACTATTGTGTCTGTGTAAATCCGTATCACGGATAAATGAAATAACATCCCCTACTCGGTAGCAACTAGGAATATACCTGCGTCCGTACTGCACCCCGAACTACAACTACCAAATTGCTAAGTGGTTTACATATATTTTAGCCACGCCACTTTTTTTTAGTTTGGTAATTATTTTTTTGGTAAGAATGTATTTTGGAAAGTGTGCTCAGGAATTACATCACTTGATTCAGCCATCATATTTTTACCATTGGACATCGCGACGTACGGCGGGGATTCACCCTTACATTGTTGACAGCTCTACGGTCCGGACTAAGCGCTACGCCTAAACGTTAATACCGCGTGTACATCGAAGGAGTGTAACAGGTTGCCTATTGCGGTCTTCCCGTCCGATTATAATTAGGTGTCTTCAAAGCTAAAGTGAACCGGTTTTTAAAAACCTAGTGCGCTTCACCATCAACGATTGCATCACTACCTACCATCAGATGGGATCGCAGTCAAGCACTAGTTCAAAAAAAAAAGATCAAATGACTTCTCCAGCTCTAGAAAATGAATTTAAGTTAAATGAAGGATTTCTTTTTCAGGCCTGTTATTATTTTTCTATATAACTGTGTCAAGTAACTTAATAGGATGACCATCAGCAAACAACATTTATTTATTCTTCTTCGAATTAGCCAGTAGGGTTCACCACTCGAGAGATCCAAAATGAATCAAAGAATGCTATCTACCCTCCCACACAATGAAAGATGCCGTATCAAAACGCATGACTCATCCAGCTATGCAAAAGAAAATGTATATAACATATAGGTTCATTTTGTAGGTACATGCATTGAGGCTTGCAGCATACACCCTACGCCTCTCGGGCACAACGCCCTTGCACGCATGCGCTCTAGCGATTTTCCAAACAGAAACAAAACGAAAGTTCGTCATAAACAAATATATAGTATCGATGTCGGAATTTGCCTGCAGTATTTAATTGAATTGCAACCCCATTAATATTATAAAGACTGTGTATGTTTGGATGTATGTATATTTGTTACTCATCATCTGCCTAGCCTTTTCCCAACTATATTGGGATCGGCTTCCAGTCAAGCCGGATTTAGCTGAATACAAGTATTTTACGAGGAGCGGCTGCCTACCAGACCTCCACAACCCATTAATTGGGGTAACAACACATATTTGTTACTCTTTCACGCAAAAACAAACAGCGAATGCATTTCGATGAGACTTGTTATACAGGTAGACCATGTCGTGGAATATACGACATGGTAACAAGTGTCAAGTATGATATTGCATATTGGATACTTTTTATCCAGGAAGTATGTTCCCTTGGAATAATTTTCTACTATCATGCGGGTAAAACCACTGACAACACCTAGTTTTAAATAACCCTAAAACAAAACAGTTTTAGCAACTGCATGTTAGCGAAGTTATTTCAAAAACTGCGTACTGAATTTATTAATCAAAAACCAAATTTATAGAAAAGTATTTAATCGCAAAATTAAATTAAGTATAATTAAAAAACAGTCCTCTTCAAATGAATTCCGCCATTAATTTTCCAGCCTCACAGAGTGCTAGGTAGATCATATTTTAAACTAGGTCGCTTGTAAAGGGTGGCGTATGGAAACGAATAATTGGAATATGAAACGAGGTCACCCGGTAGTTCTGAGAAATCCAGGGCCCAGAGCTCCGCCCGGTCAGTACCCAGAACTAGCCTGGGGATGAAATCATCAATATATGTGCAGTATAGATAGATGCACAGTAACCATGGAGATCCAATTACGCGTTCGCCGGAACCCGGTCGATACGCAGGCCGGCAGGACGCGTGATATGAAGATGATCCTAAATTGAAAACTAGCGTTTGGCTTTTGAGCGTCATTGTGATTGCATCAATGTAATACGCGTCTCCTGTACTGGAAAATTTTGAGATATTGTGTCGGTTAGGCCGCGTACTCACTTTGTTGTGACGACAAATAATCGAATAGTTTTCAATGTTGAGGCTTGTATATGTAGTTACTCAGATACCCGCGAAACGAGACACAATAGTAAAACAATAACAGCGCGGTCTCATAGGACCGGTTGGGGATTCAAACGTTAAATGGAGGTGTTCACTAATAGGACGAATAACTATCGTTTACAACTTTTTTTGCGGTGACAACAGATTTTCATGACATTGAGCTATCAAGACAGTCGTAAAGCGAAAAAAAAAAACTGATGTGCACACGACAAAGCAACTGCCGTGAAACGGTTAGGTACGATAGTCGCTAAACAATAAAAAAAAATACGACCAACACTCGTTATTATGGGAATATCTAGAGACGATAGTCGTCCGACGATAAATTAACCGTTATGACATAGTACGAACACGGCCTTAGTGAGATCTATGGAAGACACCGTCACTGATACGCTATGTCAGTGTCATCGATGTTCAGCTTTTGCCATAACATATGTATCCTAACTAGCATTATAAATGTCGAAGTATAGATGTTTGTTACTTAATCACGCAAAAACGGCTGAACGAATTTGGCATGCATATGGCCTTTGACATGGAAAAGAACATAGGCTACCTTTTATCCCGATTCTAATAAACACGCGGATGGAAGCTAGTAGTAAATAAACTGTTTTTTTTTTGCGAAAACGTGACCCTTCAATACTTATCTCAAGCAAACTAACAATTGGTCAAATGCAAACGCACCTATTTAATAACCCTAACCAGTTATTAAATAGGTTCATTATCATTAGCTAGTGAGCCAAAATACTTAGCTAAATAGTATAGTTAGTGTGAATAGTCATTAGTCATCATCATCTGCCTAGCCTTTTCCCAACTACATTGGGGTCCGCTTCCAGTCAAGCCGGATTTAGCTGAAAACCAGTATTTTACGAGGAGCGGCTGCCTACCAGACCTCCATAACCTATTAGCTGGAGTAACACAGTACTTCATGGCAAGACTGGAGCCAGATTCACTGGCTTCTGACTATCCGTAACGACTGCCAAAGATCTACAAATGACAGCCGGGACCTACGGCTTAATGTGCGTTCCGAAGCACGAAGGAAATTCGTATGTTAAGATGGTCACCCATCCATAGACCAACCTTGGCAAGCGTGGCTTAACCTTGAAGATCGACCCATGCGGCTGTTATTATCTAGCCACGAGCTCATATCTCTCTCAGATTATTAAGAGACATGCTTCTTTGACGACTACCAACAATGCAAAGACATCGGAAGTCCAATAATTCCATTATCCTATCAGCATAGTGTTAAGCACAGGCCAACAAAAGATTGGCATAAATTGCCTTAACGAATTGAAGGGGAATGTTAACTGCACAATGCATTTTGCAACTCCTAGAGTTTTATGTCTCGATGTGTAGGCCAGGGATGTTATGAATATGAAATTTCGGATACGGATCGGTTACGGATATAGAAATGATTATTATACCGGATACGGAAAAAAAATATTTCGGATTATCCGTTAGTTTCGGATAATTTCGGATACAGATGTTGAATTTTGAAGAAATTTCATAAGCATAATAATTATAATAAGACGAGGAAAACAACAGAAGAAAACAAAAAATTCGCGTGTGTGTTGGCCGCTGCCCGGCCGATCAACAAAACAGCCTGCCATAACGTGTCGCAATTACGCTCCGCCCCTATCCGATATTACCCGAAACTTTTATTTCGAATCCGGTTACGATTATGGATATTATTTTATATCGGATTTCCGATAGTTTCGATTACGGTTATGGAGCTCCCTAACATCCCTGGTGTAGGCTATACTTCTTCGCAATCGGTTCGATTCACGGCAAATATTTGTGCTGCCTGGTCAATGTTATTGTGATTACTTAAAGCCATAGAAGCTACGTCACATACAAGGGTACGGTACCTATAGAGGTATAGAACAAATATACCAGGTATATGTGTCTACAGTCTACACGATATTCCCTTTCAAATATTGTGTGGTTTATGAAGTAAGAAGTATCATCATCTTCCTGCCCTTGTCCCGTTTTTTGAAGTCAGCGCAGCACGACTTTTTCTTCCATTCTGTCCTAACACTTATCACCGCTATCACTATACTAAATTGGTTATAGGATGGTTTCGGTGACAGCTGTCAGATTTATACAATATAGCTATCTATCCTTTTCTCTCATCTTAAAGATGCATATTTTCGTCCTGCTGTCACCCAACCCATGCTATTTAAAAAAGACTATAATTTATTTTTGTTTCAGATCATTTCTCACATAATGCATCCATTTTTTCTTTGGCTCTCAATCCATCCAAATGTAAAGTCTTAACTGTTTTAGTCAGTTTTTTATACCCTGAGGCTAAATTGACACAGGCAAGTGTCAAACTTACAATAAAAATGATACTTGTTCTTTTGTATTGTGACAAGTGTGACCAGCCACGTAATGTAATTTTGGTTTCAGAGATTAAAAGACAGACTTCAGTGACATGCGTTTCCTCCCTCCTCTTTATATGACCAAAACTTCTAAACCGATTTTAAAAAGTACTGATAGAAAGCTACGCTCTAGATCTGAGCGTCAAAGGCATTTTTATACCCGAAAAACTAGCGATTCTCTTGGTATATGCCACGAAAGTGGCCGAAGTTGTACTACACAAAATGAAGTCTACTTCACGGACTTCAGTCTTAAACATCAACAATCACGTTGCACGTCAAAGATCAATGTAACGTGAAATGACGTAACGGGACGCATGGTTATAACAGTTTCCTACTGCTTCACATCTCGTGTTATATTGTGCGCGGTGGCCCAAGCGCCTCTCATGTAAGAGGTTGCCGATTCTAAACCGGGCCAGTACCAATGTGATGTTTTTAATACATAAAGGGTGTAAGGGAAAGCCCTCCACAAACTTTAGTGGCTTGCTCAGTAGACGAATCTGAACATCCCTCTCACAAATTTTTCTTTCAGGAAACGAAAAAAAATCGACCTCTCCATACAAACCGTCCGATAAACTTTATAATTTCGTATGGTGAAGCTGAATTTTTTTTTTCGTTTCCTGAAAAAATAAATTTTTGGTAGGATGTTCAGATATGTCTACTGAGCAAGCCCTTAAAGTTTGTGGAGGGCTGTCCCTTACACCCTGTATTTATTTTTATAAGTTAGTGCGGCGTTTCCCCACAGACCATGTCCTGCCTTCTATTCTGCATCACGTGCCGTTACCTGTTCCCGTAAGGGCCTAATGACAGCATCAGTGGACATTGCCGTGGATGAATACTGGGCCAAGCAAGGTATTTAAAGTAATTTTGCCTTCGACACGCTAAGGGCCATGTGCACCGACACCAAATCGACTGTTTTAATATTAAAACGGCTGTTTTCGCAATATTTCCTGTTCCTTATCGTCGGTTATTGACGTTAATCAGATGGTTATTTTAAACTTATGTCGGTGCACATGGCCCTAAGAGAACTTTATCTTGGACATTACTGACACCCTGTGCCTCTGAGTACGTAAAGCCGTTAGTCCCGGTTGTCATTCGTTGATCTTTAACAGTCGTTATAGGTAGTCAGACACCAGAAAGTTTGACCATCAGTCTATCCAAGGAGTATCTAATGCCCAATAACTGGGTTGTGGAGGTCAGATAGGCAATCACTCCATGTAAACCCAGATATTCCAGCGCATTCGATTAGACTAAAAGCGGACCCCAAAGCTGATTGGAAGGGCTAGGGAGATGAGATTGTGTGCGATCGCAACTTGCAACAAAGTACACACAGATCGGTATGCTATTCCCATCCGTAGATCATACACTGCCTATCCCTTTGGGAAATAAAGGGGTAATGTCATGTCCTGCTTTGTGAAGCATATTACCGAGAATGCAACAAACTTTCATTCATGTAGGATGAGTTATAAGTCACTGAAATACAGTGACTTATAACCTTAAACTAGCGTCTTGTAAGTCTACTATATTTTTTTACATGTAATTTCATACCGCACCATTATATGTATGTAAATTGCTGTAAGTTACTTGGTAAAAAATAAACATTATTTCATATTTATTTATAATATTGGTAGCGTACTCGTGCTATGTACTCTGAGCTCTAGATTCGATTGTCATGGCCTTAGAAGTCACGTGCTCATCTTTTTTATGGTGATTACAGTGACACGCTTGGGTTCTATGGAAAATTTTCTCTTGCAGTAGTCGCCTAGATCTTTGGCAGTCGTTACGGATCGTCAGAAGCCAGTCAATCTGACTCCAGTCTTGCCAGGAAGTACCGTGTAACCCCAGTTAATGGGTTGTGGAGGTCTGGTAGGCAGCCGCTCCTCGTAAAATACTGGTATTCAGCTAAATCCGGCTTGACTGGAAACCGACCCCAATATAGTTGGGAAAGGCTAGGCATCTCTTATGGCAAACGCTACATTTGATGGGAAAACTGAATGCAGCGTCTGCACTATCAAGTTCGGCATTTTGCACCACGCCCTGACGATTTACGCCCGAAACCAATAACCTATCTATCACATATCGGAGATTGAAAAACAAATGAAACAACAGAAAACATGTAATTTTTTGTATGGTATCATTTGTTTTTCTATCTTCGATATGTGATAGATAGGTTATTGGTTTCGGCTGTATGGCTTTCTATCCACGGACATGTAACTTCATAGACACGTAATCGTAATTAGTTGTAACGTCGTGCCGTCGTATCGTAGCCGCTTCATCGACAGAGACTCATAGTTTTGTATGTATGCCTCACGCAGGTGTAAACCAAGCGTATAATGACGAATTGACAAATACATTTCTTTCATAGAAATGTATTTGTCAATGCTCATGGCTAGAAAGCCTTTAAGAGAACTGCTGTTTATCACATCCATAACGATACTTTAGCGATTAAAGTCTGTTTTTAAAACCCTGAGATTAAATTGACACAGGCAAATGTAAGTTTGACTTACAATAGTAATGATGCCATTGTGTTGTGACTAGTATGACAACCCAAGTAATGTCATTTTATCGTCTGTTTTTTAAACCCTGAGACTAAAATGACATTTCAACACAAAAGAACTGGTGTCATTCCTAGAGTAAATTTGACATTACTTGTGTCAATTTAGTCTCAGGGTATAAAAAATAGACGATAGTCTCAGAGATTAATAAACAAACATTACGTCTTATTATGCTACAATTGGTTAAGTTACAATCCGATTGCCTCGCTTCAATACGAAGTTTTTCCCTTCTATGCCACTAGAACGATGTCAACGAAAGCATGCTTTCTCTTATTACGTGCACCATGGAGATGATGCGTAATAACAGACTCAACGATGCACTCTTTGAGACCGCACGGTACTATACAGATACGAGTACAGTTATGGTCTGCATTGTCTTTAGCTGTGTCCTTTACGTAGGTGATTCAAAGCGATCCCGAAGCCATGCGGTGGTCACGCACGTGGGTGCGGTGCAGTGATTAGCGAAGCGAACGAATTCAGTTGATTTGATATTTTTGCGCGAGCTCTCGCGATGCGGTGGCTTATTTTAAATGAATTGTGGAAAATCGCACACACGTACGACAGAGCGGTTCTGTCGAGTTGAGTTTGCGTAAACCACATCGGATCGCTTTGCGAATACTTTCGCGTTGATTTCACTACGTAGGAGAGATTTAAGTGTTAAAAAAAATGGCATTTTTTTTACAAATATTAAAAAGCAAACCTAATCTCTTTAAATTAATAGTATTACAGACGTTCGTAGAAGTTAATGATTTCAGCAAGAGCGTTTATTTATATAAAAAATAAACCCTCGCTCTCGCATTATCGTAGCGAGAGCGTTGAGTATTTTATTTTTATAAAAGAAAATATGAAAGAGCAATTAGCAAGAAGCGCTCGCTCCATGGCTCAGACTTTCCCCGAAGCCAGATCAATACAAACACATCAACATAGTACGTTCTAGGCTTTATAAAAAATGGCGCTGATTCAGCACAGAGCTAGCTACAGGTATAGGATTGCCAGATCTTCAAAACGAAAAGTCGGATAAACCAATCAGTTTAGCCGAACATTAGTAAAATGGACGACATTTTTTTTATGCCATTCCGGAAATTTTGCTTTTTACATTCTAATGAAATAACAAGTCATTGATGGTCTGCAAACGCTTGTAATTGCAAGAACACGTGACAAATCTATAAAAATGGTCAAATTTAAAAAGCCTAACAAAAGCCGGACAGGCCGTACTCCGCCTAATTTGGCCGGACACACAACCAAAAAGCCTGACCGTGTCAGGGTTTATCCGGATGCCTGGCCACGCTAGTACATGTAAGGTTTTTTTTTCTGGTAGGGGAATCATCAGAATGACTTCTCCCGCTCTTGGGCGGAGCGGGAGGGCGTGTCAGACTCTTACTGACTAAACCCCTACCCCGTTCCTTCGTTGCCTTCGATCTGGGGGGGACTCGGTGTCAACCTTCCACGTGTTCCCCCAGAGGCTTCGGCCCTGCCGGGCCCCTACAGTTTGCTGACATCTCCTTGAGGCGCGCGTGGAACAGAACGCGCCGTTGACGACTGGGCTCGGTCCAGGTTATTTGCAAAATAGCATGGATACCTTAATGCCTATTTTCCCGTGACCATTTGAATTCAAGTATTCGAAAAATACTCATCGCGTCATTTCTCGCTTCACACGACTTTTTTTTCTGTGCTATGCATGCAATTTTACATTTGACTATACAATACTGTTATCTCTACCAAGCTCTACAAAAAAGAGCAAAAGGAAAATTAGAATAGAAATAGAAACAGGCAAAGAGCGAGACCCATTGAGGGATCTGTCTGTACCTACTGTGGCAGGTATGTTATATTTCAATTCGAAAAGTTATATTTTGCTGCAGTGTTTTCCAACATCATATTTGAAAAAAAAAAGCTGTGCTATTTCATCACAAACCCATCGCTAGAGTATCGCGACTGTATCGAAACAAACGCGCGACTGTGTCGGACGACAACGCGGAGAGAACGTAGCGAGAGTGGCGTGTGAGTGACTTTTTAAATCTATAGAAAAACTTAATTTTTGTACCGTTACTGAATCGCATTTGAATCGCGACTGAGATTCGTGGTGTGGGCAAGGGTAAGCAGCAAGCGAACGCATCGCGACTGTATCGAAGCAAATGTGCGACAGCATCGCTACACAAAGTCGCCATTTTTTTTAGGTGTGATGAAACGACTTATAGAGCGGGAGGATGTCAGACTTTTACTGACTAAAACCACACCTGTGTCCTTCAGGTGCCCATTGCGTTCTAGGACTACGAGTTTCCTTTTCAGAAATTCCCCGCGATCCTAGCTTACCGGCATCGGCCCTGCTGGGCCCCTACGGACACAAAGTCGCCGTGGGGGCCATATTGTTAGGCATGCGATTACTTTGCAATCTATGGTACAGTTTCGTTGTTTCGTTCGTCGGGGTGACTTTTCTTTTCAACCTAGCCAGTAACTGAAGGGCGGCCAGTGAAGAAGCCATTTTGGAGTACTCATAATCTTCCTGCCCTTCATCATCTACCTAGCCTTTTCCTATATAAGGGTAGGCTTCCAGTCGAGCCGGATTTGGCTGAATACCAGTATTTTACATGGAGCGGCTGCCTACCAGACCTCCACAACCCATTAACTGGGGTAACACGGTACTTCATGGCAAGACTGTCAGATTTACCGGCTTCTGACTATCCGTGACGACTGCCAAAGATCTACAAATGACAGCCGGGACCTACGGTCACGGTAAGATGGTCATCCATCGACAGACCAACCTCGGCAAGCGTTGCTTATCCTTAAAGATCGACCAGTACGGCTGTTATTATTTAGCCACGAGCTCCTCATATCGGTTCCACAGTGTCATTAACATATTACATTAATTAGTTATTAGCAAATGTACCTAATTTGTTAATTACAAAAATCTTTACATTGTATAAAAACACCCAAATTACGCTGCGGATTTTGATGCAGTTTAACTAGGAAGATAATTATAACTTTTGCACACGTGTTAAATCAGGGTGCATCTCAAATTTAATATGAAAAGGAAACTAAATTTTAGTTTCTAAATTTTTAAATTATCATCTTGCATATTCTAGGCATGCTATGAATTAATTTCTTAAAACAGTGTTCTTCTAACCTGTACATTATTATTATTTGGAGATTGATTTGACACCCTTTCATTGAGTTCATCTCAAGTTCAATGGGACTAAGGTCAATTAACTGAGAGGGGGCATTTTTCTTGTACAAAAAGTTCTGACAGTTTCACTAATAGAATAGAATATTTTTATTTTAGACCGGAGTCCATAGGGTTAGTAACAATTGTAACTGTTTTTTTTATAAAATTCTAGTGTTAGTAGGTTACAGACACATAAAAATATACAATTAAATGCTTAGGAACAATAAGAACTATCCTGTTAATAAAAAAGTCAATCCATAACTTTGGAAAAGTCTGTAGCCCATCTCAACGATGGGCTACACATTTTTCCAAATAGTCACCGCGGCCCTGGAGTTAAAAAAAAATCACTGAAACTGAAGGAACACAGGTGGGGTTTAGCCAGTAAAAGTCCGACACTCCCTTTTGCTCCGTTCAGAATGAGAAGAGTAATTTGATCATTTCCCTCCCCAAAAAAAGGTCTAATGAAATTTACCGGTACGGCGGAATCTTTAAGAATTTTCTTGTAGCCGTATTTTCCAGTTGTCCTCACAAGATTTCCGGGTTTACTGTTGCCAAAACGATGGCGTTACCGCCACTATGTTTAATAGTAACATTGTATTGCACGTTATTACTCGTGACAAACGATCAAAAACAGCGTTCACATGTCTATTGGATGCCAAAATCTGAAACATTGATTCGCCACTCGTCAAGAACTTTTCCTCTTTATCAATCGTCGTGGCTAGATAATAACAGCCGCATGGCTCGATCTTCAAGATTAAGCAACGCTTGCCTAGGTTGGTCTGTGGATAGGTGACCATCTTAACACAGTCACATACAGTTTCTTTCGTACCTCGGAAAGCACGTTAAGCCGTAGGGCCCCGGTTTCAGATCTGAACAATGATGTACAGTCAATTCTCTACTCAAACGGCGCTACTGGCAACGTAGGGCTCTCTTTTTGCACCAAGGGTGAGCCAATAGCTCTTATTCCCTATGATAATGGACGCTCTGACGGCGGACTTCCAGGGAAAGGCTCCCTTGGTGTATGCAGTTCGCCGATAACATTGTGCTGGTTGCCGAGGGTGGCCTAGAGATCCAGAGCTGACTGGACATGACAAAGACATAGAGTATTAGTCTAAAATAGAGGAAAACCAAAACAAAATACTTTAGAGGTTTGGGTGGTCTCTCCAGACCTATGCTCTTAGCTCTCGCCTACGCGATGTGCTCTTGCTTTCGGTGCCTCTGGTCGCTTGTCCAAGAAGATCGCAGGTAGACGGAGATATAACGCACCGAATCAAATCAGGATTGATGCTATAGCGACTTGTTACTAGAATAACTTGCGAAACGCGGATGCCTTAAGTTAAAAAGTTTACGTACCTACAGGCAGACAGACAGACGGACTAAAAGTGGAGTCTTAATAATGGGGGTCCAGTTTTACCCATTGTGTACGGAACCCTAAATTGGCCGACACCAAGTAACTCCAGTGTTAGCCAAGGGCAGGAAGATGACGAAGATCTATTTAGTTGAAAAATTAATGTGCTTCCTTACTTAAACTTTTTTATTTTATTGGTGATAACATGTCCACCATTTTTCATAAACAGTGACACCAATTTCGCATAAAAAGGTGCATTGAATATACACATTTAAAAATTAAAAAAAAAGAATATTCTATAATATGACCTAAGAATGAAAGAAATATGTATTTGGACAGCAATGACTTCAACTCTACAAGTTAATAAATTAGTAATCAAGAAGTTTTATTGAAAAATAAAACCGTCCGAGTAACGCGTCACACGTAAGTTTTATACGTTTAGTGATGTCACCACAGTTATCTGTATTGAGCAAACATAAACGCTTACCTATGAATTAAACCCATCAACCGTTGAGAAGCAAAGTCATAGGTACATGTATTAGCATTATTAGCCTTGTAATGTTACAACTGTTGGGACTCAGACCTCCTCTCTGGGAGACTGAATGGTCCGTAATACGCCACGTGGGTCTAGTAGTGCCGACTGGTGCATGTCAAATGTCTTCGAATTTTTGGTTCTAGGACTCGCCGATTTCCTGACGAAGTTTTCCTTCACCGGTTTGAGAGCACCGGTGATGAAATAAATTACAACTTGTAAGTTTTGAGCAGTTACCACTGCTCTCTTTCATACATGTTGTTCATTTTAATTCAATAATATATTTCTCCCAAATTGTTTACAAGTTCATACACTATTCGCGTAACGCGCTTTGCCACCAGCGTTCCGACTGCGTGATAGACTGTGACTGAGGCTATAGAGAACTTTGGCACGGAGGCAGCAATGTGAATAGCAGGGACAGCATTGTCTTAGTCTTAGTGAAGCAGCGAGGTGCAACGAATATCGTCGAAAAGGATGCCTATGTTCAACGACGGTAGTGCATGAAGCTAGACTTCCACTCCACTAGATTTGCTTGTACTACTTTGCAGAGCGACTCATCCTACCTTCTTTGGGATGATGGGTCTACTGTTTCGAGTTCGGGCAATAGTCTTGGTGAAGCACGGCACATGAAAATCAATCAGTATTCTAACTTCTTAAATATTCTTTATTCATTTATTAAACTTCGTGAAACAAAAATGTACAAAGGCGTAATCAGGAGCCTCGCCCACGGCAACTTTTTGCAGCTCTACAGTCGCGATGCAGTCGCTAGCTGCTTGTTCACGCCACGATTCTCAGTCGCGCTGCAAACGCGATACTGTCGGGCTTCTGTAGCGATGCAAACTCGATACAGTAGCACAAAAATTAAGATTTTGTATGTAGAATATTGTTGTTTTTCATTCACGCACCACCCTCTCTCCGTCCTCTCCCCGATGTCATCTGACACGGGCGCGCGTTTGCAGAGCTTTTTTTTTGTTTTCAGGGGGAAACCTTCAAAAGGCGCCTGGACTTTAGGGGAAAAAGACCAGGGAGTGTGGGACTCTGACCCCACTAAAACCACCCCGGTGATCACCATCAGCACACTCTCCCATGTCCTCTTAAAAGACCACCCCGGAACCCCCTCTTTACAACGCTTGTTAGAGCACATCACTGAGGAGACTGTGAAGGGTCTCCCCTGTTCCTTGTTGTGCACGGCAGCACGTCATCACTAAGCTACAAGCGCGATGCTGTAGCACGTTAGTTGTGCGTTAGCATCGCTTCTGTAGCGCGTTACAAATGCGACTAGCAAATGTACAAAGCAGCACTACAAATAGTCACCGTGGGCGAAGGCCCTAACGCGTATTAATTCCTGAGTGCCGTGAACAGAGTCATTTTGCGGACGCCGACGCACGGAGGACACGGATGGGAAGGATAGTTTGAGCCCAAACTCGGTCGTCTATGGCCACAATCAAATTTAAGAGTATGCGTATGCGAGTACCAATTTTTCAAAAGATGATTGCGTTTCAACGGGAGAGAGAGGGATTTAAAGCCGTTACAGTAGAAATGAACTAGCTCAATGAATGAAAATTGAGAGTTGTCCGTAATATCATTAAAATGGTGTATTTTTCTTCAACGAAATTTAAGGAAAGAATTCTCAAAAATTGGAAACTTATCTCCTTGGCGAAGAGAACTTTTTTCAATCATATTGCTTTTTGGAGCTTTGAATTTTGGTAGTCTCTGTTAATATCGTCAGATAAGAAAATTCAAAATTCGAATAAGTACTATGATATAGATTCGACTTTTTTTAATTTGAAAATTAATCTAAAACTATGTCGACATCGCCTCCAATGGTTCCAAAATCGACGTAAAATTAACTTTCACAATCTTTGTGTCCCCCAGGATGGATGGCAGACGCAGACGAAACCTGATAACTTCATGATTATTGAAATGTTTTTATCCTTAGCTACCTTGGGCCTCAAGCAATAGTTTAAGGCCTAATGTCACGGCCGCGTTTTCATTAATATACGCTAATCGTTCACTTACACACAAAACTATATAAAACTGTCGATGAAGCGGCAAAGTCGCGCTCGCGTGTGAATTAAAATCGACACAAGTTACAGATTATGGTTGCAACTTGCAATCGCAAAGTTGCGGCTATGAAACCCCGCAGTCGGAAGTATCCCTTCAGTGCGGCAGCAACTTGAATTTTAAGAATACCAAAAAAATAATCTAGAGGAAGTTCTCAAGTCTTCTGAATGTTTTATAGTTGTAATGCTGCGTTTTTTGAGATAGAAAATCATCAGACCTTTGTTACTAAAATTCATCTATGTTCCTTCACTTGCTTTTGGCGTTCTTAGGCCGTAGTAATTCTTTCAAACATTCTCACTGCCTTACTAGACGGTGTTACCATAGTGCAGTTTGTAACATGATACAAAAATGTCAAAATCCCCTTTATTAATACAAAGCCCTCTAGACCTCTTCTGTGTGAGAAGAATCTTTTGGTTGTAGTAAGACCATTATGTATGGTGGTTAAATTAATTATTATTGTTTTAAGTATGTAAATATTGTAGCAAGTGGCATTTTATAGCTTCTGTCTATCCCCATGAGAAAAGGGTGTGAATTGGTGCAAGTAATTTTTTTAGTAAGTTAGAAATCATAAAAAAGAAAGGAGTCATATTGATGAATATGACTTCTCCCTCTTGAGCGGAACAGGAGGGTGTGTCAGACTAAAACCCACTTCTGATCCTTATTTGCCTTCATTTAAGGAAAGTTTTCTAACTTTGATTACCATATGGAGTAAACATTTTGTGTGGTCTGCAGATACAGACCCTTGTTCCAGTTCTGTGTATGAGAGGTTAAATGATTGTGAATGCATAAAAAAAAATCCGACTGAATATTTTTAGAAACATGTGGTATTATTCTGATTTACTTTTATAAGTTTCAGTATTGCCATAGCAATAACAATTATGTGAGGAATGATATGAAAGAAAAGGGAGTTAGTGATAGTGTGACGGATCACAGGACACAATGGAAGAAAAAAATGTGCTGTGCCAACCTCATGTAATATGGGATAACGGCAAGAAGAAGAAAATTGTCATTGCAATAAATAGCACAATCAGTATGGGACAAACTCAACTTAAAAATTGAAGAAATTATTTTACTGTCATAGAGAAACACTAACCAGTTATTTTTTCTAAAGAAAATATTTTCATCTAAACATATTTAGTTATTTTTATATTTCCATCTAAACACATATTTTCAGAAGATAAACATAGTACAAAAATCAAATTATAGTTATTTTTTCATACAAAATTATTGAATTAAATCAGGACATAGTTGAAACAGCCAAAAACTCTATGTTTTATATAATTATGTGTGTTGTGTCTATTAATTTTAAACACTATGACTGAAATGATGACTGAGTAGTCTGAACAGTTCTTTTTATAAATTGTCTTATTTCTGAAAGCCGAAGACTATTTTAAGCTAATTTTAAAGACCTTTTGAGTGATCGTGAATACAAAAGTGTTAATTTAATAATAAATTATGAACAGTTCTTTTCATAAATTGTCTTATTGCTGAAACCCAAAGACTATTATGAGCTAATTTTAAAGACCTTTTGTGTGATCATGCATAAAAAAGTGTTAGTTTTATTTAATAATAAATTAAACTAACACTTAGAATGCCCAAAACTTATGATCCCACCTCCCAAGTCATTGTTATATGGAATAGTAAGTATGCTTAGTATACCAACTTAATTTTTTTAAAGATTTTCAAATAAAATACCACCTGGCTCCTAGTTCTTGGCACTGAATAAGTTAAGATGGTAGGTACAGGTAGGTAAAACTTAGTAGTATGTTATCTGTGCAATATTTCTTTTGTAAAAATTTACTTCATTCAGGTTTCTCGTTTCCATTCAGAATATAATTGGGTTTTTCTAATCTCTTTGTCTCTTTTTTCAGAATTACATAGAAATTAAAAACCATAGTAAAAACTGGGCTTGTCTTAGGCTAGTAATGGGTGTTGCTACTAAAAAAATATCTCAAAGCATCAAAAATTTTCAATTTTCATTTATTGAGCTAAATTGCAAAACAAAATGTGTCCTAACTTTAATAAACACATGTATGTGTATCATAAGTTAGGACACAAATTTTTCACAGGAGATAAATGAAGCCAAAGATAATGCTACCTGACCAGTGAACCTTATCAGTTACTGTTGTTTACATTAAGAACATAAAGTACTTACTAGTTATTTGTTCCGAAGAAGTAAATGCACTGCACGTTCATCGCCTTCTTGGGTGGCTTTAGCTCCGGGGTGGGAATGGCTACCTGAAAACCATCACAAACCAGAATTAGGGTCAATGTTTTCTACCACTATTATGACATTTCTCAACTTGTTTATCAACTCTGACAGCTTCAGTTGCTACAACTATGAGATATTTTTAGTATTTCTTCGGCGTTTTACCCCAGCCACGCAGCATTTACAGCCAAGCACTCCCCGTTTATCAAGAAATTTTCCCGCCCATAATTACGTGAATCTAATCTGTCAATTCCATCAACAAACGCTCCAACAGTTGTTTACAATTTTGATCAATGATATTTACTGAGAGAAAATTAGTATTTTATTATTTTTAACTTCAAAAGTAATAAAGAAGGCGTCTTACCCTGCCGGGCCAAGGGCTGAATCCTTTCATCTTGGCCCTGAAACAAACATATTTTATGTATTATCAACACTGGAATATTTTAATCATCACTAAAAGCTTTAATTAGCTCCGAATTTCAATACATACCACACAAGATCACCAAGTTTAAAAGTTTCGGACATTGTACACGACTGCTCTGCCCGGCTTTCCACGACGAACTAACCAAAAACAAAATGTTTCCAACATAGAACAGAATTGGCTTCCGCGTCTTTTGATTTGTCTATGGTAGTTGCGTAAACCGTAATTTTCCGAAGAAAACACAATGATACTATTAGGGTGAGTTCACACGTATGAATTCGCATGCGCTCATCACAAGCTTTGGTTGATTTATTATAATGTTGTAGTCTTGGTGTACAGTAAAGAATGCAATAAATAATTTCGTGCATAAATCGAAAATGTTCAGTAAATCAGAACAGAAAATAATGTCTGCAAACTTACAACAGTAAACAAACACAAAGTTTTCTCGTTTATTAAGGGGGATGTTTTAGCTTAGCCCGCGAAATTCAAATTTTCTTACGTTTTTTGCAATTTGAAAGC
The DNA here is from genome assembly GCA_030763345.1 of Mythimna separata. Classification (NCBI taxonomy): domain Eukaryota; kingdom Metazoa; phylum Arthropoda; class Insecta; order Lepidoptera; family Noctuidae; genus Mythimna; species Mythimna separata. The sequence continues at coordinate 21,106,682 of CM061174.1, forward strand.
CAGTGATAAGTTGTATAAAGTTAAAAATACTTAAGCGGCTGTAAAACGTAACTAGTTACATAATTATAAACATAAAAATCATTAATATAAGCCTCCAAGCTCACCTAAGTGTAGGAACGATTTTTTCGAGGTAAAAAACGTTCTTGCAACTAAGTGAGCTTGGAGGCTTGTATTGATGATTTTTATGTTTATAATTATGTAACTAGTTACGTTTTACAACCGCTTAAGTATTTTTAACTTCATACAACCTACCACTGGCTTGCAAATTGCAAAAAACGTAAGAAAATTTGAATTTCGCGGGCTACCTGAAGCATTCACCTTAAACAATGTGCAGTGCTGGCGTTATAAAATATAATTTCACACGTTTTCTAATTAAAAGTGGTTTTAGAGAAAAAGCATGGCCCCTTTTTTTGTTCGACTCTTGGCCGTTTTTCAGTTACTTGAAAGACCGTGTTCTAATTTCAGGATTTTTTTCTGTGAAAGTTTACGGAAGTTTACGGTTCGGCATTTTTGACAGTACTAATATTTTTTGTCTGTATTTTGCTATTTGACGTCAATTTACGTCGGTTTTTAGGTCGCTAATTTTGTCGTACGTACCGCCAAAATTAAACAAAAACTTTGTTATATGGAATGAATTTTGTATAAAAATGTCCAAAAGGTTTTATCCTCAACATCAAGGCGAACGAAAGAAAGCTAAACTTGACATTAGTATATCTGATCATAACTTTCCATTGAGTCAAAACAATGATTTTAACAAAGGTAAACTTTCGTTAGATAAATAAGTATTTACTGGTCATTATTTTGTTTTGAATGAGCAAAAGAAGATAAATGAGCTACCAAAGTATCCTTAGACCGCCTAAGCTTTAACGCAATGTTTATAATTTGAAGTTAGGTTAAGTGTTTTTTTTTTGCTATAGAACCCAACATTGACGACAACTGGGGTGATGACAATGATGACGAGATCCTACTCCTTGCCAGCCAAGCTTGCGAGCAGGCTTACAACACCAGTGACGATATCAGTCAACTTGCGAACTACAGTATGTGCATGAAACCGGGCTCAACAAGCACTCAGCTGAGTTTCGAACCAACTCCTAGCACGAGCTCGTCTAAGACCGAATTCACATTCAAAAAGCCGTCATTCAACCCACCCACTGCCATATCGACCCACCTCAAAGAAAAATGCCACAGAATATCCTCACCGTTACCTGGAATCTCATCAAAAGTGATACCTAAAACAAATGGACAAGTAAATACGTCAGATGACTTGATATTCAGTGACAAAGTGTTCAAAACTCATGATTCAGACCATGTGTACCGCCAACTACTTCAAATACAGGAAGAGAATGCTAAGCTGAAGTCAGAGAATGGGAAATTGTTGGAAAAATGTGTGACGAAAGAAGGAGAGGCGTCTATACTGCGGACGCAGTTAAAAAGTTGTCAGGCGGCAGTGGACAATGCCAGGCTGGAGAAGATCAAGGCTCAGGAGAAGGTGCAGATGGAGTGGCAGGAGAAACTCAGTGCTGCTAACAGCCAGATGCATGATCTAAGGACTCAGCTGGATTTTAAGGTTATTGTTTATATTTTTCTATGTAACACATATTAAAGAAAATATGAAACCCAAAGAAACAAATATATGTATAATTATTACCAAAAATAGAATAATGTACCTATAATAGAAAGTTTATTTGAACATACGATTCCAAAGATATCACAATTTAAAGACCTATTATTATGGCTGTAATGAAGAGATGTATACATAAAACATTATGTAAACATTGTTTGAATTTTTTAGATATAGCATCCTAGTGAGGACGTGTAATTATAATAATTTTAGAGTAACAGATAGCTCTTTAAGTTATCTAAGTATATTTTGGCATTATTAACTCATGAGTTATGAGTTGAAATTAAATTTAATTCATGGCTCAAAATTTAATAAATGGCATGTTTTGAATTCACACTCTACAAAATAATATCTATACTCTAATTATATTCAGTAGGTTATTGAAATTGGCAGCTTTAATTACTGTTATCATCACATATGTTTTTCTTTCAGAATTTAGAAATAATAAGTGTCAAGGAGAAATGCAAGAAACTCGAATCATCAAAAGTGAGATTAACACAAGTGACTGTTGGAGGAAATGACATATCACAAAGGTAAGATAACTTTAAATTCTTACTCCTATTATTATTAATTATTTATTAAATATTCTAGAAAAAAATGTCCTTTCCTTAGCAAGAAGAACTATAATAAGCTAGTGAAATTATCCCCTTTTTGCCCTCTTAAATGTACAATTTCCAAAATATCTTGATCCTCCCCTAAACTCACCTAGATTATAAAACGAAACCTTGTGATGCGTGAGTTTGTTTCAGTGTTTCTTCTCAGGGTAGTCAGCTAGGAAACACCGGCCTCATCTAGTAAATATAAACTCATGAAAAAAAATGTCTTTGTAAAAACCAACTATTTACATTTATCAAAATACTAGCTGTCCCCTGCGGTTTCACCCGCATTTTTCGTTACTGCTCCGCTCCCGTGGGTCGTAGCGTGATGGGATATAGCCTATTCTATTATAATATAGCATTCCTCGATAAATGGGCTATCTAACACTGAAAGAATTTTTCAAATCGGACCAGTAGTTCCAGAGATTACCCCCTACATACAAACTTACAAATTTTACCTCTTTATAATATTAGTATAGATTTATCATTTCTGGGTTCTGCAAAATTTCACATTCCTATACCCAGTTAGTTGGGCGGCGCATTGATATGTCCGTTTCTAAAATCATGAGTATTGTCTTTTCGCAGGCATTACAACAACATAGCACAGAATGACACACTTGTGTCTCAGAGCAAGAGAGTGAAGACAGCTTCCAACGCCGTGCAGACTGATGACAAGGCACACATGCTCAAACTGAACAAAACTTGCAGAACAGGTACTGTTGTACTATCTTACAGCATTTTTGGATCACTTCAGAAAGTTCTAATACTACTTGGTATCAATGTTTTTGTTAAAAGAGAAAATAATGTTTCTGTGACAATATATAAGTCCTAATTTGAGTGATTTGGAGAATCCAATACAGACTGGAAATGTATTGACATTTCCAGTCTTCGCCCAAGAGAAGGAGAAGTCATTCTGATGATTCCCCTACCAGAAAAAAAAAACCTTGCTTGTAGAACAGATGGTCAGTAAAGAGGACCTGGTAACTGGTAAGGGTCGCGGGAATTAGGATAGGACCGGTGGTCGCGGCGATACTTGGGGGAGGCCTATGTCTAGCAGTGATCGTCTTTCGGCTATAAGTATGATGATGATTAGATCCTCTTTTTCTATTCTATCTAATTTTTCTATTCTTCAACACTTAGAGGGTGTTGAAGAATAGAAAAATTTTTGTTAAACTGTGAGATTTGTTTATGTGTATTATTTAACCTCAGTTGGTCTAAATGTTTCTGTTCTCCCTTACAGACCCACCAATCGCCCCCACAATCCTCCCCTACATCCTGGAACCCAGCACGAACCAGCAGCACTCCATCCTGGACTACAACGAGAAGCTGCAGAAGACCACGGACCTGTCGCAGAACAAGTGCAGGATCTACAGCACTTTCCACCGGCTGCCCACCACACCTGTTCCCAAGGAGACGGGCAGACAGAAGGTGGTGTTGAGTGGGGTGTACGAAGATGTTATCAGTGTGTTTACGGAGGACGTGGATAGGATAGAGGACAGGTATTTTAATGTGAGTAGGTTTGTCTTCATTATAGCTCTATTCTGTAAAATTTGAATAATGATTTTATTAAGTACTTTTACGAAATATTAGTACCGAGTTCAATACAAAAAAAACACTACGCCGATCTGGGTGCGACGGTCTCTATACATTTTACATGGGACCTAGACTCATAGAGCTACATTAGATCCACGCCACGCGACGCGGTTCCACGTAACTCAGGCGTCGCCCATGTGTGTGTCGTTCTGCTTATTTCTACCTTATGTACTTTAATTACATTTGCCTATAATAATTAAGCACTTAAAGTGGAAATATGGTCAAGGATTATTACCTCCTCTCCTCTTGATCGTCATTAAGTATAATAATCTCTTTATCTATCTAGATAAGACCGCCCATTGTAACACCATACTAATTTTAAGTTCCTTGTAAAATTATTTTTAAGGTGTACAATAATCTTAAAGGTACAGAGGCGTACTTAATGCCTAAAGCATAATATTCTACTAGTCAACCGTAGGGTACTGACACATGTGGTTTGTAGTTTTGCCATAGCACATTTTTTAATGATCTACGAAACTTTGTAATATTCCAGATCTTCAGTTCAATAAAGTCGCTGCTGAACGAGAGCCGCAGTCGCCTGGAGACGGTGTGCCAGCGCGTCACCACGTCCTTCCAGAAGGAGATGGACGAGCGGTACATGGACGTCACCGCCTCCTACCAGAGCGTCAGTAGGGAGGAACTGCTCAGAGGCAGGTCGGTAGTTTTACGCTAACGTTTGTTTCGGCGTTTCTTCTCAGGGTAGTTAGTTAGGAAACACCGGCCTCATCTAGTAACAAAAAAAAATTACTTGTAAAAGAGTTTGTGAAAACTTATTTACAAAATAAATATCATTTATCATTTAACGCAGTATTTTTAGGGTTCCGTACTTCAAAAGGAAAAACAGGAACCCTTATAAAATCACTTTGTTGTCTGTCCGTCTGTTTGTCAAGTCCGTTTATCACGGGAGCACGTGGAGACATCAAGTTGAAATTAAAACCATATACTTACAAATCCTTTTTATTTAAAATTTTTAGTCTTTTCAAAGGTTGTCTGGTAGATATCGCTGTCAATTATAAATCCGCTATTGTACCCGTAGATTTAAGTTCGTGTAAACGGTATTTCCCAATATTTTCTTTAACAATATTCATTCTATTTAAATTTTCATACTTTCAGGGCACTATACAAAGAAGAACAAGACATCCTATCGCGCAGAATGGTGGCCACACTAGCGTACGTCCTGGAGTCTCCTCGAGGAGTGTACTGGTTCTTCAAACATGAGCAGACGCCTGACGACGGCACGCAGAAGAGTGAACAGTTTATTGACATTATCAGCAGGATATGTGTGTTACTTGATAATGCTGTGAGTACTATGATTTTTATATTTAACCTATCACATACCCGCAAAACGAGACACAATAGTAAAACAATAACAGCGCGGTCTCATAGGACCGGTCGGGGATTCATGAATTAAACTAACTGCTGCCTGCGACTGTCTCGAAAACAGCACAACGCCATTTGGTCACAATTTCAAGAAGTTTTTTTTTGTGGAATTCTAAATCTTCAAACGTCCCTTTCAGATACAATCCATGACGGCACGCTGGGCCCTTACAATTTAAGTGATATTTTTTTGAGACGCACATGGAACATTTATGAGCGCCGTTGGCGACTTGGGTTCGGTCCGAACGCGAGCTACCCATTGCTCGTCGTCCGCAAGTCCGCAAGCGTTTACGGCGTCTGGATGTGGAGGTTGGCGGCTGGGGCGTGTGGACGTCCATTCCATCACGCGTGCTGCCGCCTCATTCGCTAGCTAGCATTTCTCCTCGTCCCAGACCATCGGTTGGACCAGGGCCCTATCTGCCATACCGCAGTTTGTCGCAGCAGAGAAGTTTCGCCCTGGAATTGCGATGCGCAAATCGTGATCAAAATACCTTCTACTCTCATCAACAAACCATTTTCTTTTCCAGTCCTGCGCCACACTATACAGCGGCCTCCTTCTCTCGATAACATTCCTCATCGAAACCCTCTCCTCCACTGAGATCAACAAGTCCAAAGTCCTAGACATTATCAAGACTATCCTGACATCCAGACCGATGCCATTCGTAGTCACTCAGGTCCTGAGGTTACTGAAGACGGTCGCTCAATGGCACGGATTTATGAGAATGTTCTGCCCGGGCAATGGGACGGGCAATCTGAAGACTGATTATGATCAAGGCGTTTTGTTGTATAAGAAAGGTAAGCGGACAATACTAATTATCTATTTGTGTAGTAAGTAAAAACTATTAAAAGATCTGGACCAGATTGTTGGGCTGTGAAAAAGATGGATGAAAAAAGATTACATGTAGCAAAGATGAGAATGATGTGTGCTGTGAGAAGAATGGTTTAAGTAAGAAATGAGAATATGTGTATTGTGTATGACTGTTGTGAAAATTTGAAATTGTTTGTCATAGTATAAATATAGGTGTTAAGGATGACGAAAGTCGTCCTACTATAAACTAACCATTGCAACTATTGCGACATGGTGAGAATGCTGCCTTCCGGAGCGCCATAACATCCTTGATAGGAATAATATTGGTTTCAGATTTGTTACTATATTATTGTGAAATTATTCCGGATTTATCAGTCTAAATTTCTTTTTTTATCTCATCATTCAGTAAAACTGTCACTTCAAAAACTCGAAAACAAGATATAACACAAAACTACTTCAATCAATCTTCACCATCACTTCATCTCTATCTGTCCAGATTCTTGCTTCATACAAGTGCTTCTAAAGCAAGTAGAAGCGAGCCTCAAGTGTATGGAGCGACAGAAGCTGGCGGACAGGGCGGCCGAGACCGCGCAGCACCTCATCGTACTGTACAGTCATATCAGTGACTACTCCAACAGTAGTCTGGCGAGGGAAGCTACTAGGTAAGCCATCAATATACATCATCTAAAGCGAGCCTCAAGTGTATGGAGCGACAGGAGCTGGCGGACAGGGCGGCCGAGACCGCGCAGCACCTCATCGTACTGTACAGTCATATCAGTGACTACTCCAACAGTAGTCTGGCGAGGGAAGCTACTAGGTAAGCCATCAATATACATCATCTAAAGCGAGCCTCAAGTGTATGGAGCGACAGGAGCTGGCGGACAGGGCGGCCGAGACCGCGCAGCACCTCATCGTACTGTACAGTCATATCAGTGACTACTCCAACAGTAGTCTGGCGAGGGAAGCTACTAGGTAAGCCATCAATATACATCATCTAAAGCGAGCCTCAAGTGTATGGAGCGACAGGAGCTGGCGGACAGGGCGGCCGAGACCGCGCAGCACCTCATCGTACTGTACAGTCATATCAGTGACTACTCCAACAGTAGTCTGGCGAGGGAAGCTACTAGGTAAGCCATCAATATACATCATCTAAAGCGAGCCTCAAGTGTATGGAGCGACAGGAGCTGGCGGACAGGGCGGCCGAGACCGCGCAGCACCTCATCGTACTGTACAGTCATATCAGTGACTACTCCAACAGTAGTCTGGCGAGGGAAGCTACTAGGTAAGCCATCAATATACATCATCTAAAGCGAGCCTCAAGTGTATGGAGCGACAGGAGCTGGCGGACAGGGCGGCCGAGACCGCGCAGCACCTCATCGTACTGTACAGTCATATCAGTGACTACTCCAACAGTAGTCTGGCGAGGGAAGCTACTAGGTAAGCCATCAATATACATCATCTAAAGCGAGCCTCAAGTGTATGGAGCGACAGGAGCTGGCGGACAGGGCGGCCGAGACCGCGCAGCACCTCATCGTACTGTACAGTCATATCAGTGACTACTCCAACAGTAGTCTGGCGAGGGAAGCTACTAGGTAAGCCATCAATATACATCATCTAAAGCGAGCCTCAAGTGTATGGAGCGACAGGAGCTGGCGGACAGGGCGGCCGAGACCGCGCAGCACCTCATCGTACTGTACAGTCATATCAGTGACTACTCCAACAGTAGTCTGGCGAGGGAAGCTACTAGGTAAGCCATCAATATACATCATCTAAAGCGAGCCTCAAGTGTATGGAGCGACAGGAGCTGGCGGACAGGGCGGCCGAGACCGCGCAGCACCTCATCGTACTGTACAGTCATATCAGTGACTACTCCAACAGTAGTCTGGCGAGGGAAGCTACTAGGTAAGCCATCAATATACATCATCTAAAGCGAGCCTCAAGTGTATGGAGCGACAGGAGCTGGCGGACAGGGCGGCCGAGACCGCGCAGCACCTCATCGTACTGTACAGTCATATCAGTGACTACTCCAACAGTAGTCTGGCGAGGAAAGCTACTAGGTAAGCCATCAATATACATCATCTAAAGCGAGCCTCAAGTGTATGGAGCGACAGGAGCTGGCGGACAGGGCGGCCGAGACCGCGCAGCACCTCATCGTACTGTACAGTCATATCAGTGACTACTCCAACAGTAGTCTGGCGAGGGAAGCTACTAGGTAAGCCATCAATATACATCATCTAAAGCGAGCCTCAAGTGTATGGAGCGACAGGAGCTGGCGGACAGGGCGGCCGAGACCGCGCAGCACCTCATCGTACTGTACAGTCATATCAGTGACTACTCCAACAGTAGTCTGGCGAGGGAAGCTACTAGGTAAGCCATCAATATACATCATCTAAAGCGAGCCTCAAGTGTATGGAGCGACAGGAGCTGGCGGACAGGGCGGCCGAGACCGCGCAGCACCTCATCGTACTGTACAGTCATATCAGTGACTACTCCAACAGTAGTCTGGCGAGGGAAGCTACTAGGTAAGCCATCAATATACATCATCTAAAGCGAGCCTCAAGTGTATGGAGCGACAGGAGCTGGCGGACAGGGCGGCCGAGACCGCGCAGCACCTCATCGTACTGTACAGTCATATCAGTGACTACTCCAACAGTAGTCTGGCGAGGGAAGCTACTAGGTAAGCCATCAATATACATCATCTAAAGCGAGCCTCAAGTGTATGGAGCGACAGGAGCTGGCGGACAGGGCGGCCGAGACCGCGCAGCACCTCATCGTACTGTACAGTCATATCAGTGACTACTCCAACAGTAGTCTGGCGAGGGAAGCTACTAGGTAAGCCATCAATATACATCATCTAAAGCGAGCCTCAAGTGTATGGAGCGACAGGAGCTGGCGGACAGGGCGGCCGAGACCGCGCAGCACCTCATCGTACTGTACAGTCATATCAGTGACTACTCCAACAGTAGTCTGGCGAGGGAAGCTACTAGGTAAGCCATCAATATACATCATCTAAAGCGAGCCTCAAGTGTATGGAGCGACAGGAGCTGGCGGACAGGGCGGCCGAGACCGCGCAGCACCTCATCGTACTGTACAGTCATATCAGTGACTACTCCAACAGTAGTCTGGCGAGGGAAGCTACTAGGTAAGCCATCAATATACATCATCTAAAGCGAGCCTCAAGTGTATGGAGCGACAGGAGCTGGCGGACAGGGCGGCCGAGACCGCGCAGCACCTCATCGTACTGTACAGTCATATCAGTGACTACTCCAACAGTAGTCTGGCGAGGGAAGCTACTAGGTAAGCCATCAATATACATCATCTAAAGCGAGCCTCAAGTGTATGGAGCGACAGGAGCTGGCGGACAGGGCGGCCGAGACCGCGCAGCACCTCATCGTACTGTACAGTCATATCAGTGACTACTCCAACAGTAGTCTGGCGAGGGAAGCTACTAGGTAAGCCATCAATATACATCATCTAAAGCGAGCCTCAAGTGTATGGAGCGACAGGAGCTGGCGGACAGGGCGGCCGAGACCGCGCAGCACCTCATCGTACTGTACAGTCATATCAGTGACTACTCCAACAGTAGTCTGGCGAGGGAAGCTACTAGGTAAGCCATCAATATACATCATCTAAAGCGAGCCTCAAGTGTATGGAGCGACAGGAGCTGGCGGACAGGGCGGCCGAGACCGCGCAGCACCTCATCGTACTGTACAGTCATATCAGTGACTACTCCAACAGTAGTCTGGCGAGGGAAGCTACTAGGTAAGCCATCAATATACATCATCTAAAGCGAGCCTCAAGTGTATGGAGCGACAGGAGCTGGCGGACAGGGCGGCCGAGACCGCGCAGCACCTCATCGTACTGTACAGTCATATCAGTGACTACTCCAACAGTAGTCTGGCGAGGGAAGCTACTAGGTAAGCCATCAATATACATCATCTAAAGCGAGCCTCAAGTGTATGGAGCGACAGGAGCTGGCGGACAGGGCGGCCGAGACCGCGCAGCACCTCATCGTACTGTACAGTCATATCAGTGACTACTCCAACAGTAGTCTGGCGAGGGAAGCTACTAGGTAAGCCATCAATATACATCATCTAAAGCGAGCCTCAAGTGTATGGAGCGACAGGAGCTGGCGGACAGGGCGGCCGAGACCGCGCAGCACCTCATCGTACTGTACAGTCATATCAGTGACTACTCCAACAGTAGTCTGGCGAGGGAAGCTACTAGGTAAGCCATCAATATACATCATCTAAAGCGAGCCTCAAGTGTATGGAGCGACAGGAGCTGGCGGACAGGGCGGCCGAGACCGCGCAGCACCTCATCGTACTGTACAGTCATATCAGTGACTACTCCAACAGTAGTCTGGCGAGGGAAGCTACTAGGTAAGCCATCAATATACATCATCTAAAGCGAGCCTCAAGTGTATGGAGCGACAGGAGCTGGCGGACAGGGCGGCCGAGACCGCGCAGCACCTCATCGTACTGTACAGTCATATCAGTGACTACTCCAACAGTAGTCTGGCGAGGGAAGCTACTAGGTAAGCCATCAATATACATCATCTAAAGCGAGCCTCAAGTGTATGGAGCGACAGGAGCTGGCGGACAGGGCGGCCGAGACCGCGCAGCACCTCATCGTACTGTACAGTCATATCAGTGACTACTCCAACAGTAGTCTGGCGAGGGAAGCTACTAGGTAAGCAATCAATATACAACTAACATTATATGTGCTGGGTGAGGAGCTCGTGGCTAAATAATTACAGCCGCACAGGTCGATCTTCAAGGTCAAGCAACACTTGCTAAGGTTGGTCTGTGGATGGGTGACCATCTTAACATACCGAGTTTCCTCTGTGCCTCGGAAAGCACGTTAATCCGTAGGTCCCGAACTGCTAAAAATCTACAAATGACAACTAGGACTCCCGTTGCAATTTGTAGATTTTTGGCAGTCGTTACGGATAGTCAGAAGCCAGTAAATCTGACTCCAGTCTTGCCATGAAGTACCGTGTTACCGCAGTTAATGGGATGTGGAGGTCTGGTTGGCAGCCGCTCCTCGTAAAATACTGGTATTCAGCTAAATCCGACTTGACTGGAAGCCGACCCCAATATAGTTGGGAAAAGGCTAGGCAGATGATGATGACTCGTCCGAAACCGGGGTGGGACATAAGTATACAATATGCTACTTTGTTTCAGATGTGACTGCCACCTCGTTCTAGTCCAAATAATAGTCTACGCTTTACGGATATGCGCCGTGATGCTGGAGCATTTTAAACATAGCTTTATAGGTAATTTAATAGTCATTATTTTTGTATCAATCAATGTAACATTGAATATTCATTTTATTCGTTGTTTTAACTTTTTATTCGAGATCTTGCCATTTAGAAATCTTGAGCTTTTTCAATCTAGATTTGTGCACGATAAAAGCAAAATTCCCCAGTATTTCTACTCCCTAAAGTTGTACACAGAAAGAAAGCAGGTAGCCTGCACCAATCTACCGAAGCTTATCAGAAACGGTCCGCAACGCCGCCGGGTAATCAACGCAGGTAAACGAGTAGGTTCTTATGAGGGCTGACCAGCGTGCCTACCTATCTGTAAACTGCCCGAGGGAGTAGAAATACTACTCTGCTTACACCTACGATGAAACAGGCATGGAATCAAGACATTATTTTCCATTCTAGGTGATGAACAAACGAAGCAGTCTAGTCTCCTGTCCGTGTGTCGCTGTGGCATACAGCTACTATACGCGTGCGCCGTCCGCGACGTCGAGTTCAGCACGCAGCTGTCGCACAACGAGGGACATCTCATCGAGTTCTGTGAGCTCATGAGGGGCTTCCAGCACAGCGAGGCGTGTAGTGAGTACCTACACTATGTAGTATAACCTTACCTAAGAGTCATAATACACACACAGATATCACTACGGACTGTATTAAAGATCTATAGGACAGACTAAAACTCTCTTAAGGATCAGCTCACACCGAGACGCGACGTATTCTACATAAATAAATACATAGGGTATTCAAAACACAAACTTCAGTTAGGTATAGCTGCTAGTGCCCCGTACAATCACATTACCGTGTGTAATTTATCTCATCACCACTGCTCTTCAAGCGATGGAAAATACATGAGGTAACCGGCATGTCCAATGCTTACTGGAGTGGTGGTGGTGGTTTACGACACATTTCCTCTCCTAAAGACGAGGCTAGAGTCCCAGCAGTGTGAACATTATAAGGATGATTATCTCGTGTCTTTTCAAATAATAATAATAACGTAAAACATTAGGGCGATAAATTTCGTTTGTTGCTAAAATACTAATTGTTTATTTCAGCAAACATGCTGTCTGAACTTGCTGGAACCCTACAGTCGTCGCCAGAAGATATGCCGCCATCATTCCATAGACTACCGTGGCTGAAGAGTTTCCAATCATTCTCTCTGGTCGACTAAACTCGAATACGTAGTGATTACATGTATGAAATTACAAATACAATTCTATTTTTAGAATTGTTGTAAATATTGTAAATAATCGAAATGATTTTGTATGTTGATGATTATTTAAGAAAAAATACAATTATTATTTATTTAAAACATTTATTTGTTTACATAAATATAAGACTTTTTACATTAGGAATGTGGAAATCAAGAGATATCTTAACATAATAAATTTATAAATCCATAATAATATAAGTTTTACACCTAAAAAGTGGGAGGTGACTTAGTTCGAAATATACAACATCAATAATTCTCAGTTCTCTTAATAATGTGATAAGTTACTTACAGATTTTCCAAAAAGAATTAATGTGCGTCAACGTGTACTATTTCTTTCTTATCTCCTACTTTAAGTGACTGACAAACATCGAGAATAACGCAAATATCACTGTACCAATACTAAAAAGATGGCATAAAGTAAACGGGCTGTGACATTCACAAGACCCCATCACAAAATCCATGTGCCTATTACTATACTCGGACCAAAAACTTAATGCATGTCTATTCATAAAAGAATTTGGTGTAATAATGCCAAAAATACAACAAGTTAGTGGCAAGACCATTGTGCTCCATCATTTGTAATCTAAGATGTATATTCCAGAGTAGCCCACGAAATTCAAATTTTCGAAAGTTTTTGCACAGCAAATATATTTTTTTTACCATACTATCAGATACTAAACTGTAAATTGCAAAAAAACAAAACACAACAAAAATTAAAATTTCCGCTACCCTGAATCATTCACCTTACCCATACCTTACCTTACCTTACATTACCTTACCCATAGGTAGAATCCACAGCATCATATCTCCCTTGTATCATAAAGTTTTCGGTCCAAGTACAAACAAAATAAAACTACAACCTAAGGGCTCAAAGCCTTCACTGTTGCCGGACCAACAACATCAGGCTCAATAGTGCTCGGCTGATGAAAGAAGTACAACATGAAACCAGCTGCTAAAAGAAAGTGGAAACCTAGAATGCTACCGATGAGAATGACAAAGTACTTTGACTTCCTCAACGCTGGCATGAGCCAGAAGATGAGGACTGCTCCGGAGACGAAGGCGGCCATCAGCACGAAGAGCCACTGCAGCCAGAAGACCTGGATGGTCCATAACACGGCCACGGGTATGTATATTGAGAGAGAGTATCCGTAGAGACAGAATAGGGACATCATTGTCGGTGATTTTGCGTCCTGAAAAGAGATAAAAAACCCTTTAATTAAAGTAATCAAATTTATTGGCAAAAAATCGTTCCGACGTATTTGAGACGCAGAAACACCAGCGCTGTGGACTACACACTATGTGTATGTCCATAGCGCTGGTGGTTTCAGCGACTCTCTGTTCTCGCAAATAAAAGGTTTTTCTTTAGATATATTGCGAGGATACAGGTCTATTCAGTGTGGGTCTTTGAACTTGTATGTGAAAACAAATCACACAAAAATTTTAAGTTTAAAAGTGGATTGAGAGGTATGAATCTAGGGGACAAGTTGCGAGACACTTGTCAAAAATTTGACTGGTTTGTTGCAGCGTCACTTAGTCTTTAGTTGCGCGTCATATTAGGGGACATTTTGTCCCCCAGTGTATAGTGGCTCTACTACCACGGTTTCACTTAAATAGGTACTAATTTAAAATGACGCTGTATAGAAAACCCTCTTGTTGAATCAAGTGTACTGTAAATAGTTAAACATAATATTACATTTGTTGACACCAAGCAGTTGTGTATACCAAACTAATCCCTTTTGATGTCAAGCTAGCAATTTAACCTTATAAATTAATAACAAAACAAAAAGTGTATGTGGCACACTTGTGCGCAATGTAGTTTTACCATAAATTATGTCTATTTATTTATTGATACTTCATGCAACATATGTATAAGTACATAGGCGGACTTAATGCCTTGGGCATTCTCTACCAGTCAACCAAGGGTGGTGAAGTGTGGTGTGGTCTATCATGATCCTTTACATTTTCTAGTAATAATAAAACGATTCCTTATTATTATTCAGGTATTAACAAAGAGATATTAGAGAAAGGTATAATATACATTATTGCAAGTTTAATTGGCGACTATGGCTATACTTTTAATGATATGGTATATCTATACATATGGGACAACTTAAATGTCTTCCCAGATTTGCAAGAAGTGGCTCAAAGCCAGGAACGATGGAAGGAGTAGAGGGAGGCCTTTCCCCAGCAGTAGTACAGCGCATGTATGGACGTGTATTGATGTATTTATTTATAAAGGGTGTAAAAAGACCCTTAACGAAAACGAAAACCCCATATTCTACTCATCACTGGGATAGTTTTTTTCTTCTAGACCATACCTGGGAATTCTCTAGTTCTGGAGATATTGAAGGTCAAAGTCAACATTTTTTTTCGTTTTTTTTTTCAAATTCGTATTCCAAGTATCATTAGTAAACTTTCTTCTGAACAAACATTATCAAAATTATCAATTTTTCATAACAAATTACGCATTTAAAGTTAGAAAAATGCAACGAAAACTAAACACAACGAGCGCCTCACACACACAAGCGTGCGGTCGGTTCAACGACCAAGCGCGAGCGGCCGGACGCGCAGCTGATCGGAATTATTATTAATTAATTATTTATTAAAGATGAAAAAAAAAAAGTTTTTTCCCAGCAATATTTTTTGGTCTAAGTTACTTAATTACATGTACAGAATCTGTAGTTATCGGCTTTGTGATCGGTCTTCTTACACCCTGTATATACTTTATTGCACACCAAGATTACAATTTATAATAAGGAAAACTTATACTAAAAATATACAATGTATGTTTTTGGTGAACAATAAAGATTATTCTATGACTATGGTAGTCTATTTACCTGATTCTCAATCTCATCATGTCCGTCCGTGTTGGTGGTCCACTTGAGCGCGGCCCAGAGCGCCAGCGGCACGAGCCACACGTAGCACGTGATGGCCGTGGCCGCGATGGACACCAGGTGGAAGTCGTAGCGCCACACGAAGCCCTTCTTGTTCGCGTTGTGCAGATAACTCGCTATGTTGCCACTCACCGCTATTGTGAATATCTGGAATTGTTCAAAGATAAAGCATATTTATTTTTTTGTTTGTAGGGGGTAATCTCTGAAGATCCTGGTCAGACAACAAAAACTTAGGTATTGATAGAAAGCTGCTTTCTTCCTGAGTGCTATAGGCTATATTTTATGCGACCCATTTACGATATTATTATTTTTTCTGAATTTACTTGGTTATCCGACTTCCACGCGGGAGAAGCCGCGGGCAAAAGCTAGTTTGTTATAAGCTTAGTTTACTGGGTCTTAACACTTTTCACATTTGTCTATTTATCCATTAATTGCCTACGCAGACTGGGCCGGCAAGGCCACAACTAAAATTTTGGTTTATTTATTCAAACATTGAAATAAAACTACTTTAAGACTTAATTCCTATGCTTCAAACCAGAATATCATTGTGCCTTTCGTCACGGGCTCCCGCGGCGGGATACCGAGTCGTGCTGCGGTAGGCAAAGGCACTCCGAAGAACGCTACTTATGACTGTATGCTAGCTGGCCAGGTATCGGACAGCAGCCGAGGCATACTTCTACGTGACGCGGTATATCGTGGCGTGGCATGGCACTGGAATGCTACAGTATCTAAGCGGCTAGCAGTCCCGGATCTTCAATTTTTTTTAGGCGGGGCAAAAACGGAAAAATGCCGCCCCGCTTACCTACTTATGTTTATATTCACCTTCACCATCCATATAATTTCAGCTATCAATATGTAGGATATTATATTTAACAGGGTAGGGTTTAAAATAAAAATAAAAATGCATAATAAAAATAAAAATCAAATATATCTATTATTAAATTTGTAAATTGAAATTACAATTTTACTCTTCGAGCTTTTTGTTCCGCAAATAAATCTATAGCCTTGTCATAATTTAACTCGTGTGCAATACGATTTTCTATCGCTAAGATTGCAAGACCCGATAAGCGTTCCTGGCTCATAGAAGACCGCAAATAATTTTTAATAAGTTTTAGTTTGCTAAAACTTCGCTCGCAGCTTGCGGACGTAGTAGGAAGCGTGGAGTAAATTCGCAGAGCAATACAAATAATAGGGAAAGCATCCTGCAAATCATGCGCATAGATCTGTTGCAATAGATAAAAACTGTTAGCCTTTTCTATATTACCAAATAAAACCGGAGCTTGCTCTTTAAAAACATGAAGTTCCTGGCAGAATTCAACGGCACTTAAATCTCGCTCGTATTTTCGGGCCAAATCTGCTCCATACTTTTGCAGTTCTTCATTTGACATTTTCAAAATGTTAGTACCATTAAGAAAAGCAAAATTCAAATTCAACTTGGTAGCACAATCAAATCTCTTTTTAATTTCGGATATGATTCGATCAAATACCATCATTATTTCTTTACAAAAAAGTTGAACAGGTTGGAGTTGTGGCAATTCATCTTCACACATCTCGTCGATTTTTTTTTTACGTTTTGGAATTCGTTTGTTATGCAAAATAGGCTCAACACCACATTTTTCAGCTACTTCGCTAGCTTCTTTTATCCAATATTCCATTGGATTTTGTCTCATTTTTTGCAAAGTTTTGAGCAGACCATCCATTAGTGCGACGGAACGGGCAAGGATAATATCTTCTTTCTGAATTTCTATATTCACTCGATTAATTTCGCGAAGAATATTCGCCCAAATAGTTAAATTAAGAATAAATTTAAAATCCTTTATAGCAGTTAAGAGATGACCAGCCTCGAACTTGGCTTCTGGAGCACGAGAAGTTTGCTTAATTTCTTCTAAGGCTTCCGCTATTTCGGGCAAATTATTTAATAGGGCATTTACAGCAACGTGTTTCGCGGACCATCTCGTCTGACTACTTCCTTTTAAATTTGTTTTTGCGTATTTTTTCATAATGTTCCACCTAGAAGTGGATCCAACAAAAAAGCAATATACTTTTTGAATTAATCCAAATAGGTTAATAGCTTCCTGGCATGATGAGGCAGAATGAACCCCTACAAGATTTAAGGAGTGAGCCAAGCACGGTACAAACTCGGCCAGCTCATTCTTTTCTGCAATCCTGGCTTGTACTCCTTTATGGATGCTGGCCATATTGGACCCATTATCATAAGATTGGCCACGACATTGTCCAATATCTAAATCATCAACGGCTAATTTTTCTAAAATCTGTTGACAAATGTCCTCTCCTGTTTTTCCAGCAACTTCTATGAAATCAATGAAACTTTCTTTTATTTCATACACTTCGCCAGTTCTTTTAACATATCGTATAACTTGGCTCATCTGTTCAGTATGGGATACATCTGGAGTGCAATCGAACATTATCGTATAGTATTTGGCTTCTTTGATGTCATGTAAAATGCTATTTCTAACTGTTTTTGCCATTATTTCAATTATTTCATTCTGTATTGTCTTTGATAAATATGATACCTGTCCCTTTTTTAAATTTTCTAATTGAAACTTAAGAGTTGAATTATGTTTCGCGAGCAGGGATATTAAGTTTAAAAAGTTACCTTGACTGGGCTGAGGATATTGCGTGATAAGGTCGCTAGGAGTTTCGTTCGAGTTTTCGTGGGATCCACGAAAAGCGAGGCAGTTTGTGGATAAATACAATACAGCATCGTAAACATAAACAACGAACTCACATTTTTGAAACAAAACTCTGTCGTGAAGAGAGATCGACGAGGAAGTTTTCGAATATAGCTTTATCTCTTTCGCACTCACGGTAACCAGATGCGTGCTGCCCCGCTCTGCGATTCCTGGTGGCGAGCGGGAGCCGGGCGCGTATTTTGAACTATGCCTACGCGCCTCGCGATTAATAAATGTTCGTGCAGTCATGCAGCATGTCTCACTCTGCGCTCAGGATATCGATCAAGTTGATATGGCCATGGGATTGCTGCACTTGTGCTATTATAAATTCCGTGGTCAAAGTTAAATAAATGATGAGTTGTCCATTGGTCTGTGAAGTGTGAATTTGGCCGTTCCCTGATTTTGCCGCCCCCTGAATTGGCCGCCCGGGGCATAGGCCCCGGCTTGCTCCCCCCTAGATCCGGGGCTGGCGGCTAGTGTGCACTGACTGGCAGGAAAATCCTTTGCCAGGTTGTCTGCCTTAACTCCAAAACTATTTAACAGATTTTGATGTAGTTTTTACTCATAGAAGAGCAATAATTGAGGAAGGTTTTTACGCGTAACTAGCTAATGCCCAAGACTTGCTATTTGGTCACAATTTCGAGATGCGTTTTTTGTTTTGTGTGGAAATTAATTCTTTTTCAAAAAAAAAGTTGCTACTGATGTTACTTCTTATAACATCAGCTATCTACAAGTGTTTCGGAAATAAACCCGAAAAACAGACAAAAAAATAAAAATAGTGTTATTATAACAGGTATTGCATATTCTTTCATATACACTTTATTCAAGACTCAGAAGGATCAATGTGAAGAAAAAAATTACCCTTCATGTATGCACTTACCAAGGTAACAGAAATCCAAACAGGTCCGTATAGATCTGGCTTTCCCTTGATCCGCTCATCAAAGAAGTTGCGGGACACCTTCTGCGGCAGCACTGAGGATATGATCCTCTCCACCACCTCATTTGTGTGGACGTCAAAGTACTTCTGGTAGTATTCTATAGTCCAGAAATTGTGGTTTGCTGGAAAGAAAGATTGTAATATTATAATTTTTTTTTACTTAGGAGGGCAGAGTGAAAGGGTGTGTCAGAATTTTACTGACTAAAACCCACTCCTATGTTCCTTCTTGGCCTTTATTCTAAGGCCCTGGGGTGCTCCTAGTGTACGTCCATTTAGGGCGGAATAAATATGTTTTCTTTCTTTCTTTTCTTTCTCCTTTGCACAACCCATGGTGTGATATGATGGATTTATGTTTTGTTGACAAGAGTACAATGTACCTCCTGTCCATTGTACTCTTGTAATGGTATATGGTATGTACAAAATATAAAAAAGATACTATATCCTATTTATTAAGACTCGTTTCTAAAAACATATTTTTTTAGCTTATTAGATGATTTCAAATTGGCAAAAAGAGCCAAATGAGTTATTTTCAGTGGAATCACATTATTTTTGTGTTTGATGTGTGGCTGAAGCTAGACTGCCTATGTTAGCTAGGGGTTTGTTGTGCAGGGGGGCACAACAAACCGAATTGAGGATTAAGAAAAAATAATTAGAATTGCCTAAACAAAGGAAATGCCTGATATCAAGGTTTGAGTATATTTCTAAGAAGGATTTTGTAGCATCAAATTAACTTCATATAAATCTTCAAGGACCACATATGATTGAAGGTTTACATTACCTCGTTGATGATACATTATAGAGTAATGCATGGGGATTGGTGAAATTATAGTTGTTTGTCTAGTACACAGCCTAATTTAGTTAAATGATACCTATTGCAAAGCAAAACTCATGTTCCCAAAAACAAAATCAATTAACAGTTTATCATCAAAACTCTAGTATTACTAATGCAGTGATTAGATTAAAATCTACACTAATAGGGAAATAAGTTTTAGTTGTTTATAGGGCCATTACATGGTATGGTAAAATATTTATGTTTCCTTCTAGAATAAAAAGTATTATAATGTAGGTTCTTACTTTGTGGAGCAGCTTCTGGTTCATCTATCGCTTTGGGTTCTTCAAAACTATAATTTGGATTTGACATAGTGTTATTGTATTGATTTGTATGCACTGCCTCCACGTCGATACGTGCACTGCGATTGTTGTGGTCAGGAGAATAATCCTGGAAGTCTAAAAGTTCACCCGTGTTTACGTTCGCCATGATTACTTACTTCATTAAATACTAAAGTAAATAAAATCCACGCAATTATTGTATTAAAATGAGTAACTTTTTCAAAATGTCACATTACTCACTAAAAACAAACTGTCAATCTGACAAAAAAGCTAGACTGACAGTGTACATGTCATCAATTTGGAATGGTATTCTCTTCGCTCTAAATACTAAAATACCGGTTTTTACTTTCAAGTTATAAATTCATTTTCATCATTTTTTGATGGTCATGGATGATTGGTCAGCGTCACTGCGACTTCACGAAAAGTTTAAGCTGGGTAAAAAATAAAAAAGCCGGATTTACACTGAGTTGCTCCGCGAGAGAGAAAACCGAGGCCATGAGCTTGTAGCAGTTTGCAGCAAAGATACCAAAATGGATCATACAAATCGGATTGTCTCCTTCGATGAGGTGATATCAAGCACTATGTCGTTTATAGTTATTCAACGTAGAGACAATCACTCCAATGCACTTGTTAATAGTATGTAGATTGTAGGTAAGAACGGGAATGACAGAAGATACGGTCTTTATAGCGTTATTAGTCTTAGAAGCTTTGCTCTTCTTATTCTTGCCTTCCTTTAGACTTTGAAATCGTCTTCGGAAGATAAACTGGCAGAGTATTGCTTGATCTCCATCATCAAGCAACACACTTATCTTTTGTTGGGCTTGAAAGCGGAATAAAAAGACGCCGAGTGCCAGGGTGCCTATTGTTTATTTACTTAAAATTCGCAGAGTCTAACTTCAGAATCGCCAACTTATAACGGCCGTACTGTATAGAATAAAACAAGGACTTAGTAAAAAATAATTTAAACAATATGTACTTAATACAATTTAAGCGGGAATCCGGTGTAAGAAAGAAACATATAGGTACCAACAACATTCACAGTAGTATTCCCGAAAAAAAGGGTCAGGGAACAATAGGCGAGGTAATAATGACTGTTTCGAAGAAACTCATTATCGTAGTTGGTAATGAATAGAATACCAGTAAAGACAACGAAGCAGGTATTTCCAAACCGGCTAATCCATTGCCATTGTCAGTAGATGGTAGAGATAATATACCAACATAGGAGATATTGGGCTACCTGGGTACTTCGCTGAGGTCAGAAATGCTAGGCGGCACGGACATTTCTAGTACCTATTTTATACTTTTTTTGCAGGCTGTAATTTTTTTCTAAATGTCTAAATACAGTTCAGAATATTTTAAGAAGTTATGGATGGTCTCCAGGAACGATTTTTTGTAAATATAACGGTAAAGGTTGTAACGGTAACGAGTACCTGTCCTTACTGCCCTGTCTCAAAAATCTACTCTCATTCCCTCTGTATTTAGAATGGGTGATTAGTGATTATAATTATAATGAGTATAATAAGCTAATTACATTAATTTTTAGCTACGTTAATTTCAATAGGTAATAGTAATTTATAAGTCTCCGAGTTTAATTTTATCGAGGCCACCAAACCCGTAGATATAGACTTCGCTACGAATAGAGTTGGCAAAAGAAAGCATACCTACGGACGGAATATGGGAGATAAATGATCTAAGTTAGCTCGACTGCGAGGCAGGACGAAAGTTCTTCTATTAATTAAGCGGCTACTTATACGAGAGACTACGAGGGATAAACTAGTTTTCACTTGAATCAAAAATCTATTAGATGATTAATTAATTTAACCAAAAACATGAATTCTCTCTTCGAGCGCTTAATCAAGACGTGATATTTATTTTGGCCCTGGGTTTTAAAACCCACTTTTATACGATAATTTTTTCGTTAATTTTAATTACATCTTAGGCCTGTATTTTCCAGCTGATTATCCTGAGAAGAAACAAAGTCTCTATTAAAGTCCGTACAGTCAATATGCATACATAAAATAGTCAAATCATATGAGAACCATGCAGATTAGTGTCTGTGATGGTATTTTGAAGAAAGAACCTGGGTACAGTATTGAGTTAACCAGTCAGTGCTAACATTTGTCAATATATATTCGCAAAGCTCAACTTAGGAGTAGGACTTATAAGATATCATGTTGTAATGAATCAAATCAACCTAGGCAACCTCATACGTGATAAAACTCATATAACCCTATGTAGTTATGAGTTTAATCTACAATATCCATTGATTGTGTTGATACTTTGGGAAGGCCTATATCCAACAGTGGACGTCTTTCAGCTGAAATGATGATGATGATGAATCTACGCCCTAATGAAGGAGGCTGGAGAGTAAACGTAACTCAACATGTGTTATTTTTTCATGCACTTCATTTTATAATATTGTCTGCACCAATCCCTGAATTTTCATCAAATTCCAACCCCTATCCTATTTAATAAAGATGATAAAAGTGTCCATTGATTTCTTTGAAGCGCCGCCGTCCGCCGAGTGTTGAGTCTATCTATATTTAACTAGGTAAACCAGTTATTTAAAACAAAATTATTTTAACAATACAACGAAAGGATCCTGTATAAAAAAAAACACAGGGATCAGCAATAAAATTCACAGCAGTATTCTCAAAACAATGGGACTGGGCCAATTGTTAGGCGAGGTGATAATGACTGTTTCGATGAAACTGTCGTTATCCTAGTCGGTAATGAATAGAATATTAGCAAAGACAACAAAACAGGTATTTTAGAACTGGTGAATCCATTGCCATTGTCAGTAGATGGTAGAGATACTTTACCTATGAAAACAGTTCAATTCTTGAATTGAGACTTGAAGATTTAAAAAAAATATATCTTGTGATATAAGTACAAATTTTCAGTTTTCAGACTTTTCCCTATACATATAAGTGGTATAATACCTTGCTTCGTGCCAAATTTCAAGATTCTACGTCAACGGGAAGTACCCTATGAATTTTGATTCCTTTGACAGTGTCGAAATGTAAGATTTTTGCAACATAAACGAGCGCACCTTTTTTCCCGTCAACTTGCGAGTTTGATTTTTGTGCAGTTTCAAGGGACCGCGGACTTGAGTTAAACAACTTGTTACCTTCAGGCGTTCACGAGATAAAGGGTCTTGACAGACAGACAGACACGGACAACAAAGTGATCCTATAATAGTTCTGTTTTTTCCTTTTGAGGTACGGAACCCTAATAAAAATGATAAGAATGTGGCTGAGGCCCTTCGATTAACATAGGATCTGTTTTACAAGGGTGGGGAATTTTCGAGTATTGTTCTATCAGGCTTCTAAGTCAGATTCAAGACCCCCTATATACCCCTACGACACTATATAATTTATAAAAGTATCTGAAATACAAAATATAAGATACTATTTAAATTAGTACTTATTTGAGATAAGAAATACAAGGTACTGCAGTTGGAAATAGTATCTTTCTGGGTTTTTGCTAAGTAAGCTTTTCAAGCTGATAGCATCGTCTTCATCATCGTCATCAACATCAATCAACAACAATCAGTCTATACTAATATTTTTGTTTGTTTGTTTGTTTGTACCGAATAGGCTCCGAAACTACTGGACCGATTTCAACCGTTTTTTCACCAATAGAAAGCTAAATTGTCAGGAAGTAACATAGGCTATAATTTATGTTAAAAAAAATTAGAGATCCATAAGAAAATTGCAATAATGAATCCCAGAGTAGCAAAATTTTGCCTATGAAATTCATTATTTGGCGTGCGCTGAGAAAACTATTGATGACACATAAAAATTATGTACTACATGATTAAAGTACTCATTATTACCTACATAAAAGTCCGCGATGGAATATATCTTACTACCATAGTTAAGTCACAATAGCAGCTTTTGTGTTCTAAAATTTAATTAAATCGCCGGTAGAAACAAAAGTTGGTTACATTCGTATCGTAGTATTAATTCTTATTCAAATAAATAGTTTTATAATCAAGGGCATTTATGTAGCAGTAAAATACTTTTTAATTCATTCGAATCGGACATTTAATTTCGAAGTTATAACAAGTATAAAAATGCAATACGCGAACCGTTCCACGCGTGGGCGTTGCCGAGGTGCGGGAGGGGTTACGTATATATGACAATCGGTCAACAGCTATTACTTTTTATCCCGATATTTCCACGGAATCGAAACTTAGACTGTTTTCACATTATCCGATCCGATATCGGTATCGGACGCCGATACGATATCGGAGTAAGTAAAATGTATGAAATGCCGTGCTCCGATATCCGATATCGGGTCGGACAATATGAAAGACAGGTACATATTTCATACATTTACCTTACCCCGATATCGTATCGACGTCCGATACCGATATCGGATCGGAATATGTGAAAACGACGCGGGTGAAACCGCGGGGCGCAGCTAGTTAAGTATATGGTGTTCTTTTTAATCACCAGCTGAAATTGTTGTTTTCATTTCTAGTAATTTTACGTTTTTCATGGGAGAATTGTTACAAAATAATCACCGAAAGCATTGAAACTATTAAACAAGTATCTACTAACCAAATGTCAAACGTAACGTAACGTAACGTAACGTAGATACATGATGAAAATAGGTCAGTACAGAAATCTTGTGTCTGTATTTCAAATTGGTAGGTACAGTCAGCATCAAAAGTCGATGAATAGAATCAACATAACAAAACACCTGTTCGCAATAAAATGTGTTTCATCTGTTCAAAATAAAATGTTTTGTTATGTTGATTCTGTTCATCGACTTTTGATGCTGACTGTACTCTTATATCTTAGATAAGTCATACCCCTGCACACTGTATATGGTCCCCGCCTTTTTCATGACGGACGTTTGTAATCTAGCTTTCTTCAAGGACCCTGATTTCCTTACCAAGTACCTATGGCAGTAAATTTGCAGAAATTCAAAATGCCATCACCTCGGTCTTCCCGGCTAGCAACGCTTACTTTAGCGACCTACCTAATTAACCCATTATCTTTTCTAAATATTATCTCTCCCACGGTCCCACCTAGTGACAATAGCAGTAGAAAATGGATTAGCCAGTTCGTAAAACCCTGCCAAAACCCTGCTTTGTTGTAATTACAGTTTCGTCGAAACAACCATTGTCATCCCAGCCATTGTATACATTCACAGTAGTGTTCACTGCGAATGTTGTTTTGTTTCTGTTATCAGTTAGGGACTTTTACAAAGGATATCCTTGTTAATTTTATTATACACTGTAAAGATGAGTTCTTGGTCTTTATTTTAGAAAATGAATAAACAATAGCCACCCCGGGTGCGGCCCTCAGCGGCGCATCAAAGAAGTTAGTGGAAACTTTTATTACCATACAAGAACCATGATTACTATGTAGGACCGAGTTAAAGAATAAGGTTCAGCGATTGGTGCCAATAATATTATACCTAGATAAAAAAAAGCAAGTGAAAATAACCCATGTTACCGTTTGCTCTCCAGCTGATTCTACCATACTTCATGATATCATATCGACTGACCTAGTACCTAGCTTGTGTGCAGGGCTTTTACACTTACCATCCATATACCTACCCCGTCTTTATCATGTCGAAATTTAATAGATTTAAATACATATTTATAGGGAATTTAAAAGAGAGATGTACAAGATAGATACACTATAAAAAGTATCTGAATACAAGATAGGTACCTACTAATTCTTTTAAAATAATTATTTCGATATATCAAAGGGAGATTAGATACATAATACGTATCTTCAAAACAATTTTTAAAGATGCAAATACATACAAGCAAACAGCAAAGAAAGTTCATTTTTATAGTGATAAAATTGAAGCAGAAGAATGAAATAGAAAATATTGAACATTTAAAATGTTTAAAGATTTATTAAAGTATATCTTACTTGGCAGATAATTTCATAGAAATTCTGTTCGATTTTTAAATTTATTCAGAAAGTAGTGGCTATTCGGACATTGTGAAACTAAGCCCTTAGTAAGATAAACATTTAAGCTTTTAAAACTGATGTTTTTTATTATTTAGGTATTGTAATGTTTTCAAGTCAGCGATGCTGCTAGTAGGCCTTATGTTTTTGCAGTAGAGAAATCAAAGTTCTCTATATAATGTAATAAATATTTCAGATATACAAGATGAAAATACATAAAACTTGTGTCTTAGATAAGTCACACTTCCGCACTAGCAACTGGGTTCGTCGATGATATTATTATGAAGATTCTATGATGTTTGTAATCATTTAGTTATGAAGTGTGGTAAGATAGGCTGGAGAGCAAGCTGACTGTCTCAAACCGTAATAATAACATGTTTTATTTTATCTAGCTTATCGTTTTTTTCATAATATTATCTGCGCCAATAGCTGAACCTTACTCAAATTCAAACGCAAACCCTATGGAATCCACCCACCCGAAATCCACCCCAAAATAATTTGATGTCAGTGTTGCCACCAACAACACAGAGCTTAGTCTAATGAAAACATTGGTTTCTTAATTCCTTAAAAAAAACTTTCACTTATCCTGTAATAGTTATATATGTGACTATACGGACTAATGCACAAAATTATCTCAATGCCTGTATAATTAATTCTATAAACAAACGTATTAAATTAAAATTCGTTTCTTTTATGAAATATAATTTTTAATGGTATTTGAGCGCACTACACTGGCCACCCTAAAACTCCCAACTCCCACCCCACTCCTCCCTCCCCACTACGCCCGCCGGCCCGCCCGCGCCCCGCCACATTGTCCGTTGTCGACGAAGACATCGGCGCATTCTCGCCATTTTGTTTTCAACTGGACTTCGTTACGTCAATACGTGTTCTCTGTCCAGTCGAAGAAAACTTATCAATACGTGCTTTAGTCGTATTAATGCGTTCATTCCATTTGTACGTGCGGTGATTGCTGTAATTACTTGTGCTTATCGTCTACAGTGTCGTGATATTCGCTATAACGTAAGTTCACTACGTGTTAATTTCTAAAACCTCGCCATATTGGTTATCCACGTAACGAATGAAGTAAAAGTGTAGTATTTGGTTATTTACAGTGATGTGCAGTTGAAGATTGTGCTTGGCATGGTGACATCAACGACTGCGGTCGTGCTCAAAGATGTCGAAAGAAGTAGCAGAAGAGTATGCGTCGAGTTTGGCGGATCTAACCGTCAACAGCAAGCCGCTGATAAATATGTTGACGATCCTCGCCGAAGAGAACATCGACCACGCAGGGGTTATCGTTGAAACAGTGGAGAAGCATTTGGAGAAGGTGAATTTCAATTTTTAATAACGCGTGTGATGTGAGACGCCGCGGAGTTTATACCACTGTCACGTGAGAGTCGGGGAATATGGGAAAGTGTTCTCTATACGATGACGTACGCTCGTCGTAGCGTGCTTTACGTGTTTACAATGACAAGTGTGACTAATTCGGGCTCGTTGTAACAGTCGAAGCACTAACAGGTATCTCCTACTTACTACCAGATGTTCCAATTTCACAACATTGCCTCAAATAGTATGTCAGCATTGCCTATCTAAACGTTACTGTAAATTATTTTTATCGTAGATTACAATAACCTTGTTCCGAAACAATTGGCTGCCTAATAATTATCTTTGATGTTTTCACAAGTTTTAGAATCAATTTTAGTAACAATATAAATATTGCATAGTTCACGTTTGATATATTATTTTATTTGTATTTGATTCATGAATTATTGAACATTTTAGTTGTAAGATCATAGATTTTGCGTTCTACTTTTAAAATCACTACTACTTGCCTAATTCAATTAAAAAATTTGCAAAATTTGACATAAATCCAATTCATATTTGTCTCTTACACAAGTATTATCACATCCTAATAGTTTTGATAAAATGGGCATAACAGTAAAGTATGACACTCACCTAGATTGTAGTAATTCCTTGTAGACCTGGCAAATGTCCAAATCACTTAAACTTTTCAAAAACTGTGAGATATTACGTTAAAACAGAGTTTAGAGAACATTAAAGCAATAAAAATCAGTGGCCATCATGTTATTTCTTGTTGCAAACTTACAATAAACAATTAGGAGATACCTGTCGCAAAAGATAATCACAGATAACACTATCTACCTTCAAGGGTATGTAATCCTTATCTTTTTCAGTTGTATTCAAGAAATTGTTCACAATAAAGCTTTTTGAAACTGAATTCTTATTTATTTTTCACATATTAACAATTAAAAAGGTTGATAAAGCAAATTCTTGTCTTATTCTATCCCGTACCATTATGAACAGTGGGTGCCAACCTTAGAGAGAGGGAGCCAAGTGCACGCTTGACCAACCTGGGGATTGGGACTAGACATTATTTTTCCTCTACACAGGTACACCCCGACATCAAGCTGCCAGTACTGTATTTAGTTGATTCCATAATCAAGAATGTTGGTGGCGCCTACACCTCGAAGTTTTCTCAGAGCATTGTCAATATGTTTACAAGGACATTCAAACAGGTAATTGTGAGTCTAATTGTTATAATTGCTTCGTGAATTTGTTGTTGTATTTGTAGACTTTTTCTAATGTGAAATGTTTTCACAGGTTGATGAGAAAATAAGGTCTCAAATGTTCAAGTTGCGAGAGACTTGGCATGATGTGTTCCCCGCGACGAAGCTGTACCAACTGGATGTGAAAGTGAACTTGATAGACCCGGCGTGGCCCATTCAAGCTCAGCCGCAGCAGTCAAACATCCATGTAAATCCAAATTTTCTGAAAAAGGTGTTTTTTAGTTGTTTATTGTTTTGATGTTAATTTAATTTAATATGCTAGCTTTAGGCAGCACAAGGGCCATGGTTGGTAAGAGGCTATAATTATGCTTACTGCATAACATGTCCATCAGTACAATTATTTTGTGTGCCGTAATGCACACTGTCATATTTCCATTAGTCTAATCTGGGTTCTCATGCTTGTATAGTGCCTGTTTTCCATCTTATATTAATTTTTAACCATATCCATATTGTGCATTATGTAAAAACATCATTGGTATCTGGGAGGAAGAGGTGTGAGTGAAAAGATCAATAAGGAAACCTTTGAACAGCCTTGGGACAGAATAAATAGTAAAAAAAAAAACAGATAAAAAAAGTTAAAAAAACGGCATCTTTCTAACCTGTTACTTTTCCCAACAGAATGTGCCCACCACCAGTACGACCACAGTCACACCAGCCCCGTCTGTTCCTCCTGAGGAAGACGAGAAGATGAGGAGCATCCTCGCTAAGAAGGAACAAGAGCTCCTCATGCTGCAGAGAAAGAAGGTGGAGATGGAGCTTGAGCAGATGCGGCGGCAGGTCGAGATTGCTGAGAAAACTGTTGTTAAAAAGGTAAGGATTTTCTTTTACCGACTTTCCGTCTCTGCAGTATTGATGCTGCAGCTTATACCTAGATACTATCGCGCATTTTTGGGAATCTAAAATAACCTATCTTACTAAGCCAACTCGTAAACGAAGGGTTTCGTACTATAGTACAAAAATCTCCGACAATTTATTAGAAACTTTATTTGTCGCCAGTATGGCGTGGTTTGGCACTTTTAATTTTTACTTTATTTACATTTTATTATTTGAAATACACATTGTATGAAAATTTAAACTCTACCTCTTACGGTTTATGAGATACAGCCCGCTGGCGGTCGGACGGATAGTGAAGGCTCAGTAGCGTGAAAGTAGAACAAACTAACAAACACAATTTTATGCTTAACATAAACCTTGATCCAATACTGCCCTCGTAACAGCAAATGCAGTACTTGCAAAATGGGAGTTTCGAGAAAAACGCGTTTAAGTGTTTTAATCAAATCTCTACTTTCCCTGATATAAATCTCATATGTTTTGGGACGGAAAAGGTGTATAAAAATACAAAGTATTATTCAGTTTAGTTTTGAAGTTAATTTTTCTTATCTAGGTCTTTAGAAAGTTGAATACTGCCCTTTAACCTTGTATTTCTAATGGTAATAAATCCAAGAAGTAAAGTGAAATGCAGTACGTGTGTTTATTACTGCATTTGTACCAAGGAAATGTATTGACTGCATTATGCACTAGCAAAGTTAATTATTATTTATTATTGAATATATGTAGAATAAAAGGCATAATGCAGTGTAGTTGTTTAGTTTGATTATATTAACTGTAATTTTACACTAAGTAAGCAACATTTTTTTTTTAATAGAAGTTATTTCAAAAAACCTCGCAGTGGGGTATGTTGTAACAACTTTACGGAGTAAGTTATCAATTGTTGTTCTTGTACCTCTTCTGGACTACGCTAATGTCTACTTCGTTGATGGGACTGAGGAACTTCTTGACAAGCTGGAGCGTCTGCAGGATCTGTGAATCCGCTTCATTTTTGGCCTTCGACACTACGACCATGTGTCTGAATTTCGACGACCATTGAAGCTAACTATTCGCTAACGTCGGGATTGCCAGTCTTTCTTCTCTGACCTTCATAATCCCAACTCCCTCTTGTATCTTCGGGAACGCTTCGAGTATCTTGTTCCGAGAGGAAAGGTTTGTCGCTCATCATCCTCCTTTCTCCTTTGTTTTCCTTCCCATTCCTCCAGTCATTGCACTGGAACTTTCACTGTTCGCGCTGTGCGCCTGTGGAATTCTATTCCATACACATTACGGGCTAGCCCCTCGTTGGGTGTTTCCAAAAAGAATTAGGGAAAATTTCAACCTGTTTTAGCGTTTGTAAAGTTTCTTATGCTGAATGTGCCAAATAAATCTTCACTAAATAGTATAAAACAAAGTCGCTTTCTCTGTCCCTATATCCCTATATGTATGCTTAAATCGTTGAAACTATGCAACGGATTTTTATGCAGTTTTTTTAATAGATAGAGTGATTCAAGAGGAACATTTATATGTATAATATAGTAGGGAAACACTGATAATTTTACACCCGTGCAAAGCCGGGGCAGGTCGCTAGTTATACAATAAAAAAATTATTTTCAATTCCTAACATTACAATTAGCCCGAACCCGGTTACAACTAGCCGTAGGATGTACCACCCAACAGTTTTTTTTTTCAGAGACGTTTTTAAAAAAACATCGTTACAGTTTTGATCTAAAATTTATTTGAAATAAATAGTTGAATAGTTGTTAATTAGAATGGTACTGCTGGATTTCATAAATACTTTACAAATAAACTTTCATAGCCAAGAAACGAAAAATTGTTAAAATATGCCCCCCGCTCAGGAGAGCGGTGTTCCGTTTATATAATTTTAGTTAAGCTAGTAGGAAGCTTAACTAAAATTATATAAACGGAACACAACTTTCATAGGAAACTGAAAAATATTTATATAAATGGGTCACTGCTTCCCTAGGAAACTATTTTTTTAATTAGTAAACGCACGGTAACAGTATTTTAGTAATACTTAATTTAACTTAAATCTCACAGCCTTTGTTTCATGTTTCATCACAGTCTTCTACTTCTAAACTATTCACAAGATCAGTCGAAGAATCATTGATGTGGAGGTTTTTCCAAAACAGTAATCTGTTGTGGGGTATTATTTTGGACAATGTAGAAAGAATAGCAGATTTTCTTGCTTCTGTTATACTTACCTCTTAAATGAATATGTGTGATGGGATTAGGAATTGATGACTTTAAGTATTTAACTTTTAGGAGCT
Organism: Mythimna separata; assembly: GCA_030763345.1. Lineage (NCBI taxonomy): Eukaryota > Metazoa > Arthropoda > Insecta > Lepidoptera > Noctuidae > Mythimna > Mythimna separata. The sequence goes on from CM061174.1 coordinate 21,138,412, forward strand.
CAATTTCATGAATCATTCTATCATACTGTGTCTCCACATATAAGTTACCTACTTTTATTTCTGTGTACCTCAACAGTCATAATATCTTTTAAATATACTCTGTTTATGCTCTTTGTAAGTCTATGTTGAGATAAATGATCATAAATATACATTTGCAGAAGTCAGAAACTTTCATAGCTTTTAGCTTCGACTGAAGCACTACCTACTTAATGTTAAACGCAGCATGCGCTATAATAAGACATCATATTTTACATTTTTTTTTCCATGATACTAGGGTCAATCGCAGTGTAAACCATTACTGCATTTCACCTTAAACAACATAGTAATCAATTAATATACGAATGTACAAGATTAAAACGCAGCCAAAATGCGAGTACTGCGTTTCTTACTAGTATTTAGATGTGATTACTGCACTTTAATCTGGTATATGTTCATTACTGTATTTATGCTAACAACATTAGATAATTTCTCACGAAATGCTGCATTTTTTCTTATTGTTTCACCATGTTCCAGCCATAGAAAAAATAAATAAAAAAAACTACATATAGCTTGAACTCTCCTTATGTCATTTATGATAAAAACGGAAAATCGTAAAAATGTCGATTACTGCATTTGCTGTTACGAGGGCAGAATACTCATAGAGCGTAATTTACATTGGCGCAGATCGAAATGTAGCTAAAAAATACTGTACAAATAAGAAATATGTAACTTAAACGTGACTTTCATTGCATTGAACACTATTATGTAATTAACTTGTCAAGGCACACTACACACCTTTTTGACTACCTGTCAGGCTATCAGTAATTTCTGCTTTGTCATTCAATTTGTTGTTACATAAACTAGTGTAGTGTCAAAAGAAAATATTTAACCTATCACATACCCACAAAACGAGACACAATAGGTAGTAAAACAATAACACCACGGTCTCATAGGACAGGTTGGGGATTCATGAATTAAACAAATCTAGGAAGTTACTAATTTACTAATGATAATGACCCTAAACGGAAAGAAACATGTTTATTTCATCATCAAACATAAATTAGACATAAAATAAAAAATATAATCTCTTCTAATATTCTAATTTCTTGATAATATTTTAAAATCGCTTCTAATTAGATAATTACTTTTTATAATGTGGAAGTGGAAGTTGAAAATAGCCATTTAAATTCCATGTTACATAAACTATTGTAGTATCAAAACACAAATAATATTATCTATAAAAATCTAGGAAGTCACTAATTTACTAATGGTATTTAATGACCCTAAATACTATTTCTTCTAACCCTGATAAAAGTATAAAATTCCATCTAATTAGATAATTATAACTTGTTGAAAATATCCAGTCCAATTCAAATTTACATTTAAAAAAAACATGTCTAAACAAAAAGCAATATTATCAAAACAAGTCTAGGAAGTCATTCATTTACTAATGACCCTCTATATAATTTCTTCTAACCTTGATAAAAATGTAAAATTGCATCTAATTATATAATTTGTATAATGCAGTGGAAGTTGAAAATATCTATTTCAATTCCATGTTACATAAAAAAAACGATTGCTCTATCAAAACAAAAATAATACCTACTATCTAAACAAGTCTAGGAAGTAACTTATTTACTAATGTAATGACCCTCAATATAATTTCTTCTAACCTTGAAAAAATTTAAAATTGCATCTAATTATATAATTACTTTTTAAAATGCAGTGGAAGCTGAAAATATTTATTTGAATTCCATGTTACATAAAAAAACTATTGTAACATCAAAACACAAACAATACTGTCTAAACAAATCTTTGAACACATTAATTTACTAATGACTAGGGTCATTACCAATTAGTAATTTTTGCTTAGTCATTTAATTTCATGTTATGTAACTATTTCAGTATCAAGACAAAAAACAATATTATCAAAACAAGTCCAGGAACTCACTAATTTACTAATGGTAATGATCCTAATATAATTTCTTTTAACCTTGATAAAAATATAAAATCGCTTTTAAATAATTACTTTTTATAATGCATTAGAGCTAATGGATCTGGTTATTGTTCATAAACTAATTATCTGCACAATGTCAGGTATTCAGTCATTGCAATAACACCCATTATTCGACGTACAACAGCACTTAGGTATAAATAGACATATTGTTATTGTTTTCCGTGCGTAATTTCCTATTTCAATATTGGTTTCGTTTTCCATGAAACACTTGAGTTGTAATCATTACGTTGTTATTATTGTAAAACCATTGCCTGCTGTAACTATAAATATTTGTTACATCATACGGCCATATTGGCAAAATCTGTGTTTTCATGCTCAAATGAGCAGACGTAGCTCATTTGGTAATGACCGCGATTTATTTATTTATCAACCACCATGTTGTATTTAGCATACACCATGATACACGCTAAGGATTCAAGATAATGTTACAATTAGTAGTGTAGCCTTAATTAAAGGCTGCGACATTTACTAACGTCATTGGTTTGAATCCATTTTGAGTTTATAGGTCGATTAATCCCAAGTAGGCCTTTTATACAAATAATTATCACTGGCTTTCACGTGATAAGTGAATATTTACGAGTAAGAAAACCAACACGATCTTTCAAAGTATGAAATCATCAAATTGACTTCTCCCACACTAAGGTGGAGCAAAAAAACTATTACTAACTAAACCTGTCTATGCGCCGTCATTTAAACTTTGCTTTCTAAGGCTACGGTAACTCTTTCAAACGTCATTAGAACAAAAATTCGAAAACCTGTGATATTCATCAATGGTTTAAATTTTGGTTCTCGTGGTGGATACCAAGTTCCCTCACATGGAAAAAGCTTGTATCAGAAGTGAGAACATTGTAAGTTGATTATACTGTATGCTAAAATACGTGTCACATATAGTATAGTAACTTTGTGGCTATATTTTGCGTAGTTGACTATGTTTTTCATCGAAGGAATGTTTTCCAATCGATAGTCGCTCTGTCTGACTCATTAGTCATATTAATGGATTAGAGCCGGTCCAAGCAATAAGTTGATAAAACAATACATGGAAGTTGTTATCACAATGCCTATGTGTTACCTAGCATAACAATAATTCAAGTAATATAATGGTCGATTCAACCGATACATTACTTTCCACACGCTAATTGGTAGTCGTTACGGATAGTCAGAAGCCAGTAAATCTGACTCCAGTCTTGCCATGAAGTACCGTGTTACCCCAGTGAATGGGTTGTGGAGGTCTGGTAAGCAGCCGCTCCTCGTAAAATACTGGTATTCAGCTAAATCCGGCTTGACTGGAAGCCGACCCCAATATAGTTGGGAACAGGCTAGGCAGGTGATGACGCTAATTGGTAGTAATTTGTTAATGTTTTGAAGTTGAGCGACAGAAAGCCTCGTCATCGCTACTGAAAGTACTAATGATTATAGTTATCGTACGGTACTAATTAAGAATTAAACAATTTCGTAGTCGTTTAATTCTGTGTTATATTATAATGAGTTGGAGACTAATGTTCAAAGCTAATCAATAGTGTCTGTCCCCTATAAACTCAAAGCGTTTGATTATACCATTAGAACACACACAGAATTGCCAGATTAGTAAATTTCGTAGAACGAGAATAGTTGTTTACACATTCAAAATAAAACAGTAAACAGTAGTTGATGATGTAGTTACTCGTATATATACATTTATGAAGTACTTACTATCAGGAAAATATAGACCTGAACACTTAAGGGTAATTATTGCTTGCACTGCCCGGCCGGTTTGTTTCTCATCGACCATCATCTATGCAAAGGATTTTGTTTTAAAATTGTTTAGGTCTGTATTTACCTGATAGTACATACGGGAAACTACATAGATTTTCTTTTAAATAAAAGAAATGCTTACATTGTCCATGTTGAAATTATACATATGCATTGAAGTACAATTCAATTCAAAGAACATAGTACCTACACAAGTATTCAACGATTTCACTGGCTTGGAAATGGTACTTCCCTCCATTATACATACAGTACTAGTGCCTATACTTATCTTATTCTGATATACCGTAGTTTCATCCAACATCCTTTCAGTAGTAGTAACAAACATTCATTGTGATGTCCATTCTCACAGGCTATACATTTATGATAATAGTAAATAGGACTACGTATTGATCGACAATTTGACTAAGGGCCATGTGCACCGACATAAGTTTAAGATAACCATCTGATTAACGTCAATAACCGACGATAAGGAACAGGAAATATTGCTAAAACAGCCGTTTTAATATTAAAACAGTCGATTTGGTGTCGGTGAACATCGCCCTAAGAATTTATCTATACTAATATTATAAAAAGGAAAACTTTGTTTGTTTGGTTGTAATGAATAGGCTTAAAAACTTCTGGACCGTTTTTAAAAATTCTTTCGCCTTTCGAAAGCTACATTATCCACGAGTAACATAGGCTAAATTTTATTTTGGAAAAAAATAGGGTTCCGTGAGATATTTGGGTTTTTCGGACACAAGGTGCAAAAAATTATATTATTATTTAATACCAGCTGTCCTCTGCGGTTTCACCCGCATTTTTCGTTACTGCTCCGCTCCCGTGGGTCGTAGCATGATGGTATATAGGCTATAGCATTCCTCGATAAATGGGCTATCTAACACTGAAAGAATTTTTCAAATCGGACCAGTAGTTCCAGAGATTACCCCCTACATACAAACTTACAAACCTACAAACTTACAAATTTTACCTCTTTATAATATTAGTATAGATAATTTATAAGGCAGAACAACGTTTGCCGAGTCAGCTATTAGTCTATTCGCCGGAGCATGAGCCAAAAGGTAAACAATGAAATCATTTTTTCAAAATGACAGGTATAACCCGACCGATGACAAAACGTCACATTTTAATGTAAAATGTTCGCAGTATCTGTGGTCTACAATTTAGTAGTATTAAAATGTCTTTTACATTTAAATTATTTAATGCATAATTAATAAAAATTAAGAAAATAATTAAAGGCACAGACATCATTCTAAAATATAATTTCTAATGTTGTCAGTGTATTAATACCGTAGTTATTTTTATAAAATATGTTCACTACATCAATCGTGACATATAAAGAACCCTTTTTATGGTTTGTTTACCTTTTGGCTCATGGCTCGGCGAATAGGCTAGTGTTTGATAACTTGGAGTAGCGGTAATAAAAATGTTTGTTTAGCCTACAACTCAACATGCTACCTGTAATAAAATTAAATGTCCATTCCTCATAGTGCTTGAGAAGGCCATTCAATAAAAATATTGACTTTGACTTCACTATTCAATATTAATTTATTTTTATTTAGTGTTAGCTTTTGTCTTTCGTTCAAAATTTTCGGGTTGTTTCTTTAATTTAATTAATTACAACGATCGATATCTCCCATGCAAGGTTACACATAACATTTCTTCGAGAGATTGATCAAAATAATATTCCTCCAGCATCCTACTGCGAATTGGTTAAAGCTATAGCATTTTCCTACTTAATTTAATTAAAATCTGTCCCATAATTAGCGGGTTTTACTTTTAACGTTTGAATCCCCAACCGGTCCTATGAGACCGCACTGTTATTGTTTTACTATTGTGTCTCGTTTCGCGGGTATCTGAGTAACTACGTTAAGTTTGGCACGCCCTTCCAGCTCCGCCCTGGAGCGAGAGAAGTCATTGGATAATTTTCAATCTAAAATAATAACTCCTGAGATTCCTTTCAAAACTGGCAGATGTATTCATGAATCCCCGACCGGTCTCATGCGACCGCGCTGTTATTGTTTTACTATTGTATCTCGTTTCGCGGGTATGTGATAGGTTAAAAGGAAATAGTAATAGGTACTCTGTCGATTATTTCGAAAAAACAAAGTCGTGTTTTGTAATGCTTGTTTTATCAAAACTCCGAATGGACTGGTGTTATCTCTGTGTAAGTGAGATAGATAAGGCACTAGTCCGTACACTGGTAACTGCCTCGGTTTCGATAGCATGCTGGTGGAACGTGCTAGACAGTTCTAATGTTGAATACTCTGAAGAGAGTAGTAGCTCTTAATATTAACAGAGAAATTACCAGGATAGAGGATAGGCAGTACCTAGCTAGCTTTGATAGCTGTTATCAAGTATATAAAATACTAAGCTGTCGTCAGCATGAATTTCGATTGTTACGGACGCGAAGTCGAAACCAGATAATAAGCCTACGTCCTTCTTTGAGTTTCAAGCTTACTGCGTACAAAATTTCATCAAAATCGACCGAGTCACTTTCACATTTATAATATTAGTATAGATTGTTAAAACGCAAAAACATTTTTATTTATTGGTATAGCCGTGTTATCGCTCAAATTCCAGTATCGCGTGGAGGTTGTAATTTTATGCTTAAATTGATAATTAAGAATAACACATATTGATTATCTAAATTATCTCCATTAATTTTGATATTGATGGGAACGAATGCGCTTTAGGGGCAATGCAGACGACAGACTATCCGTTTACGCACTTTTCAGTATATGAAAACAAAACTTAAGCATTTATATGCTATAAATGCATATAATTGCTGAGTTTCTATTTTTACAGACATAGTAAATTATTTTATAAGCATGCCATGTAGACATTTTGTGCGCCACAGACTCGATCGTACAAAAAGTGTGTCGTCTAGCTGCACCTTTTTTTCGTTACCTATTGACGCAGCTTTCAACTATAAAATAACATCTTTTGAGTTTCTATGCCAACGATTATTTTAACGTCAACACAAACAGAAGTTACAAGGCCTTTTTATACAAATTAATTTACATGTCAATCCACTAGATCAATAAAATAATTATGTTTTAAGGGACCTTGAGGTGTCCAGTACTTGTTTCTAATAGTATTATTCTCCTTCGATTTTCTAGTTACTTATAAAACAAACATAAAATTAGTTTTGTATTTCAAGTTGGAAGTATTTTTATTTTACTCTATAGGTAGGGTTGCCATAACTTTTGAGAACCAATACGGGACGTTTTCTTTTCTGATACCTACCCAAAACTTATATTCATACTTATCACTTATCACACATTCAACGCCGACACGGGACTTTCCATTTACACCATACCTACATGAGCTAGCTAGCTATGTTATGAGCACACATGTATGTGTACCTAACTACACGGCAAGTGGAAACAAACTACACACGTGTTTTTAACAAACTTCAAAAAAAGAAGATTCTCAGTTTGACCTGTGTGTTTGTATGTTTGTCGGCGCCTATCACCTCTATTGTCGTATTTTGTCGAAATACGGGACAAGTACGGTACATGTAGTAATACGGGACGGGATGATCAAATACGGTGACAGTCCCGTATATACGGGACGTATGGCAACCCTATCTATAGGGATAACAAACAATACAATAATATTGGCACTTAGTAAATAAGAGAAACATATACACTTCTAACGACGTTATTCACAAATTATTATACAGAATAAATAACTTAAAAGACTTAGGGCCTGTTTCACAATGTCCAAGTAGGCACTACTCACTGAATAAATTCAAAAATTTGACAGAATTTGTATGAAATTATCTGTCAAGTAAGATACTCGAAACTTAATCATAGGTGGTGAAATAGGCCCTAAGTAAACTACAAACATCTTATTTCACTGTTTTCCCGGTATTTCTACAAAATATGATCAAAATCGGTTCTCAAAATCCCAATTTCATTGAACCCTGTAATAAGATAAACTTGTTTCTTTTTTATTATAAAATAATCTGTAGCATAGTAACTAGGTACGCGATAATTTTATTCATACTTACAATGTTTTCCTTAATCAGTTTCTTGGAAGGTAAACTGGTATTTACAGTCAAGACTTGTAAGAAAAGACACTAATATTATGTTCTCATGAAATTAAACAAAATACATTTACTTAGAAACGTTTTAGACAAAACATACAAATATTTTAAGGATACTTAGAAGGTTAGACAAAAGATACAAATATTGATAAAACATAATGGTCAATGTGTGTGTCATTGTACTGTTTCCCAAAAATACTCGCAAGCTAATTAGTCTATTCCAAGAAATGCCCACCTGGCCTACCTGAGCCAATTTTAGAACAAAGCCGCGAGCGTGAAGGATTAGCGAACAAACACACATACAAACGTTTATAATAATAATAATTAGTGTAATACCTAGTATTGTATTATCCGTATGTATTTACATTATATTACTAAGGGGCGGTTTTTCAATAGTCGAATAAGTTTTAATGAGGAATAAAAATGTCGATCTGACAGTTTTTGCATAGAAAATATGTCAAACAGCCATATTTATTCTTCTGATAAAAGTTAATAAACGACTATTGAAAAATCGGCCTTTAGTTAATTTAAACTACCGAATTAGGTATACAAAAGGCTAATGTCACTAAAATATTGTATTTAAAAGTATTCTTGTACAATATAGGTCTAAATAAAATTAAAATTCTACGGGTCTATGGTCTGTTCAATAAACCCGGAGACTAAATTGACATAAGTAATGTCAAAATTTCTATAGGAATGACGCCAGTTCTTTGGTGTTGAAATGTCATTTTAGTCTCCGGAATTATTGAACAGACTGTACATCTTGTAGATTTTTAAATATTTGTATTTGAATGCAAAATTTGGGTCTATTTTTCGAAAAATACGAAAAAGTTATTGAAAAAAAATTTGCAGAGCATGGGTAGTGTTTAGGGGTCTGAAAGGATAGCCTAACCTCTTCAGTCGACCATTTCAATTTGGCACACGATGCACCAAACAACCTGTATAACTTGTTATTACAAAAACCTCGTTAAACAGAAGAATGTTTTCACGACAATATTAAAACAAACCTTTGTAATATAAAAAAAAACATATACGATGGTAAGATAATTCAACATTAAATTAAACACTGGTGGTTCATCATTATATTTCTTCTTCTTCTCGTGTCGACTTAACTAAGATCCGATCAATATTTAGCCACCTGGACAGCAAATTATATACTTATAGGATCAAAATCGTCTGTTCAGTACAATTTGTCGAGTTGTGCAAATATTGGGCAAGTTTATAATTATCTTTTTAGTTTTATTACGAGTTTATTGACAGATTTTATCTACAAATTGAATAAAAATAGTAATAAAACGAATTCTATTTTGTTCTTATTTTTAAGATTGTTTTAAAGTCAAGATGCTTTTGAGACTTGCAACAATCTGGAGAATTGTTATAGAGTCATATTAACAGTTCCATATATTACTTCCATCCTCTTATCGCTGACAGCAATATCTACCAGACAACATTAGGATATACCTTACCTTGTCTCCATTATTTGTCAACCTTCTACGAAGAGAGAGAGAACAACTCTGTTGCAATAAGGCTGTAATTTGTAAAGAACTTCATATTCTAACTAGCATAGATAGCAACATTTAAACAGATTAAATGTAGCTAGAAAAATATACGAGAATGGAACTCAGCTAAAATACTGACATGTAAAAAGATTTTTATACGAATCTAAACACAAACATGGCTTCAAATTCAGAGTTTTTATTTCACATAGGCCTACATGGGCACATACAAAACGTCAGAAGCTATCGCACTGTTCCAATTGGTAGTTTCCTATGAAGAAGAACCGGAAACAAACTCCACGGTAACTCTTTAAAAAAATAAATGCTATTACAATATTTTAACATCACACTTAGCTTGAACTTGCGACCGACACCAACACTGAACAGATTCAATTTACAGGTGTTTGTTTTGTTTTTGAATCGATTGATAGTTTTTTAAAATTGGGTTTTCACGTTAAAAAACTGTAGTGTTTTTATTTTATAGCAGACTATTAATAGTAGCCCGCCTTAGCTCGACTCTGCTTTGACAAGTCAGTACTTTTGACGTGAAAACATCTTTGAAATAACTTCCATAGTCAGAGGGTAGTTCAAAAAACGAATGATAATAAAATAAGGTGATACAATTTGGTGTTGTACCTACATAATTATCTGTCAATGCTATCAAAAATTTAATAATACCACTGCATAACTAAACAAACAAAGAATTCGGTACTTAGGTACGCTAATTGTTCCTGTGACGTGTCGCGCGCGGTAGAGGGGGTAGCGCGCACCCCTACCTTATGGGGATATTGCGAGCTTTGCATTTAGTGCATCTTTTGACTCCGAGTAGTTACGACTTATAAGTTGCAATCGCTCTCGTCAATATCTGTGGATTTTGTACAAAATACCAGTGTAAAATTGTTACAGTGAATATAAATAGTGTTAAAATAAATAAAAATATAATGACGCGTAAAAATTCCAAATACTGTGATCGTATACGGTCGGAAAGATCTTTTCTTTGGAATCAGTGGCAATGGCAATCGCAGTATGCCAATAGAACACCGTATGACAGAGCGCAACAGTGGTGGGAATGTGATAGAATGGATGTGGTCGAGCGGATCAACGATGGACGCGAGCGTAACGCTGGCAGCGTGACGTACACATATTCGTGTACGACGGACGGTCGTGTCCATTACACAGCCGCAGCACCCAATGTTTTCCTTTTTGTGGGAAACTTTTCGACAGTACGTAGTTTTTTTTGTAACTTTCCTTTTTCTACTATCATCTTTTTTTAAAGCCAATTTACCGAGGTATGTGTTCACTCGCTCACTAGACCGTGTCATCCCGTTCTTAAAGATTATTTTACCTAAACAGTCCTCTTGAATCACTGTGGCCATTGGTAAAAACTCAAAATCCTTTGACCCGACTAGAGACAGACGTCTGCTTTGGGGCGAATTTAAAAGTTTTACTTAAATGCAATTAGGTAGCTAAATGTAGTGATCAATGCAATTCAAATAAGTTACCATAAGATAGTCAAATGTTAAAGTACGGTCTGCAAAGAAAACTTATTCGTATAATAAAACGTACCAATAATGGTTTTTATTTTACTTTGTTTATCAGGTCTTAGTTAAAATTCAAATTCAAAATATTCAATTCAGATTAACATCCATATTTTGTAAAACTTGCCTGCCTAATGTTAGTATTAAATTAAAATAAAAGAAAATGAAAAAAAAAAGTAAAAGTAGTAGTAGTAGTGTTAAATGTAAGTGTAGAAATAAAGTTATTGTTTAATCTAAATAAACCAAATATTTAAGTCATATAATTAGCTAAAACTGTGTTCTTTCTTATTTTTATTATTGACAACAATTCGCCTTCTTTTTCCATTCGCCACTACTTCAGACACTTCACACAGTGATGTAGAGATAGCAAAATTTAAGAAATAGATTCTGATAACTTTTTTACGTTAATGATCTAAACTAATATTATAGACGGGGCAGATTTTTTGTTTGTATATTAACTCAAAAACTACTTAGACCGAATTCACAAATTCTTTCACCATTAGAAAGCTACATCTTCACGGAGCTAGTTCGTAAACAAAAATTTTAATAATAATTGGTTTTGCTCACTCTACCTGATTCGATTTGACAGCTATGACGTCACAACATGGCGCTAAGTCGATCCTATTCTTATTTGCATTGCTTGTTGTGAATTATGATTGTAATGTAATTTTCTAATTGGGGTGTACAATACAAGTGTGTACAACTACATGCACAAGGCATTAATTTACAAAGGTACTGGGTCTATCGTATCGTGAGGAGCTCGTGGCTAAATAATAACAGCCGCACAGGTCGATATTCAAGGTTAAGCAACGCTTGCCTAGGTTGGTCTGTGGATGGGTGACCATCTTAACATAACGAGTTTCCTCCGTGCCTCGGAAAGCACATTAAGCCGTTGGTCCCGGCTGTCATTTGGAGATCTTTGGCAGTCGTTACGGATAGTCAGAAGCCAGTAAATCTGACTCCAGTCTTGCCATGAAGTACCGTGTTACCCCAGTTAATGGGTTGTGGAGGTCTGGTAGGCAGCCGCTCCTCGTAAAATACTGGTATTCAGCTAAATCCGGCTTGACTGGAAGCCGACCCCAATATAGTTGGGAAAATGCTAGGCAGATGATGATGATGACTGGGTCTATCGTATCCTCGTAGAAACCTGTCGACTAATCGCGAAAGTTGGTTACAGTGACTGGTACAAATATGTTTTAACAATTTTATTATCCGGTTTTTGTTGCCCAATATTACGTAATGAGAAATAATAAATTGCCCAATATTACGTAATGAGAAATAATAAATTGCCCAATATTATGTAAATTAATACGTCAATCATATTTAATGATTGACGTATTAATTTACATAATAAAATCTACTAAAAAACTTAATGCTCTAATGGAAAATTCAAAAGATTATTATAAATAGTTAATTTTATATTTGTATATGGAGCAGATACTCCTTTACAAACACTTTGTTTTTAACAAATAATTAGCCATTACAAAAACAGTGATACAAACTTATTATCAGACAAGAAGTAATGCCATGAGCGATAACACTGCACTTAAGTGCACATTTGTTTTTATAAGCTTATTAGTGTATAGTGTTATAATGTAAAATCCTTAACTAATTAATTGTATTATTTATCAAATTCGGCTATAGAAAGCGCAAAATCATCGAAAGCTGCCCCTTTTTTATTATTTCGGAGTTAAACATTAAATGCAAATTCATAAAGCATAGTTCAATCATCTGTGACATTTATACACATGTATGAAGTTGTTACTTATTCTAGAAGACTTTGAACAATTGGCGGTGTGTTAACAGCAGTGGTGGTATTGTTACAGACGCCGGCGATAGTGCCGACGACGAGCAACAGTCACGCGCCCACGCTGGCGTCCGTCGCCGTGCCCGTGCAGTCCGTGGCGCCCGAGGTGGTGACCACGCTGCCTGTCAAAGCACGCCTCGGACCGGTGAGTACACCATACATTGTCTATTCATAGCTCAGCTATGTATAGAAGTTGAGATAGATCTCAACTTCTTTTTCTTCGTTTGGATGTCATCATCATCGTTTTCTTTTACAGCCAGTGAACAAACCAGCGGGTCGTATTGCCCCCGTGAGCGGCGCGCTCGCGGGCGCCCGGCGCGACCCACGCCTGGCGCGCCACGCGGCGCCCGCGCCCCGCGCGCCGCCCGCGTCCCGCCCGTCGCCGCCCGCGCAGCCGCCCATGCCGCCCATCGCCGTCGTAGCTCCCGCCGCGCCCGTCGCGCCGCTTGCCGCTATTGCGCCGAACGTTTTCGATATCAAACCACTCGAACGCGTCACTAAACGGAAAAACGTGATCACCATCGATGTCCGACCGGACGCCTCGCCCTTGCGGCCCAACCCGCGCGACCCGCGGCGCCACGAGGCGCGCACAGACAAGCGCGACCCGCGGCGCCGCCCGCGCGAGGAGCGTGAGCGGCGGCGCGAGGAGCTGCGCCGCAACACGGTGGAACGCAACCACGTGGACGCCAAGCCCGAGCCCGAGCGCGGCCCCACGCCCGCCTACGTGGACAAAATGCCCGACGCTAAGAAAATAAGCAAGATGCCACCGATACCTAAAATCTCGCGGCCCCAAGGAAAGCGAGACGGTGACGCCGTGCCGGCCAAGCGCAAGCGAGGAGAGGCCGTGCGAGCCGAGCGCAGGCGGCGGCGCGTGGCAGAGGAGGCTCCCCAGGAGCCGGGCGAGGCGGCCGCGACGCCGGTGGCGGCCGCTGGCGACGCGAAGGACGCGGACGGGGTGGTGGCGTTCAAGGAGCTGCGCAAGTACAACAAGGAGCACTACATGCGCCGCAACCGCCAGAAGTCCGACAGCCCCGAGCCGGCCGCGCCCGTCACAAGTAAGATATCCCTCTCTGTAGCCGCGAGCGCCCGACACTCTGTGATACTAGATGTAAGCCGCAGCGTGCATACGCTTCTTGTGTGGATAATAAAATGTTTAACAACTCTTGGAGTATTCATATTGACGTGTTTTACGGCGCTTCAGTACCCTACTTTACACACCTGTCGTTATTCCTAAGTTATCTTTGTTGACTATCGAGAATAATTGGTTATTCAGTATTCATTGCACATTTCAACAATTACTCTAGTTTTTGATCGATTACGTCTTGTAAACTGATCAGAGGATTCAATACATATCACATTTTCTTGATGCGAGTCATAATCTAACATGGCTATTTTATTTACTCTCTTGTAAATTCGTATTCAAGTAGCATTTGGCTACAAAATATTGCTAAAAGTAATAGTGTACGTTACAAAAATAAACTTTGGATCAAAAAATGTGGAATCTCAGCGTCGCAACTTTGAAATTTTCTGGACATCAACCCGTGTCTCTGGACTGGACTGGACGGCTTCTCGAACTCTAAGGACATGCCCGGACTCTGTGGATCAACGGGAATCTTGAATATGGATCGGAAAATAGGGCTTAAATCGAAAAAAGTGACAGTTTACTTTGATTTTTTTTTGGGAAAAGTTTGAATCGTAAGTGGATAAATATTAATCGTAAGTATTTTCATCAAATCGTTTTTTATATTGTTTCACTGGTGAGTTTTGTTGAGTTGTGTAAATCAAAAACGTTTTTTGCCACGGAGTATTTAACACATGGAGTGCATAATTCGCTTATCTGCGATCTTAGTTTTTTTCTATAAAAGCTGGCAAAGTCGTCTCTTTGTCGTTTTAATTGAAGTGCTAAGTTGCGACGCATAATGAAACTGCTTTAAAATATAATTCATAAAATTGCCCGGACATATTGTCATAAAAAAGTGCGATGCTGATATACTTAGAAGCTAAGTTCGTTTTATGAAAATTTTGCTTATCCACATTTCTCGATATCAAAATATTTTATAATAGTACATGTTTCCCCTGTATCGCGGTATCATTTTGCTCCGCAGCTTTAAGATAATTCAAAATAGCTATTGCGTTACACTGTCAATTCGATTCAAATCAAAACTTATACTTTAAATCAATTATTAGATATTATGGGGCCTAAAACATATCTACCGTAATTTTTTGGCACTACCTCAATTAAATTAATAACTTCGATTTTGTGATTCAGAGAAACGAAAATATTGACTTATTCGAATAGTGCAGAATAGTTATTAATGTAGCTCATAGCGACCTCGTCTTGTCAAATTATATACAGACAAAAGTTTTGCCGTTTCATTTTATATTTTACTAGCCCATAGCCTGTTAATTTTTTTATTAGGTCTCTGTTTTTCATCTACTTGTGAAAATCCCATGAAAAACCGTTCAGTAGTTTTTGGGTTTATCGCGAACTTACAGACAGATGCGGTGGCGTACTTTGTTTAATTAAATGTAAGACTGTGAATTTTGAAAACCAACATCTGCCGTCTGTCTTGTCAAAAGCGTTGGTAGGTTTTTGAAAATAACAAAATAACGCATCGATGTAAATCTAATGTTCCGATGATGGAACGGGTTTCGTGGAAAATATGTTTATTTGGCATAAACTCAGGCACGCAAATTCAAACATTTTGATTTACCTATTTTTTATTTCATTTTCTTTTTTATTGTTTCATTTTAGTTATACTGCGTGTAAGAGACAGCCCTCCACAAACTTAACGTTTGAATCCCCAACCGGCCCTATGAGACCGCGCTGTTATTGTTTTACTATTGTGTCTCGTTTCGCGGGTATCTGAGTAATTAAGGGCTTACTCAGTAGACGAATCTAAACATCCTCCCACAAAAATTGTGAAACTGAAAAAAAAAAAATTGTGTGAAGATGTTCAGATTCATCTACTGAGCAAGTCCTTAAAGTTTGTGGAGGGCTGTCCCTTACATCCAGTATATTTTGTGTGCCTATGTTTTCTCTAAATAAATTATGATAATCAAAATATAAATATGAGACAAATATTATCTTGGTTTAGCATTCGCACATAACACCTTGTAAATACGAGGTGTGTTCAAAAAGTATCGCGAATTTTGAGTTTTTTCAAAAATTATTTATTTATTCATGAATATCTATTTTTCCCCTTCAAAGTAATCCCCATGAGATATTATACACTTGTGCCAACGGTTTTTCCAATCTTCGAAGCACTTCAAAAAATCTTTTTTTTTATCTTGTTCAGCTCCTCCTTCGATGCCGTCTTTATCTCGTCAAGAGAAGCGTAACGTCGTCCTTTCATGAGCTTCTTCAGTTTAGGGAACAAGAAAAAGTCACAGGGGGGCAGATCTGGGGAATACGGTGGCTGCGGCATCATTAGTGTGTTGTTTTTGGCCAAAAAGTCGCGCACAAGCAATGTTCATGCGATGCTGTTTTTGGTCACAATTGAGCAATTTTGGTACGAATTTCGCGGCGACCCGTCTCATGCCCAAATCATTGATAAAAATCGAATGGCACGAGCCAATCGATATGTTTAGGTCCTCAGCAACTTCTCTAACGGTGATTCGACGATTGGCCAATACCATTTTCTCCACTTCATTAATTTTTTCGTCTGTTGTTGAAGTGCTCGGGCGTCCGGCACGCTCTTCGTCGTTCACATCTTCTCGGCCTTCTGAGAACATTTTGTACCACTGATAAACGTTGCTTCGGTCCAAGGTAGCTTCTCCGTATGCCACAGTCAACATTCGGAATGCATCCGCGCACTTAATTTCGTTTTTCACACAAAATTTGATACAGGTTCTTTGATCCATTTTTTTGAATAGGTAAAAATCGAAGACGATCCAAAACACGTGCAAGCAAAGCAGCTGTCAACAATTAAATGAACATTCAAAATGGCCGAGCTTGTCGGCATAAGTGAGAGACATGAGTACCAACATAACGCCACAAAAAATTCGAAATTTGAATATACGTAACCCGAGAAAATTCAAAATTCGCGATACTTTTTGAACACACCTCGTACATGCTCATGTACTTACTCCATTTGTTTTAGACTCTGTGGTTACGATTTCCCAATTCCAATTTAATTTTAAATGAACATTTAATCATAAAGAAAGGTGCTTATCTTAAAATATTTTGTACCGTATGAGGAACTTACCTCATACGGGTCTGTTCATTTTACTAGGATATAAAGGAGAGGTCAATACTAATATCTGACCGGGCAATGACCTATTTTGTTTTTTCATAAATTAAAAAAACAAATCTTTGAAGAATAACAGATTCACAAATTATTTTCAGTGTGCTACTTTAACAGTAATAATTTAATGATATTTTGCAAATAGGTTTTAAAAAACACGTCAATTTCCCTTCGTCAGTTTAAACCAGATTAGGCCGAATTAGTTGTATAAAAACATCATTTATATTATACGCTTTCTTTGTTTGGGAAACAGGTCTGCGTTTGGCTGGATGTCTGTCTACTCGGTTTGTGGGATAGGCTCTCTTGTCTGGCTCATGGGACGACTAAAAGTAGTGAAATCTGACAATTCGTCTTAGAAGATGGCAGGATATTTGGAATTTGAATGATAGGACGGCCGGAAATCTGACTAGCCGGCTTATTAAATGCCGGATATTCGGAATGTGGATTGTCTTAAAACCGGGTTATACGACTATTTGCTTCGTATTTAGGATGTAGCCATGTATCTAATTCCTCCTTCCTGGTCCTGTAAATGTCCATCGTCGGTGATCACCACTTTTACCATCAAGTGGGTTGTCTTTTGCCAAACAATACTGGGTGTAAGGGACAGCCCTCCACAAACTTTAAGGGCTTGCTCAATAGACGAATCTGAACATCCTAAAAAAAAAAATTGTGGCTAGATGTTCAGATTCGTCTACTGAGCAAGCCCTTAAAGTTTGTGGAGGGCTGTCCCTTACACCCTGTATAATGGGGATAAATTAACTAAGGAGGCAACGCAATCGTGATATCGGTCATCTCCAGCAATGAGGGACCTGCGGGTAAGGAGTACATGAATTATTTATTATTGTTTGATGAGCAATTTTTCGTTTTTGATTTTATTTTAGCGTAAGTTTACTTTTAAATCTTGTGGAAGGAGAAACAACAAGAAAAGGAGGCACGAATCGAAATTGATGTCACCGCCATTCGGTTACGCGTGTAACCCACCTCGTAACTCTTCCTCATAACAATATTTTAAATATTAGGTAATCACTGCGCCGACCAATTTTTATATTGTTTTCAGAAAACCATTATTTTTAATGTCATTCGTTGTTTAGTATTTAATTAATATTATACAAAAATAAAAACAAGTAAAAAAAGAATTGTCACCATTAGTGGTATTAGGGTAAAACTGCTGTGCGCTTCAAGACTTTTTTTTTTATTCATTGTGGTTTCAACTTCATAGATCGTAAGGAATTTTTTACAGGACTTAATTTTTCATTTGCATCTCCATTGAAAAGTTAACTTTGATACGCACACAGGATCTGTGTATTATAACCAATATTATTTTACTGAATAACTAATTTACTTACTCTCGATTGTCACTGGATATTTTTTGGAATTTGTGCTATTTCATGAAATAGCTGGTCAAAATACTGCCGACTTTAGAAGTTTGCAATGCATTTGTGATTTGGATGTGACTTTGTTGAGATTTCGAACTAAAATCGTTTATTGCGGTATTAGTATGCTCCTATTAGAATTATAATTTTGTATCTAAGTTTATTCTATGTGTTTGATTTTGAAAAGCAAATATAACGAGTTTTTTGTATAGCCAATTTTTTTTTCCATGTATTTAACACTAAACTGTTACGCTGTTACGGATTTTTGATAATAAGACCGTTTTCACATTTTCCGATCCGATATCGGTATCGGACGCCGATACGATATCGGGGTAAGGTAAATGTATGAGATATGTACCTGTCTTTCATATTGTCCGACCCGATATCGGATATCGGTGCAACGCATTTCATACATTTTACTTACTCCGATATCGTATCGGAGTCCGATACCGATATCGGATCGGATAATGTGGAAACGGTCTAATATTTGTGAAAAATTGTTTGATTTAATTTGAATCAGTAGATTGCTTTCTTAGAATTGAATATTGTTATTTTAGATTTTGTTTACGATATAAGCATAAGACTAAGGAATAATATTATTTGTAGTAATGATTGACTTAGTAAATAAAAAAATAGAATTAATTGTTATTTTATGTTACTATTTTTCCGATATTACAGTAAAGACTTAGATTATATTTTATTGTCGCCACTAAAATAATGTAGAACTTGTAACCTAATGTTAGTAAAATTAAGCTAATATTATTAATAAAATAACTTTCAAAATCTCAACAAAGTTCACACACAGCTCACAAAGTACACAAAACTAGAAAAATAAATAACTATAACGACCCAAATACCTGCCATAAGCTTCAGTACATTTGTACCGACATTTAAAGACGACAGTTTCGACAAATGGATATAAAGACATCTAAATACTAAAAGAGACTTGCAGTATTAACTTCATTCAAGTGTATAGTATACCAAAACAAGAAGCGTCACTTCTTGCACCATTCAGGACAACATCTATGGACCGTTCCTTTTGTTCTGCACCGCGAAAACTGGGCCAACAGGTAACAGGGTAAACAGTGCAAGATAAAATAGACCTTAAACACATCATTAATCTTAGACATAAAGATAAAGTATTCTTTGCAGGTGCTCCAGAAGTAGTGACGGAGAATAAAGATGTAGACCTTAGGGTTCTACCCGCCGTGGTCGCGGAGGCTAAGGCTGCCACAGTTGCGCAGAAACGACCTTCTACTGAAGCTATTGAGGTTAAATCTAAGAAGAATAAACTGGATAAGTTTGATGTGTAAGTATCTGTGATAGTGACAATTCCTCAAATATTAATTCTTTGTATGGTTCTGAATAACTAATCTGCAATCTTCTACCAGTTAACATGGTTTAACCTTCAATTAACACATAATTCAGTAAGGCTGGTTTAGATCATGCTTTACCAAACTTCTTTCTCTTTACCAATCACTTTTGTTACCCATTTTCAAACACTAGACATCGTCTATCAATTCATGGCTCTAATCTTGTATTTTCTAACATCGCATAATGGGCGACAACGTCGCAGGTTTACTGTCGAACGAGTTATCATTAAATCAGATCTCACTGAACAAAATTATAATCGTAATTAACACTTGCTTATCACAAAATAACCACATACAAGACAACTCACACACGATACATTTTCAGGCTATTCGGGAACGAAGACGTGGACTTGCGTCAGTTGCCCCAAGTGGACGAGCTGAACGCGCCCCCGCCTCCCAACATCACTTCCTCACCCAAGTCTGACAGCAAACCCGATGACCTCGACGTAGCCATGACGTCACCACCCAAGGGTTCTCCCAAGAGAGACTGGAACGAAGTCAAGAAAAGAGATGATAAGAAAACACCCTCGAAGTTAGACCTCGTCAGAGCCAAGTTTGCTGAAGTCACGAAGGGCAAAGACAGACTGGGAAGACCGCTGCTGTTCAGTAAATCACCTAGTACGTATTGTATTTTATTTTCATGACACTAAAAGTAATTCTGCCATCAAATGGTGTAATCGTGACCTATAAAGACATTTACTGCTAAATACTTTACATGAATATTAATTTCATATTATTTTAAATTTGTAGGTATAGAAAGAGAAAGACGCCGCACAATGAGTGGCGACGACACAGACATCAGAGAAGAAGATGAACAAGGCTTCGTCGAAAACAAGAAGTCCATCTCCATCATCATGTCACAAGCTAAGGAACACTTCACGGACGGACAGCTGGACAAGAACCAGTACAACACGCTCATGTACCAGATCCTGCAGCTCAACGAGAAGCTCAAGCTCAAGGAGGCCAAGCAGAGAGAGTCCCTAGAAATATCGAAGAGAAGACTCAAGGCACATACTCTAGAAGAAAACCATAAAGTGCCCAGCCCTAAATCATCGCCTACTGAACGAAACAGATTCGGAGATATCGATGAAAGAATTACCCCGTCTGTGTTCCTAGACACGCCGCCCGATAGCCAGGGTATGTTACCCACAGGAAGCGACTCAGACATGAGAGTCAATTCTGATGGAGTAGATGGCCCTCAAAAGAAAGGTTTGCTGCCTCTCCCGCCTGTCATGCCAATGTTCGGACCTTACCAACCAATGTGGCGAGGACCACGCGGGGCGAGGGGTGAGGAGTACGGCGGGCCTCGGAGGTTCAGAGGTCCAGCACCACCACCGTTCTTCAGAGGAAAGTTTGACAAGAGAGGAGGTCCAAGAGTGCCTTTCGATTCTCGAATGCCAATGCCTCCATTACCCACACCCAAAATCGGCATGTGTCAGGGAGAATGTCCTTTACCGACTTATGAACGAAGCGAGTCCCCGCCGCCTCTAGGAGCCCCGGGCTTTGCCATCCCACCGACAGACTTCAAAGTTTTAGAATATATAGACCAGGACCCTTTCAAAACTATCCAAATTGATGGTGTTCCTAGAGAAATCAGGTTTTACGGTGATACTGCCGTTATAATGTTAGACTGGGACGATCCCAGGGAAATCAAGTTCTTGCCGGGCTGCAGACGAGTGACGTTCGATAATAAAGACTCAATAGTTCTAAGTTTCAATGAAAATTATAAACAAGTAGAAATAGATGATCAAGTGTTTGATATTAAATTCGGCGCGCCGACTAGAGAATTGTACATCAATGGGAGATGGTTCGAATGTTTCTTCGGCGGGCAGCCTCTAGGCGTCATTATAGACGGGAAACCAAGACTAGTCCATTTGGAAGGTCCGATGCCTCAAGTGGACATCGGCAAGGCAAAGCGCACGGACCTGGTCGCTGGTAAAATCAACCTAATCGTGAACGCCACACAGATGCACCCTGTGTATTTGGACGCGAAAGTACAGAAGATCATGGTGATGAACGGTCAGTTCCTGACAGTTCGCTTCGTGGATTCCTTGCGAACGGTGCTTATAAACGAGCAGCCGTTCAAGGTTGAGTTCGGTGACCTTCCGAAGCCGATAGTGGTCGGCAATGAAAAGTATTTCATCAGATTCTCTGCGCTGCCGCGTAACATCAAGCCGGGTCACATTCAGATCGCGAACATGGAAGGAGTCGGCTTACCGCTGGTGCCTCCCATCAAGAAGTTCGAAGACGTGAAGGAGGAAGACGGCAATACCAATCATATGGAGGTGGACCAACAGGAGCCTCCCAACAGGCCCATGAAGACACCGAGTCCGGAGAATCCTGAAAACTTAGGTAAGAACATTTTCTACTCAATTTTATGGTGTAACCTGATGTCTAGTAGTCGTAAATGCGAATATTAAGTTTGAGACCAATTATAAAGGCTCTTTAAACTTGAATAATTAGCCAGGTCACAGTTTGCTAAAATTATATTGTACACACCCAAAATCGTGTGATATTTTATATTTCCTTTTCATTCTCCAGGTCTCGACATGCTAGCAAGCGTGATGCCCTCAAGCACAGTGCCAGCATCAGCATCAGACTACAGCACTGCCGAGCCATTATTCTTCAAGCCGGAGAACATTCCTGGCCTGGAAAAACAAACGCCTACAGAAGAAAAGCCACCTGCCCTTCCTTTACTAGCCAATATTAATGTGAATGATCTCTTCGCCAAGTTAGTGGCTACGGGAATAGTGCAAGTGAAGGATGGGAAGACGGAAAATGGACCGGTCCAGGAGGAGGCCAAGCCGGAGGAAAAGATCAAGCCGAGGGAAGACAAGAATGTTATTCATAGAGTTGACTTCATGAGGATCGAGACCTTCAGAGTGTGAGTACAGTTTTAATTGAAGTTTTTTCTGAGTCCCCTTACTCAATAGGTAGCATTTTTCATATCCGTCCTATACTTCCATTCGTTTTCTAATTGAAGTTGAGTAGTTTTCAAACTCTAAAGTAGCTTATAAACCTGTAAAAAAATTGTATTTTTGGTAATTAAAGTAGGGTTTAAGATTCAAAATACTTAATTCAAATCTATCCTTAGTGTGAATTATTGAAGGTTGAGTTAAAATTCCCATTGTCATTACATTTTGTGAGGCTACAAGAGTGACGATGCCAATCGGCGCACGACTTTTATAGTAATAAGTGGGGTTCTTTATTCAATTAATTATTTAAATTATGATGATATAATTTTGTGAGGCGCGTATAGTCATAATGTCCGTTATTGGGGATTAGAATCCGGACTTCCGGCATCTAGGGATCATCAATTGGATTTTAGTTCTTGAATTGTGTTAATAGACAGTTGTGTTTCGTTTTGTAGGCCTCAGCCAGGTCTGGTGGCTCGCCTGTACGGCGGCATGCAGTGCTCGGGCTGCGGCGCGCGCTTCCCGCCCGAGCACACGGTGCGCTACTCGCAGCACCTGGACTGGCACTTCCGCCAGAACCGCCGCGACCGCGACTCGGCGCGCCGCGCGCACTCGCGCCACTGGCACTACGACCTCTCCGACTGGGTGCAGTATGAAGAGGTTGAGGACTTGGAGGAGAGAGGTAAGCTAATTAACAAATCATTATCATTTTAGTCTAAGGACGACCACTGTAGGACCAAGTAGTGTTACCGCATGGAACAATCCTGTGCGTTCCGTATTCATCGTATTCACTATGCCATCGGTCTACCATGTTCTTCCAACGCTGCGTCTTCCGCTGTGTAGTCGCCATTCTAGAATTTTTTAGTCCCATTGATCATCTGTTCTACGAGCTGTGCCATGCCCACTGTCACTTTAATTTAGCGATTCTTCAGACTATCTCTGCGATCTTGATTCTCCAATAAACCAAATATTATATCGACAAACGTAGTCATGTACATTTTCAGACTACATAGTTGGAAGTAAATTGATTAGAATCGTGTGATTTCAATTTCAAGACGTAAAAGAGTCTTATTTCTAGGCATGAACTTCATTTGCTCATAAATAGGATGTTCAAACTATGACAGAAATATTAATGTGATAATTTGTGTGTACAGAAAAGAGTTGGTTCGAGACGAGTGGCCTCCCCGCGGGCGCGGCGGGCGCGGGCGCGGCCGAGGTGGCGGCTCCTGTAGCGCCGGTACTGGCGCCGTCGGCGGCCGCGCCCGCGCCGGCGCACCACGCGTGCGCGCTGTGCGGCGACGCCTTCCAGCAGTTCTACAACGAGGACAAGGAGGAGTGGCATCTGCGCAACTCCGTGCGGCACCACGACGACTACTACCATCCCGCCTGCTTCGAAGATTATAAGGTACGCTTTCTACATCAACTCCGAACAAACACCCAATTATTTGTAAATGCGCATGATAAATCAACACATTGTTATGAAATGATTTATCTGTGTTAAATTTAAAAAATACATTTTAAAATGCAGTTATAACTAAAATAATTTGGACAATTGTATTTTTAAGGGCCAGTTCCACCACCCAAGATTAAGTTTCCAATATTAGAGGTTTTTAAATTTATTCAAGAAGGTAGTCAGATATTGTGAAACTTTTTTACTGATTAAACATTTTAACTTTTAAGTTAAAATGTTTAATCAATATTATATTATTAAGTTATAACATTTTAGGATAATAATGGTCAGAAAGTTACTTTTGGTGGTTTGTTTTGAACCTTTTAAACATTATTTAGATCAAAACAATAATAACCTACTCTCTCCCCTCTAGACGTCTCTAACAAAAGCCGAAGAGCAGCCATCACAAGAGTCGTCGGACGACGTGACAGCCATAGAGAAGCCGGAGGAAGAGGCCATAGAGATCAAGGACATAGAGGACGAGCCGGCTGAGCAGTCGGACAACGAGTCTGTGGTCGAGGTCGTTGAGGATCCCAATGAGTTGGATCCCGTTGAAGTGAGTGTGTTGATGTATTCTTTGTTTTATTATGTATAGGTTCGCGTTTGACCACTATCTCACCCAATGATAAGCGATGATGTGGTCAACGATGGAGCGCACTTGCCTAAAAGTAACTTATTCACATTTGATTTAAAGACCCCATCTTTTATAAGCTTGAATTCCTCACTACACTCAGGTTTCTATATTAACTCCCTCACAATGCTCGGGAGTTAATTAAATCAGTTCCTCACTGGCGTTCGGGATTAAAACTTAGCAAACTTCGAATACAATTCGGAATTCAAAATGCAACCCGCGATTTAAAGACACTGCTGTATCCCCTAGTCACATAATCTACTATTATAATTATATCCCTTGGTTACTCTACTAACAAAATTCTCTTTTCACCAAACAGATTGATGAAGGTGAAGAAGACGATGTAGTCTTCAAAGCGGAGCCTGTGGAAGAGGTGGTGGTAGATGATGAAGTAGACACGGACGATGAGACCACTGCTGAGCGCAAGGAGAGAGACCGCCTGGCCGATATAGACTTTAGCAAGATCAAGGTCAAGCAGGAGCCTATCGATCCTGGTGAGTTCATCTTAACTAATACTTGACTGCTATCCCACCTGATGTTAAGCAGTGATGCAATCGTTGATGTTGACAACTAGTTTATCACTTTAGCCTTGAATACACCCAAAATTACAGTATTGTATTGTAGTTTAGTAGGTAGCAGAAACCAAGCAATAATTCGGGATAAATAATTACTTAGTGAAACTCCGTGTTCCTTTAGCTTTCTATCTGTGAAAGACTTCCTAAACTTTTTCAAGAGACCCTTTACACTATAGGATATGTTGAAGAGTGGGAAGCGGGATGTCGCATTCTCACTTTAAATCTCCAACTTATCATGCACTTAAATATATTTACAATGCTATAGTTTACCCTATTTCAATAATATCCTTCATTTTCCATCCACATAATGGGAATAATAGTGTTAGAATAATTATTTCATTTTAAACCAATTTTTTTTACTTATTTATTTCTTTATTCACAGACGACGAACCAGTACTAACACACGAAGAGGAGACAGTGCAAGCGGCGCGCATCGACAACACGCACGCGACTGTGGAGTCGTCCATCGACGGCAACCTACAACTAGACGCGGCCAACGCGCCCGCCACCACGCTCCCCGTCGGGGGCATCCGCATCAACATCTCCAAGGCACTCCCGACCTTCGTCAGCAACCAGGAGGATAGACTAGTCCTAGAGGACATCAGCGCAGATGATGAGCCCCTACCTCCTGGTGAAGAACCGGAGTTAGAGTATACTTTAAAGCCAGGGTTGGAAGGCATTCAGTTCAGTAGACAACCACCGGTCAACAGAGGCAATGAACTTTCTGGGTTGTGTTCTATTATGTAAACAACACTTGTTTTGCCATGAAATACCGTGTTACCCCAGTTAATGGGTTGTGGAGGTCTGGTAGGCAGCCGCTCCTCGTAAAATACTGGTATTCAGCTAAATCCGGCTTGACTGGAAGCTGACCCCAATATAGTCGGGAAAAGGCTAGGCAGATGATGCTTGTTTTGACGTGTCCAGTCCAATAAGTAGTGTGAAATGTTTGTAAATGTTCCTAGTTTGTTTTGTTTGTGATTAAAACACTGGTTAGTGGTTTCAAGCAACTTAATTATTTGTTTGCACTGTGCACGGTTGTTACTGGCATGTTAGTCTAGTGGTAAGTTGCCCTGACTACCATGCTGTAGGTTGTGGGTTCGATTCCCACTCAAAACAAATGTTTGTTTGTACAATCATTTGTTCCGTATCTGGGTGTAATTTATAAATATCACAAGTTTGTTAGTTATCTAGTACTCATACCACAAGCTCTGCTTAGTTTGGGACTAGATGATGCTGTGTGAAAGTTGTGAAAAATATTGTTATATATTTCAGTATCTAAAAACTGGACATGTCTGATTAAGCGTCTTACCTAGGCGGTTTTAGTAAAACCTACTAACTTAATCAAGAAACGTTCGTTACCTACTACTTAGGCGTGTTTTAGGTTGAAAAAGAACGTTAAACGCTAAGCCATAGACTGATAATAATTATAATATAAAATCAATTAGCTTAATTATAAACCTGGATAGAGAAACAAGCAATAAATAGATGATTTTCTTATGTTGTATCGACCAATCAAATTTATTGTTATTATAGTGAATCAAATGACCGCATTGGTTAGTTGTTGATTATGTATATAGGATGATGGCTTTTATTTAGATTTAGGAAAAGGTGCAGGTTATAGTGTGGCTATGTTGATATTTTTATAAATAGTATTTGCGAAAGTCGGACATTCCACTTTATTAAACTTAGTCTTAGTATTGCACTATGCTCTTAAATGTACTTTTCGCATATCAAGTACAGCTATTGTGCTTATATTATGGCTATAACACATCAACAGTTAGACTGAGGCAATAATTTGACTATGTTTAGTAAATTAGAAAGTTCGATTTTAGCTAATGTCATTTATTTGTCTAAATAATGCTTCCATACGCTAGAAACTAAAATAAAAAAATCTAGCAAGAACACAGCCACACTCGAGTCTGTAGCCTGTGGCTTTCATCTCAAAGATGTAACCTGGGGTCCTACCGTGAGGTCTTAACGCGATCCAGTTGAAGAACTAAAGTGAGCTGTTAAAGGGATGGTGCTTTATAGGCTGTATAACTCCATTCCTGTTTCTCATTCGCAGTCACATTTGATAGTCATGGTAAGGCCCCTGATGGTTCTGATTTCCTAATAGAGTAAGTTGGGGAATAACGAACCTTGTTCTGTGCATTCATTATTTATAGCGCGAGGGTCGGTCAGGTTGCTAAATGCAAATGTTTTCATACGGCCTAATGATTTGTGTTATTTTAGGGTTTCGGTGCACGCGTGTGTTGTGTTTCGTATATTAATACAGGGAAAGAACCTTAGGGAAACATTCAATTAAAATATCTTACTTTATAATTGTCGTAAGATTTCTTTGGCTACAATGGATGAATAATAATTTTAAAAAATCCGTTATAGTCGACCCAAAACTGGCTAGTCTCTTTACTAGCGATTTCTTTTTGATTTTAAACTTATTTCTACTAGCTATTAGTATGTCTTTTTTCTGCTTTTCGTCAGTATTCTGCCGTTGGCATTCTATATTACGAGGCTTGATACATTATGTATCGAATACATCACGTCAATGATTGTATATATAGGTTTTATTGTTTACCTCATAATAACGAAACATCCGGAATGTTATTCATAATACTATTTCGGATATCTGGACACGAAAATAGGAATAATATCATACTCAGATATGTTTGTGGATATGAAATTATTTCGGATTATTCGGACATTAGTAATTACTGATCTTATATTTTTAAGGAATTGTAAAAGTTGATCTCTAGATTATTATGTGGACATCTATGATCAATGAATTTGTGTACCTACTATATTATAGTAACTACAATCAGTCATCCTTGAGAAAAATATTGTGGCCAATTGTAACAAAACAGTTTCTTTCTGCGGGATAATAATATGGAAAGTTGTTGGTGTTATAAAAAAAAGTCTTTTTAATCTTAAGTTTCTGAAATATACCCATAAAACTGCCACTTATGAAATGTTTAATAATGTAACTGTATCTTCCTATATCTCAGTATATAAACTAGTATTATACTATAATCTTAGACATTGTGTCAACTTCCATAAGGAGCCGTAAAGAATTGTTAAAACGAAATGTGATATTAAAATTAAGTTAACGAGTGCGTTTTGTTTGACGAGTTAAATGTGTATATCATGTAGTTAATGTAAATATTTGGTCAACTTGTGTATGTAAATATTTAGCAAGTAATCGTAAGGGTACAAATTGTTACTGTGTTTGTATGAATTTGTATGACAGAAGAATGTGTAAATATTTAATTATAGAGAATCTCTATGTTTGAAGGGTTTTTATTTCCTTATGATAATTTTTTTCTTTGCCACATCAGTGGTTTTCCCCTTTTAGTTGTATAAAAATCTTTGAAAAATATTGATGGTTTTTAACAAAAGGTTAGTTTAATTATTTTAATGAATGGTCATCGGAAAGCACTTTAATCTTTCTTTTCCAATCAACTTTCCCTTCGCTATCACAAGGTGGATCACAATGGTTTGTTTGTTTAGTTTACTTACAACTTATAAATAAATGTTTACATCAATTTAATTTTGTGTTTACTTTACACACCTTCCCCTCTACCCGCACATACACACACACACATACAACCACAATATACGTAACTACTGCACTACTGAAACTATAGTAATTGCCTACATCAAACATAAATTCGTGCTTTAGTAACACAGAGTACTTTGTAATAAACTGTGCAGTAGTTTACGAGATATAGGATAGTGGACTCGTAATGGCCCACTGGCGGGGCTTTATCACACTAGCTAATGGCGAGCGTTCGCAAAGCGGCGCGGACAAATACATTCCGGGCACGCAACGAACACGCCGCGCAAGCGCATTTGTTGCGGACACGCAACGAGACCTTCGCAAATAGACGCCATTGTATGTAGTCTCGTAAAAACGCCAGCCCGTTCCCCCCGCCTACAAACACGCGACGAAAACGTTGCGAATTCGCCATGCGTCCACGACGTTTTCGCTGTGCGCTCGCAAACCGCTAGTGTGATACGGCCCGGCGTCGAATCCAGGCTGCCACTGATTTTTTTTTAAACCATATGTATACTGAAAATTTTTGTGGCAGGATATTCAGATTCGTCTACTGAGCAAGTTTGTAGAGCGCTGTCCCTTACACCCAGTATATTACTGACACAGTGACACCCCGTGCCTCAAAGCTCATACAACCGTAAACCGTTGTGTTTGTACAGCTGTTGGTCCAGGTTTGTCATTCGTAGATCTTTGAGGGACCAGAAAGTCTTACAAAAACTAACCATCAGATTCTCCTTCGTAGATCTTTGATTTGCTACAGGTAGTTGGGCTTGGGACCAGCCACCAGATTATCCAAGGATAATCGTGTTGCCCAGTAAATGAGTTTTGAAAGTTTGACGGCTAGTCACTCCATGTAAAATATATGTATACAGCCTTATCCAGTCAGACTGGAAGCAGAAACCAAGCTAGTTAGGAAGAAGCTAGGGAATTTTGTCCAATTTTGGGATAAGTAGTCAACAAACTTCTTCCACTCGATGGGGCAAGATCCTTTCAAACGCTGTCTTCGATACGCGGTCCCAACTCCAAAACCTTTTGGGCTCATTGATCATCTATTCTGTGAGCAACGTGTGCTTTGCCTACTGCCATTAAGGATCAGTTCACACCGAGACGCGACGATACTGGAAGAGGCCAATGCGCGCGGCGCAGCGCGAAATGTGCTGCGCCGCGCGGCACCGTGGAGACGCAACGTTACGAGGCGCATAGTCGTTGGCAACAAGACCGACGTCGCGAATTTAAAAACGTTCCGCAGCTGCTCCTGCGCAGCGAGACGCCGCGCGGCATCACGAGGCGCAGCGCTGCATGTAACAACGTATTCTAAATTCTCACAATGAAATCTGTATCTTCTCGCGTAGTAAATAAAGTTCTATTTTGAGTCACTCAATTAACGCTGAGTCGCGTCTCGGTGTGAGCTGACCCTTAGATACTTCGGGCTATACGATGCTGGGCCTGCAGATATCATGAAATCTTCTCTTATCTATACATATAATAAAACAGTAAAATTGTGCATCGTTTGCCGCAAATGGCGCCAAAACTACTGAACCGATCCTGTTCAAATTTTGCATACATAATCCTTATAGGACCCTTTTTGCTTTAGGCTATATTTTATCACGCTATTTGCTATCCGGTGAGCAATATTGCATTTTGTCGGTTTTGAACGAGTTGCCCCGAGTTCGAATCCCACCTACAATTTATATTTCTGTCTATGTTTTATCTTATTGTTTTTGGAAAAAAAAATACTTTTACCATTTTTTCATAAAAAAATCAACATTCCTATTTGATTTTTCCCAAATATTTTGTAAAAACTAATCAAAACACGTTATAAAATCCAAATGTCCACGAAATTCACATACTACAATGTTACATTAGTCCATTTAGCTGCAAATTTATCTACTGAAATGAAAATCATCACGCTATCATCGACGAAGAGCGGGGCAGTCATTTATGACATTTATATGAGAACGTCTAATTTGCTTTGTTTACATCGAACACTGCAGCGTGATTGATTAATGACTAGACTGGGACGTAACACGGTGATGGTTCGAATCCCAGGAGGTGTTTTAGATTTTTTTAATTTTTGTATATTTTTTTTCACATATTTTTGCATTCTCACAATTTTTTTAACAAAAATATTACCTAAAAATATTATTATTATTGTTTAACCAAAAAAGAACCATGGTGACAAATTTTACAACTGCGGAGTTGCACCCCGTTTTCAAAATACAAACAATGACATCCTTCTTCTTCTTCCTGCTCTTATCCCGTATTACTTGGGGTCGGCGCAACACGTTTTCTTCTTCCATTCTGTCCTGTCGTCCGTCACACTATCATCTGCACTTTTCTTTCATATCAGTCCTTACACAATCCATCCATCTTTTCTTTGGCCTTCCTCTCCTTCTCCATTCATCCACATGTAAATTCAGAACTCTTTTGGTAACGTGCTTTTAATCCCTCCTCTTCACATGACCATACTAAGACAAACGATTTCCTTTCAAAATACAAACATCCATTTAATTGTTTTTAACTAAAGGCGATTTATATTTTAGGTGATTTCTTCCACTCTAGGAAGGAGCACGAGGGGATGTCAGACTTTCACTGACCAAAACCCACACCTTTGTATTTTCCTTCTTCGCCTTGCATTCCAGGACTCCGGGTGGAGGTGATCAGCAGTAACGACCTCTCACGTCCGGTCCTGGTACACAGAGAGAAAGTATGAAAAGCAGTCATCACTTCCTTCCGCAAATGAAGCGAAGAAGGTAGCAGAAAGCGCAAAGATGATGCCCTTGGCATTACGAGTCGCAGGGCGATTCCATGATACCGTTAGCGCGGAGTTTTGGACGGTGCACTATTGGCATTTCGCTGTTGAATAAAGACTGGTCTTAGTCGACTGACGTTGCGTTATGTGCCACGCGCACCTAAAAGAGATACGCATAAGAGAACGGCCCTAACGGGCTTCGATAGCTGGAAAATTGTTCGTATTCTAAAGGAACAAAGTAGGTATTTTTTACTGCTCTGCATGCTCTACCCGTAAAAATTGAGAGTTTACAGACTGCGTTCGATCATCAGCATGTGAAGTCGACTAGGTGAAAATACTCGCACACAAGAATTCGTTTATTATTTTCACTAAAGAAAAACATTTATTTGGTGTATTAGGGTGTCAGTCAAATACCGCACCAGAAAATTCCTGCCTGAATAAACAGGTAATATAAACACAAAAAAATGATGGTGATCGGTAAACGCCCTATACATATGACACCTGGGAAGTGTCCAAGTGGCGATGGGAGGGGTCTAAGGATGTCCTGTTTCGCACGGTTTCAGCCACGTTGCTTCACTCTAGGAGGTGACTGCTTTCCATTCCTCCTCCCAGCTCATACCATGATCTGAACTAGGGTAGGAGGATTCTGATTTTGACCCGCAAACAGTACGGCGGTAATCCGCCCTAGCGGGGTAACTTCGATCGTAAGGTCCACCGTGTCTTCCCGCCGAATCCAAAACATCTACCTCCCGAAACACTCATGTTCGGTTAGGACCTGCGTAAAGCGCTTGCGCTTAGAGTGAATTTATCATAGTAATAATCATGGTGTGCCAATATTAGTCGCCCTAGAATGTAAATTGCAACTAAAAGAACACTGTGGAATTTAGTTGGTAAAAGTCTGATACTCTCTCTCGGACCACCTAGAGTGGGAGAAGGTATTTGGTGGTTACCCAACAAAAAAAGAGGCAAATACTAAAGGCGATTATTGGGCAAATCATTTTCATTTTGGTTTTATCGCAATATGAAGTAAACTACGACTTTACCCATAGAGTAGGCAATTAACTATTTAGAACGTGAACTCTGCGGCTCTGTGCTTCGTTGATGTTTTTAAGGCAATTGACGTTGTGCGGAAGAAAAACCCGGGTGTTACCATTGGGTGGATCGCCCGGAGGACACGTTAGATCATAAAGCACTGGTGGGCCACGCTTAGGCGGAGCACCACCGTGTCCTTGTGGGGACGATCGGTGACAGCAACCTCTCGCGCTGGGCACTGGTACAGGCCATGATCCAGAGCGAGGAGTAGTGGCAAATAGTCCCCTCACGCCCCAGTCGCTGGGATTCCGACCCCGATTTAGAGCCACCGTAGGAGTGGCTTGCGAATGGGCGAGCAATGGGTAGTTTACCATCTGGCTGTCCGGTAATGATCCAGACGGTCAACCGTGGGTATTGTTCCACGCGTGCTTCAAAGAGATGTCAGCAAACTGTAGGTGCCCAGCAGGTTCGAAGCCTCTGGGGCCATGGGTGAGCTTCCGAAAGGAAAACCCGGGACCCTGGAACGAAGGCAAAGAAGGAACGGGGTGAGGTTTATTCAGTAAAAGTCTAACTCACCCTCTGAGAAGTCATTCTGATGATTTTCCACCTAAACAAGAAACCTGGGCACGCCGTCATTGCGGCGGTAAGTTCCCTCTTTGAGAAGTAGTTGGAAAGAGGTCCTCACGTTCCGTATGCCGCAGGTCCTCACCAGACACGATAAGTTCGGGAGGCTCCTGCATCGGATTCAGGGGTAAAGGGCGCCCCAGCCAGACTTGGGCGCACTGTCTGGACCGCCCGGAGGACACGGTGGAGCACACGGTAGAGGTATTGCGGTCGCCTTCTTCTGCGAAGCAGTAATGCTAGCCAAGGAGGCGGCCGGCCGCGAGCGCGAAAGGACCCTCACGCCCCCGCCGTCAGGATCACGAGAACGATTTCCGACCACCGCGTGCACCGTAGGCGCAAGCTTGCGGACGGCGAACACTGGGTAGCTTGCCGTCCAGCAGTTCGGTAATAACCCGGACCGAGTCAAGTCGTCAACTGTTCCACGAGC
Source organism: Mythimna separata (assembly GCA_030763345.1). Taxonomy (NCBI): domain Eukaryota; kingdom Metazoa; phylum Arthropoda; class Insecta; order Lepidoptera; family Noctuidae; genus Mythimna; species Mythimna separata. The sequence goes on from CM061174.1 coordinate 21,171,998, forward strand.
GCCTCAAGGAGATGTCAGCAAACTGTAGGGCGCGGCAGGGCCGAAGCCTCTGAGCACGTGGATCTGTATTCCGAAAGATAAGCTCGGTGTCCCAAAATTGAAGGCAACACAGGAACGGGGGTGGCGTTTAGTCAGTAAAAGTCTGACATGCCCTCCCGCTCCATTTAAGAGCGGGAGAAGTCATTCTGATGATTACCCATCTGAATAAAAAAACCTAAACAAGAAACCTACTGGAGCTATGGTTTCGCTTCTGAAAGGGAGACCCTGGAACGTAAGGCAAGGAAGGAAAATAGAAGTGAGTCTTAGGCAGTAATAATCTGACACGCACTTCCGCTTCACACAAGAGCAAAAGTCATTAGATGATTTCCCAACTAAAAAAAGTACTAATTGGAGTTTTAACTTAAACAGTTTTATGTAAAATTAATTAATCAGATCTTTTCGGAAGTATAGGATTAGATACTTAGATTACTTTTGTGCAGTTTTACGAACTTAACGCGGACGAAGTCGCGGGCAACAGCTAGTTTTAAATATAGGTATTAGAGTTTATATCCAAGGCTAGTTGTTGAAGAAATTAATAATACACCAGATTTCACAACATAATGTATTTTAATTTTATATACAATATATTTCTATTAATGTTCAATTGTATTACAGAGTCCAGTGTTAGACTTATGTGTCATCAACTTGTTTTAAATTGATGACATATCTCCAAGATAGTAATATCACTCCAATCACTCACATAACACTTATGTACAAAAACAATATTATCTACACAATCTTGCTCCTTTATTTTAGGTGATTCCCCAGAACATAATATTTAAAGCAGGAACTACATTACACCGACGCCCATGTGGGCCGTTTGTATTGTACGTAGAGTCGCGTCGCGTGGCGTGGATCTAATGTAGCTCTACAAGTCTAGTTGCCATACAAAATGTATGGAGATCGACGCGCCCAGATCGATGTACGTGGCCCACGTGTATGCAATGTAGTTCTATCCTAACAACACATTATTACTTAGTTTTAACAACATCACACATCTACATATCGCAATTATGTGGCCACCTAGGAAACGGTAAAGTATCCTTAATATTATTAACATTGCATAGAACTTGTAGTAACCTCTCCAGGCCTAGTCCGTACCCCCCAGTGGGGATATTCCCAAACTTCCGCAGCTCTAGGTACCAGTTCAATCTGTCTGATGGTAGCTTTGACTTGAGCTTCTCATAATTGTCTTCCCTGAGGCTTCCACCGACGACCTCGCCTGTGATGGGTGTTAGAAGGTCTAAGGCATCAACCTGAAATCAATTAATGATGTCGAATTTTATAAACAAAATAAGTGGTTTTGATAGTCTCGGCCTACTTTAGGAACAGTTTCTGAGTCAGACTTACTTAGACTACTATTAACCTACCTTATTACTTAAATTATTATATCTATGAGGACCTTTGGGCAAAGGACTCTGTGCCTCAGAAAGTATGTTACCATTACTCCTGGTTATCATTTGAAAATCATTGACATTGATTATGGATATTGTAGTAGCAAGAAAATCTGACATCAGTCTTGCCAGGAGCTAGTACCACTCAGTTACTGGATGTGGGGGGGGGTCAGATATACTGGTTTCCTGCCTACCCCAGCATGGTTACGAAAAGGCTAGGCAGATGAATGATGAGGAAGGAGCAACAACTACAAATATAATATATATGTATATTGTAGCTGTTTATTGTCCCATAAATAAATAAAATAATAAAGCTATCTATCAATTGAGATGCATTTACCTTAGTGTTATCTTCAGCACTTTCCTTCATATAAAAGGACTTCATATCTTTAGGCCATTTGACTACAAACACAGGCACACCACCGCAGTGTTCCACAAGGGTTAATTCCTGTTCCTTATTTATGCCTTCATCAGTCAACGCTGATCCCTTCTTCTGCAGAATCTGTCTAGCTTCATCATAGGTCAGTGTTACAAACTCTTTGGTGACCCAACTAGGAGCTTTGTTCTCTTTGTCTATTAGAAATAGATCAGCCTCATTGGTGTTCCTTGTTGCAATGAAAACATACTTCAACAGGTCCTCTATAGCTCCTTGCAACTGGTCTAGAGTTTCACAGAATGCTAGTTCAGCTTCTAGCATGTAGAATTCTGACAAATGTAACCTTGATCGGGAGTTTTCTGCTCTGAAGGTTGGACCAAATGTGTACACATTGCCCATTCCTCTGCAAACTGCTTCTAAATGCAACTGTCCGGAGACAGTTAGGAATGTTTTAGAGCCAAAGTACACAGAATCTCTGTCTTTACCCTCCTGCATCATAGCCTTCACTGTCTCCTCATTGTCCGGCTGTATTTTGAACACTTCCCCAGCACCTTCACAGTCATTTGAAGTAAGTATAGGTGTGTGAACGTTGGTGTAATTATTTGCAGCAAAGTAGTCATAAATGTGCTTAGTTACAGCACTTCGTATTCGCAAAATGGCAGAGGTATAGTTGGTTCTGGAACGTAGATGTAAGTACTGGCGAGTGTACTCTGGTGGATGTATGGTTCTTGGGTTAAATGGGAAACCATCCAGGACAACACATGTTCCTAACACTTTAACATCGTCAGCAACTAGTTCTAACTGCCCTCTCGGGCTTTTGGACAGTTTCCCAGTAACATGGACCGAGGAACCATAAGTTAATGAGTCTGTTGTAAGGTTCTTCGGAATAACTATCTGCAGTTTCTTTGCGCAGGATCCGTCGCTAATGTCGGCAAATATAAGGTCTTTCTGTTTTCGTAAATTCTTTACCCAACCCTGAAACACAAGAATAAACTTAGTTTTGTAATTCTTCCATTGTTATTATAGGTTTTTCTTATAAAATTATTTGCCTTTATTTCTGTAACATTGCCGACATTCGGCTTTTCTAAAACAGCGGCTATGACGCTGTATTTTCTTAAAACCTCATTACTTCTAATAATATTTTTCAGATTACTGTGGAAACAACTTCTGTACAACATATTATATGGTTTTGTTTGAGAATATTAAAATAAATAGAGTGTTTTTGGTTATAAAATAAACAGCAACAGCTGACACAACTGTGATAGCTGTCAGCTCGTTTAGGAATTTAAAATTCCGTGGCGATGGCTGTAATTAGGACTGGACCGACAGTATGTAATTCCGTGGCAGATTTGACAAGAATGGTCCGAGTACAGCGTTACCCGAGAAACAAAACGAAGACGGTGAGATGTGATAGCTAGCAGGTAAAGAACTATTGGGAGTTTATGAAGCTAAGAGCTTATCGAATTTTTAAAGAAATCAGGAAAGAGCTAGGCAGAATCTTTATAATTATGACTATAGGACTGTACGCACTATTTGAAATAATTATGATAAGTGCTTTTTAATACGCTTTTGCACTTTTTATTTATTATTTTATTTGCAAAATTTTAACCAGTTCCAAGATGAGAAATATCGGTTTTCCCATCTTGTGTCTGCGTAGCTGGCAAGATTTTCTAACTGTCAAATGTCATTCGTTCGGCAAATCATGCATGTTCGATTTGTTGCGTTGTGAACATTTTGTGAAATTTAATTTAAATATTATATTTATCTGTGTTTTAAGTAATTAGTGTAGAACGTAAGTATACTAGAAAAATTATTTCCTAAAAAGGTTTTTTATTTTGGCATAAAAACGATGATGACACTATTATAGTACAATAGTAATAATTTTGTTAATAATTGATGATTGAAACTGGTTTTCCGAGTTATTGCGTCCTTGGTCGTCGCGTTATGTTAATACGGACTTATAGTGCCCTGAGGTTTAACATTATTTTTAATATTTTTAGTTTGATGAAGTGTCCAAAAATTTCATGCATGGCCTACTGTTCTACTTTTTTTCCTCAAAAAAGTCTTTATAATGGCACTTTCTACTCCGAGCCGTGGTCACGTTAACGCATTAAGTCGGAGTTTAATTGTGGTTTCGATGCTCCACTGTAGCAAATATGAGAATGTGTACCTTGCAATCTGGATATTTTTATCTATTGTTATCTGATAAAATCAGTTTCAGTGAAACTACTAGTTTTTTGATGAATTTTATAACTCCTTGATAGTGACATGGCAACTTTGTGGTTACTATTTTCCTTATACCTTGCATGATGAATTTGAGTTCTATTTCCAGATACATTAATAATTAAAAATTGCAGTTTTGCTTATGAAATCCCTGCAATTTAACCTAATAAGTGATTCAGTAATAGACTGAATGACTTGATAGGTAATACAAACATCATCTCGATAAGTAACAAAATTATTGCATTAAAAAAAACTTAAACTTTTTCTTAAATATCTAGAAGTATTCCCATAATAATAGAATTGTACTTTTTTGTAGAAAATGGCAGAAACAGAACCTCAATCCGGAGACGCAGGCCCGCCCAAGGGAGTGCCGGCCCTGAAAGCGCACATAGCCGCCAACAAAATAGATGTAGCCCTATGGGCCATCAGAGTACTGACCGTGCTCTTTACTATAGGATATGTACTGCCTTTGTTTAACAAGTAAGTGGGACTTGATACGCATTTTATATGATATTTTTTTTTCCTGTTGTTGTACATAATTTTGACACTAGGACAACAATTTCAACAAAATTAGGATAGATCAAGTAATATTTCAATTTCAATGATTGAATAGTGCACTTTTAACGGCCGAACCCAATAACCTATCTATCTCCAGTTTTGGCATACTGGAGATAGTAAAGCAAAATAATGATACAATACAAAAATTATACATGTTTGCTGTTGTTTCATTTGTTTTTTATCTCCGATATGTGATGGATAGGTTATTGGTTTTGGCTGTTGTGGATAGACACACAACAGGTGGTATTGCCCATTTGATTGTATTTATATTTAAATAAAAATATACTTGGCAAGTTCTAGTCTATATCAATTAAAAGAAACAATATATAAAGCATCTGTCTCATGTTGGCAGGTTTTTTTTTATTTTATAACAATGGATGGACAGGTGTAGAGTTTCTGCATACTCAGTTATATCAAGGCTGCCTTTGTTCAGGCCTGAAGACAATGAGGAATGAAATAAACTCTGAGGGCGATGACCTTGACCTCTTTGTTATACTATGCGCTGTTCAAAGAATTCTGTTTACATTTTCAGAACATTTTCTTTAAATTTTTTTTATTTATTATTAGACTTGAAACATGAAATGTTCTACTTTGTGATTAGTATGTATCTAATTATAATTGTAGAATATATAAACAAACCAAAATATGGTGTCAAAAAACTCTTCTACATGGCTGTCAACTAGCAATGTGCCCAAAAAACGGGTGGCACTGCCATTGTATTTAACTGAATGATAATGATAAATTATATTTATTTTGTAAGTAGGTTTTACAAACACACTACAGTTCAAATTTGTTTTGAAGACCAAAATACTAAATTTGTCTGTTTATAATACCAGTGTATTTCTAACCACTTCCTAGACACAGGTTGTTGATTTCAGTTTCGTATTTTAAAATCAGTTTTTTATAAACTTAAATTACAATGATAAAATTATCTCGTCTTAATGCATTGTTTATTTATAATAAGTCTGCTCATTCACAGTAATATTATAATTAAATTTACATACATTGGTGGGAACCAACTGATTTTGATAAGTAATCTCTGAGATAACATACCAGACATAGAGAGCGGGATTTGCTTGTGATACACATACACTAAATATAAAATAATATAATTGAAAATAATCAATAATTACTTGATATGAAACTTGTGTATGTGGTTTTGAGTAAACTTACTGGCTAGTTTTTTTCTCTATACAATGAAGAGAGACAAATAATTAAAGCGTGTACACTTTTGAATAATGGGAATATGAATTTAATTAGCAGCTTCTGCCAGTGGGTTTACCTGCATAAAAATTAAAAATGTATAGCCTATGTCACTCAGAGATAAACTAGCATTAAACTGCTGAAAGAATTTTTAAATTTTTCTAGTATTTTATGAGTTTATTCACAACAAACTAAAATATAAATCTGAATAGAATCATTTTAAATGAAAAAACAAAAACAATTTTTTTGTTTACTGAGTTTATTAATTCTTTATAAGGCAAAGGAAACCTTGAAACAGATTTAGCTGCTTTAAATACACACATGCAATGTAACTAATGATTCTAAAATTATTTTTTAGTTGTTACACACAAAAAACCTAATATAACCCTGAGTAAAGTGTTTGTCATGAATCATCACAGATCAATAATCAAAATAACTTCTATATTTAATATTGCAAACAGTTTTTTAAGATGTTTCGATTCATCAAAAGTTTATTTACAGGTTTTGTGGTTTTATTTTAAATTATTTCTTTTTACAATCTAGACTAAAACCTGGTGTAGAGGACCTATCCTGGTCCTCCCCAACCAACTTAACTGCTTTCCTAAAATAAAAAAGTTTGATTGCTGTGACCAACGAACAAGCGAAAGAATTTTATTGAATGACAGAACAAAAGAATATTACATTTTAATATAGGAATCACTAGAATTCTCTAGTAGTTAGATCTGCATTTTGATCTTTTCAACACGTCCTAACCACTTGTCTTCCCCACAGCCCAGTGTCCGCATTCTACAAGGCGCTCCTGGCCAACGCGGCCACGTCGGCGCTGCGGCTGCACCAGCGCATCCCGGCGCGCGAGATCGCCATCTCGCGGGAGTTCCTCGCCAGGTTCTTCCTGGAAGACAGCGCGCACTATCTCTTCTACTCGCTCATATTCATGAACGTCGTGCCTAACTTGTGTATCCTTTTTAAATGTGGCTGGAAAAGGGGTCGAAAGACCTCTAGAGTGCGTCTAATAAAAGCGCGACATGGTGTTATTTTTTAAATTCAATTGGCAACATTATTCAGCCGGAATTATAGGTAATAAAAAAAATTGTGAAGTGTCAAGACATGATTCTCCTACTAGTTAGTAATACCACATACAATTTTTTTGCATTCAACCTCTTTTTCTCAAGTCGCGCTTTCATTAGACGGACTATATACTATCGATGAATGATATGCTTGTAGATCACGTCTGATAACAGGCGTGTTAGAATGTGTAAGATCATCATTGGCATAAAGGTAATAAGGGAATTAAGGGAAGCGGGGGCAACCAAAAATTTAGATTTTCCATGGGTAACGGACCTGAGTATTTGATATTGATTTCAGCTTAATATCTCTGCGAGTTCTTGAGAACAAAAGGTCTTGAGAGACGGACAACAAAGTGATCTTATAAGGGTTCCGTTTTTTTCCGACTGAAGTACACTAAAAATATCTAAGTATCTAAATAAACATAAAGAGCTACCCTGAAAATACCTATCTAAACAAGTGTAAAGTTATAGTTCTTAATTAAATTTTACCTTAATGTAAATGTTTTCACAAAAAGTGTCAATGTCAACTACTTACCTACATCTCTCATGACATTAGTCCACGCTCGAGTAGTGTGTCCACACGTCGACGTCAAGGTGAGCCGGTACGTCACCGTCGCGGCGTTATCTCTGCATTCTAATTAATTATCGTAGTCTTACGTAAAGACTCCCTTATTAAGTTCATTCACGTATCAGGTGGGCTAATGACGTGTTCACTTCTATTGTTTTCCGTTAATGGCATAGTTTATTTATTTATTTAGGATCGCCAATATTACAGCCACTGGGACTTCAAAAAACATTTAGAAACACTATTGAAGTGCTGCAACATTTAGAGGCAATCACTAGGGCTTTCAATCCGGAGTTCCGGAGTTTCGTAACTCCGGAGTTTCGGAGCGATTTTAAGCATTTTTTAAATCCGGAGTTGAAATGGAAAACCGGAGTTGAAACCGGTTTTCAAAAATCATGTAAACATTATTTACAAAACGACGAAAAACGCATCTTAATTCTTGAGCGTACGTTTTCCGTTGTTTGATTCCTTCTTAAGTCTTTAGCACAACACTTCGGTATTATTCGGTAGTAAAAAGTTCTCTTTTTGACTCATCTTTAAATGCCTTATCGTTTCTCAAAACGTATTACTAAGAACTTCGATCTCAAAATAGTAGATTTTATAGGTTCCTTTACGTTCATGATTACTATTTTATTATTATATTGTTACTTGCCAAACAAATGTTTATTTTTGTATGATTGTTTTCATCATCTGCCTAGCCTTTTCCCTACTATATTGCGGTCGGCTTCCAGTCAAGCCGGATTTAGCTGAATACCAGTATTTTACGAGGAGCGGCTGCCTACCAGACCTCCACAACCCATTAACTGGGGTGACACGGTACTTCATGGCAAGACTGGAGTCAGATTTACTGGCTTCTGACTATCCGTAACGACTGCCAAAGATCTACAAATGACAGCCGGGTCCTACGGCTTAACGTGCTTTCCGAGGCACGGAGGAAACTCGTTATGTTAAAATGGTCACCCATCCACAGACCAACCTTCGCAAGCGTTGTTTAACCTTGAAGATCGACCTGTGTGGCTGTTATTATCTAGCCACAAGCTCCACATGATTGTTGATTGTTTTAATATTATATAATGCGTATTAGTTGTCTACTAAAACGTCTGACTGTCAGACGGTAAATTTTTAAACCGAAAGTTTCTTTTTTATTAAAAACTAGCTGACTCGGCAAACGTTTTTTTGCCATATAAATTATATTTAACATGATTGTTTACACCTTGTGTCTGAAAAACCCAGATATCTTACGGAACCCTATTTTTTTTCAATATAAAATTTAGCCTATGTTACTCGTGGATAATGTAGCTTTCCAATGGTGAAAGAATTTTTAAAAACGGTGCAGTAGTTTTTATGCCTATTCATTACAACCAAATATTATTATATTATTTAAAAAAATATATTTTACTAGCTGTCCCCTGCAGTTTCACCCGCATTTTTCGTTACTGCTCCGCTCTCGTGGGTCGTAGCGTGATGGTATATAGCCTATAGCATTCCTCAATAAATGGGCTATCTAACACTGAAAGAATTTTTCAAATCGGACCAGTAGTTCCAAAGTTTAACCCATACATACAAACTTACAAATTTTACCTCTTTATAATATTAGTATAGATATAGATAATGCGTTTAGGTTGTCTATTATAACTTTTGTCGGTCAGACAGTAAATTTTTAAACAAAAACACCGATTCCTTTGCAAATAAAACTTCTATTGATTAAAATAAAAGGACTTTTTATTAATTTCTAAGAAAGCTGTCAACTCCGGAGCCAACTCCGGAGTTCCGGATTTGGTTGCTCAACATCGTAACTAGCTCCGGAGTTGGTAACTATCCGAGTTTGAAAGCTCTAGCAATCACTACATTAAAATAACATTTGATTAAACAACACGTAATATTAGTTAATTAACTCGGATAAAATATCAAAGGATTTTTTTATTTTATTAATTATTAGAATGATGTCAATAATTATAACTACACAATACAAATAAATAAAAAATACCAAGTTCAAAAGAAGAGACGGTATTCCATGACTGTTTTTATCTTCTTCTATTCATTATAGATTGATTCTTACGTTTGGGCACTTACCTGACCATAAACCTGAGTGCTTAGTTCGAGTTTGTTTAACGTCAATGCGATGCACTCTTTCATGACGTTCACCGCTCCGATTGGCCCGCTCCAGGTTCTTAACCAATCAGAGAGCCAAACGCGGTAAACCCGCTTTAACGTTAAAACAACTTGCACTCAGAGTACTGATTTATAAAGATGATGCAACCGTTGGTAACCGGTGCATACCTACTACATTTCATGACTCATTCTTTTTAATAATATTTAATAGTAAAGTGTGGCTTGCCTTTATTGCTTGCTCCTGTTACTCTTTATCAAAATAGCTATATTGTACTTGCTTCTGCCAGCGTCTTTAACCGTGTGAAACTAGGTTTCTTCATACAAACTTAGAACCCCTAATTCATCCCTTTAGGGGTTGAATTTGGAAAATCCTCTCTCAGTGCTCGCCTACACCATAAAAAGAAACCTTGTGCAAAATTTCACTCTTCAAGTCCCAGTAGTTTCGGCTGTGCCTTTATGTCTCAGTCAGTCAGTTTTTCCTCTTATATTATATACTCGTATATATAGATAAAAACATGCTTCGTCAAAAGTGGAACAAGTGATCTAAAACCGAGACTTTTGGTTTGTTTTCCAAAAACTTATTTTAGTCGTTGGTCTACTTTGGCTAACATTCTGTGTTGTCGATGAATACTTTGGACTTACTTACCTACTAACAAACAATGTATAGTTTTGTCGCTTATATAAATAATTTTGACTACTCGTAATAAGAAACAGGTTTCCTCTAAAATAATTAATTAATGAAAATTACTTATTTTGATTCAAGTCATTATCACGTCTCATGGAATTATCTAGATTAATAACTTGAGTATAATATGTTTACATGAGATTAGTATTAAATAATCTAATCGGATAATAGAAGTCCTGTAAACTAGACATTTATGTAGTGCCTTATACGTTCGTACGTTGCATGACGTTACCTGAAGCTATTGCCCGCATTTTCGTCACTCCTTATAACATAATAAGAGAGCAGTAAAGAGTTTAGAGAGAAAGAGTGATGCCTCAGTCAAATCAGAGTTTCTATTCTGAAAATGATTGTAACAATTTTTTTGGGTTTCGTACCTCAAAAGGAAAAACGGAACCATTATAAGATCGCTTTGTTCTCCGTCTGTTTGTCTGTCTCTCAAGACCCTTTATCTCAGGAACGCGTGGAGGTATCAAGTTGAAAATTGAAATTAAATGAGAAAGCAGTAATAATAGTAAATTTTAAAAAATATTTTTGGTCATCAAAAATAAGTACAGATTATCTATTTTCCCAGGGAATTTTTACTTGTAACGCTAAGCCTATTATGTGTATGTACCATCTTGTGCAATACACTTCCTTGACCAGCTCGCAGTGATCCTGACGCCAATCTTCCTGTTCGCGCTGCTGCACGCCGCGTCCTACTCGCTCACCATTCTAGACGTAAGTACACATTACTGTTATTTTACTTAACCTATACGTTTTTTTTAGATAATAACAGCCGCACAGGTCGATCTTCAAGGTTAAGCAACGCTTGCCTAGGTTGGTCTGTGGATGGGTGACCATCTTAACATAACGAGTTTCCTCCGTGCCTCGGAAAGCACGTTAAGCCGTTGGTCCCGGCTGTCATTTGTAGATCTTTGGCAGTCGTTACGGATAGCCAGAAGCCAGTAAATCTGACACCAGTCTTGCCATGAAGTACCGTATTACCCCAGTTAATGGGTTGTGGAGGTCTCGTAGGCAGCCGCTCCTCGTAAAATACTGGTATTCAGTTAAATCCGGCTTGACTGGAAGCCGACCCCAATATAGTTGGGAAAAGGCTAGGCAGATGATGATACGTTTTTTTTAACTTTGCTTCACACTAGGAATTACTCCTGTTTTGTGGAAGCAGCGTTCACAAATATGTAAACTCCACATACACAAGATCCCCAGACTCGGATCACCTACCTGTAGGTCATACAAATATTTGTTCCGCGCGGGAATCGAACCCGCGATACGTAGCGCAGCAGCCTATCGCTTAACCACTGCGCTAAAGTTCTCCCTACATGCGCGGTGTTCCGCGGGGCTTCTATTTCTGGGAAGTTATAAAAAAAAATATAACCAAACTAAGCTAAGGCGGGAGCTTCACTTCTCTTCGCTCCCGCCTTAGCCTTTTAACCTAACCTGTCCGTGTCGGAATGTCCTAAAACTGTACTACTAATACTAACCTACTACTATCGCGGGTTCAGACTAAGCATCCTAAAATCGGCTTTGGCCGGTAACATAATTATACATTACTATTATTTTTATTACTTTACCTTCAGCCGGCGTCTTAACCCGCATGAAAGTAGAAAATAAATGGCCTATGTTACTCAGTGAAAGTTTGGCTTTCTAATGGTGAACGATTTTTTGAAATCGATCAATGTGTTTTTCGATTAAATCGTAACATACAAACAAACAAAAATCAAATCGTTCCTCTTTATAATATGTTCAGTAGATATAGTTTAAGACACCCGCCTGTCATGCATGAGGTTGTGGCTTCGAAACCGGCAGGCTGATTATGTATCTTGCAAAAGCCAAGCGATAGCAAAAATTGCACGAAAATTGCTCTTCAATCGCTAATTCGTATTACGTATTAGCGAAAACCACGCGATAGCAATCTAGCGACAGTGCTGCCTCTATGGAGCAATCAACTAACTAAAATGTGCATTGTTGCATTCGAATCCCTAGCGATAGCGTTTTACTTCGTATTACGTATGGTTTTTGACAGCGATGCGACAGCGATCGGCAAGCAAATTTAGCTGTCAAATTGCGTTAACCATTTCTTTGATTGTTGATCGCTTGCTTATCGCTCTCTGATTGCCAATAGAAATTAGCTTTCTATATTTATTTATTTATTTAAACATCTTGCACATAATGGTACAAAGGCGGACATAATGCCTTGGGCATTCTCTACCAGTCAACCAAGGGTGGTGAAGAGAGAGCATGGTAGGTGCATTAAAAAAAAACCTATTAAGATAAAAAAACTAAATATAGGTAAAATAAACATACACAAATATTAATATAACATATACCTACATATATATGTATATATATATAAAGTAAAAGAAAGGGGTTTTGAGACGACTCCGCTATTTGTGAAGAAAATAACTCCTTAATCTCCGCTTAAATGCATACCGACCGGTAGCCGACCTGATGTCGAGAGGAAGCGCATTCCACAGAAGTATGGACTGTATATGAAAGGAAGAATGAACAAAGTCAGAAGTATGGGAAGGACAAAGAAGTAAAAGATTGTTAGAAGAGCGCATGATGCTTTAGAATGAGAAGAACATAGATACTGAAAGTTTGATATAAGATAAGAAGGAGGGTTGGGAGAGTTGAGTAGAGAGAAAAGAGTAGTCAATGCGCGCAAATTTCTTCTCTGGCGAATGGGCATCCATTTGAGCTCAGTTCTAAAACTCGAAATATGGTCATATTTTCTTAAGTTAAATATGAACCGGATGCAGTTATTGAGTAGCCTGTCAAGTTTATCCAGCAACACCGCGTTAAGATCAAAGTAGCACACGTCACCATAGTCGATTATTGGGAAAATTAAAGTTTGCACAAGCATAGTCTTCGTCCTCACGGGCAAAAAGTTCCTCAGACGATACAGACACCGCAGAGTCCCGTTGACTCTTTGGCAAACACTGGAAACCTGACTTTGCCAGCCAAGCGTCGAGTCTAGATGCAAACCGAGATCTTTTACGCTAGGACAGATGGGGCTATATCGAGTATTTTATTAGTTAAATCGTGTAGTTATATCTGCAGCGTGTGTTTAATTAACATTTCAACTTATTGGGTGTGCTTTAAAAGACTTTATTCAGTGCCAACATATTATACATTTGCCTATCTTAAGTTTCCTTAGACCTTGAACTTAGACCTTGAACCAAGGCCAACACCTTTGAATAAAGTATGTTCTGCCAGATAGTCCAAACAGGATAAAGTACTTTTACTCTTCAAAGTAACTTTATTGCACTAAGGGCCTATTTCACCACCTATGATTAAGTTTCGAGTATCTTACTTGACAGATAATTTCATACAAATTCTGTCAAATTTTTGAATTTATTCAGTGATTAGTGCCTACTTGGACATTGTGAAACAGACCCTTACACATATAAAATAAAATAATATCATATTATTTTAAAACTTGTTGACATAGCAGTAGAATATCGTTTGGAGTCCAAGTAAACACTGATTTCATTCCTTCATCCATCTTATGGTCGACACAAAGCTATTTTTAGTAAAGTTCAAGTGGATTGAAGTGAATTTTAAGTTACAATTTTTTTTTCTTTTCCAAAACAATCACATCTGTTCGACATCTTTAACCCGCGGATAATCGCGCCTAGGTCAAAAAGACCCAGCACTTTAGTTTTTGTGCCATAACTCTTTTTGTATTAGTTCATTCATATCGTCGCATTAAGTACCTTCAAGTGGGTTCACAGGCTATCCACACACCTCACTTCAGCCACTTCCCGTGCAGCATTTAGATAGTAAGAAGGTGTAAAGTGTTTTGACCCTTTTGCGACGTAATGTGTTAGTGTATTTTTTGTTTCAAAAATATTATTTTGATTTTATTTCTTTGTAAATGTGTCGTCAAATCGTTTGAATGACTGGAAAATAGCAAATATATTAGAAGAGGAATACATTGAAGGTGGAATTTCTTCAGAAATTGAAAACCATTTGGATAATGATAATTACGATTCAGATTCTTGTCACAGTGGTGAAAATAAACTCCTTGATGAGAAAAACCAAAACGCAATGCCAATTTTGCAATACTTATATATGTAGAGATCATACTACATTTATATGTATCAATTATAATAAAAAATGAAGCCAAAACTAAGGTAAAACTATTGTAAAATTGGCGTAGAAAAATAAAAAATTGAACTATTTTATAGTAGATCTCTACGTGTAATTTGGAGACTGATTATAAAATTATGCTACGTTTTAGAATTAATATTTTACCACTATTTAGAAGTTTATTTATATTTATGATAAAAAATATTTTTTTATGTTTATAGGTTAAATAAAAAAAGTTTAAGTTATTTTTTTGTTCCTATAACGTAAAAAGTAAGATTTTGCAGTGATCTCTTGAATTTTGTGATTTATATTACTTTTTATGTCTAATTAATAAACATTTATTATTTTTGAGTTTGTTCTTTCAAAATAATTTACAAATAATCCCGAAACTTAATTAAGTTATTAAGGATCCTGCGGAGATCGCTCGCTACTTCGAGTTGAGATGAAAATAAAATACGTTCGCGGTATATTGCTATCTTTGTTTGGCAAAAACAAATGCGAAATTGCATATGTGTGTGTACGTGTGAGTTGGACAATCTTCACAGCATAATATGAAACAGTTTTGAACTTGACAAAATAATTCCATCAAAAACACAGCTTGTAAAAAACTCAAGTCTCGCAACACTACTCTTCTACCGTAAAAATATGTGAGATCCATATTATACCAAGTCAAAATATCTTGTATGTTTTAAATAAATGAATTTAGCTTTGTAATCGCATGAAAACACAATGTATCTCAAAAGTAATTAAGTAAATCGTTTAGTGCGATTACCAAGTCAAATCTTAAAAATGTAACTTTGTAATCCTATACATTTATATGGGATTACTAAGTTATATATGCAGTTGGTGTATCTAGAAAACTAGGCCGAAATTGCAAAATATTTTAGTTTTCCCTTGGTTTGTACAGTAAACACTAATTGTAATCAAAATTTGAAACTTCTGTCTCTATGTCTGCTAAAAGTACCTTAGACTTTTTATGTTCGTTCAGTCAGTGAGTGACAAAATTTAGAAACTTTGATAAGAAAATTTAATGAGATTTGAAATATATCGTCTTTTTAAGAAGCCTGCTTGATCTAGTTTCGTCCACAACAAATTTATAAGAGGTTGAAAATGGCTCTAAATGTTTCGAGAAAAGGATGCCACATTTTTGCGTGACTTGGTGGGTTCACACTACCGTGCCCCCAGATTACCTATGCTCCATTGAAGAAATAGGGTCGTCACTTTTAATGTTATCTTAAAAATAAATTTAATGCAAAAAAAGTGTTCTGTAGTGATCAATCTATCGAATGGAAATCAATAATATTTTTATTTTACGTGGGCCTACATGGACACTTATGAAACGTCAGAATCTAGTGCGTAGTTCCAATTCGTCGTTTCCTATTGAGAAGAACCGGCAAGAAACTTCATGGTTACTCTTTTCAAAAAAATATTGGGTTTACAATATTTCCATACTACTTCGTTCCGCGACTTCGTTCGCGTGGATGACAAAACTTATCAATAAGTTTTTAGTGTAGTACCTTCACTTCTATGTATATCAATAAATAAGCAAAATGCCTAAAAAATAATATCTACATAATTATACGAATGACTAATCTTACCTAAGAATACTAAAATACCCTACGTTACCTACACACTATCAAGTAGGTATACTACCTACACTTGAAATTAAAATCTATACGGTCTGCGCCCTATAAAAGTAAACCTAAGTACCTACCTAATTAAAAAAAAAATGAGTTCGGTGTCGGTCTCGTAACACCCCCAGCCATTACTTTTTTTGATATTTTCAATGTACAGAATTTATACTTCTACAAATTTATTATAAGTATAGATTACAATATTAACAGACAGATTAAGATTGATAACCAAAAGTACAATAAAAATAATATTTATCAAAAAGCTGTCGAAATAGTAGTAATCAAATCGTAGTCTAGTGTTCCCACATTCACACCATAAGAGAGAATATAAATATAAGAAAAAACCGGGCAAGTGCGAGTCGGACTCGCGCACTGAGGGTTTCGTACCAACCTACCTATAAAAACAGTTTAATTCTCGAATCGAGTCTTGAAGACTTTTCAATTTTTTTTTCTTGTGACGTAACTAAACATTTTCAGTTTTCAGACTTTTCCCGATATTAGTGCTATAATACCTTGCTTCGTGCCAAATTTCAAGATTCTAGGTCAACGGGAAGCACCCTATGAGTTTTGATTCCTTTGACAGTGTCGAAATGTACGTTTTTTGCAACATAAACGGGCGTATCTTTTTTTCCCGTCAACTTACAAGTTTGATTTTTGCACAACTTCAAGGGACCGTGGATTTCAATATATGGTTTTAATTTCAACTTGATACCTTCACGCGTTACTGAGAAAAAGGGTCTTGACAGACGGACGGACAGACGGACAACAAAGTGATCCTATAAGGGTTCCGTTTTTTCCTTTTGAGGTACGGAACCCTAAAAAAGAACAAACCTATTAATATGAGATGTAACTAACAAAAATAAATCACGACTTAATGAATCTATGGTGATTAAAATCTATATAATATAAGAAACAAACGCTCGCAAACCGCTTGTGCGATATGACCCCTACGCTAGTGTGAATGCCTATAGGAGGGGAACCGATTTTCTAGAGGCGTAACTACAAATTTTCAGTTTTCAGACTTTTCCCTATATTTGCTATAAGACCTTTTTTATGCCAAATTTCATGATTCTAGGTCATCGGGAAGTACCCTATACCTAAATTTTGATTACTTAGAGAGTATCAAAACGTACGTTTTTTGCGGGAGGTACGGAACCCTTAAAACGAAACGATAATTGTTGAAAAGTTTTATAGGAAATGAATTTCGATCAAATATTTTTCGAACCTATGATAAGTAGGTAACCCTGTAGGAGCGACACACACGCAAGGACTTTGTGTACCCTGGAATGATTACGAAGTAATATCACACAATCTGAAGTGTACTTCATTTTCATTGCCATTAAGTTCATATTTTTGTTTGACAAGCAAAAAGGAAAAAAATGTACCCAGCAAGACGGAGCATAGAAAGAGGTAGCGTGTCCCTTTCTTACTCGTTTATGGACACCATGGTAGAAAGAGATAAGATACCCTTTTGTGAGTACGTTTTTGAGGTTGACGTAATCAATCCAGATAGTATAAATCATTCTGAGACACACTGACTGAGGTAATGTCATTCCCACACAACTGACATTTGCCTGCTGCGATAGCAATAAAAACTATTGAAAATTTGGGAGAAATTTGGATGTGTACCGTAATACCAAAAATGATGAATGAAAAATTAATGATTTTCCAATTTCTTTTCGTTTCTTTATAACTTGATAATAATATCTGTGTTCCTACGGAGAGATATCTTGAAGTATTGTAGTTAATAATATAGAAAAAAACAAATAAAAACATGACATTTTCGGTGTAAAAATGTGCAAAATTAAATTCGCTTAAATTTCGTTTGGGGTAAGTTTTTCAACAGAAAGACGACGTAGGAACCTAGATAATTATTGTCTGAATCCGAATAACATCATATTATGGTGTAAATATGCTTAAACTGCAAATGATTTTGGTATTACGTTTGTATGGAAAATTGACACTTCGCGCCAGCCTTAAAAACAATACATTAAAAGTCTGGGTCTTTTCGACCCGTGCGCGGCTGTTGGTGACTTAAAAGGAGACGCGAGTACCGGCGGGTTAAATGGCTGTAAGTTTTTAACTCGTAGTTTGACAATAAATTAGTTCTCCAAATTGTTACTCAATTGCTGTTGGCGCTGGGGTCGCAGCAATAAGTGCATGGTAACAATCGGCGAGCGATCAGCAATCCATTTTTAGATAATACGGATCTTTTTGACGTTAAGCGATTGATCGCGCGTCGACTGCGCGATGATTGCGAATTGTTTGCTGATCGCTGTTTCATACATAATCAGCCCGCCGGCTAGCAACAATGTGAATTTTTCTATTCAGATTTGTCGTGACCACTACAAACTGTCGTTATAATGGAAACAGCTACAGAGAACAGCCCTCCGAAGATAAATGAATCGCTAAGAAATAGTGGGAACGAGGTCACTATTACGACCTTACCGCAGTGACGATAAATTCCGTTATGATACGTATTGGGAATGTAGCCTATGCAATGGGTTTTGTCTTCTCAGCACAGCAAACATTCATCCAAAATGATGTTTAATTGTTTACTTCCGCCATGTCACAGCGCGTACGTACGGAGAGTGCGTTGGAAAGTGACAGTCGGTATGTTTTTAACGAGGCGATTGAAATGCGTCCATCATGGTATAGGTATACGGCTATGTTACTAGCACTTTCATCTCGAGGCAGCCTGGGTCATACGATTTACTTGCTTACGTGAAACCACAAAGGAACCTACAATTAGGGGTACTAAAGGCGTTGTGCAAGAGTGATAAATGATTTTGACTGTGTTATACAAGACATAGTAAAAATTTTGACGCATTTCTGAAGGCCTGCTACGGTGCGAACAAAGTGCACTGTCCTGTTGCGTTCGCAATACAGTTGCCGCGTGCTTTGTATGTATAAAAAAAACGATAGTCTGTAGAGTAAGACTAACGCACCGTTTCGCCATTGTAGCAGGCCGTCCAAAAATGCATAAATTGAAACCGCCATTAAAGAAAATACGCATAGCAGAAATCAATTCTTATTGTCATTGTGTGGGCGTATGACGTCGTCGGCATTCTATTACCTGCCGATATACTCGACGCTATAAATAGCGCTCTGCCATAATGTCGCATTATCACAATTATCACTATCGCGACTCGTCCAGACGACCGACATTGATTTTTATCAAACAGTCGTAATCTGAGATCTAATAATAGCATTTCCTCCCACCTTTTTTTCTTCAGTAACATATCGCACCTTTAAAGTAAAACCGTTACTAAACGAAATTATGAAATTTTATAGGGGAGCCAATTATTGGAAATAGTCACTGTTTGAGATAGATGGCATTGATACCTCAATTCATGAAAATTGTCGTTTAGTAACGGTTTTACTTTAAAGGTGCGATATGTATAAAGTTAGTCAGTTAGCCTATTGTGTCCCACTGCTGGGTGAAGGCCTCCCTCTCCTTTTTCCACACTCGTCTGTCCTCAGCCCCTTTTTTTTTCAAAGTGGGAAATCGTCAGAATGTTTTCTTCCGCTCTTTAGCGGAGCGGGAGGGCGTGTCAGACTTTTATTGGCTAAACCCCACTCCATCCCTTCGTGAGCATCGGTCTGGGGTCACCGAGCTTCCCTTAGCGTGCCAGTCCCTCCGGTATTTGTCCAGCTCATCTCTCCACCTTCGCCTTGGTCTGTCACGATGTCGCCTTGCATGTAATGGGACCCAAAAAGTGGCTTTTTTAGCCTGCAGCTCATCTGACATGCGGCAGACATTTCCGGCTCAAATCCACTTTAGAGGAATAACTCTTCCGGTAGCTTCTGGTTTTGAACACATATACAGGT
Source organism: Mythimna separata (assembly GCA_030763345.1). Taxonomy (NCBI): domain Eukaryota; kingdom Metazoa; phylum Arthropoda; class Insecta; order Lepidoptera; family Noctuidae; genus Mythimna; species Mythimna separata. Next base: position 21,191,777 of record CM061174.1, read on the forward strand.
TTTATCATAATCATCATCTCAGCCGAAAGACGTCCACTGCTGGTCATAGGCCTCCCCCAAGCGTCGCCACAACGACCAGTCCTGAGCGTCTCGCATCCATCGGATTCCCGTAACCCTCACCAGGTCATCGGTCCACATTGTGGGAGGCCTATCAACGCTGCGTCTTTCGGCACGTGGTCGCCACTCCAGAACTTTTCGTCCCCATCGACCAATGTACGAGCAATGTGCTCTGCCCACTGTCATTTAAATTCGCCAATTCTTCGGGCTATGTCGGAAACTTGGTTCTCTTGCGGAAATTTTCATTTCTGACGTGACCAGAACCCAAAAAACCTATAAAAGTTTTATTTATTTATGTTTAATTGTATGTATGTCATTAACCTTGAGAAAGGAGGCACTAGTTGCACTGTGCATACTATTAATTGTTATACATAATAATCTCATAAGTATAATGGTTCTATTGTTCTATTTTGACTGGCCTGTTGGTCTAGTGGTTAGTGGCCCTGACTGTTGTACTGTTGTCGTAGGTTCGATTCCCACCCAAGTTTGTGTGATGAGCACGATCATTTGTTCTGTGTCTGTTTGTAATTTACCTCTAATATCATGTCATGTATGTAATTAGAAAAGCTTATTTAAGTGTAAGTACTCAGTAATTCTTTCGAACTATCTTGTAGCCCTGGTGGCTTAAGGAGCTTGTTTACACAAGACTAGTAATAAAAAAATGATGATCAAATACTATTATGCTCCGTCTAGTTTTTTATCTAACCTGATACATTTTCTAACACTATGTTTTGATAACGTAATAGTCTAAATACTCAATACAGAGATAGTGAACGAAATAGCTTATCATTGGCTGATGACGACGAATCATTTACGATGTCAATAAATATATGAATTTGACCTGTTATTGGTAGAATGAGACACAAGCAACTCCTCGTGATTCTCTATCAGACCTTAGTAACGTCTATGTTGAGTAATTATTTGGATACAACGTCACATAATTTTATGGAAAATGGATAACGAAAACTAGTTTCTTTGTCAAGTTTTTTTATTATACTGTTAGCTGACCCTACAGGTGTTGTCCTGTCTTAGCAATGAACTGTCAAACGCTCAAAGGTAGCAAACCCGACAGACGATGTCCTGTCTTACGGCCGCAACCAATAACCTATCGATCTCCAGTTTTGGCATACTGGAGATTGTAAAACAAATGATACAATACAAAAATTATCATGTTTTCTGTTGTTTCATTTGTTTCTCTATCTCCGATATGTGATAGATAGGTTATTGGTTTCGGCTGTTAGAAATAAACTGTCATATGTGTTCATAGTCGTAGTTTTTGGTAATTTTCTTAATTTTTCTTATCGTAAAAAAAACCTATTCCTGATAATAACTTGGTGCAGCCGTTGAAGCCTTTCTCAAACTTTCTGAATGTACACATAAACATAAGACTATTCAAGCAGTTTCGGAGGAGATTTTTTACAAACACTGTGACACGAGAATTTTATATATTAGATTAATTTACTTAGCAACTATATGAAGAGTTATAAATAAAACATGAGAGATAATTATTAGTAGGTCCATTAATAACATAATCAGTATAATTGTAACAAGGTAGTATTGTCAATTTACAGAGCTGTGTTGAAGTAATTACAATTGATAATTAATTTGTCTAACAAACTAGAATTGTCTTACCAGTACTTGCATTGTTCTTAGTGAAGTAATCATACTATTACTAATATTTTTAAAGCGCGTTCTGTTCCACGCGCGCCCCAAGGAGATGTCAGCAAACTGTAGGGAACCCTCTGGGGAACATGCATCCAAAAGGTTGTCACCGTGTCCCCCAGATCGAAAGCAACGAAGGAACGGGGTAGGGGTTTAGTCAGTAAGAGTCTGACACACCCTCCCGCTCCGCCCAAGAGAGGGAGAAATCATTCTGATGATTCTCCTACCATAAAAAAAGTTGTATGTTTGTTACTCTTTTACGCAAAAACTTTTGAATGAATTTCGAAGATACTGAGTACACCGGTAGACTCTGTCCTGGAATAGCACATAGGATACTTTTTAACGCGAAAGTATGTGCCCTTGGGATAATTTTCTAATATCGCGCGAGTGACGCCGTTGGCAGCAGCTAGTAGAATTATAATTCTTGACCTTTGTGTAGCTCGCTCTAGAACGAACGTTTAAAACGTTGAATAGCATACAAATGTAATAGTGTTGTATTGCATTAGGTATAATTAAAATGTAGGTAATCATAAAATAATTGCCATAAACGTCGTCGTAAAGGTTTTCATATCCAAGTATTCTTGACGTTGGTAAATCTTTAGCTATCTAAAATTGCTTCACTTCGTTCTTTATTATAAAACTAAATTCTGCCAGTACCTTATGCCACTCAGCGATAAAGTAGCATTCCAAAGGTGAAAGAATTTTCAAAATCGGTCCAGCAATTTTAATTCATTACAAACAATTATTTTTTTAACACAATATTTTTGTCTGCTAGACGGCGCCACATTGTTTTGTGATGTCATATAGCCTATTTTCTGCGGACGATTAAGACGGTCCTAACGATACCTCATTTGTCGAGTTCCGATAAGCAGTTTAAGGAGCTATGAATTAACAGATGTATATACATAGCCTGTCTAAATCATAACCCTCCTTTGGCCGGGCCAAACGTAGTTAGGTAAAAATATAAATCTCATAAAGAGAAATTAAAATAGTATAGATATCAAGTTCTTATTTGTCTGACCGCACTACACAATGATTGATTCTACAAATTGTTTACTCAGTTTCAGTACATAGTATTTTTCTATTACTAATATTTTAAATTCCTTGACCGAAGCCAACTCGCAGTGGCCGAATTAGACGATTTCAATGTTATTATAATGATATTAGTGTACCAGTATGATGTGTGGTTTAGCCAGTCCTCCCATAGGTACTCAATGTAATTACTTAAAACCATGGAAGAACCTACCTGACCAGAGGCAAATTACACGGCTATAAAATTATTATTGCTATGGAAATCGTTATTTATTGAATACTAACACTGTCACGACTTCGTTCGCTATTTTTTTTGTAGTCTGTATAATAATACTCCCCCTAACCGAATTTCGATCACGGTGGCCAATCTCAACAGAGATCAGCCAAGTACGCGGGAGATATTATATAGTGCACAAGTGTGTGCGCAAACACAGGTGCACTTTCTGTTCCTTTACTCTCATAGTCCGATGGGACGGCAATCCGACTCGACCGGAGAGAGATCAGGCGCAGGACCAACGGCTTTACGTGCTTTCCGAGTCACCCACCAACTTCCAAACACCGGGCAGTTACAGAGTAATTCCTAATGGAAAAACCCATTAGCCCGACCCGGGATTCGAACCCAGGACCCCTTGCTCATCAGTCGACTTCATCGACTACTCGAGGTCTATATAATACAACCAATAAACAAAAAAAAAATCTTTTCTCATTATAATGATATAGTTAAATAAAATAAAATTAAGTCCCTACTTACAAGCCCCGTGGATTATAATAAGGTATTGATCGACAGCAAACAAAGTGAGCGTGCGAATGCAAGCATCCGTCACCAAGGATAAAGGCTAGGGTTCGAAGTTCAAGCAGCATAATTATATACTTATGAATTAACTATTTAAATACTAAGAATTAAAACCTTGTTGTGTGAAAAGGAGCGACAAATGTAAGGCTATCTCTTTCGCACAGTCACATAAAGACGTGAACTATTAAAATATAAATTGCACGAAGCCGTAATGATGATGATTAATTATTGCTTTCTTCTATATAGAAAAGAAAGTTGAAAGTTACATTTGCAACGCTTTTGTTAATCATCATCCGCCTAGCCTTTTCCCCAACTATATTGGGGTCGGCTTCCAGTCAAGCTGGATTTAGCTGAATACCAGTATTTTACGAGGAGCTACCTACCAGACCTCCACAACCCATTAACTGGAGTAACACGGTACTTCATGACAAGACTGGATTGAGATTTACTGGCTTCTGACTATCCGTAACGACTGCCAAAGATCTACAAATGATAGCCGGGGCCTACGGCATAACGTACTTTCCGAGGCACGAACGATACTTGGTATGTTAAGATGGTCACCCAACCTTGGCAACCTTGAAGATCGACCCGTGCAGCTGCTATTATCTAGCCACGAGCTCATCCAACAACGCAACGCTTTTGTTAATAGTTATTATTTATTTATTCAAACTTATTTACTTCATTTGCTGCTTGTTTTTTAATGTTTCATCTACTATTTGTGGTGTCAAACTTAATCTTATTACTGCCTTGCAGATTAGACTTGCGTAATGTCTGACAGTTTGCTAAATTGTCATTGCTAAACTGCCGGATATTTATGTGGGTTCTTACTTACTTATTCGCAAATTCTTTATTTGTATAAAATATGCAGACGGATTTGATACGGTGTTATTTTGATGAACATGGTTTTCTTCAAAAGATTTTCTTTTTTGTTTGTATGTTACGATTTAACTTAAAAATTACTTGACTGATTTCAAAAATTCTGTCACCATTTTAAAGCTACATCTTCACTATGTAACTTAGGATATTTATTTTCTACTTTCATGCGGGCGAAGCCGTTGGCAGAAGCTAGTATATTAATATGGATAACAGAGTATAATACCTACCTATAATAATATAGTGGCTTCACACCAGTGAGTTGAGTGCATCCGTACCTGCCAAAATTCCATTAAACCATGTAGATCATGATTGATACGATTTGTTTCACGATAACAAAGCAATATTGTTTACTTTATCGTTTTATTTTAGTGCATTCCGTCGACCACCACCACGCCATTACACTGTAGAACTGATTTACGTCTGCTACGTTATTCACAATCTCGGTCCAGTTGACAACCAGCCTGACACTAGTTGTCTGGCATTTCTGCTGAACTGGACCTATTATGGCACGGTCGTGACGCACACTATTCTTGCTTGTTTTATTCTCGTCTATACTTTTTACCAGTTTATTTGAGTGCCTTTCTATTTATATTGTATCGGCAATATCCGTACAAAAATGGAATACGTGTTCTATTACTTTTAAGTAGATCTACGGTTCATTCTCTCTAAATATTTCAATAACATGATAGTTATGAGTACCTGCTTACTTATGGCAATTAACAAATACGGGATGGTGGGCGCTTCTAGTTGTACTGATAACAGTATATGACTATGACTATTTAACCACTGACAAACGTAGAAATAAAATTGTAATGCCTCACATGACAAACGTTACCGACAACTTTCGGCAGAAACTCGGAATCTGTTGGTGGCAAAAGATATGATTTTCTCTGTTGTGCACTATAATGAACAAGTGCAAACATGTAGTCGACTAGTCTAGAATTGCAGTCAATAGCAGAGTAGTGGTGGCCCAGTAGGCCACTTGTTGGTCGGGGATCAAACATTACTTTGTGTAATTCATTTCATCACCACTGCTCTCAAAACTGAAGGAAAACATAATGACGAGCTAAAAATTCGAAGACATGTGACATCCACCAATCCACACTGTGCCCGCGTAGTGGATTACGGACCATTAAGGGAATAGGCCGTAAATCCTAGAGAGGAAGCCTGAATCTTAGCAGGAGACGACGACGAATGAACGCGCGACCTGAGAAAATTGTATGTAGTATTACTAACTGATAGGAGAATCATGTCTTGACACTTCACATTTTTTTTTATTTCCTACAATTGCGACTGAAAAATGTTGCCAATTAAATTAAAAAAAAAACTCCAGGCCGCGCTTTCATTAGACGCACTCTAGGCCGATTATACTTATACTTAATCTAAAATTAATCAGTTTTGTAATATCATTAAATGGATTGGCTCGCTTCCTCCGCAGACCCTGGGGCAGAACTCGATGTGGGTGGCGCGGCTGCTGATCTCGCTGGTGGAGTTCCAGTCGCGCAACATCCTGCGCGCCGCCGCGCTCGCCGAGATCATCCTGTTCCCGCTCGTCGCCATCATGGCGCTCTTGTGAGTATAATACAACACTATTGACTATTCTAATAATGTCTCGGTTTCAGGAACTAATTTCATCTATGAAGGATGTTTTTTTAGATATAAGAGCGCCAATTGTGTCAACGTACGAAGTCGAAAATCTAAGCCATTTATTTACATTAAATGTGATATTTACATAATATAATACTATATTAACACAATGATTAATTGCAGAAGATCATTAACGTATATAGAGAATAATGGTGGTCCCAAAATGCTTCCCTGTAGAACTCCATAGAAATTTTGTCGGCGCTGGTGATGAGATTGTTCACTTTGTTATTAAATTTCGTAATTTTAGTGATCTGAGTTCTATTCCTGAAATATTATTTGAACTATTCCAGTGCTGGGCCTCTAGATAAGAATGGGATGATTTACGAAGTCAAAAGCTTCACTTAGGTCTAAAAACTTTTTGGAGTTGATATTATTTGGAGTGGATTTTATCAAGTTATGGGCTGCTAAAGTCTGTTTTATAATCCCTGAGACTAAATTAAGACAGGCAAATGTCAAACTTACAATTGTCAAAGGTTATGACGGCATCAATTTTACGAATTTATACAAACCTAGATAATATTCTCAAGATATGTATTTCCGAAATATCTAGAGACAGATGCGGTTATATGGTTCATGTATTTCGGGTTGGCCGTTCTAGAGTCAAGCGTTGGGAAAGGTTAGTGTAGGGTAGAATCGTAAGGGGGACCACATACATTGAAAGCATCTACTAAACATTGAATGGCTTCACATATGTGTCTATGTTGTAATATGGAAATATTATAAACCCAATAGATTTTTGAAAAGAGTAAACATAAGAGTTTCTTGCCGGTTTTTCTCCATAGGAAACGACCATTTGGAACCGTGCACTAGCTTCTAACGTTTTGCCCATGTAGGCCTATGTGAAATAAAAATATTTTGACTTTGACTTTCCACAGCGGCTACTGCGGGCTCCTCACGCCGTTCGTGTACTACTACTTCGTGACGTGGCGCTACGCGTCGCGCCGCAACCCGTACACGCGCAACACGTTCCGCGAGCTGCGCGTGGTGGCCGAGCGCGCGGCCGACAAGCCCGCGCTGCCGGCCGCGCTGCGCTCCGGCATCCACTCCGGCGTGCAGCTCGTGTGCCGCATGGCGCCGCCCATGGACCACGTGCAGCAGTAGGTAACGTACTACTTTCTACTCCTTGCTATCATCATCATCATCATTTCAGCTGAAAGTGGTCCTCTGTTGGACATAGGCCTCCCCTAAGAGTCAACACTATGAACGATCCTGTGCGTCTCGCATCAATCGGATTCCCGCAACCCTTACCAAGTATTCGCAAATGCGGGTAGCACCGAGATCGACAAAATTGGACTTCTATATTTAAATTAGTATCTATACTACCACCACTATATCCACCATCATCCAGTCTACCATCACGTGTCATACGTACTATCATTGTGAAACCAAAAAACTTGATTATTAACAAGACTTTTACCCATTTCAGGTAATATCTCGTACGTAAGGTCAGTTAAGGTGAACAGAAAACTTTCTACATCACTATCGTTCTTTTATATGAAAACTACGCAAGTGTGCAGTCTCCACGTCTGGATGTGTCTATGGTTCAGTGTTCTTCCGTTGCAAATTATTTGACGAATACACGGATTGCTACACGGATCAACATTTTTCTGCATGTATGAATTTAAAAGTATTTTTTAAATATTGTACATTTGACACCAATATCTAATTTAAAATATTGTCACTATCCGTTATTTTTATTATGAAATTGACAGCTTAATAAAATTTATTTGTCCATAAAAAAATAATTCTGTGAAGGTCAACATCGATTTAAAGGCGAACAAACACCGTCCGTTTGGGCATCGTAAAGCGTAAGAACTGTATATCCAAACCATTGCAGTACAAAAAATCTACTAAACAAGTACATTATTTAGTTATGGCAACCCTGAGCTGAAATGGACAACACTCGTAAAGTAAGACTGCCATGTCTAAATAATCCCGTACATACAATGTATTCCAATGCATTTCATAGCATAATCTTTGGTTGTTTTAACAAATCAGTATATTATATTGTAGCTTAGAAGATGTATTTTATGTATTTAAGTTTAATTTCTATTTAATGTCGGTCCAATTTTATTTAAGACATAAGGAATGTTGAATGTTTAAGTTAGACTGATAAGTAATTTGTTCAATGTAGGTTTTTTATTATCGAAACGGAATTGTCTGTCAGTATTTTTGTCACAATGGAATTAAATTGTCGTTGGGTTTTGGTGTTAATCTAAGATTTGTGTTTGTTAAAAGAGCTATATGAAAAGTTTTGACTAATGATTTCGATGTATTTGGGCACCATTTCACGTTTGTGATAATATGTCTCATTTTACGGATCATTCCAATTGTGTCTTATTCCATTTTTGCCCAATCATGGTCTGTTAATATTCTCATTAATATTTAAAATCTATCAAACACCGCAACGAGCACATATCTCCCTGAAATTGATCATAAATATAAAAGTTAATTATTTTTGTGAATCGTGTATTCCTTCTTGTTTCGGTTAGGTTATGTATCGCCAGCGACATTTTGTATTTAGCAATAATTTTAATGCACTTGGTTTGGGGTGAATGTAGTCTGGTTTTTAAATAAATGTTGGTATAAACGGTGTTTTGTATTTTATTTTTCTGCTCTTTATAAAACACGAGTGTCTTTTTTACGAAACATAATAAGGCAGATTTATTTTAGGTGGGAAATCGTCATGACTTTTCCCGCTCTGAGTGGAGCGTACTCTGAAGTCTGCTATTATACGAAAACCCACTCCTGTTCCTTCTTTGACTTCGTTCCAGGGCCTTGGGGTTTATTTTCACTTAACTCATCTCGACCCTGCTTGGCCCCTACGATCTGCTGGTATTTTGAGGCGCGCGTAGGTGTACCTACTCTTTTTTTTATATATGTACTATAAACTAGTGCAGAATTCCTGCGCACTCTCCGTAAGGGCGCTCACGGCAAAGGATTTTATTACTGATCTAGTTATTTTGAATCTTATTTCCATGAGTTTAGAATTCATATCACTTTATTTCGATACTACGATGCCGCGGCATGACGTGCCATGCCGTTTCATTCCACAGGATGCCGCGGCGCGCCATTGCATCCCGCGAGCCGTAATTGGTCACTTTGTGTCGGGGAATTATGATTGCTAAGTTGGTTGAAACTTGCGCAGCGGTTAGGCGGAATGCCACGGCATGCCATACCGGCAATGAGCGCCGGCCCTAATGCATACTGTAGAACACCGATACCCTAACCGAACCCTACGCCTGTGCAAAGCCACAGATTGGATTTAACTAAATCAGGGTCTCCAATTAGCCTCTTCGCACGTCTTTCCACCGAGTCCAAAGCGGCTAGATGGCATTTTGCAGCACCAGCCCATATGTGGCTGCAGTACTCAACACACGATCGGACCTGTGCTTTGTATAACATAAGAAGCTGTCCCGGTGTGAAGTACTGCCGGACCTTTGCAAGAACGCTGAGTTTTTTTGCAGCTACTTTGGCTTTGGACTCAATGAACCGCCCAAAGTTGAGGTTTGAAGAAACTTCAACTCCCAAAAGCTGAAACCGGTCTGTGCACTCCAGGGATACATTCCGGAAAGCAGGAGCCAAGGTGAACGGGCTTTTTGCAGTGAACAAACACGCTTGTGTTTTGACAGCGTTGAGTCCTACCAGATTGGTTTCACTCTTTCGGTCACTACCTGAAGGGAGACATTCGCACGCTCTACCATAGCTTCTCTTTCGGACTGGATTTGCTCTTAACTAGCCCGAGCACCCGGCAGGTACCTATCTCTCTACAACTGTGCTGTCATCTGCATATCCATAGATATCAGACATCAACAGATCGTTGATATGCAGCAGAGAGAACAGACCCCTGAAAAACCCCGGCATTTGGTGTCATGGGTTCTGACTTCTGAAGAGCATCCATCGACAACAACTCTGAGAGACCGTTCACTCGGGAGGAATGTCATACGCTGGAAGCTTACTCAAAAGGCTAGCGTGCCATACCGTCGGTCACTGATGAGATCGTTACCTTCCAGGTATGCCATGAGACGCGAGTTCAATACACGCTCCATAATCTTGTAGAGTAACCTCCATAGGTTATTGAAATCAGCCGATAGTTGGCAGGATCGGCACGACTGCACTTTTTGGGCACGGGTTGCATGATGGCAAGCTTCCAGGACTTGGGCACTTTATCAGCCCTATTGATAGGCAAGGGCGTCGCCAGGGGGGGGCAGGGGGGGGCAGCTGCCCCCCCCTAGAGATCAAATGTAGCTGGCCGCAAAGCGACCAAAGTGCGAGCAATTGACTTCTTTAACTATGAATAAATGCAGAAATTAATGAAATTATACTTATGCTGCTATATTATAAACTGCAAGAAATTATAAAGGAAGCTACCGCTGTTGCGGAAAAAGTCGGACTGGAGTTGGACTTTACATCAATGCCGCGTATTACGGGGGAAACAACGTCATAAAAACAATCATTAAGCAGAAAGCCCTTCAGAATACTGGAAGAGATCTTTAGTACTACCATATTTAGATTCAATTATCACCTCCCTTGAAGACCCTGGAGTAGCATTGATTCGGCACTTTGGTACCTGTCGGATAGGTTCATCATCTACCCTGGTTACCGGGGAGAGTGGAGACGGCGTGTTCCGTAGGAATCGGTACAAGGACCACCCCTGTGGAACATCGGATACGACGGAGACGACACGCTGGTCCTGGCGCGGGGAGAGTCGTCAGGCTGCGACCGAAACAGCGACACGCGGGGATGCGACAATTGGGACTCAAGGTGGCATTGCACAAGTGCTTTTATGGTCCTCGGATCGCGCTACCACCGGGTTCCCAAAGATCGGTAGGGGGGTCCACATCGGCGTCGGGTCAACGATAAAGTACCTGGGACTCGTCCTCGACAGCCGGTGGATTTTCGAGGAGCATTTTCGACATCTGGCTCCCAAACTGGACAAGATTGGGGCTGTTCTAAAGTGGCTCCTGCCTAACCTAGGGGTCCAGACGCCCGCTACCGGAGGCTCTACGCGGGGATCGTTCGGTCTATGGCCGTTTACGGAGAGCCGTTTTGGGCGCCGACGCTGGATAATCGACTAGAGCGGGGATACCGCACGATCTCCCGCGAAGCGGCGAGTCCCCTTGCTGGCCTGCCACTGTGGGATCTGGAGGCGCGTGGAGATGCAACGCCGGGGCGAAACTCCGCTGCAGCGACAAGTCGCGGTATGGCGGATAGAGTTCCGGTGGGATCTCAGGGTCAGTGCTGGGCACGCCTTCATTGCGGCGGTAAGTCCCCTCTTTAACTCCCACGGTAAGTTCGGGAGGTTCCTGTATCGGATCAAGGAGGAAAGTACGCCCGGTGACGCCATTGTGTGGACGGCCCGGAGGACACGGTGGAGCATAGGGTAGAGGTGTGCCCCACTTGGGCGGAGTATCGCCGTGTCCCTGTGGAGGCTATCGGCGGTCGTCAAAGGCACATTCTATTCTACGCGCGCCTCAGGGAGATGTCAGCAAACTGTAGGGGCCAGGTAGGGCCGAAGCCTCTGGGGAGAACACGGAAATTCCGAAAGGCGGGCCCGTGTCCTCTCAGATCGAAGGCAACGAAGGAACGGTGTGGGGTTATGTCAGTAAGAGTCTGACACGCCCTCCCGCTCCGCCCAAAAGCGGGAAAAGTCTGATGATTCCCCACTTGAAAAAAAAAATCGTTATCTAGGCAAAGACTTCCAAAGTGTAATGCTTCATGCTCTCGGCGTTCATATTTTTTATCATCCATAATATTGCCCCATTGCCCCCCCCTTTGTCATAAGCTGGCGACGCCCTTGTTGATAGGCGATACAACCGTGTCAGAACAGGAGACAACTCGGGCGCACAGGCCTTGAGAACAATGGTACAGCATCTGGGCCACTAGCTGTATTCACTTTTAGACGACACAGCGCTCTCAGAACCTCTCTATTCCTTATGCGAACTTCGGACATTGAAAGTGTCGCAATGAGGAAAAATCGGTGGTGTAGCATTTTTAGTGTCAAGGTGTGAATTATGGGTGAAGAGAGAAAAGAAACCTGCCTTCACTCTCGCCGTATGAGCCAGGGTTTCGTCAGGTTTAACGAGCGGAGGTAGTGTGGGCTTGCCATGGGGTATGGCTGCGAAGAGAGCTTTTTGCCAATATGAGTAATACGATGAAAGTGAGCCTTCCTTAGTGCCTTTTTGTAGGATTTGGCAGCATGGTTAAACGCTCTCTTCCTTGAGCTTAGATCCGTAGCTTTGCGATTATGAGCATCCACTCATACCAGGTAAGAAACGCCGAATGCTTACGCTTTTCAGCTTCAGCACAATCGGCGTTGAACCATGGGTGAGCCGTGCCGCCGACGGGTACGTCACTATAAGGGATGTAACACTCCATTGCTTGACGCACCACGGTGCGGATCGCACCCGCACCACATCGGAGGCAATAGCCTCCGCCCAGCTCGACGGATTTTCCGAAGAGAAGCTGCTGCCAAGGATAAGACACAAAGAACTGTCGCATCTTAACGCCCCATTCGCCCATCACCGCGTGATTCGGTCAGGTGGCGAGAAGGACGTTAAAGGTCCGTTCACACAGACCGGCTCGGAGAGGAGATTTTTATTACGTTGAAAACAGAGTTTTAAGTATTTGTGGTAAGGATGGACGTTGCGTGGAATACTGCTACTGCGTTTGTAGTGTATCCACCCGGCTCCGAGCGCGTCCGGCCGGCTGCGAGAGCATCAGACCGGCTCCGAGCGCATGCGCTTCGAGCCGGTCTATGTGTAATGGCTGGCGGCTCCGCTCCGACCAACTCCAAGCGTATACGATCCGGTCTGTGTGAAAAGAAAAATGCGCGCCGACGCTCTCCGAGCCGGTCTGTGTGAACGGACCCTAAACTTGACCAGAGATCTGAAGTTAGAACCCCCCAGGGCCTTACTGGATCTCCACGCGCACGTTTAAGTGGTCAAGTGCAAGCCTATCAATAATAAAATCATTTGCTCTGTGTCTGGGTGTACTTTATCTATAATATGTATGTATATAGAAGTATTTAAGTATATTTATCAGTTGTCTAGTACCCATAACACAAGCTCTGCTTAGCTTGGGACTAGATGGCGTTGTGTGAAAGTTGTCGAATATTATTATTATTATTATAAAAACTAGAAGATATGTCCTAATGTAATGTTACCACTATGTAGGAGCACGATAGTGGCGCCTTTGGCAATCAGAATACAAGGCCTCTTATTTATGCAGGGGGGTAAAGAAAAACAAAAAGCTTTTGTCAGATTTTTTTATTTTTTTTATAGCTTAAGACCTAAGCCACGGGTGGCACGGGCTGGGGCAGCGGCGCGGGCGCGAGGGAGCGCACGTCGCTGGTGGGCTCGAGCGGGACGGGCTCGTCCTTGGGCTCTGTCACCAGGATGTGGTCGGGCTGCGGCTTCTTGGGACCGTTCTTGCCTTGCTGGTCCCATGGCAACATGATCTTGACCTGTGGAGGAGATTCAAGGGGTTATTTTGAGGAATTAATATAGTTTCAAGATTTCTGAGGTCTTCTATTTCTTCACTTTTGTCACATATTGCCAAAACAATCTCTAGATAACATAATCATTCTAAAAATTGGGTACAAAAAAAAAATAGAACAATATGTAAAATTGGACTTTGTCAAGTTTGACCGAGTTTGTTCCATATTTCGAAAATTATTTTTTGTATTTGTGAGAGTGCAATATGTTTCAGTTTAATAAACTGAGAATGTGACAAAAATTATAGATTACAGACCAGAGTGGTTACACACTATTACACAACTCTTCTAACTGGTGACACAGTAAGAGGAGTTGTTACTTCAAATGTAAGTGTCCAGCTTGCACCGTACCAGAGCCTGTACAGACAAGCCCTCCAATAAACAAGCTGAGTCAATCTGCCACAAACATTAGACCTCAAGCCATTGAGGGGCGAGAAATCCCTGATATTGTGGCCTCATCATCATATAAATGGTTACTAATCTGTTTTTGAAACAAATGAAACTTTCTTGAAAATTAAAAAAAGCCAATAATTCTCACATGACTAGTGCATGAACTATGACATTGGAATTTGATCCAATCTAAAATCCTACCAATATCAATCTGCTTTTATTCTAAATCCAAGTCCAACTGAAATGGAACAAATTCTCAGGAATGCCTATTTTGTCAGTTATTTGATTGTAGACTTGTAACCAGATATAATCCAGTTAAGTGCAAAGTCAAATCTATCCTGAATATTCTGACCAATTTGGTCCAGCAACCTTTTCAAGCAAGACTAGTTGTCATTCTCACCTTAATTCCGAGCACTCCTTGCCTAAGCAGCACGTGTCGTGTGGCAGTGTTGACGTAGTCGTTGCACGGGTCTCCGGAGTGGATCATGAGGCCGTCCACGAACTTCATGGACTTGGCACGCTGACCACGCAGCTTGCCGGACACCACCACCTCGCAACCACGGGCACCAGACTCCATGATGAAACGGAGGACACCGTAGCATGCACGACGCACGGCGAGACCTGGCGAAAGTTTTATAAAGATTACACTAAAATTATTGGTCAAGAATATTTGTATTGTAGTTCTTTTTAGCAAAGGAGGGGGCCAACCCTGGACATGACGCGTTGCGGCGCCCCGTTTCTTGAAAAAACTGCGCGGAGCGACTCCGACATCAATCATCCCTAGCGAAGGGGAATTCCGAGATGTTTAAATAATAGAAGGGATCGCAGTTGTAGTTGATTGAATGAACCATCGATGAATCGATGTTTTTTAATTGTTTTGTGTCAATAGAATCAACTGAAACTCTTAAATTGTCGTAGAACAACTCGCGAATGAACGCATTATGCGCCAGTCGCACTACTAGACCGTGTCGGACTTGAGTCACAAGTCGAAACAATCGAGAATGAATTGAGTTTGAACAATCAAAACAATCTAATGAAACCTCTCGCCATTGCACATCGCTGTTCATCCTTCCCTGCAGTGACATCATGTAGTCCGACCCTTTTCATACACAATCATACTGTCTGTAGAAGTAGGATAAGGCTATATCAATTTTGGACACAGCCACTGTTATTCCAGCACAAAACTTTGTGTGCATTGAGTTCTACCTGCAAATAAAGTAACATTCCTGTTGCTGACCAGTTACTGATGAGATGTCAGTTAGACAGGAATGTTAGGAACTGATGAACAATATGAGGTATTTTAGTAGCCAACTATTTGGAAGTTTAGCCACTTGCTCATGCGCACATATTTTGCAATACATTGCAAATCACAAAGCCTACTTGCACAGTACTGCCATCCACACCAATAAAAGTTTAACTCGTCAAACCCCCTTGTGAACTCCGGCATTCGCTTGGTATTAAAAAATATGGGTGCAGTGAATGACGTAAAACTTTATTTTTATTCACTAACAAACTGTCTTTTAGCATTCTTCTTTCTGCATGCAAATAATTTGCAAACATGTTTGAGGGGTTAATGTCATCAAACTAAGATTTCAAAAACTTGTGTTTTACTTCTTGTTAGGCTACTGATTTCATTCAATCATCACAAATAATCATGCATAATGATTTATTTAATCATGTATTGCAGTATTATTAATGAACTAAGAAGAATAATTAGATCAGTAATTCAGCAAAGAGTTTTCACTACCAGGACTATACAATATTTGGTTTACAATCCATCACTGGAGTGTTTTACATAGCTACTATTGTTGTTTCCATGCCCACTGCCCAACTAGTGAGTCCAACTCAATGTATGCTCGGTATACTCTGATTTTTTATTGTTTTATGACCCTGCTTCTAGATTCTCGGCACTGAATGTAGTAATTTGTGCTAAATATGCTAACTTAATTACATTATGATGAATGATGAACAAGAATTATAAAAAAGCATCACAGATTGATTAGGGATAGATTCAAACAATTATCTCAATGCATTACAAGGCCTGCAAGATAAAGAAATTCACAGATGCATGTTTTTATAAGTGAAAATTAAGTACAATAGAATGTACAGGCTTGAAACAGTAAGAACATGAATAAAGAGACTAACCTCCAATGAGTTTGTATCTGAGCGACTCAGCCTGCGCGATGGCGCACAGGCCGCGGGTCGCCACCTTCTCGGCGTACAGCTCCACCGACTGCTCGGGGATGTTGAACCTCTTGCGGACCACGGAGGTCAGCTCACGGATCCTGCGGCCCTTCTCTCCGAGCACGCTCTGTGTCCTCGTCGCCATAATGATGATCTCCGAGCGAGTCGGAGTGACGCGCACCTCCACACCGGAGTAGCCATCTTCAGCAAGCTCCCTGGTCAAGAACTCATTGAGTTCCGC
This sequence comes from Mythimna separata, assembly GCA_030763345.1. Taxonomy (NCBI): domain Eukaryota; kingdom Metazoa; phylum Arthropoda; class Insecta; order Lepidoptera; family Noctuidae; genus Mythimna; species Mythimna separata. Next base: position 21,208,154 of record CM061174.1, read on the forward strand.
CTTGAAAACTCCGTCGCCGACGAACTGCAAATTCACCGAGAGGTTATGTTATGGTCATTGTATTTTTTAACAAAAACTTTCCGGACACACCGTTGGTAGTTTGGCCACATGATTATTTATCAGATTCGGCGCAAATACGTTACGGTAAAACAAGACACAAGAGAAACACAACAATCCCAGTGCAGGTGACAAGTACTAGGATTATCCACTAACATCACAAGTTTCACAAAAATATCGGACCCATAATTTGGATTTATAGGTTTGTCAATTATCGTTTAACGTATTAGATTGTGTATTTCAATAATAAACACTCATTTTAACATACTTTTCGCTTTTTAGAAATGTTGGCCACTGCCATGATTGCAACGGGGGAGCGAAAGAAAAGGCCGGAAACAGACTATACAAACGTCAATGTCAATTTTTTGTTACGTTTCGTTCGGAAATCGTAATAGTTCTGAAATCGATTTGAGTCCAAAAATCAAAGACAATTATTACTATTCGAATCGATCACGATTTGAATGTGTTGTCTTTGATCTTTTTTTAAAAAACGCACAAACGGACCGGAAACTTTGCGTTTCAACTGAAGGAAAACAAATGAGTTATGTTTTTAAAAATCTGACACCCACTCTAGTTTCACCCGCGGGTAATATGGTGTTTTCAGATATAAAAAAAAACAAAACCCATAAAATAAGTGGTGTCTTTGCGCTACGTTAGGCCTAGTTCATGGACGTGTAGCTTCACTACGCGTATAACTTGTATACAAGACTATGAAACTGTGTCGATGAAGTGGCAGAGTTGGGCCGTCGCATCGTTGCAGCTACGTCGACAAAGTTTCGAATAACGTTGTAGTTTTGTTTGTCACGCGGGTGTACAATAAGCGTAGAATGGCGAATACGCGTCTGTGAAGCTACGCGTCCGTGGTCAGTAAGTCTTGTTTAGCTAATATTATCTGACGCCTTTTCGTTACAGAACTTAATGGATTTGTTCCCCTGATATAATTTACGCATGTAAAGGAGATGTCCGCTTTTTGTATGGACGTTGGTTTTTTATTATTTAATAATTCTAACCAGAGTAAGTTAAATATATTTGGATAGACATCTCAAAACCTAGTGCTTTTGACTATATCATGCATTTTTAAAGCCCTCCAATTTTGAGAAAAATCGTTTTGTATTTTAGTGAGAATTTACTTCTAAAACGAACGAACCTTTCTATTTATCTATGTTAGTAAAGTGAACGCACCCAAAAAAAAGTAAAATAGACACAAGATAACTGTCAATGTCAATCGATTTGAATCGATAATTGATCTACGTCAGTGTAAACAAACCAAAAAACTACAATAGCATCGGAAACTACAATCGGCATCAAATATATCTCCACCTGTTCAGTTTCTCGACAATATTTTAATAAGAATTCTCATAATTGTACCAGCTATGGTTTCGATCGAACATTTTTATTCATCATCTTCAGCGTATAATAAACAAAACCAGGTCTTAGTAAAATATTGTAATTAAAACGTTTACATTGAGTGAAGTCACCATAGCGTGGTCTAAGTTCTTGATGGATAATGCTAGACATTTTTACTAAAAATAATGTAAAATCTATTGTAATTGACTGCTATTATTGCACTGCTATTATTGCAGATTTTTGTTTTGTTTACATTGACTTAGATCAAATATCGATTGACACTGACAGTTATCTTGTGTCAAGTTTACTTTTTTTTGGGTGCGTTCACTTTACTAACATAAATAAATAGAAAGGTTCGTTCGTTTTAGAAGTAAATTCTCACTAAAATAAAAAACGTTTTTTTCCAAAATTGGAGGGCTTTAAAAATGCATGATATAGTCAGAAGTACTAGGTTTTGAGATGTCTATCCAAATATATTTAACTTACTCTGGTTAGAATTATTAAATAATAAAAAACCATTTCCGGACATGTCCTTTATACATTTTATCTGTACTTAATAAAAATAAATATTTAATGGATTTTATTTATCTTCAGGGTAATTAGGGAGAATTTTTAATTCTGCTTCTCCCCAGTCCACTTGGATCACGATTGACTTAGGCTTTGTCTTCTGCTAATGTTCTATTGAAAGTGGGCAGCTAGCCTTTCGTTAAGTACTTGGTTATCAAGCAGTGTGTCTAAAAACAGACAAAAATGTCAAAGTCTAATTCTTTATAATTTATTCTCAGCTACGCCTTGATCTGCTATAGCCACCACCATCAGTCTCAATTATGACTTATTTAAACTGAGTTGTCAGCAGTGATTTCGACAGATGTAATGAATTCGAACTCCAGGAGGGGTGGCGGGCGGTCGCCTATTTCTGCGAAGCAGTAATGCTAGCGAAGGAGGCTGACGACCGTGAGCTCGTGAGGGAACGGCCTTCACGCCGCCGCCCGCCGAGATCCCGATCCCGATTTCCGACTACCGTAGGCGCGGGCTCGCGGACGGCGAGCTCTGGGTAGCTCGCCGTCCGGCAGTCTGGTAATAATATGGACCGAGCCCAGTCGTCAATGGCGCGTTCTGTTCCACGCGCGCCTCAAGGAGATGTCAGCAAACTGTAGGTGCCCGGCAGGGCCGAAGCCTCTGGGGAACACGGAAAATCCTGTCACCGTGTCCCCCAGATCGAAGGCAACGAAAGAACACGATGGGGTTTAGTCAGTACGAGTCTGAAATGCCCTCTCGCTCCGCCCAAGAGCGGGAAAAGTCATTCTGATGATTCCCCTGCCAAATAAAATCTATCAAAACTTATATAGTATGAAAGAGTCATTCGGTAGGCAGCCTTTAGCCTTACGTTCTGTACGTTTAGTCTAAGGGACGCTTGTGTACGTACAAAATAAGAATATATCGACAGGTAAAGAAAATAAATAACAGTACTTTTATTCAATGCAATTTATTCATTACTCAAGATCTTTTCATTACATACAAACGCACCATATACTTAGCATAACAATAATTTATTTATGGACTGTATTGCCCTAATGTGTAAAGTATTGAAAGAAGACATGTCATGCAAATAAAGAATCCTGCACAACGAATTTATAATTATATTAGATATAAACAACAGTTAAACATTTAATAAGTTTAGTCAGTGGTTAGTTGAAAAAAGCATGTGCATAATATATAATTACAATTTAAGGATCGTGAAACATTTAACTAATGTTGATAACAATATTGAACAATGTTTAACGAATCTATTATCTATGTTAGATTATTTATCTGTGGCCTAGTGCCGAGCGCGGGAAACCAAATGATCTTGGATTGATTCCGTTCTACCTTAAAAAAAAACCTTCGTTTTGGTGCAAATCAAAAAACGATCTAACAATGCTGTAAAGTAATAAAATTGTGTCTAAGTTTTACAACAATTGCACCGTGTTTATTTCTAGGTGCTAACAGAACAAACACGTTCTAAAACTTAACTTTTTTCTATTCACTTCAACGCTACTGGGACTATCAAGGAGAGAACTTGAAGCAAGCCAAGCGGGACCCATGGTCTGTAGCTTTTGAATTATATTTACTTACTCATCAAAACAATGGGGATACTCTAATCCTTTCAAAATACTTATTAGAAATGCCGATCGCGTTCATCAAACTAAGCCTACTGCGAAACTACAATTCTACAAGTTCTATGTCTATTTAATAACTATCGTACGCTCAACAACTTTATAGTGTTAATTTATAAGGTTAAGTTACACTAGGCGAAACTTTTGTAAGGGTGAAGGCAGTTGGTAGATTTTTTATTACGTGTGTTTAACGCAAGGGCTATTTATGTTTTATATCGTAAAAAAAGCTAAAAGCATAAAGTTTATAAAAGGCAATCTTAAACACATTCTAGGCAACAGGATTTGACAAAAACGTGAATTTCTTTTTGTAACGCGTAAATTGCGTGATTAGAAACTATGCATTTTGAAAATACATGCGATAAAAATTAAGTTTTTCTTCAAATCGAATAATTTTAGCGACTTTTACAAATTACAATGCACACTTGATGTAGCTTAAATTTAAATGGACAGTGATAATTATCATACAAGGTGCCTTATCCTAATAAATAAAAATGTTATTATTATTTCTAATCCAACATCCACGACCTATAACTATTTAATCTTATTAATAATGGACAGAATTGCATGTAGCGTGTTTTTGATAAAAACAAACGTTTAGGGTGAGGCGTGAATAGATTGCGAAGGAGTTCTAAAGTGATAGTGCCAGGGATAGTAATATTTTAATATTTTATGTTGGTCACACTGAATTTGTAGTAGATTCAATTTCTGTACAGGTGGAGAAAAAAGTGTTTCTCAAAGCTGGCATTATGTGCTAGAATGTTGCCAGACTAAAGTTTAGGTAACTAAATCGCACTGCTAATGGGTGATAGATTAGGGCTAAGGCTCCGGAACTTAAACGATAGTCTAAATTGCAGCTAAAACAAACCATTTGTCTACCATAAGCATAGATAGCTAGTGGACTATATTATAATAAATAGAAGGTACATCTACGTGTAACTGGGTACGCTACGACTACAGAGGGACGTGAGTTCAAGGGTTCGAGAGTCATTTGTACAATTATCTAATAACTACGTGAATAATTCGACTATAGAATTTTTCTAGAAAAACATTTTTATCTAAGACTAGAAGACTCCTCTTTACCACGAAGTTCTGTTTTCTTGTTCATGTTTAGAATTACAATGCGATTAGTTTCCGATGGTTCGGTGTGTCTAGCTGGTAAGGAGGAATTCCGGCTTAATATTGAAGCAAGTTATGAATGAACTATAAGTAGTTTCGTATTATATAATCACTGATCTGTCTCTCATATTGTTAACCTTAGTTTTGGCACAGAGATAGGAAAACGACGAGAAGAATAAACTTTCGTATGTCTAGGAGTGCATTTAAGCCTAAATCACAGAACGGAAGGAGCGGTGCGGGTGTAGTGATGCAAAAATATAGTTTATAATTGATTGTATATTAGATACAATGTTACACGACGTATGCGTAAAAAACTATGTTTTTTGTAACGTATATGTGACGTCACTTAGCCGTAACACAACTTTATTTAGCATTACATTACATTAATATAGTCTAAACTTGTCCTAACGTTTATATTGACATAATTTAATTAGCGAAAATGACTACTTTATTGGCACTTTCGCGCTGTTGTCCAACCTCCTCGAGAACACAAATGCTTTATTGAAAAAGAAAATCCAATTGAAGAAGCAACGCGTGTAGGGCAGCATAACTTACATATATTTGCGCTTAAATTAAATAACAGGCAGTCATGATAACCCAAACTACTAAAATCATAACAATCAATGGTATAAGGGCAAAAAAAAGAAACAAAATAATTCGCTATAACCATTTAATAAAAACCAAAAATTAATTACAACAACGTCAATTATTTTATCATAATATTCAAAATTAAGTACTTGTTTACCCACCACCACTAAAATAGCACAAGAGTGGAAAATAGGAATGTCTCAAATAATTACTAATCATGGAATGATAGAAAGAGCACATTGGATAATCTAAATATAAATTGAAAATATATAAGTACTCTGATAGCAGAAATTCATAGAAAATATTGCACAAGTTAATGAATAAATAATAGATTTAATCTCAAAATAATACATTGGAAAAATTAAATTGGACGAAATTTGAAAGGAGATCTTAGGTACATAAATAAAATAATAAATACACTATATTGCGTTAAATTAATAAACTTTCCCTATGGCACTACATAAATAATTTCATGTAAATTAATTGCTTCATTTAATAAAACAAACTTTTATAATACATAGAATACTATTGGTGGGCCCCGGATTGAAAGAATATCATAAGAGTGAGAGTAAGATTATCCTCATATATTTTAAATTAAAATATTCCTTCAAACCTCCGAGCCAATATTTCGCTACATCACCAAAAATAAAACTTCTACAGTAGCATTTTAAGTTCCACATTGGCAATACTAAAATGGTACAATCAAAGCCAGAAGTGGGACAGAATGATTTACTGAAATATTAGTATATAGTACAATGCTACGACTTCATTTCTCTTTTACTTAAATAAATAACAATTGATTAAGTACCGATAAAATATAATTATTTATAACTACGTTACTTTTCATCTTAGATAAAATCTTAACAAAAAGATCTTATTATAATAGAAATTTGGTAGTAAGTTGTGTGGAATGTTCTGAAGTCTTCTAATAAAATGTCTTAGCATTTTGATAAAATTAATTGTTACTGAATCAATTAAAAACAAACTCAATGGAATGTCAATGCAACTTAAAAACTAATTAAGTACTTACTTGCCAGTTGCTTAAAACTTTTATTATCCAATATAGCATTAATGTGTCGAACTTTTACAACCCAACAAGATTTTTAATAATTTAATATTTTGCCGAGTGCGGTAGTTTAAAGTCTAGCTGACTTTTGCTGCCATTTAATTTAAAATACCACACTTTTTAATATTAATCGCACTGTTCCGTACAATCTTATGATCCTAAATGGATTATCATCAACATATCGAGAATATAATCTCGTTTATTTAGTTAATGCTGAATAGTATAGATGGCACTGTATAAGAGCCTGAGAATGCTCGAAATCGAGATGTTCTGTGGTTTAAATTGTAAAGAACAGTGACTAGTTAATCGTAATAGCAGCCATTACGTTCTATCACCTACTCTGAGCGTAATATCGATACCTAGATGCGAACAGTAAAGCCGGAGACACACTGTTAACACCCGACACTAATGGCGTCGCGTGTTACGAGTGTGTCTGGCTGGTAATTGAATCGTGTCGTAACAATAAGGGTGGGACGCGCTCAGTACCGCTGCTGATACTCGTGGTGCCATCTGTTGAAGTCTATGTGGAACACAACCAGGGAGCCGTTCTCTAGACCCGCTAACAGGAACCTGGAAAAAGTAGTGTCATATTATAAGTATGAGAATACGCAAAGTGTTGTCATACAAAAAGTGGGAAAGGGAAATTTAGGAATTAGAGCATAATTGTTTTCGAGAGCTGTTGCTAAAAAGCATCAGCCGGTGACTACCAAGTCATAGGTACTACCAATTGTCATTTATTTGGCAATTGACATATTTATTTGTATTTTTTTCCTTACATAGGATTAATTGAATTTATTCACATACATTAGACATTTAAACTTGCGATGCGTGATGCCGAGTGGTTCGATTATTCGAACATCTCGATTATTTCGACTTTGATTCGAGTCCGATTTTGCTTCGATGGTTTAAAGTTTGGAGTGAGAATGACTGATTCAAACAATCGATAACTAGTGGTCGATTCCATTGACTCGAAACAATCGAAAATGATCTCGATTATTTTGGAGAACGGCGAGCAGATTGTTGACTCGATGGTTTATTTTAACTAATTCAATTCTTTCGATCGTTAAAACATTTCGGAATTGCTCTTTGCTGATTGCAACGATAACGTGAGGTGTTACGTACTTCTGGTCGTGCGAGAGCGCGAGCGAGGTGACGGGCGCGCCGGCGGGCGGGAAGGCGTAGAGCGGCGCCAGCGTGAAGGCGCGCCACACCTCCACCACGCCCGCGTCGCCGCCGCACACCAGGTACTCGCCGCAGCGCGACAGCACCAGGCACTGGAGGCACCAAACACAACCATCATATAACACCTTTTATTAGAACTAGCATAGAACCAAAGCAGAGTAAGCCACCTGGATAGGCATTGGGCTCGAAGGCTAGGTGACGTGTAGAGTTACTAGAAGCAACTGAAAATCCAGATAAATGGTGCGCGATTATGCAGATTATGTTTAGCAGAATAATGTAGACCTGATGAAGATGATGGAAGCCTTTGAAGATAGCTAGAAGATTCTACGCTAGATCAAGTCATGGTCTACGTGTGATGACTGTACACTTTTAGTGCATTCAAAACAAAATTTCATCAAATTAACATTGGGCTCAAGTCAGAACCCTGTGGCATAACATATTCGAATGTATAAAATGTATAAAATGTAGAAAATAAACTGTTTTTAAATTATTTAATGTTATTTAAACGCATCTGTACAAAAACACAAACTGTTATTATGAATCAGATCTATAGAGTAATGGCTAACCATCCTAAAATAATGTGATCTACTTTGTCGAAGGCATTGCTGAAATCTGAATATATGTACATAGGAACGAATCGTACTCAACTAATTTTGTGAGAAACAAAAAAGTTACATAATAGCTTAGATGTAGTAGTGTAGTGTAGTTGTGTCAGTTGTGTGTGTGTTGTTGTCGTAGTGCATACCTGGAAGTTATCGTTGTGCGTCTCGTGGCGCAGGCGGCGGCCGTTGAGCGTGAAGGCGGCGAGGTGTCCCTTGGCGTAGGCCACCACCACCACGCCCTCGCGCGACAGCGCCAGCTGCTGCGGCGCGCACGGGCCCTCCGCCGCCGCCAGCGCGCGCAGCACCTCGCCGAACGTCGTGTGGATCAGCACCGGCCCGTCTGGGGAGGTGGACACCACACATTAATACCAGTTAAACCCTAACAGAAATCTATTTAAACTGTAACAAAATCCCAATTAATCCTAATTAAACACGCATCCTAATTAAATAGGCCTCCCACAAGGTGGACCGACGACCTGGCGAGGGTCGCGGGAATCCGATGGATGCGAGACGCTTGGGGGAGGCCTATATACAGCAGTGGACGTCTTTCGGATGAGATGATGATAAACTCGCATAAAATCTCAACTTAATCCTCATTTAAGAGCATTAATGATGAAGGGAACCCAATATTTTATTATAAGTAGGAAACTGATAAGCGAGAAGTTTTATTCGATTGTTCAGTTGTTGAAACATCTCAATGGTTCTCGATCGTTACGATTTTGACTCGAGTCCAATTTTGTCTGTTATTGCAACTGGCGCATGGCGGGTTCCTTCGCGACTTGCTTCTCATGGTTTAGAATTTCGAGTTAGAGTGACTGATTTGAATAATCTACCGCTAGTTTTCACTATTTCGATTCCGTCAACTCGAAATAATCGAAAACATTTCAATTAATATGTAGAACGGCGATCCGATGGTTTATTTTAACGACTGCAACTCTTTCGATTGTTAAAACATCTCGGAATCGTCAATCTCTGGCTGAATCTCAAAATTCCATAAGAAAAGTTTTTTTTATGGAAGTCGGAGCTATTGTGGTTGTTAATTTCTCAGTTAGTGTGTGAATTTCTTTATATTTCAAGCTCCTTGGATGCCAATCTTCAAATACTATAAAATAAGATTTTTTTTTACGCCTTTGCTTTTTGACTAGTCCATCTTAATATCATCACACTTTATCCTATAACAGACTATTCTAATGCTGGTATTAGCTTGTTGAATACTCACTGACTGACGAGGATATCACCAAGCCCAGCTCGGCAGACACCAGCACGCCGTTGATGGGCGCGTCGTGTCCCGTGAGCGTCACGCGCGGCGCCGGCGTCTCGCCCTCGCCGACGATGCCGCCGTGTCGGGCAGACCTGACGACAAACACGAATTTATTACTAAGGACGTGTACCGTTTAGGAAGATCGTAATGACCCGAAAGTTGATTAAAAAAATTAGATCGTGAAGGAATAGTCTTAGAAATTAAAAATAATTCAAATAAAGAAACCTGCCCCTAATGTACTTAACTACCTATTAATTACTCCGGTGTTGTGAGTGCGTTCAAAAACATTTAAACTCGCATTCACAAGCCACTCATTATTTGTAAGGCATAAAAAATAATTAAATAGAGGATAACTAATGCGTGCTTCTCATAAATTCTTGTGTCATGTACTTAACTATACCTAGTCCTCTTAAAGTTTTACTCAATCTTGAATTTAAACACTTGACCGCAGTGGTCATAAATGGCAAGGACCTTTGTGTATTTTGTGTATATTTGTTCCATCGCTTGCCATATTTTCATTAAGCACAGATGGTATGAAAATATTTACGACTCCGATACTTTACTTCATAATCAAGAAAGTCGAGGTAGGTTTAATGATCATTAATTTCAAAAATAAATCACACGTCAGACTCTTACCACGTTACTACAAACGTACCTCGTGTGATTTTTTTTTCTCTATTGCAGAAATATGCAGTAATGTTTCAAAAATTTGTAAAACCTACTGTTATAATTGTTACTATACTGTATAAAAACTACTGTACTACACAAAATGTCTGGCTGCAACATTATTTGTCAAGTCACTTGTCACGTGACTTTTTTGCAGGTTGTGTGATTTCGTACTTTGCGTTTGTCGGGACGAACGCTAACAGAAACGTCATTTTCGACACACTTGCTCATAAAGTGGCTGTTATTGCACTGCACTTAGGTATATAAAGCGGCTCGTTACCAAACTGTGACATTTTGATTACTATTATGCACATGTGCGGTAATGTAGTTAGAACCTTTTTGTTTAACCTCTTTTTTCTCAAAAAGAGTTTTAAGACAAAAAAGAATAAAATTTGTTATTGCGTTCAATAGCATAAATTAGTGTTTTACTTACTTATTTCATGCAATTTCGCGTTTAAATAAACTGTTTAAAATTTTACATATTTAATTAATTAAATCTTTCATAAAATTTGTATATTCTGTTTATATGCAACCTCATTCTTATTTTTTCTAAACCAAGAGCTAGAGTAGCTAGTCTATGGCCGCCATTTTTCGCGCATGCCCGCGTTTAAGAAAAGTCAATTTTTTTTTTAAGAAAATAAAATTTAGCCGCCATATTTAAAAATAATATACAGATTTTACAAAAATGTCTACAACAACTATTTATGAGGAAAATAATTTGTGCTGTACGCCTTCAAGTAGAAAATCTATGTCATGGGACCACTATACCTACAGTCAAAATAGTTAATTATAACTTTACCTACTGACAGCACATTTACAAACTGTTTCACTAAATAAACTTTTCATATACCTACTAAATAAAGTTGATTTTAAACTTATTTTCTTCACAAGTGGTTCTCTTAAGACCCTCGCCTTGGCTCAGGTCTTAATACCACCGCGAAGATAATGACCCACATTACACACTTGTATCATAATGTACTATTGTCCATGCCCGCTGTTAGGTACTACAATATATGACTTTCTGACATTCTATGTGGTACTGGTACTCACCAATGCCAGAGCAGCACGGTGCAGTCTTCAGACCCTGACGCGATGTAGCAGTCGGAGGTGATGTTGCACTCGGAGCGACACACGCACGTCACCACGGCGTATTGCTCTACTATACTATATGACTCCCTTACATTCTATGCTGTCCTGGTACTCACCAATGCCAGAGCAGCACGGTGCAGTCTTCAGACCCTGACGCGATGTAGCAGTCCGAGGTGATGTTGCACTCGGAGCGACACACGCACGTCACCACGCCGTAGTGCCCGAAGATTATTTGTACTATTTTCGCTGTGTGACAAAAACAAAAATAATTTTATAGAAACACGATCGATTGGCATGTAAAAAGTTTTCGTGTAAATTGCCCGTTTTTTTGCAGACTGAATATTTTATTCAATGACAGATTTCAAGAAAATTCACGCGACCAGTTGGTGCCACCTAGCCGTCAGGTCTTTCCTTCGTTCTGGAAGGTTCTGGTGTGGCGACGCAGCGTTGTAAGGCCTCCCACAAGGTAAACCGATGACCTGGTGAGGTTCGCGGGAATCCGATAGTTGCGAGATGCACAAGGCCGGTCATTGTGGCAAAACTTGGAGACACTCACTCCACTCATGGACATAAGCTTCCCCAGCTTATGTACATCAGTGGACATCACTCGGCTGAAATGATGATGAGGTATCCTTGTTTCCCTGACTCACCGGTCTCCGTGCTGAAGACCCGGAAGCTGTTGTCCCAGAAGCCGGCCGCGATGAGGAAGCGCGAGTCCACGGTGGTGACGAAGCAGTTGCTGCGCGCTCGCACGCGTTGCGAGAAGTTGTCGCCTAGCTGCCGACGTGACAGGGCCTGCGCGCCGCCCGCCGCTGGAAATACAATATTTGGTTAGTTAGGTTTTACTGTAGAATCGTATCAGCCGACGATTATTAAACCGTTATCCTGAGTTGCAACATGACGTTTTCGTAGTTAGAAGTTTTCTTTCGTGTAGTTGAGTTTTGAAGTTTTTATTGTAGCTATATCTTTGAATGAGCTCAAGTTATCAGTTCATTTCAACTAAACATTCCTATAACTCAAATCAATACAGTTTGATTTAAAAAATTAATAAACACAAAGTGACTGCGGACTAATGTAACATTTTGTTCTTCATCGTGACAATGTCAAAACAGTTTTTACTACTTGTGTTCATACATAACTAAACATCATCTTCGTGTTTGTGTCCCATGTTATTTGGGATCGACGCAACGCTTTCTTTTTCTTCCATTTAGTCCTGTCACCCGTCACACTATCACTATTTCCCTTTTCTTTCATATCACTTCATGCTTCTTACATCTTTTCTTTGGCTTCCCTCTCCCTTGTGCCACAAGCTAAAAAAATTACATTAAAATTTTTGTCTTTTGGGAAAAGCCAACTTATGCAGATGATTGGAGATCCCTGTAAATCGAATGAAAACTAGGGATGTAAAAGAATATAGTAGTACTTACCCCAGACAGGGTCCATGAGTAGCGGATGGTGTGGATGGTGCGCGTGGTCGGCGCTGTGGCGCGGCGCGTGCGGCGCGTGCGGCGCGTGCGCGCAGCCGCCGCCCGCCCAGCGGTGCGCCGCGAACGCGCGGGCCGCCGACACCTACGGGCAAACATTACATGTATTATGACGTCACAACTACACTCCCACCCCTGTTAGGCAAGAAATATACTAGGGCGACGCCTTGAGTCGAACGTAGAACCGCGTCGCGTGGCGGTGCGTGGCATGGGTGTAATGTAGCTCTACAAGTTTAGTTGCGATATAAAATGTATAAAGACGATATCAATGTAGGTATTTCTACGTTGAGTTAGGCTTGCTATCAGATTCATATGATATGGAAATCAATACACGAAATTAAATTCAAAGCTGCTTCTAAGTTCAACTAAGTCAACTAGTTTACTGAAGATTAAAGCTTATTTAATATTTAGTTAAAGATTTGTATTAGGGTGAGTTGAGTATATCGTAAGTATGAGTACTTCTCAAAAAAAATGCAGAAACACAGCAGCAACTTCCTTACAAGAGACACTTCCAGTACGAAATCAATAAACTAACACCAAACTCACCGTAACAACAGCAGGCATAGCCAACTGCGGGTAAGTGTTAGCAGACACATGCACCACAGCGGCATTGGAGGGTAGCTTGAGCCTCAGACACACATCATCAGGCGCCGCCGCGAACATGAGCGGCGCCAGGTGCATCGTCGAGGCTCGCGGCGGGTGCGGCTCGCTCAGCAGCTGGGCAGGGGTCTGCCCGAAGCTGCGGATCTGGTCCTCGATGGCTGCCCGGGTTACTGGCTCTGTGATCTGGTCGAGACGGACCCCGCCTTCGTACGTCAGGTAGTAGAACACGTTCGTTGCGCGGACCGCTTCGGGACCTGAGAGGGTGTTGAGGTGTCAGACTTGGTTATGGGTAATGGATTTCTTGCTTTAACAGAAAGTTATCTAATCGATGCAGTAGGTATGTAGTGTTTCTTTTTTATCATTGAAAACAGTCGGTATCATTCGAAATTTTTGTCAAAAAGTTAAGTGAGAACTTTTACAATGTCTATAGTCCCTTTAACTTAGCATTTACCTACTTGAAACACTAAGAATATCTTGCGCATTGCATTAGCGGAGTAGCCTATATGGAAAGCACTGAATCGATTGCGTATTACAGAGACAATTTGGCGAAATGGAGTTTCATAGACCCGTCGGATACTCAATGTGAGTGCGGTGCCCTTTTTCAAAACATGAGCCAAATGTTGGAGTGGCCCAAGTGGCACATTTCTTGCACTTTGGAAGATCTAATGAGTGCTACCGATGCTGCATTTAACGACTGGGCCCAAACTGTTTGACGAGATTACCTTCGATTCGAAAAGAAGAAGCACTTACCTCTCTGCTTATAACCGAATATGAGGTCGATCCACTGGTGCAGCTGGCAGCTGACGAACTCGGACTCGAGCGCCATGCGGTTGATGCGCACGAACTCCTCGGCTGAGGACGCCCAGGGCGGGAGGAGGACATCACCGGAGGGCGACTCCGGGATGCCCAGCCGGAAACCGGAGCTGTTCACCAGCATCTCCGGCAGGAAGAACAGCTCGGGGATCAGTTCCTGTGCCATACAAATAATATATGTGGAAGATTGTCTTCGTGCTTAATGCAGGAGTTCGCTGAATATGTGTATACGGTGCGCTAACATTTCAACTCGAATTTATTTTCATAATCATGTCTATACGGCGAAAGATAAAGTAGTTGCAAAGGTACTCAAGCACCCGTAATTCTGCTTCGAGCCAGGGCTACGGAAATTTTCATAATAGTTATCTGGCTCTGGAAGGCAAAGTGCAATAGAAGCTGCACAGGTAGGTTTTAGTCAGTACAGGTAAGTTTTAGTAGACTTTTGATTATTAGAACAATTTACAGAAGATAATCCACCTCAAAAAAAGTTGCATTACTGACCGAAGAGTCCAAAATGCTAAATTACCAACCATTTCGTATTTAGAATTTGAGACAAAAAAAATCTGGTCTTAGCGTCGACTTGATTGATCATGAAGACAATTATTTAGTGTGCTTTACCTTGACGTCGGAGGTGTCTCGCTGGCAGTTCTTCCACGACATGGCGATGGATGAGAACAGCCTGTTGGGGTGGTCGAACTTGCCGCCCTGCAGCGCCAGGAACATCGTCGTCATGGGCTCCTGGTAACATGAGACACAGAGGCGTTTGTTTACGGAGGCATTGTTAAAATGCTACTAGGAGATCAGATGCTTTAAAGAGTACAGATTGCTGAAAAACTGCATAAAGAAAATCGAGTCAAGATGGCCTAGATTATTTAATTCCGACAACTTCCTCATCCGCTTAGTTTAAATGTTTCTTCGTGTGTTGTTTTACATGTTTTCATAATCACTATTGTGCGTAAATCAGGTAGAGTGCAGAATAAGTTGTTGATCTTTATTCAATTAATATAAAGAACTTAAACATCTTTTCCACTTTAATGGACTCATTTAGATACTCTGCAAATTACCAAGATAATACGCAAATTAACATATTCCTTATTCTAACTGTAACATTTACCTACATTATTTAAGATTATTCGTTCGTTTTGTAGAACATGCTGGTTACGAATTAATTCGCCATATTTTTGTACTAACTACAAACTGAAAAAAAAAGACGAGTAATTCAGCCTGAAGTACATTTTATTCTAACGACATCAAAAAGCAGCATTCTATTTCGACCTCCTTTTAATATTTTTTACCTTTTTCTTGTCACATACAATTGCGCATCGCTCGCACATCTGTCGCGGCGCGTCGTACGAATGTTTTGACGTTCCCGCTTTTAGTGCAGACGACTTAATGCACCCACTAACTTACTGTGATCGGTGGCAAAGCGATCCGCTTTGAAGATCGCCTTTATAGCACCCACAAGACCATTGTTCAAAGACTTAGAGACTCCTACTTGAAATAACTAGTTGACGACTTGTAAATTAAGTGTTCAAGATAGATGGATCCATTAGAATTCGTGCGACTGAAGAGAACAATTTATGGTATGGTAAGCTCTTTGCGTTTGTGAAGTCCTGGTACCTACCTAAATCTTCTATTTTATTGGTCTACTTGAATTGTTTTGAGCATAGGTAATGTTAAAAATAAGTGCGCGCATTATGAATATTAAAAACGGATAAATATGGAGATGTAGTTAGGTATTTTTGCAGATTACAATTTTAATGTTTTTTCCTAATCATAAATTTAATTTGCTCGCAGTACAATGTCAATTAGATTACAACGACATGAAATCAAAACTGTTATGACTACAAACACTGACAATATCAAATGATTATCAGGAGTTAAACACTCAGCAATTGACGCGTCTAACAGAGCGTGATGAATTGTAACAGGTACAAGATAAATCAATTACATTGTTAGAGCTGTATTAATCTAAGATTGGAAATTAATCGTCGACACTGGGGCCACTTAATGGAGCATTTTATTACGTCCCCGAGTTTACACCTACTTACGAGTCAATTATATTCTGAATACAAAGATGTACCTAGAATTGACTACATCAGTACGTTTTTGAACTCTAGTGTTTGGTAAGTAATCTGAAGGACAAGGGTCTCGGGTATTTCTTTCTGAAAAACATGGCTCCAGAGGCTTCGACCCTGCTGAGCCCCTATGGTTTCGCTAACATTTCACCTTAAGGGTGAAATGTTAGCGAAACCATCCGCTTGAGTTTAATAACCTATATGTTTATGGGTTTCATTTAGAAATCAAAACGTCCTATTTGTGAAACTGTAAAGAGTGTATGACCAAATAAAAAATAAAGTAAACATAAAACTATTTCAAGCGACGAAACTGTACCCAATTAGATTCGCACGAGTGCCATTTGATTCTGTCGCCAAATGTTGTGTGAAGTGGAAACCGATGTGGCGCGTATTGGCCACAAATCATACACGCGCCGTTACTGGCAACACTCAATTAGTATTTAATATTACATGCAAGTGTTGCCATACTGAGAGGCGACGCGTTTCGATTTCAGTGTACGCAATTTAATTTGTTGATTACTTTCTGTCCTCTGCCATAATGACCATATTGGAAATGCTCGTTTTGTATGTACCGTGAGTTAGATTAATTGTAAGTGTTCTTTTGCTAATACATTGTATGTCGTATAAGTAAACTATTAGAGCAGAACGAAAAATCAGAACTTAAATATTTTGTAAACAATACTTTAGCTGACAGTGACATCCACCAATCCGCGCTGGGTACGCGTAGTGGATTACGGCCTATTGCCTCTTCTAGAGAGGAGGCTAGAGTTCCAATAGTGGTAACATTACAAGGCCGATAATGCTAATACTAATTACTTTAGCCTGTAAACCTGAAAACCCAAAATTTGGCATTTAAGCAGAGATGACACAATCTTAACTTGAAATACTGAATTCCGAAACTCGTCCTAAGTAACACAATATTCTTCTCAGGAGGTCCTGGCCAAACCTATACCTGACTTAGGTGAAGTGGATAACATTTTTTTTAATGATTGACCTAAAACAGTTGCAGGTAACAGTTAAGTGGGAAATACGTTAGAACGACGTCGCGTGGCGTGGATCTAATGTAGCTCTGCTCTACTAATCTAGTCTAGTTGCCATAGAGACTGACGCGCCCAGATCAGCGTATGTGGCTCGTGTGTGCGCAATTAGTTCTACTTTTAGTTGAAATAGGATTAGATTGTGGACTCACAATGCGCACGAGCCAGTTGAGCACGAAGGCGGCGGTGGAGTAGTGCGTGCCGTAGTGGAAGGGCGGCGTGGACTCGTGCTCCCACGAGTTGTAGCGCTCCTCGAAGTACGCGCGCCGGCTCGGGTTCAGCGCGCCGATAGGCTGAGGACAACAAAACATACAATATTAGCAAACGAAGAAAAGCCATTGTCATTAGCATTATTAGCGTAGGACTGGTTGGACCAGGGATTCAGGCCTCCTCTATAGGAGAAGGTCCGTTATCATTATCTTGCACTAATTCCAAGAACATATTTGGAAATCAGTGCCCCTTTTCTTCCTAGTTAGTGGTCTTCTCAGTGGTCTCTCCATTTGTAGCCATATAATCTGTCACACAGTCTATTAACAGCCGAAACCAATAACTTATCTATCACATATCGGAGATAGAAAAACAAATGATACCATACAAAAATTTACATGTTTTCTGTTGTTTCATTTGTTTTTCTATCTCCGATATGTGATAGATAGGTTATTGGTTTCGGGCGTTAGTGCTTCTTAAAATGTTCTCTATCACTTATAGTAATTTATATACAACATTTTGTTAAACATTTTCTTCATACTCGCCAATAAATGACCATGCCTTGATATGTGTTCCACACACAACTTTTCAGACTTCAAGAAGTTGCAGAAAAAGGACTTCCACTTATTCAGAATAAAATCTGTTGATAATGATCAATGACTTCATTAAAGTCAAATCAATGTTGTGTTGCAAATAAAACAAAACGAAATTAAAAAATGGGTCGAAAGTGACAAGTGATCTTGAATTACGAATCAATCAACTTTAATCTTGATTTAATTATCACAATTAGTGCTTATTATGCTGAAGCTTTCTTTGTGAACCACTTGTAATTATCTACGTCATTGGATTAATTTAAGGTCCCTTTGGAGACGAAATCCTAATGGGATATTTCGTCATTTGTCGTGCAGTCAATTATACCAGGCAATCATATCGTCAAGGTGTTAATGTTGTGCTTAACTTGGATAGATCCCTGTAGTTTAGTGGTCCCTAACCTTTTCAATGTCACTACCCCTGTGAACAAGTATGTGAATTGAGTTTACCCCTAGCTAATTCAAAATAATTCGAACGAAAATATGTTTATTAGTAAGAAATTGCACGTTAGGTAACTAGTAAAGTAATATATAATTCTCAGCGTTAACTAGTGTTGAAATTGCTTTGCATTCGCAAGTTTGACAATATTAGGTTCGGTTTCACTCATGCCATCCCGTGTTACCCCCCTAAAATCTGCGTTTTTCTCTGCGGGGGTAATTACCCCCAGGTTAGGAACCACTGCTGTAGTTGGAAGGCTGGCTCAGGTCCAACTTTTCGCCCTCGTAAATTCCTTTGGAGATGGTTATTTTGTCATTTGCCGTGCAGGCGACGGTACCAGGCAATCATATCACCAAGGTATTAAGGTTATGCTTACCTTAGATAGGTCCCTGTAGTTGGAAGGCTGGATCAGGTCCAACTCTTCGCTTACTTAGTTTCCCCTGGAGATTTGAGTATTCCTAAGGGGTATTTCGCCACTTGCCGTGTAGGCGACGATACCAGGCAATCATATCATCAAGGTGTTAAAGTGATTTAAGTTTATGCTCACCTTGGATAGGTCCCTGTAGTTGGAAGGCTGGCTCAGGTCCAACTCTTCGCTCTCGTAGTTTGTCAGGATCCATGGGAACACCGGGTATTGATTCAAATCGTTGTATGTGCGTCCTGGGGACAAAAACATAGAATTTTTTATTAAAGGTATAATGTGTTGTGTTAACTTAAGCGTAATTAATTATCTATCTGTTCTTTGGGATAATAATTTGTACTTGTATGAATTTAGATATTAATCGTACAGTGTAATATCTAGACTAGGGAAAGGAGTTAAAAAAACCGCCTATAGGATAAAGCGCTTTTATTACATAAACTGGTGCTTGATTGCGATTCCACCTGATGGTAAGCAGTGATGCAATCGTTGGTGGTGAGGCGTACTAGTTTATTAAGAGCCTATAATTATTCACTTTACCCTGTTACATCAAACAGCGACAATTATTTAAACTTTCTATTTCAGTTACGCTACCACTAACACGGTCGAGTTTCCCTCTCTGACAATGGGTTCAGACCATGGCGGCGACCTCGCGCCACAGTTGCGCAGCAGTTTGCCAATCATCCTTCGCAAATAATTCGGTGGTGTGACACTTGAATGATTTAGATATTGACCCTGTTTATACGTACTTGTATGATGTTATTGTTTTAAGTGACGATTATGACGAAATGATCACAATCGAATTGTTTGCGACGGACGGAATCTGCGCAATAGTACGCAACTCAACCGAAAACGTCTTGTTTGCAGCATTTTGTACGCGTAAAAAGAATCGAAACAGAAATTAAATATTTGGGACGGATTTCTCAACCATTGTTTTTGGTGATATGGTACAGTAATGGTAGTAATGGTTTTTGCGGGACTTAATTTCCAGTAGCGTTGTTTAAGCAATGATAATATATTTGGAAACAATTGTAGTTATCTACAGGTAATTTAGATACTGAACTTCATCTACACTAATATAATAAAGAGGTAAAGTTTGTTTTTTTGTTTGTATGAAGGTAATCTGTGGAAGTACTGGTCCGATTGCAAAATTTTTTTTACCAATAGAAAGCTGCTGTATTCCTGAGTGACATAGGCTATATTTTATATACGCGGGCGAAGCTGCGGGCTAAAGCTAGTAACTAATAAGTACGTAATAAATTACGCGGAGTAAAAACTGAAATTAAATGAAGGTTCGTTCAGTTAAGTACTTATGCTTACATATCGGAGGGTACCTACATAAGCTGAGATTTATTCATCTATGGAAGTACCTACTCGTAGATATCTGTTATCATAATTTATTGTATGAAAATAAATAAATACTCGTAGATATTAATATTTGTCTGCAAACTATGCCTACAAAAACAATATTATATTATTGTCATTTTTTACAGATATTTTTCTCCCAAACATTAATCAAAACGACGCATTATTTATGATGAAATCTATTAATTAATACGTACTAGGATCACATAAACAGAAACAAGTATGACGTAAATGACACGTTCCAATTTTAAAAACAAGAACTTATTCAAGATGGCAGTACCTATTCTGAAAGTACGAGTAGAATTTATATCAGTGTTCAGTCTATTAGTAAACAAAGAAGGTTCTGTTAAGATAGGTTAATTAGTAATTTACGTAGATGTCAGGAACTAGGTAAACAGTGCGTGGCTCTCATGTGAAGGCAATAAGTCTGATTTATCGTGAATGTTAATTTCCTACTAGAATCTCGACAAAGAAGATTATAGTATCGGTATGCTAATTAAATAAATTAATAGGTAGTCTAGCGACCTAATTATAATGATTTGATAAAATATTTATATTTACCAATGTACTTACTATACTCCGTCGGTTTAGGTAGTTAACTAAAGGTAAACAATCTTGGTATGTCTTTTTATATTAAAGATGTCGTATATAATATACACAAAGATTATTTAAATTTAGTTTATAAGCTAACATCAATTTAGGTAAATACCTATTTGCAAAGATTTTTGCATACAATTTATAGACAACTTTTAGATAAAAAGACATGCCAAGATTGTTTACCTTTAGTTAACTACCTAAACCGGCGGAGTATAGGTATCCTACTGATATTATAAACGCGAAAGTACCTATGGATGTTTGTTACTCTTTCACACAAAAACGATTGAATGGAATTCCATGAAACTTGGTACGTGGGTTGACTATGTCTTGGATTGGCACATAGAATACTTTTTATCCCGATAGTATGCTCCCTGAAATTTTCTACTATTACGCGGGCGAATCCGCTGGCAGCAGCTTGCGTATAATAAGTGAAAATACCCAATAGAACGGTAACGGTAAATACCTACTCATAGTTTACAACATCAACGCGATCACACAGGCTCGAGTAGCTTCTGAATTTTATAGGATATTCATTCTTTATTCGTAAAAAAAAACCCTTCAAAATTGGAGCTTAATTTTATTATAAAGAAGCTGCCCCCCCGGTTTCATCCGCATCTTTGGTTACTGTCTAATTCCCGTGCCTCATAGCGTGATGTTATCATTATAACCTACAACCATTCCCAAAAATGGATTATCAAACACTAAACGACTTTTCATTTCGAAGCTGTATCCTGAGATTCCCATGTTCATAAAAATCAAACTCTTCAGCATTATAAGTACGTAGTTTTGTTGGGACCCTAAACCGCCAGAGACGCTAGCCCTCTGAAGGTACATGCTGATCTTTCACATGGCTTAATATCGCATAAATCACGAGTCACAATAACCGCAGTTAACAATGTCGGTTAACGCCTCGTTATCGGGTGAAAGTGACCATAAATATCAATATAGAGTACAAGCAGTTAATAGAGTGAGGAAAGAGTTACTACATCTCTAAATAGGACATCATTATGATTGCATTCGTTCCCTCTCACGAATGGTGACCGTGTGTTATCGGTTCTAGTAAGAACGGAGACTCTAGTAGGTATGTATTATTAACGTTTGAATCCCCAACCGGTCCTATGAGACCGCGCTGTTATTGTTTTACTATTGTGTCTCGTTTCGCGGGTATCTGAGTAACTACGGAAGGTTTGCATTTTGATAAGTTTGTGTCATTGATTGTCGCCATCATAAGTTTTTGTGAAGGCGTTTGTTTAATTATGAGAATTTATTGGACTCTCATTTTGATTTAACTAAGAAGCAATCAAATAAGTAGTACCCATCTCTCACGCAAGTGGTTGCGGGTTCGAAACATGTTTCAAATCAAATCTATGCACTTTGCCAAGTTTATTTAGGACATTACTGAACCCCCGTACTACTCCCCACTTGAAGTTCCGATTGTCATTCGTAGACCTTTATCAGACGCCTGACAATCAAAGTCTGACAATCAGTTTATCCAAAGAGTGTCGTGTTGCCAAGGAATTGGGTAGTGGAGGTCTGTAAGGCTCCACGGCAAACACTGCCATCCAGCCACATCTGGTTAGACTGGAAGCCGACACCAAGCTAGTAGCTAAGCGCGCTTCCAGGAGATGTCAGCAAACTGTAGGGTCCTGGCAGGGCCGAAGCCTCTGGGGAACACGGAAAATCCGAAAGGTTGTCACCGTTTCCCCTAGATCGAAGGCAACGAAGGAACGGGGTGGGGTTTAGTCAGTAAGAGTCTGACACGCTCTCCCGCTCCACCCAAGAGCGGGAGAAGTCATTCTGATGATTGCCCTTTGTTGGGAAAAGGCTAGGTTACCAAACGACAATACGAGAATCGCACTCAAAATCTTTTCCTAAACGGATAGGAGTTTATTTTGGCAGAAACTTAGCGCATGAATTCTAAACGTATGCAGCGCTAACCAGTAAATCACGAACCATGTTGTTTAGTTTAATATTATCTGTAATGCGTATGGAAAGATCAATTGCAGTGCTCAGTTTAGCCAAGGAGGTCTCAGTGAAATAGGGACATTCAATATGAGGTTTGACAAATGTAGCATTTTTTCGAGAAGAGGCTCTTTATAAGGTGCAGGAACCTATTACCAGCTTGTGTTTATCCTGTTTTAATGTAATAGTAGAATGTGACAATCTATAACGTACCTATCAACAGTGCAACTACATGAGAACAATAAACATCTTACAAAACATTTAATAACAAATGAAGCAGCAATATTATTTACGATTTTTCCGGCTTTTACATCTAAATGAAACACTGCATCAAATTATAATAAATTAAAGTCGTGTTACCACCAACCACTTACATTAGATAGGGTACATGATTCGTTTCGGCTACATGGATGCAAAACTATCGCCAATTATTTTCTAATCGCCTTTCTTTGAGGTCTCTCCTTGGCCCTGCATCAAAACATCGTCGATTGCGATACAAATATGTATTGACGATCGCTTATCACTGGCCTGTGACCCCATCCTACAATTATCGTCGTATGCGTGTCCGGAGCCATTGTTGTAGTCACGTGGTCGCACTTTTCCCGACAGCCCGCCAAGCCGGCTGCTCAATTCAAACGCCTGCCAACTTTCGTGACAACCGCATCTCTGACAATGATAGCTGAATATAGCAACGAAAATAAAAGGAAAAGTTCGCAGAACCGCCGCATAGTGACCCAGTGAAGTGAGAGTTGCGTTCGCGAGTGAAATATTACTGTTGCGTTATAGATTACAATGGTACAGTGAGTGAACGACACTGAACTAACTGTCAACATGTTGCGGAATAAGGCTGTGGAGCTTCTCAAGAGGTTCGTAGCGCCTTCTTTTTATGTTATCCTGGTAGCGTGACTGGAGTTTGCATCAGATTGCGAATATATTCTAATCATGTAAGTATAGGAAAATTGCTCAGTTTTATTTTAAAACTAACAACAATCATTTAAATGCACCAACTAAACTTATTTCAGAAATATGTGAAAATCACACCTGTGTTGATACAACTGAAGGGTGTGTTTATGGCACGATGAGTGTGTCACTGTAAACTACAGTCTGCAGTTCTCAGAAGGAAAACCATGTCAATGAACGATTTCCTTGACCAGTTTTGGCACACTCATACATTTTCCTTATAAGTAGGATGTTTACTTAAAACTGGTGTTTTCAGCGGCCTAGAATAAGTAGATCAGATAAAACGGCAAAAAACCGAAGGTATATTTTATGTCTATAATATGTGAGATAGTTCATGAATCCCCGACCGGTCCTATGAGACCGCGCTGTTATTGTTTTATTATTGTGTCTCGTTTTGCGGGTATGTGATAGGTTAAAGTTTCAATTCGAAGTATAATTTGTGGAATTGTAACAGTTTACAGAGAAGAGAGAAGAACTTCTAATTGAATTATCTCTTCTTTAAATATTTAATATTTGTAACTAGGAACGTTAGTAAATGTAGCAGATTCTTTTAGAAACATCCTTTCAGTGCGCAGTCAATGAACTCATAAATTCGCAACTGCAAAAGATAGTCGAGCAATCCGTAATAATCTAATTTACGGTGGGAAATCTCGGTAACAGGATTATCTCTACCCTAAATAGTATGAAGACAAGACCACAAGATGCGGATTTTACAATTAGAAGAAATACCAATAAACGAGAAGAAGATTTTCTGCATAATTTTTATACGCGCAAAACCGGGACAGATAACCAGTATAATTATAATAATTTACGCTGTTTACAAAATGAGAAACTGAAAACATTGCTAATTCTACGGTGTTTAAAGCAAAAATTACTCACTTACCTGATAAGAAATCTTATCAGATATTAAGTAACGGATAACAATAATTGCAGGCAGTTGCATCAAGTTTTGCAACAGGAACTAATTATGACATTAGGTTAACCAGTTCTAACGAGAACCAATTAGGAACGGTAGCTGACCATTACACACGGTTGCTAACTTGTACGTTTAGCCAAGATTAATTGGACATTGGACAGGAAGGAACCAGGATGGCATGAATTGTAAGAAGTATGAAGCTCATTCGCATCGCAACAGCCTAGATAGAAATTGTTTTAATTATGTAAGCGAAATGTGAGTGAAAGTTAACTGTGCAAAAATACAGTACTTTGTGTTACGTTTTTATATGATTCTACTGTTATTAATAAAAGACTAATGATTGGCTCTTAGCATAATATTATATGTAAATTATTTAATTTTATGTCATAAAAATTCTATTAAAAAAAATAATGGTTTATAACGAGCATATAATTATAACCAATTAAACTGGAAACGGAAACCTTACAGTCATTTAAAAAAAGGCTAGATTGAGTCTGAGAGCTAGATACCCGAAATAAGTACTAGGCTTCCATGAGATAGAAGGAAGTAATGTGTAATTCATTACTTCGATACCTATATCACAAATTGCACCGAAGTAATTCGTGTAAATGTAGAAAAAAAAATACAAGAAAAGCAGATTTGCTTTTCAATAATACTATACTATACAATTATTTATTTATTTATTAAACACTTTATGCACATAGCAGTACAGAGGCGGACTTAAGTACTATATTTTTTATTTTGAATAAGGTAGTATTAACACCAGTAACTGTATTTTTGTTCCTGTAAATTGTGCCTAGTTCTGTTCCGTTTTATGTAAACCATTCATTCGTCTACATCAATAAGCTTGGTATCAAGTGGTGTGTCAATATCAGTACAGTAACGAGTTCTTCAGTTACGACACCCGCAGGTTTAGATAACGATGATGACGGTGTTGTAAACTGCTGGCGTGTCCGGCGGTCGCTGAAGTAATCAGGTGCTAACAGGGTCCACCGCCGTGACGGACGTCATAATACCTACTGGTAGGAATCTTATGAAAATGTGTGGCAAGCCAATAAGACGATGTTGAGGAAAAACTAATAAGAAGTATTTACTAAGGAGATGTATGTGATTGAAAACGCACTGAGGGGGTTAGTAATAATGTAGATTATAATAATAACAATTTATTCAGGCTTATGCAGGCAACAAATATATTAAGTTTACCTACAATCGTTGCTGTGATTAGGCTAAGTATTAGAACATGCATAAACCGTGACTTCTGACACCAAAACTAGGTCTAGTACTACTACATTTATCATGCTATGTATCTCAGGTGCCAGCGTTCTTTCCAGTCTATTCACCAAATGCAACCTTAGTATACATTAAAAGTTTTACGAAGGAGATGGTGCGACGAATTAGATAGATTCCACTACAACTGGGCCCGCGAAAAATGAAACGAGTGGAGGGACGCCTTTGCCTAGGAGTGTAGTAATTAAAATTGAATTGTGTAAATTACTAATACTGCTGATTAATAATAATGATGGATGCGAGACGCACAGGACCGGTAGTTGTGCCTTGCGAGAGGCCTATGTCCAACAGTAAACGCCTTTCGGCTGAAATGATGATGATAATGACAAATAAAAAAAAGTAGGATTACCTAAGTCAACAATGATATTATTATTTTGTTTATATTGCCTTACTGCAAAAAAAGCGTGTTCATTGAAGCCTCCTTAAGGTCGTTTACTACAACCATTTCGTAAACGGATAACTAAGAAAGTCCACATGACATTGAGAATGTCAAGGGCACTTCCTTTTTGAACCCATGGCCTGTCCATGGCACCATGGCATGAATTATACCCATAATTATAGATTCTTTAAAAACTTCTGTAAGTTGTAATTCGATAATTGTTATTTCATACCAACAATTGTTATTGCATACAAATTACATGCCTTATGATTACTAAGTATCGTTAAATACTGAACATGTCATGCACTTTGTTTATGAAGTCGAATGTTTTTTTAAGTCTGAATGTGAATTAAATATATGACTGTTGATACCTTGATCAGCTACAAAAAAAAATCGTAAGCAAGGAGATTGCAATGTGATTGGCTTTGGTTCACTGAATCCAAATTCGCTTACAGATATATCTGTTATGTGCAGTTATTGGGAAATTATTTAAATAATGGGTATTGATATATTACATAAACGTTATTTATTTTATAAACGAGAGAGTATTAAATACTTATAAATTTAAATAATTCTAATAATGAGGAAATAATAATTAATATTAAGAGTCAGTGTGGTCAAGTCTTTGCTTTTCCTCTCATCATTGCCTAGGTCTGCCGTAAAGTCGTGAATGTCAAATAAGGTACAGACCTGGTGTTAGGGCTTCTAAATCAACTTAACTTTCGAAATAAAACAATCACTATTACAATCATAAATCAACCGGATTATCTGCGTAACGACACACGCGTAGCAACTAATCATACAAATTATATCAGAATTGGAGCAAACACATCTGTAGGTCAAACCAATATTTGCGTCAACACGGAACCGAAGCTTCGGTGCGGACGGACGGAACCTTGCACCACTTGACCACTGCGCTAATTAGGAGCTAAGGTTCTAGGTATTCATAGGATACGATGGTACAATGGAAAGCAGAACTGATGATGATGTTGACAGGTTTAATACGAGAGTGGATGAACCCGTAAATGTATCTAACCTAAATAATTGATATGTAATGGGTTAATGAAGAACCATTGTTTGTATCTGTTTTATTAAACGAAAATTTCTGGAAGTATTTATAAACACACTAAACACCTCCTTACGTACTATAAAACAAAATTTTATATTTCATACGTAATTTCGTCCCCTTATAAAGTTTCTTTCACAGATAGAAAACTAAACTAACTTTCAGTGTCAAGAGCGAAACTTTGTATCCCGGAAAAGTCATGGTTCCCACAGGATGGGTTAAGACAGTTGAGGCCGTCGAAGCCCTGGCAAAAAACAAGTTTATGAGATTTTCCTACTGGTCCTTTATAACCAGAAATTTATAGTACTTACGAGTATCTATGTAATCGATAAATCGCATTAATATATAGAAATATTCAGATTTTCACGATAACAAAATAAAACACTCCTAATCAGGTACTAGGAGCCCAGATCTCTAAGAAGGTTTCTACAAAACAACAAAATGGTCTTTCCAAGACAAACGAAGATGAATTCAAACAGTAGTAATTTAGTATGCACTCGTAACAATAATCGTGCCGACAGGGTAATTGATGTGCCTGCGCTTACAACGAGGAATTCCTGCTCATCTAGCCGTGGCCGCAGATTGGTCATCGCGCCACATTATTATATGCTAATTAACTAGTTACACTCGACTATATTATTCTGTTGTATTCAATAAATTCTTTGTCGATTTTCATTTATGAATGTTCTTTTCTAGGGAACAAACGGTATTCTTGTAGGAGTGAGCATCTTTAAGTGAAATGTATAATGTAATTCCGTCCGATTATAAAGGCAAGGCTATAGTGAATAGGCACTTAATAAACATCAGGTGGGATCGCAGTCAAGCACTAGTTTATATAAAAAAAATAAAAAATGTACTTTGTGAGCAATGGCTATGCTCGGAGTTTCCATGCGTGATCACGTCAGAAATGAAGATATCCGTAAGAGAACAGAAGGTTGCCGAGATAGACCAAAGAATCGCCAAAGAGTGGCAGTGGGCAGGGCACATTGCTCATAGAACGGATGGTCGATGGAGACGAAAAGTTCTGGAATGGCGACCACGTATCGGAAGACGCAACGTTGGAAGGCCTCCCACAAGGTGGTGAGGCCTTCCAACGTCGCTATGACCTGATGAGGATCGCGGTAATCCGGAAGGGCTATGTCCATCAGTGGACGTCTTTCGGCTGAGATGATGATGATACAGATCTTTAAGCGGATCGAAGTTTCGAGTGGTTTAGAAAAAAATGTGTTATCTTCTGAGAACAATGAATCTTTGTTGAGCATCTATTTGTTTATTCATCACCACTTTTTATCAATAATATGATTAAATTTTAAAGCTTTGACCCAACGTCCTCACGCACGTGGTACCAGGAAAGCATATTATCACAGGAGTCAGTGGCTCACTATCGGCTTGCATGTGACAGATCAATTGGCTCATTGGAAGCGTTTGCAGCGCGAGCTCATTTTCTAATAAACGCTGAGGTTATTGCGCAAGTATTGTTATTCAAGCCAGTCGGTTGGCAACTGTACCACATCCTCGATGATGAAGACATAGGAAGAGATACATCTAGAACTTTCATGGTCTTAACTTCCTAAGCTGCATATTGAGCTGGTCCGGACTACCAGTATGAGAGAGAGATAAAAAGTGAGTAACATGTCGAGTTACTGAGCATATTATACCTATTATATGAGAATCAACGAAGTTCTGCAAGATTTTTATTTATTAAAATTTTATAGTAAGTAGTGGCTACATAGACGGACTTATTGCAACGAGGCATTCTTTACCAGACAACTCTGTCTTTTGCCGAAGTCCTTTTGAAGGTATAAATGTTGAGGAAGAGTAGTTTCGGAAAATACTTATTTCAACACACTTGTTCGAAAACTGGCTCCTTCCTCGCCGCTTTTTTCGCACTAGTGCAGGAAAATGCTCTGGCTCTCAAGCCCATACAATTTATGATGAAAATGATAAAATCAGTTTGGTCGCCGGGTAGTCCCTACATTGCTCGGTCACTGGATAGCCCCGCGAACATCGACCTTGTTCCTCCGATAAGAGTCCGCGAACGATTACGTGCTTACAATAACTTAATAGTATCTATGATGTTTATGATTTTATTTCAATGTGTGTTGACAAATGCCGATTGATAATTTTGGGCTTTTGTCATTTCAGTCTCTCGGCTCCATAACGACCTCGACTGCAATGGCAATGTTTTTCTACTTGTATCAAAACGTATTATTTCTTACTTTTTGTGGCGACAGAGAGCTAAGTGTATCTTGGACACCACTGATAAAGACAAATTAAGTAATAATTTTTGTGATTTTTTCACCCAATAGCATGTCTGTTTGCTATTAACCTATCACATACCCACAAAACGAGATACAATAGTAAAACAATAACAGCGCGGTCTCATAGGACCGGTCAGGGATTCATGAATTAAACTAAAATCATATAACGTGGTTATTGCCACCTTCTGAATCTTTCGCAAAATGCTGGAGTTTACACAATACTTAGTCGATTTTTATGAGTTTGTCTTTACAATAGGAAAGTTACATGAAGTCTTTGATCAAGTTATGTCATGAAGGCTGACAGTTGCTGACATAATTCCCAGGATATTACGTAAAACACATGTAATAGTGATAAGAATAGAAAATGAATGTGGTTTATATTTGAAACTCTTCGTCCGCAAGCCCGCGCTTACATTGGGTGGCATTTTTTTATTCTACCCGAGAATCATCAGAATGATTTCTCCCGTCTTGGGCGGAGCAGGAACGCGTGTCAGACTTTTACTGACTAAACTCCACCCCGTTCGTTCGTTGCCTTCGATCTGAATCAGGTCACCAAGCTTCCCTTTCGGATACAGTAGGTGGCTGTAAATCGGGGTCGAGATCTCGACGGCTGGGGCGTGAGGAATTCCGTTCTCTCACGCGTGCGGCTGCCTCCTTCACTAGCATTACTGCTACGCAAAAGAAGATTGCCTGTCATTCCTCCTCGCTCCAAACCATGGCCTTTAACAGAGACCGGAGCAGTGCTCTGCCCAAGTGAGGCATCTCTACCGTATGTTCCACTGTATCCTATGGGCGTTCCACACAATGGTGACACACCCGGGTGCTTTTTCCGGACGAATTAGTTGTAGGAACCTCTTTATTCTTCTATATTGTACAACCTCCCTTACCATACCTTGAGAGGACTTGCGTCATCCGGAAGCTGAGGACGCCGTGACGTCTTTCCAGTCACTCCTCAAATAGGGGACTTACTTCCATACCACTGATATACATTGGTTACTTCTATTCTGGAAACATACATACATCGTATCTGGCAGCAAGGCCACGGGAGGGAAACTTTGGCAAAAAGATATCAGTAGCATGCAAAATAGTAACCCTAAAAGATATCCTCTGAAATACAGCAATAACCTATCCTTAATGGTTTCAATACAGTGTAAAACTGAAATATTTTATAATATATAGGTACATAATAGTTTGATCATACGGTTTTTGCCTAAGCATGTGATTAAAATGTTTCTATCCGGTAGACACGGACAATTAGCTACCTCTTTAGCAAGTATGCTAGCCTAATACCTGCCTACTTAAATATGGCGGAATTGAAAAAGCAACATGAAAATATTCGAAATTTTCTCAAATTACATATTAATTATACCTAAATTAGCAACCACCATAAACAAAAATGTAAAATAACACAATGTGGTTCAATCTTTAACCAATATTTTAGAACGAAATCATTTCATGTCCGAAACATTTAGAAGATTGTATTATTCAAAGGATTATTTTGATTTTAATTTATTGATCTCTTTCAGCCATTTTTGCTCTATCGCTGGAGTTCTTTTCGAGGTCTTTACCAACATTTATTAATTAAATGAATAAAGTTGATAGATTTATTTTAAAGAAAATACTCGAATATGTGAATTACTGTAAGTTTTAAGGCAGGCGTTTGAACAGTGTTACATGTAGCGCCATCTAGGTTGAATCGTTAGAAGTAATTTACGTGTACCTAAGTTACATTTTTAGACAACATTTTTCGCGCATCGATGTATCGATAGAAAACCGGTGTCTAAATGAAAATATGTCGTTAGGGGTCTTAATTTCACAAAAAATTGGTACGTGTGACATTTCCAAGAACTTTAAAATAACCAAGTTACATTTTATTACTTTAAGGGTATTTTTTTTTGGAAATCATTTGGGAATCATCAGAATAACTTCTCCCGCTCTTGGGCTGAGCGGGAGGGCGTGTCAGACTCTTACTGACTAAACAAACCCCCCTTTCCTTCGTTGCCTTCGATCTGGGGGATATGGCGACAACCTTTCGGATTTTCCGTGTTCCCCAGAGGCTTCTGCCCTTGTAAAATACAGTTCTTTATTTAAAAAGCGTAGCCCCACACTAGGAATTACTCGTGTATCGTGGGAATCGAAACCGCGACCCGCAGCGCAGCAGCTAATCGCTTAACCACTACGCAATCGTCTATGGTGAATCATTAGTTATTGCTTATTCTATATCTTTTCATGACTTATTTCAGTATCCTTAACAAAATACCTACATAACACAAAATATTACATCAGTATACCTAAGTTGGTAACGTTACGTGGCCGGCAGTGTCAAATGGCTTGAGATGACATTTCTATAATTACTTCAAGTAGTTAACTGGTAGTTAGCTTGGCTGGCTGGAGTGATAACATGATGAGGGCGACTTCTCAACTGTCATGCGATATAATAACGGTTATGTAAGAAACTAGGTATTTACGGCTTACCTAACTTTTGAGACTGATTCTTCTAGTTTTTCCTGGCAAAAACATTGTCAAGCCATGACCAAACATAACTTGTTGATCGTGCTAAGTAGGTACCTACTCGTATTTTTTTAGGACTATGAAATTGATCCGTCGGACTTCGAAGTCACAAAACAGACAAGTCTAGTATTAGGTATATAGACTTTAATCTATCACATACCCGCGAAACGAGACACAATAGTAAAACAATAACAGCGCGGTCTCATAGGACCGGTCGGGGATTCAAACATATAAGCGAAAGAGACTTCTACTCGTATGTTTCAGTAAGTAAATCTTATGTCGTGGGCGCTTTTCAGAAAAAGATACAGAATTTTTTTTTTTAACTTTGCCCTACACTAGGAATTACTCCTATATTGTGGGTGCGCTCACAAACATGTAAACTCACATACACAAGACTTTTAGACCCGGAACACTTAATCTGTAGGCCATACAAATAATTTTATTCCGTGCGGCATGAACCCACGACCCGCAGCGCTGCAGTCAATCGCTCAACCACTACGCCAACCGTGCCGTTACTGTTTTCCATAAACAATTTAAAAAATCATTGTACCTTTAGTATAACGTTCTCATTTGATTTCGTTGGTACCTTTGCCTCTTTATTACTCAGATACCCGCGAAACGAGACACAATAGTAAAACAATAACAGCGCGGTCTCATAGGACCGGTTGGGGATTCAAACGTTAACTGATTTCTAAAAGGAAGAAGTTCTATGTTCGTAATTTTGACTTTTTAATAGCTTTCTATGGCAATAGAACTGACCTGCAATAGTGTTGAGGAACATGAGGTACTCGAAGTTGGAGATCTCACGGCGCTGCCACTTCTGCGTCATGTTGGAGTTGCGCATCAGCTGCCGCGGCGACATCATCGACGCGCGTCTGGAACAACGCAAATTATACACATTAATAACATATTCACGACTATACCAGAGGATTCCTTAGTAACTAGTCTTCGGTAATACTTTCGAACAATCCTGCAGCCCTGGTAGGTAACAACTCTAGCGTCCAGTCTTTGCCCCCTTCAAAATAGTACAATTTGATACAAGTGGAGAAAGTTTGTCATTGCAACCGAAGCGGAATTTTGTTATCAAGTTGAGTGCTGCAGTCACAATTTTCCACGTGTATCAATCGAAGTTTTTCAATATACTTGCGAAGAATAAAAAAAGTTAGCTGCCCGGTGACCAGCCAGCCTGATACGATAAATATAATAAACAGTGTCGGGGCTGAGTTCGCACATTTTTCCGCACCAGTGCGGAAAACAGTAAATGATGGATATGAGCGGGTTTCAAGTGTATTGACAAAGGGTTACTTTTATTTTTTTGTAGTGTCAGAGATGACGCTCTACTAATTGCCATTGGGCAGTTTTCCTGAAGTTCCATGAAGTAATTACGAGTAAGCGTGTTTATAAATGTTAATTAATGCGTGTAGTATTTTTAAACTTCATACATAAAACATAAACTTATCTAGGCGCAACTTATGATTTATATCTTCTTTATTTTTAGACTGCTATAAATTAAACAACTAAATAAAAAAAGCACGTGTTTTTCCATAGTTTTACATGTTTTAGGAGCATTTAAGATCAATTAGTAGGCGCGGGCCATCAAAAGGTGCTTTGTCTCGTGTATTGGAGTGATGTAGGCAAAATAAAGAGAACTGTTCAAGTTGACGATTCGTGTATTAATGACATAAATTAGTGTGTGCAGTTACAAATATAAGGTTAGGCGAGCTGCACACTACACCTCCCCTTTTCAGAAAAAAAATGATATTATTACATAATGCATTTTTTTTTTGTTTACTTATTTGAAATTTCTAATAACACAATCTTATTACATAATCTTATTATACGTTACACAATATAAAGATTAATTTTAAAAAGAAAATAACATTATTTCAATCTACAAACCGTTTTGTATTATTTTTATGAATAACATACTCTTTATTATCTTTTACAATTTTCACATTTGGAGAGACATCTTCAATGACTCTGTATGGTCCTAAATAAATCTTATCTAACTTATCTCCTACTTGATTTTTAATTAATACTAAATCTCCTTTCTTATATTTTAATGAGTTAACATTCTTGTCAAAACTTATTTTTCTTAATTGTTTACTTAATAACAAATTGTTTCTTGCTTCAGCTTGTGCTCTTTGAAGTCTGTATTTTAGTTCCAAAGGGTAAGAGTCTGAATTATACAAAGGATCAACATACGAATTTTTCTCTATGTTTGATGGTAAATTACAATTTTTACCAAATACTAATTCAAATGGACTATATTTTGTCTCAGAGTGAACTGTAGTATTAAATGAAAAACACCAGAATGGAAGCCAACTGCTCCAATCTGTTTTATTATTATCACACTGAATCCTAAGATAAGCTCCTAGAACCTTATGTGTATTTTCTAAACCTCCAAGAGTCTCATGATGATAAGCTGTTGAATGCAGTTTATTTATATGCAGCAAATTACAAATTTCAATAAATACTGATGACATAAACTCTGTTCCCTGATCTGTTATTATCTCTCTAGGGATACCATATCTCAGAATAAAATTATTTACAAATGAGCGGGCTACTGAAACTGTATCTTTTTTCTCTAAGGGATAAGCTTCAACATATTTAGTTAGATCACACTGTAACGTCAGAATATAC
Source organism: Mythimna separata (assembly GCA_030763345.1). Lineage (NCBI taxonomy): Eukaryota > Metazoa > Arthropoda > Insecta > Lepidoptera > Noctuidae > Mythimna > Mythimna separata. Next base: position 21,242,900 of record CM061174.1, read on the forward strand.
TTATAATTAAAATTATCTACATCTAATGGACCCATTAAATCTAAACTAACTCTCTCAAAAGCAGTAGATGCCGTGGATGTGATAACCATTGGCTCCTTTGTATTTCTATTAGAATGCTTTTGGATCTGACAACTTTTACACTTTTTTACATATTCAGATACGTCATTGGTCATTCCTGGCCAATAATAATACTTCCTAATATTATTTAACATTCTGTTCACCCCCGCGTGGCCACTCGTGGGTAACAGGTGAAAGTCATTTAAGATCACAGTTTTTGTGTCTTTGTCAGAAATTCTTGTCACATCTTTAATAACAAGTAACTTGGGAATATCTTTTAATTTACTAACTTCCTTTATTATATTGTTTACAAATTGTTCACAGCGCTTGTTTTTAATTATTATGAGCTCACTTATTTTGATTTGCTTGCAAAAACGTTGTAATTCTCTCGCTAACACACTTACGGTAGATAACGATCGAGAAATCACATATATTGCTGATTTTTCAGGCACATATTTGCAATTACCATTATCACTAGTATAATGTTTTAATTTTTCTACCTGATTTATAGTATTTTTACTACTAAATAAAATCAATTCAACGCTATCAGTTGGTCGTTTGAGGATTTCCACTACCTTAGGTTGATCAGGCCTTGGGGTAGAGGATACCTCGGTGGTCATGTCGTTGTTGTCACAGTCACTACGTAACCTACGAGCCTGTGCTCTTGTCATGACCGATACAACATGCTGTTGCATATTCTTTAAATCGTTGGTCGTAACAGGTATCCGGCTCAATGCATCTGCAGCTGCGTTGTGCCGTCCTGGGACATAGCTGATTTCAAAATCATACTCTTCAAGATAGAGCCTAAACTTAGTTAAGCGGCTTGAAGGATCGGTCATATTAAATAAATAAATCAATGGCTTATGGTCAGTCTTTATATAAAACTTTTTCCCATATAAATAAGGTCTAAAATGTCGTACTGCCCAAACAATAGCTAGTAATTCTAACTCAATCACAGGGTATCGCGTCTCAGCAGGTTTCAAGTTACGGCTAGCATACGCGACCACCTTGCCATTGCTATTAGACAGCACGGCGCCTAAACCAAGTTTTGATGCGTCAGTCCGTAGCGTAAATGTATTTTTGTCGCTAAAATCTGGATAGTCAAGGACAGTCGGACTAACTAGTATATCTTTAAACTTATAAAATGCTCGCTCGCATTCATCACTCCATACGAACGCTACGTTTTTCTTACACAACGCATTCAAGGGATAGGCTATTTCAGCAAATTTTGGAATAAATCGCCTGTAGTAGTTAGCGAATGCAACAAATCTCTTGACTTTGTCTACATTCTGTGGGACTGGGTATTTTTGCAGGCATGTGACCTTTGATGGATCGGGAAATATACCTTCTGAAGTAATTTTGTGTCCTAAATAAACTATTTCCTTACGTAAAAATTCACACTTTAATGGATTTAATTTCAAATTGACCTTTCTTAAACATTCCAAAATTTTTATTAGGTTCTTGTTGTGAGTTTCGAGACAATTACCTACGACAATACAATCGTCTTGATATAAGAAACATGATTTATAATTTAACCCTGACATTGCTATGGTCATAAGTCGTGCAAAAGCACTTGGCGATGTCTTTAGTCCCATCGGACAACGTTTCATTTGATACTGCTTGTCTGTTGTGAATGCAGTATATTTTCTAGACTTTTCTTCTAATGACAGCTGATAATAACCTTGACTGAGATCTAATTTTGAAAAATAGATATTATTTGATAGCGAATCAAGAATCTCAGTGATATTAGGTAAAGGAAACTTATCATCCTGTATCCTATTATTGAGTTGGCGATAGTCCACTAAAAGTCTCCATTTTCTTTCTCCTGACCTATCTGTCTTTTTTGGTACTAATAGAATAGGACTTGACCACTCTGAAATAGTCTCTTCTATAATGTCGTTTTTAATCATCTCATCTATCTGTCTTTGTACTTCGCCTTTCAATGCTTTTGGCAATCTGTAAGGCTTGACGTATGCTGGAGACGCATTTTCTTTTAGTTTAATTGAATGTTCTACTAAATTAGTTGTTGTGAGCGTATCTCCTGGCAAATGAAAAACATCAGCATACTTGGCACATACGTTCTCAATACTTCTTTGCTCCTCTTTATTCAAATATGTATGCAGTTGCAAAGTAGTGAGCAAAGTTCTAACTCTATCCACTGATATACTATCGTCGTCAAAGTTACAAACATAATAATTATCTAGACAACTAATACTTAATTCTGAAGTTTTTATACTAACTGAACTATCTGTTGTATTTAATATCCTAACAGGTATAAGCCCATTATGTGGCTTCGACACGACACCCGCTGTATACACACCCTTATAAATTTCCTTTGATAAAATAACGCAATTACTGTTGTGTGACGTCGGGATGTGTTTGATTACTTCGCAACGCGGTGGAATAGTAAACGTATTTTTGTTAACACTAACTCTAACAGACTCGTCTTGGGTTTCTAGACTCAATGTACCATCTTTGTAGTTTAATACCGCGTTATATCGCTCGAAAAAATCCTGGCCGAGTATACCTTCTGCGGCGCAAGATAAATGTTCAAAAATGTAGAATTTCTGTTGAAAAATCACATCATTAATTATAATATCTAAATAAATATAACCCATAGACTCTAAATTGCCACTAATTCCTTTTATAACTATTTTATCCTGTTTTACTAAACTCATTAAATTCCTATGTCGCGACAACCATTCATACTTAAGTACACATAAGCTAGCTCCACTATCAATTAATAAATTAAAGTTAACATTATCAATTTTAAGTTGACAATTAATTACACAAAAATTACTATAACTAAAAATAGAATGAGTTTGTTGTTTAGGTACGAAAAAATTCTAACTCTTCATGGTTATTTTCGTAATTGTTGCGCAAGTTGTCTTGGACATTGGACTCTTGCGTGTTGTGCTGTACACGCTGACAACGCACCGGACGTCCGCGGAAATGCTGACGCTGGCGCTGATCGCCTGAGTGTTTACCTCGATTTACGCTATGTGAGGTTCTTTGACCTGTGCTATTTTCATAATTTTTATAATTACGATTATAACTATTTTTATTTTTATGGAAATGGCTATCTCCTCGACCTCGAGGACCTCTGTAGTTTCCTCTTTTAACGTTTTGGTTAGCTCTAAATTGCATAACCTGCTCTTGTGGCTGGAACGCCATGGATTGCTCGTCCACTGCAGCCGTAATAGCTTCAGACAAAGACGCAAACTGACGCGAGGCAATTATTGTACTTAACCGTTTGTCTGTCAAACCATCACTAAAGCGTTTTATTGCAGTCTTCTCATTGAGAGGACGCAAGACCTCATAGGCCTCACGCTTTTCGTTAGCCTGCGCTATCGTCAGATTTACAAACAACTCTTCAATCTCAGTACCAAATTTCTCTATACTCCTACGACCTTGAGTAGTTCTAAATAATTGTGTCTGTAATGCTACAGCCGATTTTTTCGGTAATAAATAAGAGCAAATATCTTTTATCAAACTATCAATGTCAGCATAAGTAGCTTTAAGACGCAGTTTTGCACTAGGTGAGAGACGAGTTTTCAATACAAATTCAATTAACTGGCTTTTGCTGGCATCATTTATGAGTGAACTATAGAGCAAAATACCATCAATTAGCTGATTTGTCACCTGCTCCTGGCCATTCATTACTGGCAAGAGGGAAATTGCAGTTTTAATATCAAATGAGTCAGACATTTTGGTAGCTAAATTAGAATGTTCTTTTAAATCTTTTGAACTAGTTTGACTACTGCTATCTTTCATGGAAAATAAACCCTTTATTTTTTGAAAATTAATCTGTATCTCTTCAATCAATGTTTGAAAAACCTCACAAGATTTTTTATCTAATTTGCGATCTTGAACTTCTTTGTTCAACTGAGTCAAAATACAATCCAATTTGTTATATTCCTTTTCTGCTTCTACTAGTTTCTTATGAGCTAATTCTTCTGTACGCCTATTTGGACCAAGATTCACTAGATATTCTTTTAAGTATTTTAAATTAGCGTGTAAATCTTGCAATTGTTGGGACATACCTAATTCCTTAAACTTGACATAAAATTATACTGCATGACCTAATTATAATTACATATAAAATATCGTTTAAAAATCGATATTATTGTGCAAAAACTTACATTGCATTACGCACATATTTACTGTCAACGTATATGTAGGTCATGACGCCTCACGTAGAATGGGTGAATGAACTCCTCAGTACTGGACTCGAACTGACTCCCAGCTGCTCCACATCGGACCCGTACAATTTATCTCCCGGCGCCCTGCATATCCTCTCATCATAAGGCTAGAGCATTCTCCCGGCACCCGGCAGCAAAACCTTTTCTGTCTTCTTATAATATTGTCTTCCTCTTCTGCGTGGTTTTTTCCTGACTTCTATGACTTGCTAATCTTCTTCACTTTCTTCTTATTGTTTTTCTTCATAAACTTGTCATATCTTCATAATGGTTTTTCTTCTCAATCTTTTAATATCTTCGTAATTGTTTTTCTTCATAATTTATGCAGCTATTTTTGTTTCGTGCGCATGTTGCAAAATTTTAACTGCTGGCTAAGGGTCGCCATGTATTGGAGTGATGTAGGCAAAATAAAGAGAACTGTTCAAGTTGACGATTCGTGTATTAATGACATAAATTAGTGTGTGCAGTTACAAATATAAGGTTAGGCGAGCTGCACACTACACTCGGTTCGGTGGGTCGCTACAGAACTACTGCAAAAAGATGAAAAGCAAAAACTTCGTAGTCTTGGAAATTGTGGATGATAATGGTGACTGATTTATATTTTCTAACTTGACCGTGGCTCTTCTCATCTTCCATTCCATTTCTCAACACCCACACACCATACCCTAAAGGGAACTAGATGGTGTTTTTCAGCCAGTAGGGATGCCATGTTTTCTGAATTATACGAGTACTTATAAAGTTATAATACTCGTAATTTGACGAGAGACAATGGATTTATTCTCAGGAATTCATGATCGGAATACAGTTTTTTTTTTTTTATATATTACAGAAACCAGTACTTGACTGCAATCCAATTTTACCCATATCGTCCTTGTAGAGCGATAATTCACTAAGAGATATGCCAAATTGCCAAAACATCGTTTGATAACTTAAACATATTTTGGTATGATTAACTCAACAACTTAAAAAAAAACGATACCTGCTATTTCCGACTGTGAACATTTTACACGAAAATGAATCAATTGATTTCCGTGGCAATTTTTGAAAGAGTTCCCCGTGGTCCTGGAACGTAAATGTCAACTGAAGGACACAGGTGGGTTTTAGTCAGTAAAAATCTGACACACCTTTTCGCTCCACCGTAGAGCAGAAGAAATAATTTGATGTTTTTCTCAAAAAAGGGGTTCGATATGACTTTGTCATCAGACAAGTTGGTTAAAGGAATGTTTAATTTAGGGTAGTCAATTTATGCAAGGTTTTATATTTTCCAAGTTTTATTTTAGGTCTAAACCTGTTGTGTTCTAAAACTGTCTCAATAACAAATTAAGCAAGTTTTTAATAAACTCACGATCGTGTTGTATTATTTTTTGTGTGCTGTTGTTATCTAAGCTTCGATTTGTTCTGGTGGGATCTTTGCGAAATTGTTAGATAAGTTCAGATTGCATAATATTTTATAACATCTGAATTAATAAGATTAACTGGTTGTTTTGCGCAGCTTTTGAGTTATTTAGTATGAAATATCGTTGTAAGGACAGAGTTATAGTTGTTTTAATTATCTCACAGATGGTAAAGTATCCAACGCGGGGTCTAAAGCTATCTTTGTTTTGGGCGGCTTGAATTAATCCACTAAGGTTTCTATAATAACTACCTTATTAAAATGAAAATGTCGATCGTGCGAACGAGAAAGAAATGGAGTTATAAGTCCTATCTAGCACCCAGCATCTATCTGATCAGTTTAGGTCGTAAAATGGATCGCGTTAAGAGGCCTGCGGAGACCGCGCGCTATCTCGAGTTGAGACGCAAAAAAATACGTTTTTGAGGTTGATGGAAGCAATCCAGATAGTATAAACAATTCTTGGACACACCGACTGGAGTACAGTCATCATCCGCACACTGACAGTTGCTTGCTGTGATAGCAATACAAACTATTGGAAATTTGGGAGAGGTTCCGTAATACCAAAAATGATGAATGAAAAATTAATGTATTTCCAATATTGTTTCGAGTATTTATAACTTGATAATAATATCTGTGTTCCCACAGAGAGATATTTTGAAATATTGTTGTTTATAATATAGAAAAAACAAAATAAAAACATGACATTTTCGCTGTGAAAATGTGCAAATTTAAATTCGCTTAAATTTCGTTTGGGGTAAGTTTTTCAACAAAAAGACGATGTAGGAACCTAGATAATTATTGTCTGAATCCGAATAACATCATATTATGGTGTAAATATGCTTAAATATCAAATGATTTTGGTATTACGTTTGTATGGATAATTCTAACGTCGCGCCCACCTTAAGAGCTCGTGGTAGGTCCTCTAGTCAGACACTATTCAGTCAACTTTATGAACCTTTCAAAAGTCAACGAACGAGTTAACAAAGCTATTTGAACGATTCATAATTATCTTTACAACGTTCACATGTCGGTATGTCTTTGCGGTCTGCTTTTCATCAGTCTAGTCGTCAAAGAAGACTTTGTACAAATTAATAATTTAACTAACGATAGAACTTCACCATTCATTAAAGCTATCTTTTATGATAAGTAAATTCAAACATTTCTGGGTAAACTCTACTGTAACACAAGCAACCGTTTGTTTTTTTAATTATACTGCTCTAATTTTATCTTAGTTACACTTTATGAGTCTATTCATTATAATTTTTATAGGCTTGTAGTAATTATTTTTTAATGGGCTAACCACGCTAAATATGGCGTTGTACTTCTACGTGCCGTTGACCTAGTGATCTTGAAGATCGGGTTATCCAAAATATACCAAAAATAAGAAGGAAGTCAATACAAGCAATATTGTAAACAGTTTGAGTCATATGTTTGTTCGAATCACGAGTAAAGTGCGTTCGGCAACTTTCGGCAATGTTCGGTAACTTCCGTATTCGGTAGTAAGTCGATCAGGTGCGCGAGAGTCGTTCTAGTATTGAAATGTCTGTCATTTCGTGTTTGTTTACTACTTATTATTATCGTAATCTGATTTCTTGTAAACGAATGTACTGAGCTTGTTTATATTAGCAGTCTTTTCCGGTCTTTTTTAACTGCCTAAAACCTTTGCGTTTGAGGACCACGGTTTTCCTTTCAGAAATTTCCAATAATCCTACCAAAGTTAAAGTTAAAAAGTACTTAGGAAATAGTCCACAAGAGTAGGTGATTAGATGATGGTTGTCAGTCAATCTAGTTTCATCTATACTTACGAGTATGTAAACTCGTAAAGAGGAAAGATTTGCACTTTTGTTTGTAACGAATAAACTTAAAAAGTACCTACTGAACCGATTTAAAAAAAAAAATTACTAATATGTTTTAGGTATTTTATACTGATTGAACTTAGGTATTTACAAGACCAACTCTTCGAAATGTCTGTGCCAAATTCATAGTATCCATACCTACAAATGTAAGCAAAAGTATAAAAACCGATGATTTAACAACGTACATTCAAATTACTAACAGCGTTTCTATCGAAACGCCAATTATTGAATCAAATCATGTGCAAAGATAAATAATTAAAACGAGGAAGGCACTGGTGTGTGTCAGTTTTGCGTGTAAACTTATTAGTTGTCTTGTTTCGCAGGCGGCACCGCGTGCGCGACTAGTGTGCGCGATCGGTGTCAGTGTCGACGCGGTTGTCGACCCGCGCCGCTGCGTCTGACACTGTTCTTTGGCGGCGCTTGCGCATGACTTTAGTAAAGCTTTTTTTAAAAGTCGCTGTAAGGACAAAAGGGACTTGGAAAGCTTTACAGGGACTTAATTTAAATTTCAATCTCATTTTCGTTCACAGTGAAGTTTTGAAGGAAAATTCAAAGGCAAGGAAATTAGTAAGCTACTGAGAGCTATAATATGAACTTTTCTGAAAACAGCTTCGCAACACAAAAGTCGTCCATTTGTCATCTGCCACGCGCGCGATATCTACTATTATAAAACGTTTTTAGGGTTCCGTATCTATAGGCTGCCAACGGGACCTTATTACTAAGCATCCTCTATCCATCTGTCTGTCTTTCAGCGGGCTGTATCTCAAAAACCGTAAGAGATAGAGTGGAAATTTTCTCAGAATGTGTATTTTTATTACGGTTACAACAACAAATAATAAAGTTAAATAGCCCCTTCGTGCAAGAATCCGACTCGCACTTGGCCAGTTTAATTTCATATTTCAGGGTTGCTCACAAAGTGAAAGTATTAATATCAAAAAATACTTTTTACTCCCTGAAAGATTGTCAATTATGTAAAAGTCGATCGTATATATTGTTATTAATCAAGCAATTCATTGATATTAAGCTGTCCAAGTTTCCATATTAAACTGGAAAAGGAAATGAAATGAGATTGGTTGTTTAATTACGTATGAGTTGCTAGTATTTGCCAGCGGGTTCGCCCACGTGAATGTAGGTGTTTCCATATAAACTTTGGATCTCTGTTTCATCTAATTAGGGGGTGAATTTTGGAAAATCCTCTGTTAATCCTCGCTTACGTCATAAGAGGAAACCTAGTGAAAAATTTCATGCTCTTAGTCCCAGTAGTTTCGGCTATGCGTTGATATGTCAGTCAGTCAGTTTCTCCTTTTACACCAGTACTAGCGACCCGCCCCGGCTTCGGACGGGTGCAAAAATATCAGTGTTTATCTGCTATATTATATATACCTATAATCCTCCTCTTGAATCACTCTATATATAAAACAAACCGCATCAAAATCCGTTGAATAGTTTTAAAGATCTAACCAAGCCTAGGGACAGACAGACAGCTTTGTTTTATATACTATATAAGTATAAAACAAAGTCGCTTCCCGATGTGATGATATAGATATACCTAGTGATATCTTCCTGATGATATCCTTATGATCAGATCTCCTCAATTGTCACACTAAGGACTACGAGTAGGTATATTAGGACATTTATGGAGATAATCTGACGTTAATTTGTTAAAGGAAATGACACAACACTGTTTTATTTCGTCATTTCTTTGTAAGCGTAAGGTTTCCTTAATGGATTTACATCGTTGCACCTAGTTAATTTTGATTATTATGCAAATGAACTTATAGGAGCTAGTTTTTAAGGAAAATGAGATTGGTCTTTTTTCTAAGTGGGAAATCATCCAATGACTTCTCCCGCTCTGGGCGGAGTGGGAGGGCGTGTCAGACTTTTACTGACTGAAACCCTATTATAATGTAGCAACGTTTTATATATTCGTTAGCAGTGTAATGCATAGCCCCTAATTGTTTTAAGCACTTACAATCCATTTGAAGATTGTCTGGTTGTCATATCGCTGTTAGCAGTAAGCCCGCTATATTGTCCTCATAAATTTAAGTTTGTGCATAATTTATGTTACTTTTTTGGTGAACAATAAAGTCTATTCTATTCTTATATTATAATTTTAAGTAAACTTGACGTTCCACAGATGTAGCTTTAAAAGCTTTTACGATATATTAATTCAACAAAACTAATAAAACAGTTACCTACACCGTATAGCTTCTGAATATTTTAATACCATTCGACCAATTAGTAAAAACCAAATACAGACAAAATTGCACTCAGAGGCCAACGAAGAGGTCAAAATCTCACTGAGATATAAATACTAAACGAGGAGATAAATTATATAAATAGCGTGGAGACCGAGACCGATACCGAGACCGGTGAGTGGGCGGTCGCGGTCTCGAGACCGGGGCACCGGAAGCGGATGAGAAGCCATAAGGCCTTATCTTGTATATAAACAAACAATTATGTACTAGGAACTCGCAGTTAATCTAGTTCTATTCGTGATCTATGAATTATTCAGGCTGTTAATCATATTTTGGCGTCATTTAGAGCCATATATTATACTTTTTTATGAACTTCTGCAACCAAACTTTGTTGAAGACATGTCATCGCTTGGTTGATAATTACTTAAAGATTTATAAAAGTTATTTCACACATTTTATATGCTTAGGGCTTGTTTCACGATTTCCGAATAGTTACTTCCTGAATAAATTAAATAATAACACAGAATTCCTATGAAATTATCAATCACGGAAGTGAAAGGAAACTTAATCATAGATGGAGACATAGGCCCTTACTTTACAAGTACTAGTACAATAAAACGTGTCGCAAAACATAAATAATAATTGGTACCAATTTGCGCAGTAAAGTACCATTGCAATGCATTTCCCTAATCTATCTCATATTAAACCGGTAATTGAGAAACAATACATTAAAGTTTTCTCTCAATCTCCGCTTTACCACACATTACTAACATAATAATAAAAGCATTACATTGCAACATTAAAAAAACAAAAAGTAGCCCGTATTCACGAATGCCAATAACCATTTAAAAAATCAAACGAGGTGAGGTAAACCTCTATGGTACCTTGTGACCCACGCTTGACCAAACTTTTGTTCCGAGTTCAATTTTTGACCAATTGGGGAAGGCCACAGATAAATTAAACGCTACCGACCTCTTCGGTGGGACCATTGATAAGTTGCGAAATTTACTACGGTCTTTTATTGTTTTTGGTCATAAATGGCGGTTCGATGACAAGTGTACTTATGGTCAAACTTTTATTACCATGTAAATTGTCGTACAACTTACTTTTATTGACAAAAACACCTGTGAAGTTTAAAATAGTATGTGCGAAAACCCTTAAAAATAAAATACCGAGGTATTTACCATGAAGACGAATGTTAAATTCCTTTATTGGTTTTTATTCAAGTTTGAAATCATTAAGTATGACATTTCGTGCTGTAATCACTGCCTGCAAGTTACATAATACTACATGGTTTAATTACAGCCCAGTAACCACGTATTAAAGGCTAAATTTAGCCGTAGAATTGTGAAATTGTATTTACGGAGCAGAAAATTGCCGAAAGAAGTCTCGAGAAGGTGACTTTTATCAAAATGGATGTACAACGATACGGAAACATCTCATCCTACATTATCTTGAAACATATAGCACTTAGTGTTGTCAAAAACACTTCCCTGTCGAGATCAATGACCCCAGAAGTACCAAAATAATGTTCAGATATTAATTCGCTTTCTTATGGTCAGAAGAACATGAATTTCATGAAATATACTGCTTTTGATAACGTGAAACGTCAGACGATGACACAGCCGGCTTGTGTAACCTTAGGATTGCAGAAGGTATTTCTTATTTGGTTAAGCGGAAGAATAGCAGAAAGCCATACATGAAATAATTGTCATTAATTCATATAACCAAAAATGTTTACTGTTTTGAAATTTGTTTGCTGGTTTAAGTTGTTTTTGCCAAGCAAATTCAAATTTTAATTGAGATTATTGAGCCATAATTGCTGGTGTCTTCCCAATGCAAATTTCAATTTTCTACCGCTTAGGGTATGTGACATAAAACTCGCTGACAGACAGAAGGACGGACAGATAGATGGACGCAGACGGATAGAGAGAGAGACAGACAGACAGACGGACGGACGGACGGACGGAGAGCGCAGGCTTAGTAAGTAGGCGTAGTAATGGTTCCTAAAAAGCAACTGTTTTTTTGACAATATGAAAATAACTGTTTAATATTTCAGTTCACGCTTTCATAGAGATATTAATAAGAAAGAACAAAGTCCATATAATAACTGTTTACACAATGCCATCTTAAACAGCAGTCAAAGCAGCCGCCGATGACAATCATTCAATTCATAGACACGACGTTTTCGCCGCGTAATCCTACATAATTCCGGTAATCATGCCATCATAGACAATCAAGATGAGAGCGAGGGTGGGGCGCTCAGGGGGGGAATGGCACGTCATTGCATGATGGTCTCATCCGTCATCTTCGTTCACTTTCGTACACACACTAAACCAATTCTTGTTAAACACTATACACCGTCGGTTTAGGTAGTTAACTAAAGGTAAACAATCTTGGTATGTCTTTTTATATTAAAGAGGTCGTATATAATATACACAAAGATTATTTAAATTTAGTTTATTAGTTAACATCGATTTAGGTAAATACCTATTTGCAAAGATTTTAACATACAATTTATAGACAACTTTTAGATAAAAAGACATGCCAAGATTGTTTACATTTAGTTAACTACCTAAACCGACGGAGTATAGTTTCTACCAGTAGCTTTGCCCGCTTGAGAATAGGTTTCTCTATACTAACTTTTGACCCCTATTTCCTTCCCTTAGAGGGTGAATTTTGGCAAATCCTCTCTTAAGCTAGTTTACGTCATAAAAGGAAAGCTTGTGCAAAATTTGACGCTCCTAGTCCCAGTAGTTTTGGCTGTGCGTTGATATGTCAGTCAGTCAGTTTCGCTTTTTATGTCTAATTATTAGCTTCCGCCAGCGACTTCACTTGCGTGAAAGTAGGATTCTCCAAAACTTTGGACCCCCGTTTCAGCCCCTTCAAAGTTAAACTTCCTAAAATCCCTTATTAGTGCTCGCCTACGTCATAAAGAAAGAAATACCTTGTACATAATTTCACGCTCCTAGTCCCAATAGTTTTGACTGCGCGCTGATATGCCAGTCAATCAGTTCCTCCTTTTTTATGTTAACCTAGTAATTGTCATTAATAATAACCAAGACTTCATAACTAAAATTAGACACTTTAAATCATATTATCAATTTAGGATGGCATGTGTTAGGAATTTTGGTCAAATCGATTTATTTCTACAGAAAGGGCGACTATGTGTGGGCTATATACTACAGTTGCTCTATAAATAAGACGTATTAAAGCACGTATACGTCTAGTAGGAAATAATATCACTTCCTATCGAAAAGCATGCATTTATCTTCCGAGCGGAAACCCGTGTGATCGACTCGGCGCACATTCACGACTTTTTGCCGATCATTTTAGGACACCTTATGATTCATAAACGACTATTTCCTAGTTAAACCATTGTTTTTGTTTTTTAATCATCTTTCTATCCTTATTTGTAGTTTTCTTAACTTTACATTGTAAAAAAATCGATGTTTTTTATTTTAGGTACGAGTATTGTAATGTAATTCTGCCAGTGATTATGTCCGTGTGAATGTCGGTTACTGTGGGAAGTCGAAGTCTTCCTGGGGTTCAAGCTTACAGCTCCGTACCAAATCTCACCTAAATTGGTTCATTAAATTAACCGTGACAGTGTAACAAATATTATAAATCTGTCTAGTTACATTCTTATTTACAATATTTGTTTTGATTTATATCGATACCTAATGTTTCTTTGACATTGATTGAACTTGATCTAATTTATCTTGAACGGTTAAACTTAAGGTGAATGACCGTAAATAGTGATTGTAAACTTCGACCTGATGATATGATATGATATTGCCATAATTATTCAAATTTGTTAATTAATTTATAGAGGAATGGCTAAGCACCTCTCAAAACACCAGGCCAATCATTACGGAATTTTAAAAATGGTTATTTTTTAACGAACATGAGCACTAAAGTGCTTTACGTACTATCCACGTAAATATTTTGTACTGAAGATCGTTAATCTCAGTATATCCAATGAGAACCGCATCCAAAACGCGTGCTTTAATGAAAAAAGAAAAACTTGTAATGAGTATTCTCGCGTAGTAAACTAATTGTAATTATATTAATTGCTGGTTTAATTAGTATTCATTTATATTAAAATCAGTCTCATGTTGATTTTAATACAGGAAATCATTATTACAATGACAGCGAATCATTCAATCTTCATTCAATTCACTAAAATGTTTTTGTTTCACGGCGACTAAAAGTCGCGACTGAGTCGTGAAATCGCACGTGTGCGCCGGTCGCAGAGCATGGCCGCGCGATATGTCACACACGTCCGGTAATCATTGACATTGGCCGCTTGTACGCTCGCGCACACAAATCATAACACGATCAGTACATTTTTTTTTTAAATTTGATAAATGATATTTATTTTGCAAATAGGTTTTCACAAACAAACGTCAATTTTACTAGATGAGGCCAGTGTTAGTTTTTACTTTTGATTTCGATATTAAAAAACCAAATATTAAAAAAAATTTCAAATCGGACCAGTAGTTCCAGAGATTACCCCCTACATACAAACTTACAAACCTACAAACTTACAAATTTTACCTCTTTATAATATTAGTATAGATAAGATTGTAAAGCAGTTACCGTATAAAAAAAACATTATTAAGCATAATATCAAATTCAATAAATGATATTATGTGCAATAAGCCAAGATAATTATGTCTAAAATTATTTGGATAGCCAAAGATTTGAAACTAAAACATAACAGGATGCTTTTCAACGCAGAAAATGAAAAACTTTCCTACGCTGCGATGGAGATGCAATTATCGCTAGTTTACAATACGTATTTACAAAATATAGCCGATAGACTTGTTCCCACGACTAATTAGACACGTCTTCATTAATTGTTATCGACTTGTTTTACATTTGTGTGTTTATAATCATTTGTTTGTGTTCATAGCCGTAGTAGGTAATGGTTTTAATTGTCACAGATGAGTAATCTTATGTAGATGTCTCATCGCCATCAATTCAGCTGACAGACGTCCACTGTTGGACTTAGGCCTCCCCAAGTGTTGCCACGACAACCGGATCTTCACCCATCCTCAGTGGATTTCCGCGACCCTCAACAGATCATTGATCCACCTAATGGAAGGCCTTCCAACAGCGTCTTCCGGTATGTGGTCGTTACTTCTCAATCTTTCTACTACATCGATCGATTTTGCGAGCTATGTGTCCTGCCCACTGGCACTTAAGTTAAGCGATTCGTTGGGCTATGTAACTTTTATTCTTCTGTGGGTATCTTCATATAGTTATCTACCTATGTTAAATGTACTGCCAGCTGTTTGCATGTTTTTAAGTATTTAACCTAACACATGACACATACCCGCGAAACGAGACGCAATAGTCAAACAATAACAGCGCGGTCCTATGAGACCGGTCGGGGATTCATGAATTAAATAACTTTAAGTAGAGGTTAACTTTGACTGTGATTAACGTTTGAATCCCCGACCGGTCCTATGAGACCGCGCTGTTATTGTTTTACTATTGTGTCTCGTTTCGCGGGTATCTGAGTAACTACTTAACTATTCTGTATCAATTTCAAATACTTCGTTACTAAAACAAAACAAGAAATTAAAAACATAATTGTTTACACATAATCATATTAATTAATTAACGACGAAAAATTAGGTAATTGTCGAGATAGGGAACAAAGTTTCATTGTTTACCTTAGTTAGTGAGATAATATTGTGTTTTGTTCACCGGAACAGATAAGGTTCACGAGAAGAACAAGAAGGTGCTTGTGTCATCCGTTCGAAAAAAAACAAGGTTTACTCGAAAAAAATATATAAAAAATTCCCATTTACAGCTAAAGTTTATATTCAACTTGTTTTAGAATTATGGTTATATGAATTGTAGCCTGCGTTACGGATAGTCAGAAGCCAGTAAATCTGACTCCAGTCTTGCCATGAAGTACCGTGTTACCCCAGTTAATGGGTTGTGGAGGTCTGGTAGGCAGCCGCTCCTCGTAAAATACTGGTATTCAGCTAAATCCGGCTTGACTGGAAGCCGACCCCAATATAGTTGGGAAAAGGCTAGGCAGATGATGATGATGATGAATTGTAGCCTGTGTTATTCTGGCTATATTATTGTGAAGTTTCATCAAAATCCATTCAATAGTTTTTGCGTGAAAGAGCAACAAACATACTTACATCCTTAAAAATATTAGTAGGATAAATATTAATTAAGTAAATATTTCCTTCTAATCTTGATTAGAGCTTTTTTGAAATAGTCTTATTAAATTTAATCACTGAACATAGATATAATAGCAAAAATCGATAGCATTTTCTGAAAATGTTCTGGAATGGGTTTTTTAGGCGGTAAAACATCGTAATGACTTCTACCGTTCTGGGCAAAACAGGAGTGCTAGTCAGAATTTTACTGACTAAAACCTACACTTATTCTTTTTTTGCCTTCGTTCCAGGGCTTTGAGGTTCTCTTTCGCACAAATCGTTTTGTACGCGTCAGTACACAAGTCAACATTAACATACAAGTAATCAAGTATCTTTAACATAAGATCAACGCACTTCAGCATGTCACTAATAGACACGACCCAGTGTTTATCACGACCCATGTCAGGAACCTTCAGTGTCACCTCTTACGATCTATGCTGCCTTAGTACTCGAATTGAATAGGAATAGGTAAATGGGTATAAGTAAAGTTCACGATTCCGGCAGGAAATTGTTCTATTTATGTGTTTTTAATTACCTAGAATTCTTAGTAATAGGACCCGACCTATGTCAGGGGAACCTTCAATGTCACCTCTTAGGATCCATGATGCCCTAGTACTCGAATTGAATGGGAATAGGTAAAGTTTACGATTCCGGTAGGAAATTGTTCTATTTATGGCTTTTTAATTAACTTAATAGAATTCATAGTAGTAGGACCCCGACCCACGTCAGGGGAACCTTCAGTGTCACCTCTTACGATCTATGCTGTCCTAGTACTCGAATTGAATGGGTATAGGTAAAGTTTACGATCCCGGTAGGAAATTGTTCTATTTATGTGTTTTTAATTAACTTCATAGAATTCTTAGTAGTAGGGCCCGACCTATGACAGAAACATTCAGTGTCACCTCTTGCGCTCTATGCTGCCCTAGTACTCGAATCGAATGGGAATAGGTAAAGTTTACGATTCCGGTAGGAAATTGTTCTATTTATGTGTTTTTAATTAACTTCTTAGAAGTAGTGAAGGTGATAAAAAGTGCATGAATGAGTATATCGTGTCGATTGTGATTAGTTGTTTGATTATCCATAAATGCTATCTCGGATAAGGCGTACGGAAGATAAAGTAAGATTACTTTAGAGAATTTTTTTTTTAAGTTTATTTGCCAAAAAGTTTAAGGGATTGATAGACAGGCGCGGCTAGAGGTGGCAAAGACCGGGATTCAATTCAGCTAATAGATTGAAATGTATCTATCATTTGCCCATATCTAGGCGCGTCGGGTTGCACCGCCATCGAAAAGCATTTAATTATCTTGTAAAATCTGTAAGAGAGCTATTCGTCGGTCTAATGAAAGTGCGACCTGAAAAAAGAGGTTAAATCCAAAAAAATTGTATGTGGTATTACTAACTAGTAGGAGAATCATATTTTGATTGACATCCCACAATTTTTTTTATTGCCTACGATTGCGGCTGAATAATGACTCTATATATTAAACTCCGCCGGAACTAAAAGAACCTCTTAATTTCTACACTAATTAAAGGCACGTCATCCCGACACACAGTCTTACTAGCCCATATACTATATTATCGGCTGTCCAAGGCGAGCGGTCGACCGCTTCGCTACTCAGTTCCTACTTTTACTACAATCATTAAATACGGGTCAGTAGATGTTGACGGAGGGGACTGACCTCTTGTTCCGGCGTATCGGATTACGAGAGCCAATTGTTTTTAATATAGCAGTTTGATTTTTTAATTGGTCTGACTGAACGTAATTCGTATCATAGAACAAAAATATCTGGGTCTGTTATTTCTTGAGTTAATGCTACATTTTTAAATTGAACAATAATGTAATATTACGTACTTATATTTTTTTGTAGTTTGAGCTTCTTAGTATCACGTAAAATTATCTTGAATCGAAACTTTAGATCTTTTCTTAAAGTAATTTAAAAGAATGTTCCCCACCGCGTCTATCTTTTAGCGACAATCTCAAAAACTACTGAACGGATTTTCATGTGGTTTTCAGCCATGTACAGAGAAAATCTTAAAAGAAGATTTAGGTGTAATATGTGCATATTATAGTAGAGAAAAGTCAACAATTACAAAGATTTCTAACATCCGTGCGAAGTCAAATTTGGGTTGCTAAGATACTAGTGTATAATAAATAAATAATACGTAACTTCTAAGTATTAAATTATGCCAGGTAAGTGTACTCATTACAAGTCATCATATTCGTCTCTAAAGGTAATAAAAAACGTAAAATCATTGTTACGAATTTAACAGTAAGTAAAGCATGTACAATGATTATAACTGAAACGTCACATTACAGCAGAAAAATAAAATTAGCACACTACGAAAAGAATTATTGAAAAAAATTGACAACGCAAATAAAACTGTTTGTTCACATCAGTACTGCAAATCATAAGTAAATTTCGTCATTATTTAATTTGTGGCGAATTTTGTTTGCTCAATGACGACTGGAAAACAGCTCATGGGCTCAATTTTCCCAAAACGGAAAGAAAACCAACATAAAACTACATTTTGTCATGAATTACAATATTTTGAATGGGAGCTTACTCGGAATTTTCGGTCTTGTCATTTAGTCGATAAGTTTTTGAGCAAACAATCTTTTGGTTTGTGTAGTGTTACAATTTATTATCATTCATTTATCTACTCATATTTACCGTAGTAATTATCCTTACTAGTAGTTCTAATTAAAATAAAGTAGTAGAAATCAGGAGAATTACCACAGTGTCTTAGCACGTCGAATTTTTTGGTACTTTTATTTTTATTGAAACGTCAATTTCTTGAAAATTAAAATGTAGAGTTTTAAATTGAATTTAGACAGGAAAAAAACAAAACAATTGAACTAACAAATGTGTCACGCTATTAACATAACATGTTGATTCAGCCTAGATATAAATCAATCAGGTACCAGGGTGACAGAGTTCAAAAGTGCTGAATCACAGGCGACCGCAGACCGCACGTCGAGCTTTCAAATCGATTGTTGTCAGTGACGAACGCTCGATTCTTTGCAATGCATAACAATACATGAATCGGCAAGGATACGCACAATAGTATATTGGTAATAAGATTTACTACTTGTAAGTAGGAAAAACCCAGATTTACCCATCGTAATTCTTGGATTAGGTGTTTTTTTTTTCAATTCAAGGCTACGACAAATAAATTGTAACGTAAGTTACGCTTTTGTACAAGTTTTCCTATCCTTGTTTAAAATAATATGTTCTGACATAGACATTACAGTTTAAATAATTAAAATAGCAAGTCACAATGCTATTTTATAAATTATATCATGATTTATAGTACCAGGACTGCAGTAAGAACGTAGAGATATTAGTAAACTATGTATGCCATGCCATACAAAGGTTATAAGAGGCGAGTTATTTATATTATTTTAATAACGATATTGCCCCGCATTCTCCGCGGTACTGTCACAGCCGGTGACTTCCGATTTCCGTGTACACTTATAGCTTTTGTTCATGACTGTACGGCTTGTTCGCACTTTACACTCTCGTGTTTGTAAACAACAACTTTGGCGCCCTGACTGTATTATATTAAGAAAGAAAGAAACAAAATATGTTTATTTTGCTCGAATGGACGCAAAATAAAATACATTCAACTGTCGGGCCCAATGTGTGGACCAGGCATAACTTCACAGCACCATAGACACTAGACAAAAGACAGTTGTCCATGCTGTTTAATTGTCTATCGCAAGTTATCTGTGGTTTATAAGAGCTTTTTTAGGTTAATTCTATATTCTCCTAATTTAAATAAGAATTGGACGAACATAACTATTATTAATATTAGTAAAAGTAAAGCTTGTGAAAACTAATTTTACCCATCAGTATTTTTTTTGTTCATATTTCAGTTGAGTTTTTCAACGGAATTATCAAACAATTCTAAATAAATCACTTAGTAACAACAGCAGTTATGTTGCCTTAGTAATTAAGCGTTGCTCCTAAGCCATAAACAAGTATTAACTACCTGCCTATTAAGTAATCTAATTACATGTGAGATATAGTGCGTGCGTCATATGGAAACTGAATTCTATTAGCTGACTAGCAGAAAAAAATCCTGCAGTAAATGCAGTATTTTGTGTTTCTAATACTTTAGATCAGATGGATCTAGGCGTCCACGCGCGCCTCAAGGAGATGTCAGCAAACTGTAGGGGCCCGGCAGGGCCGAAGCCTCTGGGGAACATGGGAAATCCGAAAGGTTGTCCCCGTGTCCCCCAGATCAAAGGCAACGAAAGAACGGGGTAGGGGTTTAGTCAGTAAGAGTCTGACACACCCTTTCGCTCCGCCCAAGAGTGGGAGAAGTCATTCTGATGATACTCCAACCATAAATAAAAAAAGATCAGATGGATGGAGAGGAAGAGGAAGACCAAAGGAATGATGGATGGATTGTGTGAGGAGCGTTAAGGAAGAAAAGGGAGTTAGTGACAGTGTGACGGATGACAGGACAGAATGGAAGAACAAAACGTGTTGCGCCGACCCCAAGTAATATGGGATAAGGGCAGGAAGAAGAAACATAGGTCTGAGGTAGTAAAAGGGAGAAGGATTTTTATAGTTTCATCAAGCAGTCATGGATAGGACGGGACCCACGCAATATTCGCACATACATTGGGAGATCCTGCCTTAGGTCATGATCTTATGTCTTTATATGACATGACATACTGTCTGGAATTGATGTTACTTTGTGGGCAAAGGATTGGTTTTCATCGTAGCTTCGTGAACGTCAGCAAGCAGTACATGATATTTTCTAGAAACCGGCGTGCCACAAGGCGGTATACTGTCTCCGCTCTTAATTTCCTCTTTCACTATTTATATCATAGCTATTGCTAAATGCTCCTTTCGAAGCGAATCTCGGCCGCCGTAGGAGCGGGCTTGCGGATAGCGAGTAATGAGTAGCTAGCCGTCCGTTAAACAACAAAAACATATACAAAATGTTCTCCTAATAGTTCTACTTAAAATAATTATCAAATAATTAATTGCAATTGGTAGAATTGAACACATTTGGCATAATTAATAAGTAAACAAAAGCGAAATCATTTAGGAATATCTAATCTACAATACCTACTTGTAAATTAAGTAACATAGACAAATCTTTTCCTTTCGTGGACAAATGACTTTCAAAACAAAGTATCAATGATATAGCTACATAATTTAGCTTAGTTTGTTAATTATAATGAGTTTTTAACTTAATCAGGCAAATATTTTTAAGGTATTATTATGTTGTAACTTTAGATTTATTGTTTCGGTAAAAGTTCACTCCAAACTGCAAGAAAATCATTCGCATGTTTACATAGTATCTCACTAATATTACATATAAATAAGAATGTTTGTATGTGTTCATGTGTATGTTGGTTACTTCTTTATTAAATATTACTTCTTTATTAAATAAATCGATGCCATATTGCGAGGTTTAACTGAAGTAAGGGAGTATACCAATTTCGTCACCCAAATTTTCGGAATAAAAATTTTCAGCACCGATATTATTATAATTACTATTCCCGATTTGGCACAATGGGTATTTTCGATAGGTAGTAATCATACAAAATACCAATCCAAAATACCTATTGGTGCCGAATCGGGAATAGCTTGGGTGCTTTTAGGTGCTGAAACGGCAATGCTCCAGTATAACATAATTTATGTTAAGAATCAAGTCGATTTTCTTCCATTTTGAATAGCCCTCTATTCAGTTGTGCCTCGACACGTGTGTAGTAAATATGTATGAACAGACATTATTTGTTTTATCAGCATATCTAACTGAGTGTGGTATTAAAGCAGACTTGTAGAATAACTGCATAGATTCAGTTATTAAGATAAACTGATTGAATTGAACACACTGATAAAGGCTTAATATGAAAATCAATTTGATAGAAAATATAATTTGGACGTTTTTTTTGTCTCTGTTGTTGTTTCATTGCCCAGATTTAGTAAAAATCGGGGCTATACTATATCAACGAACGGCAGAATTTGTACTACAAAGCTTACTTGAAACAGAAAGTATGTTACTCATTCCTCCAAAATTACCAAGGAGCTTTACAAGAGGAAAGTGCTCACAAAATGTTGAGTAAGATTCCAGTAAATAGATTAGCATAACAATCAACGAGTGATGATCACACACTGTCTCACCACAGAGTACGGTAGACCACTCAGTGGCGTCTGCTAGGCTGTAGATACTGTCAGCATACGCCAGCATCTGTTAACTTTGCATACAAATAAAATGTGCCCCCGTTAACTTGCTTTGTAATACTAATATTATTAAGGGCACAAGTTTGTAAATGTGTATTTGTACACGTGTAGACTATAAATAGCAAATAGGTTACTTTCTTATCCCGGGAGTATGTTCCCTTGATATAATTTTGTTTTATATCACGCGAGAGAAACCGTTGGCAGTATCTAGTTATTCATAATAAATATGTACGTATATTTAATAGGCTTCAGGAAGTTGAAAACTTTGGTGGTGGATCAACTCCGTAATACGAAAAAATTAACACGGAACAACTATTTTATCTTGATTTCAGGAATGATACAATATTAAACTGTATTGATATTAATGTATATTGTTATATTAATGAGAGAACATTAAAAGTTAGTGGAAACTGAGGGTTTTGAAACCGTCTTGGGTTTATGGCAGAAATCATGCGTGGTCACTATCATTAGTACTGAAGTTTTTCTGCCGGGTCGCAGAGATTCCGTTGTCTATAGCCATGCGTATCAGACAGTTGGCATACATCGCCGCCCGGATCAGAGGCAGGCATTGTTGTCGGCCTACTTAGCAAACAATGGATACGACCCAGCTGTCAAGTACGTAGAGAGTAGCCGTGATCCTCTTGTGTCGACCTGGAGAGGGAAGGGCGTGTGTTATCTGTAAATGACGTACTTGTTGCTGATAAGACGATGTCAATATTGCAAGAAAGTCAATAGAGATAGGAATTGATAAGGTCCTTGCAGATCTAGGTTCGTTTCTTACTTATTTCTAATATACTACATGTAACTGTAATAATGCACACCTTGATTGTAGCTTAATTTTAATCTCTGATTTTTTTTTTAATTACTTAAACACACCTAGTGCTTCTTAAGAAATTAGTTATTCTACTACTAGGTAAATAATATGGGCATTGAGGCTTTATATATTGTAGCGCATCGGTATTGGTTGATACGCATGTACGTGCAGTGATGTTATCAAAATGTATAAAAAATTAACTATATAGATTTGTAGGGTATTTTATATCTTAAAACAATTCTTGATTATTTAAAGAAATAAAATAACCTATTATTGAATAAGTTTATTTCTCACCTAGTAAGTCCTAACCCTTTTGCGACATATTTTTAAGACTACTGAAAAATCCTCAGTCACCACCCCATCAGCTCTAATATTTTATTTATTTACTCGCCGTATGATAAGCATTACACAACACATAATGAGCGGCATCACGTCGCGTGCCACTTCCTGCGAGCACAATCACGCTCGGCGCAGACTGCTCATTTTCTCCGCAGTATCACAATTATCGCGACATGTCAAACTATCATGAAATTTGCGCGGGTTTTTCCGTCCTACATGATAGTTGTGTTATCCTTCCTGTACATGGAAATCTTAAGGTACTATCACCATATCTCTGGGCACGAAAATGCAACTCTGTCTAAAGGGTTAGCCAGAGGTAGCTTGCCGTCCGGCAGTCCGGTAATCATCCGGACTGAACCCAAGTCGTCGACGGCGCGTAGTGTTCCACGCTCGCTTGAAAGAGGAAAACCGTAGGAGCCCAGCTATCCGGTCTGTGTGTGCATGCGTAGATACTAATGCCGATGCGCTAAAAATGTAACGCGTCTATTTCGATATTATTTGCTAACATTAGTTTTACTAATTTCTTAAAAAAACGCTCCTAAGCGCAATTAGGTGAAATTTCATTGCTTGAATTATTATTGTAACTTAATTTTCTGATAAGGGTTGACATTATTTCAGTTATGTATATTGTAGATCTATAGTTTTATATTGGGTATAGAAATAAAACCACAGACAGCCCTCTATAGCATTTAAAGAGAGTTGGAAAGACACAGTTTGGTCTAAATATCGAGTAAGATAAATTTTGTTAACTATCTTATACTTATTTTAATTATTTTATTTGGTTCAGTCCAGACACTAAGATTTTAGTAGACAAGAATGTTATATTTATATGTATACATTTTTTTACGTAACTATTAGATGACAATGGACATTTTATTGTTATTATAATAAATACTGTGATTACTTCATAATATTTCATAATATTTTACCTTATCTCGCCTGAAAGACAGGATGACCGAGTTCAACTTGACATAGATTCTAGTAAAACTGTATTTACCATACTATTGAAAAGAAAAATATTAAATTTATAGGTAAATAGACCTTGTCTTTTAATGTCATGAAAATGCCAATCATCCTTAAGTTAATAAACAATTAATTTTCTCCTACTTTAATTCTATACCTGAAAAATATAGTAAAAATTATACCATAGCAGGCAATTATATACAAATACAGAACAATGTTCTACGAGCATGTAAGCATCGCATTACAACCGCAACACTGCACCTGAATGTTTTATATAAGATGCGGAAACTATTCTTATTTACATACCTACCATTCTTTGTGACTAGGATAACATAAGTTAGCAGATAACTCCAGAAAGAACGGTAAAATGAGAAGCTTAAAATGTTTCGTAGAACCGCTACGGTGCTACGGCGCCGCTGTTCCCGTGGATAGAGATATTGCTACGAAGGTGCTATGCGCGTAGCCCTTTTTAGGGAACCTTCTACAAACATCTTCGCATGAACTGGTTGGTTATCTCTACATTTTGAATTTGGAATGTGTTCCACAGAAAATAATAATTTTAATAAAATCAACAAAATAAAGACCTACCTTCCTTCCTTATTACTCCTGGTTGCCCGGTAGAGAATGCCTTGAATTATAAAGCATTTTACCTACCTTAATGTGATAAGAAATTTTAATATTGACATTTCTACCAATTCTCGAAAGCATTGACGAGTTATCATCTGATTTTTTTTCCAATATTCTTGACCTACGAGGGGAGTTCAATGTATTCTCGGTATAGGTATGAAGGAAAAGGCGGAAAATTCTGAATAAATTTTATTTTTCAATATACTCCCCTAACATTTCAATACATTTATTTGTTCGTGAAAGTAACTTTTCAATTCCCTCTGAAAAATATTTTTCTTCATGGCCTGAAAAATGTTCGTTTATTGCTCCCTTCAACTCTTCATCGTCCGAAAAATGCTTTCCACGAAGGTCTTTTTTAAGATTAGGGAATAGAAAATAATCACTAGGGGCCAGGTCCGGACTGTAGGGTGGATGATTGATTTCTTCAAATCCGTACTCCCGCACAGCAGCCTGGGCAAGGCGCGCCTTGTGAACCGGCGCGTTGTCGTGAAGCAGCAACACACCTGCGGTTAATTTTCCACGTCTTTTTTCTTTAATTGCCTCCTTTAAATTACGCAGGGTGGTTGCGTATGATGCAGCAGTAATACTTTGACCTTTTTTTGTGTACTCGATTAGCAAGATTCCCTTAGAATCCCAAAACACCGTGGCCATGAGCTTTCCTGCGGACGGAGTGACTTTGAACTTCTTCGGCGGGGCTGATGCTTTTTTGTGCCACTGCATAGACTCTTGCTTGCTCTCAGGGTCATAGTGATGAACCCACGTTTCATCACCAGTAACAATCCGATCGAAAATACTTTGCGGATTTTCACCACAGAGGTCCAAAAACTCCTTACAACAGTCAACTCGCACTTGTTTCTGTAGCGCGGAGAGCATTCGCGGCACCCATGTTGCACTGACCTTTGACAAAAACAGGCGCTCATGAAGGATTGTGTGAATGGAACCCACGGATAGCTTAGTCATTTCTGCTAATGTTTTCACTCTTACACGGGCATCTTCAAGTACAAGTTTTTCGACTAATTTGACGTTTTCTTCAGTAGCGGCACAAATTGGCCCACCAGCGCGGGGTTCGTGTTCAATACTCTCTCTACCCCGTTTGAATTCACTTGACCTCTTCTGAATTGTAGATAATGAAGGCGCAGAATCTTAGTAAACAGCCACCATTTCTTCATGGATAATTTTTTGAGTTTTTCCTTGTTTTGTAAGGAATTTTATCACTGCGCGAGGCTCGATTTTTTTCATCATTGTCGAATCAGTCATCATAGTTGTCTTTTCGCAATGATATCTTGAAAACTAATGGTGGCAATTAAATGAAATTTTGTATTTATACCCTCAAAGAGTGTCATTAACTAATGAGATAATTAAATTACCCTTATCATTAGTATATCACCTCGATACCGAGAATACATTGAACGCCCCTCGTATATTGACCATTTTTGGTATGTAGAAGATAACCTAGTTAGTACTTTTATTACTATTCACCAATGCCTAAAACAAACTGTACAATGAGGATATATTTTTACTGCAGAATTTTTTCCTAAAACATAGGTGACTCGCTCGCTACTTCGCCTCGCAAAGTACCTTTTAGTACATACAGATTTTAAGTCACCTACGTTCAAGTTCCTTGTAATTGGACTTGGGGCTTCTTCTAACTAATACCACTTATTCGGTGGTTTTGAATTTCCAGTTGATAATCTAGTAAAAAATTGGTATACGGTTGTCAGAATTCAGTTTTGCCATTCTGATGCACACTTCCTATAATGCAACCGGTATACTCGTAAAACCGATAGGCTAGCCACTAGATCATCATAAGGTCATCATAATTAATGTCAGACTCTCATTGTCCCATTGCTGGGCATTTATCCCTACGGAGTAGTGATGACCACGCTAGCTCAAGACGGGTTGCCGATTCCAGACTTATGTGTTACTAGGTTCTGCGTCAAATTTGGTTTCTCTATACAAACTTTGGATCCCCGTTCCTAGACCCAGTAGTCTTGGCTGTGCGTCGATATGTCAGTCAGTTACTTTGATATACTCGTATTATCACGATGTTGTCCTTCGTTAATATCAGTGTAAAAAACATTTCGTGTTTGTTTTTGCCTGCTTAGCTGACTTTGTTGAAGAACTAACTGCCTCAATTTCCTGGTTTCCTGGTAGTTTAGTAAACGGGTTTGCTTACTTCAGGAAATGCCCACATGGTCGCTTAGGCATTAGTAAACAGGAATTTCTTGTGAAGATATAATCAGTGTCTAGGCAGTCGTATAAAGCTGATCATTTCGCTGATAATATTTTTGGCACATCTCACCAGGAAAATTCGTTTGGAGATTGGGCTTTCCTGAACATTTTTCCATTTTGGAAAATATATCCATCCTTGTCCTGGCACTATTGACAGACTAGTCGTCACGTAGTTACTTCTGGAGGAGTTCATAGACACCAGTTATATTTTGGGACAGCTAACCTATTTTAAAGTTTACAGTGTACTAGCACAATAGCTTCATAAAAGTGTGTGTGTCTAATATCAAGCATTTTTGTTAAGTTGACTATGATTAAAGTACTTTCTGTATAGGATCAGATTTTTTGGGTATCGTAAAGGGAAACTAAAGGAATACAGATGATTTTAGTCAGTAAAAATTTGACATTCTCTCGCTCCATCCAGAACGAGAGCAATAATATGTTGATTTCCCCCACCCACAAAAAAGACTAAATCTTCTGACATCTCTGATTGTGGAAAGTATCATGACGGGAGAACTTCAGTCAAAATAAAGTTATCGATAAATGATGAAATACATAGCTGGTGTTTTCTACGTTGATTTATCTGACGTTACAAGGGCGAAGTGTGTGAAAAAGGGAGAAAGGTATTTACCCAGAAGATTTGAAGATGAAGATTAGAATAGATCTTTGACGTTTTTTTTTTTATTACATAAACCAGTGCTTGACTGTAATCCCACCTGATGGTAAGCAGTGATGCAGTCGTTGATGGTGTGGCGCACTAGTTTATTAAGAGCCTATTCACTCTAGTCTTGAAGACACTCAAATTGTAATCGGACGGTAAGACCGCAGCAGGCAAATTGTTCCAGTCCTTCCATGTACGCGGTATTAACAACGAGGTAAAGCGCTTAGTCCGAACCGTGCAGGTTTCGACAACGTAAGGATGGATACTCGCCGTGACGACGTTATATTTTATATATCCTATGGAAATACTGATAAGTTCTATAGTGAAATTAATAGTATGGATACGTAGTATTAATAGGCACGTACGTACTTAACGGTATTTGCCTTTTGGCTGACCTTGACAACACAGTTAGGTCCATACCAAACTAAAAATGTTACGAAACGCTATTTCCTTGGAGTCTAGACAAGGATCTGTGATCTAGGTTCGGTTGCACTACGCATTTTAGATTAGCTCTTTAAATTCGAAGATAGATGCGCTAGGTATATGCCAATATTATGCCATGTTTCTGCACCACACGAGAGGTGATGAGACGAGAGGTAAGTTTGAGTAGTAGAAAATGCCTAAGGCATTAACCTATCAATACCCGCGTAACGAGACACAATAGTAAGACAATAACAGCGCGGTCCAATGAGATCGGTCGGGGATTCTTGAATTGAGACCGCCTTTGTACAGTTTTATTTATGCATAAAGTTTCAATAAATAAATAAATATGCACTTTGTTTCATTTGTTACAAAAGACTCTGCACCAATGTACATACATATATTGACGTAAATGAAAACAATGCAAAGAGAAAATAACCTCAATACTGTAGAAAAAATAATTCCAAAAACAAATTCTTTAATCATATATTTCTTCAGACGTAACCGAGACTCCTATTTTATTCATCAATACATAAGATTTGATTATTATGATGTGATGATGATCTACACGTACCTAATGTTATTTTTCCAAAGCCCTAATATTAGCGCTCTGGTGGCCCAGAGGTAACTGCCCCGACTTACAAGTTGTAGATCGGGGATTCAAACCTATGCATTACTTTGTGTAATTTATTTATTCATCACCGCTGTTTTCAAAACGATGAAGGAAAACATCGTGAGCAAACCGGCATGCCCAAGAACCAAACATTTGTAGACTTTTGACATCTACCAATCCGCACTGGGCTCACATGATTGATTATGCCCCGTTCCCTCTCCTACGTGAGGTACCAATAACTGTTTTTAACAGCAATAACAACTGCACATTGCATTAATTTTTTTAAAACCTTTATTTTTGTACGAGTTATCAAGCGCCAAAATTCGCAGAGCCTAACTTCACACTCGCCAACTTATAACGGACGTACGTAGACTGAGGACTAAGTAGAGGTACTAGAGGACTGAGTCTCAACAGTGGGAACATTACGTTATGAGTTACACATAAATTACTAATATTAGATACTAAGGCTATATTAATTAACGTTTGAATCCCCAACCGGTCCTATGAGACCGCGCTGTTATTGTCTTACTATTGTGTCTCGTTTCGCGGGTATCTGAGTAATTAAGAAACTTTGAAGTTTGTTTTCCCAAATAAATAAATTACAAGGCCACTAATGCTAATGTTTATGACAAATATTAGAAATGTATTACTCCGTAATGGGAAAGTCCCACCGATTCGGAAGTTGGCCCACGTGCAAAGGTTCTCAATGCACATCGATACAGAATTAGAACTGTTTACAAACACAATGTTTAATTGATGATGTTCATATAAATCACTAGGTATTGTAGACGCCGACTGCAATACAAAGTAGGGTTCTTGGGAAAACAAATGTTTGCATACGTCATGGAAACTAAATACTAAATTTGGAACAAAACAAAGCCATAGATGCTATATTTAGCTAGGAAACCGCCGTTAGACAATTCAACAGGAAGACTAGATTATAACAAACAAATCAAATTTTCTTTAAAACGACCAAATATTTATAAACGTCTGCCTATTTCCGTTATATTTCGTTTCGCCATCGATCACTGTGTTTCCGGAGCACCCACAGCGCTGCTCCTCGCGCTATCAGCACTCGGCCAACAGTCGCACACAGTAAAAGTTATGACAACAATAATGCGTTATAAAACACGCGGCGTCAACGAAAAGTCGCTTCAGTACGAGCGAGCAGCCGCAAGGTCAAGTACACATGGACTATTTCGAAAACAGTCGATCGCCGGCCTGAATCGCGATGTGACATACCCACTAGCAACACAACCAATAAAAAAAAAAACAAAACCAAAAACTTTTATTAAAAAAACAATTTTGACAGTTCTTATTTTTAAACTTGGAACGTCGACGCGTGTGTAACTACACGTGCGGGTAAAATTAAAGCCGAGCTTCGCGCGTCCAGATTTTCACGCACAACGGTTGCGTTCGGAGAAAACGGGAGTTAGTGTGAAAATATATTGTTTTAAATCAAATTAAATTTATTATAAAGTGTCCTGGTTAACACGGAATTCAAGGAGCTTGGAGTAATCGGGCTTTTAGTGAGATACGGAGTAAGTATATTATGTGGAACTTATTCAATTATTTTTAATAGGTTGTTATTTATTTTTATGTGTTCATGGTATTTATCAGATCACGTTATTGAAAAAATGTAATATCATTAGAAGTGAAAAAATAATTAATATTAAATTCTTAAAAAATAAAGTTAAATGCAAAAATCAGCCATAAAATAATTGCATTATATCTGGGAGTGTATGGAATTGTCTGTATTCAATTATTTGTATGTACTACACACAAACTAGACAAATGTCACAACTGATTGTTAGCTACTGTACTAACTGCAAATATTGTGTGCGAGATAATAGGCATGCGAGTGCATTGTCAACTGTATCAACAAAATGCTCTTTATTATATTTTAATAATTAAAACAAAAGAATCGTTAGACAAAACATCTTATAACTAAAGATATTATGACCTACGTCAAGACAAATAGCGGTTATACATACCAGGAGACCAGAATCATGAATGGGTACATCGAAATCGATAGGCAGGTACTATACTCTTTGGCACCGGAAAATTCTATAAATATAACTGGACGTAGATCTCTCGTATAGCGGGAATTTGTAGGAGTGATTTTAGGAAATACGTTTTTGTGATATTTTTAGGCAAAAAAACCCTTCATCACTGAATCTTGTAAAATGTTCAACTGTTTTAATTGATTTCAGTTTTCCTTTTAGCTTTTTCTTTCAATAAATTGTCAACTTTCATTAGGTTTTCACCATCTATACAGATGATATAATGTTTTGATTGCTTCTTACTCTGTAAATGCGAGCCCTTGGTGTCCCAAAATACGAGCCAAGGCTTAGTTTAGGCACCAGGTTTCCATAAATTCACATTATTATATCACATCAATATTTTGAGTTTTAGTCTCCTACTTGCTATTACTTACTTGTTGTTAATTGTAGAAAATAAATAAATATTATTATCATTATTACTATATCATTATAATGGCATTACAATAGAATTTATGATGTCGTAAAATAAATAATGTATGTTTTTTGCATTGATCTCAACGTGTGTATTGTATGCACATGTGTAAGTGGAGTACATAATTATGCCCTACATTTCGAATGATAAGAAAAAAAACAGTAATGAAAACTTTTCTGTCCATTTTTTTCTTGATATTCCTGACAAGTGTCGTCAAAAAATAGTAGGTCTGTTTCGACATTTGAAGAAATTGCATGCTAGGTACTAAAAATAAGGGCAAAAAGAATACTGGCTATTTCGCATCTTATTGTCTAACGCTAATTTAATGGAAGAAAAGTCATTGCTGATTTAAGCTCGCCTTTGTACATGAACTATCTTTAAAACCAAGTTGTATGTGTTGTTTTTGTGTACAATAAAGAATTAATTCATGAGTCCCTGACCGGTCTCATGGGACCGCGCTGTTATTGTCTTACTATTGTGTCTCGTTTTGCGGGTATTGATAGGTTAAGAATTTAAGATGGAATATAGGTATTGAGACTACTCTTCCTAAATAGTAGCATGGAATTTCTTGAAATGTCAAAACGGGCCTATAATTTTTGACAACATTAAATAAAAATAAATGTCATGATGTTCAAAGCCTGTACTAGGAGTACAGTAGTTGGAAGAGTGTGTGAAGCAATTTCATTTGGGACGATTCATCACGCAGCGCGCACCAGTCACGCCTACTTGATCAGACGACGATAAACAACCATTTGCATTTATTATTATTGTTTTTATTACATTTCTGCTTTAATATAATAATTTTTGACGTATGTTTCCGTGTTGTGCGTGTATTCTGATAGGTAGTACTAACTCAAATATAAAAATATTTTGTACTGCGTGTGAAAATTGCATATTTATAGAACACGTTTAAAACTAAGCGCATTTATTTGCTTCTTGACATATAAAACCATTTTTCAATGTGTAAGGATTTTTTGTTAATGTTATCCTACACTTGGAATCACCCCAGAATGGTGGGTGCGTTAACAAACTTGTAAATTCATATACACAATACACCCAGATATAATGTACGAAACAAGTATCTGTAAACCATACAAATATTTGTTTCGTGCGGGAATCGAACCCGTGATACGCAGAGCAACAGCCAATCGCTTTACCACTGCGCCCTTAAAATCTAACTTAGGCACCATTCTTCCGTAATAAAATAGTAATAATTATTTATTATCATGCTTACATACATCATAATTATAAATGTTATATCCTATCATTTAGTATCTCAACACAAATCAGTTCCGATCTTTCCTACTTAACACTACCGATAAATATCTGCAATAATTATTTGCTATAAATATTATTAATATATTTGCATGCACCTTATGGTTTCCTGGTACACCAGTGTGGGGTCGATAGAAAGTTGATAGACATTTAAATAGTAAAGTTATAAAAAAACAATAACGTAATTATTATTAATGAGTATATAGATTGTGAGTAAGACAAATTAATATAATAAACTAGAAGCATTCGAAACTTCTAAGAAAACTGCACCTAAACTGATATAATCTACTACTAAACTGCTGCTTTTTATCAGTTTTGATCTCGTAGAAAAACTTATTACACGATTGATGATTTTCTTACTCACGGTTCACTAATTGATTGAAAGAGTGTATCTCTGATTGACATAGACATTATTGTGATCCTAGATAGTCGATGTTAATTATAGTTTTTTTCTTTTATTCTTTATACTGCTTGACTTGGTTACCTGAAATACAGGCCCCTAAAGTCTAGCTTAGGCGCTAGTCTTACACAAAAAACTAGGATATTGTCATAGTTAAATTATTTATTAGCATGTATGCATACATTACACACACGTTATATTCTATCATTTAGTACCCAGTCAGTTCCGATCTTTCCTACTTAAACATTTGCATTAAATTAATTGATCGCAATAAATTACCTCCATGCACTTTATGTTTTCCTGGTACAGTAGTGTGGGGGTCGATAGAAAGTTGATATAGTTACATCTAGTTAGTAAAGATACATAATTATTATTATCATTGAGTACATCGCTTATAAGATATATGGTGAGTAACATATAACAGTATTGATAATT
The DNA here is from genome assembly GCA_030763345.1 of Mythimna separata. NCBI lineage: Eukaryota > Metazoa > Arthropoda > Insecta > Lepidoptera > Noctuidae > Mythimna > Mythimna separata. Next base: position 21,276,248 of record CM061174.1, read on the forward strand.
ATGTTAATAGGATAAATTAGAGCATTAGATACTTCTAAGAATACTGCTCTTAAATGATTAGCGTATATCTGCACATTTATTTGAGTTCAAGAATTAGATCAGAATAAATTACAATCAGACGAGAAGACCGTAGCTGGCAAATTATTCTAGTTCTTCGATGTACGCGGTATAAGGGTTTCAACAACGTAAGGGCGGATACTCACCATGTGTCAGGTTATCCGATGGTACAAAGGTAATGACGGACTAAAGTCCTGTCCGATGGTATAATTTCCGCGCACATTCTCCGAAATAATAAACTATAATCTTTATCTTCGGTGAGATAAACAGTGTTTACAGTGAACAAGTCCTTCCCATTGTTTCGAAGGTGCCTTTTAATATTACAGACAGTTTATTGATTTAATCCAGGCACATTGGCTTCGGCCCAAATTCAATCCGGAAAAATAATGTATGATCAAAAGAATTAAGACGATTCAATCTGTAGATATTATTTATCTATTAGTTGTTACTAACTGGGATAGCATAAGCACTATATTGGCATACCAGCTAACATTATGAAATAAATAAAAATAAATGTTAATGCTTCAATATTCTCATTAAAATTTTGATTCACTACGGAAAAATGACTGAAAGAATAATGTGATATAACGTCAGATAAATAACAAACGAGATGTTTTTATTTCTTCATAGTGTTACCATGTAATGATTAAATGGCAGTAGTGCTTGACTGCGATCCCACCTGATGGTAAGCATTGATGCAATCGTTGATGGTGACGCGCACTAGTTTATTTCTTTATGTTACATCTTTAACAATACGTTAGTATATCAAGTCTTTTTAAAGGTTGAACAATAGCTATTTATTTACAGCAATAAAAGTCGAAATAATTTAGTAAAATAACGTCAAATTGTGGCCGATACTGACGCAATTTAAATACCTAACTTATTTTTGTCGACGTAGTTCTATGGTGGTAGACGCTTTTTTTAAAGTGGGAATTCATCAAAATGGCTTTTCCTGCTCTGGGCGTGTCAGACTTCAACTCACTAAAAGCCACTCCAGTTCCTTCTCTGCCTACATTCCAGGGTTCCAGCCTGTTCCAGGGTTCTCTTTCGTTCAATCCAGGGCCCCAGTAGGCTTCGAAATGCAATTGACTGCTGATATAGACAACAACATCACTTAGATACGTAGACGATGTTTTACTAATATTCTTGCGATAATGTAGGCGCAGCATAAGTTGCTCAACGATTTGATATAGGTACAACACAAAGCATGCATATTCGGGTAGACCGCATAAGGTACTCAAACTGTTAAACAAATAACAATTTTTTTCTTTGAGGACAAAGCAGCCATCTCTTTATAGTACACAAATGCGTGACACTATGTTTAATCGGTCAAATAATGACTCATCCAGGCCAAACAATACCTATTATAGTAACAGATACGAATGTGGTCCAAATCACACGTAAAACGTGCAAGCATCCGTTATCTATCAAATTACAGAATTGATTGGATCGAAGCCTAAATAGGACAATGCTTGTACCCCAGATTCCGTCTAACAATAACGTCATTTTTCTGCAAAACTTGTGATTATAGGCTATTATAGGCTATTGAAGGCCTATTGACCTATAGGTCAGTGAGGCCAAAAACTGTACATAGTGTGCCCACTCCGGTCGCAGAGTAACCCCGGCTGTTTGCAGTTTTCTAAATAATATTTACTGTTATAAGTCGAACAATGGAGACTGGGAATTATTAGTCACTACTCAGCTGATCTTTTTATACAGTACACCGTTGTATTTTGATAAACATCATCTTTTAAGTACAACAATATTTATCATTCTTTTGTCATAATCCATACTAATATAAATCCTATAGACAATGCTCTAGCAATTACGATACTTTTTAACCCAAGAGTATGTTCTCTTCGGATAGTTTTCTTTACCCTGTTTGGCGAATTCGCTGACTGAAGGTTTGACGATTGCACTTATTATTTATTTATTTATTAATGCGACTATCTTACTTATTACTTAGTACAATAATTTATAATCTTCATGTTTAGGAATCGCTCATGTAAATTCAAAGAAAACTATTATTTTCAGCAGGTTTCAGAAAACAATAAAAATAAGTGATTGACATGACATTACACATGCACTGTTTAATGTTTATTTAATTTTAATGTATTTAAAGTTAAACATTTAGTTAGTCCAGCGCTGATACGACATGTCCGGCTGAATCACCTGTCTATAACGCATTGTGTTATTTTACACTGTTATCTATATATTTTATAATAACATAAACACTTGTCACAATCGTTAGAAATACTTGAACGCTGAAGATTCTAAGAAAATCTGATATTTAACAAAAAAAAGTCCCGTGACAATGTATTGCATTGTTCTTTTAGAGTTAGCACGTATGTATCTCGATTATTCGACTCGGTATCGAGTATTCACTGACAAGGCAATCATCGATATTGAATGTCAAGGAACAAATGTGTTGAACTAATGAACATTTTGGATATGATCAAAAGAAGTCAAGTATCAGCGTTATAATGTTCCCACTACTGGGACTCAGGCAGCCTCTCTAGGAGTGGGAATAGGCCGTAATCCGCTAAGCGGGCCCAGTGCGGGTTGGTGGATGAAAAGAAGATAAAAATTTTAAACACTTCTTGCTTTCTGAAAAATTTCGTTTCATGATCTAAAATAATAACCTTTCGCTAGTATTGTAAGTTGAGCTCATAGATAGTTGAGCTAGACATTTTCTGCACGAAGAGAGAGCCCAGCAGTGGGTAAAGTCAATGCTGATGCGTTATAAACATAAAACGATTTTTATATGCCGTTGCTTTGACGTATTATGGAGCCCGGCCATCAATGCCCAATTTAACTATAAATAAGTTTCTATAAATACCAGCGTTCTAGAATAGTTTTGTGACTCAATATATTCAACAGTATCTGTATGTATGTGATGGCGAAATACGAATATCAATTTACTAAATCTTGAAGGATAACATTATCTCAGCAATTTTCACTTTTTGTCGCAGTTTTTTCTGATACCATGAAATCAAGAGCGTAAAAATAATGGCAATATCCTCTCGTTCATAATTTTATGATTCGCCTTGATCGTGCTACTGATAGTAATATTTTGACGAGATAAAAATAGATAATTAGATCAGTATATTGAGGTGTTTGGTTACGCATGGCCTAGATTGATTTTTTAGCATTATCGGCCTAATAATGTTCCCACTGCTGGGACTCCTTTCTTGGAGAGAGAATGGGCCTTAATCCACCGCGCGGGCCCATTGCGAATTGGTGGATGTCACATGTCTTCGAATTTTTGGTTCTAGAACATGCCGATTTCCTCACGATGTTTTCCTTTATCGTTTTGAGAGCAGTGGTGATGAAAATAAATTACACAAAGTAATACGCCCGATCGGGTTTGAACCCGCGACCTACAACTTGCAAATTGGGGCAGTTACTACTGGGCCACCACTGCTCTCTAAGATAAAAAAATCTAGTTAAGTAATACGAGTTCCATCCCACGTTTGTTACACATATCGATAATCGAGAAAAGCAATCTGAATCCGATCTAAAATCGATCGTAGAATGATTGATTCGCGCGTTGTTTACTTGTGACGTACCGACACACACCGTTATATAGGAGACGTACTTGTGACATAATCATCATTTCTAATAAGATAGGAAGTTTCTCTCTGTGCGCTCGCGCCGTTCGACAATCTTATCAAAAAGAATACAATAGTAAGAAAATTTCCTTTCGAATAGTTTTTAGTGATGAATGGTGTAATATTTAAAGTGCGCGTGTAGTTATAAATATGTGAAGTTCAAGTTTTAATTAGTTATTTGATAATGAAAGACTAGATCTAGTGTTTGTGTGAACATACATAGTTTTATCAATGGGGTAAGAATTTTTTCAATACACTTGCTCATAAAGTGGCTGTTATTGCACTGCACTTAGGTATATAAAGGGGCTAACGAGCCCCTTTATATACACAGTTTGGTAACGACCAAACTGTGACATTTTGATTACTATTATGCACATGTGCGGTAATGTAGTTAGAACCTTTTTGTTTAACCTCTTTTTTGTCAAAAAAAGTTTTAAGACAAAAAGAATAAAATTTGTTATTGCGTTCAATAGCATAAATTAGTGTTTTACTTACTTATTTCATGCAATTTCGTGTCTAAATAAACTGTTTAAAATTTTACATATTTAATAAAATAAATCTTTCATCAAATTGGTACCTATTTTCTGTTTATATGCAACCTCATTCTTATTTTTTCTAAACCAACAGCTAGAGTAGCTAGTCTATGGCCGCCATTTTTCGCGCATGCGCGCGTTTAAGAAAAGTCAATTTTTTAGCCGCCATATTTAAAAATAAAATACAGATTTTACAAAAATGTCTTCAACAACTATTTATGAGGAAAATAATTTGTGCTGTACGCCTTCAAGTAGAAAATCTATGTTATGGGACCACTATACAGTCAAAATAGTTAATTATAACTTTACTGACTGCACATTTACGAACCGTTTCTTTAAATAAACTTTTCATATACCTACTAAATAAAGTTGATTTTTAATTTATTTTCTTCACAAGTGTGTCGAAAAACATCGTATGATACACGTGAGTAATTGGTCATTATCGTTTGGTCATTATCGTTCTTGGCTCTCTTAAGACCCTCGCCATGGCTGGCTCGGGTCTTAATACCACCGCGACGATAATGACCCACATTACACACTTGTATCATAATGTACTATTCTAGTTTATTGTTACAAACTAATCGCCCATTATAAGTATTCTTCTTTATATAAAAATATGGATTATTTTACGAGCATGAGGTAAATAAAAGATTGCTGCTTGGACGTGGGGTGACGGCTATGGACGTGTCATTTATTTTAGAACAAAGACTTATGATTTTGTACCTAAATATAATTATTATTATGACGCTTCAGTTATTATGAACGCCTGGTACCATACGCGTAAAGCGTTGTAATAGAAATATCAAAATAAACTGTTTCCCGGCAAATGTACGGAATAAATTCTTGTAAGTATATATGTTTGTATACATTAGTGATGAATTCGGTGGTCTATTTCATCTATTGTTGCCCAACAATGATATACGGGTGCGGTAAACTAAATACAAGTAGGTAGTACAACCTAGTCGTTTACAACATACATTTCGGAGAATGAAACAGTTCGGGACAAAAAAGGTTATTAGTACAGGTTATTTAGTTAAACTAAATTTTGTACTTTCTGGGTACATTAGTATTGTATCTAAACAAAATGTAAGTACAAGTTCAGCAATTACAATACGATTGTAATATCTGAATAAAAACGTGCTATTCACGTTTATTATAAGGAATTATAATTTTTCTATATACATATAAATGATTTATTACAAAATGTCACATTTTCAGTAACGTTTTTGCGTCCTATTCGTCATTAGAGAACACATTATATCGCGTAAACTGCGCACTATACAAAGGTACATGAAAAATACTATCAATGATCATAATTTTAAAGGTTATTGTATTTTAGGGTTATTGTAAAATCGTCACATTTGCGATTAGTCACACTACGCCGGCGAAAGAAAATGAACGAAAAAGTGACGAGTTTACAATAACCCCTTTTAAGTAATTAGGTAAATACCTACTTAGGTAAATACTTACTTACGCCTATTTTTAATAAGCTATCTATCTAAAGTTGCAGCTACTAAAGATAAACAAATCTACCCTTTTGCCCTTACTTGTTTTCCTATAACCTACGACAGATAGCATTTCCTATCAAAAGTTGTGACATTGACAGCTAGAATCTTATTGTTTATCGGAGATAGCTATCTATTTATGAACTGCGGTAGGTTATTAAAAACGGGCGTTAATCGTCTAATCTCGGAAGTGACCGCTATAATCAACGGGTTCATATCAACAAATAAACAAAACCATTCTTGTTTAGTGTTTTAAGAACTCACCCTAGATAACCCAAAGACGCAATTAAAAATGTTTATCATAATAAATTTCCTTGGAACTTCTTCGCATACATTTCATAAACCTACTTTAAATGCGAAAATAACTCTGTCGGTCTGTCTATCTATAATCATGTTGTGTCTTTTTAATATCTTGACAGAGCGGTATAAAACGTACCACAGGGTAAATCTCTGTCCTAGAATATCACAGACGCTACTTTTTATCTTGGGAGTAATTTCCCTTGAGATATTTTTAGACCTTCACCCGGGCAAAGCCACTGGCAGAAGCTAGCTTCTTAAAAATGATTTTTGGCATAAAGCTCCGCTTTAACCTAATAAGGATTCCCCTTATTCCCCCCTACCTCCGATGATCTTCCATATATTTTACCGTTTATGTTACGATTAGATACCAGGATCACATGACGCAACAGAAGTTCCCTAACAAAGGTGTGTGTATTGTTGCAGGGGCGCTCGCGGAGCGCGCGCGGCGGCGGGCGCGGGCGCGGCGTGTTGGGGCGAGCGGCGCGGGCGCAACATGCTTTCCAGCATCAAGGGCTTCTGGAAGGTGTGCCGCTATGGCGACCTTTACATGGTAAACACACTTTTAGCTACGTTATTTACTAGGGCTTGTTTCACAATGTCGGAATAGCCACTACTTCCTGAAAAAATTAAAAAATCGAACAGAATTTCTATGAAATTATCTGCCAAGTAAGATATCGGAAACTTAATCATAGGTGGTAAAACTGGCCCTAAGGGTAAGCTCTTACAACCATGATTCCATTGGTAAAAAGGGGACAGTAATGTATGTGTCATCTGTCGTCTGTCATGATGTCCTAGTAGGTCTCCACGTCTAGATAAAGCCAGTCAGACAGCAAATACATAGTTGGTTGTCGAAAACTACGCGATATTTCAGTAGCGCATGTCTATTCTAAACAAAACTGTCTTTACGACAATCGCGTTATCTTTGATAATGACATTTTGTCTACTAGAACATTGATAATTTCATAAGAAATTAAGTACTGTTGAGAGCTGTTGAGTGTTGAAGAACGTTACTATCACTTTCTACAGTACGCTTGTTTATTACATTCTGTCTCATAGTATTGACAATCAAATAAAAAAACTGACTGACATATCAACGCACAGCCGAAATTACTGGAACTAGGAGCGTGTTTTGCGCAGTTTCCTTTTTCGACGTAGCCAAACACTAAGAAGGGAGGATTTTCCAAATTTATCCTCTGGGTGGATGAAACAGAGGTCAATTTGTAAGGAGAAACCTACATTGACGCGGGCAAAGCCACTTATGAAAGCTAGTGTGACTATATACCTACTCAACGATAACAGTTATTGGAAAATATTCGTATTATCTTTTATAGAAAAATAACAGAGCAACGTGTCATTGTACTCATTGTAATGGATCCCGCATCGCTGTCAATTAGACGAGCGACCGTATCAATTGCACTTTTTATTCATCTCTCAGGACTGAGGCACATATTTATATAAAAAATATGCAAGTTTAATGTTTCTCCGTGCTGGCTTTATGTCTCGATCTTGGCCTTATCCCCAGGGTCCTTTAATCGATATCTGAAAGTGTGCAGTCGTGATGACCGGCTACATCTTGATATCCTTTCAAATATCATGTTCTAGTTTCTTTTTACGTCCATGTCAAGGGCAAGGTGAGATAAATTTATTTGAAAAATAAAAAACGGAATTTTGCAATTCTTTAGCAATTGGGTTTGGCAAGAACAATCGTAAAAGGCAATTAAATAATTCAAACGCCCACCAATGTCGTGTGTATTGCGATTGCGACGTTTTTTCACTTAACGTTTAGTAATACTCTGATCAAACAATTATTATAGTGTGAATACAATTTATTAACCGATCATTGTACGACAACTGTCAGTCAAGATTTTAATTAAGATAAATGTTGCAGATTAAAGAATGACAAATGAATTATTGTAATAATATATTCATTTCATGACACCTACATCTATTAGTTTATAGTTCAAGTTTTTTGCTCATCGCGCAATATTTATTTGTCTGTTAAATGAGTTCACATTAATTGGCACACTGAAATTTTATCCTTACTAGGTCAACAGGGAAATATCGAAATTTTACAAAACGGACCAACATGATAATCGTTGTGGTCTTTGCGGAAATCCGGACCGGTTCTCTTGCGGAACTATAATAAACTTAATAAACTTTTGAGATAATAATAGCGACAGAATTAACTCTAGATTAATTTCGGATAGGAGTACCAGGAAGTTATGAGTACGAAGGAGTTCGTTTTCACGCTTTGCATAGTGTTAGATCATCGGCCCACGACGACTAACGTCATCTCAGGTAACAGAACAACCAGATCCTCACGAGACTTGAAGATAACGTGAACAAAACTGGTTATACACACATGTTCTAGATGATCGAATTAGTGACCAACTATAAATAAAAGTTCTAAATCTGTTGTTATGTAAGAGATTATAAACTTGTTTGGTTACTTATTATTTACTTACACAGTTAAGAGTTGAATAGTTTGCAATTTACACGCGATTTAAACGATGAGATTTTCGAAAGGCAAATAAATATATCTGACGAAACCTACACTATTTTTTCAGTATTCGCTAAAACTTTTCGATCGGGAAAAGTATCTGATAATGTCGGCTTAGTAATTGGTACTACTATTTCTACAGCAAATAAAGAAAAATAATTCTATAACCCAAACTCGACAAGTGACAAAGCATAAACAGATTGAAATTACATACGCTTTTTTATAAACACAACGATATTTTTTGCAGACTTCACTAAGAAACTAAGCGAACAACGTGGGGTATCTACTATGGACCAATTTAGGCCAAATATGTTCTAGACCTTTCTAAATAATTTAGCTTTTAAATTACAGTTTGATTGAGGGGATCAGTTAGAAAACTTTGTACATTAATAATTTAATCACCATGTGTTGTAATGTTTGTTTTTGTGTACAATAAAGAATTAAGAATTAAGAATGAATAAGAGTACAAAATATATTTAATGGACGGGCGAGTTACTCGGGATTATGTAGCACCGCGCCACTTCTGTTTTCCTGGTAAAAAAATCTAGGAAGCAGTGTACAATACTACTTCTTTATTGTCCTAAAAATACAAATAATCTAAAAGTAAAATATAAACAGTAAGATTCCGTCAGAGAAAGAAACAGTAAGAGATCGTCGGATTAAGGTTATTTCATTCCAAAAGACCCGGCTGAAATAAGTGACAAAGAGCCAATATTTTGGGAGCTGTCTTCTGTGCCTTCATTCAAGTGCTGCTAATCAGCCTAATTCCAAAAAAAATTGGTCCATTTTGAGCTTCGTCACCTACTAACGAACACACAAAAAACAATTTCCTGTATTTAAACAAGAAATTACGGTAGCCAAAAAATGCTCACGATGTTGCATACCAGGTTAGCATAAGATATAAGTACATCATAATAGCAGATGCTAACATTGTGTTACATAAGAGTTTGGCCATGAGGCGCGGCGGTCAAACTTGGCCGCGACGCGTTCAAGTTCAATAACACGCTTCGTGAATGACCGACAATGGCCGACAACAAATTATTCGATAATTATGCACTATTAACTACGAGTGACGTCATAATAGATGGCTAATGGGCTGCTTAACTTAATGAGGTGCATAAGTGGGCTTAATTTTTTTATCCGTTTGAGAAAAATGCAGTTTTTAAAAATGATTCTTTTATAGTTGCTTTTCTGAAAATGATTTCGTTTGGAGTCTAATACAGTAGATTGCGTAAATTGTACAAAAAACTGTTTTGTTAGCTTCCTGTTATCAAAAATAGTAACGGAAAAACTATATTTGCTCCACTTCCTAATAGCGAGATAGATGGACATATTTATATAGATATAAATATGCGTTTATGTAGTACATACCAGTTCGTATGTAATCAACAAAACGTCAATGCAAGTCAGCGATAATCAAGGTGAATTAAATCTGTCTTATTATTTAATTGACTAAACGGAAGCGGAAGGAAAAGAGCGACTTTTTAATTTTTATGCTACATCAGAAACTGTATGTTGGTAGAACCAACGAGAAATGTCTGGGTTGAATATGTTATGAAGAAATTAAATAAAAAACTAAACGTACTGTTTGCATAAAGAAACATTTTTGTTAATTCAGATGGTGCAATATTTTCCTTTTGTTAACATAGTTGGGAAGAATGTAGGCAAATGATCATTATTATTAATGTTTGCATATTCGCTAATGGTGTTATTGTTCAGACATCATATTTCATAATTATTAATACTACCTAGGTATTTGCTTCATTATTTTTTTCTTTTGTACTTTTAGCATAATTTAATTTATTTAATCATAGGAGAACCAATATAGCTGTAAGTGCTATAACAAATGGATAACAATTGCTTATGAGAAAATAGTAGAAAACTTACGATCATTCACAAGCAAGGTTAAAAAAAATCAATTAGGTACCTACAATTGGAACTATGCACTTTAAAAAAAGTCAGCCACTGAGTTTGTACAGAATAAGGTATTGATAGTAAATGGGGAAATGAGAATTCTTTACAAAGAATTACTCAAATGTATCAAGTGTCTCACAACAATACAATTTTTGTAAAGAATGTAGTTTTTAACTAAGACTACTGTTCGTCACAGTAAGCGCACAGCGTCTACTTTATATTTATATACTGGGTGTAAGGGACAGCCCTCCACAAATTTTATGGGCTTGCACAGTTGACAAATCTGAACATCCTCCAACAATTTTTTTTTTCAGGAAACGAAAAAAATTTCAGCCTCACCATACAAAATTGTAAATTTTATCGGACAGTTTGTATGGGGAGGTCAATTTTTTTTTTCGTTTCCTGAAAAATATTTTTGTGGGAAGATTTTCAGATTCGTCTACTGAGCGAGCTCTTAAAGTTTGTGGAGGGCTGTCCTTTAAACCCTTTATATACCTATGTGTCAAAAAAAAAACATTTTACTTTTTTGTTACTTTTTCTTTATGAGCATACCTACTCGAACCTACCACTAATCTATTAATATGAAAATTTGTTTAAAAATTTCGTTACGATCGATAAATCAAAATGTTGACAAAGGTCTGACCATCAATCTTTTACTACTTTTTATTTGATTTATTGAAAACGATATGTTTGAATTGGTTTTTAAATTGTCTACCAATTATTCACAGACATGGTCTATTTATTTACTGGGGCCATTATTGCCATTATAATATGTATCAAACTGTTTTATCCACCGCTAGCAGAACATGATTGCCTAGTACTATTATCTAGATATTCGCATAGTAAAGTTTTTTTTTCAAAATTGACAAAATAAAGAGTTTAAAATGCATTTTCAATACACCTCCTTAAAAACTGACTCTTATCGCACTACAATTAGGTTCAACATGCCATAAATCCATATCACTCACGTGCTTTTTTTAATTTATCAGAACTAGGGATTTTTTCTTTCTGATTTCGTCACGCCAGCGGTACGCAGCGGATATATTTTTAAGGTTTCAATATTTAATGAAAAATTAAATTGTGTTTAGGAACTCAATTAAAAGAATATCATAAATAAATATAACTATTTACACAATAATTTGACCAATGACCAACAAATTATCTACGTTTTAAAATAAAAAAAATGAATCACTTATTTTTAATATTAGGATGCATAGCGGTTTGATACCTTTGCTTCTCCTCAAAAAAAGCGTGGGAAAAAAGTAAACTTTAAATTAAATATTATTATATAATATGTTATTAATTTGTGTCAGTTTAGTGAAAAAAATGACGAATTTGGAAAATAATTCTTGATGCTACTACTTGGTGCTAGATATTGTGGTTGAGGCAGAAAATACTTAACTTTGGAAAATATTTCTTCAGTAAAAAATGAACGAAAATGCGTCGTAACTTTCGAAGAAAGTATTTCTTCGTAAGTGTATTGAAAAACGTTTGTTACACGTGGAAGTTTGTCACCTCGGAAGCAATGACAAAGTTTTTCCACTTCGAACTATCAAAATGTTCTATTTATTAACATTGACATACATTTTCTAATGTCATGGAATGTTGCCAATATTAGTGTTTACGATACAACTTATTAGACACTAAGCCTTCGGAAATAACCTACAAACAAAAACCCGTAGGTTTTTCGCAGTGTTTTATAGGGTCATCTTGATAGGCATTTTACGTTCTAGATCGCTGGGCATTCAATGTCAAAATTAGTTAATTCATTGACCTGCAAACTGTACCTCCTTATTTATCAGGAAATATATAAATGTTTACATTTAGATGAAGTCTAAAGAGTTTTTCAATTGAATTAAATATTTTCATTACAAAACGTTTTGTCCTTGATTAACCAACAAGTTGTGGTTATTATCATAAATTATTCACGCATGTAAAACGGCACGTGGATTAGTTTTTAGCCTCATCGGTGGAGATAGTACAAACAATTAAAGAAAAAAGGTACGTTTTTTTGCTGTATCACGTTGTATGTAGGTAGGTTGTATAAGGAGCTCGTGGCTAGATAATAACAGCCGCACAGGCTTCAAGGTTAAGCAACGCTTGCCAAGGTTAGTCTGTGGATGGGTGACCATCTTAACATAACGAATTTCCTCCGTGCCTCGGATAGTACGTTAAGCCGTAGGTCCCGGCTGTGATTTGTAGATCTTTGGCAGTCGTTACGGATAGTCAAATGCCAGTAAATCTGATTCGTCTTGCCATGAAGTACCATGTTACCCCAGTCAATGGGCTGTGGAGGTCTGGTAGGCAGCCGCTCCTCGTAAAATACTGGTATTCAGCTAAATCAGGCTTGACTGGAAGTCGACCCCAATATAGTTGGGAAAAGGCTAGGCAGATGATGATGAAGTTGTATGTAGGTAAAAATATCATTGGCGACCCGTAATACGTGTCTACGGAATTAAAATTATCAATACAACCCTTTTTATTTTATACATGTCTGTGCATACTTTTATATTTAGTTTGATAATTTATTTAGCTGTTTATGTTTTTTGTGAACTTTTGTAAAAATATTTAAAAATGTAATTGATATGATTAGAAGATAAATAAAGAAAATATTAATAATAATTAGTAGCCGTCAGAAACTTACAAACTATGTTAGTAAGACATCATATTTTTAGTAGACAATATGTCATGCGTCAAAAAAATCTGCTTATTAAAAGCTGTTTATTAGTTTAGTTGTTAGTATCATACGTAGTAAGGATGTAAATAAAAACCCTGACAGTTTGTCTTATCCTATTTTTATATAACCTTTTCATGAAATAAATGGTTATTTCACGAAAAAGTTCGCGGGCTACCTTATCTTTAAGCTCATCCCTTAAGTTTTTTTTTTCAAATAAATCATATTGACTGTTTTCCAGTATATGGACATGACAGACAAAATAAATAATGCGTTTTTTTTATTCATCAAACCAAGGCTAAGGAAACCAGTCCGGTGCTTAATCATAGTCAAAGAATACATTAGTTTTTGCTAACTTGAATCTGTTTTAAACAGCAACACCTGGTCTATATATCTTAGACTTAAATGTCGTTCACTTATTGGGCATACCATTGACAAAAAGCTTAAATCATTAGTGTTTATAGATTATTTCAAAAGACTTTTTGTGAAAATCGATCGTATGAAAAAATAATCATTATAAAAAGTTGATAAATTTTGTTTATTTTTGTTTTGTAATAGGTTTAAAAAAGCAGTCGTACAAATCTATTCTTTTGTCATAAAAAAAAAACAAAGGAAAAAAAATGACAACAATTGTAGGGCGTACAGGAACTACTCAAACCCAAGCCTTTTTGTGTTTAAAAATACTCCTTTACAGTATAGAAAACCTTCCGGTTTTCGCTTTACAAGGCTTTATTTTCGAATATAACTGATATCATAAAAGTGGCATATAACAATTGAGCGCCATATTTTTTAAGCTTGCTAGGAAAATTTATTAATATCAGACATAGCATTAATCTTTTTATTTATAAATTGAACGAAGATCCCTTTTCTGTTAAACAAAAAATTGTCTGAATTTCGGCGGCTTTACCCCACAATATGTCATGTCTTACGGTATTACCGTACCGCACGACATGACAGTATAAAAATAATTAAAGTTAACTAAACGGGCTGTCTCCAAATCGGTTCAATTACGAATTTTTCTACCAGCTTATGCCGTAAAGCTAACTAATGACTCTCATGAGTCGCTGACCGTCCCTGTGTACATGCCAAATTATTTGAAAACGTGGCTATGAATAATAATCGATTATTTTGGTTACACCGCTACTGAAAATAACCCTTTAACGTACGGTACGTAATTGGCTGAAAACGCTGTGCGAACATTAAATCACTTTTAAAACGTTAATGACAGAAATAAACGTGATTTTATTCTAAACGATGGCCAAAATAGAATAAAACGATGATCCAAAATGGCATAGTGATAGATGTATTTGCTTTAGTTTTTAACAATTTAGAAGAAACAAATTCAGTAAAACTTTATTTATATTTTTGTTCTCAATAAAGCTTAAAAATAACAAGCTTTTAAATAAATAAAAGCTCGCAATTAGTTCACCAGTACCAGGCACGCATAAGCTTCCAAGAAGTAGCAACTAAAGCTCAGAGTAGTCGGAGTGAAGGCAACACAGTATCGGCACGGTCAAGGTTGCCTACATGCGGGTTACTACTCTACCAGTACCACGGTATCTATGTCCACATCCTTCCGATGTTATGTGAGCCTGGTAAATGTATAGCAAAATTTATTGATTGGAGATTTATTTTTATACAATAATAAATCATTTTTGGTGGTGAAGAATTAAAGGGAAAATACTTTTATAAAAAAATATTTTGAAGTTTTTAAAAGAAAACGTTCAGAATAATCACATAAAATGTTAATATGTGTTGGTTATTCATACTTGCCAGAGAAATTAAACAATATTAAAATGAGTTCAACAGCTGTATTATACAATTTCTAGAATTCACGAGACTAGTCCATTATCTACAATAATATGACATATAGAAAATGTCACCCGATAAAACGGTAGGTGAAAACATACATGGCCTTACGTTCACTCCGCTTGTTTTCGAGTTAAAATTACTGGAAGGGACTTACAGAATTAATGGCATTGGGTCAACTTAGCAGATTTATTTTCATGTTGTTTAAACACTGTTGCACAATATTAACATTTGAAAAAAGCCGTTCTTTTTTGACTATTCCTGATTTTATTACGTATGTAAGCAAAAAAGATAACACGTTTCTATTTGCATCTAATTTTGTTATTATTTAATACTACTTGTTCTCCGTGGTTTTACTCGCGTCTTTGTCTTTGTGTACTACTCTGCTTTCGTGGGTCGTAGCATGGTGTTATTTAGCCTATTATACTATGCACCATGAATCTACATTCCCATACAGATTTTTCCCAATCCATCTGGTAGTTGCAGAGATTAGCGCGTTTGAACAAATAAAAAAACTCTTCCAGTTAATTTAAGAGTATAGTTGTATACATATTGACCTGAAAGGATAGCTAAAAACAAGATTATGTAGCTTTCACAATTTTCTCACAGCTGGGCAAAGACCTCCTCTTTCTCCGCAAACCTCTTTGTCACTGGCAATCTCTGATCAAGTTTGTATGTATATATTTTTTTCAATGAAGCCTCTTCCATTTTTATATATATTTCAATATGGCGGGTTATAAATACAATATAAATGAAGCGTGATCGCCCGCAGAGGCAGTACACACGAGGCATTTAAACTAAAGCCAGTGGGAATGTTCACTGATACGGACAAGCATTTCGATTCCATCGGCGTTTCTCTCACTGTGAGTATATTTTAGACCGAAAAATTGGTTAAAAAAAGTTTCTGATTTGTATTAAGTATTGTCAAAGATGTTTTAGTTCTACAAAAACTAGGCAAGTGCGAGTCGGACTCGCACATAGAGGCAAACTAATTCATGTAAATAATTCAATTTCCGAATAGAGTCTCGAGAATTTCCGAATGGTTTTTTTTTTCTAGTGACGTAGCTTTACAAATTTTCAGACTTTTTCCTTTTTATTTACGGAATCATGAAAAAATAAAATTGCTAGTTTTTCTTTTCAATAAAATTTTGTTTTCAGCATGGTTTACATAATATCAATCTGTACCTATCTCAATAGACACTGTGGTTTCATACTAAATGATGTCTTAAAATAGTACTTTATAGGCTTGTTTATAATGTGACACACACGTGTGTATCACACGTGCACACAAGATAATGATATATGTATCATACATAGGCTTCAGATAGCGGAAAATGTGTGGAAATGCGTGATGAATTGATGATCTATCATTTAACCTATCACATACCCACAAAACGAGACACAATAGTAAAACAATAACACCGCAGTCTCATAGGACCGGTCGGGGATTCATGAATTAACATACCTACAAATTTTCAGCATGTCATTGATCGAGTTACTAAATATAATTATTATTGAGTGAGAATACTTCTAGGCAAGCATGCTCCATCGTCGACCATATCATCCCTTACTATCAGGTGAGATAGTGGTCAAACGCGAAAAATAAACAGTTTTATAACTCAAGTAGGCTAGCGTCCGCTATTTACGAGTATTTAATATATGTAAGAGCATTTTGTATCTCTATATCATTTGTACTGTAATGCCTTGTGTAAATGAAATCGCAATTCGATGCGGGCTTTATACTGTTAGTACGTCTAAGTAATATGTTTGGTATTTATACTATTTATCTCATACTAGCTTAGCTTTTACCCACGACTTTGTCTGCGGATATCGGTTATTGTGGGCATCGAAGTCACTTATAAAGTAGCCTATATCCTTCCTTGGGATTTAAGCTTACTCTGTACTAAATTTCATCAAAATTGGTTCAGTAGTTTAACTGTGAAAGCGTATCAGACCCAGTTACTTTCACATTTTTGTAAAAATGTAGACAGTTTATTTTAATCTTATGAATTAAACATAATGCGAAATTGCCATTCATTGATTATTATATTGGATTTCAACTCCTTATATGGATCAGACTTTGATTGTGCATATTTTTTAAAATCCTTTGAACAAACGTACATAAAGAAAATGTTGCACTTAATTTTCTGATTTACCTACCAGTAATTTTAATAATTGTTGTCACAAAACAAAATTGCGAAAACATCGCGAATCACGCGAAACAATCAGCGAGTATTTAGTTATTTACTGTGATTAGGGTCCGTCCACACAGCCGTGCGCTGGTCGTTAGTACAATCACAAGAATCGTTCGCAGTTATGTTGTTCCGCTAGTTGACTGTCATTTACAGAACACTTACACGCATGTAAAGCCATTTTAATGTACTTTGACATTACAGGGAAAAAATCACAACTTCGCACACGAAAAATGAAAAGAAAAACCGCGTGATTTGTGTAAATGACTGAGAAATAAGTAGAGACATTTAAGTGGCATGAAATTGTTTATGAAATTCGGGAAATTCCTACCTGAAAAATGCATTTTCATATTTTTGTTTAGAATTTTTTTTGTATAATATTTTTACAGACAAAAAGGAATAATATCTCTTTCAAGATTTTCAGTTGGTGTATAATAATCTATTATGAAAGACTAGCTTGTGCCAGTGGCTTTACCTGTGTATAGTTTAATAACATTGCCTATGTTATTCATTGAAATTATAGCTTTCTAATAATGAAGGGGCATTACACAATAAATGGCACTGAAAAGATTTTTTTAAATCAGTCCAGTAGTTTTTGAGATAAATCGTAACATACAAACAAAAAAATTTTTTCCTTTGTACCTATAATATTAGTTTAGATGGCACACCCATACATTTGACATTAGAAACATTACAAAAACTAGTACAAAATAGACTTATTACCCAGATTGGTAGATAATCGACAATTAATAAGTGTAATGAGTGTTCAACTACCAGGCAGACATAAGATTGTAGGTACCGCCTAGTTACGCACGTGGCCGCAGCGGTGGACTATAATTTTCTTTTCAGTGCACGTTTTAAGATAAACATCAGTGTTGACGATTACCTAGTCACTGTTGATGTCGTGTTGCCAACGTTTGGGAATATTTTAATTTGTATAGCTTGTTTTTCTTTGTAATGATGTAAATGCAGCCTTTTTAGACGCTTTGATTGCGTCGCTTTTAAATCAGATCGTTTTGGCAGTATATTTTTATGTGTCTTATTAGTATCTTCCTTTTCACGAATTTCATGGGTATTACAGCCATCAGTTTTCTTTCTGTATGACTCTCGACACCCTTGTTCTCTATTCTGGATAAGCCTTCTTCTTCATCATATCTGACTTCAGAAATCAATTCTTTGTTCTACACACAGTAAAAATCTTCAATCGACAAAAAAGTCCATTATTAATTGCTCCTGCTATGTTATGTTTGCACCACCCTAAGGTCGACTGGTAGAAAATGCGTAAGGCATTAACTCCACCTTTGTAGTGTTTAACTTAGTGCCTAAAGTTTAAATAAACAAAATTTTTGTTTCTTATTTCATTGGTGTAATTGAGTTTTCAGTTTTACAAGCTAAATTACAAAAATTGGTTTGCTTCCTCATCTTCCAATAATCTGTCTTAGGCTCTAATTATTTGATTGCCTGCCATTGCCTCAAATGAGACGGGCTCTGTCCTAAATTCTTTTACAATCGGTAATTTTGCCATTGTCGTCAGATGTCGTTGACCTAAACCGACATTTTCTCAAAAAAATTAAGTGGTATGATCAGATGTGACTAATATGTTTACAGTAGTCGTTAAAGTGGAAATTGTATGAAAACGTGAGAACTGCTATTTTTGAGACCAGCGGATGTTATAAACGATACCTTTTGCGATAATTTGGTATTATTACAGAAGTCGGTAATAAAGTCATAATGATGGTGAGACAAGTAATATGTTGTGTTTAGAACTGCGTAACAACAGTGCAGTTAACACTGACTTGCATGTTGGTTATATGTGTTAATTTTACTTTTCCGTTAATTAGATATGACGCACGTACTAGGCTCATTTATGGTGTCTTAATTAAAACTATCCTTGGTCACTATATTTATATTTGGCACTTTATTGTATAGTTCGTGCTATAAGAGTAGCTGACGACGCTACTGAACTTCCTAAGTTTTTAAATAAACTAGCCATAGACAGTACAATGATCTATCTCGACCTTTCTCAACAGTCCATTGGATACTACGCCGTTAGATTGTTATGAGAGGCATGTATAAAATTCTTATGAACAGACGAGTAATTAAACAAATGTCGCAATTTTCATAATTATGATTAATATGGATAATAATTTCCATTATTATCAATCTGTTTTAATTGAAGAATGATTAAATCTATGTCGTAACTTTCCGCAAACCAGAGTTTTTCTTCGGTGTTTAACTTTTACTTGACCAGGAGTTCATGTATTGCAGGTGTTGGCGGCACTGGCCGCGCAGTCCATCAATATATCGGTGGGCTTCTGCCAAGGCTTCTCAGCGGTGCTGCTACCCCAGTACACACATGAACACCCCACGATCTCGTATGAGCAGAGTTCATGGATCGGTAAGTTATATTTGCATATTCTTCTTCTTCCTGCCCTTACTTCATATTACTTGGTGTTATATTTGCATCTTCTTCTTCCTGCCCTTATCCCATATTATTTGGGGTCGGCGCAACATGTTTTTTTCTTCCATTCTGTCCTGTCACCCGTCATGCTATCATCAACTCCCTTTTCTTTCATATCAGTCCTCACACCATCCATCCATCTTTTTTTTGGTCTCCCTCTTCCTCTCCGTCCCTCCACATGTTGGGGTTATATTTGCATAATAATATATGTATACGTTTTAATTCCCTATTACAAGTAAACCTTTACTTAACTAAGGAACATTGTAGAGACATTGTTACAGTATTTGTAATAATATAAATAATGTTTGTTTACTGAACAAATGCGAAGTATTTATCAAGTGCAGTCAGCGTGATCATCAGAATGGTGATGACGAGTTCGTCTAATTACACAAGCTACGTCCACAGAGATTCGGAGACGTGTGTTAATTATTAGCTGTCTACTTTGTCGACACTATCACATGACATAGGAACAATGCAAACGTCTTCTGTGCAAAGAAAAAGCGCTTACTAAATGATGCAATTGTCTGCAGAGGGCATTTCTATCTTATGTAGTTACTAGCTTTAGTCCGCAGCTTCGCCCGCGTACATAAAATATAACCGTGAACCGATAGAACCGAGTGACATACACTCAGGAATACAGCAGCTTTCTATTGGTGAAAAAAATGTAGTAATCGGACCAGTACTTCCACAGATTACCTCATACAAGCAAAAAAACAAACTTTACCTCTTTATTATATGTGTAGATAAATTAAAACTACATTAACTTTTTATTTATTATACTTTTTATAATGCGCTTAGCTGGGTTTGAACCCGATCTACAACTCTCAAGTCGGGGCCTTTAACACTGGGCCAACACTGGGCCACCACTGCTCGCGAAAAGGTAAAGAAAGCCATCGTTAGGAAACCGACATGTCCTAGAGCCAAACATTCAAAGACATGTGACATCCACCAACCCGGACTGGGCCCGCGTGGACTACGGCCGATTACCCTTCCTAGAGTGGAGGCCTGGGTCCCAGCAGTGGGAACATTATAAGGCTGATGCTATGCTATGTTATCGCGATCTTCAAAAACTAGAGGCTTAGCACCTATCTGCGTAAAAAGACAATATAACAAAGAGATGGAAAGTGATTCTGATGCTAGCGGCCAATGTGAATGGACATTGCTAAAACAATGTTTACGTTTTATTTCGGGAGCGGCGGCCGACGCCAGGGCGACACGTGCGTTAGGCCAACGAGGTCGCTAAAAATACTGCGCCGTCAAAGATCACGTTTTAGTGAAAGTGAGTCGGTATTGGTAGTTCAGTGATTTTCCCAATCTTTTTTTTATATTGATGTAAAATAGTGCTTGACCGCAATCCTGATGGTAAGCAGTGATACAATCGTTGATGCTGAGGCGCTAGTTTATTAAGAACCTATTCACTCTAGCCTTGAAGACACCTAAATTACAATCGGACGGGAAGACCGCAGCAGGCAAACTGTTGCAGTCCTTCGATGTACGCGGTATAAATGACGAATCTACTACAATACAAGAACACATGCAAAAATATGGATGTTCCTCGGATCAAATGACGAAAAACAAACAATGTAACTTTAATAGAAATTGTCAATATAAACAAAGCAACATTTGACATCGCAAATTAAATATTGACGCGAACTGCCGACTGTGAGCAAACGCGATAGCGTAGTCAAACACATCATTTGTACTAGGAGATAAGCAACACGAGGAGGTAGGGTCGTAAGCTGACTGCCTTATGGCGGAGCACGCGCGGTGGCAGGGTATGGGGAGTTATTGTTATGATGTGTTCGAGAAGCTGGGTCTGATAAGGTTAGGGCTTAAAATGAGGTTCGAGATTTAAATATGTTTCGTATAGTAAACGAGGTATCGAGAAGCTTATGGTATCCTGGTTATTGGCATGGAAAAGATGAATAAAGACAAAAGGAGATTAGTAACTGTGCAATGATTTCTTGATATATCGCATCTCATATATTGTGTCTAGTAACTAGACGGTTTTAATAAATTTGACCAGCATCTGGTTCTGATCATAATTGTTTCCGTCTTACAGCAAGTTTGGGTGTGATATCAAACCCCATCGGGGCACTGCTAGGCGGCATGATGGTGGACGCTGTCGGCAGAAGACTCCTGCTGCAATCTATCGTACTGCCCAACCTGGTGGGCTGGCTCGTCATCGCCTTCTCCGAGACCTACATCTTCCTATGCATTGGAAGGTTCATCACTGGATTTACCATCGGTAAGCAGATCCAACCATATTTATGTACTAGCTTTTGCCCGCGACTTCGTTCGCGTGGAATAGTGACTTCCGGCAGATTTTTACGGCTTTAACGATTAACGGCTTTAATGTCATTCCGTCCTAAATAGGTTACTTGTAACCCTGTGCCGTTACATAGCCTTGGTGGATCTAGGTTTCTCATAAGCATCACAGGAACTCCAACTTTCAGCCTCAACTTGTGAGAAGGCACTCCTGATAACTCTAAGGAGTTGAGAAACTCTGTTGGGTAAGATGTCACTTGCTCGGCATCCACGACGTTTTCTACTGATAGATACTCGATGACATCTCCCTCTACGTCAGACATAATTTCGATGGTCCCTAAGTATCGAATCAATAAAATAGCAATTTTTATTATGACTGTTTTGAGCTCTTTTTAAAGGATGTTTTTTAATACAACTTCAAATATCGGGAAACTTAAGAATTTTTCTAATTTTTGAAGTTGTATTAAAAAAAACATCCTTTTAAAAAGAGCTCAAAACAGTCATAATAAAAAATTGCTATTTTGTTGATTCGATACTTTACTTAGGGACCATCGATTTGGTCATTTATCCGGCCTACTATTTCATTTGTTGGCGCCAATATCACCCTTTCGCATAACCATTCCCGATTTACGATATTAGCGCGTAAATCCGGATAGACACTATTTTTTAAATTGTATGTGCTATCCAAAATTTGGCATAATTCGCTGCTCAGCGTGATCATACTCTCGGAGTCGGTAGGCATGCGATCCTCGCCGATCTTCAGAAGAGCAGCAACATACTGCCCGGCTTGACAATCATTATGGAGTTCGCATATTCGTCGACAGTGAAACCTTTTTCACATGTGTCCATAGCACAGATGCTTTTAAACAGGCATTGATTTCATCTGCCGGTGTGCCCCTTGCTATAACCGGCAGGGTCTGCCGGAAGTCACCGGCCAATAGAACCACCATTCTTCCCATAATACCTTGATTGTTTTTAATGTCTTTCATCGTGCGATGAAGTGCTTCGATTGTTATTTTTTTACTGGACATCGTACGTTCATCCCAAACTAAAAGTTGTATTATATTATATTTTCATACCTTTTTACTATTTATTTACATTTTTCCGATGGATTTTCAGTACTGAATTGATGCCGACTCTTGACCAATAGATGGCGCTGTATGTCCGGAATAAATTTTATTTTTTATCTTGCTTTTTATTTTATTTTTTGTAATAAAAACTATCCTATGTCCATTCTCAAGTTCCAAACTATGTCTGTACCAAATTTCACACAAATCGGTTCAGTAGTTTAGGAGTGAAGCAAAGACAGACAGACAGACAGACAGAGTTACTTTCGCATTTATAATATTAGTTTGGATTTTCTTGATTCTGAGTGACGTTCTTCTTCAATGCGAAGAAAATATTCTCAATCAAATTGCCGTCAGAGTATATTACATTTTAGATTTGTCACACACCTGATGCGTCACGAAACTCATCGGAATAAATTCTTAAACATGAATAAATAGCTAGTAGAAGCTTATCTCAAACTGAAATGACGAAAGTCAACGACTGGTGAAAATTGTGTGACTCACTAATTGAATCCAGACAAACGAACCGTAGCCACTCTTCACACTTTAACAGCGTGCCTAACGAGATTAACTGTTCGCCTTGCAGGCATGTCAACGGTCTCCTACATCTACGTGGCAGAGATTACGACACCGGAGAAACGAGGCGTGCTTAGCGCCTTAGGACCTGGCCTGGTGTCCACCGGCATCTTCATCGTCTACTCACTAGGAGCCTTCATACACTGGAGGAAAGTCGCAGCCATCTGTGCAGGAGTTTCCCTCCTCACACCGTTCTTAATGTACTTCGTCCCTGAATCTCCCCTCTGGCTAGCCTCCAAAGGACAGATGAAAGAAGCCTACAACGCAATGTTCTGGCTCCGACAGAACAACAGCACCGCACAACAAGAGCTCATGGAGTTTAACAAAGATAGAAAAGTAGGAGAGACGATGACCTTCACGCAGAAACTCAGCCTTTTCAAGAGGAGGAGCGTCGTCAAGCCGTTCCTTCTACTCATCATCTTCTTTATATTCCAAGAGATGTCGGGTATCTACGTCATCTTGTACTACGCTGTGGACTTCTTCAAGTCTGTGGGCACCAGTGTCAACGAGTTCACGGCTTCTATAGTAGTCGGTGGCGTGCGAGTGTTCATGGGGGCTGTGGGGGCGTGTCTGATCAACAGCTTCAGAAGGAAAACCCTGGCGGCTACTTCAGGACTGTTGCTTGGCGTAGCCATGCTTGGCGCTGCCGTCTGCGACAGTCTGAACGGACCTCCTTTAGTTAAGCTAGCCTGTGTATTACTGCACGTGTCTTTCAGTATGGTAGGATTCTTACAGTTGCCGTGGATAATGTCCGGGGAGCTGTACCCTCACGACATTAGAGGAGTCATGTCCGGCGCCACGTCGTGCTGCGCATACGTTCTCATCTTCTTCAACATTAAGACATACCCACAGTTAGAGAACATGATAACTAGTAACGGCACGTTGTACCTCTTCGGGTTCTGTGCGCTCCTGGGAGCTGCGTACTGTTACTTCTTCCTACCAGAAACCAAAGGCAAAACTTTGACTGAAATTATGAGGCAATTTGATGATGAGAAGAAAGAGGTTGATCCAGAAGTAGGATATAAGGCGGAAAAGCCAATTACGATAGAAGGTAAACCAGTACAAAGGCGACACAGCGCCGGGGCTACAGTCTCGTTAGAAAAGAATTGGACGCAAGACGAATGCAAGAAGACGTCAGACCACCGCGAGTAATCTCCGCCGTCGTATGCTAGCCTAGTACTTTTAGTTATAAATAATAAGTTACCAATGAATTTGTATAGTTAACTATTTTTAATATTATATTATTGTTTGTGAAGTTTTGTGATCAGTATTAATTAGGGCGATTTTTGACGTTTTGATGATGTTACATTCCACTAGTGATAAATAATTTTAATACAAGGTGACGACATAGGTATTTAAAGTTTTGCCTAGTTTTAAGTACAAATATTGGTGTAACAAAATCGAGGCACTGAAGTGATTAATAAAGTAACTACTATTTTTATACCGAGTAGAATATTCTTATAGGTTATTTAATTTAATTCTCATAGAAGATCTAGGCGTACCTATGATATTTAAGAGCAAGAGCTGAGCTATACAGGGTGCATGTATGTGTTTTTAATATAACAATAGGGAGAACTTACATAATATAAATGAAAGATAAATGCTGTGATGAAGTCTGAATAAAGAAGTGAGTTGTTTACAGTTTTTTGTTTCATTTCAATAAGTATTGACCTGGATGCGATGTAATGAGATAAGATATCCAATGAAGAAATGCAACGTTCAAGTGCATAGATATTATTTAGAGTGAGTAAACATACGTAAGAGACCATCTCTTTCTTATGTTGACATTGTAGATGGCAAGATAATAAATAGTAAACCTTTGTTTATTTGTAGTAATTAAATACTCATAAACAACAACAATTGATTGTAAAAAAAGGCTATTTCTGTCAGTTGCTGGTTGTCTTTCGGATCGATAATAATAATGCATAACGTCAGTACTATAATAGTGATAACGTGTAATAATATGGAGAATTAAATTATAAATACTATACTTACACATTTACTAAAAAGTGCTTCATAAGAATCTAACTTTTTTTTTTAAACTTATAGGTTAACTTCATGTAAAACACAGTATAATCAGCGCCATCTATGCTCCACATAGGAAACACCAATCGAGTTTTTTTCAACTAGTAGATGGAACGCTACATCAAAGCCTTTCAATGGTACGCTACGTGCTCACTAGATGGCAGCACAGTGCTTTCATTGACCGGATTGATTAGTTTTTTACAATTTAATAATAGCATTAGTAATGTCTAATAGATTTAAATCTACAACTCCTCACTAACAATGTATTTTACAGGAAGAAAATAATAGTTTTATCTGTATTATTTAATGTTTATAAAGTGCGAACGGCAAAATGGACGCGAAAGGAAATTTGCTGGCAGCAAATTATTTGCAAATGCAGAGATCGCCACTTTTAAATAACATTTCTGTTTAGCAGTATTCTGAGTAAAATTGTCAGCAAATCCCTGAAAAACTGATTGAAATGACTTACCTGGACTGAGGAATGCCATATTTGATGCCGACACCAACCCTGGGCAGTGCCTTGATGACCTTCTTCACCGTCGCCTGGTCGGGGAACGCGAAGAATATGGACGCTGAAACATGGAGGACACCTTATTATATCACGTGTAGTCATACTCTTGTCACACCGGAGACGGGGCAGCTACGTCAACGGTGGAAGAGGATGTGCGATCACCAATCCGATTGACCTATTTTGTCAATAGGTTCTCCCCTTTTGCACTTTATGCCCAGATTTGGGCAGTTAATTTGGTTTTGATAACAATTTTTGTGATTTAGAAGCGAGTGTAGAAATTGGTCCTAAGATACTCAGTCTGTCCTTTACTTTCTTGAGCCTAGAGAAATATTGAAAGTATCATTCATGTGTATTGCTAAAAGAATAGTAACAGGAGCTGATGTCATGTAAAGGCAATTTTTTCCATAACTTTTCTAGTTTTTCTATCATCAAAAATCTTTAAATATTATTTTCGGGAATATATTGGTGTCTACCAGGGAATCAGACCTAAGCAAGAGAACTGTCAATATAATTTTCGGGAGTATATTGGTGTCTACAAGTACCAGGGGAGCAGATCTTCGCAAGAGTTATTTTGTCAGCGTGCAGTGGGGGGATGCTGCCGCGTGCAATTACACTCGCGTGCAATGTTTTTTGTTCTTGCTGAGGTGAAGGCTGAGTCATATTGCATTGGCATTGTGTGATTTATTGAAATTCTAAAGGATCTAGAAAGATAGGACAGTCAAACACCAGACTATATACAGTTTCAGAATAAAGGTAAATGTAGTCGAAAGTAGAAAACAAAAAAAAACACATCATGCTTTGAAAACTTTAGAAATTATTGAAATGTTGTATGGTACAACTATGGATAGGCTGTACATCAAACGAACATACAGCGAGTAGAATGAAAATAGAGAAAAAATTACAGCAACATATTCATAAGCAGTAGCAATTTTATGTAGAAATTCCTTTTGCGGTTTTAAAACCACATCAGTGTGGAGTTTTTAATTGCTTCTTAACCGTCTACGGCTAGAAAAATATTTTTTTAATACAGTTGCTCAAAAAGTGGCGTATTGCAGGGACGTTTAGCGTTCGGGAAGTGGGCTATTACACACTCGTGCTTTTTCTTTACCATTCCCGAACTCGTGCTTTTTCTTTCCCAACTGTCAAAATAATGTCTATTAAAAAGAAAAAAATCAACCACGAAGTTTTTACTAAAAAAGTTTTTAGTGCAATTATTTCTAAAAAGAAGCTACTAATTTGTTTCAATATCAGATTTAATGATTTGATTCAATAAGTTAGGCTAGGTTTCATTTCATATCATTAAATTTCATTTCATAACAATAAAAAAATGTACTGAAGACTTGGCTGTATGGGGCATAGTACCCTTTGTCTACCCAGAATGGGTGAAGAAAACAAAAAAAAATGCTTATATTTTTTTACGGTTGGCGCCATTTTGAATAGCAGTTGAGTTTATTGTGTTTTTATTATTTTATTAAACTGCTTCATTTTTTCGCAACTGTATTAAAAATAGTTGTTCAGTACTCGTGCGGAACCGTCATTGCAACTTGTTCCGACTGTCAACCCTCACCTTCGGCTGCGCCTCGGCTCGGGTTAACATTTGTCGAAACTCTTTGCAATGACAGGCTTTCCGCACTTGTAATGAAATATACTATTTTACGGATTTGGATGAAATTTGAAATAAGAATCCGATCAAATCTATAGCACATCGTTGTGCTGTGTCTGTCCCGAATAAATGTTTTTCTATTCTATTCTATTCACACACACACACACACACACTACACACACACACACACACACACACACACACTTTTTTGCCCAGGAATATTCCTACTTTCGCATAGGCAAAGCCGCTGAAAGCAGCTAGCCTACACTTCTCGCTGCACGCATCCAGCGGACTACAATTCATGACTGTATAATTGCTGTATGCTCGTCCAATGTGCAGCCTACCTACTAGGACAGTAGAACTTAGAACAAGTATACTTACTTCTGCTGGCGAGAAACATCTCGATGGCCACATTCTGCAGCAGGTACCGGCGCGAGAAGATCGCGCGGATCTCGCTGAAGTACCATTTGCCGTGCAGGTGCTCGCAGTACTTCAATACCTGGAAGAATGAAAAGAGGGAGGTTTTAAATAAAGCTTGTGATATATTTATGTGCTCCTAGTGGTTTTTGAGGATTTATAAAGTATTGCTACAAAATATGATTGAGACAACGGTTTTCCCGTCCGAATATAATTTGGGTGTCTTCAAGGCTAGAGTGAATAGGCTCTTAATAAACTAGTGCGCCTCACCATCGACAAGTGCATCATTGCATATCATCAGGTGGGATCGCAGTCAGGAACTAGTTTATAACAATAAAAAAGAAATTGACTAAGGAATGGAAACCGCAACCCGAATGTTGCTAGGCAGTCGTTTCAATTTGAGATACAGCACGAACTGCGTCGTAAAACAAAGGTTAAATTCGCTATCTTTTTGGAAACTCGTTATGGGCACATTAACACCATCAAACCCTGAACAAATAAACTGACAAATTAAAATAACAGTCACTAATCAACATTAAAACATAAACATAACAACTTATATGTTAGTCATAAACTCGCCGCAAGATGGCGTTGAAAAACGAAAATAGCCGAGAGTTTCCGAATACCGTCGTAAACGTAAGAACACGGACAGTCGTAAAAAGTTCGTTAGTTTTAATTTATATGTACAATAATTGTGTAAATCAAGTGAGAGTACGTTTGTTATTTTGTTTTAATGTGTGCTCAAGCGTTTTAAATAATGTTGTCGCATGTGGGGTTCAACTTCTGTTTATTATGTATGTTTTGTTTGTACTTACGAATGATTTTCTAGACGCAAAGATTTATGAAATAGACTAGGACATTACTTGTCTAGAATTTATGGTCGTTTGCAAACCGTCGAAAGCGTGACATTTCTTTTCATGTCTGAATATATTATTGCTTCGAGTGTCTACTCGTAGGCTAGCTCTGATTCATAGCCTAGGTACTTTACACCTAGGCTATGAATCAGAGACCTAGTCTACCTACAATTGGCTCCACCGACCCGTTTGATCGTAAATCTAACCATCAGCAGAAGTGCAGACTTGGCAAACCGCCGAAATGTTAGACACAAGATGACAAGATTGTTGCAAGGAACTATCATCACTTGTCAGATAGTCTAACACAGGTCTAAAGTGTACTGTGTCTAAACTGGCCAAGCAGACTAATTAATTACCGAATACTTTGAGGTGTCAACAGATTTATTACCTTTTGTTGATTGAGAACTATCTGTGTGAGTCATTGAAAAAGAACCTGACAATGCCCTGCTCCATTGTATGCAATCGTGTTTGTAGATACCAGGGTGACATAACATACTAGGTATTAGATAAGTAGTTTATTTTTGAAGTAAGAGGTATTTGATTCTTACGTCGTCTGTAACCCTGTTAACTCAGGCATTGAAAAGGTTTAATTTTTTTGTTTTGCTCTTGAAACAGACGATATTATACTATCAAAAACTGATGTCGTTTTTACCTGCAAAAATATCAAAACAATCACAAATTAGACCAACATCCGATACTCCATTGTCCTAACCAAACAAAAAAGCGCATTCACATAAAAAGCGACCACGTGTCAGTTCCCCACACAGACCAGGAGCCCATACATTGCAAGGGGTCGCTAATTGGCACGCGAGATGGATTGGCGAGAGCACTGCACTGATTCAAGAGTTCCATGGGGTAGTGGCAGCCATTGTGTGGATGGGTAACGCCATGTGGTACTAATGTATGTGCTGATTTGGTTAGTAAGAGAGTCTGTGTTGCGGAAGAGGTTAATTTGATTTTTGGAAAGTGATGAATCTGTGACCCGTTCCAAAAAAGTAACATTGTTTTGGGTTCTTTTTCTTAAAGAAATCAATTTGGTGTAAGTCTTTAGAAATTTGGCTTCTCAGATGTTCTGATAACAATCGAAAGAATCGGAGTCGTTAAAATAAATCATCGAGTCAACCATCGACTAGCCGTTCTACAAAATAATCGAGATGTTTTTCTTATAACTTAATCTGTAATCTTATTGGTAATTACAGTTTTGAGCCGTTTGGGGTTGAAACTCTTGGGTCATGGGGTCCGAGTGCGCGTTTTCTTTTTAAAGATATTTCCAGAGGACTGGCTGGAGGAGGATTGACCAGAGGGCTGGCTCGTTCTTCGCCCAAAGAATTTGCATTGCCATACAACGTGGCAATGCCGCCAGCCTTCTGGGCACATTTCCAGATGACAGCGATGTGGAGGAGTACTTCGACGCCTGAGTGTATATTTTATATTTGTATTATATGTACTCGTACATAGCTAGGTTAAACTTAAGTTTTTTTATTTAAAGTTTTATGTTATTATTTCAATTAAATCTGAATCATCATCTTACTAATCTTACTAATATTATAAAGCTGAAGAGTTTGTTTGTTTGAACGCGCTAATCTCAGGAACTCCTGATTTGATTTGAAACATTATTTCAGTGTTCGATAGCCCATTTATTGAGGAAGGCTATAGGCTATATATGATATCATCATACTAAGACTAAACTAACTCTACACGCGGGCGAAGCCGCTGGTAGAAGCTAGTTTGAAATAAAAACAGTTCTGCAATAATTCAATAGTTCAAATAGGTACACTTGCTTTTTTCCTTTTCAAGATTTGTTT
Organism: Mythimna separata; assembly: GCA_030763345.1. Taxonomy (NCBI): domain Eukaryota; kingdom Metazoa; phylum Arthropoda; class Insecta; order Lepidoptera; family Noctuidae; genus Mythimna; species Mythimna separata. The sequence continues at coordinate 21,306,930 of CM061174.1, forward strand.
ACGTCTATTTTGGCAATTACACAAATAGTATACTCAAGTACCATTATAACCCACTACAAAACACTCTATAACAAATAAACATGCTATTATCCCCTCGTCCAGCCATGACTCTCGTATCAAGAGCACTCCAACGCCCCCTATACACACAACACCACCAGTGAACTAATCACTACACAATGTGACAATGGGACACCCTCGGACTATTTATTTGTTCACACTATAAACATGAATTTGTGTTTCTCTGTTCTATTCATTAGGGAGGCTGAATGTGTAAGCTGGTAGTTAAATAATGTACGGAAATTTTGCGTTATTTTCAGGAAGTATCGTCATAGAGGAGATAAGCCGACCCCAATATAGTTGGGAAAAGGCTAGGCAGATGATGATCGTCATAGAGGAGATAATATCTTCCTCTTAACTTAAACGGTTTGGTAGGTTTAGATGAAATTTTGTGTCTATATTTTAGTAGATCCCTGGATGTATAGAGAATACAATTGAACCGGGTAGGTAGCACTGCAGTCGAGATCTCTTTTTGTTTTAGATGGCAAGCCAGCTTTCGGACAGGACAACGTCTGTCGATACTGATAGTCTAGTCTAGGTACAACTCAAGACAAATATTTGCCTTCTCCGGAACAATTTGACTGCTGCAGTCTTCTCGTCTGATTATTATAATTTGGGTGTCATCGCGATACGGGCTTAAAGTGGCTCTTAATAAACCAGTGCGCTTCAACAGTGCATGGGATCGCAGTACGCAAGCATTAGTTTATATTATTAAAAAAAAAGGTTTTCATTCTGTTGTGGTATTTTGAACAACAAGACAAATAACAAAGTTCAAAACTGATCAAAAACAACAAACAAAAGATTTCATTGCGACCCATAATACTAGGGTAGCAGAAACGCATGGAGGGTGTGGGTGCAAACGTCCACTTCGATTGTAACGCAATTTGTCAGCCGCCCCTCGAACATCCGATACCAACTAGTCCAAAGCGCCTATGACGTTTAAATAAAGAAACACTACCTACGTATTGTTTTATTTCAATTTGGTTGAAAAAAATACAAGCAAAAAGATTTAGCTTTATTTTGTGTTCAAATCTTCAAGAAGCTAAGATTATTATACCGTTACAAAGTTGCATTATTTTTGAGAGACAGGCTATATTTTATGTGCGCAAGTGAATCCGCGAGTAAAAGCTAGCTTTAATAATATGATATTTTTTATTAGGTAAGTAAATATTTTGTATTATTGATTGGCTGTTTGACAATTATCTCACCTGATGGTAAGCGATGATAACCTATACATGCTGATTTGAAGACCCCCTTATATATATCCTAATCAATTCCTTAATACGCCTGGGAAACTCTCTCAAGTTATGGAAACAAATCTCGATAAGTTATGCGTAGAGATTAATAATCCACCCCTGACAAACAAGGCAACTATCACCAGGCTCCCATAACTGAAGAGAGATGGCAGATCAAAACGATCAGTTGTAGATAGATCACGTGCTGTGAACGTCCGAATAATAGTGGAAGTTACGCTTAGAGTAGTGGCGAAATTATAGAGTGGCAAGGATGGCAAAATGCCACGGGCTCCCGGTCCAACGTGGCCCTCGGTCTTAGAGGCCGCGAGCCCAGAAGTGTAACCCAATCTATATATATATAAAAAGAAAATAACACAACCTGTCGATTTTTCAGGGGATCCTTTCACTCAGGCCTCAGATTATATACCTAGTTACACCGCTGGCTAAGAGAAGTAACTTTTAGTCAAGAAACGGAAACCAAACTTTACAAGCCAATTTTCATATGGAGACTGATGACCAAGTCATAAATAAAGTAATTTCGATGAAAATAAGGTATTATTTTCGCTTCCGTAATGTGAAGGAGCGTTTGTGCGCTTTAAGTATATTCTTCTTAATTAAAGCATTGACCGATCTACACTACAAATGACTCCCGTATCGTTGGTGCATTTACAAACATAAAAACACAAGTCACTCAAACCCGGGACAAAAAACTGTAGGCCTTACGAAAATTTGTTCCATTTGTGGATCGAACCAACGACACGCAGCACAGTAGCCAATTGCTCTGCCACTGTGCTAACCGTGCTCAGACTCCATCAAAATTACATAATTTACCCTACATCTATTATCAACGTCCATTCATAAATAACTATAGAAAATGAAAAAGAACAGGCTATTTTTCTTTCGACAACAACTTTATCAACTAAACTTTTTCCTACGTATCCTGTCCACTGACAAGACCCCACACGGCATAACGTACGCATGCTCTCTATTTTAATTCCACACAAAAACAAATCGTAACATATTATAGTATATTCGTACAAGTATTTAAAGTATCCTATACAGCGGGATACATCACGCATAGCATCATTAGGTCGTAATGGGCGCTTGTCACGACACCGGCGACCAGGGCACCATCCCGCGCTGGGAAGTGGCCATGTGTAGGCCTCACTTGATTTATTTGCTGTAATACCATTATGAGAGCATTAAGCGAAATGGTAGATGAAATTATGTAGCACTTAACGTTTTTTTGGAAGCTGTTGTAAAATTGGAGCTTCGACAACGGCGCCTACTGAGTATTATTGGTTTATTTTTAGTTTAGTTAGAGACTTTTATTAAAATGGAAAGTTTCGTTTCATTTCTTTATCTATCACTATTTATTGCCTAAGCTTTCAATGTTTACTTATTTTATTAGCAGATCTTATCGGCCATTTTATTTGCCTCTAGAAACATGAACACGTAAAATTGCACGATAAGCAACAATTATTTATAAAAATAAATAAGCCCTTGAGTAATTACAAGACATACTTATTTATAAAGCTACAATAAAATGGGGCAACAATGCAGAACCAATTGCGCTAACAATTAACATCTATTCCGAATAAATCTTTGGAAGAATAACCTCATAAAGTTAATTTAGTTCTCGGCCGACGTTTTTGTGAATGTGAGGCTATTGAGGGTAAGCAGCAGGTTGGGTTGGCGATGGTTATCGGAGCTCGTAAATAAGGCGAGGACCAGGCGAGCAGCGCGCGTGACAAGTGCGCCCATTAAGGGCCGCGATGACGGCCCGAGTCGCGACAAGACGCGAAAAAACGCCGCGCCTACCCCAGCCGTGTACTGGGTGCATAATAAGGCGAGTTTTTATTTTAATTGAAGTTGCAAAAAATGTGGGCGGGATACGAAGGTGTTAGGCGGCTAGGGAACTTTGTAGTGTTATCGGTGAGTTTAATTTATTTTCTAATTGGAAATAAAATGTTTTACGCTGATCAGATAATAGCGGAAATTATATTATTAATAAAAACGTTAATGAAATTACCTTTATAACTATAAAATCTACTATGTACTATGTTTTTTAGATTACAGAAAAAGCTTCTTACAGGCGAACAAATCAACCAAAACCGAATGACTGATGTTTTTTCCTACGCTACCATAACAAGGTGCGTCAAAAGATAGGATATGTAAATACGGAGCTGTCACCAGTTCCTGCAGGCCTCTCGTCCACCGGGCCGCGGTGGGACGCGTCCGACACAGTGTGCGTTATCTCGAACAGACGAAAGGTGCCGGACAACTGCCAACTATGACCCGGCCTTAATAAACTACCAATTAACTAGGAAACGACATTGTTGAATTGAATATTAATGCTATTGTTTTTATTGTCTACTAACGTAGAGAACGTTTACTATAAAAAAAGTAGGGTACATATTTCTTCCCTCTCAGTTTTTGTTTTTAACGATGGAAGTTTAAGTAAATGTTAAAGAATAATATTATTGAACTAATTAAAATAAATGAAAAGGGCGGGCCGTTGTGCAGAGACAGATAATTTGCATAAATAATGAGATGTCAGTTTATTATCAGTTGGCATCTTAAATCAACTCTCATGTAGATTACCAGGAGAGCAGCAGTTTATGGGGCTAACTGTAATGGCGTTCTGCTTGCCGTGTTCCGTAAATAATTGTTTAAGTCTACAATGGTTGATTTTATGGAGATATTGAGTATGTTCCCGTGGAAGGTTTGAGTTATGTAATGAAATTATTTCATAAACAAATTAAAATTAATTTATGAAACACCTTCTAAATCATATTCTGTGAATAATTTTAGTCTTAGAATTTAATGAACAAAGGGTTTTTTTGTCAGAGGGCGTGGCAGACTTTTACTTACTAAGACTACACCATAGTCTTTCAATTGACCCTTGCATTCTAAGGCTACGGCTACGGGTTTCCTTTTCAGAAAATACCCGCGGGCCCAAGCGAGCGTCGGCTTGCTGGGCCCCTATGGTTTGCTGACATCTCTTTGAGAAGCACGTGGATCACTACGCGTTGTCGAAAACTTGGGCTTGGTCCGGTCAATTACCGGACGGTCTGACAGAGAGCTACCCATCGCTCGATGTGGTCAAGTTCGCGGCTGGGGCGTGCGGATGTTCGTTCCCTTACGCGTGCCACCTTCTCCTTTGCTAGCATTACTGTTGATGGAGGAGTCCGCCTGCCATTCCTCCTCGCTCCGGACCATGGCATGAACGAGGGCCTGGCGCGAGAGGTCGCTGCCGCCGATTGCGTCCACGAGGACACGACGGCTGCTGATAGAATGTATTTGTAAAAGTCATGTAGGTATGCTGTATGACGCAAGACACTCGCGTATTGTTGATCAGCACGTCCGCTACCTTGCATGAATTGTCTTAGAAAGCGCTAGTATACAATCAGCTATTATAGGGAGCTTGTAATCATTAACGATCATTCACGTTCAATTCATATAGCATCACATATGTGGTAGTTACGAGTTACAATAACTCAGATCTTTGGCTATCACTGAGAATTATTTCGAGCTCATGTCGAAGGTGCCTCGGAAAGCACGTTAAGCTGTTGGTCCCGGCTGTCATTTGTAGATCTTTGGCAGTCGTTACGGATAGTCAGAAGCCAGTAAATCTGACTCCAGTCTTGCCATAAAGTACCGTGTTACCCCAGTTAATGGGTTGTGGAGGTCTGGTAGGCAGCCGCTCCTCGTAAAATACTGGTATTCAGCTAAATCCGGCTTGACTGGAAGCCGACCCCAATATAGTTGGGAAAAGGCTAGGCAGATGATGATGTCGAAGGTGTGTGCGACCCACTCAACATCACATAGGCTATATACTGAGCGTAATCATGTACCTACTACTGGAGCCCTGGGTTGAACGAAAGATAACACCGGGACCCTGGAACGAACTCAAAGAAGGAACGAAGGAGTGGGTTTTAGTCAGTAGAAGCACAGATTACTAAATAGTTACTACGTAACAGATACTTCACTCAGTAGAAAAATTACAATACCTACTACTATAATAGCCTACTGCTTCGCGTCGGCAACCACTGCATGCTAAAATGTGCCTTAATGCTCAAGCGTACAGTTGTGATTGCTTCGCACCGCGCGATCCCGCAGCAATCGCAGGGCTGCCTCTTCGATAAAATAAAATTATATGACTTTTTGGGTTTATGTTATTGAGAACTGTGAATGTTCTGACTTGCAGTTACAATTTAGTTATAATTAAATACAGTTTAAAATTGTACCGTTTATAAAATATTTCTTTTATAAATTTCGTCGTACTTTCGTCATTGTCAGGTAAATGGAAAAATGTTAGGTGTTTATCCCTTCTTTTACTTGATTTGCACTCATTTAAAGCAAGCAAGGCATCATAGGTACGCGTACGAACGAACAGCACTATTAAAATTGAACGGCATGCGTGCGCTTCGCTTGCGAAAACCGCACTGAATTTGATCCGCAAGCGGACCGAGACCGCTCGGCTGGGCGGTAGGCACTTATAGCGCGCAAGTACATGGAGTGACGGAGGCCTGGTAGAAGTCTGACACGCCCTCCCGTACCACCCAGAGCGGGAGAAATCATTTTGATGATGTCGAATCTTAAAAAAAGCGTAATAATGTACAAGTCTTATTAAGTTATTTTTCGTGTAACCATGTATTACATTATTCGCGGCTCGCCTGTTTCTAATTAGCATCACTCCAATTAGTAGCTAGTAACGTTAGTAGGCGTGTATCACTGTGTGTTTAACAAAACTCTAATTAAACGCATAACAATGTTTTTACCGTCTGCTTGCTATTTATTTGGGAAACTAATTTCTTTGTGTTTTTACGGAAGTTTGTTTGTACGAGTGATATCTAATCTACTTACACAAATAATTTTCCTTGGTAATTGGTAGAAAACTTGTTAATTATTATTGCGAATACACGCAAACACAGTTATTAAAATACAATAGTAGTAAGTCTCGATACTTATAACAATTTACTGTAGGTTTGTGTGTCTTATGCAAATGCCGTAGAGGGCACTATCATCATTATCATCTCAGCCGAAAGACGTCCATTGCTGGACCTAGGTCTCCCCTAAGCAACGCCAAAACGACAGGTCCTGTGCGTCTTGTATCTAACGGATTCCCGCAACCCTCTCTAGGTCATCGATCCACCACTACACTATGCACCATATCAGTCACATCGAAAAAGATAGCAGAACCAAATCTAAAATAAAATCCTACAGGATACGATGCAGCCAAGCTATATATTAAAGGAAAAACAGAACTCGAAAAAACCGCTATCCCATAAAAAGGTCCATCTTATAGGTACTCGTACTACATACACCAAGGAAGCAGGACCTCCAAGGGTAGTGAAGGTATCTGGTTGATATTTATAGCGTGGGATCATCCCCGGCCCGCCGCTTCCACGAACCCGCTGGGACCCTAGTACCTTACCACGGCATCCGTACCGGACCAACGTATTCAAATTACACGTGAAAAACGATGGAGGCTTGCTTTTAGATGGAAATGATATGGGACAAAGATTTGTGATAATGAGGCAAAGTTAAATGTTTCAGTCTGTATTTCTGTACTTCTGTAGTGACATTTCCATTGTTTTAAATCATAAGAAGTTCAGTACTTTAAGACAACATTTTCAATAGAAAGTTGCAGGTAAGTACTATATGGCAAGTAACATTTGATGGGGCATGATGTTTTGATAGAAGTTCTTAGGGTTTCTACATACATATTATACCAATGTGTAATTGTAAATCTTGCACCTCAGCGAGTTTTATATTTTTATAGCAACTTTTTGAGTTCAAATAAAGGGAATGGAATGGTTGATAAAACTGAACCTAAAACGACATCAGTTTCACAAATAAAACAAAACGCGAAATCGAAAGAAACTATTGAAGAACTACATTTACATTTCAGTCACGATAGCCACATATATCTTCAGAAACTATTCTTTAAAATTCCTCAAACAATATCTGCTGCCAACTAAATCATTATTTCTCACAACTTTTCTAGGAACTTCCTTTGATCATATCTTCATTACTGTTATTTTCATTTTAGCTGAAAGCGTATGTACCAGGGGTACATGAGCTGTTGGTATTAATGCAGCGTTCGGTCGGGCGTCGGCGTCGTGTGAGGAAGTCCTAATTAAAACGCCATACATCACGCTCGTGTGAGGCGAGCATGCACCTCTATTACTGGTGTTACTACTATTGTGCGTCGATGTTGTCCTAATACAATGGAGTGAATGAAAAACTTTTGTCGGTAAGATAAGCATAATTTTATAACATCTGGCAGATATTAGTCCTTAAAGAAAGTTCCCATAATGGCATTAACGCCCGTTTTCAATAACCTACCGCGGTTCATAAATAGATAGCTATCTCCGATAAACAGTAAGATTCTAGTTGTCAATGTCACAATTTTGGTAGGAAATGCTAACGTCGTCGGTAGGTTATAGGAAAGCAAGTAAGGGCAAAAGGATAGATTTGTTTATCTTTAGTAGCTGCAACTTTAGATAGGTAACTTATTGAAAATGAGCGTTAGTCTACTCGTACCTTAGGAATGCTTTTTGGTTACCTATCGAAAAAGAGAGTGAAGAAAGTTTTGCTTAGGATTTTTTTCTGAGCAAAAATTATTGACAAATCTTGACACATAACTAGAAAAAACCAAAGGAGATGAAAAAAGATCTATGAAAAAATGTCCATCATGATGACAAATGCGTCATAAACTCATATTTAAAAACCTATTTCCGTTCAAGATCTCACTTTTTCGTCGCACTCACGAGTCGTAAGCCCGTGGTAATCCGTCGGTTCCCTATTTCGCAGTTACTCATCCCGAATGGTTAATAAATTCCCTGTCATCGCGTCTCTACGCTTCACATACTATTTCTGGAGTTTTGTTACTTTTTTTTAGATACTCGTGTTTTTTCTTTAGAAGTTTTCGAGGATAAATCTCTGTTGTTTCGTGTTAGCGGAGAAAGAAGTTGAAATATTTATGTGTATTTAATTTTTTGTTTGTTTAAGTAAATTTTTTGTTAAGTTAACCTTGATAGTCTTTAAATCTGAATGGTCCTTAGATCTAACAAGGACCTTTTCTTAATTTCGTACGGTCTTGTAAGACTCCAGTTATTTCCAATTAAAATTTCAACAAATATAAAGAGTTTTGCATTGCGGAACAGGTCAACCAAATCTATTTTCAATTTTTCAATCATAACATGTTTTAAAAAAGAGTTTCTTGTAGGTACATTCTGCTCCATAGAGATCTAAGCTTTGGAATGTGCAATTAGCACATTTTTTTCTGACACACTTACTTCTTGACCTTTCAAAAGTGCCTGTGTGGCAAAAATGGTTTATTCGAAATAAAATTATTGGAATCTTGAATTTTTGATTTTCAAATAGTCTTGACAGTGTACACTGATTGACTGTATGCTCTCGTCAAAAACGAACGATACACATGCTTAGTTTCACAAGTTATAGCAGCTGTCAGTGTAAGGATTATCAGCTTACAGACAACCACAGGACTAAGAGATCATCACTAAACATAATGAGTGGCGCATGCGGTGAGCGGTTATCAGGAAACTGTGGCATGTGGGGCTTGATCTCTTCACTGATCTGTTGCTGTTTAACGTTTGAATCCCCAACCGGTCCTATGAGACCGCGCTGTTATTGTTTTACTATTGTGTCTCGTTTCGCGGGTATCTGAGTAACTACAAGTATCTATTACTTAGAAAGGTAAGCAGATAAAAATGTATTTTGGAGAAGAAGGCTAGTTTTACATATTCTGAGTTGCGTAGAGAGACGTTTTTCATTAGAACTCTGTAGAGAATTGTACTTTAGCTTAGAAGACGGTGGCTGCCCTAATATTTATTATGCGCATGTTTGGTCACTGTAGGCACCCACTTGACGGGAAGCCGTTTGACTTAAAGGCCTTTCCAAAGGTTATAAAGCTACCAAAATAAATGAGCTTTGGAAGCAAGCAAATCAAGCTCTGGGAAGAACATCACTTACAACCATCCGAAGTCTTGAAACCCAAGGAACATTGAATACTGGACGTAAATTTCAGGGGTCTATATAGAAATAATTTAATATGACGCTGCAAACACAACTTAGCGAATTACAGTTTAATAGAGTCGTTAGATATTCAATGTTAGTGCCACTGGCTAAGTACCTATCGCAGATGGAGTTTCTTAAACCCAAACAAGTTTTTTTTTATTAATAGAAACAAATTCTTGACTGCAATACCACCTGATGGTAAGCAGTGATGCGATCGTTGATGGTGAGGCGCACTAATTTTTTATAAGCCTATTCACTTTATCCTTGAGGACAGCTAAATTACAATAGGACGGGAAGACCGCATCAGTATATCTCATTGAAAATGTTTTAAAATTAACAAATAACTGCAAATGACTGTGCACCATCTCATTTGAAGATCAGAAACGTAACATCCAATCTACTCAAGATAGAGGAGACCCACAAAAATAAACCTCTCCGCCCACTGGATCGCTGAAACAAAACGAGCTACAATTAGAACCGTCTCCTGCAAGCGTCACGTCCGATTAGCGCGGCGTTCGCGCGTAATTCGCGCCACGTGCGCACGCGCGGCGGAAGTGCGCCATCTGCTGACAGTTGGTGGCGCCACCGACGCACGCGCTTCCGGATTAGCGCGAATTTTGAATTAAGAAGGGTGGGTCGCGTCTAGGAACTGGTTAAGTGGTCTTTTGAGCCGTCTGGGCAACTGACAGGTTTGATTATAAGATGGGAATGATAAGAGGAGATAATTGTCTCTTTGTTTGGCGATGTGCCTTTGATGTGGAAGTCAGTTATGATAAACTGATGCAGTACAGCTTTGAGTGCTTTGTGAGTATAATTCACTGAAACTGCTTTGGATATGGTATGAAATCTGCCGACAATGAAAATAAAAGAAAAGGAATATCAAAAGACATTGATTGAAGTTTTGTGTTCACGATAAAGCTAAACAATGACTTTTTTCCACAAAAACAATATTGACTGATCTTTACAAACCATAAAGCAAGCTATCTATTACCATAAAACCCAAAACCAAATTAAAAGCCACTAAAAAGGCCGCAGCTTCTCCTTACCGAGCCATAAATAAGCGCGGCGCCCATAGACACCACCTACAAGTAGTCATAGATAAGGCTGCAGTAAAACGCGCGTTATCTGCCGCGCACGCGCACGCACCGTAGACAAACCTTCTACAAATTTAACGTTTCGTTAACATAGTGTTGGACTGTTTGTGATAACGATGTGGGCTTGTACCGACTACTGGGAGAGGTTGATGTGAGGGAAATAAGGTTAAGATTTTTGTCGGTTTAAGCGTGATTATTAGATGATGTGGCTTATGGGTTTAGGGCAGAGAAGATCGTGGTTATTGAGGAGCTCGTGGCTAGATAATAACAGCCGCACGGGTCGATCTTCAAGGTTAAGCAACGCTTGCCTAGGTTGGTCTGTGGATGGGTGACCATCTTAACATAACGAGTTTCCTCCGTGCCTCGGAAAGCACGTTAAGCCGTAGGTCCCGGTTGTCATTTGTAGATCTTTGGCAGTCGTTACGGATAGTCAGAAGCCAGTAAATCTGATTCCAGTCTTGCCATGAAGTACCGGGTTACCCCAATTAATGGGTTGTGGAGGTCTGGTAGGCAGCCGCTCCTCGTAAAATACTGCTATTCAGCTGAATCCGGCTTGACTGGAAGCCGACCCCAATATAGTTGGGAAAAGGCTAGGCAGATGATGAAGATCGTGGTGTATGTTTTATTTCTATACTAGTTCCTGCCAGTGGCTTTACCCGCATTTAGGCCAAAAAATATTCCAAGGGAAAGTACTCCTGGGATAAAAAAATCCTGTCCTATTCAAAAACAAGGATTACATATAGTTAACATAGTGTTGGTCTGTTTGTGATAACGATGTAGGCTTGTTACTGACTACTGGCAGTTTCAAGGTAGGGGGTAATAAGTATGAGATATTTGTGGGTTTGTGAGTGATCGGCTAAATGTGGGTTTAGGGAAGGGAAGATTGTGGTGTACGTATTATTTCTATACTAGCTTCTGCCAGCGGCTTCGTCAGTGTAAATTCCAAAAGGGGAACGTATCCTTGGTATATAAAATCCTGTCCTATTCCAGGACAAGGTTTCAAGGTTTTGTTTACCCTAGTGCCAAGGTTGACTTCAATCAGTCCAGTCTTGAAGCCTTTCGTATTTATTATACTAATCGTAATTAGCTTACTCTACGGCTATGTAGAGTGCCTATGCTTATGATTACTTACAAATTTTTCCTTTGTTGAGTTTAAATGTAGTAGGTAACCTCTGATACCTACTTATCTTTCAACAACTGTCAAAAATTCTTTCATTGATATAAGTAAATCAACAATAAATTCGGGTGTCATAAACTACTTATTTATCTACTACTGTGGCATAGCTATGGAAGTAAAGTCAAGGTATAAAGTTAGTCAAAAATAAAGCTTCTTTCTAACAAATTACACTAATTTGAAAGACGCGAGTACGTTAAAAACCTTTTTCTTCAAATACAATTTTGAAGAACATCTCAATGCTCGCGTTCCGCCTCGCACAGAGCAGCTCGTTCGCAGAAACAATTCGCTAATGATACAAAACAGAGAGAAGCGACAAAACAAAGAGATCCGAATATTATCTCAAATCTTTATAATAATTACAAGAGACAAGTGTACGTCTCAATCCGGACGGGCCGATCTCCACGCATGCTGAATCCAATTACCGAGGGCAGGCGACCGAAATATCTTTGCATTCGAGAAAAATAATCGGTAAAAAACACATCGACTTGCTTTGTACAACCCTAACTTTACCCTCACTAACTGATATGCAACTTTCAAGCTTGGTAAATAGAGTTTAGATTACAACGTAACGTTCAAAGAACTTTGTACGTTTCGCTTCTAAAAGGGTATCCCTGATTGGGCGGAGCGTCCCCCCCACTCCGCGGTCGCCGAAGGGTGGGACAAACGTCAGTCGCGCGCCAGCGGTGGGGGATGACAGATGTCTGTCTGTAAGCATCGTTCATATCTCAACACGATAGCGAATTCAATTCTCAATAAATAATAAGGTTCTGCCACCGGCGTGTGAGCCGTACAATGCTGTCTGTCAGTATGTTTGCACACGCGTGCTGATAGAGCGCCGATGGAGTTGAACACGACGTCTCAACTATTATTACTAAACCGAGTGACTCCTCAAATCCAAACATTTGATTTAACAGTGCTATTAACGAAGCTAAGCTGTTTGTTATTACGTTAGTTATAAATTCCGTCCTCTCGGCAAATGAGCGGCGCTAGTATATTCGTACGTGATTGCAATGCCGGCCCGCTGTGAATCAACAATTGTTTTATGTTCAACAAAACGTATTGGTATGTGGAGCTGCGTATTGAATCGTGTGAATATGTTTTTTCCAACTAATACCTAGTAGTCATCGCCGACATCAATTTGTCTGATCTTGATGGCTACCTACAAGAAAATTCAATTATTATGGGTGGTTCTTTTTTCTGAAATAAATATGAGGTTTAAATAATTCATGGTTTGAACTAGTTAAGTGACCACTGCAAAATGTGGAACAGTATCTACTTGAAAATAAATTTCAGGTATTATTTTTTCAGCATTGCATCGCTTTTAGTGATATATTATTATTTTAGTGTTATACGTAATGAATCAATGAATTTTTCACAGAAGGTAGAGGATTAGGCTGTTAGAAAAGGGAGTTAGTGAAAGTATGGTGGCAGGACAGAATGAAAGAAAAAAACGTGTTGTGCCGATCCTAAGCAATATGGGTTAAGGGCAGGAAGAAGAAGAAGTAGAGGATTAGGCTGTCTATCACCTATACCCAAGTTGCTGCACTAAAAATCAACATCTCTTCTAGTCCACGGATCATTTAAAGATTCTTTAATCTAAATAGTCCCGTTTATTAGAGTGTCAGTAATTGTCCTCAAAAGTGAAGGTCTGCGTACACCTGAGGAACCACAGTAATGCAATGTTTTCAAGCCTATGTCGTCTCATTTGTCAAAAACCATAGGTATGACTTCATTAACTTAAACCTGTATTTGTATTAATCCAGGCCCTTAAACCTGCATGCAGTTCTAGTTATTGGAGAACATTGTAAAGGTATAAACTTTAAAGTCCGAACAGTTACGGAAAAACATATTCCTATTGCGCTCAAAGATAAATTCACAGAGTCAAAAACTGCTCCTTTCATATGCAATTTTTTTTTCTCTACAATTTTTGTTTTTTTTTTAACATTACACAAATTATAGGTACGTTTAATTTAAAATGTTTACTATTACTGTAATAAAGGTAGAGCAATTTTTAACTATATATTTAACCTATGGCAAGGTCCACTTTCTTGTAATCGTACCCTTTCTTTATAATACCAATTAAAAAGGATTACACGAAAACCGTAATAGCTTGGTCGATATATAAACTAATAAATACATTGTAGACAAATAAATAATACTATCGGCATTCAATTGAACACGAGAGCCTAACCAATGATATTAAATTTTCTTCTGCGTGTCCTAAATATACCAGGAGGTTATAAATAAAAAGTGTAGTTACCTACATGCTGTATAAAAAATAAAGTAATTCAAATATAGAAGGGTGGCTTCATCCGTCAGGGCGTACAGCCAGCGGACATCCGGCGGAAGAGGCGGGGCGCGACCGCCGCCATCTTGCGAGGCTCGCGCGTGCGCGCAGCCGACGGCCAACAGGCTTTATAAAATAATAAACAAAGTAAAATTACGAAGCGACGCGACTTTCGGAAACCTTTTTATATCCCTCAGAGACTTATGATAAAAATATGGCGAATATTCCCACAAGGCCGGTGTGGGATTACCGTATGTTACGTGGGGGAGGTTCGTAGCGATATAAATTAGTTCCTCGTGTGAGAATCATTAATCGTGTATGTGAAAAGCATTTATGAATATCATACAGTCGCAACCTGGTAATATTTATTCCGTGTTCATGTTTCAACTAACCAAAATATGTAATATGTTATGTTCAGTATCTACTTCTAATTGTAGATTAGTTAGGATTCTGCATTTGAGAAATCAGTATCATTTTCAGTACTTATTTATCAATTTGCCAAAATGAAAAAACGTGGAAGACACAAACGGAAATCTGAACAGAATTTAGTAGTACCTTTATCAGTTTTCATAATTGAAACATGAATGTAGATATCCCTATTGACTCTAGAGTTTATTTTGCTGTTTCCTAGTGGCATTAAAAACAGGCAAATAAACAATAAATATATCTATTTTTCATCTGCGATTCTCATTAAAAGACATTTCAATTTATATTAAGAACATAACCGCTCGCAAAGATTTATTCCCAAAACAAAAACCAAACCACAAAAATAGCCACCCGTTATGGTTTAATTTAATAAAATTATTACAGCGATTAAAATTCTTTGTTATTCCAAGTTTATTTCCTTTTCCGTCTCCCGAACTATCCCGTCTGTATACCAGGCCCGCATGAATCGTCAGGAGTGAGCCGGGACGTAAATCAAGCCGCGTCGTCCCATCCATCACGCGACTCCGTCCCATCAATCGCAATGCGACCGAAATAGCCGCGCGGTGTATAGCTAAACTTGGCCATCTTCTCACCTAAGGGACGCGGAGAGCATATCTGAGAGGATTGTTAGCTAGCTGCTACAGTTTATGAAGCCCTAGAGAACGCGCTACGTATTTAAATGACTATGTTTATTGCTATTCAGCATTCTTGCTGCTTTTGTGTTTATGTTAGGAGAGCATTCGATCAGTTGTCGTTAACTTGCTAGAGGAGTATTTTCAAACCGTTTGTCTATTGTCGATCCAGTTCAGCTTAATCTTACACCATAGATTTTGGTGATGTAAGTCTGTGATTATATCGTGTCTGTAATACCTGTAGTATCTGCCTTTTGCGATTCAACTTTTCATGGCAATTAGGTACATTACATTGAATGGCTTATTATTAGAAAAAAATATGATATTTCATGAATCCCCCCCCCCCCCCCCCCGACCGGTCTCATAGGACCGCGCTGATATTGTCTTACTATTGTGTCTCGTTTCGCGGGTATTGATAGGTTAAGAATGCTTTTAAATAGTGTCCATCCTCTAGAGTCTAAATCTTCATGCATCAAAGAATGTTTTCAGGTACGGCCAAAGGACGTTTAAGTCAGGAGATAATAACATAGAAAAAACTTGTTTCATATCCCAAAAATTTATGACAGTTTTAAAATATTCTACACATTATCATGTGTTGTGGTGTTACAAAGTCATCATCATCATCTACCTAGTCTTTTCCCAACTATATTGGGGTCGGCTTCCAGTCAAGCCGGATTTAGCTGTTGTGGTGTAAAGTGAGGTAGGTATAATATCAAAAAATTTAAATAAAATATCCAAAAATTTTAATTAAGCAAGTTAAAACTAATATCAATCTGTCAATAGCTACAGATTATTATTAGTTGAGCTTGCTTAATTTAATTTTTTGAATATTTACTTACACATTTATTTCAAAACAGGAAAACTCGTATTAATATTGGTTATAATTAACTTTCGTTCATTTATAATTAATTTTATTACCCACTAGCTTGCGCCAGGGTCTTCACCCCGGTGTAAGTAGAAAATTCACTAAGGTATACCAATGTCACTTAAAGATAAAGTAGCATTCTATTGAGCAAAAACTTTGTTAAATCGGTCAAGTGCTTTCTGAGTTTATTACCAAAAAACAATAAGAAAAACCTATTTTCCCCATTAATATTAGTAGGTCTAGATTAAATATTTACCTATCATGTGAATTTCTGATAAGTCCCAGAAAAACTCAATATAATCGCTACCAAAAACTAAGTATAGAGATTTTATAGGGAAAGTACTGAAGTATGGGTATAGTTTATTTGTAGGTTTTTACAAAAAAACCACTGAAAATCGGGAAACTGATGACTATAATACGCCATGACTTATCAATAAATAAGTATAATATAAAAAATGTGAAATAGCGTTTCTCCTGGAAGGAAATATTGCTTCAATGAGTGTACATTAGATAAGTACATTGCTACTGAATAAGTTCATTCTAACATTTACTAGGGTGTCAGTGAAATGTTGTAGTAGATCTAGGACACAATTTAATTTTTTTTGTCACTTCTAAATAGCAGTATAATTAAAAAAATACAGTACAAACTTTTTAAAAAATTTATAAAATATAGTAGATAAGTTTCATTTAATATTCAAGATAAAAACATAATTAACGGCGCCCATTCATCCATGTAAATCCAAATTAGGAATAAAAATCACACAATTATCTTGTTAGGTTGCCTATTCACAACATCCTGACCGCCTAAAATCGAATTAATAGGCCCAATTAGAATCGAGATAACAAGCGGCCATAAAAAATATCCTCATTAATAGAGCCAAACTTGTTACAGCTACCGAATTAACGAGCGCCCAACTAACGCAATCATGTAATTACGAACACCTCGGCTCGCGATACCTACAGCCCGGGGGCGGGGCCGCCGACCGATCAATACGAGCTCGACCAGCTAACCATACCGAAGGGAACTAGCTGCGTCCCTTTCCCACGCCCCTCACTCCACCTCCGGAGTAAACGAGACGGAATCCGACCACCTCATTCGCTGAGACGCATCCCGGTGGGCGTACTCCGGCCTTCACAGTCGGGTAATCCGACATGGCTCAGTCGGCAAAGAACCGCGTGCCGTGCGCGTGCGTGCCCGCCGCCGGCGTACGATGCAGTCCGCGTAGACACACACAGCCAGCATGCTCGTGCCCCCGGAGATGATGGCGGCGCAATCCAAGCTCGTCTACCAGATGAACAAGTACTACAACGAGCGCGTCGCCAACCGCAAGGCGCAGATCACCAAGACCATCCACGAGGTGTGCCGCATCGTGCAGGATGTGCTCAAGGAGGTGGAGCTGCAGGAGCCGCGCTTCATCTCCTCGCTCACCGACTACAACGGACGCTTCGACGGGCTCGAGGTGGTGTCGCCGCACGAGTTCGAGATCGTTATCTACTTGAACCAGATGGGAGTGCTCAACTTCGTGGACGACGGCTCGCTGCCAGGCTGCGCCGTGCTCAAGCTGAGCGACGGCCGCAAGCGCTCCATGTCGCTGTGGGTGGAGTTCATCACCGCCTCGGGCTACCTGTCCGCCAGGAAGATCCGCTCGCGGTTCCAGACGCTGGTCGCGCAGGCGTGCGACAAGTGCTCCTACAGAGATTGTGTCAAAATGATCGCCGAGACGACAGAAGTGAAGCTGCGGATTCGCGAGAGGTACATTGTGCAAATAACGCCGGCGTTCAAGTGCGCCGGGCTGTGGCCGCGCTCGGCCGCGCACTGGCCGCTGCCCGCGATACCCTGGCCACACCCCAACATCGTCGCCGAAGTGAAAACTGAAGGTTTTGACTTACTATCGAAAGAGTGCCTCGCGTTACAAGGAAAGAACTCCGCCATGGAAGGCGACGCGTGGGTGTTGAGCTTCTTCGAGGCCGAGAACCGTCTCCTGCAGGGCGGCTGTCGGCGGAAGTGCTTAAGTATCTTAAAGACGATTCGGGATCGGCATTTAGACTTGCCGGGCAACCCTGTGACGTGCTACCACATGAAGACGTTACTGTTGTACGAGTGCGAGAAGCACCCGCGGGAGCACGAGTGGGACGAGGTGGCCATCGGCGACCGCATCAACGGCATCTTCCTGCAGCTCATCTCGTCGCTGCAGTGCCGGCGCTGCCCGCACTACTTCCTGCCGCACGTCGACTTGTTCAAGGGCAAGTCGCCGACGGCGCTGGAGAACGCCGCCAAGCAGGTGTGGCGCCTCACGCGCGAGATGCTCACCAACTCGCGAGCCTTCGAGAAGCTGTGAACTCTCAGTGATGTGAACGTGGAGTGAAACGCTTGTTGATGCTCCTCCAGTCGTTGTCAGTAGTTTAGCGACGCATTTCGTGTTGGTAGGGGTGTGGTGAGGCGCACAGTGTACAGTATACGGTTGTAGAGTGAGCTATCTGAAATATTCCATTCGGATCGGACAGACTGTAAGTAGACGTGATACTAATATACGCTAGGGACGCAGTTTCGATATAATATTTTTGTGATATACTGTAAATAGCTTAAACGTTGTACAATTTTAGTGATATATTTAATTTAAAATCATCGTGTATTTATTTGACTGAAATCTTATAAAGTAGGCGCATAATCTACTTATAGTTAAAAAATAAATAATTTGAAACTATAACTTTTACTTTGATTTGTAGACATGTTCCCACACTAACACACACATCGCTGTAGAGACGTATTCATGTAATACATTCGAGAAAAGTATTAACATATTGCATTTTTCATAGTGTAAAGTAGGCCTAGTGCCGGCATGGCGGAATGGGCACGGTCGGTGTTGCAAGCAACTATCTGTGTAACCTAAATAACCAATCACATGCATGCACATTCCAATAATGTAGGTTTTGTGCAAGCGTTCATATTCTGCACGATTTGCATAAACTAATGATCGTAGATTAATATAAATCTTTGATCATACGTGAAGATAAAATGCCTTTACTCTGAATATTAACTTTAGCAGTTTATACCTACTTCTTTAGAATTTGCAAGTTTGCTTTCTAAAGTATAAGATACAAGGAATTTCTCCCGTATTTCTATAAAAAATCAAGAAGCTTTTTACGAGCACATCTGAGATGACAAGTTTATCTAAACGAGCACATTCTACACAGTAACGACGAACCCAATGCGTGACATTCAAATAACGATATGTTAATTTTATGGATAGGTAAGACACAAACTTGTATGGAAGGCCAAACTGAATGCTATCAGATATCATGTATCCGAATGTACTGGGCGAGCAGACACAGGCAGGATATTGAATACCTCGGCCGCAGTACTACATAAAGTAACAAAAAAAGCACAAAACGTTGTCAAGTGACAGCGTTTGGTACGTCCTACGTAGACAGTATCAGGTTACAAGTCGATATTTTACATGTAAAAGGCCGTGGGCCGAGGCGACCACGAGACAGTCCCGAGCCTACGGAGCCCGGCCACCATTAATTTATACAGTGATATCTAGACGCGATACTCTCGCAAATATACGATGGAAAAACTGTGTGTAAAGGATTTTAGATGTAAGATTAAAGTTGGATAAGTTAGTGACGCGCTGCAAGCTTGTCGCCGCGCTGATAGCGATCTTATTGATGGAAGGATAAGGGCGCGATGAAAACTGAATTGATTGGGGAATTACGTGCAAATATTCAGCTGCATGCGCATAACTTATAATTATGTATGAAGTTAGGCGATAATCAGCCGCATATCTTGATGGCCGAGCTTTGCGTCCCTAGAGATAAAAGTCTACAGCCTCCGCGTGGTATTTGAGATGTCAATCGTTTGTTTACATAACTATTTACTTACGTGTTCAAATACATCTGGTTAGACTGGACCTAACTGGGAACAGACCTGGCTGATTGCACAAGATAAAATCTATAAAATATTCCCATACGCTTTTAGAAGTACGAATACCGATGCGTTCAACCGAACTTGTCTCGAGAAATGTAAACGAACTCGCCGCAATACCTACACTGTCGTGCCTCAAAAAGGGTTAATAACAATAAAATCAATAACGTCAGAACATAACATTATTAAAACAAACATTAGTATAAACAATGCCGTATGCAACAAACTCGGCGGAGGCTAAGTGTCCCCAAACCTGTTTGTTAGTTGGTCACCCTACGCGCGACGCCTACGCGTGCATTTGTTTTTAGTTTTTACTTGCCCGTACAAACAGACGAACGGACACATTTATAAATAAAATAGCCTTAGAATAAAGAAATAAAGTGAACTTACAAGTCTGTGACACATGAAGAGCAAACTGTGTAGTACATTTCGACCCACACTACAATTTGACGCCTTTTTTTGGTGTTTTTGGGCATAAATTGTACCAATTTCTATAGTGAGGCTAAGTCCTCCATATGTAACGTTTAAATTCCGTCATCTGTTGATGATGATGATGATCTGTTGTGTTCTGTTGAGATGATGATGATCTGTTGTGTTCTGATGGTCTTAACACGTTAAGAAGATAGTGATCAAATAGTGAGATAGTGGTCAAACGCGAGCCTATAAAATTTTTAGAGTACCGACCCTCAAAAAGAAAAAACAGTACCCTTATAGAATCACTTTGTTGTCCGTCTGTCTGTCTTCATGAATGTCTGTCTGTAAAGACCCTTTATCTTGGGAACGCGTGAAGGTATCCAGGTGAAATTAAAATCAGAGAGTCAGGTCCCTTATTTTTTTTAATATCTACCTATTATCATTAAGGAGTAGGTAGTGTGCTAGGCTGCAAATAAAATCTAATAACAATCAGAATTAGGCCCTTGAGATTCAAAATCTGCAGTAGAGGTCAAAAGACCAATGTACGAAAGGACAAATGTGTATTTTAAATTAAAATGTAGTCAGAAAATGATAAAATATACGGAGCACTTAAGAAACGAATACATCTGGTGTTTGATGGCGTTACAAAAATAGAGTATTTTTTATTGGGCGTCGAGTCAAGATACTTAATAAGCGGTTGATGACATTATATTGTAATTAACTATTAAAGGACTTCTAATTAACTGTTCATTAGTTATTGAAAGGTAAGATATAAATTACTAGCTTTAGCCCGCAGCTTCTCCCGCGTACATAAAATATAGTCACTTAAGAATACAGCAGCTTTCTATTGGTGAAAAAATTTTAGCAATCGGACCAGTACTTCCACAGATTACCTCATATAAACAAAAAAAAACAAACTTTATCTCTTTATTATATTAGTGTAGATTATTGTTTGGTGAAGAATCTCAATGTAAAGTGTATTTTCAAAAACGCTTACGGTCATTCAGAAAAAGTTATCGCAGACACAGCATAAGTAATAGAACCCACAAGTTCTCAGGGCCTAGGAATTATAACCAGAAATGTAAGAATGATCTGAAATAATAAGTTGTTTCACAAACATCCGATTGAAGTGAGCCCTGAGTTTACCAGATACTTGATGCCGTTTTATGAACTAAATTATGAAATCATTGAAGTCTTATGAATTTTAGATTTTTAATTTAACTCACTTCACATTATATATGTATTAATATTATAAAGCTGAAAAGTTTGTTTGAACGCGCTAATCTCAGGACTGACTCTGCTGGTCCTATTTGAAAAATTCTTTCAGTGTTAGATAACCCATTTATCGAGGAAGGCTATAGGCTATATATCATCACGTCAACACTAAACTAACTCTACACGTGGGCGAAGCCGCTGGCAGAAGCTAGTTCATATTATAAAGGCTAGTTGAGAAGTCAGTATGTATGTACGGACTTTGAAAGTTACACTCTGATCCTGAAACATGTCTGGAATAGCACGTAGGACACTTTTATCCCCCTATTAAGCAACCGAAACTGCTGGCAATAGCTAGTATTTCTATAATGCTGATAAACTTAATGATCCGTTAATATCAACATTGTAAAATAAATCAAAATACAAACTATATACATTCTTTTCTATGCAAATAAAAAAACTAACAGAAAAAACACAGCCAAGTTTCTTAATGACATCTAGGTGTGCGGTTTAACTATTAAAAAACAAAAGTTGCTAAAGGATATTAGTAAGAATGTTAGCAATTGGAATTGTTCTATTATCCCGTTATTTATTACTACTGTTTATCTTTAGTTATAGACTCTTATTTACATTTTCTACAAGGCGATAGTCGTACATTGTTGCAGTAATTATACAAAGAACAATTCGCCATAAATAGCGATCAAAATTGTAATAAATAATTAACTAATTACAATAAATTGTTACAGTCGGTGAAACTTTAGTTATCTATTATTATAAGTGTAGGGTTCAGCCGTTGTTACTTTTTGCAATAATTTATTAATTAGTCACCTTTTTTATGCGGCCTTTATTAAGGAATTTAATAATAACCGCTATTATATTGATAGAGGGTGGATTCTTAGTTAATTGAGATGCAATCAATTGATTAAGTGTAGTTGGTGTTAATTATTTTTACACTTTGGTATGTTAAGTTGAGAGAGAGGTGGAACTAGCTACTTGGAAAATTGGATATTCACTAAGCATAACATAGCATCAGCCTTATAATGTTCCCACTGTTGGAATTGAGGCCTCCTCTCTAGGAGAGGGAATGGGCCGTGGTCTACCACTAGGGCCCAGTGCGGGTTGGTGGATGTCAAATGTCTTCGAATTTTTGGTTCTATGACATGCCGGTTTCCTCACGATTTTTTCTGTCACCGTTTTGAGAGTAGTGATGATGATATTCACTTGTAAAAAAATATTTTCTGATGATTATTTTTGTAAAACATAAACAGACCACTGATTTTTTTTAAGTATATAACTATATTATAAGAAAACGAAACATAGAAATTGGTAGTACCTAAGCCTAACTATTTTATTCAGTGAAGAACAAATACCGTTCACAAACTTGGCTCTCTTTTTTTCTCCAAATTTTTTTTATTAACATAAATATGAGTTCAGCTTTATAAATTGCAGTGGGCGTTTAGTTTTCAATAAAACACGCATTATAGTTGTAATAAGGAGGCAAAAGGGGGCGTCACGGGCGCGCCGGCGTGTCCAAACAAATGTTGACGTAGGCCCATTGTGGTTAGCGCACGAAAATATGGGACCGACTAGGACTGCAGGAAATATTAGGAGAGAATTCAATATGGTGTTTATGATAAATGTTTTTTTTTAAGTTAAATGTATTTTGTGTAAAAGGGTGGCAAAAAATACTCGATTTCTAAGTAGCAAAAAGGTCCTGTCGACTGGTAGAAAATGCATTTGTCCGCCTTTGAACAGTGTTTTTACTTGTGCATAAAATTGTTATAAATAAATAAAATAGGATCTATAGAAACAGAGTGAGAATATCCTATTTTGTTTATATTTAGTCTGATTTCATGTGCAGAATTCAGGCGGATTGGGCAGTCAGTTTTTGGCAGGCCAATCGTCCTGTGCGGGTCTAAGGACCAATTTCAATTGCAGTACCAATAACACTCTTATCTTACCTTAATATTGTTTGAATTTATGATTCTGATTGAAATAGTAAAAATCAATCAGAATTATCGTTCATATTTTTTTGATGACTTTAAAATTCCGAGTTTCATTTCAATCACAAAACAAAAAAGGATTTTTCTCATCTTCACGTATCGCCAGGATAACTACTAAGTACGTCAAAACAAGTAGCTCTAAACACTTGACGTCAATAATTGCCTATTAAGTAGCAATTAGAGATACCAGGAGAGCATAGGATCGTCGGTGATCGATTACCGAAGATTTATACGACTATTAACGTAGTACAAGGAAATTTCAGCTGAATACCGATTTGTTGGAGAGATTTTGAATATTCGAATTGTAGGAATTTAATTAGAGCAATTATTGCGAGTTTTGAAAGATAAGTGTTTGGGTTTTTGAAAAATTGTTAGAAGAAAGGATTTTTTTATATTTCTAATAGTTTGATCAGTAAATAGAAATGTCTATTTTGCAAACATTTTGTATGTTCCACGTAAACTGTTAATGCCATTGTAGGTATCCTGTGTGTTCAATAAAATGTTTTTTAGTTGTATGCTGTTTCCTGTCAGTGAAGTCATTTAGATAACAGCGGCCTAAAAACTGCAAATGTGGAAAGGAACGGAATAAAGTGAGGCCTATGCCCAGAGGTGGAATAACACGGGCTAGCTATTATTATAATATTATGTTCATCCCGTTGAAATCTGTAAACCAGACATTGCCATTAATTCATGAATCCCCGACCGGTCCTATGAGACCGCGGTGTTATTGTTTTACTATTGTGTCTCGTTTTGTGGGTATGTGATAGGTTAATGTCGACAGCATTATACGTTCCTTGCTAAATACTTGCTGTCGCTTGAAACTATTTATTAATTTTTAATATTCTACGCTAATCCGTGTACTACGTAAGTAATGAACACTCTATAACTGCCCAACAAACACCTCTCCATATCAAACTCTCCGTTACTTGACTACTAGTTTCTGCCATTTTACAGATGAAAGAATTTTATAAATCGGTTCAGTAATTTCAGAGATAATCCCCTATGAACATACGAATTAACACAATTTGTCTCTTTATAATACTACTGAAGATTCGTAAGAAGGCTCGTAAGAGCCAAGAGGATCAAAGTAAGTTAGTTAAGTAAGCCAGGAGTATCGACACCGAGTTGCTAGTCTGTCGGTTACATTTCGGAGAGTGTGCAAAGGATTGCACAATTTAATTCTGCAAAGCCCGTTCCATCATCGGACCTTTAGACGTACGGCGCGGCGATGCGCCATCGGTTTATGGTGGACATCCCTCTTATACGCACAAAACGTTTTAGGAATACATTTATTATTCGTTTATGTGTATATAATTGTAGGTGTATGTAGGTGGACCGACGACCTGGCGAGGGTCGCGGGAATCCAATGGATGCGAGACGCCCAGGACCGTTCGCTGTGGCGACGCTTGGGGGAGGCCTATGTCCAGCAGTGGACGTCTTTCGGCTGAGATGATGATGATGATGATGTGTATATAATTTATGGAATTCCCTGCCAGAGGCTGTTTTCTGATAACTACAACCTAGGGACCTTTAAGGCAAGAGTACATAGGTAGGTTACTTCTACGCAAGTGTGGCTCCATCATCGCTTACCATTAGGTAAGATAGAGGTCACATGCGAGCCTGTCTCTAAAAAAAATAGTATATTCGGTATATTTAAACAGTATCAGAAAAGAACACGAATAGACCATTTTCTGGAATAGCACATAGATACTTTTATCCCAGGACAACGATCCCTTAGGACAATTTTCTACTGGCACGCGGACGAAGCCACTGACAGCAGCTAGTATAGTTTATAGTGCACCAACAGTTTAGTGAGATTAGTATGCGCCACGACTGGTCGCGAGGCGCCATAGAGCCACACGACGATAACTCAAACAATACCGCTAGCTACGTGACTTTCACAGCGCCATCAATATGCATCAATACGCGTCATAATCATGCTTTACAATGAAGCCTGTGTATTCTACCAGGGTGCCAACTAAGCGGTGCTTGTACACAATATGCATCAATACGCGTCATAATCATAGCTAGCGTTGCCAGGCGTCCGGATAAAGCCCGGACACGGTCATGCTTTTAGGCCTGTCCGGCTTTTGTAAGGCTTTTTAAATTTGGCCATTTTTAGGGTTCCGTAGCCAATTGGCAAAAACGGAACCCTTATAGTTTCGCTATGTCTGTCCGTCCGTCCTCGCTTAATCTCTGTGACCGTTAGCTCTAGAAAGCTGAAATTTGGTACCAATATGTATGTCAATCACGCCGACAAAGTGCAATAATAAAAATTGGAAAAATTGTTTTATTAGGGTAGCCCCCCTACATGTAAAGTAAAAAGCGTTTTTTTTTTTAATTTCAACCCTAACGTGTGTTATATTTTTGGATAGATATTCAAAAATGAATAGGGGTTTACTAAAATCATTTTTTGATAATATCAATAATTTCGGAAATAATCGCTCCAAAAGTAAAAAACAATGCGTCCCCCCCCCCCCCCTCTAACTTTTGAACCATAAGTGTAGAAAATATTAAAAAATCTGGAAAGTAGAGCTTTATTAAGACTTTCTAGGAAAATTATTTTGAACTTGATAGGACGAACAGTTTTTGAAAAGTTGGGGACACTTATTTTGACGGACGGGAAACTACGGAACCCTACACTGGGCGTGGCCCGACACGCTCTTGGCCGTTTTTTTTATAGATTTTCACGTGTGTTCTTGCAATTGTAAGCGTTTGCAGATCAGAAATGACTTGTCATTTCATTAGAATGTAAAAAGTAAAACTTCCGAATGGCTTTAAAAAAAAATTGACTGTCTTTTTAATCATGTCCGGCTTAACTGACTGGTTTGTCCGGCTTTTCGGTTTGAAAATCTGGCAACCCTAATCATAGCTGACAATGAAGCCTGTGTACTGTGTATGCTACCAGGGTGCCAGTGGTGCTAAGCAGTTCTTGTAAACAATATCCTATGTTAATGTGCAAGGAGTGTGGCGTCAAGTGCGACTGCGCGGTGGTCTGGCTTGTCGTTTGTTCGTCTGATAGCGATCGCGATAGGAGTACAGCCTACCAAGTGGTTTTGGTACGGAATATTTCAGTTCTCAGATATGAAGTACGAGTATAGACAGAATTGTTCGAATTATAGTCAGACGCGAGAGTAAATCAGCCTTGTTGTTGAGGGTTCAATCTGTTTCTTCAGCTGTCCCTTGTGCTCTAGGTAACTCTTTTGAACAATTCAGCATGAATGATAACAGTAAATCAACCTAAAATCTGTATTTTATCCGGTTGATGTTGATAGGCGTAAGCCGTTGCAAACACAACCTAACCAAATTGGGGATTGTAGACCCTCCGATATCCAAAGCAAGTCCGGCGCTCCTGACTAGACTATAGACCACTTACAAGAGTGCCCAGCGTGTGTCAACATCTGCACTTTCGAGGACCTTAAAAACGCAACTGATACTGCTATGAACACCACCGATTTGAGAAGAAGCAGAAAATGTGACAGGCGCCTTTATGGCACTCATACTAATGGGGCCTGTAGGCATACTTAACATATCTTAACAATGCACCGGCTGAACGGGTTTCGATGAAACTACGAATGGGAGGATGTGGCCCTGGTTTAATTTTCTATAATCATACGGGTGAAGTATGGCTAGTCCAAATATGCCTACAGTCTATACCTACTTCTAAATTAATATGTATTACAAAGTACATAATTTTATTTCTTTGTTTTGTCGTAAGAAATAATGTCAAAAAATACAAATTCAATTAATAGAAGTAATTCTATGATAGACAGCTATAATATTTTAATCCTGAAAAAGTTCACAACTTCTGTGTATCAAGCCAGAAATTAAGATACCTATCGAAATATTTATAGAAGATTGCCTGAAGAAGGAAAATGGCTAGACCTCTCTATCAGCAAGGTGACCATATTCCCACCAGCTCGCCGAGATATTCATATCAGTAATGTTGAGTGCAGTTTGCATATTGTATCAGATAGTGTAACGGTTAAGAGAGATGCCATATTGTACAGATAGGAAGTGGAGGAGAATTGTATGCTGTTCGGATCCCATTTGTTTGATTATTTACATGTCCATTGGACATTGCAAAATGGAAGTGCTAGGCAACGGTAATTTTACTTGTATTATTTGAATTTTGAAGACCTTTGTGAATATATTATATCTTTTGTAAAGGTTAAAGAAACGATTTCAATGAAATATGCTGAAATAAGTTAAAATGTTTAGGCTGTTTGTTAGACAGTAATAATTCTTTCAGCTTCGTTGAAACCACACACAAATAAAGGGTGGCTGTTTGAGTTTCCGTAAAGTTCTTGACCGACTGAAAATGTCTGAATGAAAAGCAACAATTGGAATGTAGGCCATCATCTGCCTAACCTTTTCCCAACTATATTGGGGTCGGCTTCCAGTTAAGCCGGATTTAGCTGAATACCAGTATTTTACGCGGAGCGGCTGCCTACCAGACCTCCACAACCCATTGACTGGGGTAACACGGTACTTCGTGGCGAGACTGGAGTCAGATTTACTGGCTTCTGACTATCCCTTATTAATGTAGGCTAATACAAGTGTAGCTGTAAAAGACACTAGATATTTATAGGAAAGAAAAATGTGTGCCTGTTACGGAGCGTGCAGAGGAGTACGCAGAAATGGCATTATAAATAAGAATGATCTACCAAGAGCCTAGGATGCAAAAGAGTTCCGGGAAACAAACGACCCGGACCTTCAGCTAGCATAGCAGTACAAAGCGCCTCCGTTCCACGAACACGGTCATCCTAACAGTACCAGCACTGCATAAACAACATCCTATCTTTTCGTCTAATCCGCGCCTCGCAGGACTAGGAGAACAGGACTCGTGCGAAACGCAAAATTTTCACGTTGCGATTGCATAACGAATGCGCAAACGCGTTCACGGCGACAAATTTCAATGTAATCTGTATAATATTACAATTTGCTGGATGAATAATTCAATATGGCGGTCGGGGCACGATGTTTATTCGATTATAGCGAGATTTACATACATATTTATAGGTAGGATATGTGCGAGGCTGTAACCTGTTGTCATATCCATAATTTGAGCTACCGTGTGCGCTGACCCGCAGGTTGGGCCTGAGTCAGCAGCCATGTTTGACCAGCTGACAGTTATTAGGAGATCAGAAATTGCAGGCTGTTGAAATTAATGGTTTATCCATTTGGTTGACTTTAATTGGTTGGTGTGTTAGCTGTTAAGGCCAATTGCAACCGTTTAGCCTTTTCAGTTCTCCCACATGACTAAAGACCGAAGGTAAGGTCAGCTCTTCTCTTACAAGTTTTTTTATATTACTTAGAAATCCTCAAATGACTTCTACCGCTGTGACTTGGAGCTGGAAGAAGTGACAGGTTTTTACTGGAGGCTTTTGCGTTACGGTTAAATTTAACCGTTACCGGAAATAATATAACTTTTCTTGTATCTCTAGACAGCCAAGATTGAATAGCACAGACTAGTTGTACTCGTAAAACTATCATATCATATATTTTAGGCCCTAAAATATATCAAAGACGTAAAATTTAGAGCATTGCAAAGCGATTGGGTGGCCTGCTCACAACTAGAAACATTACGACCAAATACAAGTTATCTGAAAGGACCATTTAATTATGTTTGATATCAAAATCGTGTCATAGCTCACAGTTAGGCAGAAACAAACCCACGTATATTAAGCTAGCGAGCAATTAATTTCCCTGAGCGATGTCTTATGACACCTATCGCGATAGTTATTCAATAAACTCTGACATTTGCGTGCTTGCGGTCAAGCGTGTTTCATACTAAGTTTAACAAGTAACTGATATTTTAACGACCTTGTGTAACTAAGGACCAAGACTACACTGTCGCTAAGACCGTCAAACGGGGTGAATATACATCTACAAGGAACGCAAGAGAGAATAGGAAAAAAAGTTGATGGAAATTTCCACGTTATTCAACCTGAACCCGTTTGATTTTTTTTAAGGTTGAAATTCATCGATATGGGTTCTTCCACTCAGGGCGGAGCAGGAGGACGTGTCAGACTTCTAGTAACTAAAACTCTCCTCCTGTTCCTTCTTTGCCTTTATTCCTGTGTCCTGAGAATCGGAAGTAGCTGAAAGGATTATCATAATGGAGTGTCTCTTCTTAGGTAAATCCATTTCTTCAGCACTAGTTGTTTTATGCAGTTTGGTGTGGTTTATCCAAGAAAATATCTAGTATTTTCCAGTATCTTAGAATAATCCAGATAGCACACAGTTTATCTATGAAACAGTAAAATTGAGATTTTCTCTTACAAAGGTCAGTCGATCGGTGAAAAAATGTTCGTATTCAGATCTTGTGATTTCTTTAATCATTTAGGGCCTGTTTCACAATGTCCGAGTAGGTACTACTCACTGAATAAATTCAAAAATGTGACAGAATTTGTATGAAATTATCTGCCAAGTAAGATACTCGAAACTTAATCATAGGTGGTGAAATAGGCCCTTATACTAACAATCATAATTATCTCTTTGTTGCTGTTTCTATTAAAATATACCAATGATGTTTAATATTGTAGATGCAGAATATTTTCTTTAAGTTTTTATTACCACAAATGTGTATTAGCTTGACAAGTATTGTATTGAGTATGTTTGTACCTATGTACGTTGGTTTCCTACATTTTATTTAAGTGATTAATCTTTGGATTAATATTGTTAATGGTTGTGTCCCGAAGATATAGACTACAAAACAGTTATTCCTTGAGGTAACGACCCAGAGATTTGAAGATAAACGATGCATTGAGCTTTTATTAGGTGGCAACTTCTCCTGCTTTTAGGCGGAGCGGGAAGGCGTTTCAGACTTTTACTGACTAAAACACACTCCCTATTTTGCGTTTCGTTCCGGGGTCGGGGGTTTTCCTTTCAGAAGCGAACCTATGGCCCCAAAGTGTCTGGATTTGCTGACAACTCCTTGAGGCACGCGTGGAACAATACGCACCGTTAACGACTCGCATCCAGTCCGGATGATTACCGGATGGCAAGCTACACATTACTCCTCGCTGTCAAAACAGATAGGTTTTAGTCTATCTTTCAGATGCGTTTTGTATCGTAGGAATATATTTAGTTCTAATTTCAACAATGCAGCTGCATAATAATATTATTACAGCAAGATCTGAAACGGCATCTCACAGCAGATAGCAACGACCTAGTACCCTCACACACTAACATATCAATAGGTGATCTCAATGTCTAGACACACTAATGTATTCTAGTATTTGTAATACAATGACTGAACACTAAATCAGCTGCAGGCTTCACCAGAAGACCTAGGTTTTGAATACTGATGTAACCTCAATCAAATGTATAGAGATAAACGTATGTTTTGAATGAGAAAGTATTGCAGTGCGCACTAAACTGTTCTATTCAGGATTTTAGGCATTTTACAATCTCCATTTTATCATCGGACCGCCAGACGTACCTATGGTAGGTATATGGTGGACTTCCCATCCATACGCACAAAAGGTTTTGGGAATACATTCATTGTGCGTACCTGCTAAGGAGTGGAATTCCCTGCCGGTATCAGTGCTTCCTGATAGTTACAATCTTGGGATCTTTAAGTCAAGAGTGAATAGGTTACTTCTAGGCTAAGGTCTATCCATCGTTCATCATCTGGTTAAGTGTCAAATCTTAACATAATTAAAAAGAAAACCCCTCTGCGAACGCTCTTGAGTTACCGTTAATGGAACACGTGGGACCTTGCGCAATAGGGATGCACATCAGTTTCACATGATCATGATGAATGTATCATCATCTCCCTACAGTTTCCAAACTAGCTTGGAGTCGACTTCCAGTCTAACCGGATGCGACTGAATACCCGTGTTTTACATGGAGCGACTACCTGTCAAACATTCACAACCCAGTTAGTTTTCACCTATTTAAAGACCTTATACCTAAAACATATGTGATTTGCAATAAATTGAATTGAATTGATAAACTTAATAAACTAGTGCGATTTAAACTAGTGCGCTTCACCATTTACGATTGCATCACTGCTTACCATCAAGTGGGAACGTAGGCAGTAATTTATATACAAAATTGCATATTATGTCGCAGTATGTTCGGCCATTAGCATTTTAGGCAGAGAACTGGCGCAGTACACTTATAGTTAAGTATATAAGTACGTATATAGTTAATCAGCATCATTAAGAAGCACAAATATGTCTGTCTGTAAGCCCTGTCCTCATGAACATGCAAATAAAATCGTTAAGCACAGCTGCGTTACTTAATTAACTTAAATCGGTACATTTTGTGGTCGAAGTGGTCATTCCAGCTTTGTAACTTTCATTCGTTAACATATAAATATGGGAAATAACTTTATTGCTTATTAAATGACGGGTAGATATGTAAAATACTAGTTGCTGCCAGCGGCTTCGCCCGCGTGACAGTAGAAAATTATCCCAAGGGAATATTCTCAGAACAAAATCCATTCAGTAATTTTTGTATGAAAGATTAACAAACATCCATACATCTATACCATACAAACTTCCGTGTTTATAATATTAGTAGGACCAGCTTTATACCCCGGATTTTCTCCCATATGCACTAATATACAAAAAACATATGCCACAATAATAGTGAATTTTCATGGGTAAAGGCAGCATAGACAACCTAGGACAGAATTGTATTTTTGTATTATTACACTGAGTGACCTAGGTTATATATTTTTTACTTTCAGGCAGGCGAAGCCGTTGGCAGATGCCTGAGAGTACCTAGTATTTATTAGTTCTCCTAATTCTTAAAAAGCAGACAATTAAAACGAGGTAACTCGTTATAATATTTCTGCAATCTAGAACACAACTCAAGATATTTCCTATCCTCATAGACAGACGGCTGAGCAACAAAAACCTAGCAGCATCAACATCAAAGAGTTCGCCTGGGCCGCCGGGCCGCCTGGGCGAATAGTGGAGTAACCGAACGCTGCATACATCGCCTTGATATTTAATAAGTCGTCCGAACACTGTGCTCGCCCGGGCGGGTAATGCGTTGCGACGCGAGCGCCCCACTGACGGCGGGGAGCGATAAGCGAAAAGCGTAAGCGGAAAACGCGGGAGTATGTAGACTTTGTTTCAAAAAAAGGCTAATTTTAAGTTGCTAAATAAATGGTAATGGCGTTATTTGTGTGAAAAGACCTAAGGGGGTTCTGAAGCTTAAGAAAAATGAGGAAAACTGTCTTAGATATACTTTACCTTAATCGCTTCTTTATCTATGGCTAAATTGAAGTAAGGTTCTATTAATATTATAGTGCCCGCGACTTCATGTGCAGACTATTAAAACCATTTGGTAACAATGTTAAGGTTTTTAATTTTGTGCAAATACCATTTTTTTTAATATGTAGCCAAAATTACCCCTTACATTATCAGCTATCTACTGGTAAAAGTCTAGCCATTTAAGAGATTTCTGGAAAAAATAACAAGGTAGTCAACACCATTAAGAAAAAAATAAAAAAGCGGTTTTGCTATAGATAGCGAATAAACTTTCATATGCATTAAGTAAAAAAATGTTATTTTGATAAGTACCTACAGCAAATATTTAAATTTTATTTACAATTAGGAGTTTATTACATTCGTTTGTACAATTTTATTTGCCTCTTAATTTGCAATAGTGCAAGATCTATTGTCTGTACCTACCCCTTACATACGGATAAAGATTTATTACCTCTAATCGCTTTCAATCGAACTCCAAACAAACCACTCATTGGAGCGTGAAATATAGAATTTTGTATAAAAACGGTTCTCTTTCAAGATGTTATTACGGTCTATTATAAGTAGAATAATGTTTAGTCAGTATAAAGCCGCCTAGCCGAGCGTGGCATACACAATACAAATATGTATGTTATTATTGATTAACATACATCAGTGACTCGACTGACGGATCGGACTGACGTTTATGTACTAGGGGATTATAAGTCTACAGGGTGATTTAATAAGAATGGATAACTTTTCGGGGCTTAGCGAACATCATCATCTTCACAGCTGTTTGTTTTTAGGTAGTAAATCAATGATTTCTTCCGGTCTAGGGTTTAGCGGGAAGGCTTTTACCGACTAAAACCATATCTGTGCTTAGGAAAAATTCCTGGAAGCCTTAGTGGGATCACAGCTTCCAGTCCAACTGGATGGAGTTGAATACCAATATTTTACATGGATTGTTCTTGTAGAATCTATGCCAAGCAATGAATGAATGAACATTATTCGGCTGAAATGTTGAAGAGAATATTGTCGGAGCAACTGCCTATCTTACTTTTTCTACAAAATAATAAAGCTTCTAATAAACGGTACACTACAACATTTTCTTTAACCTATCAATACCCGCGAAACCAGACACAATAGTAAGACAATAACAGCGTGGTCTCATAGGACCGGTCGGGGATTCATGAACTAATTCATGAATCCCCGACCGATCTCATAGGACCGCGCTGTTATTGTCTTACTATGTTAGTGTCTCGTATCGCGGGTATTGATAGGTTAAAAGCCCGGCAAGACCTACTGGGGCCATGCGTTCGCTTCTGAAAGGAAAACGCGGGGATCCTGGAAAGCAAGGCAAACAACAAGGTAAGTAACATAGGAGTGGTCTCACCCGACCAGTGTCAGGTATGGTCACTATGGTCAGCATCTTTGTTATCGATACGCGAGTCGATAATTTGGCTAGTTCTCTGTTGTTTTTGGACATTATTTCATCGACGTCAAGCGTCTAGTTAATGTGACCGAGTTGTACTGTATTACTGAAAAGGTTAAGTACTATTTAATCAGAGTTATGTACCTTTAATACAGTGTTGTAAATATATTCGAGCAGATAACAGTCCCCGATGTTCGCGACTTCGTTTATGCCGTAATGTAATGTTTTATTTATTTCGCGATATGGAATTAATAACAGATGTTATGTTATATGTAAATATAACGATAAATGTCCTCTTCAATTATCACTATACCTTCTTTATAGTGTAATTACTTTCGGTTGTATATAAAAAGTCTTTGTGTACTTACGTACAGTGCGTAGTTTTGTTCTGGCGATTAAATAAATAAAAAGCCATTTTTACGAAGAAACTTTTTACAACAAAAAATATTTTTACTCGGAAAAAAACTTCCGATGATTATCACACCAAATTATTATAAGGTGAAAGTTTATATGAATGTTTGCGTGTTACTCCTTCAAGTTCAAACGGCTGAACGGATTTGGATGAATTTAGCACTTAAGTATGAAAGTCTTTAAATGCGTTCTTTCGCTTATGACTTATTATCCAGGAGATTCCCTTGACACAATTTTCTACATTTACACCGGCAAGCTAGTATGTTTTATAAATAAAATAGTTAGATTTTAGAGGCCTAATACTGATTAGTTTGTAATTTAACTTACATGGGGGGTCGCGATGGGGCTGGTCGTATTATGACCAAAAGCCCCAAAATTTATAAAAATCTGAAAAAAAGTTAAGGAATAGATCTATAAATATATTCATTACTATCTGCGTAGCCGTTGAAGAACCTATGGCAATTTATATTTTTTTATTCTGCAGATGCCCAAATATTTTTCGTGATACCTATTAAAATTTATTTACGAAACGAATGACTAAATGTCATACTAAAAACAGTTTAGCGAAATGATTAGTAGGACTGTTTACTATTAACGTATTTCTATATTCGCGAAAACGACTGTCCTTAGCAATTTGTTCACGCTAGTAGGTGGCAGAATGCAAAACAAATTACCTACATACTACTAATAGCTCAGAGAAGTTCACTCACTACATTATTTATACGATCCTACGAACTTATTTCACAAACTAGACAGCTTTTAGATTTTTATCCTTAATGTAAGAAATCAAAACAAACGCAAAATGTTATTTATATGATTCTAGCGAAACATTTCGGCAATTTGAATACAAAGTCGAGTTTGTGAGTCGCTCGCGGTCTGCTCGCTCGATAACGCACGTCACGCAAAAAGCTTTTCTGTGTCTTGCGACGAAAAAACAAAAAAAAAAACGTCGGTGATGCATCCGACGACATTTTTCAATATCGAAACAAAAAATAGGCAGAAATTAAGGTAAAAATAAATGCTATCTCGCACCGGACGATGCAGCTTTTATCGAAGGGACAACTTTTAGAATTTTTTTAACTTCCAAAATGTCTTGCGATATTGGTTATTTCTGTATCTGAAGTGCAATGGAATGGAATTATTTTTGTGAAGTTATTTTCGAACCAATTTGATTAAAAAATACGCAAAAGAATAGACAAAAATATCCCTAGCCAGTTCCATCACAATTCAAATAAGGTTCGAATTTCAATAATAAACGTGATTGTTTCAAGCTATTCACGCATGGCTGGCGAGAAAGAGAGCGTTACTATGTGCCCAAGTGCGAAAGGGACGGGAGACGCTATGATGGACGGGCACCGTCCACTGCTGGGACACCGATCGTAGCTCACGACGTCCCGCATACTTTCTCATCGCCGTACACCAAAATAAACTCTAAACTTTTTATGCGTTCCTGGTATATTTAGATGATATTGTCGCTGCGTTTTCCAGTTTAAAAAAAAGTGTTAAGTGGATGATTTATATTAAGTGCGGCCCGTTATGGGCGGCTTCCGGCGTAATTATTTACTAAAAGAGTACGACGGTGGCGTCCTGAAGCGTGTGACCTCTATTATGACGATGCACTGACAGAATAATTCATGTATTGTGGATGCAAAGCCCTTTGTCGGTTACTGCGGTGGTAGCAAAAGGGCTATGTGAGAAGAGTTCCTAAGTGAACTGACCAGATTCTTGATAAACGGCACACATTAACCGAGGCGGCTAGGGCCTACGAGCACGCGCATAGTTTTGAAAATCGTGTTACAAGCCAGCTCTGTTATGTTCAAAACGTTTAACATTAATATGTTTAATGCACATACAAGTTTCCTGCTTTAAACGTTGGAAAATTAACAAGGAACACCGTTATGGTACGTGGCACTATTATAACTGAATAACCCCTTACATAAATTTTAAAATTCGTGGAATGCATCCAAGTTTAGGTGTATTCCATTTTAGCTGGAAACACTTCACTTATAAACGAATAACGGTGAGCATAAACTAACTTCTTAAATCTATGACCACCTGGTACTTTTTTTTTCAAATCACCGCAGTTTAAAATTTACGATCGATCGATTATTGCACATAAACTCATACATGAGCAGTTATTGAACGAGACAAGCACTAGTGCTGATTAATTACGCATTATCCACGCATGACTGTGCAAGCGCATGCATATGCATGCATAGCTCTGTGCGAATATGTGCATAAGTGCAATACTGTGTATCGCGGGGCTTTTAACTAATAGATCTCTTATAGTGTTTCTAATAAATAAATAAAAGAGTTAAATGAAGCATTTGTATAGCAGATTTGTTGATTCAGATAAGGCTAAATCTTACCAGTCTACTGGAATAGAATTAATGTAGTCATAGTTTCACGTTTCATTTATCATTTATCATAGTTTCACGCATGTAGAAGATTTTATGAGAAAGTCTTTTAAATAACTCATCATCTGCCTAGCCTTTTCCCAACTATATTGGGGTCGGCTTCCAGTCAAGCCGGATTTAGCTGAATACCAGTATTTTACGAGGAGCAGCTGCCTACCAGACCTCCACAACCTATTAACTGCGGTAACACGGTACTTCATGGCAAGACTGGAGTCATATTTACTGGCTTCTGACTATCCCTAACGACTGCCAAAGATATCCAAATGACAGCCGGGACCAACGGCTTAACGTGCTTTCCGAGGCATGAAGGAAACTCGTTATGTTAAGATGGTCACCCATCCACAGACCAACCTAGGCAAGCGTTGCTTAACCTTGAAGATCGACCTGTGCGGCTGTTATTATCTAGCCGCGAGCTCCTCTCCTAAAAAGACTAAAAGTCTTTTAAATAACTGAAAACTTAATTTTTAGTCACAGATAGATATGTGACAAAACTGTAGCACTGGAATCACAGTAAGCAGTGTGACCCTGCTTTTGACTTTTATGACAACCTAGTACTTAGGTATTTAAAAAACTGCATCTGAAATCGGTGAATGAAACTTCCAAAATTACTGGACCGTTTGCGACTTTAAGCTACTAGAATGCTTTGGAAAATCGGTGAAAAAACAATTCACTTATTTTTGCAATAAATTCAGTAAAATCTCAGACCTACTCTCATATAAAAATATATTATGTGAAATGTGAATAATGAATCAAGAAACTCGTTGGTAATCTGATCCATATCAAAGGTTTTATTTATTGGAATTCATATTAAATTGGTCTCTTTAGCTACTATGACCAGACGCCACCTAAACAAAATACTATACCTAATATTTTGGACAAATTCTTGAAATTAATTCATATAAGTAGGTATAGGAAAAAATAACGAATGTCTACCAAAAACTTATTTACTTGGAATTAAAGCAGCCGTTTAAAGAACATGGCTATTTTATCACCGATCACAGTGTTCAGATAAGAATTATTAACAAAATGGCTACTCCGAAACATTAACCTTAGTTCAGAAGAGCGAAAAATCGCCTCCTTATCATTTAATTATCCATTAAAGTTATTTGAGTGAATATTTTTACGAGCCTAAAGTAAGTACCTAAGGGTTTTATTATATTTTGACTGTCGTTTTATGATTTTATTTTCTTTTCATTAGCAATAGTATTGGTTTTATGATGTGGAAAATGACGCATGAAACATAATATTATCCTCACGCATTATACATTTATGATTATCGTAAGCGCATAAAACATTTATTTATCATTTAATATAAAGTGAAGATATAAATAAATTAGCATTAGTCCTATCAGCGATACAATGCAGAATGACTGGGCCGTACATTTTAAGGCCGCCATTGCCGCCGCTTGAATGTATCTTCATTTCCTAGTCGTGTAACACCTGATTATCTTCAAACTTTTCACACAAACATTACTTCAGATGTTGACGGTTTTAGAAAATCATCACATTGGTCATTGGGACTTCGAGAATACGATTCGATGAGGTACACATCCTTTATCCAAAATTACATAATATCGGTGATAATCGTCTATGAAGACTAAGCTTTATATTGCGTCGTTATGTGTGAAAATAAAATGCTCATGTACGGAATAGACAGATATTTTTGAATGTTAAAATATACCTACCTAGTCAGGTTTTTTTAACATAAATAGTGGGGTGTCCGACATTTAATTTGATTTGTGTAAAATTATAATTGGGTACATTGTGTCTAGCACTTCAAATGAGTGATGAATACATTAAACTTAATATCTTTAGGCAATTTTTACGAAAAAATTTAAAGTTAAAATGTTTAAACTTTGAATTCAAAAATATCGAAGGTCTCTAAGGAAAAGTTGGACGAAAATTGACACAAAAAAAGGTTTTTTGTTAAAAAGAAACTTCAATCATTGTTTTGGCATATATATAT
This sequence comes from Mythimna separata, assembly GCA_030763345.1. Taxonomy (NCBI): domain Eukaryota; kingdom Metazoa; phylum Arthropoda; class Insecta; order Lepidoptera; family Noctuidae; genus Mythimna; species Mythimna separata. The sequence continues at coordinate 21,345,741 of CM061174.1, forward strand.
ATGTTACGGCTAATACCCGAAGTGCGGCTACACCTAGTTTTAGCCGGTTAGAACTAGGTGTAGCCACTTACTCTTGGTTAAACCTAGTACGAGCCGATTGTTTTCGGGTAAAACTAGGTCTAGCCTTCATCATGCCGGCTACAACTAGGTCCAGCCATTCACTGTTGGATAAAACTAGGTCTATCCGAAATCATTCCGGCTAAAACTAGGTCCAGACAATCCCTGTTGGATAAAACATTCTTTAAATTATAATATGCATCAACTACTTATTGTCTGTTGTTAAAAAAATGTTCCTGTTTGTTCCTATTGCATTAAAAATTGTACTCCTAATAATTAGGTCGATCTTCAAGGTTAAGCAGCGCTTGCCTAGGTTGGTTTGTGGATGGGTGACCATCTTAACATAACGAGTTTCCTCCGTGCCTCGGTAAGCACGTTAAGCCGTAGGTCTCGGCTGTCATTTGTAGATCTTTGGCAGTCGTTACGGATAGTCAGAAGCTAGTAAATCTGACTCCAGTCTTGCCATGAAGTACCGTGTTACCCCAGTTAATGGGTTGTGGAGGTCTGGTAGGCAGCCGCACCTCGTAAAATACTGGTATTCTGCTAAATCCGGCTTGACTGGAAGCCGACCCCAATACAGTTAGGAAAAGGCTAGGCAGATGATTACAATGTGATTTATAAGAATAAAAAAACTCTACGTTTCTTTTTATGGGATGTTTTTTTTAATATCTAAAAAGCTCTGCCAATAGCATGCCGGATACAACTATGTACAGCCAATCCCTGTTAGATAAAACTAAGACACGCGCTGCTAGTAGACCTGCAGTAGATCAGCAGCACTGCGCTCACAACGTGCAGAGGCGCGTGCCTCGCTATGCTCTCCACCCCGCGCCGCTGCTGCAGATGCTTTGAGTCATGAGTGTGACGCGGGGCGGAAGGCTTGGCGGGACATGCATCTAAGTTTTATTCAACAGGGATTGTCTGGACCTAGTTTTAGCCGGAATGATATCGGATAGACCTAGTTTTATCCAACAGGGAATGGCTGGACCTAGTTGTAGCCGGCATGATGAAGGCTAGACCTAGTTTTACCCGAAAACAATCGGCTCGTACTAGGTTTAACCAAGAGTAAGTGGCTACACCTAGTTCTAACCGGCTAAAACTAGGTGTAGCCGCACTTCGGGTATTAGCCGTAACATATATAAACAACTTAAATATTTTATAGATTATGTAGACTCTCTACGAGCTAATATACTAAATGGTCCTAAAGTACTAAGGTTAGAAAACACACAATAAAGTGACATTATATTATAATACTGTTTATTAGTGAAAAAACTCAAGCATACATATTCATTAGAGATTTAATTTTATCATCACGCTGCACGCTATACGTGTTCCTAAGATTGTTGTGCCATCTGTCATGTACGGTTAGCGTTACCACGCTACCAGGCTACCAGCAGAGCGTAGGCGTAATGAGAAGTAGACTGCATTTGTGTTGGATCTGTTGCCTGATAACAACTGACGACCGTCTGCTTCATTAGACGAGTGATTAACGAGGGAAAAGTCTAAAAAATAACGTTAACTACGAGTATCTTTGATGAATTAATCAGTTTCATACGAGTAAATAATGTCAATGGTTATAAATAAAAACCTATAGGTAATAAATAAAATATTTCAAAAAGATTTTTATGTAGGTATGCGAAAGCAACCCGTAGCCGTGGAGAAAAGAAAACGAGAAGGTACTGCAACTAAGGCAGTATTTTCCATTTAAAATTGAAACAATAAATATATCAATAAGCTTTGAATCAATTTTAGGCACCTACCTTTAGGCAGCAAACGTACAAAAAGCTTGTTTTCAAAATTATCTTTGTCAGTCAAATCAACAGTAGATATGGACGGACAATTCATCAACCAGGAATCCAGGAAGACAAAGAGACCATTAATTATGACGACATCTAACAAAGAAGATACGATGATAGGAGCAATATTTAACTCTATAATCATTTACCTTGTTTTTCAAATGGCACTTTATTAATCAATGCGACGTTAGAAGTCTGAGTCATGGCGGCCTCACTCGGTAAACATGCCAATACTGACCAGATGCCCGTACAGATGAGTATATAATGCAATTAGTATTGACTTGTTCGTGTGTTCGCGGACGCTGAGGCGTTTCATCCCTAATTGGTTTATGTTATCCTGGTAGTTAGATGTATTTAGTAGGGGTTTCAGTGTTAGAAATTTTCGTTTTATTTTCGTTACTTAGTTCTTATTTAATTCACATAAACGTATCATCAATGAATATTTATTTGTGTTTATATTTTTCGCGGATGTTCACCTGTCCAATATTTTAATCAATAATAAAATACCCGTAGGTCAACTATGTGATAAATGTGTTTGATAGGAACACTACACGACTTCTTAAGGTCAAGGTAAACTACAAAAGGTAATATAATGAAATACTCCACTGTGATGTAATTCTATCTCCGTTTTAAAAACACGGCGTCGCCGGAGGGATTGTGTCAATTACTATAGAGATCATCACGTAAAGCGCTCAGTTATACATGTAGCCGTGTTCCCAGTTGTGGGAGTGAGTAATATCATAGAAACATGATCTAACAGCGAACATTACCACGAACAGTAAGTATGGACTCGTACGTTTTTATGGGAGAGTGCGGGAAGGCCCGCCCGGCATGGGGTAGGCGCCATGCCACGGGGTTCCATTCCACCGTTTCTCTCTAAACACAAATATTATATTTTTATTCGTTTCCTATCTAATCTTACGTCGTAAATCTTGACATTTTGTTTATACCAGATTGTCCCGTGAAGTTTTTTTAATTATCGCCCCAATAAAATGTTGATAAAAGCCTATAATGCGACGTTTTGTTTCTGCGAACTGAGTTCTGCGGTCACCGGACCACTTGTTTTATTTGTTTCGTTTATACTGAGTGTGTTTAGACAACTGGAAAATGAGAACAATGCTGGTTTATCCTCGTTCATTGGAAGACTTATGGCCGATTATGATTGGATCTATAAATCCAGATTTCTAAGTACCCTAATAACATAATGAAATACCCTGAAGAATTCATGATATTCATATTGTTTTATAAGTATTTTGACAAAAGTGGAATTGTGAAATCATAATAAGCTCCAGAAACAGTTTTATCATTTAGTTTTTTCTATTATTTCTGAGAGAAAGAGTAAAATATACGCATGTTATGAGTCTGGCGACTGTAGTCATTAGCGGTGATAATGACCCAGCAGTTACTATTTATTGTGCTGCTTCTCCATAAACTTGAGATTCCTTCACGTGCTTACATACATTTTTGTTTGAAAAATTCCGAATGATTTTTCTTAGTGTTAACATAAATTGGCACATGCTCAAGTCAATACAAGTGGATTATAAGGAAGCAGTTATTGTAGTTAGTATTTTGTTTAGAGGGCCAAAACATAAATGTGCCGAGGGTTAGAAGAAAGAGGCACTCGCATAACGTAAAGTGCATTTTTATATTAAAAGCCCTTGTTTGACCAATGGACAGAATCTTTATAAATATATAAAAAAAAGCTTTACTTTTTGAAAATCTTCTGTGAATAAGAAATATTATCAGCATCGCAAATAAAATAGAATAGAAATTAAACTACCAGGCATGCATAAAATATGAGACGGATAATATCCCAAGCATTCCAAATTCCATTCGGAAAATAAAGATAAAGATTATTAGCTAATATCTCAAATGGTTAGCGCTATTAATGTCTCTGGTTCCGTCCGCATAATAATGACATTTAAATCAAGATCCAGCTTACTTTCAGACGGCGAAAATTATTGAAATGATTGCGATCCTCGTCAGCGCAGGCATACAAACTTTTTTCTTGAGGGGTGAAGCGTAATGAAAACAAATGACACAGACCCACGCGCGTCCCATAAAAAATTCAATTCATGGTTGCACGAAAATAGTAGCACTGTATTGAATTTAATATCTGAGAGCATTTTAAGGTTTTTTTAGTCGTCACAGCGGCAGCGGTTAGCCGCGAGAAATACGACTGTTTAGATTGAATTTGAATATTTTAGAATCAACTATTTTTAATACATTGACAGCTCGTCGGCTAATTTTAAAGGGAACTTTTTCTCTGGTAGCATTTTCACGAGTATTTCTATACAAGATAGAGCTACTGTGCCTGTGTATCAATCGGAAGACATAACTCACTCTCCTAGCGCACTATTAGCCGGTGTTTGACACGGATCCCATGAATATGTCTCATTTACAGCAGTGGCGAAAGTACCAGGAACTCATAGATCTAAAGTGGATATAATTTACAACGTCGCCTAATGGAAGGAGCACATTAAGAGCGCATCTTTAAGCGTTTACGTATTAATAGAATAGAGGCAGTGTACCGGGGCCAGGTGCTACTCTTGGGAGGTAATTGCTTAATAGCCAGCGACTCATTAGAGGGACGATATTTTTAAAGAAAGCCCTCCGGCTAAGATACAGTTTGTTGATATAAGCTAGTCATTTTTTAATGAAGTAGAACCTGCTACATTATTTTGTTCATTAATTTACGACATTATGTCATTTATAACTGACACTTTATTGGTTTTATTTTACGGCAATAGCCCAATGCTATAAAACTTCGAGTAGTCTTTAACCCAATAGAAAAAAAAAACACCCAACAATAGTCCAGTCGTTCACATTGCAATCTTGCAATTCAATTGATTTCTAATCCATATATCCTATCCAAACTTTCTATCTGATTATGAACTCCTAGTAACCCATACGTAACTTCATCAAAGTACAAAGCAAAAAGGGGGTTGTTCCTGGACCCTGAGCACTCAGCAACCCTCAAATTATATCCCAGAAAACAAATTAAAAAGCATAAAACATGATTCAGTGTTCACCTCACTTAACCCTTTGGTGCGTCGCAATAAAATTACTCCCGAGAATTAACCCTTCCCCCCTCGGAGTAAAACACATTTACTTGCAAAACGACCCCCGAGTTTTTAAATTATGATAGATTGGCGGGTAGTGACAGGAATTATTTGGGTTTTCGTCTAGTAATCTCGGAATGGGTGATAGGAAACATTCTTGATGTTATTTGTTATCTATTTTTTTTATTAGGTTCGCGTTTGACCACTATATCACCTGATGATAAGCGATGATGTGGCTGACGATGGAACACGCTTGGTTAGAAGTAACCTATCTAACCATTGGCTTAAAGACCCCTAAGTTGTAGCTATCAGGAAACACAGACTCCGGCAGAGAACTTCACTCAGCTGCCCGCACAATAAACGTGTTCCCAAAACGCTTTATCTTAAAAAAAATTGAGAAAATCCCTTTGTTAATAGGATAACCGCTTATATCGCGTACATCGAAGAACTGAGACAATTATGCTGCTGCAGTTTTCCCGTTCAATTATAATTTAGGTGTCTTCAAGGCTAGAGTAAATAAGCTGCTAATAAACTAGTGCGCCTCACCATCAACGATTGCATCACTGTTTACCATCAGGTGGGATCGCGGTTTAGCACTACTTTATACAAAATAAAAAATAATTGCGGTAACTGTTCTTTTCTTCCTAGCCACTTGAAATACGCACATTCCCGTTACCCACCTGTGCCGTAGATAATATTTTTTCGTTAGGAAGCCCGAGCAAAAACCTACATCCGCTCACGGTAATGTGGAGAGCCCTCGAGATGAGATCAGCATCCCGGGGGACGCACTTCTGATCTCCCATGCGTCTTCCCCAAATGAGAAAGCCAGGGCTGTCCGGAAAAATAAAGTTCGACTAGTGTAATACATCTATACTTATAAAGAGGTAAAATTTGTAAGTTTGTATGTAGGGGGTAATCTCTGGAAGTACTGGTCCGATTGCTAAAATTTTTACACCAATAGAAAGCTGCTGTATTCCTGAGTGACATAGGCTATATTTTATGTACGCGGGCGAAGCTGCGCGCTAAAGCTAGTAGTAGATATTATTATTTCTACCAAAGAAAGGCAAGAAAATTATTTCTCTACTCTGCAGAAAATATTTTGGGAATCCTTTTTATTGTGCATACAATCACAGTCTTTTTTTTCATAAAACGACAGTTTTACGAAAAATTAGATCATAAAAAAAACTTAACGTATTTATTAGATACGGTAGTTTTAGCTACAGTTTGAAATAATTATATTGCGTAGGAAAGAATAAACAAAAACAGGTGCGCTTTGTTGTTAATGAAACATTTTTCAGCATTTTACTAAACAGTAGGACTGTTAAATGTTAATTAATGCTTAAAAAAATCAAGATAACTTCTTTTAGCCGGTAAAAGGAAGATTGTTGTTCAACTTTTTAAATTATTTTTAGCCCTAAATCCATACATTTATTGAGTTTCCTTTTGTCAGGTAATGCCATAAGCGTTTCGTGACGGTTTTTCTGGCCGTATATTTAAACTCTCAACTTGATTTTTTTAACCCCGCGAGTCGCGACGCTCGAAAAAATTACAAACACCAAGGAACCTCGTAAGCGCAAACTACTGTATTCTATTAAGCAATAACTACTACATACTATATATTATCTCCAGTACAATCATTGTAAAGGTGTGAAAAATTGTAACGACTAGCATTTGTACCGTATATCTTTACAATTGCTCATGAAAGTCATACGCAAGTGAAAAAGTGCATAAAAATGCGCATGTTGATGATAGCCCTACGAAGGCGGGGAGTACACGAGCGCATGTTGTGACTGCAGCGTTTCCCGCGGATAAATCACTTGCTTAATGTATCGAAATGACGCACCAGTGAACAGACAGCAAGTGTGTTACTATCCTTATTGTATGCTGCACACGAATTTGCACTTTATTCTTAGAAACTTAGAGTGGAATTTGCAATGTTTTTATTTGAAATTGACATGTAGGGTTGGTATTCAAATTTTAAACTAAATGTTTAGGGGGTAAGGTTGAAAATGCTGTAAATTCATAAAGACAATTGCAGTTTTATAGAGCGGGAGTCTAAGCATACTAGAGAAATTACACCAAGAGATCAGAAAAAATCGCAGTTTTAGCAAACAATAAAGTTGAAAATCGCTTGAAAATAAGTTTTTCAAGCGCAAATGTGTGGTGGTTGGTTTCCATGTAATCCACATGAAAGCTTTCGGATTAGTGTTTGATGACATCATTATTTCTCGAATGACGATCGTGTCGCGATTTTCTCTACCCTAAGGGTCCGGAGGGGGAAAAAATCGTAGTGATTTATTATCAAAACGTAAATTGGGGAAAAAATTTATAAATGAATAATATTTCTTGAAAAATTGGCAATGTTTTTAAGAAATGAGCTTTTGATTTTTCAAAGTACTTCTTACGTAATAAATTTTGTCATATTTTCCATTGTATATCACCAAATAGAAATTCGATTTTATAGACCACAATCCAAAATGGACTGGAAAGGAAGAGCAAGCATTTTCAAATTACCATACAATACTTATTTTTTTATTGACATCATACTATTTTAAGAGTGATTGTCCAAAAATATGGTATAATATCTTACCCCATCAAATAACAAATATAAATACAAAACACCGGTCGAATAATTTCCTAATAATTCTCCTAAATCCTTAAAATCGCTTGGGACGTGTCAGCCCTATAAAATCCAAGTTACACAATTTTAAACCTTATGTAGAAAGAAATATAGTTGTTATCAAATGTGCAATTAATTTGGTTTCTGGTACTGTTCCTTTGTTTCAATTTTCCAGATCAGCGGTGCCTGTCGGCTGAGATTGGGATTTGCGCGGACAGGAGCGCACATGTTGGGATATGCGCACTTTTGATCAGCAACATGCTGATTATTATGCACGAGGGAGAAAGTACCAGGAGAATATAAGACATAAACAGTACAGATGAATTTGAATATTTTTCATTCCAGATCCCAGTATTCTTCTTTAGACTTCTGTAATCCTAATCCAAATAGATATTTTCAGGAGGAAACTTTGATCTTCCTATATTTCAAACCTTGAATTAGTTGGTCAGGCAACTTGGTAGATTCAGTAAAATATACTAAAATGGATATTGAAAATTCGAGACCGCACTATCAATAAAGTCTATTTTGCTATCCAGTAGAAATGCCTTAATTTATTTAATAAAGCAATCCACAGCGGGTACTTCAATGCCCGTCGGTACATTACTTATCCCGGGGGGCAGCGTCCCGGGCATCCCGGGCAATCCCGGGTCCCACGGGACTCGTAACCCGAGCGCACGGACAAATAGATACATGTGTACTCGTACATTACAATATGTTAAGAGGCAACCCTACTGCGACGTGCTTGCAAATATGTTATCCTAGTATGTGGTTGTAGTGACGTATGATTTTCTGAGATCGGATAAATTAATTTGCAAAGAACTACTACCAAAGAACTATTCAATAAACGTACATATTAATAAAACAAACGTAATAATGTAGGTATGAACGTAATGAACTTTCCGATTAATTATTATTTTAGCCAATTTTTCAGTCCGGGAACCTATGGAAATTTAAATATTAAATACGCAGTTCAAACCAAGGATTTTTCATGGTCCTTCGAGCCGGATGATTATGATGACCATATTGATGATGGTCAAAAATATTCTCATTTTACGGTCATGTAAACTGCTATTCCTCACTCAGATCTATAACAAAGTCAGTCCCTAAACAAATCAGTATCTTTCAATCTACAACAAACAATTCAGTTTTCATACAGTCCACCAAATCTCGAGTCATAAAAATAATATCACTTACCTCCCGTCAGCGTTATCGGCCCATCTTTCTTCCATACATACATACCAGACACTATCTTGTAGCATCTTACTACGTCGTTGTGTATGTCTGTACGTCCGACAAACTCTCCGGTTACATCAACACTTACCTGCAAAAGATACAAACAGATAGGTTACACACCGCTGGGAAAAAATACCAGGAATTCATGTCTGTATGGGAATGGCGAATTTTTTTTCTCGAAATTTATTTTAGTAGCGTTCTTGATCTGTGTCGAGATAGGATTGTTTTGCTATTGCGTTATAGATTTTTTTTTGTTTTATCGTAGCCTATATGATGTCTAATCTACTGACTTGTTTTGTTTCCCGTGGCGTTAGCCGTTTCTGAATTGCAAAAATCTATTAATAAAATTAAATATTGTTCTGGAAGAATATTGAACATCATAAGGTTTTAAGTTAAGCTCTGTTTAAGGCTGCGGGTAACAACTTCTATACTAATCCAGCAAAATGCCAAGCATGCTCCAATCTATAAATAACAGTCAAATATTCATGATATAGCAACTAGGGGAATAGAACTCATAGGACGCCAATGAACCACCTACTTTACTATCAAGTTTGACGTGAACAATGTCAGTTCACGAAGTCGATAAACATCGCGTAACTATGTAAACAATTCCACTATCTCCTGCCTCTGTTACCCTGGTACCTAACAAGCTAATTCAAACACGTCTAATAAATAACACGATTACTTTAATTGTAGCTAGATCTACACGAGCTACTACTATAAACACACCGTTTTATGATCCGGAGGAGGCTGCATTCGAATATGTAAGTATATCTGTCTTATCTTCCTAACATTGAATCTTTAATTGATGTCAATTAAGTTAAACTTTAACGACTGGTTGGGTTGTGTAGAGGTATCAGTAATAATCTAATGTTGGATATTTATGACCGCTGTATTAAACTTGAATTATAACAAACAAGCATCAATGTTCAATAACAAACACTGTTGTGAGATGAGAGATGAGTTCTCTTCGGTTCGTAAGTATTAGAGATCTTTCTCAATACTGCTAGTTAACATAAATCTTGGAAGCTTATAGTTCATTATCTTCATCTAACAATCGCCGCAGAAAAGACAAATAAAATTATTTGGTTATCTCAAAGTAGCCCGACTGAGTTAATCTCCATACAAACTACACGAGCAAGAGAGGTAGCTGTCAGTCTCCTAGACGTGGCCGAGTCACCCACATAAATAATGTCAACAGTCGGTGATTCCGAACAATCGATGATCCATGATACCGCGTCACCGGCCACTCACCGCTTCCACGGTCAAAAAAATACATTGGAAACACCACTCCCGGGAACACAACGCATAAATATATCAAATGAAAACAATAGGGCGACATCAGAGATATCGCATCACACACCACGGACCCACGGACATATTTCAAAAACCGGAGATAAAATAAAAACAAAACGGAAAAAAATCAGTTGAAAAACCAACATCGAAAAAAATACGTGACGGGCATTAATTAAAACGGACCCTCGACCAGGAATTCAGAAAAACAAAGAGGTTAAACAAACCTTCGCAGTGGGATCCCTCGCAATGATCATCATCTCACATTTTTAATCATCGAACATAAAATCTTTTTTGTCGATGGAATACTGACCGTGCGCGGACGGATTAGAGATGGGAGTGCTGTCATGGCCGATACCACATTTATCGACATAAAGAGCTGTTGAAAATTATTTTTTGGTTGGATTGTCACCGTTGTTTTAATGGTATTACGCATTGAAGAAGGGTTATCTCTCGGATCCGATCTCTGGGCCCAGGTATAGGACCAAGATTGATTGGACACGACCCGACATTTTTATGCCCGTGCTCTCGGGTGTCGTCGACTCCGTTGTAAGGAATAGGTTATTAAATTAGTGGTATCGATCGGACAAAAACTCGTAATTATCGCCGTATAACCGAATATGCATCATCATTCTTTTCGACGTTTTGTTGTTGGTTTAAGTGAATGAAATGTCAAGATAATTGATTTAGACGCTGCTGATTGTGGGCTGGCTCATGACATAATCGTGTGTTGGCAAATAAGGTAACATTTGTTATTGTTATTATAATATTTTTGTTACTGATATACCTGTAGAACTCGCGGTTTGAAACGAATTTTACCTTTGGTATTCCAAAAAACAATCAGGTTTTTTCATGCAACTCTTTTTCCACAAAAAGTCCCCATAACATTTATTACGATCACTTAAAGTGGGATTTATAAAGGGATTGTAGATCATTATGCGGGGCGATAGGATCGCGGCGCGGGCGCACGCACAATGCTTGTCAACACAGCGTCAGGGGACGGACCAGGGGATTATGACAAGCGAGGACAAAAGCACAACGGCGCTTAGCGGTGCACACGGGGACCCAACGTACTCCAAGCCACGAGAGGGTTATAGACTGCTTCAATGTTTAATAGAGCTGCAGAGTATGAATATTTAAGTATCTGCGAGCACTTACTACAGTTTCCGCAATAAATTTTATTAGTCTGGTTCTAATTACTAAAGATAAGCTGGTTAAGGATAAGGTGTATACTGTATACTCTGTCATTAAATGAGAAATTAAATTAATTATAGCTTTTGGTTCAAGATACGGCAATAAGACGGAAAAACTACTACTTTATTAATAACTATTTTGTATATATCTATTGTCCTTTAACTGTCACACACGGTGTCTACTTCTCTTTCTCTTCCAACTCTCCTTTCGCGGTATGCTGGAAGAGATTTCTTTAGAAATAAGCATTACCCTTGTACCTATTTTCTGTCTCCTTTTTCTTTTCTTATTCTGTTGTGTGTGTACAAAAACTGTTAAATAAATAAATAAATAAATAAATAATAGACAAATATACGAATACCGCGAACACAAACCAAGCAAACAGTACTCTATCCAGGTGTCATCATCAAAACTAGACAAAATGAATAAAAAACACATAACAAACAAGAGCCAGATGATCCGACACTCGATCCCATCTGGATAACGCAACAATGCCGTATTACATTACCAATGTTTATCTATACAAAAACTATACCAAAAACGGCACAGGCGAAGAGCTAACAATACTGAATAGAGAGTTAAGACGGGATTTGGATTCAAAGGGCCGTCGAGAGCGCGCTTTGTTTCTGAAAGCCTTTTAAATTTCACGTCTTGAGGTAACTGGACCGTAGTGAGGTGGGGTGCCAGTGTGAGTGAGCCGTACTGGGTAATTTTTTTAAAGTAATAAAGACGAGATTCATTTAATCTTCATGCAACATGCATGTCTTAGGCATTCTCTACCAGTCGACCTAAGTGACCACACTAGAATGATTCTGTGTCGTGGCTGTGTCGAAAAAAATATTACTCACACAAGACACGATATTGGAACCGGAACAACTATCTGTAGCTCACGCAAATGTTTATGTGAGGGAGAATCACTAGCTACTACGTAAATCGTGGCGTCAAAATGCGAATATAAGTGAAAACCTTTAAGCTAGTGTACCTCACTATCAACTATTGCATCTTTGCTTACCATCAGCTGGGATTGTAGTCGAGCATTCGTTTATATTATTTAAAAAAGAGTTGGACCAGTGGTGATAAAAGTTTTGGTGAGCAAAACAAGGGAATAATAACAGTGGTTCAAATGAATTTGGAGGAACTCCAAATTAATAAGGCTTAACAAACATTAACGGCGAAGAATGTCATCTTAAAGTTGTTACGTACTCATCCAATCCTTACGATCGGGCTCAGCAATAATTAGTCAGTTAAAGTTAATTTAACGATAAAGTATTATAAACTAAGAAATATACCAATTGCGACAAATAGCTCTTTTTATTTAATACAGTTCATTGTAAAAGTGCCCCATTTTACAAATAAAAAAAATCTTTTTTTGGACCACTTTCCGCTGACAGTTCCACTCCACCCTTACCTCGGATTTGGCGTACTCGGAAGGCAAGAGCGGCGTCGCTTTGTGCAAGCCCTAAAAGGGCGTGTGATTGTAGTGTCGAGTAATGGCCACTTTTTGCGCGGGCGCTGCAAAAAGGCGGCGCTGCAGCCAGCACGCGCAACGCCACAAATTCGGATAGCTCTTCTTTTCTGCTTAAGGGATTATTTTAGATTTTCTGCGTATATTTGGAAATTTTTGAGATATGTGACGTTTTGATTGATGCCTTATATTTTTTATTCTATACAGTATTTTTGGGAGACTGGAGGTATTAAATACATACGGAAGACCTACGAGGGACCGATGGTACCAATCGACGACTATCCCTGTAGACACTATGCAGGTGAACCCGAGGGATCCTCGGTTGATACAAAAACGGCATTTTGCGGACTGTGGAAACAAATATATTGGACTATGGTCTATTTTCCAGAACGAGTAGCTTTTGGACTAAGGCCCACTATCCATGGACGTGTAGCTATAAAGACGCATCATCATCATCTGCCTAGCCTTTTCCCAACTATATTGGGGTCGGTTTCCAGTCAAGCCGGATTTAGCTAAATACCATTATTTTACGAGGAGCGGCTGCCTACCAGACCTCCACAACCCATTAACTGGGGTGACACGGTACTTCATGGCAAGACTGGAGTCAGATTTACTGGCTTCTGACTATCCGTAACGACTGCCAAAGATCTCCAAATGACAGCCGGGACCAACGGCTTAACGTGCTTTCCGAGGCACGGAGGAAACTCGTTATGTTAAGATGGTCCCCCCATCCGCAGACCAACCTTGGCAAGCGTTGCTTAACCTTGAAGATCGACCCGTGCGGCTGTTATTATCTAGCCACGAACTTCTCCTAAAGAATACTGGTAGGTAACTCGAAATCTGTCCTAGATAATTTTAGTTTAGGCAAGAACTGATACAAAAGATTCTGCTGTTAGATAAAAAGCCTTACTAATCTGTTGTTCGTGATAATGTTCGAGGGGTTGCTCACGCGCATAAAGGAGCGTTCGTAAACTAGGAGTCAGTCACGGTTGGTGTTCGATTACAATCGGCCGCGTGATAAGTTGCTGCAACGCGTTGCTTGCCGATTGTTGCATAGTTGATAATAGTGATACAAGGAAAGTTATGTTGCGCGCTACCGTGGCTGAAGTGTATAGTGTTGATTGATATCGCATATTAGTTTTATGATTCAAGTAGATTGTTGTTATAAATGGTGTAATTATGGTTGAATCGTGTTAAGTCTTAATCAACTAGGTAATCGGAAGGACTTGTTCTTGTTAACTAGCAGCTACCAGTGGTTTCGCCCGCGTGACAATTGTCTCAAAGGGATATACTCCCGGGTTAAAAGTATCCTATATCCCAGAATATAGTTTATCCGTGTGCCAAAAATCATTTGAATCCGTTCAGTTGTTCGAGTGTGAAGTAACAGATATACACAAACAAACTTTCGCCTTTTCAATATTATGTAAGATTATTGAATATGACTCATAAAGATAAGAGCGAAGAGTTTTTTTTATTATGTATATAATGGCTCTCGTTTGACCACCATATTTCCTAATTGTAAGCGATGATGTGGTCGACGATGGAACACGCTTGCCTAAAAGTAACCTATTCAGTCTTGACTTACAGACACCTAGACTGTAGCTATTAGGAAATACAGACGCAAGTATCATGAATGCAAAACGTTGAGGGATTTTGACGTGATAATATTGCTTAAGTTTTTATTTTTTATTAACTGATTAGTCAGATAGATTACGCCAAGTACCCATACGTAAGTAGTGACTATCAAAGTCAAGTATCCGGGTGGCCTATCCAAACGAGAGACCACACGGCATCATAGAAAGCATAGTCAAATATGAAACACGATACCAGGAACACATAAGTCGAGATGAGTGTCTCAAATGATGAAATTCACTCATTCGTAATAAAATGTGCACTTTGGTAGAATAGTGTTGTTCAGTGGCGCGCAAGACGTAGCTCTCGATAGCCGAGTCGATAAGTGACGGTGACAAAGGTTCGGCTCACACAAAGCGGCTGTAATCAAGATATCAGACGCTTTGTTATCAAGTCATAAACTAACGCGGAATACATTCTGCGACTTGAAAATGACTATCTCCTCTTTTCTTTTCCTTTAAGACGTTATGGTTATGTATCTAGGATATAAAGCAACTTCTGTTCTAACTTTGTAATTTTATTTGGTGACTCTCGCATGAACAAAAGTTATAATTATCATCGTCTGCTATTTCATTTAGCCGAGTAAAGAGTAATCTATCTATACTTCTATAATCTATACTAACATTATATGTAAAGAGAAAAGATTTGTTTTTATTTGTTTGTAATGAATAAACTCAAAAACTAGTTAGAATAGAATAGAATAGACCGATTAACCGATTAACCGATTTTCAAAATTATTTCACCGGTAGAATGCTACTTTATCACTGCGTAGCATAGGTTATTAATATGTCATTTCTATTTTCATGCGGGCGAAGCCGCTGACAAAAGCGAGTTTTAAAATAAAAGCAAGACTGCAAAATTGCATAACGTAAAAAAACAGTAACAATTCTAAACAAAAGATAGTTGCTACAATAGTAAATCTCAATCTCGCGGACTGTTCATCTTTTGTGCCTCTAACTACAAACGCTCTGCGTCTGCGCGGCGGATTAGTGCAGCGCAGCGGAGCGCACGCGCGCAGCAGACCCGACGTAATGCGCGCGGCGCCGCCTGCCATACAACCATTTAAATTCAGCCTTTTTTAGCCAAAACCACACCAAAATCTTAATATTAATATATCTATTTTATGGAACTGTTGGACCATAAGCAGAGACGTCTGGGCTCGTGTACCAGGGTCTCATAATGACTGTATTAGTTTTGCATAATTAAAGATGCGAAAATTAGGGATTCTGATTTCTTGAACAAACAGGATTGTTGTTTTTTTTTGGTTTGTATTTTTAATTGCGGAATTTCTTTACATTTGGTATTAGGGTTTGAGTGGGCGATGTATATCATATGCACTTTTAAGGGTTCAGTACCTCGAAAGGAAAAAGCGGAACCGTTATAGGATCACTTTGTTTGCCGTCTGTCTATCTGTAGATACTTTTTATCTTGAGAATACGTGGAGGTATCGAGTTGAAATTTAAACCATATACTCAGGTCTGAGGTCCTATACAGTTGTGCAAAAATGAAACATGTAAGTTGACAAAAAAAATAATCGCAAAAAACATACATTTCGATAGGGAATCAAAATTCATCGGGTACTTCCCGTAGATCCAGAATCATGAAATTTTGCATAAAGCAAGGTCTCGTGTTAATAACATAGGAAAAAGTCTGAAAACCCGAAAATTGGTAGTTATGTAACTAATAATGTCAAATAATTGCGATTCGAAAAATCTTCAAGATTCCATTCGGGAATTAACTGTTTTCATTGGAAAAAAACTGTACATACAAAATGATAAAAAAAACGTGATTATCAAAGCATAAAAAAACACATTTGTTATCCACAACAGTTCAAATAACAAGCAACTCCACGGTTTACCTAGCCACATTTCAAATCATTGTCAAAGTATCATGTGAAGAGCGTAGCGTTTTATTTTATTCGTTTTGGAAGACATTAACGTTACGTATCGAGTTACCCGGCATAATAGAGCGTGTGTTTGTGTATTAATGTATTATAGCTTTGTGTATTAATGTATTATCGTGAGTGTAGTGAGTGTATGAGTGTAGTGAGTGTATGAGTGTGGCCGCTCTGGTGGCCGCCCGGTGACGCAGGTCAAGCTGTGGGCGGACGCTTGCGAGTACTGTCACCGTTTCTTCTTGTTTTCTGATCGTAGTAAGTTTAATTACTTTTACAGTGCGTTTTATAGATTTTTATAATTTAGGTGTCTTCAAGGTTAGAGTGAATAGGCTCTTAATAAGCTAGTGCGCCTCACCATCAACGATTGCATCACTGCTTACCATCAGGTGGGATCGCAGTCAAGCACTAGTTTATAATAATTAAAAAAAATATATATTTATTTATTTGGAAACTCAACAGCTTATTAATTAATTTACATAAGTTGAGAATACCCATCCCTCTTTCAGTGAACAGTCAAAGTTTTTTTTTACTTCTGGCAACATTACACGATTTTTTTTACTTCTGGCAACATAAATGTACACAGTCGAATTTAGTGCCTTAAGCACCCTCTACCAGTCAACCAAGGGTAGTGGAGAGAAAACATGGCAGGTGCTTAAAAAGCTCTTGTTAAGCTCTTGTTCTGACTGTGTCCTCTTAAAACCTAAGGCTAGACATAGTGACATTTTATGGGATATCTAACGTTTATTTTAAAAGTCAACATGTAAGGAATAGGCTACGTGATATTTTCGTAGCGCTTGTTAATTCCATACATTTTGTATTTTATGACAATCATTTCTCCTTTACAATTTGAGTTTGTCTAAACAGATACACAGTAAATTTATTAACACAAGAGAATCTGTGATTTAATTTCCAAAACGATATGAAATTTAGAAATTGTTGACGAGGTTTTAAATAGAATATTGTATTTGTTTAAATTAATTTAATTCATTTCCAGTAATGTATACAGCGGAAAGGCGATAAAGATCAGGCATAAAGACACAGACACTGTCTAATTAAAGAAACCAGACAAAAGTGAACATCACATAACTACACACAATTAATTACCCGCGCTCACTTTCCCACATTTACCATACCTTCTCACAAACCTCCCAGATCTTAGTACTCTACATCCGCATATAAATTTAACCGTCCCATACATAAATAATGCACACTCTATGTTCTAATTAAAATCTTGTTCTATTAAAGAAACTCGCGACGCCGGATAATTTCTGCTATAGAAAAGCGCCCCGTTGTGATTTTAACGTTCGAAAGACTTCGAGAGTTTCAGCCCTTTATCATTAATCTGGATACCAGTCGATAAAACCGTAGACGTACGAGGCGGTAAAATACATCGACAAATTTTATGTGACATCACTAGTGGCCGTAGGGCGTCGTAGGCCCCGCCCACTCGCGTACGTAGCTCCGTAATGAGAGTGCGTCCCTTTCACTCACTTCTAACGCATTACTTATTATGCTCATTGATTAAGTCCTGCTATAAGTAATTCTTTTAATTGAGTTATAATTTAATGCAATGTCAAAACTGCAACGTATTGAAATCTAAAATGAAGTATTTATGCATGTTGTGTTTTATTTGCAATAGCTAGCTAGCATATTAATTTCAGACCCGATGATAAGTTTGTTATTAACATCATATTTCAGTTTCTATAAAATTAATAGTGTCAGGGATTCTACCAGTCCCTAGTCTACTGGATAAATATTTAAACCTGAAGTGACAATATTGCAATGTCCAATATGGATATTACAGAAATTAGCCTTTTGATATGCTAAACTAGTCCTTACCAATGGTTTCACTCTCGTGAACATAATACGTACTTACAGGACAAAGTCTTGTGTTCCGAATTTCATACGAAACCCAAAAATAATTTCATATTTAGTAGGATATGATAAGTTCTCTTTAAATAGATTGAGTCATTAAAAGACCGTAGGTGGATTAACTTCCAGCGTAATAAACTCCATAAAATAAATGAAATTAAAATCAATTTATGTAACAGATTTTTAGTTGGAGACAGCTGCAATCTTTTATTTCTTTGGAAACGTTTACGGCGTTGACAGCTGCGGTTATTAAATCATGTTCTGTTCAGTAATCCGGGGGATTAGGGCAGCAGAGACTCTGAGAGGTTAAGCAGAAAGATTACTTTAACACGATACAAGACACATTTGTCAAATGTAACTTCCTTTTTACTGAGAAGGACGTCGATTTAAGCTTGAGCCGTTTCGTATGCGTTTTAAATTCATGGAGTGAAGGGTGATGCGATCATGTCTTGGCTTATTACATCGTTGAGTTCTCTCGGATTTATTTAATCCTTACCTTACTTTATTATGAACGCAATGGTTCGTATAAGTTTGCAATAAGTAACTGCACAAGGTAAAAAAGAAAAGGTATTAAGTACTAAAATGTTAAAGAAAGTTCATAGGAAAGAAAGAAGACTCTCTTTTGCGAAACGTTAAATACTCGTACCATGAGAGTACCTATGAGCGCTCAACCCAAGATGCATTTACAACGCTTTTACGTGATTACCTACATTTTTCTCTAGATATTTTGAAATAAATTGAAATCAAAACATGACCTCTAAAAATCTGCTATTTTGCATGGCCCTTCATACATTAGATTAGAACCTATATTTTATGTACATTTTTTGTAAACTAAAGTGTAAAAAAGGTTACAATCGAGATTCTGAATGACGAATTTCCTATAACTTTTCAGGTTTAAAAAAAACACGTATTTCCTGAAACAAGTTTAGTAAAATAATCGAGTGACTGAATTACCAAATGCCTTTACATGAAAAAAGAGAGCTAACGCTTGAACGCTCTGTTTTTTCAGGCGTTATCTCTCGCTTTACCTATTTATCCAACATTGCGTTGTATGAAACAACAAGCTTTTAAACTATGTTCACGTTGACGATTGACGGATCGGAAAAGGTCCAAGAATCCCATCAAAAGATATGGTCCAAAACAACAAGAAACATGTATTTTGGACATATTTTCTGTTGTTCTTTTTCACCCAAGCAATATGATAGACATCAACGCATTTCTTTACTGCGCTATTTTCTGCCTCAGTGTCCACGCATTTCCCTAGCTAATAAATTCATAGGGACAAACCGACAGACCGGCAAACTATGCATAATATTAATCGGAAAGCCATCAAAATCTTATTTCACGCACCAAGGGAGCAGCCAAGTGTAGGAGTACTCGCGGGCGTGTCGGATGACGGCGCGTGGCGACGCGTGGCCTGCCTCGCCAATTCTGCTGCCCTGGTGATCTTACACAATGGGTACTGGAGTCATTTGCCGCTAAATAATGCCTAATCTAATGATGGCATGATTAAGGGGTAACTTAACACTGTACAAATCTCCGTGTCGGTTTTGTGTAAAAGTTGTGTATAATACGTACTTACAGGACAAAGTCTTGTGTTCCGAATTTCATACGAAACCCAAAAATAATTTCATATTTAGTAGGATATGATAAGTTCTCTTTAAATAGATTGAGTCATTAAAAGACCGTAGGTGGATTAACTTCCAGCGTAATAAACTCCATAAAATAAATGAAATTAAAATCAATTTATGTAACAGATTTTTAGTTGGAGACAGCTGCAATCTTTTATTTCTTTGGAAACGTTTACGGCGTTGACAGCTGCGGTTATTAAATCATGTTCTGTTCAGTAATCCGGGGGATTAGGGCAGCAGAGACTCTGAGAGGTTAAGCAGAAAGATTACTTTAACACGATACAAGACACATTTGTCAAATGTAACTTCCTTTTTACTGAGAAGGACGTCGATTTAAGCTTGAGCCGTTTCGTATGCGTTTTAAATTCATGGAGTGAAGGGTGATGCGATCATGTCTTGGCTTATTACATCGTTGAGTTCTCTCGGATTTATTTAATCCTTACCTTACTTTATTATGAACGCAATGGTTCGTATAAGTTTGCAATAAGTAACTGCACAAGGTAAAAAAGAAAAGGTATTAAGTACTAAAATGTTAAAGAAAGTTCATAGGAAAGAAAGAAGACTCTCTTTTGCGAAACGTTAAATACTCGTACCATGAGAGTACCTATGAGCGCTCAACCCAAGATGCATTTACAACGCTTTTACGTGATTACCTACATTTTTCTCTAGATATTTTGAAATAAATTGAAATCAAAACATGACCTCTAAAAATCTGCTATTTTGCATGGCCCTTCATACATTAGATTAGAACCTATATTTTATGTACATTTTTTGTAAACTAAAGTGTAAAAAAGGTTACAATCGAGATTCTGAATGACGAATTTCCTATAACTTTTCAGGTTTAAAAAAAACACGTATTTCCTGAAACAAGTTTAGTAAAATAATCGAGTGACTGAATTACCAAATGCCTTTACATGAAAAAAGAGAGCTAACGCTTGAACGCTCTGTTTTTTCAGGCGTTATCTCTCGCTTTACCTATTTATCCAACATTGCGTTGTATGAAACAACAAGCTTTTAAACTATGTTCACGTTGACGATTGACGGATCGGAAAAGGTCCAAGAATCCCATCAAAAGATATGGTCCAAAACAACAAGAAACATGTATTTTGGACATATTTTCTGTTGTTCTTTTTCACCCAAGCAATATGATAGACATCAACGCATTTCTTTACTGCGCTATTTTCTGCCTCAGTGTCCACGCATTTCCCTAGCTAATAAATTCATAGGGACAAACCGACAGACCGGCAAACTATGCATAATATTAATCGGAAAGCCATCAAAATCTTATTTCACGCACCAAGGGAGCAGCCAAGTGTAGGAGTACTCGCGGGCGTGTCGGATGACGGCGCGTGGCGACGCGTGGCCTGCCTCGCCAATTCTGCTGCCCTGGTGATCTTACACAATGGGTACTGGAGTCATTTGCCGCTAAATAATGCCTAATCTAATGATGGCATGATTAAGGGGTAACTTAACACTGTACAAATCTCCGTGTCGGTTTTGTGTAAAAGTTGTGTTTGTTTTGTGTTCCCTCTGCATCACCATTCACTCGTTTATATTATTTTCTGGTCTTATTTACTACCAGCAGTGCAGGACTTTAGAACTACCTGAAACAATACTGTCCTTACAAGAGCTCTTCCGGATCCGTCTATTGTCATAGTGAAAGCAATCCAACGAAATCTACATCTACAAAATACATACATAATAAAGAGGTAAAGTTTGTTTGTATGAGGTAATCTGTGGAAGTACTGGTCCGATTGCTAAAATTTTTTCACCAATAGAAAGCTACTGTATTCCTGAGTGACATAGGATATATTTCATGTACGCGGGCGAAGCTGCGTGCTAAAGCTAGTGTTTGATAAAGAGGCAACGCAAAATAATCATTCATTTGGAACTTAGTCCCAGAAAAAAGTTTCAAATAATAATCATTTATACTACACCTGCTCGGAAAGTACCTTGATACTTTATCAAATTTACGGTAGAAAGTACGTCATTGCATATCGAACAAATATGCGGGGAGAAAACGCATCTGAGCGGGAGAGAAAAGTGTATGAAAATCCATTTCTTACGTGGTTTTTCTTTTTTAATTTTGGGTAACACTATGCGCTGGTAACCTAAATATCAAAAGCCAAAACGTTTTTACAGTGAGTTTTTATCTCCAAGTTCGCAAAATGACACTGGCCACTAGCTGTGTGTTGGATGGTGTCAAACAATTTGAAAAAAGAACATGTGAAAATTGCACTGAGGAGCTCGTGGCTAGATAATAACAGCCGCACAGGTCGATCTTCAAGGTTAAGCAACGCTTGCCTAGGTTGGTCTGTGGATGGGTGACCATCTTTTCATAACGAGTTTCCTCCGTGCCTCGGAAACCACGTTAAGTCGTTGGTCCCGGCTATCATTTGGAGATCTTTGGCAGTGGTTACGGATAGTCAGAAGCCAGTAAATCTGACTCCAGTCTTGCCATGAAGTACCGTGTTACCCCAGTTAATGGGTTGTGGAGGTCTGGTAGGCAGCCGCTCCTCGTAAAATACTGGTATTCAGCTAAATCCGGCTTGACTGGAAGCCGACCCCAATATAGTTGGGAAAGGCTAGGCAGATGATGAACATGTGAAAATTGCAGACGCCATTGGCGGCATTTTCAATTTGTGTGTTGTTTGAGGATTCAGTTTTCGTAGAAATTTATTTTCCTCGTAGGTGTAGTATAAAGCACTATGTATCACTCGAGAGAAAGTGCGATTCCCGATCTCGGGTGTTTTAAAGCCCTCGCCTACGGCTCGGGCTTCAAACGACACCCTCGACGGTAATCGGTCACTTTCTCCTCTCGGTGAACAATGTACTATTGTTACGCTTATTCCAATCCTTTGGGGTCGATTTTCCAGTATGACGGAATGAAGCTGAATATCAGTACGGTCGTCCGGTAACTATCCGGACCGAGCCCGAGTCATCGATGGGGCGTAGCACACGCACCTCAAAGCAAACAGCAAAGCCTACTGGGACCCTGGGTTCGTTTCTCAAAGAAGGACCAGTGTCCGCGAACACAAGGCAAAAAAGGAACATAGGAGTGAGTTTTAGTCAATTAAAGTTTCTAGACTCGGGAGCTCCTAGAACGGGAGAAGTCCCTGGGAAACTTTCCTACTAAAAAAGAATGGGCTTACAGCCACATACAATACAACATATCTATTTGCAACTTAAACAATAAAAACAGTCGACAGACAAACAAGATCCGCCAAGAATGCACTTGCAAGTTAATTCGATAAGTATAATGTAATAACGTCCAAATGAAAACTAATGTCAGTGCGCGGCGTGGCGGCGGCCAGGCGGAAACATCCGAGCACAATCTAATTTGTGTCCCCCTGTACTATGGATGCTGCAAGGGTGTCATGACGGATATTTTTGCACTTTACTTTCGATTTAGAAGTGTTGTTTGTAGTTTCGTTCAATGGCAGTCTGGGAAAATCGGCAGAGATCAGATTAAACAGTACCACTTTTTCATTTTAAGTTACAATCCAACCTGCACTATAATTTGCCTGCTGCAGTTTTCCCGCCCGATTATAATTTAGGCGTTTTCAAGGCTAGAGTGAATAAGCTCTTAATAAACTAGTGCACCTCACTATCAACGATTGCATCACCGTTTACTGTCAGGTGGGATCGCGTTTGAGCACTAGTTTACACCAATAAAAAAAATGCTCTACTACCTATTTATTTTAAGTTCTTACAATCCATCCTAAGGTTATCTGGTAAATATTACCATCACCGATAAGATGGCGTACCCATAGATTTAAGTTAATGCGTAAGTTTTTTTTACTATTTTGGTGTACAATAAAACATTTTTTATTACATGATCGTCATTTCAGCCGAAAGACATCCACTGTTGGACATAAGCCTCCACCAGATGTAGCCATAACGACCCGCCCAGTGTGTTTCGCATCCATCCGATTCCCGCGACCCTCACTAGGTCATCAGTGAGGGTGGTGGGAATCCACTTGTGGGAGGCCTTCCAACGCTGCGCCTTTCAGTACATTCAGTACAGTCGCCACTTCAGAACTTTTCGTTCACACTACACTACACTAGACTTTTTTATTAAAACGTGGGAATTCATCTTAGGGATATCTCCCGCGGGTGGAGCGAGAGGTCATGTGATCAAGTCAGACTGTTTTACTGACTAAAGCCACATATATGTTCCTTCAGTTGCCTTTTGTGTCCTAGAACCACGGGTTACCTGTTTGATACCGGCTTGCGAAATACCTAAAAGTTATTTTGTATTCATCTGTTTTTTTAGCAAGTCTATTTGTTCATTGTTTTGGTAGAATCTTTTCATTTTTCCCCAAAACTAAAACTTTACAGTGAGCAAGTCCTATAGGTGGGTAAATGAATAAGTAACGTCTCAAATTTGGTGCTGTTTGAGAAATGAAGGTAAGCTACATCTATATAACCGGATTGCTCTATTTTTTGTTTGAATCCCCGACCGGTCCTATAAGACCGCGCTGTTATTGTTTTACTATTGTGTCTCGTTTCGCGGGTATGTGATAGATTAAATAACGAGTATAGTTTATCTAAAGTCTGTTTTTTATTCTCGGAGACTAAAATGACAAAATTGGGTTGTCACACATGTCACAACACAATCATTATTATTGTAAGTTTGACTTTTGCCTGTGTCAATCTAGAGTGTCAGGGTTAAAAACAGACTTTACTTTATGTTGATCTAAATAGCCACCACCACCTCTAATCCTATGTCCTGCTGGCTGCTTGCTTATTGCTTGTAAAAGATATCTATCTCTCGGTACTTAATAATCGATTTAATTACGAATAACATTTTTGTGAAGCTAGGGAGTTCAATTGTCTTCTAGTAGGTAACATGGAATACTTTTTAGCCCAAAAAAAAAACGCTCTCTGTGGCATAGGGAGATAACCCGCAACATAAATGAGAAAGTAATAAGAATACAATAAACCCTACAAAACAAAATTACAGAAAGCTTTCGAAACAAGACAATAGAAGAAAGTGCAACAACACAAACAATCACTAGGGGTGCAGCACTAATGAAATCCGAACTCGATTAGTTGGGGGGCTAATGAGGCAGGGGTCGTAACGCGATTACACCTCCAGAGAGCGGCCTAAAGTGATTACTGCATGAACCCCTGGCGCCCTGGTACAGCGTGATGATTTGTGAGACTACACAGGACTGGCTTGCTGAATCTACACTAATATAATAAAGAGGTAAAGTTTGTTTTTTTGTTTGTATGAGGTAATCTGTGGAAGTACTGGTCCGATTGCTACAATTTTTACACCAATAGAAAGCTGCTGTATTCCTAAGTGACATAGGCTATATTTTATGTACGCGGGCGAAGCTGCGGGCTAAAGCTAGTTAGTTATAATACGAGTATGAGAACTCAACAATAAGATGTTTGTATAACCAGGGAAGCAGTTGACCATAGAAGTATCGTAGTATCCAGAGAAGGTAAAAATCCAGAAATCTGGTGCCGTCTTCCCGGCCGATTATAATATGGGTGTGTTCAAAACTAGAGTGAATAGTCTTAAGAAACTAGTGCGCCTCACCATCAACGATTGCATCACTGTGTTTTGTGCTGTAACTAATAAATGTTTTATCTATCTATCTACTGCTTACCATCAGATGGAATCGCATTCAAGCAATAGTTTATGTCTATTTAAAAAAAAGTGCCTGACTCATATACTTATGTTAATCCGCCATTTTGGCGGCATATTCCTGACTTTAATCATATGTTCCTGGTAAGGTCTAATAAGGTAATTTTCAGATAAAATATGTTGTGCCGACTCAAAATAAATTGTGGAAAAGAGCAAATGAATGATATTTTCTGGTTATAATTAAGTTCAGGCAGTCAATCATAAAACGCCATTTCGTTTTTCTCTAAGAATCCGACAAACTCCTTGTTTTCCTACTTGCCTAGTACTTACAGCTCACCTATCTACCTACCCTGGTATACCGTGGGTGATGGATGGTAACCATACCATAAGTACCTACTAAAGGACCTCCATGCTTTTCTACTTGCCTAGTACTTACAGCTCACCTATCTACCTACCCTGGTATACCGTGGGTGATGGATGGTGACTATGCCGTAAGCAGCCACGGGAGAAGCTCCTTGCTTTCCTACTTGCCTAGTACTTACAGCTCATCTATCTACCTACCCTGGTACAGCGTAGGTGATAGATGGTAACTATGCCGTAAGTAGCCCCGGGAGGATCTCCTTGCTTTCCTACTTGCCTAGTACCTATCTACAGCTCACCTGCCTACTCTCGTACACCATGGGTGATGGATGGGACTCATGCCGTAAGTAGCCACGGGTGGCGATCGTCCGCGGACACAGCGGTGCGCCGTGTATGTACTTACTTCCTTAATAGACTTACTAGCTAAGTTAAAAGGCATGTATGGGTTGTATTTACTTACACCCGAGTCGGGCGCCTAACGAAGCTCGTTTAGTAGGAGAGAATGTTAAAGCTGGCGAATTATTTTTTTTGTTCAGAAATTGTTTACTTGAAACCGAAGTGCCAGCTTAAAAACGAGGCTATATTGTCGCTTAAAAGCTTATGCATGGCTGCAACTGCAAACGTGAGGGAATGGACATCCCCACGCCTCAGTGGTCGCCCTCAGCAGTCAGGGCAATTATTGGCCACTGTAGGTGCGGGCTTGCGGACTATGAGCAATGAGTAACTCACCGTCGACGGTACATAGCAACAACTGAAGGATGCAGTTGTGGATTACATCAGTAAAAGTCTGATACGCCTTCTCAATCCACTTTAGTCTAGCTGAAGAAATCATTAGACGATTAGCAACTTCAAACAAAAAAATCGTTCTTATTTGGTCTCCTTGCGAATCTCAAGCACAAAACCGCAAAGAAAAAAGAAAACCTCCCAACACCGCGCCGACTTTGTACCTAATTTAAAATTCAAGAAGACCTTTAAACAGATACCCTAAATTATTAAAACAAACAGTGCTTCAGTTGCGGCACGGCACAAAGCGTCGTATGCGCTCCGCAACTCGGCCGCGTTGATTTATCAATCAATTGCGCGCATCGTTAGTGCGCCGCGGGCTGGGCGGCTTTGGCTCAGCCGCCGCTACATGCCGGCTATGCATCCCTGGTACCTATAGGTGCTGTGGAATATTGATCAATGGGTTCATAGCATTGTATTTATGCAAACCCTCATGGGCATGGTGTTGGTTTCCGATGAAGTGGTTTGAAATGGTTTAGAGCTTTCAAATTCAGAATTGGAAACAGGATACGTTGCATCTAGGAAGCCTCCTAGTTAGTAGATCACTTCAGCGTACATACTCGTGAATGCTGTAAATTTTGCTAAGCTTTTGCTGCCCGACGCTACTTGCCGGCTATGTATCCTTGGTACCTATGGTAGGAAGGACGGCTCCTAGTAAGTAGATCACTTGAGCATACATAAATGCTAAAAACTTGATAAATTGATACCTAGCCCAGCTATTATAACTTTCAGAAATAATTTCATGTACCCGACGTGTCTAAAAACTTACTGAACATTCAGCAACTGTTCCACACTTTGTTTAACATCTAACGGATCTTCAAAATCTACCAGATGACAAATGATACTGGCACAATTCTTAGAAATAGAAAAATGATGTTCTCTAAAACAAACGCAGCACTAGACGACTATGACCGTTGACGTTGCGCTCACGCACATCTCCCGGCCATGATTTATCGCCACGTTGCGCGCGCGCGGCTCACTGCCCCTACCTACTATAAATTATTATCGGTAATGATCAATACGAGTGATTTATTATTACGATAAATAAATCGATATGCGCCCGAATAAAATATATATCGATGCGATTGAAATCGATAAAAAATATACGATTTAGCATAGACGGCTTAATGACGATCACATGTTTACTTGAAGAATGCGCAAATCTATTAGTCTAGTATAACGTTTGAATAATATCTGGAGACTCTACCATGAGAGGCCACATCTAGAAACCATTACGGATGTATCAAGATGCACTCTCATAATCAGTGGAGTAGCTATGTGACAAACAGGGGGACCTGCCGTTTTGCCGAAAAGAATTTGTCAAATTTTCATTACCCAAACAAATTTTCGAAACCTTTTATTTTACCAATACAATAATTTTAGTTCGAAAAGTTTCTTGGTCAAATTTTTGTGATAATTTGGCAAATGAAATTATGGGAAAAATAGTTTGGGAAGCGATAATTTGGCAATTTTTTTTTTGGTAAAACAAGGTAGACCCGACAAACAGCCCTGGGCAAAAAAGCTAGGAACCCTTTTTTCCATGAGAAATCATCAAATAACTTCTCCCGCTCCACACAGAGCCCAGCTCCTGCTCTGTGTGGAGCGGGAGAGTGTCAGATATTACTGACTAAAACGTTGCCATAATTAGTGTGGCAATGAAATGAAATGGTCATTTGGATTTCTAAAGGGAAGCCCTTTTTTTGAAAATAATATTTTACTTTTAGTTCCGAGACAGACTGTGTGACTTTCAGTCAAGTCAAAAGTCAATTTTCTACAAAAAAAAAATCTGCCTTACTATAAAATCTCACCAAATGCACGATCCAAAAATTCTTATTTAGTTTAGTCAAAGTCGGTAGTTATGAATGCAAGTATCATTTATCAGCAAACTCATACAATTAATTTCAAATACCCAGACCTCCAATAAGAATTTCAGAATTTCCGTCCGTAAGATCTTCATTTTTCTGCAAGCCTGGTATCCACAAGCATCCCAATTCGGGGCCAAAAGAAGCCACATAGCGAAGGCGGTCGCTTGTTCGACGCCGGTATTTTAACGAGGAGACGCGACAATGAAGCGATTACAGGCCGCACCTCGTTTTTGTACCCTTGGGAACAAGCGTGATGATAATGGCAAGGTGAGAGAAGTGTTGTCATATTCTGCGGTGATGATTTTTCGGTTTTATTGGCTCCTAAAAGTCAGAAACCAGTGGCAGACAAAAAGCTAAGATCAGTTTTTGAAGCTCAACTTAAAAGCCTAAGTCTAATCTACACTAATATAATAAAGAGGTAAAGCTTGTTTTTTTGTTTGTATGAGGTAAACTCTGGAAGTACTGGTCCGATTGCAATTTTTTTATCACCAATAGAAAGCTGCTGTATTCCTGGGCGAAGCTGCGGGCTAAAGCTAGTTTCTCATATTTGTACTTATAGATTGTAATAATAAAAAAATAAAAAAAATAAAAAATTTATATTGGGTGTGTGTAGCTGGATGGTAGCTAGATGTGTTGGTATGTTTGTGTGTGATCTCCCAAATAATAAAAAAAAGGTTGAATAAGAAAGAAATATAAAGTTCGGGCGCCATGGAGTCACACTGACCGGAATAGCGAAGTTGGAAGAGTTTGGACCATTAATCTGCCGGTGGGAGGCTACATTAAGAGAAATAAAACAATAAAATACTTCTGTCTTTTCTTTTAATGTCTCTGCCCGTAAGCTTCAAATCATGGCTTTGTTTTCTATACTAATAATTAAAAAAATAATTAATTAGTGTTATTGAGAATCATGGAAATTATTGTTATGGTTGCATCTTGGAAACAAAAGAGAATAAAGTAAAGGAATTCTCCTACCGGAATAATCCCTACATGTTACTTGTAAGTGGTTGATTGTTCCATGCCACGTGCAAAAGAAAATCCTTCATGACGCGTAGGATGCGAGGCTTCAAGTTTCCCGAAGTATGCTCGGGGTATCGCCGAGAAAGAGGAAGAAGAAGGCCAAAAGAAAAAAAACCAGAAGAAAGAGAAGAAACGCCTCTGTCAAGGCTGTAACAATAATATAAAAATAAGTTAGATTGTACGTTCGAATTCAAACACGTGGGCCGCGTAAAACCTTTTTAGGAATGGAAACTCACCGTCTCTTCTCAAAAATAGCTTACAGTGCGCTGACACAGCGTATTAAAACAGCTGCGTGCGACAAATCACTGTAAAATCTGAAAAGATGGAAAACCAGTACTTAAGATAAAACTCGGACCACGCCCTAGAAAAATGTTTGACAAAAAATACGACAAATCTCTTACCAATGGAATCTCTGGCATTATACTACGTCCATGAAGTCTTTATGCAATATAGATGCCACTAAATGGCTTAAATTACGGCGATTATAGCCGATTACAAAGAAATAATATAAATTGAAAAATACGTGTCCATCGAGAATGGATAGCGGATCGAGAGTACGTCAAGATTTTGACAGACGACACTCAAAGACCGCACCACAGACAAAAAACATAGACAAAATCGACTAAAATCGACCAAAAATCCTTTCCATGTAACGAGGCGAATAAGTCTCGTTACATTACATCCCTCCCCGAAAAAATAAAAGAAAGCAATTTCTTTTATGCTAAGAAAAAAACAAAAGACAAAAGCAAAAGCTTCAAAAACAAAATGGAAATACAAATTCCAAAAACAATAAACCCCAAAAAAGAGTTAAAAAAACGTCCTAGAAGAGAACAACATGCAGTTAAAATAAGTACAGTTAGACCACAAACATAACCGACCTACAATATCACAAGAACTAGCATGAGTGCAGTTAGGCACCTTCGCCACTGACTAACAAGCAACATCCAAGCAAATATCATAAGTACAGCCAAGCGTAATCATCGCTGACCAATATGCATAAAGTTATAAACAAAAACAAAGTTGAGTACGGTTGGGCACCATCGCCACCGACTAGCAAGTAAAATAAACTAACAAAAATGTTAATTTGAATACAGTTAGGCGCAATTGCCGCTGTTTTAGGAAAAAAACAAAGAAATGTCTATAAAGACTACCTTGAGTACGGTTAGGCACCCTCGCCACCGACTAGCAAGTAAAATAAAGTATAAAAGATGTTATATTTGAATACAGTTAGGCGCAATTGCCGCTGTTTTAGAAAAAAAACAAAGAAATGTCTATAAAGACTAACTTGAGTACGGTTAGGCACCCTCGCCACCGACTAGCAAGTAAAATAAACTATAAAAGATGTTAATTTGGATACAGTTAGGCACAATTGCCGCTGTCTTAAAAAACCCAAAGAAATGTCCATATGAGTACAGTTAGGCACCCTCGCCACTGACTAGCAAGAACAAAATATAACCGTGAGACACAGTATCAAATCTCTTAAGCCAAGGAGGCAACAGAGTAAAAAAAGAATATTGTGACCGGTACAACTCCACCGATTTTCCGAACACAAACATCTTTAAAAAATGCATATTGTGATCGGCATAACACCACCGAACTCCCGAGCACAATAGCAAAAAAATTGCATACGCAAGGATGCAAGAGAACAAAAGAGGAAGATTGTGACCGGTATAACACCACCGATTTTCCGAGCACAAACATCTCCAAAAAAGATGCATATTGTGATCGGCATAACACCACCGACTTTCCGAACACAATAGCAAAAAAATTGCATACTCAAGGGAAAAACATTTCACCAAGATCAGCAAAAATTAGGAGAAATCCCTACAAGCGAGAACAAATGCCACTCGTAAAGAAATCCCTAGAAAGATGTACAGAATCGACCAACTCAAAAAGAGCTAGCAAAACTGCAAAAAAAGGAGAAATGCAGAAATCATTACTATTTCCACAAAAGGGAAACAGAATGATCCACAGATCAAAAAGATAAGATTTTGCTTTCTAACAGGATGTTAGAAGCAAGTCCCATACATTCAAGTATAACAATAAGCACCCAAGTGTAAATAAGTAGGTAGCTATTTAAAATTGTATACGAGAATGTAAAAAAAAATTGTATAAACTGTATAAAATAGTGTATACAAAAAAACAAAAAATAAGATCTTTTGATATGAAAAATGTATGTGTGGGTGTGAAAAAGTCATTAAAATGTCCTAAGTTATATTTTAGAATGTTTATTTGAATCTAATAAATTTGAATGAAGCCTGCCTGACAAAATCTCTTTTAAAAGTCGGTTAACCTATTATCCATCCCCTTTCATTCATCACCTATTAAAGACTCTCCAAACAAAAATATCAAAAACAAGTCAACACTTTGGAAACCAAATCAAAATTTAATTATGTCTTTAACGTGATAACGCCCAGTTGAGCCTTTTTTAAGGTCTTTTAGAACGTAGACGTTATCCGAAATCTTTTCAGTAATCTCACATTTTATAAACTTAGGAACAAGTTTCGCCGAAAAATAAGCAGGTGCATGAGATTGAACAAAACTTCTTCTCCACACAACATCACCCACATCAAAAGAAATGACTCTACGACCCTTATTATAATAGCGAGCATTACGCTGATAAGCTTTTAATAAATGAGTTTGAACTTTAGCAAAAATATCACTAAGTGAATTAAGAGAATCAGCATAGTGAATTCTATCAGAAACTTCAAGTTCACTTAAGTTTTCAACAGAATCACTAATACGATGTAAGGAAGCGTCAAAAACAAGCTCCCTACCAAACATCAAAAAATTAGGTGTGAAATCTGTAGCAAGATTAACACTATTATTTAAAGCTAATTGAACATGAGGTAAACATTTAGACCAAGTTCTATGATCATCTTTTACAAAGCAAGCGATGCAAGTTTCAACAGTCTTATTATATCTCTCAACAGGATTATTTTGAGGGGTGTATAAAGTGTTATAAAATATTTTAGTAATATTAAAACCTTTCATGAATTCTACGAAATGTTTAGAAGTAAATTGTGTGCCATTGTCACAAACAATTATTTTGGGGCAACCAAATTTAAGAAATATTTCTTTTTCAAGAAGTTTATTTATTACTCGAGTAGTGGCATTTATCATGGGAAAAATCCAGCAAAATTTAGTGAAAACATCAACAACCGAAAGAATATATTTATGACCAGAATAAGCTTTAGGTAATATACCTATAATATCAACTGATAGCATTAACATAGGTTTATCGACTTTTTTAGGGTTAATCATAATACCAAAGGGAGAATGAGTGGTATGTTTATAAGCTTTACAAGTATCGCAGGCTAGAATATATTTTTGAACATCCTTGAACATTCCCTTCCAAAAATAGTGTTGTCGCAATTTATTTACCGTTTTATGAATGCCAAGATGGCCAGAATTAATATCATCATGATTAGAACGAATTGTGTCTAAAATATGTTCTTTAGGGATAACTATTTTCCAATTAAGACGACTATTAGGATCAAATTTACTTTTACAAAATTTATATAAAGTGTTATTTTCTACTCTAAAATTTCTATATCTGCAAGGTGATTTTTGACAATTAATAAATACATTTTTATACCAAGGATCATGAATATCATCGTCAGGTAAAACTAAATTATTCTGAGAAATATCAATAGCGGCGACTTCAATACGCGATAAAGCATCTGGGACTAAATGTAAAGATCCTTTCTTATGAACAATATCAAATGTGAATTGAGAAATCCTAGCTGCCCAACGTGCTAAGCGTCCACTGGGATTACTAAGACCTAAAAGCCACTTCAAACTAGCATGATCAGTAATAACGGTAAACTTCATTCCTTCAATGTAAGGTCTAAAATGTTCTATGGAAGTTAAGATAGCAAGTAATTCACGTTCTGTGGTGCTATAATTGCGTTCACATTTATTGAGTGATCTAGAATAGAACGCAATAGGATGTTGATCCCCATTATCATCCTCTTGGCTCAAAACGCTACCAAGGCCAACAGAACTGGCATCACAATGTAAAAAGAAAGGTTTTTCAAAATTAGGGCATTGCAAAACAGGAGCAGTAATCAAAGTTTCTTTCAAATTATCAAATGCAATCTCAGCTTCATCATTCCAACAAAGTGGTTTTTTAGAGTTTTTACTACCAGCAGTTAATTTAGTTAAAGGAGAAGCAATATCAGCGAATTTACAAATGAATCTACGATAATATGAACACAGACCGAGAAAACTACGAAGTTGTTTAACGGTTTCAGGACGTGGAAAACTTTTTATTGTATCTAATTTAGAAGGATCAGTATGCAAACCATTACTATCTACTATATAACCAAGATAACGGAGTCTATCTTTACAAAAGTTACACTTTTTTAAATTAACTGTGAGTCCAGCTTCTTTCAAAATATTATAAATTTTATGCAAATACTCTATATGTAAATTAAAATCCGAATTTACGCAAATTAAATCGTCTAAATAACAAAACACAGTATTATCAAATTCAGGACCAAAAAGTTTATCTACGAGTCTCTGCAACTCAGCAGGTGCATTAGTGAGACCGAATGGCATGCGAACAAATTCAAAAAGTCCTTTTCCCGGAACAACGAAAGCAGTCTTTTCTCGAGAAGATTCTTCGAGAGCAATCTGCAAAAATGCTTTAGAAAGGTCAATTGTACTAATATATTTAGCTCCACCAAGGTTATCTAATATTCTAGAGGTATAAGGAAGAGGATAAGAATCTTTAATAGTGACTGAATTTAAACGTCTCGAATCTAAACATAATCTGGTACTACCATCTTTCTTTTCTACAGCTAAGACAGGTGAACACCAAGGTGATTTAGAAGGTTGAATGATACCTTCCCTTAATAAAACCTCGACTTCATCAAATAGTTCCTTTTGCTTTGCAGGACTTAAAGGCCAATATCTTTGTTTAAAAGGTTCGCTAGTAACATTAATTTTGTGTTGAACGAGATGAGTAAGACCTAAGCCTTTCTTTTCATAAGAAATATCTTCAAAAAGTTTAATTGTATCCTTTAGTTTCTGTTTCTCAGAAAGAGACAATTCACTAGCAGATGTGACTGTACAAACTTGGACTCTATTACTCTGAACATAAGTTATATTTTTCCATAAATCTTTAGCCAAATCAAATTTTAACCAAAAATCGAAACCTAAAATGATGTCAGGTTGAAAAGAAGGTATAATAAGAAAATCAATATTTTTAGTTAAATTATCACAAGTAACAGGTAATTTAATAGTACCAATAA
This sequence comes from Mythimna separata, assembly GCA_030763345.1. Classification (NCBI taxonomy): domain Eukaryota; kingdom Metazoa; phylum Arthropoda; class Insecta; order Lepidoptera; family Noctuidae; genus Mythimna; species Mythimna separata. The sequence goes on from CM061174.1 coordinate 21,380,369, forward strand.
TTCTCTGTGAAGAACCATCAGCTGTATAAGCAGAACTAGAAACGGAATTTATTTTATAACCTAAACGTGAAAATTGTTCATGACAATTTGCGCCTAAAACGCAACTGTTGGAACCACTGTCCAATAAACCAGAAAAAGTATGTTTACCTACAGAAAATTGTAAATATGGTCTAGTATCATTATGTTTAACAAATAAAACGGGAGCCGATTTATAAATTTTGAAGAATGTTTTTAAATAATCTAACCAATCCGCAAAGTCTTTGTTACGAGTAGCATCATCAGGTTTGTGACATTTAACTAAACTTTTGTTCATCGAGACACTCGCAGTTATATCAATAACAGGGGCTCGATGTGACCTAATTAGTTTTTTGACTCATCAGAGTTTTTCTTATCTACATTACAAACGTCACAATTCTTAGATGTGACTCCAGCCTTTTGGCATTTAAAACAAATAACACCAGGAATGGATGGACACTTTTTAAAATGATGACCAGATTTTTTACATTTTAAACAGGTTATATTATCTGTTGAAACTGCATTAAACTTAGCTGTCGATTTATCAGTTTTACTGTCTTTCAAAGCCTTTCTGTTGACAAAAACTTCAAGTTCCTTTGCAAGATCAAGAAATTGTTCAACAGAGTCAATGTGTTTACCAAAAATAAAAGGTGTGTAAATAGGCAACATGTTGTGTTTAATTACACTAACCAAAACCGCATCAAACAATGGAAAAGAAAGACGACTAGCCATATCCATAATATCGGTAATGAAGTCCGGAAGTGATTCAGAACTTTTCTGTTTCCTGGTACGGAGGTCATGTTCCAAAAAGTAGTCAAAGTCCGGCCTGTCAAAACGTTTAAGTAAAGCAAGCTTAAGCTCATGCCATGAAGAAATACGAATACGAACCGTGCGAAACCATTTAAGAGCAATATCACTAAGCAAGTCTGTAAATGAACCAACTAATACAATTTCATCGAAGTTCTTATATAAAAAGTATTCTTCAACCTCAGTAATAAATTCCCTGACACAGGTTTTTCCACTGAAATTAATTTTACTCTTTTTTAAGTCTGGCAATTTATGTGCAGAAGGCAAGTTTTTCCTAATGTGTTCATTAACCAAGGCATTAATTGAATTAAAAGAAGGCAAGGCATGCGTAGCAAGAGCTGAAGAAGAATGTGCAACCCTGTCATTATGATCAAAAGGATGTTGAACATCTGTCAAATTAATCATGTCAGGCACATGTGCAATAGCTTCAGGAACCGTGCAAGCACCTTCAGACTCCAAGTTATTCTTTTCAGCAAGAGGCGGAGAAAATTGAGCTTCCTTATCCATGATGAAAAGGCAAAATGATCAATGAACCAAACTAAGCAAACAGCAAAATTCAAAGTTAAAAAAATATTTGAGGTTAAGTTGAAATGTGGTTATCCGGTTTTCAAAAAATCTAAGTCTTTTTTATGAAAATATTAAAGTATTTAGGAGTGAAAAGATGCAACAATAACTTACAATTGAGTTTTCAATCTCTTAAAGTTAAGTTTACAAGTAAAACTGAAGTTAAGTTCACCAAAAGTAAAATATACAAGTTTCACCGCACTAAGTCTACACCGTTGAGCACTTAAATATAACAAAAGCTGTCTTACCATACAATTATGTTGCTTATGTAAGGATAAAGGTATGTCTGTAACAATACAAGTTAACAAAACACAAAAATAATTAATATTGTACTAGCAAGTGTACAATATTGTTAAATAGAAGTATGTTTTTCACAATATATCATAAGAATAATTATTAAAGTTGTTTACAGCAATTAGCAATAATTATTAAATTAATACAGAATAAACAATATCTGTAAACAATAGATATACCACAAGATGCAACCATATCTATCCCAAAAACAAAGTCATGAAGCAAACTTCAAGTCCTGTTCGAGGCGACAAATGTAATAATAAAAAAATAAAAAAAATAAAAAATTTATATTGGGTGTGTGTAGCTGGATGGTAGCTAGATGTGTTGGTATGTTTGTGTGTGATCTCCCAAATAATAAAAAAAAGGTTGAATAAGAAAGAAATATAAAGTTCGGGCGCCATGGAGTCACACTGACCGGAATAGCGAAGTTGGAAGAGTTTGGACCATTAATCTGCCGGTGGGAGGCTACATTAAGAGAAATAAAACAATAAAATACTTCTGTCTTTTCTTTTAATGTCTCTGCCCGTAAGCTTCAAATCATGGCTTTGTTTTCTATACTAATAATTAAAAAAATAATTAATTAGTGTTATTGAGAATCATGGAAATTATTGTTATGGTTGCATCTTGGAAACAAAAGAGAATAAAGTAAAGGAATTCTCCTACCGGAATAATCCCTACATGTTACTTGTAAGTGGTTGATTGTTCCATGCCACGTGCAAAAGAAAATCCTTCATGACGCGTAGGATGCGAGGCTTCAAGTTTCCCGAAGTATGCTCGGGGTATCGCCGAGAAAGAGGAAGAAGAAGGCCAAAAGAAAAAAAACCAGAAGAAAGAGAAGAAACGCCTCTGTCAAGGCTGTAACAATAATATAAAAATAAGTTAGATTGTACGTTCGAATTCAAACACGTGGGCCGCGTAAAACCTTTTTAGGAATGGAAACTCACCGTCTCTTCTCAAAAATAGCTTACAGTGCGCTGACACAGCGTATTAAAACAGCTGCGTGCGACAAATCACTGTAAAATCTGAAAAGATGGAAAACCAGTACTTAAGATAAAACTCGGACCACGCCCTAGAAAAATGTTTGACAAAAAATACGACAAATCTCTTACCAATGGAATCTCTGGCATTATACTACGTCCATGAAGTCTTTATGCAATATAGATGCCACTAAATGGCTTAAATTACGGCGATTATAGCCGATTACAAAGAAATAATATAAATTGAAAAATACGTGTCCATCGAGAATGGATAGCGGATCGAGAGTACGTCAAGATTTTGACAGACGACACTCAAAGACCGCACCACAGACAAAAAACATAGACAAAATCGACTAAAATCGACCAAAAATCCTTTCCATGTAACGAGGCGAATAAGTCTCGTTACAAGATGGACCGGTGACCTGATGAGGGTCGCGGGAATCCGATGGATGCGAGACGCACAAAACTGTTCGTTGTGGTGACACTTGGGGGAGATCTATGTCAAACAGTGGACGTCAGATGAAGTAAGTTAACTACCTAGCTAAACTAAGCTACTAAGCTGTGTAAATATGCAATGGGATTATCTGAAGAGTTACCGCGGCTCTGGATCGCAAAGGAGAACTAAAGAAACACAGGTGGGTCGGTTTTTGGCACTCCCTCTCTAAATCCCCCTCTACCAACAGCAAGAAGTTATTTGATGTTTACCCATCTCAAAAAATAAAACTTAACAAGTGTAAAAAATTTCTCAGCTGTGCAATTACAGCTAAATTAAATTATAGTCCGGTCAATTTAGACATCCAAGGTTACAATAATTCGCACTTAGCTGAATTTTGGTAGGATTGTTCAATACACTATTTTAAAGGAAATGTGAAAAGTCCTCATCGATCCGGTACGTGCAAAAAAATTTACACGTGGTCAAAGGTCACAAAAATGGGTTTTTCGCGATTTTCAGCAAAATGGTAAGTTTTATCATAAAATTACCTCAGACAAAAATTGTAGATCAGACAATTATCTATAAAAATGTCCTAATACTTTTTTTCCTAAGAGCCACCGTTTTTTGAGATATAACGATTCAAAAAGTTGAAACAGTAGCAAGCGCAACCTGAGAAAAAGAGGTTGAATCCAAAAATTTTGTATGTGGTATTACTAACTAGTAGTTGTGAAGTGTCAAGACATGATTCTTCATGTCTCGACACTTTACAACTTTTTTTATTTCGTACAATTGTGGCTGAATGATGTGGCCAACTAAATCAAAAACTCCAGGTCGTTCTATCATTAGACGCACTCTAATAGCATTGAATGTATTGGGCATAGTAAAATAAAGCAGGAATACGACCCTAGCCACGCAGACAATTGAATGGGAGGCAGATGTTGCTGAAAGTTACACTGGCGTAGAAGATAAGGGAATGGGTTTTTTTTTACCCCAAATTTTCATATTTTATATGTGTTAGTCACACTGACCGATAGAACGATATTTTTGCTTATATTACGGCTTCAGTGATGTACGAGTATATACGTGGTGTACTTATTCATATTATGACGATTACAACTCTTTCAATATTTTGAATCGTTATATCTCAAAAACGGTGGCTCTTAGGAAAAAAGTATTTAGTCATTTTTATAGATAATTGTCTGATCTACAATTTTTGTCTGAGCTAATTTTATGATAAAACTTACCATTTTGCTTAATAACGCGAAAGACCCATTTTTGTGACCTTTGACCGCGTGTATATTTTTTTGCACGTGCCGGATCGATGAGGACTTTTCACATTTCCTTTATAATAGTGTATTGAACAAACCTACCAATTTTCAGCCAAGTGCGAATTATTGTAACCTCACCCCAATTAATTAGTCTATTTTGACCGGACTAATTAGCTTAGTTCACAATCTACCGGATCAATAAAATCTAAGATGAAAAGACTGTTCCAGTTCTTCCCTGCTACTTTTCTCCTTAATGTTAATAATAACTTCAGTTCGTTAGATACAAAATACAATAGCTTTATAAACATTCCAAGTAGACGTGTGCCATTCAACTACAAGAAAACCTATATCATAAACCGCGTGTTTAATTTTCCATGTAACAGTACCAACCGTGGAGGTTTTTCCAGTGAGCGAGCGCGGGCAAAGACACAGTAGTAAATAGTCGTCCGAAGCGTTGTTAGTCCGCTGGTCTCCGCGGCCTCGTAAAATAAATCGTAAGAGAGAGATACCATCTGCATCCCGCACCGTTCTATGGTAAAAATGCAATGTTTTAATTCCGAGGACCTCGGGAAACACTCCGATGCAGTCCACAGATAAACAGCCAAGAATATTACAACTTTTTATTTTTCGAAATATCCGAGGGACGGGCTTTTTTAGCTCCTAAGTTATGTGGACGGACGGCAGTAAAATTTCATTGGCTATTCGAGAATTCCGAGATGGTGAAGATTCGAGCTGAACGTCGAAATGAAGCCACTGCGCTTCTTTATTGTACTTTTAATTATCGTTAAAACTGTTATATAAATTATCGTTTTAAGTTATTGCTGTTAACTTAGGCGAGATAGTTAACGAGTGATATATTCATTTAGAGAATATGTTGGCTGGTAAGTTTTATTGCTCTAGTAGAAATTCCTTATCCGCAGCAAAAAGGGCAAGGTAAATACTTTTGAACAAAATTGTTGGTAATTTGTTTCAAAACCATTTCACCTTTTCGTGTGACCGTGGCCCTAGAACGTTAAATTAGACTAAAGAACCAAGAAGTTTTAGTCAGTAAAAGTCTTATCGTTCCACCTTAGAGCGAGAAAAGTCATTTGATGTTCTTTTTTTATTTTTTTATTAAAGCTTTATGCCCTAGTAAGAAACACTGTATAAAGGCGGACTTATGCCTTAGGCATTCTTTACCACTTTACCCTAAGGTGAAAATTTACATGGTATGTGCAACTTAATGGTAAATAAGTACAGTAATAAATATAATAGCTACTTATTAGTATAGGACCGACAGACGTTATTTATTATTATTATTTATTTATTTATTATTTTTATTCTTCATGCACAAAATACATAGGCGGACTTAATGCCTTAGGCATTCTCTACCAGTCAACCTATGGTGGTGAAGAGATAATATGGTAGGTGCATAAAAGAGAAATAGTTATTTAAAAATATAGGTAACAACAATATATGCATACAAATAAGATAAACATACAAATAATAATAATAATAATATATAATTATATGATGAATATATATATAAATATTATATAACAAAGTAAGATTAATAAGTTATTGAGACGATTCTCTCATCAGTGGAGAAAATAATTCCGCAACTTCCGCTTAAACGCATATCGACTTTCAGCCGTCCTGATTTCGAGAGGAAGTGCGTTCCACAGAAGGATAGACTGGATATAGAAAGAAGAATGGATAAAATCAGAAGTATGAGAAGGACAGAGCAGTAAGAGATTATTAGTAGAACGCAGATTCCTAGCGTGTGACGAACATAGAAACTGAAAATGAGTTATGAGATAGGCTGGGGGCGATGGAGAATTGAGTAGGGAAAAAAGGTTAGTCAGAGTGCGCAAATTTCTTCTCTGGCGAATAGGCAACCAGTTGAGTTCCACCCTGAAGTTCGAAACATGGTCATATTTCCTCTGGTTAAATATAAACCGGATGCAGTTGTTGAGCAGTCTGTCTAGCTTATCCAGCAAAACCGCGTTCAGGTCAAAGTAGCACACGTCACCATAGTCTAGGATAGGTTATATCAAAGTCTGCACAAGCATTGTCTTAGTTTACGGACGTTGTCCTATCTAAAAACTTGTGTTTCATCAGTTCGATACTACCGGCTTCAATTATATTTTTAAACCATCCAGGGATCCACTCAAATATACACATTAAATGTCATCTAAATCGGTCAAGCCGTTTGGGAAGAGATAGGTAACCAACAGACGTACGGAAGCACTATAATATAATCATACAAAGTAACAATGCAAAACTATGGAAAGAGAATCTAATAAATCAGCACTGTGATGATTCCTCCAACTTCTTGTGAATGTGTTCAAGTGTCTTCTAGTTACAAGAAAACCGCCTGGATGCTGACCTAATGTTTCCCAGCTCAACAAAGATTTGAAAATTCTCAAAAATACAGCGCATAGCCAAATATACACTAAATTGAATCTATAGAACGCAAAATACCACGCAATCACCACGATATCTTCAACATCAAACCACAAATTAGACAACTAGTAACAATCTCCCCGACAACCAGTGATATGATACCAACGGTCAACAAACACATGTCTAAGATGAGAGCAGATACAAGCGATGCTGTGCTCTGCTGATGATGTTAATTACCAGGAAAACATGACTCGAGAGACGGTTGTTACAAGCCGACGATGACGAGGCGGTTTTCGTAATTGAGGAGCATGATATCGTTTATGAATGACTCTTTGTAAAGTGTTTGTTGGAATTGTAACTTAGATATGTTCCAAACTCGTTCTGTCATCGTTCCATGAGCTAATTCTCTAGAACAAGCATACCGATGCCGCAGGAGAACCAAGGTTACCGATATAGCTTATGGTCTTTATGGTCAACCGTCAAGATGACATATCAAAATTTTCCGTAATTTTCAATTTAAATTAGAAAAATTCATCAAAAGAGCTTCAATATTTCAAAATATGTGCGATGCGGAATCCTGGAAGAGCGCTGGCCTGATGGCTGGTGAGCGTACGTGACCCATCGCCATTCCATCAGTGAGTCCATCGTGCATATGCAGTAAGGAGGCTGTTGGAAAGTAGCAGATTCAATCGTGACTTGTGCTCTATTGGTGTAATTGCCGCAAGGCATTGTGAGGATAAACCAATAAAAAATAGCACAAAGAATCGCCGAAGAAATTTAAATGACTACGGGCAGAGGACATTGCTCGTAGAACAGATGGCCGTTTGGCCGAAAGATTTTTGAGTGAGGATCGCGTACCGGCAGACGCAGCATTGGAAGACCTCCTACAAGGTGGACCGATAACCTGGTAAGGGTTGCGGAAATCCGACGGATGCAACAGTGGACGTCTTTTAGCTGAAATGATGATGATAATAAAGACCAGTTTCCAGTCTTGCCATGAAGTACCGTGTTACTCCAGTTAATGGGTTGTGGAGGTGTGGTAGGCAGCCACTCCTCGTAAAATATTGGTATTCAGTTAAATCCGGCTTGACTAGAAGCCGACCCCAATATAGTTGGGAAAGGGCTAGGTAGATAATGATGATGATGATAATGAAGACCAATGAGATTGTGGAAAACTATATCTTTGTAAACTAACACTACAACACTATGCCATGTTCCCTGGTCCAATTGATAAAAAACAAGGGGCAGGTATCTATTCATTTCTAACGAATTGATTTGAAGATAACGGAGTCATACAAACAGGGTCTAAAAGTGTAACTAGTAACACGTTTGTTGGTGAAATTGTAATAAATGAAATAACATTAAAGTTCACTAGAGCTCAGTCGAAGGAAAGAAGTACGTAGCAGGTAATGGTGTGTTGTTTCTGCCATGTGCCATGTGTGGAGAGGACGTGATTCATCAGCAATCAATCAATTGGGACATTGTCAACAAACCTCATCGACATAAAATTTATTTTTAAAAGCTTACATAGATTTATAGAAACGTATAATAGATAGAGGCATCTAGCTTTTCGTATTCCCAGCCCATAAACATCGAACATCAAACAAATATGACAACAAAAACATGTCTGAGCCTGCATCCACGACTCATAACACATTACTTCTCAAGATTAAGATGCACACACTACTAATAGATTCAACACGACATACGAGTGTTGCCACAACGAAAAAAACTGTTGAGGAATAAAAATCCGAGAGTAGTGGAGTAGTTGTTTATACATAATACATGACGGACATGTGTTGCGGTGATTGGCTTGCAGCTGGCAACACCGAGCAGACTGTTTTTACTGGGGACACAGCGAATTCCTAAACCGAGTTATTTTCTTGTGACGCGGCATTTGAGATGTTCCTCTGATTGTGGACACCGCTTCATTATTCGGACGAGATGAATCGGTGTTCGACAATTCTGTGTGTTTTTCTTCAAGATGGTCGTCAGATTTTTTAAATTATTCAGTAAAGAGGCCTTCAGATTAAGTCATGATCAGGCGTAGAAAATTACCTTGCCAATTATCCATATATTTTTGAAGTCCCCTTGAATATTTTAGGACTTTTATCTCTGAAGTCCTAGTACCACCATCAAAATTATACACACTTTCATCAATATTTCCCCTTCTTTTTCTGCACTTAGTATATTTGCCATCCTTTGTCTTTGAAGATCATCAATATTAATCCCGCCAGAACAAGTGGACACATCCAAAAATGTCTGAACTCCTAGTGGATCCTTGCCTAATCAAATTCCTACACGCGGTGACAAAAACCAGGCATTCATAAGTGGCAAGCATCACGCTGTTCGCGTCGTGGTCACTGACGACAGACGGTCACGGCAGACAGCAAAAACAACTGCAATGTACCTGTGCAACTAGATGCAGAAGTTTTATTTCAAACAAGAGTAGTGTGTCTACAGAAAAGTGTGCAATATTTTTTTGTTAGCTTATTCTGTCCCACTCCTGGGCAAAGGCCTCCCACCACTCTTTCCGTGGGCTCGCGCTTCCTTCTGCCAGTTCTGGCGGAATCTATCCAGTTCATCGTGCCACCTCCTTCGTGATCTGCCGACCGCTTCGCACTGTTTCAACTCTGTGCTACCTTGGCCCACAGTCTGTCGGGCAGGCGGCAGACATGTCCTGCCCACTCTCATTTCAGTTGAGAAGCCTTTTGAGCCTAGGTTAACCTTTTTATAGTTAGGACTAGACAGTACTTGAAGCAGGCAATGAAATAAATTGCATCTGAAATCTTCGAACAATATTTTGTATCAAGCAAGGTGGATGAAGATGAACAGGGGTTTTTTTTAGGTGGGAAGTCATCCTGTGATTTCTCTCGCTCTGGGTGGAGCGGGATGTTAGACTTTTACTGACTAAAACCACTCCTGTTCCTTCTTTGCCTTCGTTCCAGGGCTCCAGGATTAAGATGAAAGTTTAAGAAACGCTTATCTTTCTTCCTTCCTTTATGAATCGTGCTTACTTGGTCTTCTGTCCTCTGTATCTTTATCGTAAATAAGAAGAGAAACACAATGGTCCATAAATCATAGGATAGTTGTCACCGCAACCATTGTGTGTAGTCGAGAGGGTCCATTGGTCGCCACTAATTATATCGTGTTTCTTTAATTGAGCGCCCATACTCTTAGTACTAAAGTGTCGGGGCTGCAGTAAAAGGAAGAGGTATCTTTGTTTTTGTACCGCTTCGTGTCGTAAGATATGGTGCCCTGGTAGCTTCAGTGTAAGTTCTAAGGAACTGTCAGCTGTTTCTTATTTGGATAGGTTGGGTGCGTTCTAGGTTTAGCGACAATGTAGTTTCTTGAACGGTTCTTTTTCTGTGTTAGGAGTAACGAGGTGTTAGCTTATGTTTGCCTGATATTGGTCAGCATTAAATCCATTTAAGGAACTAATTTTATTTAATTTGTGTTTGAGAGTTTTGACGTGTAAAAGTGTTTCGTGAAACCTATTTGCAAAATAAATATCATAACAGCGCATAACTATGACACTTAAAAATATTTTAGTTACAGCTCATGTACTCCGGAATTAGTTAGCCAAACCCTGTGTCCTCCACTTAGGGAGACAGGCCCTTATTTGAATCCACATCCAAATGACTTGCAAACCCCGTAGACTTCGTATCTTCCTCAATATTTGTGAGCCAGACCCTCATTCCCTCAGTTACACAGCCAGGCAGGCGCTCGTTTGGGGCGCGCCATATAAGGCGGCGTGCAGAGTCGTCGCAGACGCGTCACCTGCGACCGAGCCTTTTTGCGCGCGCGCAGCCGCCCGACACACTGCAGATTTACTGCACGGATACAGCGAAGATGTGCAACTACTGGATACACCCAGGCTGAGTGGCTTTTCTCAAGGTTTCTTTGCCATGGTTTGTTAAGATTTCTAGAGTAAACCTGACTGCTACAACTTAGCGGTCTTTAGGTTAAAAGAGTTAGTAGGTTGCTTCTAGGCAAGCGTGCTACATCGTCGGCCACATCGTCACTTACTATCAGTGCCGTCCAGCCCCTAAAGCGCAGTAAAACATGGGTTTTTTTTTACGTTATTTTACTGCGCTTTAGGGGCTGGACGGCAGATCAGGTGAGATAGTGGTCAAACGCGACACTATTCATAAAAAAAAACCAGGCATATGCGTGTCTTAGTTTTGCAAATGAAGCATATTATCGACTGGGACAAGTGTGCCTGGTTTGAGAATACAAAGTGGTAAGTATTTGGGTAGTGTGTGGTGTAGTGGAATATTTTCGAAATCGGATTTGGACTCCCAGAACTTAAGTTAGGACATTCGTTAAGGACAGGCCCTGACAAATTAACATGACTTAGTTAATAGACAATTAAGAAGTATGTTTTTAGGAAACCAGATTTGTTATGATCCAAATTATCGTACCTACCCGCAAAAGGACACAAAGTCTAGCGACGAAATCTGGAAGCAGAACTGCTAGAGAGGCCTCAAACTTATACTATAACAACAGGTGATATTTGATGAAAAATAATGATTTTTTTACAAATCTATACTAATATTATAAAGCGGAAGAGTTTTTTTGTTTGTTTGTTTGAACGCGCTAATCTCAGGATCTACTGGTCCGATCTGTAAAATTCACTGTTAAATAGCCCATTTATTCAGGAAGGTTATAGGCTATATAACATCACGCGAGGACTAATAGGAGCGGAGCAGTAACCAAAAATGCGGGTGAAACCGCGGGGTTCAGCTAGTAACCACTAAAATACGACACCAAAAGGATGATGACAAATTCTTTGCAAATGCATAAACCCTTTAAAACGCTTTGTTGTTCTACAACTAGCTAAAGGTACAACAAAATCTATGAAAACGTAAAAAAAATAATGGAAGCACCCCCTCCCTATCAAGATAACAAAAAAAAAAACAATCCTTAATCCATAAACTATCTATAACCATTAACATTAAATCAAATGAAGGCATTTCCAGCAAGTTTAACTCTTGCCTCGCGTCCACGTGCCGCCTCGCTACGCCGAATACGGCCACAAGAAACCACGCGTTTTGTTTATGCTTCATTGTGACATTTTTGTCAAAATTTTAATACGACGAATAAAATTGGTTAACGGTATATAAATATCAGTGAATGTGCATTCAATCTTGAGAATTGTGATGCTGTTGCAACAAGTGCTGTTTAAGGCATATCGTTTAAGTATAATTTTACAGGCAAATGAAACATCGAAGATGCCTAAAAGTTTCGTTATTACTTTTGGTACGTCGACTTATGGCATGATAGCTCTACGATTTCCATAGATTCCTTGACCAATAAGCAAGAAAAAACAAACATCACTCAAGTAAGTCTACTTAAAATAATTTAAATCTCGTCTATAAATAGCCATAAGTAATTGCAGCTATTGCCGAGTCAAATCCATATTTCAACGCGAATTCAATAAGCAAACGCAAGTGATTCACAGCCAGCCATAAAAAACGGCCATAAATCCATAGTTTGTATGAGATCGCGTGATCGCCCAGTATTTAACTTAGGGCGCCATGATAATTACAATCAATAATCGCTTACACGATATATAAACTGAATAGCAACTATTAATCTGATGATTTCGATGTGCTCTGAGCATTCCTTACGCATTCCGATTACCATACAACGGGTTAACACTCCAAATGAAACTCGTCTTTAAATATCACAGCATAAAACTCGAAATTGTTTGACATTTTTCTGAGTTTGAGGCGTTTGATTCAGTGGAAAGTATCGAGAGCTAACTGTGATAAATAAACTTTAAGTAGCTCAACTGCGGCGTGTGTGAGAGAGACGGTTGTATGAGGTGGGGTGTGGGAGTGAGTGAGAGAGGGCATTCTTGAAGAGTTAAGGGGGTGAACAAAACAAACACTGGGCGGCAATTACAAGCGCCCGCGGTGCGGCCGTCGCCGACGACACGCGCCGCCCGCCAGCGCCGAATGTTTACCGAACGCAGACACAATAAAATAACATTTTATACTTTTTTTCTTTAAGAACTTCTCATAATGTGGACAATCAACGGAAACCGGACGAAGTGTTCATGATATGAAATTAATATATGCAAGCAACATTAAGTATCATACATGATTTTTGAACGGAAAAGCCGCAAAAGTCGACAGTTCGTGGAAACTCGTAACATTCTACTGTATTGAGTTGTTACCAACAGATATTTTGGATAGGACAGTACTTTTCAATTTATGACACACATACCACTAGTTTGTACAAAACAATCATTAATTTGATAAATTACCCAGTGTATTCTATCTGCTAAAAATAAAAGGCAGTGGAGTAGTTCCGAGCATTACTCACAGATGTATTAGGAGTGCAGCGCGGGTCAGAGGTGAGCATTAATATTCAATGAGGCTAATATCTAACATGAGTGACCGATCGACCGGCTCCCAGTGTTGGACATACGTGGGACTAGTATCTAGTTAATAAATTGGGCCTTTACGCTTTAATGGTTATATGCTCTAGAAGTCTTAATGTTTCTACAGATTATTTTAATATTGGTAAGCATGAAATCTGATCTAGTAATGACTAATAGAACATGTTTGAATGATTATATCTAAAGAATTAACATACTAAACTGTACTGAAGAATTTTTAAAAGCTCTTTACCTTTCGTTGAAGTGACACTAAATATGTAAAAATCCATTAGAATATTTTAAATTAATGATGAGAAAAATGTAGCAATCAAAGAAATTAATAGAAGTTGGAAACTAATTAACTTTTCTGGCAATCTAATTTAGTGCATTGCTGGTTGAATTAAGTAATTACGCTTCAAAAAAGTACCAGGCCTTCAGAAATTCACAGCTCGTCCCGTCCTCCAATTAGGAGCGCAGCGCTACTAAGAAGTGGCGTAATAAAAAATAGTGGGACAGTAAAGAGGTAGAATTTAAAAACAATGGCCACGATCTGCGGGGGCAACAGCCGGGGCTGTATAAGGCATTAATCGTCGCCTGCGCGGATTCCGCGAAAGAGGCCGATATCGCACGAACCATCAGCCGAGACACGGAGCCAACGCCAAAAACTTAAATTAATTATAACACCGCGTGGGTAGTATTACCACTTAGGTTTAAGTTTACCAGAGAAATAATAAATTCAAAATATTTTATTTTTCATACTTAACCCTTTTTTTGAGTGGGAAATCTTCTCATGACTATTGCCGCTCTTGGACGGAGCGGGAATCTCTCAGACTTTAACTAACTAAAACCCGCTCTTGTTCCTTTTTTACCTTTGTTCCAGGGCCCCGTGGTCCAGTTTCACATAACTCACAAACCCAGTAGTCTTCGACCCTGCCGGGCGATTTGCTGACATCTCCTTATCGCACGCCTGGAACACTATGCACCGTCAACAACTTGGGCTTAGTCCGTACAGTTACCGGACGGCCGGACGGCGAGCTGCCCTTAGCTCGCCGTTAGCTTATGGGAATTTATGAAACGTCAGAAACTAGTGCACGGTTCCAATTGGATGTTTCTTAGGAGAAGTAAAGGTAAGAAACTTTTTAATGTTTGAATCTCCAACCGGTCCGCGCTGTTATTGTTTTACTATTGTGTCTCGTTTCGCGGGTATGTGATAGATTATAATAGTAAAAGACTTTTACGAAAACTTCCATAACTTCATCCCTTTAACGTTGTTTCTTGATTCTTTATAGGTGTTTCACATATTCTAAGGAATCAAGAAAACAAACAATTCAATAAAAAAAGCAGACTCATCTTACGACTGTACTCGTATATGGAGTGATTAGCACTCTAATCGAATCTTACCCATATGTTTAACGTACCCTAATCAAGTACAGATGACATCCTACTAATGTGTGGATGTTTGTTACTCTTTCACGCAAAAACGGCTGGAGCGATTTGGTTGAAATTTGGTATGTAGATAGGTTATACCCTGAATTAACATATGCTACTTTTTATTCCGGTCAAAAGGAAAAAAAAATGAAACGTAATCTTGTTTAGTTTTGCTATAGGCTGCTTTTTATCAACACACGACGCGGGCGAAGTCGCGGGCACAGCTAGTTCAAAATAAAGCAAGGTTCAACGCGTCATATAGCTACATTTTTAATTCTTAGATCCCAAAAAAGCAAGACTGCGCAATTACCGACGAATTAGAACGATTTGAAAATCCATTATTCGATAGCGATTAACTTTTTGCGAGCCACTCATTAGACGATCCACGTAGAGTCGAACACCGATTCGCATTCAGACAACATAGCCTCGCTGCTTCACTTAGCAAGTTCCCACGACTTGCTCCAGCCACTTTTTACTAAACAATGCTTTCACACATGTAATAGAGTCAGCGAATTTGTGTAATAGGCCCTCGCGATAGTACGAACACGTTTCGGATTCGTTCGTGACATTCCGCGATCGGCCGTGATTCTAGATAAATCAGGTTCACGTCAGATTGAACTAGTAAGTTAGTAGATATCGACAGATGCATATTTGTATACACTTTCTGCATAGGTAATGTCTGTACAACCTGCACGCAATGTATGCTGCCCTGGTATGCCATTCGTTATTTGCATCGTCTTTTGTTTTCTAGGAGAATCTATTCACTGCTAGTTTTTTCTCTTATAATATTATGCATTTATGGATTTTTATTGGAGGTTTCCCACCTGGAGTTATGCCATTAAATCAATCAGAGGTTTAATTTCCTGGCATTCCTGCGAGCACTGTTAGGCGTCCCGCACACGAGGGGTCTCCACTAGTGGGTCGGCACGGGCCGGTCGCACACGACGAATCACGCAAAAACTATGATTGTGAAGATGCACGTTCATTTGTTTCTTATTATAGAACTTCCTGTTAAGGTGCAGCACTATATCAAGGGTTCCTTTTGGACAAATTAGTTAATATATTTTCAAATCACTTACGATTTTTAACTACGCACACCGTTTTGAAAAACAAAATCATACCTAATGGATTCTGGGTTGAGAATCCCGGGACCCTAGAATGAAGGCAAAGAAAGATCAGGAGTGGGTTTTAGTTGATAGACTTCCGACACGCCCTCCCGCTCCGCCCAAAACGGGAAAAGTCATATTGATGATTTCCTCCCACCTAAAAAAACCTTAATAGACATAAAAATAACTAAGTTATTTTATTTCATTCAATATGTTTTTTGACTTCTTTGGCCGATTACCAAATAAAATTTGACTTTAATAAAAACCTGTAATTATTACAGATCATTATATTCAATCAACCGACACAGCGAGTCAGTCAACGATTTATTTTTGCCTCCGTATTCGTAAAACTTGCCCTTAACAGTGTTGTTATAAAAATAATATTTCCTAATCATTGTCTATAATTAATTAATCACTATAATTATATAACATCTAGTCGACAGATGTGTTATTATTTCATCATAAAACTAGATTATTAATTAATAGTCTGTATTAACAAGTTTTTTTTTTGTGATATCTATTATGATTGTACATAAATAAAAACGCATCTATCCTTGTAATTCAATCAATTAATAGGTACTTTAGACCTGGGCTATGTCTAAGTTAAAATTAGATAGATTACTTTACAGTAGGTTTAGATTTTCTAGCCTTCAGTAGGATCTGTTAAATTTCATATCTATACTATCTATACTAATATTATAAAGAGGTAAAATTTGTAAGTTTGTAAGTTTGTATGTAGGGGGTAATCTCTGGGTGTACTGGTCCGATTTGAAAAATTCTTTCAGTGTTATATAGCCCATTTATCGAGGAATGCTATAGGCTATATCCCATCACGATACGACCCACGGAAGCGGAGCAGTAACGAAAAATGCGGGTGAAACCGCAGGGGACAGCTAGTAATTTATATAATAAAACATCGAATAAGACAAGGAGAGTTCCTTGAAATGTTTTCTAAATTCAATTAAGTATAAAAGCACAAAATGCTATTTAAGTCAACTACAATAAAATAGGGGTAGGATATTAAATTACCATAAATTAAAATGCCGAAAAACAAAAGCGGAACAAACGCGAATGCACCAGGCAAGCATAAAACAAAAGGGGTTCGGATGGTAGCATAAATCAAAAGGCGACCGTTTGTGAAGAGGAAGCGGTCAATCATCCCCCTTATAAAACACACAATATGCTTTGCTAGTTGCCTGGTATGGCTGGGTTATGAAGTGAGCGGGAAATAGTACTAGTTTTAAATATACTCAAGAAAATATTCAAGATCGTCGCCATCATCATTTGCCTTATCTTTTCACTAGCATGTTCGAGCCACTTCCAGCTTAACCAGATACAGAAGTAATAATAGTATGTTTAATTACAGAAACGACCTGCCCCGGCTTCGCACGAGAGCAAAATTATCAGTGTTTCTCTACTATATTATACATGTATTATACCTACATATAAACCTTCCCCTTGAATCACTCTATCTATTAACCGCATCAAAATCCGTTGCGTAGTTTTAAAGATATAAGCATACATAGGGATATAGGGACAGAGAAAGCGATATTGTTTTATACATACATCATATAATGATATTCTATCGATGCTCCACAACCTGGTTACTAAATAATAAAATAGTTCTTAGTAAGTCTGTTTGACTTATTTTTAAGATGGTAGATCATCAAATTGAATTCTCCCGCTCTGGGCTGGCGGAGCGGGAGGACGTGTCAGACTTCTACTGATTAAAAATCACTCCTGTTCCTTCTTTGCCCTAATTCCAGGGTCTCGGGGTTTTCTTTCGTCAACCCAGGAGCCCAGTAAGCTTCGACCCAAGTCTGACTTGGAAATATTCAATTTTTGAAAATGCAATGCTCTTGCATGAACCTTCAGTTTCTACCAATTTCTACAAATACTAACAACAAACTCAGACCTGTCCTTAAAATAAGTTATTTGACACAATAAAATCGATAAGTATTCACACTTACAAAGTAAAAACTTATCTCTAAACGAGCCAGGCACATATCGCAGGTCGTAACATAAACAGGCCGTATCGGCCGCTCATCTAATGGCCCTATTTCACATTATTATGGTACACCACAATGACATACAAAACACCTTTAGTGGTAAAAAAAATATTCTTTCTCAAATAAACGTTTGATTAGTATTAATAAGGAAAAAAATACTTGTATTTTATTTAAGTTTAACGAGGTGAAGTAGTGAGGTAGACACGTTTACTAAGCCGCAAGTTACCAACGTTCAAATAAGGCAATATGATAATTTACATTAGACTTAGTTGCAAAACTACAGCTCGGCAGACTGGCACAGTAAGGGCAAAGGGGTTAATGAATACAATGATAATAACAATCGTTATACTCATGCAAATTGACTCCATACCCCATAAAAGGATATTCTATTTAAAGTTTACCTTTACTTAAAACAAATAGGCCATCAATTTAGTTTTAATTCAATTACATGGCTTGGAAAAGTACCAGGATGTTATATGGAGTGAGGAGTTGTTAAAAACGCATCAAGCGTCAGTTTACTGGGAGCACTTAGACTAATCGACTTTTGGAAAATGTTCTACCTCCTAACGAGCTGTGTACTCCCAGTCCCAGCCCATCTGTAATTACCGATATTTGAAAAAACGATACAATTAATTAGTTTGACGAGGTTAAATTACTAAACGACTTGTATGTTGGTTTTGTATTTAATCAAAGTAAATTGTAACCCTTTTATTTAGAAAAAGAAGTGACAGTGATACGCCATGTCAATTATTTCCGACTACAATTTGGCAAGCTATTTTGTCCCTACTTGATAGACATCCAACACATGATGATGTCATCAATAGCAAGGCTATGTCTATGTCCAGATTCTCTGATTAAATTTGAAATCAACCCTTCTTACATGCTTCTACAAATATTCTGATTATCTAAGGACCAAAAGGATTGCATTCCAGTTTGGCGGATCCGGTACCATTTCGCTACCTATCGGATCCGGTGAAGATCCGATAAGCCCGATAAAAATGCAATGCAATGTGTGAGTGCAAAATAGAAGAATATTTGTTATGTAGCCGATTAAGGACAGGTATACAGTGTACAAAGGAGAAAAGTAGGCATAACCATAGATATAACCAGTCTTCAGATTAGATTAAGGCCAATCTACAAAACATGCGTAGGGTAAAAAAAAGGCGTGAAGTCACCCTAAGGGTAATGGAAAGTGCTATGCTCGGAGTTTCCTTGCATGACCACATCAGAAATGAAGAGATCTACAAGAGAACCAAAGTTACCGACATAGCCCGAACAATCGCTAAACTTCAGTGACACTGAGCACATGATCGATGGGGACGAAAGGTTATAGATTGGCGACCACATTCCAGAAGACGCTTGGGAGGCCTCCCTCAAGGTGGGACGGTGACCTGATGAGGATCGCGGGAATCCGATGGATGTGAGACGTACAGGACCAGTCGTTGTGGCGACGCTTGGGGGAGACCTATGTCCAGCAGTGGACGTCTTTCTGACAATAATGAGGATAAAAAAGGAAAGGATCCTATGATGGTAAACTATCCTTGCTTCCATCTTCGGATATTTACTTATGCTAAATAAATACTTGAATGACGTAAGGACTAAGGACTAAGGCGGCAGACGCCGGTAGAGGTAGGTACAGGTAGAGGTAGAGTCGGGCTCATTAGCAATGTTATCAAGCGGGCGCGGGCCGCGGGCGCTGCGCATAAAATTATGTCCGTGCATTAGTATTAGGACTGGCTGACATGGCGATGTGGATTGGCGCATTTTAATGTCAAGTAGGTATTTCAAAAAACACCGTGGAAGTTGGAAATAATATTACAATATTATAAAGCTGTAGAGTTTGTACTACTGTACATGAAGTTAAAATAAATAAATAATACCCGATAATAAACGACACCCTAAGTTGCGAACTTCCGATTGATTTTGGACCACCAATTCAGAATACGGTTCCGATAAATTACACATAGGAACTTATATCTGACGAGTAAGTTCGGGAGGTTACTGCACTGGATTCGTACGGAAGACACGTCTAGGTGTCACGATTATGTGGATAGCCCGGAGGACACGGTGGAGCTTACGGTAAAGGTGTGCCCCGCCTGGGCGAAGCACCGCCGGGTCCTCGTGGAGGCAATCGGCGACGGTGGCATCTCGCGCCGGGCCCTGGTACAGGCCATGGCCTGGAGCGAGAAGGAATGGCCGGTAAACACCTCTTTCTGCGAAGTAAGTGCTAGTAATGCTAGCGAAGGAAGCGGCTGCATGCGTGAAGGAACAGTCCATACTAATTGTAATATTTTATTTTTGCAGAACAACTCCACATCTTTTTGCCAGGCATATAAACCCAGCGTTGTACAATCGCATACAGCGTTGCACCGGATGGATGCATGCTTTTAGCGCGGCCGCGATACGGCGAGTTTCGGCGACATCAGTCGATAGCGCAGACTTACGGCCGCGGCGACATCGCCGTGCGACGGATATAGGTACAAACGTACAGCGATAACGGGCGAAAACAGGCAAACTAATATCTTGCTTTTATTGGCGACTGTACAGTCTCCAGCGGAAATACCTCAGACTTATTTACTTGTTATTTTCGTAAAGTGGAAACTGAGAAAACACCTTACCTTAAAATTCGAGTAGAGCTTGATAGTAAGGCTTTGGACAACACTATTTGAGTAACATCGAAAAATTACTATCACTACACTACTACGAGTATAAGATAACAATATCTTCCTGCTCGACTTGTCTTAATTGAATTTGTAACCGAGTTATATAATTATTTAAAATGTAATCGTATGTTTATGTGTGTTATACGAATTATTATTGCATAGAAACGCTATTGCAATTTTTTAATAAATTGATATTTGTAGCTCTCTTTTGCACTTTTACGGTCCTTTATAGCTATGCAGCTTTTCACACAATCCATCTATGTTTTCTCTGGTCTCCCTCTACCCTTATACTCGTAACTACGAAAAGACTACATTCACTTTAGGAATAAAACCGTTCATGCCTCTTGCATAAGCACCACATATTTATGCCCGCGACTGTACTTGTTTATTTGCACTACGTTTTTTTAAAGGGAGAATTTTAATGTGAGTATTATTTCACGGAGAGATCGTCCAAACGCAGGCACCGGCGCCGTTTGTAACCTACTACGGTAATAACTTAGGCATTTAATAAACCTTTCTTTCACGATAGCCGCTTATAGGGCTTAAAGCGCACAATATGATTGTTCGACAGTTTATATAATTACACTGCTTTATGAAGGTAAATAGAGCGCAGGATTGAATTATAAAAAGTAATTATAGTCGTAAATTTAAGTGAACTATTCGTTCGCAGGCGTAAATCTTACACAACAGATTTTATTCCTTATTATTTTATTACACATTTGCTGCGAAAGAGAAAACAATTTTTTTCCCCTGCTTTTTTTTTTCTGGAAATCATCAGAATGACTTCTCCCGCTCTTGGGCGGAGCGGGAGTGAAATCTTTAGTTAGGATATAATGCTAAAAGTAAAAATTTCAACTAATAATATTAACCGAATCGCCTGAAGATTCGTATTTGAGAAAATAGCACTAGTAGATACTTTCTTCTTTCTGCCCATGTACCATATTAGGTACTTGAGGTCTACACAACATGATTTTTCTTCCGCTCTGTCCTGCCACACGTCTTACTATCACTCCCTTTTCTTTTACATCACTCCTCAGACAATCCATTTACCTTTTATTTGACCTCTCTCTGCAACCCCCTAATTTCATCTCTACTCTTCACATGACCAGATTACTAAATACTAATCCTAGAAATAAGGAAAGAACCCAGTATTGAAAGGTAAACTTTGATTTGTACTCGAAAACATTCTAATTTTAAGTAAGAATTAAGCAACTTTCACTCATAAAAAATCCATTTCTATTACTCGTTTTGTGGGGTATGTGATAGGTTAAACTTAAGTAAACTTTAAACCTTCCACCGCCGCGATATCACTACACCTTAGTACAATAAAGCATGTATTACCAGTCGCCCGGGGCGGTAATATTCCGTCTGATTTATCGAGCCTAATACGATTCTGCTAATGTGGCCTTTGGAGACTCACATTTAGTAGTTTTATCTAGAATAAGTAAAAAACTCAGGATAAGCTTCTATTCGTACTCAACAACATCTTAATTCATTTTACAAATCAAAATTCTACTTAAACACTGTTTTAGACTATCACGATTTATTTCACAATTTAAATTGTCACTTGTCCCGCGATCATGGCGCTTGCAACAGCGTCGAAATATCGGGAACTCAAGTCGGGACAATTTAAAATTCTACTTCTATTAAATACCATCAGAGCCCTTATACTTGAGTAAACCTTAACCCTTCTCTACCGCGATATCACTACACCTTAGTACAATAAAGCATGTATTACCAGTCGCCCGGGGCGGTAATATTCCGCCTGATTTATCGGGCCCTGCTTTTGTTTACCCAGGCTCATTGGCGGGCCTGTGTAATTAATATCAACGCTAAAAGCAAGCGTTTATTTTTGCGCAGTGCGCTGTGTGTTGTGTGTTGTGCGCAAGAGTCGATCGTGAGGGGTATTGTAATAGATGCTGTGAGGTTTGTTTCGTCTGTTTTTGTGAAGGATAGTTATGATTGTTAAGGTGGAAGGTTAGATTTGGTGAGGTGTTAAAATATTGCTATATCGTTAAGAAGCCTATTTTTGGAGTAGACGAAATATAGATTCGGAATGGCTGTGACGGCAAAAAAAAACAAGATCTGTTTCTAAGTTTAATAAGAAATTCAATATCTGATTTGATTTTAAGCTAAAATAGTCGCAGAACGATTATTTTAAAACGTGAATTCAGCGTGCAAGATCTTGTTATTTATTCTAAAATTTGTTGCCCTAAGTTGTATAAAAAAATCATTTATTTCCTTTATAAACTATTAAATAGTTGTATGAGTTGTGTTTTGTTAGGTTGACTGGTAGAGAATGCCTTGTTGCATTAAGTCCGCTCATGTACCAATACTGTACATGAAGTTTAAATAAATAAAAATGGAAATCATAATGTTATGTTGCATTTATAAAAATCATTTCGTATGCACATAAAAAATAAAAACAATAAAAAATGGTAGCCCAACGGTATCGGGATCGGGAATAAGATCAAATTATTTTTATTCATACTTTTTGTTTACCATGACACAATGTATCGTATGTAATGATTACTACATTAAGATAAGAATAGGAAAAAGGGAGGAAGAAACTGTCACTATAATATTTATAAGGTGACCTAAAGATTAATCACCTTTTATGTCAATTCAGGGTTGAATAAAAACCGCATCCGTTCATTCCGTTGCCTGATGAGCAGGGGACTTCAAAAGGGTACGGGACCTGCCCTGTTCGACTGTGTATGTGACACCTAGTCATTCTGTCTTCCAGGAAACACCTAATCAAGCTAAAGGCCATAGTTCCTTAGGCATTAATGTATTCTTGAGCCTTCAACGTTGGATCACTCGAAGAGCAGCGTAAAAATGCCCTTTCCAAACAAGTGAGCATCAAAGTCCCGTTGCACAATTACCGCCCACCTCGCGATCCATCACCGCGTCCTACCTCGGCAATTAATATCAATGTATAGTCTGCGAATATCTCGATAGGACTTCACGAGAGTCAACAACCTGCGCTCACGTCACCCCGTCGTTTGCCCATCACTCAGAATGTTTATTTTTCAATTTAACCCGTCAGTGGCGTGCCCGGGCGGCCCGCTGAGTTAGGGCCGCCACACACCGCGCCGACAGCTTACCGCGCGCACAGCGCCGCCTACCGGCTCCGCCCGCCACCACACAACCCTACACACTGCCCCACTTGCTATCAATTACTCGCCGTGCTTATTAGTTGATTAGTACGTTGGGTTATTTATTAGATTTGTGTTAATGTTAATACGTTGTTTGGACATCAATTTAAAAGGCAACGATTATGGTTTATACGATATTAATCTTATTTTATTATTGTTTAAATTGTTTTCTTGACAGCTGATGTTTATGCCAAGAAGCGTATAATTATAAACATTTGTAAAACGGACACTGTTTACTTAGTGCTTGTTATAGTATGTTATTAACTGTCCCGTTAACCTCAACAGAAAAAGAAAACAAAACAGTAAAAAAGAAAATACTACAAATACACTTCTATCTATCGATCTCGATTAACTCGCCTACAAAATCATTCAAGACATACAAACTATCAACAATACAAAGCAAATAAAGCACAAACGTCACACGATACTTCGGTCTATAAACATGGTTGGTGGGCAGCCCTGCAAACAAGCCGTGGCGTACAGGCGTCGAGCCCTACAATTAGGCCGGCAACACGACCACGACTCCTCGAGCCAGCCCGCTAATACGCACCCACCATAGTTACACACACGCCAAACTTATTAGCACACAACATACGCCAAAATGTTCCTTCACCACTAAAGAACATGGACTTTTAAATCGCAACTAGCATTTTGAGGGTTAAAACATCACTATGATGCTTTACAACTTTACCTTTACCATCACTTTAAGCCAAAACTACTCTTGTGCTACTACATATAAGGGTGATGGTGAGTGTAGGGTTACAATTGCGCAAGTCAAGTATGGGGAAATTGTTCTTTATTGTTTATTGGCTCAACCGTTCATCAATGAGTTATTACTCCGAGAGTTAAGTAAAAATATTGGGTGAAAATTGATTTTTCTCAAGACGGATTGCACGAGACGGGCTTAAATCATCAGGTTTAAACTCTTGTATGTGTTGTAGAATTAATTAGAATTGATTGCTAGGAGTTCTTGTGAGTTTCAATTAGTGGAGAAATAGTATTAACAACTAGAAAGCTTAGAAATACCGAGCTTTACTGAAATCTAATGGTGATTGTGATATACGACTGTTTTGTAAAGGTGTTAAGACATTCTAAAGCTATGAAAATAAGGACGTGGTATATAGCTTCTACAATAAACTATCTAGACAAAGATTAAGTTCTAGATAAGTTACTGGGTTCAGTTATCAAACTGTCTGATTCTAAACCTTCCAAATTATGAAGCATTTAAAACAGCAGTATTCTAATTATCTAAAGGCCTGTACTCAAATTTCATCTCGTATCTAAGAGAACTGAAGATATGGTACCATTTTGTAGATCAGGACCATATTCTGTCAACTTCTTCTCCCCAGGTACATCAGTCCACTCAGTCACACCTCGTTATTGGAATAGAGCGCAGATGATGGGTGTGGACCACACGTGCGTCTGGCGCCGGGTACCAGGACCACACAGGCGGGAGGCGGTAGCCAGCACTCTGTTGTTAACGTAGCGGAGGACGGCCTCGGGCCATGGTTACGGTGGACTGCTGCAGTGGGTCGCTCTTGATACGGTGGTTAGTATTGGGGTCAGTTTGCTTTTTGAATAATTTCGACATTATACCGGGTCACAGGAATCAGATAGATGCGAGGCGCACAGGATCGGTCATTGTGGCGGTGCTTGAGGGAAGTCTATGTCAGCAGTAGACGTCTTTCGGCTGAGATGATGATGATGAAGGATTTAGTATGGGACTAATTCGAGGAGGATTTTGTGCAGCTCCGGTAAATATACACGCTCAGTTTTTAGTATGAGAACTATAAAAAGCCCTAAGGTCGACTGGTAGAAAATGCTTAACGCATTAAGTCCGCATTTGTACAGTATTTCATTCATCTTCCTACCCTTGACACGTTTTATTTGGAGTCGGCGCAACAAGGTTTTTCTTCCATTCTGTCCTGTCACTCGTCACGCTATCACTAACTCTCTTTTCTTTCATATCACTTCTAACACAATCCACCCATCTTTTTTTAGGCCTCCCTTCCCTCTTCATTCGCCCTTTGTCAGTATTTACTAGTGCATAAAGCTTCAATAAATAACTGAATAAACTATAGGACTTTTAGTTAAAAGGTAATCAATCATCTGAGAATTAACGAATATTGCAATACCTCAATCATGCCTCTTCTACAACTCTCTGCTCACAGTTTTCGCTCAAGTAAGGAACTGTAAACCATTCTAGATCAAACGTTTATTTTCTACTACTAAAAGTTTATATCCCAAACACCATTTAACCCAACCAGTAACACACCGCGCGTCGCGAGCAATCATTCCCCAAGATATACGGGTTTCTGACGCGATGCCCGCGATTACAGTGATTATATAGCTCCGTGCGTGGTGGTGCGCCGGCCTATTATCTCAGCAAGCTTTATTGAAAAATTAATTCGCTTCACTTATAGCGCTGACATTTTTATAGCTAATTAATGGTCAGGTAACGGGATTTCGTTTCGCTTGTGAGTATCCTGCGCTTACATGTTTGCCTGGTACTAAAAAAAATAGAATGCCTATTAAAAATTAAACCTAGCGACTTTAAAAGTACTACGATAAAATCTCCTACAAATCATTCACTCTTAAAGGGTGCTAGAACGTAAAGAAGGAACATAGGAGTGGGTTTTAGTCAGTGAAACTCTGACATGCCCCCCAATCCACTATATAGCGAGAGAAGCCATTGGATGATTCCCACCTTAAAGAAAAGTAGTTTCTATTTGTAAGTTTAATTTTATTTCTGAGCATTCAGAATGATTTTGGAAAACCTTACAGATGAAGAAGTAAGGCTCACTTACACTATGAACTCCTAAATTATGAGTTTAGTATAAATATATAAAAAGTCTTTCTGTTTGAAAATAATTTGACTTTCAGAAATCAGAAACACTTTAAACAACTTTAGCACTAAATGAATTTACTGATAAGTATTATGTGGTGTGTTACAGCAGAACATTTCTGCTTATCATTCCAACAACAACCGCCCTTGTAATCATCAACATACAGCCGGACTGGAGATATCCATCAATCCATATTTGTGGGCAGGCAGTGCAATGATTTCCTAACTGACAGCCTGACGGTAAGCTGCTACATCAGGGCTTCAGACCACGTCGCGGGTACGTGCCCCAAAACTACGTGCCGATGCATATTCAACGGATCATGCAAGTTATGGATTTTTGGGGAAATATTTTGAACCTTTAAACAATATACTTGAAGATATTTTTTCTTTACTATGCATAGGCGCGCGTTTGACCACTATCTCACCTGATGGTAAGCGCTAATGTGGCTGACGATGGAGCACGCTTGTCTAGAAGTAACCTAAACTGATAAATAAAGTCAATATCTTTAAGAGTATCACTCTTTAGAATGCATCTTTCAAAATGGTTAAAAGTAGAAACTATTTAACCTATCACATACCCACAAAACGAGACACAATAGTAAAACAATGACAGCGCGGTCTCATAGGACCGGTCGGGGATTCATGAACTAAGTGATTTTTTTGCAGAAGATTTTAGCACACTTGCCTAGAAGTAACCTATTTTTGAATTCATAATCACTCTGCTGAATATTCAGACAGAGCATACATACTAGTATAGTACTATAACTTTGTATTGTCCCAAAAATAACTCAGCCCAGTCACAAACACAATTCAACGATAAATCCAATAAAATCCTGTGTGGTGACAGAAGTGGGCATCGCATCACTGTTTACAAAATAAAACGTTATTTAAAATATCTTTAGCGAAAATTAAGAGCACTTTATACCGGGTAATTAAAACTATAAATATAAGGAGAGAGCCACAGGACCATTTAAAAGCAAAATGGCGCTTGCCAAGGAATGTTAAAACAATATTGTGTCAGTGTTAATTACTTGTTGTGGTTCACGCGCAATTATTGCTCTCTACTTGTGAAAATGATTGTTTGTCCGTCTGTACTTTTTTATTATTGATAGGCCCGAGTTTGACCAATCTCACCTGATGGTAAGCGATGATATGGTCGACGATGGAGCACGTTTGGTAAGAAGTAACCTATTCAGTCTTAAAGACACCTAGGTTGTAGCTATCAGGAAACAGACTCCAGCAAGGAATTTCACTCCTTAGCTGTACCAAAACATTTTGTGCGTATGGGTGGGATGTTCACTGTGTACCGGTGGCGCAACGACGTATGTCTAGTGGTCCGATGATTTAAGTTCTTAACTCACTTCATTGTTAGCAATACTGCAGCTTCCTACTTTAGTTAAAGCTTCATTAGACTATCGGGAAATAAGCTAGACAACGTCTCACTTACTTTTGTAGCCAGTCCAAGTTAAGGTAAAGTAAACTGATTTTCACAGCAAAATCTTTACTTCCCTCATTATCAATTAAAAGCCACATACCTCAACCTCATTGATTGTAAAAACCACCATAATTAAATTCATCTTAGCTGCCCCTTACATCAAAATCCGATCTACCCCATCGAAGTGAGCCTCTCCATCGCATCGCACTATAATATTCACCATAAAAGCATTATTAATTAACGTTATCATCAGTTTTCAATTAAAACAACAGTAACCACTTAGACAGCTGTTTCTCAAGACTCCGTGAGATTATTCCGACTTTTCTTTAAGCCACGTAACATTATTAGCGCGATTTTAATTACGATAGCTTTAATTTAACACTTTCATTATCATGTTTATGGCATTTGATATTGTTAATTGATATTCATTTATTACTCTCAATTTTATTAAAAGTATATTTTTAGTGGCGGTCATTAATACCTTATTATCACCTTTATCTAAGCTTGCCTGGTTCTCCGTTATAATTGAAACTACTTTAGGTATCAAATTTAAGACCTCTTGATCGTCAGGTTTACTTTTCATTTTTGTAGCATTAATCATCTGACTGTCCACTACAACTTAATTTCTTGAAGTATCATCAATTGGTTTCCCTACTCCTCCACTACTAATTATCTATAGACCTCCTGTTACCTATTCTACCCTGGTAATTGTAAATCTTGTCCAGATTTTTGAGGTCTTTCATAGGCCTCAAATTGGCCTATCATCAATATTGGTTTACTTACTTCACTACTGCTAAGTATTTATAGACCTTCTGTTACCTATGCTAACCTGGTAGGTGTGAATGTCGTCCAGATTTTTAAGATCATTTGTAGGCCCCAAACTACAAGCAAATCCTTGAGTCTATCGCATGCATGTGTCCTGATATACTTATACATAAAAAGTAGTCCTATCACAACAACTCAGTTGTACGCGAGCTAAATTATTTGTTTACCTCTTCAGTACGAATTATAACCTCGTTTCAACATATAACACGTTTTTTTTTAAGTTTCTCAAGATTTATTAGCCTTTTCTCCGAATTTGCAGAAATGTAAAGTTAAACACTTCGGCATTTGAGATCTGTGTACTTACGTTTATAAACTGCAGTAAGAACTTTATTACTGTAGAATTTCGTGAGTACCTACTAAAAAGTTGACTTTGTTGATTCACCGTTATTTAGGATCATAAAGTAACCAAGATTTTTAACCAGAACCTAGATTTTTATGCATATTTTTTTGAGATAGACTAAATTAATTTTACTCACTTACCTTGTGGCTCCAAGTTCAGAAGCTTGAAATTCATCGCATAAATCAAATTACTTACCTGAAAAAAAGAAAAAGACAACATATAGTATTTGTCAGATTGCATCTATACGATGTTTTGCAATGAAATGCGTTTTGATAGCAGCACACGTAGGTCGTAACAATTTGTACCGCTATGGCTGAAGTTTTTATTACTAACAAGCGTGTGAGAATAAATCCGTGTCAATCATAAAAAACCTCCAACAGCCGCATTCATCCTTTTAGTGGCGACGCTTTACAAAGTCGTGTCCCAGGCGAATATCCACGGAAACTGCTGTTAGACGCCATAACCGAGAGCTATGTGAGAATATCGTGACTTGGGACTATAGCCAGTACCTACGATGAGCTATACACACGCACGCCCAAGAAAAACTAACCAAAACACACGTGTTACCTACTCATCAATTAAAATCAAATTAACAATTTGCCTGTCAAAGGCAATTTTCATTGTTCGTACTAGGATAACATAGATACGCTAGAGCCAAATTAATTTAAACTTTAACCATTTAAACTAAGATGCAAATTCTTTCGTCAGTGAGCCATTAGTCTTATAAAGATGAGTGGCTACGCGAACAAATTGTGTTGGACATTGGCCGCCTATGCCTTATTGTTTTTTAATGGCCCGTCCCGCCCCCGCCGTGCCTTCACCATCCATCATCCTCCTTAACATCCACTTTTGACGTTTTTTCTTTAAAGTTGTACAAATAAAAACCAGTCGAATTCCCCACGGCGCTCACTGACATTCCTTAGAAAGTTAAAACAACATATAAATTAATAAACGATCGTAAGGGTTAGTGTTCGGATATTTAGATGATTACTGATTAAAATACGATTTAAAGTTTATAGGTTACGTTTTAAAAGTTCCTCTATCATTATGTGAGCCTGGTCCTGATGACAATTAAATGTATGAACTATGCTTCTCTGAAAACCTTTTATAAGCCTTGAGATTATTTAGTTATTTATTATATTCAGTTTACTAACTTATCTATACTACCACCTAAAAAACCATTTGAAAATTTCAATATTTTGTCATCCTTCATTGAACCAGAACAAAGGTGACCTATTAAATATTCCACCCAGGGCAAGTGTCCCATAAACTCGCTATCAGCGGTACAATCGCGAGCAGTGCGATCGACATCGACCCATCTGCCGTCGATAGCATACTGCCTACACGTCATGTGCCCCTGGTAACAACTCACGGGGTCATTAATACTAACCTATGTAAATTCGTGTCACCGTAATGAGACGTATGGGGCGTTCAGTTTATGTTGTGATGGGGTATCTAAATGAGGGAATATAAGTGACAGAATTTGGAGTGAAAATAAATAAAGACTGTACTTTGGTTGTATTTCAAAGGTTCAATTTAGGTTGCGAGTTCTAACCATTTTTTGCACATGCACAAAAAAATTACGACTTAACCCAAAAGCATACTGATTCTGCAAACTTTGCTTTTTTGTAGTTTTAAGAACAAATAAATGCCCAGTACAGAGTTACAATACTTAATCATTTCACATAGAACAGAGAGATTCCTAATAGAAATGGAAAGCACTAGAGGGGCTAACACAATCGACACACCGCGCAATTGTTCGCGATCAGCTGATGAGCAGAGGTCAGGGAGGCTAACCCAGAGCATGCACGCACGCCTGAACCAACGCACTGAAAAGGCACTCACACAAGATTCACAAACAATTTGATGTTACCGATTTAATGGATTATGAAAAAGACCCTGAGCAAAATGGATATGCTGAAAAAATGGTTTTGAAACACGTTACTCGAAAGTCTGCAACGCATTGCAGGTGAGAGGTGATCACAGTTTACAGTAATCTATACTAATATTATAAAGAGGTAAAATTTGTAAGTTTGTAGGTTTGTAAGTTTGTATGTAAGGGGTAATCTCTGGAACTACTGGTCCGATTTGAAAAATTCTTTCAGTGTTAGATAGCCCATTTACGCTACGACCCACTGGAGCGGAGCAGTAACGAAAAACGCAGGGGACAGCTAGTAGTAGATATTTCTAGCAGGTTTATTATTCCCCTATCATAGCGTACATGCACAAAACATTCCAATTTGATTTGAAAATTAGTTTCATGTATGCAGTCTTTTTTATCACTTTGCCGATGAACCTAACTTTTAGTTCATCCCAATGGCATCCAAACGTTGAAAAGAAAGTGAGCAAGAGTAGATCTAATTCGAGACTCTTTTTTGGGAAACCTTAGGGATTCCAACATAACTGTTCGATTAGCAAGGAAACTGCCCAGATACAGAACCCCTGTATCCCTTAAAATTCTGTAGCTGCCGTACCTAAGTCTGTGTGCACATTGAATCGAGTTGGTTTTCTTAATGATCTATTGCGCGGTGAAGCGCCGGCGCCCACCGTCTGGTATGTCTACCTGTCAGGATTCCCAGTGTTGAGAGGAGCCAAGTTTAGCTAGCAAATGCGATCTTTACCTGATTAGGTGGCCGAAAGCTTCTTTGAGCTGCTAAATATGTGTGTTTTAAGAGCCTCCGTGTTCGTGAAGTACCTAAGTGTATTGACAAAAAAGTGTTACTTAGAAATATTAATCATAATAATTTATTTCTTTATTTTATTAGGTTTGCGTTTGACCACTATCTCGCCAAATGTGGCCGACGATGGAGCACGTTTGCCTAGAAGGTATATTATATTATCTGTGCCTAGAAGTAAATTACCTATTCACTCTTGACTTAAAGACCCCCTAAATCATAGCTATCATGAAACAACAGTTGTTTCAAGTAAGCAACTTGTAAATTCAGGAAATGCGACACGTTAGTTTATCATATAGCTCATTCTTTAAACTCGAACAACTTCCCACTAGGTCGTTCGCTGCAAGCGTCACAATAAAAAACTAAACGTTCAAAAGCACGCTAACTAACGAGATCCCAGCAAAGTTTTATTGTTGTTGTATAGCGCCCATAAAAATGGCGCCTGTCGAAATTTATTGATCCGTGAATGGTCGACGAATGGCCCGAGACCTGTTACGACCAATTTAACCGATATCAATTAGCCATGTTTGATATACTTGAAAGGTAATAAATTAGTTTTCAATTTGCGTGGAATCCTTTACAGCTTGTTATTGACACCTGAGGGACTAGGCGACCATGACTCACAAGGAGCATTACGAATTCCAATATTTAGTCAATGCGATGGTGTGAATTACACTTGACTTAAAGGGGACGGATTGCGATGGACGTCGGAATGTTAAAACAATTACTGTCCAAGGGCTTCCAGTAGTGGACTTTGGTATTTTTTGTACTGAAATAAGTTACATATTTACACGGTTCAACAGTAACAAGATATGTTTTATTTGTTTGTCATTAATCGCGGTTGGCTCACGCACGCAGTATGATTGACGCGCGCCGCCGCCCGCGCAACGTTTTACATATAAATTACCAATTACAGACCCCTCACAGATTTCACAGAGTAGCAGAGGTGGCATTTTTACGATATTTATAATGTGTATTTATTCATACATGTTTATTTTAGAAATGCCTATTAAATTAGATATTTTTGTAGGCGTAGATAATGAAGACTGGATTTTTAATCGCCGTGGATTGCATTGATTTGTATATTTTATCGATAAACTAGCTTGGATTGCCTAATTGGACTCACACGCTCTATGCAGGAATGCAGCGACCAATCAGAGAACTATTCAAATATGTCATCATTTATATCATATCTAAATACAGTTATACAATACACTATTTTTGGTAACTATCTTTATTGCTTAACCAGAATTTTGTTCAAATTCTTTAGTTTAGTTGAGGTAAAGCTTTAAGTAATCCTTATTTCAAGAAATATTTAATTCCAGTCGAAGTGTTATCAATATCTTCAGACAGACATACTGATACACCAAAATAATCGATATGGCTACCATACATCAGTGGTAATCTATAGATTGTAAGCCTCCACAGTAACGGTAGCCACTTCTAATAATGAGTAATGAGCTAGAAAGAATGCAGGATAACAACTGACGGGCAATTGATGGGAAGCATACCGCCGCACCGCTTCTGCCCGCCTGGTACAGGCTGCATTAAATAGACACCGCTCATTAAATGCCGTGATTGATTTTGTGGCAAAACCAATACAGTAGTCGCTACCGGTATGATTAGTAATTAAAACATGTCTAATAATACTGAGATAGACAAACAAGTTGCGCACGACCGAACAGTCCGATTTAATGAGTCGACATTGATAAATGACTACCGAATCGTGAATTAGCATAAGATTCGAATAAGTTCCAAGATCAAGATTCATTCATATCAGAATTTACAAACTGATTCGCAAAGGAATTCGGAACGTTTATAATAACCGGAGAGGACACGGCGCGGGAATTGAAAAGATAAATTGCATGACGTGTAGCTAGAGAAACTAAACTGCTCAACTATGTAATGTAGGAGGTATTTAATTTTAATGTTCTTAACAACAGCAAATCTTTCAATCAGATACCAGGCAATCATAGGATAGCAGGCATGGTGAGTAGGCAAGCGGGCCCACCCGCCGCGCGGCCGCGGGCACGCACGCGCGCTCGCCAAATTGCCCAACTGATGCAAAATACCCCTTGAGGTTACAAGGTCTCTAACGGTGCCTTTCATGACCGAGCCTCTTGTCTCATACACTTCCTGAGAATCATGGCAGAATGTTGCTAACGGTTGCCATTCGTTTATACTAGCAACCTTCACTTGAAACTGTCTCATTTTCATATTGGTTGGTTACACGAATAAAGTTCTGTGAATTGAAACATAACGAAAGCTTTATATCCACGTGCATCGCAATTGATGGTGAGAACATTAGCAAGAATGTCACACCGCCACATAGTACCAGTTCCCATATTCCAGCGGCCATTTCCTGGAACATTTAGCATTACACTTATATGGTCGTATTGCTTTCCTATCACGTTCGAAGATGACTTTATTTTGATATTGCACGCTTGTAGTTTATCACCCATTGTGTTTTTATTCTCACTCCTACGTGCCTCAATGTCGGCGCCTGAAGTTTGTACATATTTCACTAATACACGTTACATTGTCGTTCGGAGAGGTGTATGAACTGTGAAAGTGCGCTTAGAATGAGTGTCACACGAGCTGACTGCTACGGACTTTAGGCAGGCTTCTGATAGGTTTGGCATCAGTAGTAAAAAGTTTTTAGGTGCACTGAACTGGTGCTCTACATATACTTTCGAAGGAGATGCAATGGCACAGCATTGCATGTAGCAAGTTCTTTTTCTAGCCATTACTGACCGACAAGACCACAGCTGGGCTAAGTCCAGTACTCTCAGATATCCTACGCCAGCCGCGAGATAATATAGACTCGTACCAGGAAGACTGGTTTGAGACGATAACTTATTACTTATCAATAGAATAAGCATCTGCACAAAATTCATTTCTGCCAAGCCTAGTGTATTGTGCAATAACAAAATATCACAGCGAGGAACATGTCCGCTTGAAACATGTCGACTTCCTCGATTCAATTTTGTAAAATAAACGGAGAAGTGTCGCCGAGTCGGCCGTAACGATTCTGTTTTACTGGGCTAGCGTGTCCCGCTCGAATAATGTGCCGTAGATAGGGCGCTTTTTGTTTTGCTAAACGGGCAAACTTCTTGCGTGTCTTACAACCTAGTACCTATCAGTCCTGCGGTCGGGATATTTTCATCCTTACTTACTTTCCGTGTCACTACCTAATCGATAAAGTAACCTTGGTCACATAAGGTCAACCATCCAAAAATATAATCATATATCATTTTAAAACACAAACGTTTAGACTATTAAGCAAATCTCTTCAATTTATATGTCGACGAACTTGAGTGTTTAATTTATAAATAACTATGTATTCAAAAATCTGTTAGAAATATTAAGCATTCGTGTTGAACATTGTTAGAATTAATGTGACATCTAATAAATATTACGAAACGCGTCAATGCATGCTTACTAAATATTATTATTATTACGAACTAACACAAATTAGGAAACGAACTCCCAGGAGAGACATATTTAGCCAATCCATTTCCTAGTGTAACCAGGAACATATGAGGAGATTTTTTCGAGTAGTTTTTCAGTGTAGTATCAATTAGGAAACGTTCTGTGAGATCCGCCTCGACGTTAGCGCTCCGTTGGCGGCAATTAGAGCTGCTATGGCGCCCGCGGGACACCGCCGGATGCCGGAATGTCTGAACTGCTGGCGCGGTATGCGACCCTGGTAATTATTCTCGGCTGATGCACGGTCTATTGCTCCTGGTGACTAATTAAAAACAATTTCCGTGATTTATTTATTAGTGCTTCGTTATTTATGAGTTACCTCAAATAGGGCATGACGTTATAAACATATTTCAAGAAAAGTTCTGGGAAATAATCTCTAACAACAAACTAAACTCTGCTCTTGTGACAAATCCAAACTAAGGTATTTTTCAAATACTTATTCATATTTATCGTGGCTAATATATTTTTCTATCCTACTTTACGGCACCAAGCTTTTACTTACGCATAAACGCTACATACGATTGGTTTACACATACACACACATATTGGTTCAAAGATACGGAGATATCAATTAATACTAACTAGCCTGTTCTAAGTGGTTTATCTCTAATTGCAAGCTAAGTAAATAGTTGCATGTTACTTAAGTGTTTTCCTATCCAAGTAAATCAAAGATGCTAATCTAAGCACGCACGGTATCAAGTAACAAGGTACTGTGTTATACAATTAAACATGAAAATCATAAGAAGGCAAGATATTTCATGTAGTAACGACTAGTGATGAGCAACGCTATCTATCGATAAATCGGAGACGCGCGGCGGGGGCCGTCTTATCGACTCGGCATCTGGCGCCTAAATTCTTACATGCAACGTACACCGGTTGTAAATAAGGCAGGAATCGCCACTGACAGACAGACAGAGCAACGGAACAATATACGACTGGAGGTGAGCTGTCAGTAGTATGGATATGACTTCCATATTAATATTGTAAATGCGTTAGTAAATCTGTTAAAGCTTCCTGACTTAAGGGGGAAGCGTCAGGGTAGCCCGCGAAATTCAAATTTTCTTACGTTTTTTGGCAATTTGCAAGCCAGTGGTAGGTTGTATGAAATTAAAAATACTTTAGAGACTGTAAAACGTAACTAGTTACATAATTATAACCATAAATATCATCAATACAAACCTCCAAGCTTACTTAGTTGTAGGAACGATTTTTTCAAGATTTAAACGGTTATACGAAGTTGAATGAAACTGGGAACATGGACAGACGAAGTCCTAAAATAGAGCATTCTTAGTGTCCCAGGAGTACGTTCTCTTGCAGAGGCAAACCTGCTGGCAGGAGCTAGTATTGATTAGTATACGGTTAATAGTAAATCAAACGTTAAAACCTTCTATAAATCAAGAAACTGTCTAAGCCAATTCAAATGAACATGGATTTTATTCCTATGTTTTATACTAGTGAATAAATCAATTTAAAATTAATAATTTAAAAAAATACGGTGAGAAAAAACAAACGATGTGAATGAAGATCAAAAAGCAAGGAACTCAAAATGTGAAAAGTTGACAAGACTCATTCCGTTTACCTTTTCGAAAAACTGAAGCCCTAGTATCTACTTTTTAACATTATCCAAATATTTGCAAACACTCAACGAGATCTCCAAAGTCCTAACGTCAACAAAAGCTTATCAATTTTCACAATCAAACATTAAATAGAATGTAGAAACGACAGGTAGACACTGAGATACAAACCTGCACTTGTCTTCACTATTCAAATATCGACTCTAACACCTCATCGACAAGGTTCATAATACGACTGAAAAGGAACGTATAAATTTGAGGAGTATCAATGACATGTGTCAGTTTCGCTGAGAGCTGTCAGAGTGGAGTAATATATTTATTTACGGGCTGCCGTGCTGCCTCCGACGATGATGACGTGGGAACCGTACCGGAATACTTCCTGACGATCTATGAGGTGCTGGTACTTTTGGGGGTATGCGATAAATTTTACATTGAAAATTTGATGTTTCAGTGTTTGATAAGTAAATTGCCATTGCAATAAGCAATTTACCTTTATTGGATTTTTTTTTTTCAACAAATCAAAGCAAACAAGACTTGGTTGACTGGTAGAGAATGCGTAAGGCATTTAGTCCATCTGTGTACCTTTAGGGCGTTTGTGCACTACACGGAATTTAACCGTCCGGCAGTCAGATTTACATCAACTTTCGTTGAAATTCATTGACAATTGTAAGAAATCGGACTGCCGGACGGTAAAATTCCTTGTAGTGCACAAACGCCCTTATGTTGCATGAAGTTGTAATAAATAATATCAAGAAAGTATTCGTGTGAACATCATCATCATCTACCTAGTCTTTTTCCAACTATATTGGGGCCGGCTTCAAGTCAAGCCGGATTTAGCTGAATACCAGTATTTTACGAGGAGCGGCTGCCTACCAGACCTCCACAACCCATTAACTGCGCTAACACGGTACTTCATGGCAAGACTGGAGTCAGATTTACTGGCTTCTGACTATCCGTAACGACTGCCAAAGATCTACAAATGACAGCCGGGACCTACGGCTTAACGTGCTTTCCGAGACAAGCGTGTGAACATAAATGATAAAATTAGAAACACCAATAAATCGTTCATGAAATGAAACAGTAAGTAACCTTCGATCAATACTGAGTCAAAGTTCACTACTTAACATATGTGTGTACTAGGCCATACAATCCTTATGTTATTGCAAATTAAACGTCGAACCGTCGCCATTACATAGGATTCACATACAGTACGTTATGTATTTAATTAGGTACTCGTAATTATGTGGATCAATGGCGCACTAACTATGCTAGTGTATTGGGTCTGTGTGTTTGCTTTCACTTTATTATAGTTATGAACTCCTGGTAGCATGTGTCATTTGCTTCGTGTTACAATCAATGAAAGTATTATATCAATGAACATTTTTATGAATGAGAAAAAGCTAATTTAGCAGATTAGCTAGTTTATTCAATAGGTAATTATAAACTTATTATACGAGTATTATTTGCAAACCTAACATCCTGCTTCTAATGCACATCACATTTATTATAATATTCTAAAATTGAGGATTAGAAAATTATCCAATTCAATCCAATTTTTATATTGTATAAAATCTGAAATAATTCATCATATTATTTTTCCATTGCCACCCAGAAAACAAATTTCCATTTACAAAAAATTGAAACTAAAAAAGCAACCATTAATTTATCAAAAGTTTAATTATGAAATATGCACCAATAAATCGTCATCGCTGGTACGAACGACAGGCATAGCCGGGATTCCGACTGTGTACGAGTTTTTTGTCCCTCTCGCAGCGACTATAAACACGACACGGTTAATTAAAACGGTATATTAGCATAAACAAATAAAATGCCCCATTACGAATTCAATTTACAATCTTTGAAATCGGTTAAATTAGTCGCAGTAAATAATATCTCGGATACAGTTTCGATAATAGCCTTGGAGCGCAAGTCACGAGCGGAGCGGACACACCTTAGTTGTTGGTGGCAGGACATCTTTAAAGAATTTTCTGACAATATTACCATGTGTATTTTGAAGCAATGAAAGTTTTTAGTCCTAATTTTTATTCTATTCGATTTCTGAATATTCAGTGTCAATATCATAACGTAACCTGTGAAGCTGTCCTTAAACTCTATAATTATACAAAAAATTGATCTATATTTATCCTTGGCAGTCGCGAAGCCTTCATATAACTCCATTCCTTTCGAGTTCACTTTGAAACAGAAATCTATAGGTCAACAACCCTTCTATTGTTCAATTACTTCGATTTTTTTTAATGTATACAACATTTGTCGTCAATGCCAAAATCATAAGCCGAAAAATACCGGATTACCTTTTCAAACAACTAAAACCCATAATACGCATCTATCTCTTTCTTTCCTATAAACTAACGCCTATTACTCCAACTCTTGCCGTCTCGTTTTCGCACGTAGAAAATTGAACTCAATATAACTCGATCCGGACCGAGTTATGAGGAAGAAGACAGTAAACATTGCATAGGTGCAAGCGAGAAAGAAAAATTCATTCATTGTGTAATTATAATGATTCCAAAATAAGAATGAATTTCACTGCATAATAACTGATATTGGCGAGTAATACATCTTATTTGGTAGGGTTTTTTATACAACCGAATTATCATGGCGGTTATAAATCTTTCATTTTCTGTTTTGTAGTTGATTTTTTTTGTTTTTAACGTTACTGTACATATATTTCGTGCTATTTAGTAATGGCATTAATTCATGGTAGAGATATAATATTGTTAATAGATTCTTTGTATTGCAACGAAATCCTGTTCCCAAAATTAAGTTACGAGTGTTACGACAATTAATAAAAACGCCGGTTTGGATTTATTGCATCATTGAGCGAACGGCATTTGGTGAGTGAACTTTAATAATATATTTTACATACTATTTTTAAAATAGCGTTTACATAAATATTGGTTCACTGCGTCATCTTTTGAGGAAATTGTGAATTTGTGAAAAAAGTTGGGAACGCGGTCACTAGATGGCGTTGTTAGTTGAGCGACGGTTTCTGAATCTCGCAGTTAAGATTCTCCGTCGCTTAATTAGGTCAGGTTTATAATATTTTTAGGAATAAGTAGCGGATTAACTCGCACGCAAGTCTACCCCTCGCCACTGATCCTTGGTTACGTCCTCACGTGTGAACTGGACCTGTTTCGCTAATGCTTTTGTTGTTCTCTTCATTATTGTTTCTTATGAAGGAAAAAACAAAAAAAATGCGCAAAACATTAAAATAAAACCCAAAACTTAATAACAACGTGACGTCCACCCATTTCAAAGTTTACACGTTTGAAACTATAACATACATAGTTAAAACAGGACTACGTATCTGTCGGGTCAGCTAGGTAGCATGTATATAAAACTCCTATATTAGGACATCATTGTTTGCTGAAATACAGGCCACAAACCTAATTCGGCAGCAGATGCTA
Organism: Mythimna separata; assembly: GCA_030763345.1. Lineage (NCBI taxonomy): Eukaryota > Metazoa > Arthropoda > Insecta > Lepidoptera > Noctuidae > Mythimna > Mythimna separata. Next base: position 21,420,475 of record CM061174.1, read on the forward strand.
ATTATTAGCACAATTGATTGTATTATCTAATTGTTACCTAAATGGCTTATAAACAATTGTGTACGCATCATGTTCTCACTTTTTTGCTCAATAAATATTATTACTATTATTATTCCATCAGCAAGTTTTTGTGTATCGATTTGAATAGTCCTTCCTACATATAAATACAAACTTCGAAGCGCGGCGTAAGGAGAAATATACTGAATGAATTGTACAAGTGAACCCGCTTCAGCTTATAACATGAAGCCTATAACACATGGCTCAGCGTCACCCGCGCACTGGATCGATGCCTTCATTTAAATTTGGTGCGTTGAATATGGTAAATAGTGCAAATTATTAATTATACGATTATTTTATACAATTAATGTAGCATTTGATTGATTCACTGCCGGGGTGATACATAATTTTATATTTTATGTGGTGCAGCCAAGTCTGAATGTGCTTTTTTATGGTTTTTCCTTCTAAAATATTTTTAGTTTTGAGATAAATCTAATTAAGTTATAATTAAGATGCCACATTATGTTTGCTACATAAAACTAAACTAAAAATAATAGTACATTATGATACAAGTGTGTAATGTGCGTCATTATCGTTGCGGTGGTATTAAGACCCGAGCCATGGCGAGGGTCTTAAGAGAACCAAGAACGATAATGACCAATTACTCACGTGTATCATACGACGTTTTTCGACACACTTGTGAAGAAAATAAAAAAAAATCAACTTTATTTAGTAGGTATATGAAAAGTTTATCTAAAGAAACAGTTCGTAAATGTGCAGTCAGTAAAGTTATAATTAACTATTTTGACTGTATAGTGGTCCCATGACATAGATTTTCTTGCGTACAGCACAAATCATTTTCCTCATAAATAGTTGTTGTAGACATATTTATAAAATCTGTATTTTATTTTTAAATATGGCGGCAAAAAAATTGACTTTTCTTAAACGCGCGCATGCGCGAAAAATGGCGGCCATAGACTAGCTACTCTAGCTGTTGGTTTAGAAAAAATAAGAATGAGGTTGCATATAAACAGAAAATACAAATTCGATAAAAGATTTAATTAATTAAATATATAAAATTTTAAATAGTTTATTTAAACACGAAATTGCATGAAATAAGTAAGTAAAACACTAATTTATGTTATTAAACGCAATAACAAATTTTATTCTTTTTTGTCTTAAAACTCTTTTTGACAAAAAAGAGGTTAAACAAAAAGGTTCTAACTACATTACCGCACATGTGCATAATAGTAATCAAAATGTCACAGTTTGGTAACGAGCCCCTTTATATACCTAAGTACAGTGCAATAACAGCCACTTTATGAGCAAGTGTGTCGAAAATAATATTTTTCTCTGCTCATTACCAAACTGTGACATTTTGATTACTATTATGCACTTGTGCTGTAATGTAGTTAGAACCTTTTTGTTTAACCTCTTTTTTGGCAAAAAGAGTTTTAAGACAAAAAAAAATAACATTTGTTATTGCGTTCTATAGCATAAATTAGTGTTTTTCTTACTTATTTCATGCAATTTCGTGTTTAAATAAACTGTTTAAAATTTAACATATTTAATTAATTAAGTCTTTCATCAAATTTGTATTTTCTGTTTATAAGCAACCTCATTCTTATTTTTTCTAAACCAAGAGCTAGAGTAGCTAGACTATGGCCGCCATTTTTCGCGCATGCGCGCGTAAATTTTTTTGTCAATTTTTAGCCGCCATATTTAAAAATAAAATACAAATTTTACAAAAACAACTATTTATGAGGAAAATGATTTGTGCTGTACGCCTTCAATTAGAAAATCTATGTCATGGGACCGCTATACCGTCAAAAATAGTTAATTGTAATTTTACTGACTGCACATTTCATTTTTTTGTTTCTCTAAATAAACTTTTCATATACCTACTAAATAAAGCTGATTTTTAATTTTTTTTTCTTCGCAAGTGTGTCGAAAAACGTCGTATGACACACGTGAGTAATTAGTCATTATCGTTCTTGGTTCTCTTAAGACCCTCGCCATGGCTCGGGTCTTAATACCACCGCGACGATAATGACCCACATTACACACTTGTATCATAATCTACTATTAAATGTGGAAGTTTGTACCTATATTTTTGACATACACGAATTTGGATGACACATAATCATGCAGATAGTTTATTTTATTTATTTACTTATTAAAACTTCATGCAACACAAAGGTAAGTACAAAGGTGAATTTAGTTCTTTAGGTATTCTCTACCAGTCAACCGAGGGTTGTGAAGAGAAAACATGGCAGGTGCATTAAAACGAGAAGACTAAATAACCTAAAGACATTTATAACCTGGATAAATACTCATCGAGCTACCTACGATCCTATGTACGAGAAAAAAAGACTTACTATTCTATAATAGTAAGTCTTTTTTTTTTAGTCTGAAGCTCATGTAAACAGAGTCACGGGTAGAAGCTAGCTATAGTTAGCTAAGTAAAACTAGATGCAGCGTCTAACGAGGAGGACTGAGGATATTCGCAGGGAGACTGCTAATGGATAGCAGGATTGTTCGAAACAGTTATCGGCCAGAAAAGCAAAGGGCAACCGAAGGATCCTGAATGGGTTTTATTCTGGCTATGTCCACGACGGCGCTGCTCCAAACCACCGCATACAACGTCACGACAAGGCAACTTCGTAAAACCCTTTGGTAAAATGGTTATAGACCAATAGTAAATATTTGGCGACGAAACGCCTGAACAATACGATGTCGTTGTATGACGGGCTTTTACTGTGAAAACGCTCGACATGGCATTGCCCGTATATTTGTACAACATGGCATAATAGCTAGGCTTTTAGTCAGTAAAAGTCTGACATTTCCTCTCGCTTTAACCATGAGCAGGAGCAGTAATATGATTTCCAACCTCCAAAAAGAGTACCCATTACATCTACAGACTTTCGCCAGACTTGGACATACGCGACAGTTGATTTGAACCCTGTGCAATCCTGCTACAATTACTTCTAAACCTGCGACGATCATTCATGATAACATCTCCGAAAGCTATACCATCACCAAACATCATCGGTTACAAAGATATCTCCTACATTACAAACGTAACGTCAATCACGGTACTAGGAAAGCAGGAATTAACAGTAATTACACTTGTCCAAATGAAACGCGCGCAGGTATGCCTCGCCCCCCCTCCACCCCGCCGGGTGCGCACGCGGCGCGCGGCGGGGCGCCATTGTCTCGCTGTCAGGCAAGACCCGCGCCCCACACACCGAGCCAGTTGCCACGACCTGCCCGGTGAAGTATCGATACTGCTGGTCTGGTTGTGATTTGACTAGTTTCGATAAACGAATCCGTGGGACAACATTCTGGTAAAATTGAAAAGATAGATGATGGTCTTATTATATCGTTATAGATGACTTTTTGGAGCAGTGGTGGCCCAATGGTAACTGCCCCGACTTGCAAATTCAAACCCAACCAGGCGCATTACTTTGTGTAATTTATTTCATCATCACTGCTCTCAAAACGGTGAAGAAAAACATCGTGAAGAAACCGGTATGTCCTAGAACCAAAATGGCCCATTCCCTCTCCTAGAGAGGAGGCCTGAGTCCCAGCGGTGGGAAAATGCTAGGTGACTTTTTGGCAGAAAATCTGATGTCCTAGTAGTCGATTGAAAAGCGAGCCAAGATCATCAGTAATGATCACTTGTTGAGTCGAAATTCCAGTCTTGATCATCGAGGCCGAGTTATTAGCCTGTCGGTTTTCATCGTTTACATCTCGGGGAGTGTGCACTGGAATTGCACAATATAATTCCGCCAAATCCATTTCATCATCGGACCACTAGACTACCTCGATGTAAATGCGTATGGGTGGATATGCACAAAGCACTTTGGGAACACATTTATTGTGCGTACAGCTAAGGAGTGAAATTCCCTGCCGGGGTCTGTGTTTCCTGATAGCTACAACTTAGGAGTCTTCAAGTCAAGAGTGAATAGGTTACTTTTAGGCAAGCGTGCTCCATTGTCGGCCGCATCATCGCTTACCATCAGGTGAGATAGTGGTCAAACGCGAGCCTATGCATAATAAAAAAAAAGCTAGTTAGTTGGCTACAACTAGATGCAGCATCTAACACTCCCTGCCGAGGGGCTTTTTTTTGTTTGAAACTGTTTCAATTGTTTGTCTTTAAGTTAAGAGTGAATAGGTTACTTCTAGGCAAGCGTGCTCTATCGTCGGTCATCGTATTTCAAATCGAGTATGTAATTATTTAATCGACAATGGCACATCAAAATAACAAAAAAAACTAACACTTCTCATTATTTAAGTACACAGAATTAACATGTAATCATAACACTAGCTATTTTACTGTTCCTGTCAGCATCTACGTTATTAGTTTTAATTATATGTAAATTAAGTAAAAAATAAATGCTTGTATAAAATGATCGACAGCGCGCAGCACTAGCGTGGCGCCTGCGCCGCGGGGCCGCATTGTCCGCGCGGCTAAGTGCCTCATATTCGGTTACCCAACTATATTACACCACTATACGCAATATCGATATCTCACACGAAAACGAATCACGAACATCTTTACTCCAAAACGAGACAACCAAATCTCAACTTTAAACTTAGGATCTGAAGGTTCATTTTTGTGTGTAGGCAAATTGGGTGATTACTCCATTTAGTCAGAAATATAAAACGATATAATTTTCATTTTACTACTCCTTGAATACACAAGAGGTTTAATAAATAAGTGAACAAAGCTCACACGTCGCACCTTATTTGAAGGCAGTTTAGTCAAGCGATTGTCTCAGCCTCACTCGTAATTTATATTATTGTAGAATAGATTCCGAAGAATAAGATATATTTTTATAGCGGTTACCGCAGACGATTTATCGTTTGGTTTTAGTTAATACGTTACAACGTTATGTTTTTTATAATTATTAAAATCCGTTTAGTTATTTATCATTTTTATGTTTTGTTTGCATGAGTTAGGTTGTTGAAAATTATAATAGAAATACAAATTAAATTAGCAATAAACATGATTTCTTTATTGTTATTCCGGAGAAAGGCTAGACACATCGAACTATAGTTTTATAGCGCAGAATCAAACAGAATTTTAAATACAGAATTTTGATATTTTAAGGTCCCGATAAGAAAAGCTCCTTTAATAAGTTTCAAAGCTCTTCATGTCCGAAAAAAATATCAAAAGACATAACCTTTCTTAATTTGTTGATATTGCAATCTTTACCGTATTAACACTTACCTAATTTCAATTCCGATTCTCCGATTACTTTTCTGAATGGACTCAACCGTATCGGTACAATAAACACTATAATGGACGTCGTACAATTATTGTAAACAACTCGCGAACAAAGTTGCAGTGTGGTATATGTGATTGTAAGTATCGGGTAACAAGCAAATTCTTTTATCGTGTAATTTTATACTTAAAACTGCATCAATTATTTTAAAATACACCACGAAGTTCAATTTTATGTAGGTACAAGTGCTATGATTATTTTTCTGCTAAAATGATGTGCTGAAAAATTAATCCTACTAATATTATAAACGCATAGGACCGATCGCTGTGGCGACGCTTTGGGGGCCGGCTATGTCTAGCAGTGGACGTCTTTCGTCTGAGATGATGATGATGATGATGATGATATTATAAACATGAAAGTTTGTATGTATGGATGTTTATTCCTCTTTCACACAAAAACTACTGCATGTATTTCGATGAAATCGCATATAGTTAACTTTATATCCAAGGAGTGTTATCCCTTGGGATAATGTTCTACTATCATGGGGACATAGTCGCTGGAAGCAGCTAGTATTTTCAAAACGTCAAAAATGCAGTATGGGCCAATATTCGTCGTTGGATTATTGTAATTTGCACACCGTCTGCATATTTTGCGTACTTTAAAAACGTTGTTTATAACATCAATTCTTATGAATACACGATAAGGTTTGTGCAGCTGACGGTTTGGCTGTTGCGCTTGGTGTCATGGTTTCGATCCCAACACGAAACAACTATGTGTATGACTTACAGATAGTTGTTCCATCTCTGTCTGTCTTGTGTATGCAAGTTTATATGTTTATTAACGCACTCATCACCATACAATAATAATTCCTAGGGTGAGTCGACGACGGCTATGACTATGTTCGAGTTACCGTGGAACGAGAACGGGGCAATTGAAAGAACACAGCACAGGTAGGCTTTCGTCGGTAAAAGTGTGACACGCCCTCTTGCTATGCACAGAGAGGGTGAAGTTACGTTTAACGATACTATAACGACTACGTTTGACGATAAACCAACACAATCCTACTAATATTATAAATACGAAAGTTTGTGAGGATGGATGTATGTTTGTTACTCTTTCACGCAAAAACGGCTGAACCGATTTGGTTGAAATTTGGTACGTAGATAGGTTATACCCTGGATTAACATATAGGATACTTTTTATCCCGGTCAAAAGAAAAAAAATAAAACTTAATCTTATTTATTCTTCAATTTTGTTATAGGCTGCTTTTTATCAACACACCACGCGGGTGAAGCCGCGGGCGAAAGCTAGTAAAAATATAAAACATCAAATCGATCTGTCGTCATCCTGTAGATATCATTTTTCGCCCATGTCGGACAAAGTTTTCGAGTTTCCCGACTATTTCGTCTCAGTAAAATCACATCATTTCATCATCTACCGAGCCTTTTCCCAACTATATTGGGGTCGGCTTCCAGTCAAGCCGGATTTAGCTGAATACCAGTATTTTACGAGGAGCGGCTGCCTACCAGACCTCCACAACCAGACCAACACGGTACTTCATGGCAAGACGAGTCAGATTTACTGGCTTCTGACTATCCGTAACGACTGCCAAAGATCTACAAATGACAGCCGGGACCAACGGCTTAACGTGCTTTCCGAGGTACGGAGGAAACTCGTTATGTTAAGATGGTCACCCATCCACAGCCCAACCTAGGCAAGCGTTGCTTAACCTTGAAGATCGACCTGTGTGGCTGTTATTATCTAGCCACGAGCTCCTCATTCAGTAAAATCACATAACCCTTCCAAAAATGTCAAATATATAAACTTACCTCAGGGTCAATCTTCTTATACTCGGGATCCTCTTCATCCACCTCGAAGTAGAGTTCCGTGGAGGTCAGCGAGACGGTACCAGGCGCCACCAGCCCGGGAGCCACCAGCCGAGCCTTTGTGCTTATGTTCACCGGACCTGTGGAGTACCAGGGGACCATGTTAATAAGGATGTGGTGTGAGGCTGGTCTAAGAGGTGAATATTTATATATGACTCTTCGCTGGTTACTGGTAACAGGAATAAAATCTGTTTCTATTTGTAAGACAGTATGATAGATGATAAAAAAATTAGTGATTTTTCAACCAGTTGCTATTTTATAGCTCATATTGGTAATTGTATATCATGTCCTAATATGACTAAACACGGTAAAGCGCCTGGCGGAAAATTGAATGCATCGCACTCGAACGATGCTGCTCAAATATTTCGTTTAGGCGTTGTAAGTGAAAATCCATCAGTTGCATTACAGGGTCGCAATACTAGATTTCACTTCGTTACTAAAATAAATGGAGTAAAAATATTGAATAATATTGAAATTATAATAATCAATCCGTTTTTGAGAGAGTATGATATCATGTTGGTTTTATCCTAAAATATTACAGCGATTAATTTTAATTGATCTGCGATGCGCCTGACATAATACAGAATGAAACGCACTCGAAGGATGCTGCTCAAATATTACGTTCAGGCGCTGTAAGTGAGAATGAGTAGCCTTATAGGTTGGAAATACTTATTTCATTATTATAACAAATTCAGTAAATAAATGTTGAATAAGACACTTATTTTATTCGAATAATATAACGGGATACGGATCAATTTAATTGAATAAGTACATTATTCATACAGATTCAATTAAATTTATACAATGATATAGGCTATTTTAGTTTTATTCGATACTAGGAGAACATAAAATGAAGGAGTTCTTTCTAGCATGAATTCAAGAAATCGAACTACAATCAATAGCGTACCAGTAAGGTCGGCATCGATTTCTCTGTCATCTACCAGGAGCTCAGCATCGTCTAGGAGTTCTGCGGCCGCAGTCGTAGGTAACTGCGCCCCGCGACCCGCACCGCCCGCCGCTATCCTTGAGTGTAGTTCTTCCGTTGCCTGTGATTGGTGAATAAGTAAGATTATAAAGTAAACATGAACCAATTTCTTTTTTTTACGAGAGAGAGAGATGAACCTATCCAGCAAGATGTAAACATTTTGTTTAGTTCCCAGGACCAAAATCTTATAAGTTTTCAACGGCTTTGTACCAGGACAACAGACGTTCAAAATGGATAGCATTTTATTTAGTTCCAAGCACCAAAATCCAATAAAAGGACCAAAATCTTATAAGTATTGAACAGAATTGTACCAGGCTAACATAAGATAGAAGAGTACCTGTAAGATAGCGTCGTGGTGATGTGTGCTAGGGTGTGGCCTGGCTAACGCGGCGGCTACGTGTCTTCTCCCTCGCGCGTCAGGTACCAGTCTTCTCCGCCGACGAGCATCGTCTTCCCAGGAGTCTAGCTTCCAGAATTGACTGCCACTGCTGAACATCATTGAAATATTAGAAGAAACGCCTGCGTTTATATCGATATAAGCGTGCATCTATGTATATAAACATGATGAATTACATGGAACTATATGGTTAAAATTTCACCAGTCCTCTACAAAACTATTCGAAATAATGAATTGGTTCATGTAGTAAACATTGCAAAGATTCTAACTTGTTTTTATTTACAGCCTGAAAAAGAATCTTATAAGAGTAAACGAGCCCAATTTGATTTTGTTATTGCAATTTCATATCTTTCAGTTTCTGGTCACCTGGTCACCATTTGATTGGTTGTTATTCTTTTTGCAAGCGCTTGCAAAAAGCGACCGTTACAGCTGCCGATCAAATCGGTATCCCGTCGTAGTATTCGATACATTAGCTTGACTGACAATAAATATGTCTACGTTTAAGGTTGCTTTTTCAATGGCTCGACCTGTCGGATTATACAGAACTGTGAAACGATCATTTGATTTCCTAAATATTGTTTTAGCATTATCGGCCTTATAATGTTCACACTGTTGGAACTCAGGCCTCCACTCTAGAAGAGGGAATGGGCCGTAGTTCACCACACGGGCCCAGTGCGGATTGGTGGATGTCACATGTCTTCGATTTTTTTCCCAGACATTTCTTCGCGATGTTTTCCTTCACCGTTTTGTGACCCGTCTGGTCGGGTTTGAACCCCGCGACCTATAACTTGCAAGTCGGAGCAGTTACCACTGGGCCACCATAGATATTAAGAAGATTTCCTAACACAGATAGTCAAGTATATGGTAAACGTACCCAGGATGCGGCGTGGCGTGCGAGGCGGCGTGGCGCAGCTTGTCGAGCAGGCGCGCGGCGGCCGCGTGGTCGCGCCGGCGTGCGGCCGCGATCAGGCGCTCGCACGTGCGCTCCTCCTCCGCGCGCTCCGCACTACTCGTTGCACATAAGCACTAAGGAAACAAACATTCATCATCATCATCATTTCAAACGGAAGACGTCTGGACATACCTATAAATCCTAATGGATTCGAGGTTAGGCCTCGCCGAACCGAATATTTGAAACAAATTTTAATATAATAACTTATTTGTAGACAGTACAGCTGTAACTACAATTTTCTACATGCAATCGTATGAATTGCTTATTTATTTATTTAAACTTCATGTACAGTGGTGTTTGCAGGTCATTATAGTCTTTCTACGTTGGCTACTTTGCCGTATCATTAGAACTACCAAAACAGTATCCCAAAAATACCTCGTTGTAGGTTGGCCAGATATCGGCCAAGACGGAAAAGTTTGGAAGGAGAAAGCGAATTCGTTTGCCTAGCAGTGAGATACGTATTTAGGCTTAAAAAAACTTTCAAACCAAACTGTTATCTACCAAGCTCGAGGAAAAAAATACTTTTACACTTTTTATAATGAACTAGCTTCCGACCGCGGCTAAGCCCGCGTGGTGTGTTGATAAAAAGCCTATGACAAAAATAATTAAATCGAAGAATAAATAAGATTACGTTTAATTTTTTTTCTTGTTGACCGGGATAAAAAGTAGCCTATATGTTAATCCAGGGTATAACCTACATACCATAAATGATGTTATGATGGGTGACAGGACGGAATGGAAGAAAAAAACATGTTGCGCCGACCCCAAGTAATATGGGATAAGGGCAGGAAGAAGAAGAAGAACCTACATACCAAAAATTTCAACAATCGGTCCATCCACACATCCATTCTCACAAACTTTTACATTTAGAATATTAGGATTCTAACCTCGAAATCAGCGTGTTTGAGCACATCATCGGCCCTCATCCTGTTCAGAATGAACTCGGCTTCGTTGGCGACCCTGACGATGTGGTCGCGCATGGCATGCGACAGGAGACGGCCCTCGTTGATCAGCTCGATGAACGCCAAGCCCGCATGCTTCTGCAACGAGTTCTGCCACTCCTGGGAGCAGAGCAGCATCACCAGCTCCACCACTGATGTACTGGACTTGAAGGTTTGGAGACCTGAGGGAATTGACGTAAAAAGTTAAGCACTGGGAATGCATGAGTCGTCAGGACTATATTATTCTAACCCATCTATAACCATGTGCGTTTCTTCTAGTAAGAAAGAGGTATTTGTCAGAACCACATCCAAAGCCCATCTAGAATCTAATAGCCTCTATGTTGCTAGCTACATCCAAAGCTTTCCGAAACCAGTTTTTCCACTAAGAAGAAGAAACTTAAGCATTTATGCATCATAGACACAATTCACAACAATGATTGTGCTGATATATATAGTACTTATAGCCAAATTAAAGATCTATTTGTAACACATTATAAGATACATAATTCCTATTAAATCCCAAACCTTTTTTCAGCTTAGCAATGTCCTCAATCAAAAGTATAAGAAGAACCAAGCATGATAAGCCACTACCATGCCTAATACCGGTCTACCTTTACCCTCCATGAGCAGCTCCTGTCCGTGGCTGCCGACCAGGGTCTTAGAAAGGAAAGGAGCAAAGTCGAGCATGATCTCCCGGAGCAGCGGACACACGGGGCCGAGGGCTGTCTCCAGCTTGTGCGTGAGGGACGCCTCGCGGGAGACTCCGTCCGCTGACATTGTGGTGTTCATCGCGCTGAGGCCTGCCAGCGTCTCGTTGTCCTGGGGAGAAGAGTAGATTAGGGCGTGAAAAGTTGAATGTTACACAAACTAGATTTTTTGTATTTAATAACTCATATGAGCGTTATACTGATTTAAGTGCTGTGATCGAATGATAAAAAACAAAGAGTTTTAGATTCAGCTGCCTTGCCGAACCAGTACCGTAAATTAGGAAAATGCAATGGTAATAGTTACAGAAAGGTAGCTTAATTAAATTTGTAACACAAAAACTGACGTACCATGTCAAAAAAAAGGTTTTTTTTGCAAAATGAAGCTATGCCACTCTTTATTACCCATTAGAACATTCTAATAGCCAGCAGAACATAATTTGAGTCCTCTAAAGATGTGGACAACTTACTGGATGTAAATGTGGATAACTTACTGGATGTAAATGCCTCTGTGCTGCCTGGAGGTTTCTGTTCTGGTGCCTCTGTGCCAAATGATGATGTGACTCAGAGTTCCTCATGTGGATTTGTTTGTCTATATCTGGAACGTAATCAAACACCGACATTATTACATAGCACTAATATGAGAGTAGTCTGAGGAGCTCGTGGCTAGATAATAACAGCCGCATAGGTCGATCTTCAAAGTTAAGCAACGCTTGCCAAGGTTGGTCTATGGTTGGGTGACCATCTTAACATAACGAGTTTCTTCCGTGCCTCGGAAAGCACGTTAAGCCGTTGGTCCCGGCTGTCATTTGTAGATTTTTGGCAGTCGTTACGGATAGTCAGGAGCTAGTAAATATGACTCCAGTCTTGCCAAGAAGTACCGTGTTACCCCAGTTAATAGGTTGTGGAGGTCTGGTAGGCAGCCGCTCCTCGTAAAATACTGGTATTCAGCTAAATCCGGCTTGACTGGAAGCCGACCCCAATATAGTTGGAAAAAGGCTAGGCAGATGACTACTATGAGAGTAGTCTGTAACCAACCAAGTTTAAGGCTAAAGAAAACCATTCTCCGCACAATGACAGACTTATTCCAGGTTTTACATAATGTTTGCCTACCTAGAATTGCGAGGACCTAGTTTCTGATTTAGACATAAATGCCTGAACATAGAAAGCAGTTACCTTCGTGTATATTTCCTTCATGGTCGCGCGTCCTGCCGGTGATGGTGGCGGGTCCACGCTCTCCGTCCTCGTTTAGGTTTACGTCTGTCCAGGATTCGTCGTTGCTTACCTAGAAATTAAAAAAAAACCTTGATTAATAACACTAGTATTTCATTAGATGGCAGGAAGAAGCATGCTGCAGCTGAAATTCATATTTGTTAATTTTGTCTATATCTCTTCTGACTTTGTTTCGGTGTTTCTTCTCAGGGTAGTAACGTAGGAAACACCAACCACAAAAAAAGTTTAAAAATGATTTTTAAAATCTATTTTTATATAAATATTATTATTATTATTTTTACATTATTTATGCTGTAATTATTAGTGGTAGGTAGTGCCATTCCCGGGATTTTGTGACTGTTATCTTAATATAGATATGCCGTCAAGTTCCGGGAAATATTTCTTTTATTATATTTATAGGGCCATAAAACGGTTCTCTAATTTTTTATTAATGCATTTATACCCTGTATGTAACATTAGAACTAATATTACTCGATTGTTCAACAGCATTTAATAAATACATGAAAAAAATTCTTCAGAATTCCGGGAATCCCGGGGCATATCCATGTTAACATTAACATTCAAGTTCATTGACCCCAAATGGCACTACCTATGCCGATCACTAGTAATTATAGACCTTTTATCATTCTGTACTTAAGTATTTACTCAAAGCAATGTCTCCGAGACATTATTTTTTTTTCTTTGTTTTTGTTTTCAAGTATTTTACTACTGTGGATACGTACCGGATGCTTATTATCGTCAAGCGCGATCTCGCTGGAGGTCTCGGGGTCGTTGTTGGTGGTCTCGTTCGAGTTGAGGTGGAACGAGCCCGCGTCCTCGATCGAGTCCACGCTCTGCAGACACACACACGTGATACACACAGTCCCACTACTGGACTAGCAGGCCTAGCACGACTATCAGACGACTAGACAGTAAGGGAAATACTAGCGGAGGTCATCTGCTTTTTAAGGGAAAAGCGTCAGGGTAGCCCGCGAAATTCAAATTTTCTTACGTTTTTTGCAATTCGCAGGCCAGTGGTAGCTTGTATGAAATTAAAAATATCTTTTGCGATTGTAAAACGTAACTAGTTACATAATATAATAACCATCAAAATCATCAATACAAGCCTTCAAACTCACTTAAGTCTAGGAACGTTTTTGACCTCGAAAAAATCGTTCCTCGAGTTATATGAACTATGAGGGATGTATTGGTGATTTTTATGGTTATATTTATGTAACTAGTTACGTTTTACAGTCGCAAAAGATATTTTTAACTTCATACAACCTACCACTGGCCTGCAAATTGCAAAAGAAAATAAGAATATGTGAATTTCGCGGGCTACCCTGACCCTTTCACCTTAACTAGGTTTTTCGAAATCAGGGGATACTAAACAATGATTTAGTAAGTCTAACATTAAATGAGCACAAAACTAATAATTTATCACACAAGAATTCATTGACTAACTTAAATGATTCTGATCTATTTAAGTTTTGTACTAGTGAAACTTTTCTAAAGGATATTCAATTTTGAATTTTTGACAGAATGAAATTCAGACCTTACCTTTTTCAAACAATATAAAGGATTAAACTTCAAAGTGTAAATAATCTACTATGTGGTGAAAAGAGAATGATATAATAAAAAGGTGGACAATACAGTAAACACCATGCTTTAAAAGAATTCAGTGAAAAAGCAAGCATAGCACACACATGCCGGAAACAAACTTATATTACAACAGGAAAATATATTGAAGGAACACACGAAAAATTTCACTTTGAAAATTCCCAACCGTGTAATGATTTTATACATAAATAATATAACCGTGTTTCTTCTTAATTCATTATAAATACAATTTTTATACATGTTATAGAATATGGTGTCCTGGTGCGTAGTGCTTTAATATCTTGTGATTTCTTTGTATATAAGAATATCATATACGTACATACAAGTGAGCATAGCTAGCCTATTGTGTCGTTTCGTTTCAATAATACATATTTTATGTATGTATCGTGGCAAGCTTGTGTATATTGTGTACTTGATTGGAACTGGAACTTATTTATCGCCATTTTATTAATTCCTCATCAGAATAAATTAAATAGCATCGGAATGATATTTTTTAAATTAGCAGATTTAAGATTAACGAAGGTTACATTGACAAAAGTACCAGGGTTACAGAACCAATCAGGAGTGTCAACACTAAATTCCATGTTCACACAAATTCAGAATGTGTACAAACCAAATTGACCACCGACACCGTTATCCCAGACAATGTTTTGGACCTTGCGGTTGGAGGCTTACAACAGGACAATAACATTTATTTATTAAATTAAAATATAAGCCAGATAAAAGAAAGATACACTGAGAATACATCGCTAGATCTGATTTTATAGAAACATTAAACCCATCCACTTTTACTATTACTAGAAGAATTTAAATAGGTACCCCTAAAGTTATTACAAAATATTGAAACTAAACAGCAACGAAGGGACCCCAAAGATGACAGTTAAGGAGACGCAGTAACTAATAGTAAGAGATAGAGCATCGGCCGCCTCCCCTCACACTACTAACCTTGGGTTTGAGCTGGCTTTTGACTCGGAGGCTCGACTTGAATAGCGGCTCTTCCTTTTCTGAGGCCGGCGACAATTCCGGCTTATCGCTAGGCTTAGCTTTGTCTCCAGTGCTAGGCTTCAGTTCGTCAGTGGTCGTTTCTATTTTCGCAACACCCTCTTCTTTCCCATCGGTCTCCTTTATTAATTTTATTGCAAAAGCAAAACAAAACAAATATAATGAAGCGTCCACGTATCACATTAAAATCTTCCACATTTAATGTTTCATTCAACATTTAGTATATAGCGACATCGAAAACAAAACCAATCGGCTAACAAGAAACCAATTTGCCAAACAATGAAACGGATGACTAGCCTCGACTATAAGGGCGAGATCTGAACAGCATGCGCAACTCGCTAAACCTAGGTCTAGAACTAACCTTATACTCATCAACACTATACGCTACTTACAGTCAAACTTTCTTACTTTTCATGAAGGACACCTATATTGGAAGAGCTCAAGTAAATTGGAAAAACATGCTATGGAAAGAGAAATTTAGAATAGATCAATGTCATCAAAACTATTAATATAGAGGCTAAAAATAAAAGCTTTAAAAATAATTTAGAAAAGTTACTAAAGTACGTAACGAAACATGGACATGATGAGTTAAAGTAAGCTTTTATGTTTAGCGCCAATGGACTACTGGGAACGACTTACTGCCTACAGAATTTATTTCAATACTCACAAATTTCTCAAATGTAGAAAAAGAAATACAGGGGTCTATCGAAATTCTTACATGCAGTTATGATCCGTACACAAACACGATTAGGTCTATATCCGCATACGAAATCAAAAACATGGAAATAAAAGTTGTAGTGATCTTACCTTCATGGATGGAGAGTCCAGATCGTTAATGGTAGAATTATTCTCATCGACCACAATCATGGCATACTCGACGTCATCTCCATTGTGTTCTATGGGGACATAGAAATATTACAGGTTAGTTGCATGTTGTGATATGTCGCGTCAGTAGAGACAACACCGACAAAGCTCTGCCTTAATAAAGCGGGGTCAGGTTCCTACAGTATATGTCACTATTCCTGGGATATACTTCTATAGTTACAAGGAATTCTGTACAAAGCTGGTTATTCACACTAGTTACTGATATATCTGAAGCGCTTATTGTATTATTATTGGCAATTTAATATAAGGGAGTACGATTCAATGCCAAGTCTACAAATACAAGAACTACATGCATTGTCCACAGTAGATTACTGCACAGAATTCCGGACAGTCACTACAACCAACTTTTATTTAATTTCATCTTAAATCTTACGCATGCTTCTTAAAATGTATGGATTTCTCAATTTCTACTTCAAACGATGACGCAACTTAAATGAAAATGGAAAATAATAGAAGCGGTGCCTCAGCGGTGCAAAGATTTACATTGCTTTGTCTTCCAAGACAACGAACAGACGAACAACAATTAAGTTTCATGTAGTATTATAGAAGGCTTTCGAGTTCATATAACTCAAAAGACAAAACATTGTACGCGAACATCGACCACATATTATAGTATTTTGGGCGTCCACATCACAATCCTATATAAATATTAGTGACTTGTTGAGAACGCACGAGAGAGCAACTGTAACCACTATGAAGCGTTGAAGCGAAACGGAAGCACGGAGAGAAAATAGTGTTGTTGCTCTGTCGTGCATTTCCTTTCTTCTTGTTACTATGTTATTTAGCCCTTCGAACAATAACGGTTTTCATACGAAGAAAGGGAATAATTGGCAAGTAACAATCGATGCGGTACATGTCTTCAAATTATGTTTTATATGTTATGTTGCAATTGATACAAGGGGTGCGACAAGGAAGCATTTTAGGGCCTTTGTTTTTTTTAATGTTAAGGTATCTTGTTTCGCGATTTCAATTTTCAATCTCTTTTTTGTTCGTAATGCGAACGCCAATAGTCGTCGGCCGCGTTACCTGCGTGAGCGCGGTGGTAACTAGCGATGCGTGTGTGTGCGAGCGTATTATTGTTAACGTGTTGGCCGCATTCGAGCTTGCAGTGCGAGTGGGGGTGGCGGTGCGCCGGGTGCCCACCGGGCAGGAACTGCGGGTACACGTGGTGCGACCACTGCGGGAACAGCGGCCGCGACCCTGTGCGCGCCAGCCACGGTACCAGGGCCGCATAGGAACAGACGGGTCGGGGCATCGGGATGCACGGGATAAAGATTAGAGCCACAAGACGGTACCAAGACATTAGGAAAGTGTAGGAATATTTGAAATCACAATGTGCAATAGACCGAATTAAGTCACATCGTGGTACCAGGAGAACAGGACGAGGAAGAAGTCGAGACGTACGATAAGATTGAAGTGAAAATACAACATGGTAGAATGAAGAGAATAAAGATATTGAGATTAGATAATAGTATAGGATATACATTAGGTGAAATATAAAGATTTGCGTAGAGTTGTGTAGAGTGTAGAAAGTTTTATGACAGATAGGAAATATATACATGGAAGGAGTAAAGGATAAGAGGAAGCGGAAATAAGAAAGTTAAAATACGAATTTTGTTTGCAATGTTAAGAAATTCGATCGTTAGACATCGCGATGTTTACAATAGCAAAGTGATGTGCGGGTTATACAATCGAACGATCGATGCAAGTAAGTGGCAGTGCCGCAGTGTAGTAAATGTA
This sequence comes from Mythimna separata, assembly GCA_030763345.1. NCBI lineage: Eukaryota > Metazoa > Arthropoda > Insecta > Lepidoptera > Noctuidae > Mythimna > Mythimna separata. Next base: position 21,438,027 of record CM061174.1, read on the forward strand.
GACGATTTTACCAGTGTCCCAAATCGTGACGCGTATATCAAGCGGCGTGAAAAAAGGAGAAACGACACAATTCAGATATACAGTCTATTAGTATCCTTTTGAACTGTCGCTCTCGAAAGTATCTACTTCTTCTATGTGACAAGGTCGTGGTATATCACCAGTTTGGTCTAAACATCTCTCAGAACCAAAGTGGCAATCCTTCACTCGTATAGCTATTGATCACTAACTCATGTTACTCTGTGTGCTATTATTCATACTTCCGACAGCGACAACACACAATGATGATGACTGTGACATTATAATATGATAACCAATATATTTTGTATAAATATGTTTTATATTGAGTGCGGTAAAGCATATAAAAGAAGCCAAAATAAATAGCATACAATTAATAAATCCATATCTAAGAAACAAACCCGATATGTCTATAGTAAGAAGAAAGTATAGTTTTAATTATATGTCATACACAAAATATTATATCAAGACAGATTTCTACATACATAAATAATTATACTTCGTTGCATTTAATATTTGAATCAATTTTGATTAATTTTTAACGTTTCGTAGGTTTTATGGTTTAAAGATCAAACAAAATTGGTAGAGTTATAAATATGTAATAAGGTTGTATAAGAGTATAGGAGGTAGATAGAATAGATAGTCTACTACATAGAACAGTGAATGCTGACATAACAGTGCCACTACGTTTGTAAGTTATTGTGGAAAGTAATGTTAGAGGTATTTGGTATGTACAGAAAATATATGTTTTTAATTAGGTATATGAAAAAGAAATAAGACTCTGAATTGATAGAACTGGAAAGCTCACGAAAATAAAGGAGAATCTAACACCATCAAAAGAATGTAATCATTTGAAATAGACAGAATCGAAACTGCCGTAAACGATTTGGACTTTCATTAATTTATTTCATGTCCAAACAGACTTTTACAAATAATAGTACTTATATTTAAAAAAAAGCGTGCATAAATTATAATTATATTTCTTTTAGCAAGTCCGATAGTGTTAATGTGTGTTTTGTTTTAAAAATAAGATGAGAACTCTTGTAGAATGATGTGCGCCTAGTACATACCGTGGTGGTCGTGCGCGTGGTGCGCGCGGCGCGTGCAGTCGGGCGGCGCGTGCGCGGGCGGCTCCAGGATGTCGCGGTACTTCGACACCATCAGCACCGAGATGAAGTACACGATGGCCAGCGACAGGAACTGCGCCTGCTTCGTCTCCTCCTGCCAAACCGATAGCATACAGATCATTTGCTACCTCTTGTAGCCACCCAAACACCAAATATAAAACAATTTTGTTATTGTACCTCATGAATATATTAAGCAAATAAGTTAGTTTTAGACTAAAATAAATATGAAATAGGCATAATTTAAGCATCCTTATTTTATTAAAAAATATTAGTGTAGACTAGTTTCAACTTACCACATCTCGATAAATCACAGCTCGAAGTCTATTCACATCCATGTCTTGAAGAAGTCTTTCCGGGTCCTTGACTGGACTTGACGCGTCAGCTAAACTCGCCACCACGCTCTGTGGTCATAAACGAAGATAGAACACGTTACAACAACTATCAAAAGAAACCAACACCAAAGGGTTAGTGCAAGAATGAACAAACAAATTGGCAAAGTGTATCAAAGTACTAGGATACCATGACCGTTGCAGAGGTCTTTATGGTAAAATTTTGAAGTAGTGGTAAATATTGTAAATCAAGTAGAAAATACATCGGTAGTTAACATGCAATAGAAAAACTTGTGAGATTAAAAATGTTGAAGCGTGATCTACGCTATTTTCTTTCAACATGCAATGTGCTGGAATCTAATTTATCATAGCGCAGTGTGTTGTGTATCATTTAACATAGAATTTTATTTACCAAATACTTTTTTGTGAGCAGTGCAAGGTGTTGAAAGCTGTCATTAATATCGGTTACAATTTTTATACCAGGACATTAGAAGGAACACGAAAGTTCCCTTTTAAAATGCTAGTCACCAAGCTACATAAAAACTTCTTTTGTTGAACGGTCCTTTGTCACTACTTAAAAGTTATAAGCCCCTGATTGGCTGTTGAGATGAATAGAGTAGCTTAATCACTGGCGATTGGACGAAGAATTATTTGGCTCTTGACAAATAAATTAAATTTTAAATAGCGTTCATAAACGTTCCCTAAGGAGGTGGGTGGATCAATTAACTAAGTTTCGTGTACTGGGGGTTCATAAATGCTAAGGGTTAGAGTAACCAAAAACTAAAATCACGGTGCTTTTTTTTCTTTTTGACTGTTACTTTATTTGAACTTGATATTAGAATTTAAGGGACTTAACTGATGATTAGCCTACTCAACGATTTAATTAAGGGTTGTGAAAGAGGCTTTAATGCACCACAAACTACCAGGGACCCAGAAACATGAGAAGGAGTGTGGAGTAGTGTGTCGTATAATTTACCTTGGGCTCGGGCGAGTCGGCGGTGCGCGCGGCGGAGCGGGCGGCGGCGTAGCGCTGGCGCTCCTTGCACTCGAGGCAATTGCGCACGGCGCACGTGCACACCTACGCACACACACACTCGCGATCTACGCCTACGCCGCTACGTCGCTACGACTCGCTAGAGACTAGGAAGTGGTAGCCGTACACGACATCGACCGTACTCCCGCGTTTTATGATGCCTTAGTACTTTCATATTGAATAATGACGTATACATAGATATTTATATTGCTTATCGATTTTTGTATGATTTATCGATAATTGTACTGATCAAATTATAGATAAAAAATCAGTGTTTTAGTTTGGTTCCTTCATAAAACTCAGGAGTACGTCCAAGAGAAACAGGACTAAACTATAACAAGAAAATAGAATCTACTTTTACTTATCTAAGACAGAATATTCAATCAAAGAGACTATAAGTATGATTTTAGAAGTCATAATTTCTATACGGTCTATGTATTATGAAGATGGAGAAAATATTACTATTTCTGTCACAAGAAATCTAGATATCTTGGAATACAGGCTAAAACTGATGATTTTCTCAATACTTTATAGTTTTAGATGAAAAATGAGAATGGAGTAAAAGAAAAATATATTTATTACAAGTCGTGTTGATTTTTGGCCGTCCAAATACACTACGATCTAAGTATTATTTTAACTATAACTAAGATCGTAGTTCTTTTTTATACTATTGCATTTATAATTTGTGTAGAACTGCTTGTAAAGGCATAACTGACTGTGAAAGCAAATTCGAGAACCAATCTAATTTTCGATAAATTTCCGCTATGCACAGAAATTGCCTTGATAAAATTCAACTTAGGGCCAAAAAGCAACACTCGTTCCAGTCCCTCCAGCCGCCCCTCGGAGTCCACTCACCAGTCGCAGGCACTGGCGCAGGATCCCCCCACTGGACATGTTCTTCTCGGCCTCCAGCTCGGCGAAGTTGAGCGCGCTGGCGAAGATCAGCACGTCCGCCATGCTCACCAGCCGCTGCAGGAACGTCACCGCCACCTCGACGGGCATGCCCTGTGTCGGCTCGATCACGTCGAGCTCGTTCTGGAAAATAATTGGAAATATATCAAATCGCGGTTTTGGAGAGTTGATGGCAAGTTTTTATTACATTTTATCCCCTTTGCTAGTTCACTTCTACAATGGGCACATTGTAGAAGTGACTAAACGATACATAAATTGAAAGATATTGTGTAGCTACATTGCATAAGTTGAGTGTCCAATTAGAACTGATAATTTCCAAGAATCTCGATTTAAGGCTAGTTTTCTTATAATCCCAAAACTCAGAAATAATAAAAAAATATCATTAAATAGTATCTTATACAAAAAGTTATGGATACAAGAAGGGTCTTGTCGTTGACAGCGTTATCTACCAGACAACCAAAGAGAATTAAACCACTTGAGAGCTGATAGACCGATTTCGTTTAGGCACACGACTCACCGCTGCGGGCCGGGGGACGAAGAAAATATAGCGGTTGCGATTGGCCGATGCAACAATGTCAGGACGAATATTCCAAACATAGTGATTCGCAAGTCAGTTTTGCAACAATAATATCGATATCGATAAAATCGATATCTACAAATTCTACATTTTTTAAAACTATATTGATAGGGTTTTAACTGGATGTAAATAAAACAATATGTAGCAAATTAATAGTGGAGTGCGCATCGGTACGTTTTTGTTCTAAATCAAAATTATATCAATGAAAAAAGAAATATTAGTTTAGAATAGCATTAATCCACTTTTCTTTAACTTCCGAATTATTTGGAAATCGAAAACATTAAAACGTAATATTATTTTTTATTTATTATTTGAAATCATCGATAAAATAATATTTATCAACTGCGTTTTGAAGTTAGCACGTCACTTCAGCACTATGTAGAAAGTACTTACGGATAGAAAGGGATAGACTTATCTAATATTCTAGTGAAAGTAAAGGACTTTTTCAAAAGACATCAACGCGGTATCATTTTTTCCGTAACCAACCAATTTAGCTTGAACCCTCTATAATTGCTAATATTGTAAATAAATATATCAAATTTTATTTACCAATGAAAACTTATGCCATCTTTTTTTATAACTAGATATTCTAGTTGATTTCCCGCACCATTTAATTGCACAGGTACTCATTTTTGTTTCGGATTTATTCAATAAATATTTATAAGGTACCAAAATTAAGGAGTGTGCACAGATCCAACAACTGGTCAGTACTAAAAAAATCACTTATATCCGCAACTAATATAAGTGCTATATCATGAAAGTGTCGCGAGCCTGAGACGCCCGTTTGAGCGGTCAAGTGGTTTTATAGTCATTGCAGACAACCTTTGAATGCAACAAACAATGACAGACACAATATTACAAGGACTACTACAAAACTAATATAAGAAACTGATTGCTACGCTATGTGTCGCGGGTCCGATTGCCGCACGGAACTTATATTTGCATGACCAATAGATAGGTGTTTAGGGTCTAGGTGGATGTATGTGAATACACCATATTTTGTTTTTAAATATTATAAGACTTCCTCCTCCTAGAGTGGAGGCCCGAGTCCCATCAGTGGGAATATTATAAGGTTGATTATATAAGTCTTACATTAGGACTGGTGGCTGAAGCCAGCAGCGGCAGCAGGCCGCCGCACGCGATGATGAGGTTGTCGGCGAGCTGGCTGATCAGGTGCACGGTGTTCACCACGAAGATCGCGTTCTCGCTGCTGTTCACGAAGTCGATCACCGACTTCGTCGAGTGACTCCGCCATACCTGTAACATACAATATAAGAATAAAATATCAAAGGTATTGTTATTTTCATATTTGCTTCTGATTTATAGCAAAAAAAAAAAACGATTAATGTTTTCCTCTACTTGACCTTACTTATTGCCAAATTTTAGGGTGTAGGTAGGTTTTACTTTCATTGCGATTGTCAAAATATGCTCCATAAAATGACTATCTTTAGATTGCGTTGACTTATTTGATATTAACTTCAGCTCAATACCTTCACGCCTTCCTGATTCCTGAGAAATAGAACCTTATAGATAGCCAGACGGACAACAAAATGATCTACAAGGGTTCCGTTTTTGCAGAATTAAATATGGGACCCTAAAAGTATATGAAAGATAATCTTAATGCTAAATTTAACCCATTTATCATGGAAGTAAAAGTTACTATATGATGAAGACTTACTTGAATATCAGTTTCCAACGAGAACAGTACATCGGAGAGTAGTCGCTGGTGGATGTAGGACCAGCGGAACTCGGGGATGCGGAAGGGAGGCCGCGTGGGCCCCGGCGAGAACATCGGCCGCGAACACTTCGACGGACGCTTCGTCTCTGTAACACCATCACATTAAATTAGACTACAAAAATTTAAAAAATTGAAAAAAATGTTTTGTTAGTATTTACGTCTACAACAAAGTTTATTCTATTCTAATTCACTTTTACACAAATCATAAGGAAAGATGTGACCAGCATTCATGATTATCATCATCTTCCTGCCCTTGTACCATGTTATTTGGGATTGGTGTAACACGTATTTTTCTCCCATTCCGTCCTATTATCCGTCATGCCATCACTAAATCCATTTTCTTTCAACGATTATCAGTTGTTCGTAGAATCACGTTAATAAATTGGCTACTCAATATATAAACAAAAATCAGTCATTCATTTGACACTAGATTCGACAACAGTAATTAGGCTATCACACAAATGTGCTAACGTTTTAGAAGAAAAACGTCGTTGCAAAATCGCAAAAAAAAAACAAAGTATTTAACTTACCAAAATGATTAGAATCCACTTGCGTGCTGGTAGACGCACTGCGCGGCCTCTTCGGCGATGCTGAAGTGTTGGTGCCCTGCGTGGCGACGCCCTCGCCCCTGTTGCCGTCCTGCTTCATCTCGCTGTCCCCCGGCAGGCTCACGCGCCGCTTGTCCTTCTCACTCTCGTGACTGTCGTCCTCACTGTCCGCCTCCTTGTCAGCTAACAGTATGCTCTCACTGATCGTTGAGATCGGAGGGATCTCAGGCGCCTTTTCTTCCTCTTCGTCTGTTGTCGGCATGTCGACTCTTTGGCTTTCGTTTTTCTCATTTTCTTCTGTAACTTCATCTTTCCTCTCTATATCTAGTTTCTCAGCCTCTTCAGTTCTAGAATTGACTAAAAATTCACCATCCAGAGGCAGCACATTGCCCTCATGTGGGTGATCAGAGGGAATGACCCTCTGCGGACTGTTGTCGTCCGACGTAATATTTTCGCTATCTTGCTCAATATTTTTACTAACGGTTTCAACATCTTGACTTTCAGTTTCAACGTTTTTACTATCTGACTCAACGGTTTTACTATCTGCCTCGACACTCTCGCTAACAGCCACAATATTCTCACTACTACTTTCTACAATTTCAACATTCTCACTTTTTGTCACAACCGATGAAATTAAATCCGTAACTAAATCATGAGCGATCGTCTCCGCCGCTCGCTTCTCATCCACAATCTCTTCGATCTCCTGCTCGAAGTCATCGCGACCGTTAGGAGTGTTTCCTTCAGAGTGCAGTCCTCCGGAGATCGCTCCCGAGTCCGTATCATCATCAGTCTTTAACCTCACAGTTTCTAGCGCGATGCTCAGCACATCGTTGACGATATTGATGGCGACTCGCTTCGGGTCGTCGGGGTCATCGTCTGATTTATCTAATGATTTCTTTGGACTCGTGGCTTCGCTAGGGGTTAGGTATAAGTCTGAGCGGTCTGAGAGTTCGGACTCTCGTTCTGTTACAACATTTAGTTCTGCAACGCGTTCTGGGCTGGCCGTCTCGCTCGCAGACAGACTTGAAGGAATGCCTTCACTACGGTCAGTAGCATCGTCCTTCGACACGCCATCGCCGACGTCTCGCACAGGGATATAATCTAGGCTGCCTTGCCTCGTCAGCGGCTCATCACTCTTCTCAAGTGTACCAACACCGGACTCGGGATCTTCCAACAGCTTGGTATCTTCAATGATAGACCGGACGAGTTCACTGTCGGGCATCACTTCACTCGGGGACACTACTCGCTCGACGTCGTCGGAAGGGGTCTCCACTTCGTCGATAGCATGCTCAGTCTCACCGTCCACACACCTCACTTCACTGGCGTCCGTGGCGTCGCGTTTGGGGGAATGCACTTTACACACTTGACTGTACACTGCGTTGCTAGTCCTGTCGGCCTCGCCCTGGTTGTTACACCGGCAGTGGTCGAGGTCTCGTAGCGAGAGCCCGGCGCCAATCTCGGTCTGCGCGGCGTGGTGCAGCGCGGGTGCATGCGTGGGTGCAGGGGCATGCGGTGCAGGTGCATCGCGTCGCTCCCAACCACATATGGTAGAGATGGGGCGCTGTTGCCGCTCCGCCGGGTCCGTGATGTTGTCAGCTCGCCGCTGCTCGTAATGCTCGTACATTTGAGCGAATTGTAGTTTGAATTCTTCGTAAGATACCTGTAAGAGGATTGAAGTTAAACTATGGTCATCGATAAGAACCGTGCTGTCTTCATGAAGTCCACCCTACAGAGAAATAATGTTTCTTAGGGTCCAGACAAATTAACATTGTATTAGCTATTATGGACAAGTCTATGGCTCTCAACGCGACATTTGTGTAACTCTTATTTAACACAGATATTTTGAACTTGGTCAATCATTACCGTTGATCAAATATCAGTTTGCCTAAAGCATACTTTTTTGTAAGATGGGGAATCATTAGAATGACTTCTCCCGCTCTTGAATGGAGCGCGAAAGTGCGTCAGACTTTTACTGTCTAAACCTCATCCCGTTGCTTTTTTGCCTTCGTTCTAGGGTCCCAGGCTTTCCTTTCGGAAACCAATCCATGGGCCAAGAGGCTTCAACCTAGCTGGGCCCGTACATGCCTAAAGCGTACCTTGGATGTGATCCTTTTCCACTACAACGATTCCTCCTAAACCAACTCTTATAGCCACACCACAGTATAACTGGCGGCACGTAACTTGGCAAGAGTCGTTAGTTGCGCAGAAATCGTTTTTAGATCAAATAGATCTAAAAAACGTTTTCTGGTGGTCAAGCGGGACGCGGGGTATGAAGTAGCGCCGACCCGGCGCGCGATTGGTGCAGTATTATAATAGTGGTCTCTGATTGGTGCGTTAGTCAACTTTTGCCTCCACACTGCGTTACATCCCGTTCACTCATTCGCTTTTTTTTACACCATGCGCGAAATTACCCCCACAACGTCAATTTGTTGCCAACTTATTTGCCGGGTATTATACCTTGGAGTGCACGATGGCCAGCGTGTCGACCCAGACGCGCCAGCCGCCGTACTCGTGCTTAATGGCGTGGTGCAGCAGCATGCGGAACAGCGAGTACACCATGTCCGAGATCTTCTGCTCCTCCGCGTTCTTCGGGTGGATGTACGCCATCGCGATCAGCCATTCCTGGTGAAGATAGTTGTATTGCATCAAGAGTGAAAAAAATGTGAAAACCGGATTGTAATCAAATAGTAATTGGCATTAGTATTAGCATTATCGGCCTTATAATGTTCCCACTGGTGGGACTCAGGCCTCCTCTCTGGAAGAGGGGATGGGCCGTAATCCAACGCGCGGACCCAGCGGATTGGTGGATGTCACATGTCTTCGAAATTTTGTTTCTAGGACATGCCGGTTTCCTCACGATGTTTTCTTCACCGTTTTGAGTTGCACTGCATGAAGAGTAAGAAAAATAGTGAAAACCGGATTGTAATCAAATAGTAATTGGTATTTGCAGATTTTTGGATTTCTGAATAACGTTAAAAACACAGAATATACATACATGTATTATTTTTTCATTTAGTTTATTAATACACTTTCAGCTGTAGGGAATAAATATGAGAGATTTTTTTTAAATATATTCGACAACGAAGTTACTTATACAGCTTCAAAACTGCTAACAAGAAAGAGAAGTAGAAATGTAATGTGACGTCATAGTACATTGCGCCCCTTCGGCTGCGACAGTGGGACAGATATATTTATTTGAAATGGTTATAACTCGTTTGCTTTTCTTTTGATTTCGATTCTGTTTTCACAGTTAGTATCCCATTTTTGTATATTTATTGGTAAAATGACGGAATGATATAAAAGAGTATGTAGGGTCATCAGGCTATACGATATTTCCTGCACGTACTAGGCTAGCATGAGTGGCGAGAAAACTAACCTGCCACACAGACATCTGCAGCACCGTCCTCCTGTTCTCCCGGTTGTTGCTGCAGAGCAGCGTCATGTCTGAGAGGAACAGCTTCTTCACTTCCAACAGCTGTTCCGTTTGCTTCGACTGTCTGATCAGGGTCGCTACCACTTTCAGGATCACTGTGGAATTATATTTATTTCTCATTACTATCATGTTTTGGCTCATCAATATCATCAACCAAATGGTTAATGTTCATTTATTTCCATTTTGTCTTATTCTCATCCTTTGAAGCTTTTTGATTTTTGTTCAAATAGACAATTATAAAGTATATTAAAATATGTAATTATAATGTAATCGCGTTGAAAAATAGTAACCCATGGTTAATAGTAAGCTTAGCCACGCCTTTTGACCAATTAAATCGCAGTAAAATAGAAAGCTGTGGTGACATTATAAACCCCCTAGGTAGCACGATCGCCTCTTTTGTCAATTTTAGAAATTAATATTTCACCTATTCATAAATTTAATGTGTAAATTCTGACGATTCTGATTAAATTTTAAGATAATTACATAGTATTAGGTCGTACTGTCTGAATGGCGTACAATGTGACAAAAAACGCCATTCTGCAGTATAGTGAAAGGTTTACTTTAATATAATCATCTAATATTAACCCAGCATAATTACGCCTTTACTTTTACATTTGGACTGTCGAACCACTATTTTCTCAACGCGAGTAGTAGAGAAAGATACAGTCAACAGTAAAGCACTAGAGTGCGTCTAATAAACGTTTTGAAGTTTCTTTTTTAAATTTAATTGGCAACATTATTCAGCTGCAATTGCAGGAAATAAAAAAAATATGATGTGTCAAGATATGATTCTTCTACTAGTTAGTAATACCACATACAATTTTTTTGGGTTTAACCTCTTTTTCTCAGGTCGCGCTTTCATTAGACGGACTGTAGTAGTTTTTGTTGATACGAATTTAAAACACTATACAAGTCAAACGGCTACTATAATTCTGCAATTGTTATTTCTGAAAACAAATTGACAATGTTGGTATCTCACTCGGATTCTCAAGCCTGAAGTGCGGCTGCGGCTCCGGATGGCTGGTGTATAGGATCTGCTGGCCCACGTGCTCGGTGAGGAGCTCGTACAGCGCGTTGTAGACCGGCAGCGCCAGGCCCTCGCCGCACGCGCCCAGCCGCGTGGCGAGCAGCGTGTACAGGTTGTGCGGCGACATCACGTCGTACTTGCGTCTGAACAGCAGGGACCAACCGTACAGGGAAGGTAGGGTGAACATCGTGCTGGACTGTTACCCTAACTTAGATGAGTCTTACCCAGGTTGTGGAGGCCAGAAATGAGTGCTACTAAAATCTAAGTCTTAGTGGTTAGGTTGATAAAAGTATTAGTGGTTAGGTTGTTAAAAGCGGACTGACCAGGTAATTTCAATTAAAAATGAAGTTTCTTCCTTACGTCTAGGTAAAAATAGTAGTTAGATGTTAAAAACTGACCAGGTAATATCATTGCGGATGGTGAGTCTTCTTGATTTAAATCGTTTGAAACAATATGAATCTAATTCTTAAAAATCGATAGAGACAATGCTCATGTATTTCATGACTGACAAGAAGTCGGGTATACAAAGAAAATAGTTCCCTTGAACAATAACTTTAAGTTTGAAGTCCCTGAGATCGATTTATAGAATCGATTTTCATGACCTTTATAAATTAATTCTTTACTATAATTGGCTCACCACAGCATGTTTTTTTCTTCGTGTTTTGTTATTATAAAAATAAATAGAGAAAATAGTCTTCATAAAGGAAATGGGTAAACAAAAAAAATGTGATTGACATACTTGTGTGTGCTTCTACTGAGGAAGAATCCTAGTAGTTTCAGGGCTTGTAGTCTGATTAGCTGACTCTCTGACGAAAGCAGCTTGAAGATCGTCCTAACTCCACCCTGGAATAATTATAATACCAGTATTAGGACTAATGAACACTTTTGTAAAAGAATGTATGAGTGACTGAAAAGATAAATGTTTACCTTAGCATCAAAAGCAGGCACCATCGAGCTTGGATGTTCCGACATCAATGATATTAACATTTGTAGGACGTCGTGCAAATTCTCATCCTGGAAATCATTCAATAATATGTCAAAGTGAGCATTTTTATCGAATAAACAAAACTCTATGCTATAGAAATCGGATTAGTTGTTTTTGAGAACGTTGCGGATATACAAACTAGTGATGTTCCGAATATCCGTATCCGTATCCGTATCCGCGGATATCCGAGGCAAAAGAAAAATCCGTATCCGTATCCGTGTCCGTTACTTTTCACGCGGATCTTTTACGGATTTTTTCAGGTGATTAAGTAGAATTATTAAATAAAAAACTATAAAATTCCAATCAGATTATTTTTATTTCTTAAAATCAAATATTTGGCACCTTTATATTGCAAACATTTCGATAAATAGATCTTTATAATGAAAGCAAGATAAAATATCACTTTCATAACAATGAAATAACTAAAACCTTAATCTTTTTTTATAATGTTAATGAGGTCAATATTAGCAAATTATAACATTTTCCGACACCAATCCAATAATTTTGAATAAGAAAATAAAGATCCGTATCCGTATCCGTATCCGCGGATCTTTACACTAAATATCCGTATTCAGATCCGTATCCGCGGATATACATTTTTAACGATCCGGCACATCACTAATACAAACATACATTAGGAGTAGAATCATAACCAAATTTTTTTAAGTTTAAAATCCATAGAAAAAGTAATTTCCAATACCTTTCAATTATATTATTATAAAAACCACTATATTTTCTAAAATATCCAATTCACTCAAGCTATCAATTTCACCCAAATATACCAGGACAACATACCTCGTGCATAGTAGTCAGATAGTTGAGTATAGATTGTAGTTCGTCTTCCTTGACTCCGTTACCGATCATGATCAGTTGTTTTAGGAACAGCAGAATGTACGCTCGGATTGTGAGAATGTCCTTGTGTGCCGGCCGAGGTCCTTCTGAAAGACGATTAAGTATTATCATCACCATCATCATCATCATTATTTTAGCCGAAGGACGTCCACTGTTGGACATAGGCCTCCCCCAAGGATCGCCACAACGACCGATCCTAACCAGATGGTCGATGGGAAAGGTTCTGGAGTGGCGACCACCTGCCGAAAGACGCAGCGTTGGAAGGCCTCCCATAAGGTGAACCGATGACCTGGTGAAGGTCACAGAAATCCGATGGATGCGAGAAACATAAGATTAAGTATACTGTAATTAATTTAAAATATTATTAGAAAAGGTTATATGTACGAATCCTCAAACGAGTTATTTCAATTCGTCTCGTTAAAACGGGGTGGCGTGACCTTCAAAACCCTCTGAATACATAAATAGATTAAATGTTTGCGTATAATTATGCTCCGTCATGTCATTGTAATTAAAACAGTTCAATTTGAATAAGACGGATTTTATGTTTAATTTCGAGAACAAGAAGTAAGTATTTGCGAACATTACTCATTCTTTCATTTCGTGAAATTAGAATTAGAATTACGTACCGAGTTGATTTATTACAGAATCATAATTTATGGATAAGTTCCATAAGGCTTCATTCATAATAAATCTGACCGGTCCAGAAGAGTTCATATTTAATAGATTCATGCTCAGCCAAAAAGTATCTAATTACGTAGTCTCCTTGAGGTGTTTGAATTATAAATGGAGGGAGCGTAATATCCTACTTTGTACTTACCTAATCCCTTGGGCGTGATGCCGCTCTTGGCTCTGGGGTTGACGACCCAGTAGTAGAACTTGAGGGTATGGACTGTTTGGAGGACGGTGCTTACGCGGCGCACGCTGCCGTAGATGTGAGCATCAGCCAGGAAGTCCGTGGCCAAGTAGCAGTACAGCCGAGCCTGCACCGCGGCCGGCGTGTGGATCCACAGCGCGGGGTTGAACAGAATGTGGTCCAACAGCTGCCAGGTCAGAAACGATTGGCAGAAAGACTGCGATTAGCATAGACCTTAAGCTGTCCGATGGTTGAAAGCGTATTCTCTCTTGCTTGTTCTCCTAGTACAGGGATATGCCTACGTATACTCGTACCAATACAATTACGTACCTACATTATATTTTGCTATTTACTGCTATATTGCAAGGTCTTACCGCCTACATAATAAATAACATGAAGCTTTTAGAATAAAATAAATTTTATCTGAAACATTACTACAAACTATTGCTTTTGTCATCTGAAAAATAAGATTTGTATTTTAAATAGTGGACGTTACTTGGCAGTGACAGGTTTCATTTTTCACTATAAAAGCATTAGTGCAGAATAAGCTATAATAAATATCATTTCAAATAATACTTTCTTCCATTGTGTTCATAATAGCTGTCGTGTCAACAAACTAACCCTTGAAATAACTTAGATACCTGTATTATATAAATATTGAAATATAAAATGAGATAAATAATACGTATAAATAATAACAAACTAAGAAAGTACTGCAAGCGCTACCAGGGTATCAAAGATCTGGTGAAGCACTAATTTTACAAGGGAATGTGTCAAGTGTAGGATCAGGGCCAGAGATATATAAATAAAAAAATACTCAAAGGCTTCAAATCCCCAAATAAATATAGTATTTTTAACCTTTCATTAAATATAAGAAAGATGACATTTTTATAAATAAATAACTAGCAAGTTTTCAGATTTACTTTTTACAATAGTCCTGAGTTGCCTTGCATCTAAGTTTTATTTACAATATTGTGAATTAGAAGCCAAAAAAGCGGGTACCATCAAACTACATAAATACTTATATCATATTTGATAGTACCTGTATATCCCTGGATGACAGTGGGTGTGCAGAAACAACTGTAGTACACAGTCGAGGTGAAGTAAGCAAGAGGAACATGCGCTAACAACCATCGAACAAATAAGTTGGGAAACACATCGTCACCACGTGCGTTAACTTGTTCTATTCAGTCTCGATTGGAAATATCCTGTAGCACGGAAAAGTACAAAGGACCTCTTTGTATTGTTTGTAGCCCTGGTACTCACGGAATGATTACTTTGCAAATCGACTTTCCAAAAGTCTTTTGTGCAGGTCATTAAATATGTAACAATAAACAAACCGAATAAATATTTCCAATCGAGAAAAAATCCAGTACAAAATTTACATAAAGGACGGAGCGGAGCACCAGTCACACTTAAAATAAACCTGCCGATACAAAAGTGGGAGTGATTGATTGTTGGTTTTATACAAATTGGAATCCGAATTAAGCCTGTACAACATGTTTGAATTACATTTTCTCAATGCTTTGACTTTTAGAGATACAAAGCCATTTTCGGAAGAGGCGATGAGTTGATGTAGGTTCTTATAAGATAATTAATGATGTTTCTTACTACAGAATGTGAACAAAAGGCGTATTAGCTTCCCTGCGGAACAAGCGTGTTAACCCAAGCATATTGACAGGTTCATTACCACTAGTGTAGTGTTCGTGGCACTAGAGTGTACAAAGGAGTGAGGCGCTGATCGCGTGTTTGTTCCATTATCCAATAGATTTGTTTAATTCGATGACACATGTTTACAAGCCCCCCAAGCTGTGTCGTGTGCCGACGGTTCGATTGTGCAATGCTTTCTGTGACTTTCCTTTGAAATTCTACTTAAATAATTACATGAGAATGTTGTATAGTTTTGTGAAAAAAATGTTGTTCAAAAGAAGAGAATAATAAATGTTTGAGTGTAGCTTTGAATAGTTATCTCGCTTAAATATGACTTTTATTTATGTTTGATTGATAAATTAACTCAATGAAAGTCAAGAAAACATCTGTTTTCTAACGAATAGACGAGCTCAACAGCGCCCGATATAAATTACCTTATGAAGGCAATTTTCTCACTTATTTATGGGTTGTTGTACCTTTGTAGCGCGTTTTAAACGGGCTGTATTATGGTAATATCCGACGAATTAATCTTGATGTTTTGGTAAAACGATAAAAACAAAATTTATTGCATTAATTTCGAGAACAAACGAACTTGGATGAAATACAAAATTAGTTACGTTGAATTTGGGAACTTTTATAAAGTAACTTGATGAAATAACAAGATTTCAACTCTTTTACTAATAAAAATTACTTTGGTAAAGTCTTGAGAATATAAACAGAAGTGAAAAAGCGAATAGTTAAAAACATACCTGTTTTAGGAGTAGGTCGGAATTAGGGGAGCAGCAGGTGACGAGATGTTTGGTGAGGTGTAGGAAGGAGGCGAGCGTGTCGGGCGTGAGGTGGTCGCGGCTGCAGCGCTGCAGCATGTGCGAGATGACCAGGAACCCGCGGCACTGCAGCATGTGCTGCTGCACCGTGCTGCACGACTCCACCAGCGAGCACACGAACCCCAACAGTTTCGAACTGAGGAATTAAGTGGCAACCAGTTAATATGTGCACCGTCTTCTTTGTCTGAAAGCCTAGTACTTATAATACCATTTTGATTACAAATGTTCATGTATTACATTTAAAATATCGATATTTTATACAATCACAATACGAGAAAAGTGGAAACAATATTTCAGTTACGAATATCGCGACACAGATATAAAATTTTCATGTCGCACATGAAAAATTTACGCCGTTTAAGACGTATCCTAAAAAGCGTTGAATTTCGTTTCGAGTCTATAAATAATACATGTAAACTCTGAGATAATGTCCCGGCAATTTCCACAGCATAATGACGGGGTACGCAGGTAATTCTATCGTAAAATATATTACGAATTATCATCGTAGATATTCTGTCACACGGATCATGAGACGTCAAATTAGATGGCACGAGAATAGCTGGCCAGGTAACTCTTATGCATAAATGTAGTCCGTTGTGCCTTTGATGTGTTGGTACAATTTTGATGGGCTTATTTATCCGGCTCCATCCGGCCGTGGCAAGGGTCGTCGAAGGTGGCTCTTTGAACTGTCTGCGCGCCTGTTATCATACGCTTCAACCTCCGTCAATATTAAACATGTGCCGACGACGCGGCGACAGCAAATAGCCACTGTTAACCTTAGCACGGATTTTTGTATTCAAATATTCCATTGAGACCACTTTGTATAGAAAATGGCAACGAAATTATGCAAAGGAATTTCGAATCAATACCTATCTATCGCGCGGCGTAGTTGTCTTATTTCTCGGAGGGAAAATAAGCTTAGTCTCTAAATATACTAGCACTGGAATTGAGTCACTAATAGGATTTCGTTTAATTTGCGCTAAACTCGCTAAGGGGCAAGATTAATTTAGAAATTACATTTTTACGTAGATGGAGAACGATATTCTTTATCTTTCGTTTCTTTTTCGTTTTTATTTGTTTATAATAAATAAGTAAATATGTAATCTCACAAAGACATTGACAGTAACGCCCAAACCTGGAAAAACTGTTGGTCATACATAATAACTATTTTTTCTGTGCGGGAATCGACACGCGACACGCAGCGCAGCAACCAATCGCTCAACCACTGCGCCAACCGTGCGATAAGTATTATGTATTACTTATAAGATTAAGTGATCTATAATCCCATTTAATAACAGTGGGTTCGTTAGGGCGTGCTATCAAATAAATCCGATGTTTGCGTAACCCTTAAATATTTCATAAATTTGAAGGTCTTCTCATTAAAATTAATGTCACGCCTGATAATTTCATAACCGCCCTTCGTAACCCTATGCTAATATAAATTGTCGCCGCAAAATGTCGCTCATAAATCTATTCCGTTAAGCGGAGTAGACACCAGGCAATTAGGAGTTGTAGGAGTTAGTTGGCGAGTCGTATTACAGAGTCGCTTCTGGACGGCGTGGAGTTGAGAGCCGACTGCCGGCGGACAGTGAAAGTGCATTTAGTCAACTAACGCGCCCGAAGCCACTAGGAATATTAATGAGTGGCTTTGGCACTCGCAAACGCTCGCTAAGCCAATGCCAGTGATTTAGTTCTGGAATTCCGCCCAACTTTATTTCGAGCCTAACTAATGTGCCCAAACTATGGAGTAACTAGGAGCTGAGGTAGCAATTTGTTCAGGGGACGTTCAACACTTCCTTTGTTTCGGTAGCGCACTGAATCAATTCCCGCAAAGTTTTGTAATAACATTTTAGGCAGTTAGGTGCGCTGTCAACTTACTAAGTTAGGAGACACCTACTTACAGGGAGTTTCAGTATTTCATTAGCTGGCACATTGTCTCTGTAAGCTCGTTGTAATGAGATGGGTACCAGGGCAACATACCATAGCATGGGGTCTCTCTTGGGGTCGGTGGCGGGCGCGTCGTGCGGCAGGTCCAGTTGTGCGAACAGCGGGAACAGGACCTGTACTCCGCCGATGGAGTTCAGCGCGCTGTGTATTGAATGTGTTACTACTGCTTTCACCTCCTGCGAAAATATTGTCACAAGTTATCATCAGGTTTAGTAACTTAAATCTAGTAGCATACCCTAGGTATCTCCAGGGTACAGTAGTTCAAGCTTAACCTTAGTCAATGTAGGAACGCTTCACGCGTAAAGGCTAAACTTTTCTTTAGCTATGAGTTGGCTAAAGTTCCTTTGTTGTAAATTAACAAGATCAAGAGAGAGGGAGAGGGAGAAGATCACAAGTCCTAAAAGTAATAATTATATTCATCTATAGTCAGAACTATGATAATTTCAGAGCACAAGTTGAAAGTTAGAGTACAAGGTATAATCGAATGCTAAGTGAATCTCTCGATAATAGAGCATCGATCGCATGCGCGGTCAGACGGAGAAAACTATGGACAAGTTGCTAACTCCAGCAACTCATGATAACTTGGTAGCTCAGGATTATGTGAAGTTACGTTTGATGGCTTGTTAACATTCCGCTGACTTTAGATTAGTTGAGGTCTTCATCAACCATACAACATCAGGAGTTTATGTTCGATACTTGATTACTGTTTATAATTTTTCATAAAAAAACACCTATAATTTTCGTAGTAGGTATGTAGTTAAAAATTGAGTACAAAAACTTATTGCAAAGTATGAAGGATCGAAGTGTTTTTTTTAGGTGAAAAATCATCAATATAACTTATTTATTTATTTATATTTATTTATTTATTATATGCTTTATTGTTTGTTACCATTAATAAATACAAAAAAGGAACTAAAACTATGAAATAGGTACAAGCAATGGGCGGCCTTATCGCATTCCGCGATCTCTTCCAGGCAACCTGGAATGGACAGAGATTGCATGGACAAGAAATGGGGCAGCCAATGGTGTTACAATACCAGAACATTATTACAGTAAATATAACAATACTATATAATTATGTCACAATACACACATCGAATCATCCTCTACTGACTAAAACCTACTCCTATTCCTTCCAGGCCTTAATTCCAGGGTCCGGGTTCTCTTTCGTTCTACCTAGGGCCCTAGTAGGCATCGACCCTGCCGGATCTCTATAGATTACGAAGAGGTGTGCTTATAGTACATCTGTATTGGACCAATTACATTTCCATCGAATAGACACAGTCCGGAAAAATAATAGAAAATCCCCAAACACTCAAAAAAACTATACAACATGTAAGAAAGGGCGTTTTTAATCAAAAAAAGCCGAAAGGTGGCGTGATAATAGGCAGTTCTCTTCAGTAAACGGACCAGGAGTACATAATCATTATGTACGTGTTGTTACCTAAACGTGGAAGGTATATGTATGTAAGTACATACGAGGGGTGATCCAAAAGTAATGATAATCGGATATTTGGAGGGCACGTAAAAATATGAAATATTTTTTTTTTGTTTCCTCATATATCCAGTACTTCATCATAAAAAAATCATTAGAATAGGCCACGATTACAGGGAGTTACACTCATTTGAATACGAACAGTCAGAGAGTAAACATCAAAATAGAGAAAAATTAAATCAAAGCTGTCGTTAAGTACTTCTGTTTGAAAAAAAAATCTACCAGAGTCATACAAAATGACATAGTGGAAACATAAGGGGACTCTGTTCCTTCATATTCCACAGTTGCGTGCTGGTCAAAGGAGTTCAAGCTGGGTAGAACATCCACAAAAGATGAACATGGCGAGGGACGCCCACCCACGTCCCACACTGCAGAGAAAGTAAAAAAAGTCGAAGATGTCGAATTGGCAGGTCAAAGATTGACCATAAAGCATGTAGCTGAGGTCATAGGGATGTCATATGACAAGTGTTTAAAGAATCATTGCGAACAAACTGCATATGAAAAAGGTCTCTGCAAGTTGGGTGCCGAGAATGTTAACCGACGAGCACAAATCAAAATGTGTCGACATTTCGAGGGCGAATCTCGAAAAGTTCCAGACGGATCAGGATTTTTTTTTGTCTCGTTTCGTGACTATAGATAAGATCTGGATCCACCATTTTGATCCAGAAACCAAACAAGAGTCTAAGACTCGGAAACGAGCCTCTTCCCGTCGCTGAAGAAATTCAATGAGTCAAGTTCGGTAGGAAAGGTTATGGCGTCCGTTTTATGGGATGCTGAAGGAATTATAATAGTGGAATACTTGGAAAAAGGAGCCACTATTATGGACTCTTACTACGCAGACCAAATAAGAAGATTGCGGCAGGCCATCAAAGAAAAAAAACGTGGCAAACTCCGAGTTAGAGTGTTGTTTCACCAAAACAACGCACCGGCTCACAAGCCACCGTTGCGATGGCTGCCATTCAAGAAACGAGATTCAAATTGCTTGAAAACCCTCCCTATCCGCCAGACCTGGCACCCAGTGACTTATACGTCTTTTTTCGGCCCAAGAAACACCTCTGAGGCAAAAAAAAATTACAATAATAGCGAGGTGATGACTACTGTAGAGGCGTTTTTGGATGACCTAGCCAAAGATTTTTTTTCAAAGGGAATTGGGGATTTAAAAAAAAATGGACTAAATGTATTGACTTGCTAAGAGTCTATATAGATAAATATACTTTTTTATAGTTAAAATATCCATATTTCATATTGATTATCATTACTTTTGGATCACCCCTAGTATCTATCAGGTCTAATTGGATGGATGTGGTTGAAATCTATCGTGTGGCGAAGTCGTTTCACTCGATACGTATACTAGAGGGAAGGTTTTGAGTAATACAGCTCTTCAATAGTCATCATCTGCCTAGCCTTTTCCCAACTATATATTGGGGTCGGCTTCCAGTCAAGCCGAATTTAGCTGAATACCAGTATTTTACGAGGAGCGGCTGCCTACCAGACCTCCACAACCATTAACTGGGGTAACACGGTACTTCATGGCAAGACTGGAGTCAGATTTACTGGCTTCTGACTATCCGTAACGACTGCCAAAGATCTACAAATGACAGCCGGGACCTACGGCTTAACGTGCTTTCCAAGGCACGGAGGAAACTCGTTATGTTAAGATGGTCACCCATCCACAGACCAACCTAGGCAAGCGTGGCTTAACCTTGAAGATCGACCTGTGCGGCTGTTATTATTTAGCCACGAGCTCCACAGCTCTTAATAGTAATGAAGTAAAATGCTCATTTGGGTGGGGGGTCTTTTCAGGGCCTTCCTGATAAACTTCAGGATCAAGACTTTTTATTATATGACTCCGCTCCTCGGTTTTCAATACGATTTTTTTCCGTAGAGCTTACGCGGCTTCCTGCGTTTGATGTGTTGTCACGCTCATTACTCGTAAAGTCGCTTATACTCAGCTAAGTAGCGTTACTTAGGAAACAACATAGGTATTTCTATTTGCTTTATGTAGAGCAGGAAGTTACTCCTATGAAAGTTTCATGTAGATTAAATTTTTGTTAATGTTTTTTTTTTCGGGTAGGGGAATCATCAGAATGACTTCTCCCGCTCTTGGGCGGAGCGGGAGGGCGTGTCAGTTTTCTTTTCAAAGCAAACTTGCATTTTGGTTCATCTTCCGTCCAAATTCGTGTGGTTTTAGTATTTGAGTAAAATTACATGAACACTCATTCAGTCTAGTTGGAATGTTAAAATAATATGATTAATGTAATATTCCTGCATTTGTAATATTCCACTGAAATTAATTGTGGTTTTAACCACGTGAATTTTGTTCAACGAATTCAATGTTTACTATTGTTGAAATTGTGTTATATAGGTATATATGTAGAAATTATTGAAACAATGTTATCTATACTAATATTATAAAGAGGTAAAATTTGTAAGTTTGTAAGTTTGTATGTAGGGGGTAATCTCTGGAACTACTAGTCCGATTTGAAAAATTCTTTCAATGTTAGATAGCCCATTTATCGAGGAATGCTATAGGCTATATATCATCACGCTACGACCCACGGTAGCGGAGCAGTAATGAAAAATGCGGGTGAAACCGCAGGGGACGGCTAGTACGTTATGTTTTTATATCTCTCTATGTACATAGAGTACCATTGTGCACGGTGAACATTGGTTGTCGTGCCAATTAAATTTAAAATGTCGGTCGCATGACAACCATTCTAGTATTAACTAATATATAATTTACATATGTGAACAATAGAAGTAATCACGGTGTGTCGTTTGGTGTGTGGGAGGATTCAGCACTAGTGCTAATTTAGCCATATAATGTATCCCTTAATTAGTACACAGTCTAAACAGGTATATCTATACACACGGGGTTATTGTGAGGACTGTACATGGGTAAGTCAAAGCCTTAAAGAGCAGTCGAAATATACTTTTAATAGGATAACTTAGGTAACAAATTAATAGGTTATAGTCATAATCAACAAACCTTCTAAAACAATGCCTTAATAGGACTTAATCAAAATACATGCCATAACTGTACCCAGTACACAACCCCTATACAATCCAACACTCCTCGATCAAGTAACAAGTAGGGGCAACACCATGGTGTAAAAACTTCTCTATTTTTATGTTCGCCTAGTACCGTGACCCCATCGGGTTGAAACATCATTGTGAACGGCCTTGAGAGTGCCGAACACCATAACAAACACCACGTAGAGAGAGCTAATGATAGTCGAAATATACCTTTAATAGGATAACTTAGGTAACAAATTAATAGGTTATTGTCATAATCAACAAACCTTCTAAAACAATGCCTTAATAGGACTTAATCAAAATACCTACCATAGCTATACTCACTATACAACCCCTATACAGTCCAACACGCCTCGATCAAGTAACAAGTAGGAGCAACACCATGGTGAAAAACTTCTCTATTTTTATGCTCGCCTAGTACCGTGACACCATAGAGGTGAAATATCATTGTGAACGGCCTTGAAAGTGCCGAACACCATGACAAACACCATGGAGAGAGAGCTAATGATAGAATGAGATAGTGATATAAAACGTAATTTTTGGCCCCACCCCATGCTACTACTACTACTACATTCATTCATGGTGTATTTAGAGTGAGTGAGACAGAGATATTCATTTTTATGCAGGGAGGAACTGTGTTTTTTTATATAAATTAAAATATTTATCAATTACGACCCTCACCAGGTCATCGGTCCACCTTGTTGGACGCCTATGCCCATTACACTTATTCTAAAATATCCTGCTGTTCTCATTTACCTGCAGCATCAGCGCATGGGGCGTGTGCACGAAGTAGGACACGTTTCCTTTGGGCGCGGACTGGAGACACAGCTGCCCATCTGTGGCCACCGGGTTGTACATGAACACTATGCCTGATGACAGCTTCCCGTCGTATAGCACCTGGTAAAGTGAGGAATCTGTTAGATATCTTACTTTTGAGCACTTATGTGACATGTACACGCAGTGCGGAGGGTGAAAAGGAAAGGATTTCAACTGATTTAGTTCAATAAATATTTTTTTTATAATTCTAAAGTAAGTTGTACACAATCATTGTAGATTACTCTTGAAACATTGAGATCTCTTCGTGTACAGTCTCAAGCAATTGATTATGTAGAGCTTGCTTTGAAAATTATGTATTTTAAATAATAAAGGAATTGTAAAACTACAAGTAAAAACATCCAGACATTCAAGATACCCAATAAAACATGCAAAGCTTTATAGCAGCTCTAATTTGCTGTTACCAGGATAGCATGACACACACGAAACTCATAACTAAAACCACACCAAACCACATTTCCTTTATAAAACCTGTTTTCCAAATATGAAAATTACGGAAAATTCTTGCCGAAATTCACAACAAGACGCGTGTTACAAAATCATATTGTGCGTCGCACAATATACTCGGCGTATAACGTTACAGTTAATGCGTTTACTTCCGTGTACCAGGAAAACAGCCATTATAAGAAGTAAAACCATAATAATGCACATAAAACACAATAACGATCGCATTACTGAAAGTAACATGGGTTAGATGGAGAACCTGGCCGAATTTGTAGGTAAGGAAAGAAAGGTATTTTCTTATTTCAGAAGTTAATTTCCCAAACTTAACAATACCTACATTCGTTAAACAAGAAATAGAAAATACAAATCTGTAAGTAACACAAGACAAAAGAAACTTAGCTAAAATACTAGAATAAAAATCACCAACATCTACATAGCACTAGGAGAGCATGAGTTTAAAAATGTAAGCGTCGACCGCAGAGTAGTGTCACCGTGGACATTAACCACGAGAGGACGTCACCTCTCGAGAGATGTGACCACTAAAAGCTATTCAGAATGTACCCCTCGCTACACTAGTCGCCGCCGGCGATGTATGACACACGTCGACAGATTCCAAACAGGTTTAATTAATGGAAAACCTTTCACAATGTTCTGTCTCGGCGATATGTGGACTGAAATGTTTTGTAAGATAAATGACAGCGTTGGCCCGTTGGATTTAGTTTCACAATTTTCATTTTGTTAATAAAAGTAGATATAAAATTAATTTTATAACTCTTCAACTAATAAAGTTTATACTTTATGACCTTTTAAACAAATTGTTATTTTCTATAATTCTAAGTATTGTGGTTTAGTGGCTCCATTGCGGCCACTACTCTCGTTAAGACCACTAAAACCGCATTTACCAAATCTAATTCCGCTGAAACTCAGTGAATACCAGCTAAAACTAATTTTAAGTAATTCTCGGACAGTGGGATTTAAAGTCGCACGTGCTATTGGTTCCGGTGGGTCCTGAAGTGAATCCTGGCTGCGTCGGAGTTAGCTCAGCGCACGACGTGCATTACAGGGGTAATCTAAGTACCGTCTCACCGGGAGTGCACTTAAGCTTTCTCTACTTTCTGGGCGCCTGGTGCGCGTAATGAGATTACGTGTGTTGTGTTAACAAGTCACTGGGTTTGCTTGATAAGCTAATGATCATTTGAGGACAACAGTAATTTTCTTGCAAGACGACGGATAAGACACTTTATAAGGGTTTAAAATTAAATAGCATTACAATTTATGCAGGATAGCATCTAGTTTCTACTATCTTTTACAGACCACTCTTAAGTGGAACTTGAATTTTCTGCTATCTCACAGAATGGTACGTGCTTAACGGGATTAAAAAAAGTACGAAGCAAAACATTCGAGCTAATATCTTTATCTTACTCAGGTAATTAGTTTAGACGTTCAGTTGATAAAATTGAATAGATCAGGGTTGGTTGATTAGCTTATCACAGTGAGACAAACCGTGACAACTCAATGATTAAAACGTTACCATATTTATAAAACCCCACACCTTCATAATTGGCAAGTAATTACATAAAGTAAAAGGCCCCGCATAAGTAACTAGTTATATCGTCAAGAGTATTGGTCCCTCTAAATGGCAGACGTAACTTAGTTTTAAAACTGAAGCCTCAATTAAAACTTGTAATCGTCTTAACACCTCCAGACGGCATTGGCAACCCTCGATTATCCTAAACTCGTCTCGAGAGGAATAAACCGAGATGTCACTTTACAAAGTCAACGACAGCTATCCATTACAAATGTTTGACTAAGACGGCATAAGCTCCGACCGTTCATAGTCTCCTAGTCGTTAATCATAAACTATTCGCGAAAGACAATAAACGTAACAGGAGCAGTGCAATGAACTCGCGTAGTTCCAGCTGCAGTATCCGGGTTTATCGCACCACTTGCAAGTGACATCCTGGTACGCGAGTGAAAAGTTTTACACTTAACAGAGTGTCTTTGACTTAGTTAACATGAATTATGTCTCTGTAAGTGCTGGAGCGTTCTTTTATAAAGTTCGTGTTTGAAAACAGTTCTTGAGGCTTTATATAAAACTGGATGCGGCAACTATTTCCGCTACGGTTTTAGTGGAGAGCGAAGATTGTTGTTCCGATATTTTGTTGTTGTTCTTTTCTAGTTTTCTTTATATTTTATGAAAACAAGTTAAAATACGCTATATTATCCCCTTGTATGTGTGTAGTCCAGCTAATGGTTCATTATCGTCCCTAATGTCCATTAAAGTTAAGTATTGTCAAACCTTCACTGAAAAACTGTGTAAGTCAATGTGACAATTTCTTAATCGATCGTTTAGAATTTAAGTAATGATTAACGTTAATGAATGTCCCTAAGTGCCAGGGTAATCTTGATTTTATTAGATATTGATGTTATCCTAGTAACACATACATATATGTATTCTATATTTGACAAAACAGCGCCTTCAATAAACAAACGACATAGATAATACCCTTACGCCAACTTTGTAAGTTAAAGTAAATTCTGCGAGGAGCGCGCAAGAGCAATTTAATATTAAAATACACAAGACGAGGCAAAACAATGTCGGACGACTGCCGTAGCCATCTCGTTACACAAGATTGTTTTACTTTAAAATGCACTACCGCTATGCAATGCACGCAAATGCCTGACAGCTGGCTGGATGCGACAAATCCTTTAAATTCTTCGCTCCTAGTACTACGTTGATAAAATACTTCTTGTTTTTATTGCAAGAGAAGAATTTGCGTACATAAAAATAGTCCGTTTGTTCATTGTCTTACTGACCGAATTTATTTGCGCGATCAAAATGTTGGGATATAAAATTCCTAAAGCTTTTTCAACACTACACAAAATGGGCTTAAACCTCATCGCTTTTAGGTACGCAGTGAAGTATATTTCGCACAAGTGCGGAAAAATACATAATATATCAGGTTGGTCACTGGACAGTGCAATGTGGGGGGAACATTGCTCGGTCACTGGGCAGCCCCAGGAAAATCGACATTGTCGGTCCTAAACACTATTTCTCTCAATAGTTTATTACGAAATGGTATCTATGTTCATGATTATTTTCAAGTGAGTTGAAAAGCTTCGTTTACTCAGGTCCATATTGACATCACCGACTCGGGCGTAAATTCACCACGCGTGCAATGACAACACCACCACAACCATTACAACTAGGTTCAACAACCCACATTACACGTACCTAATCGATTACAATATTATACTATAAGCAGAGTATTTACACGATAATTAATTACTAGACATCTGCACACCAATTGATTCGCAATTTGATGTGATTAATTGATAACCGCGGAGATATCAACGGCTTAATTTTACAATCAATTACTAGAGCGTGGGTTAGTGGGGGCATAATTTGGTTAGGTCGCCGTTAGAACATGCCATTTGAACCCAATTAGGATGATTATGCTGGAAAAGGGGCCTAGCTTTATTATATAGTGAATTTTACTAGCTTTGCTGGTTCACAAAATGGTTTTAAACCTATTTATTTGCTTGATTTTACGTTGGCTTTTGCGGTGTCTCTCTGGGTAGCGTTTTTACAATCAATATTTTGAGTTCTATAGCTTTTATTTATGAGTGAGGGTATGTGGAACTGAATGTGTGGGTTTCACATCTCTGTTGAAAAAGAGGTGTCTTCTGATCCGACAGATTATTTGTCTGGTTTGAGCAACTGCCCTAGAGATGATCTCGGGCTGTTTTATATGGTAAAATCGCATGGAGACCTCCAATTGCACGATGCAGGATTTAGTAATTACAGGTATATGCGGCGCCATAGATCTCGCTACAAGTTTAGTGTAACTCATATAATGAAAACTAATTCATTTTCTTTAGAAAATTGTTCAAAATTAACTTTTAAACAACAAAATAATTCCTAGCAAGCAAGTGCAATACACAACTTTACATCTTGGTCTGAAGCCGTACTAGTGCTTCTGGTGTCACAAGTTAGGCGCGCTTCTTAATAAAACTTGTGCGCGAGGGGGGAGGGGTATACTCCAGTTTGTCCCACAGGCTCGAGCGTACCCCTCCTCCCATCCCCCCTTATCAA
This sequence comes from Mythimna separata, assembly GCA_030763345.1. Taxonomy (NCBI): domain Eukaryota; kingdom Metazoa; phylum Arthropoda; class Insecta; order Lepidoptera; family Noctuidae; genus Mythimna; species Mythimna separata. The sequence goes on from CM061174.1 coordinate 21,465,785, forward strand.
AACTATACGGTTCATAACTAATTTCAAATAAGATGACGTAGAAAGCAAAAATGATACTAGGACTACATAAGCTTCAAGTAGGTCGAATTTGGAACGCAGGTTAATTTGGCTGATTGCAAGATGCCTGTGGTCTTTAAATATTTTCGTTAAGTTGCAGTTTAGTTAGCTTATTAACTCCTCATGTCTATGTTATCTTAATTATCCGCTATCGAAGATAATAGTTTGTACAAAGCCTGGATTACTCTGTGCATACTACTGGTGCAACTATGATATAACATTGTACATAGCGCGTCAAAGTTCATTAAACACTTATATTCAACATGTCTCTAAGTATGAAACAAAGACAAACTTATGTAAATAATTAAGAATTTGTGTCATAAGAACTTTACATTCACAATTTATTTAGGTAGTTATGTGAGAAAGTTCGTAATTAATAATTATATTAGTTTGCAGTCTCATTAAATGTCGTTTTATGTTTCAAGGAACTTCATATTATCAAATTGTATTAGATCTTAGACCGGGTTTAATGCAAACAAGTTGAAAATGTGTTATGTTCACTGAAATGTCTTCGGCTCCCTTCCAAATGGTTGAGTTAATTAGAGCTGATGCACGCATCATGCTCGTGAACGGGTAATTTAGCTATACTTTTTTTTGATTGACCGAAATTTCGACTAAGTATTCAAAAAAGGCCTGTAAATGGCCTTTTTAACACCGTTGCTCGTAAAGCTGATGTAATTCCATCGGTTTTAAATATGTAAAGCGGGTCATAAAAAACGCGTGTGTTACAAAGCAAATAGTTAAGTTATAGTCCATACAAATTCCATAACAGCATTATTTGCCATTTCGCGCGCGGCGATTAGTTCGAAATTTGAATAGCAAATTCAAATTTCGAACTAATCGCCGCGCGGCGCCAGTCAGTAGGCAGCGCTAGCGCGCTGTTAAAATGGCGGGAAGCAACAGTGTGCATTCACAGATTCAGTTTATTCATATACAGTTTCCTCGCAAATGTGTTAAAAAACGTCGTACGATATACGTGCGTATTGGTTATAACATGCTCGGCTCAGTTACGCCCTCGCCTTCGGCTCGGGCTGAAATTCCGCCTCGCATGTTATAACCATCATTACGCACTAATATCGTAATGTACTATTTTCAGACAAATGCCTTTGACTTTTGACTTTTAATAACGTCCCCGGTAATTCAAAATACTTACATAATCTTTTGTTCTTTTTAACTAACAAAGAAAAACAATGAGATGTCCACGTCTGAATAATTACGAATGTCAAACGCGAGCCACAAAATATACGGAGCAAGTCAAAGATTAATTTGCGTTCTGATTAAAATTCTGTCAGGGGAAAATTTTTGTGTTATTTTGAAAAGACAGCAACATAATTACAGAATTAATTCCAGTTGGCAGATTCCATTTTATCATAGGAGATGACGAAAATACGTGGACTGTGTACTAAGACAGCAGGAATCGCCTGAAGCAAGTTCTACAGGAGGGAGCTTTTTCAGTGGTTGACATAAATAGTAAGTATATTTATATGAAATTGTACTTAAACTACTATCTTACTAGTATCTAAGTAAGATAGTTACAAAGTAATTAGTATTAGTAAATAGGTACTTACTCAATTGGAAGATAAAAAAAAACGGAAATCGATTCGGTAGCCCATTCTGTATAATTATACTACATTCAGGACATGCGTTTATTATGTAACATAGCACAGAATTTATTGCCTTTCTCTACGAAAACACAAGGTTAAAAATCCCCACATAAAGTTAAAGCCTTCAAATGAAGTCTGTTTACTGAAGACAGGCTTTTTAAAATCAACCTTCCGTCAAAATTGCACATAAAATTCGTTTTACGGCCCCTAAATTTTACGTGCCAAGTACATTCTCATTACGCAAGTTGTTTTATGACATCACACTAGACAAGTTATATGGCCCAGTGCGAACCATAAAGCTGCGACGCGGAAAGCAAGGAGGTTGAAAGGTTACACTGCCCCGCCAATAAAGTGTTCGCTGCCTGTAACTTTCCTTAACTTACGAACCGTGTGCAAATATGCGCTCCTGGTAAAAGTATTTGCGAAGCGCTCGAATATTTGCAACATTTATATGGCAGATAAAAATAAAATACATTTTCTCTGAATTCGCAGAAATCTGCGAAATATTTCCGTGCTGTGTAAACCCATGAAATCGTTCACCTTTGAACTGACAACCTTTCCATCACTGACGCAGTCGGCTACGTCGGTATAAATTATAATGTTAATGGCAGGTCCCCGCCGGCCTGTCTACACTAAATAAACGTTCAAAATATAAACATTTTGTTGTAGCTTCGCAATTACGGATCCCTGACTAAATTAAACACAATTTTCTTAATTAATTTCTAGTAAAAAAGCGGGATACTCTTAAAATATTCATGAAGCCACGTTCAAGTAGCAGTGTGACGGAACGCGTGGATATTAGTCAAATTAGTACGCCAACAACGATGGCGAAGCTCTCCAAACTCATTATTATCCGTAACTCCGTCATAATTAATAAAAAAATCAATTAAGAAAGTTTTAATTGCATTCCGGCAGCGGCAACACTTATTTTCTTTCTTTTACGCACAACTTTGTCGTCATAACTTTTAGAATATCACGGTGCAAGAATATTACAAATTGCCATTCTATTAGAAAGGAAGTGGATATTTTCTTATTTTTGTAATGTCTTGTAGATACAAGACATTACGGTAGTATCTTGAGCACATTTCTATTAAAATGGCCTTCAATGGCAATATTATTCCTTCAACCGAGTTACTCCATTAAGGAGACATCAAAAAGTTTTCATTGCTAATCAAAAGAGATCTCCTACTAGGATTACAGAAACATTGAGTAACGTTTCTGAATATTTACAGCTATTTAAAAAGTAGGTATAAGCGGGGAGATACTTTGAAATGCATACGAAGTACGCGATTATCTAAAACACGAAGTCTGAAAGACTCAGAAACTCATTACAGATTATCTTGATACTAAATATAATCCGAAGTATGTAAATATCTTTGAGGTAGAATAACTGGAACTCTTAAACATAATAGAGACGAATTTTCAAGTACATGTTTGAAACAGTAGATCGAACGACTTTTTTAGAAAAATCTGTTTTTGACGAAAGAAGACGTTGACTTTCATGAAACAGAATTATTCACTGAGGGACTTATAAAGATTCCAAAAATACTTGAAGATACAGTAATAAATAATGAGTGGGACGAAGCAAGTGCCTTATGTACCTACGTGGATGTTTTTCTTAAGCTCATACTATTCGAAGAGTGTGATAATATCTTAGCTAAGTATAATTGTAAATATTAAAAGCTGTATTCAAAGCTAGCTAAAGAGTCACTATTCACGAAGTATTTATTCACTGAAAGACAAGATCAGATTAGTCTTCTTTACAAAAGTTTCGCCAAGCGTGTCCTCAAAGACTGTAAACGATTCAAAGAGTTAAGTAAACCTGACGATTTTCCAGAGGAACTATCATAAATAACTTGTACCTTTCACTATAACTGCACAAGATTTCCTCCAGTCGAATTATAATGAAACCGCAAGACAGGGCGGCCATTACGCGCGGTATCAAATGGCGGACCTTCTAGGTTCTCTGCTCTCCTGGTAAGTCGTGCGGTAAGTGCGGACCCAAAACTTGCTATACTCGTGAAACTTGCGCGGCCTAGCGTGGACAACTGCCCGTTTGTAGGTCCCTTAGGTGGCGATACTGCCGGGTCACACTTAACGAAAATTGCTCATTTGCACCCCTTCTGAATGTTTGTTAATTGAAATTAGATCTGATCCAAACAGAGATTGTGTTAACACTTCCCATTTTACATTAGCGGTTAATAATGCATGCTTCCCTGGTTAGAGTCACGATACCCCTATATTAATGTTCTCCTACTTAAAAATATTCGTTCCAAGCTTGTTCTTCAATACTAACAACAGTGAAAATGATTACTTTTCGAAATGTAATTCTTAAATCAGTTTCAGTTTGCCATCAATAAACATTACATAGCACAGTAGTAGCTCCGAGCCCTTATTTATTCAGGACTAATGAAGCCCTGAACGTTACCTGAAACTTTCACAATCTGGGCCAATAAATAACTTTTGAGTAGAGTTTAGATTTAGCGGAGCGTGTACACACGACGACCGATACGTCCGTCTGTCCGCACCCACGCTCAGCTGTCCACACTACTACTCACAACTTTAGATTAATAACAAACTCAAGTTTAAAGTAACGATGGATTAAACATATTTGATTTAACGAAACCTAAAGTACCTACTTGTAAAGAAACTAAAACGTTAGTCCACTTTGATTAAGTCCCAGTCAATATTAAGGCAAGCCAACATTTGGAACTCATTATCAATTCATTAAATATTAATCGCACAAACACTGCGACACCATTAAACTTGCAAATGGATTTACTTTGTAAGTTAAGATTAAAATAATGTGCAAATCCTTTAAAATATCAACGCGAAAATCTTTTGATAAATCATGCGATTTAGCCAAATTCCTTAGAAAATCGTATTACTTTAGCAATTTCTTACAATCGACGAAATTAAATCGCCTTTGTCGGTTCGTTACCTTCTCTGCATTTAATTATACTCATTTTGTTTAGAAATCTGTTTTAAATCGTATACTATAACGGTTAAATATGTTTATAATTTGTTTACAACAAGCATTGGTTAAAGGAAGGTAGTGTTACACCACTTCATGCAGTTTCTTGATTCGACCTGTAAACCCAAGACACCATCGAGTTAGTGGAAACGTAGACCCCAGCATTCCTTTTACAAACAAGAGTAAACCTGTCTACGCGACATTCATCGTCTTACATCGTGAAGGTTCTGCGTGGGGTCGTGTATGAGGTCCCCGTAGCGGTCCACGCGGACCTCCAGCGACGGCAGCGGCGTGTGGCACTCCGCGTCGAAACGGAACTGACCCTGCCACCACACACGGAGCAAACGGACATTACACAGTGACACTGTACAGGAGGTGCTGGTGAACGTGGCGGTTACAACACAAAAGCGGGACAAAACAATAAAACTGAATACAAGGGCAAGCGGCGCGACATGCTTACACGCTTGCATGCTTCAATATCTACGAGCATGGAGGCATGCGCGGCGGCCACTTCGCGCGCCTCGTCCGCCATGCGGCGTCCTCGCGGAGTCGCGTCTTCCTTCACTACTACGCATGCTTCTTCTGTTTCTGCGGCCTTAGTCTCTTCTTCAGCGGAAGCTACATCAGGCGGCGCAATCTCGGGAGGTTGGGGGGAGGTCTCGGGATCGGGAGGAGGAGGAACATCAGCGTTGTCAAGCTTGGGAGCGCTCGTCTCGCTCACCCGTTTATGATTCTCCGGTAAACTGATGTTGCATTCGTTGTCGAAACGGAATTGACTCTGTTCCGTGGTTGGCAAGAAACAAATGTAAACATGGTTTATTAAATTATTATGTCGAAATAGTCTTAAAACACTTTTATGCTATAATCTTTAACTTATTTAAAATGTCAGATCATAAAGGTAGCATTCGGTTTTTAGCGACCCGCGATCGCGCGACCTGATCGCATTCGCAAGTCGCGGTCGCCTGGTTTGCAAATTCATACGTAGTTACTCAGATACCCGCGAAACGAGACACAATAGTAAAACAATAACAGCGCGGTCTCATAGGACCGGTTAGGGATTCAAACGTTAAGCAGTGGGTCGCGCGACTCGGTCACGTTCGCCGGTCGCGGTCGCACGTCGCGTTGACTAAGACCGGAATGCTACCTTAACTTCAGACAAGAATATCATCAAGATGGATCCACTACGTCGTGTGAAGAACACTGACCTTATAGCCGGGCCCCAGGCGGTGCATGGCGCAGATCTGGTGCGTGGTGAGCGCCTCGCCGAACAGGTAGATGGCCGCCATCTGTCCGCAGAACACGCGCTCCTCGTCCAGCTCCGCCGTCGCGCCGATGTAGCACTTGTCGAACGGCTAAAGACAAAGCAACTTATTTAATCATCATCATCCCACTTATGAGGAGCTCGTGGCAGGATAATAACAGCCACACGGGTCGATTTTCAAGGTTAAGCAACGCTTGCTATGGTTGGTCTGTGGATGGGTGACCATCTTAACATACCGAGTTTCCTCCGTGCCTCGGATAGCACGTTAAGCCGTAGGTCCCGGCTGTCATTTGTAGATCTTTGGCAGTCGTTACGGATAGTCAGAAGCCAGTAAATCTGACTCCAGTCTTGCCATGAAGTACTGTGTTACCCCAGTTTAATGGGTTGTGGAGGTCTGGTAGGCAGCTGCTCCTCGTAAAATACTGGTATTCAGCTAAATCCAGCTTGACTGGAAGCCGACCCCAATATAGTTGGGAAAAAGGCTAGGCAGATAGATGATGATCATTCCACTTATACGCACAAAACGTTTTAGGAATACAATTCATTGTGCGTACAGCTAAGGAGTAGAATTCTTTGCTGGAGTCAGTGTTTCCTGATAGCTGGTCAAGAGTGAATAGGTTATTTCTAGACAAGCGTGCTCCATCGTCGACCGCATCGTCGCTGTTCATCAGGTAAGATAGCGGTCAAGCGCAAACCTATCTGAGATATAAAAAAAATATCATCTCAGATGAAAGATGTCTACTACTGGACATGGGCCTCCCCCAAGCGTCGCCACAAACGGTCCTGGTTTATTTAATAAGCACAGTTTTCTGTTGTAATTAAGGCGGTTATAAAATTGCCTAAAAATACCTAATACTCGACAGTATATTAATAATTTAGCAATTACGAAGTTTGAAGTATTCATCCAAACATCCAGTCTTTAATAAAGCAGAAATAGCAAATCAAACACTGATAAGATGTTATTAAAACCGAAGCAAAAGATACTTGGGAGTAAACTCATCTTAGCCATAACTTTCGACAGCTTCTTGAACTACAAAATTAGTTTAGAAGCACAAATTACTTCAAAAAATTAATTTTCTTCAGCAGAATATTTCGGTAAAAGCGTTTGAGATTGGGAAGGCATTTCATATTGGCCGATATTTCAGCCAAGATCGAAATAAGGTCGGAATTGAATGAAAAGTTATTGGTGGACGAAATTCCTGTTAGAGTAAGCAATGCAAACAGTGGTGGGCAAAGTTCTTTAATACAAAATGAAGAATAAGGTTACCGCCAAGTATTTATCGGAGGAATTTGGGGCCAACATCGCGAAGCAGATATAACCGTACAGGCAGACTAGTTACATAGTTCATGTGGATACATATAACCATATAATAAATGAAAATGTAGCCACCATAATAGAAATAAATGAATTTCATAATGAGAACACGATGGAACTGATAAAACTGTTTGCCAGTAATGAAAACGATTTAATTGAGTTTGTCGAAATCATATTTTTCATAGGGTCAGTTTAATTAAACTTTTAAATTAGTGACTATGGAATTTTTGTTTTTGGAAATGTTGAATGTTTGATAGACTAAAATTTCAGTTTATTTGAACAAAAAACTTTAACGAATTTAAAAAATCGTTAACTAAATATAACGGGAAATATTGGAAGTACATAATTGGGTGTATTTTATTATAGGGGTGTTTTTTTAAGTTGGGGAATCATCGGTTGGTTTCTGAAAGGGGGAGGAAAACCCGGGACTCTGGAACGAAGGCAAAGAAGAAACGGGGTGGGGTTTAGTCAGTAAAAGTCTGACATGCCCGTCCCTGTCCGCCCAAGAGCGAGAGAAGTCATTCTGATGATTTTATTAAGGGGTAGCTACTTACTATTAGTGTTAGTAAGATGTCGAAATAACCTCATTATTCCCAGTACTTGGCATGTAGAATGGATATAAGATTATATTTATACAGATAAAGGAAATACGTGAACATTGCGCCATGGCACGAGTACTCGTGTATACAGACTTGAACGCAAAAAACTTTTAACAGCCATGTATTGGAAAATGTTTCGGGATACAGAGAATTCAGTGCCAATTACAAGTTCTCCGTACGACGAGGAACGACAAACACCTAGTCAAATAAACCTAATATAGGTATATATCTACAAAGGAAAATAAGGTGATAACAGGATAATAAGGAATTGAAGATATCGCCTTTCCTTTTTGGTGAAATTTAGGCTGGAGAAAGAAGGCATGTCAGACTTTTACATACTAAATAATGATAACCAAAGCGTTTTGGGAACACATTTATTGTGCGTCTGTGTTTCCTGATAGCCACAACTTTGGGGTCTATAAGTCAAGAGTGAATAGGTTACTTCTAGGCAAGCGTGCTCCATCGTCGGCCACATCATCGCTTACCATCTGGCTAGATTTCTTCATAGGCTCTTTGCATTCTAGGGTCAAAGTAAACCTTTAAAACTTGATGACAATACCTTACTCATATTTAAGTAATATTTTTGACACTAGATTAGCCTAGAAATGCAGGCTTCCAAACAATAGTCCAGCCGTTTAAAGCACACACGAGATAACAGTGTGGAGTAGTACACAAACCGGCGATTACCGCACGCCAGCCTACCAGGGCGCCAGCGCCGTGAACAGTAATGGCATGTAAATTCACATTTACAGCCGAAACACTCGTGTTTAGTCACAAATGGTATTTTTGCGGCACACGGCGACGTGGCGGCTTAGCGCTCCCGATTCACCCAATATCGTTTGAAGGTGCGCAAATCTCTTTTACGTGTCAAGCTATATTATACCGCTTCACGAATTTTTAATGAGAAACACCTTTTTATAGCTACTATATTATATTTGCGAGTCATTTTGGGAAGCAACATTTTTGGAGGTTCTAATGAAGACATTATGAAAACAGAACTTCAAAGTGATTAAATTAAAGCCTTTACCTCAATGTCATTATTAGCGTCCATTCTGTCCATTATTCAAAGGATCTAATTCAGTTCTTTGTTAGCCGGAATTTACATCAAAGAGTATTTTTTCTACCAACCCTTGGTTTCAGAATACCGAACTGATAAAATAATTCAACCCGTTGTAATGCCGAGGCATACAATATAAAATTGCGAGTAAATCCAGCTTTTGTTACAATTTCATTTAAAATTCGATGCCTAAGTAAATTCTTTTTATGGAGTTATATATAGAATTTTGAATGAATGTGACCACTGATTTAAATCGCGCTTTTATAGCGAATATTTTTTACTAGACTTTCATTTTCAGCTTATAACGTGTTCAATACTCGAGCTCGTCACACAGGGACACATACTTAGGCATATACGAGTAGGTATTCTAGTCCCAAATAATTAGTTTGTCTTCATAACGCTAGACAAGTTCATTTTGCAGCAACTATGCGTGACCACGTCCGAGCCCCAGTGAATATTCATAGAGGCGGGCCATGCATGAACTAACGCCAACTTAATCCCTCGAGCGGGAAAGAGAACACCAGAAGAACACGAACTAAATGGAGCTTCACAAAACAAATAACGGAAGAATCCCAATCAAAACAATACAGCACTGGCTGGCTCGTGCACTTTGACTCTAATTGGCTGCGTATATTTTTAATCGGATTATTCGCAGCGAAGCTTTTGTAAAGGCAACACACAATTCATTAATGTAGCGGAACGAGTATGGACGTGAAGGTATTGATAGATGATTCTGACGTAATGGGGGGTTCATTTCCACAGTCATAATAACAAGATTTAAGGCCGACGGCGGTCATTTGGGTCACTCTTGTAATAATGTTTAGGGTTAATCCCTTGTGGCGAGCCCGCACATTGGCGATCAATCGATGATTTTCATTTGATACGTAGTTTAGTTGGTTAATTATGTTTTGATGTTACTGCCTGTTTTATGATAAAATATCAGTGGTTAACAATTAACTGATAAAAGCGTTTCTACTTATGACGGTTAAGCAAGAAATCAATGTGTCCATTCGGTGGAAGTTTCGTAAAACTCTTAAGACATGTATTACTATGAAGTCCGCGTACTTCCACAGGAATTTGCATGGCATTACTTGTAATAAATTGCTGCTAACGACACGTACGTGACGACTCGAACGCACAACTTGTCGCAGAGGGTGTTCGCCGTAGATAACCGAATGTATTACGCTAAGCTCCTATAGAGTTATGAGCACTTGGTACTTGAGCCTGGATTAGGGGTACGATTTAACTGCTAGATAAACGACAGATTAAATGTTGGAAATATTTACATGAGAGTTTATGTAAAAGGCGACATATTGTGTAGCTACAAAGAACTGCAATAACCAAGTTCACCTCCCGATTCAAGTAAACTTATTTGCTTTGATCTCACTGGATCACACAGCAATGAATAGCTTTAAAAGGATCTTTTTTTCAGGTGAGGGGGAGGGGATCATCAGAATGACTTCTCCCGTTCGAGGGCGTGACAGACTTTTACTGATTAAACTCTACCCTGTTTCTTGGTTGCCTTTGTTCTGAGGTCACGATTTTCCCTTACGTAATCCAATCCATGGCCCTAGGGCATTCAAAGGAGTAGATTCTATTGGATGAGGCTTTTCTTTCATTAGCTTTTCACTTACGGTTAGTCAGAAGCTAGTAAGTCTAACTCCAGTCTTGCCATGAAGTACCGTGTTACCCCAGTTAACGGATTGTGGAGGTCTGGTAGGCAGCCGCTCCTCGTAAAATACTGGTATTCAGCTAAATCCGGCTTGACTGGAAGCCGACCCCAATATAGATGGGAAAAGGCTAGGCAGATGATGAATAGCTTTTTACTTACGTCGTTGGTGGAGACGAACCACGCCATCTCCGTGCTGGACGCCAGCTGCCCGTTGACCAGGCACTTGATCTCGCTCTTCGTCCATCTGTTGTAGATGTACACGACTGCTATCGCGTACCATCTGTTTACAAAGACAAAATATTTATTTCACAGTCATACCTATTTGAAAAGGGAGTCATGGGGAGTTTACACGGGTGACTAAAGCCGCACGATTTTAGCCGCACGGCGTAAATCGACCGTCTAAATGGCAATTCGACTAGGTCGCAAGTGACTAAAGCCGCAAGCCCCAAAGTTGGATAGTATCCGACTTTGGCCGCACGGCGACTGGCCGCATGCGACTGGTGACAAAAATCAACCGTGTAAAGCGATCAGTTGCAGGCGATCGCTCACCGCATGAATGAGTTTTTGTGACCAAGCCGCATGCGATTTTAGTAACCTGTGTAAATGGGCTAGCGATGCGGCTTGGTGAAGCAATTTGTTATGCGACTAGCCGCACGGCGAAAATCGAACCGTGTAAACCCACCTTTAGTGATAGAGTTTCGAGTGACAGGACAGAATGGAAGAAAAAGCGTGTTGTAACAACCCGAAATAAAATGGGACAAGGGCAGGAAGATGACGAATTCAGTCAGTTTTTTATACCTTGAGACTAAATTGACACAGGCAAATGTCAAACTTACAATAAAAATTATGCCAGTCTTTAGTGTTGTGACAAGTGTGACAACTACGTTATGTCATTTTAGTCTCAGAGATTAAAAAACAGACTTTAGAACATTCATTTGAGATAAAAGTCCCAAATTAACGGAATGCTTTGATTCTATCATCTAACTTTTTACTACAACTTAAATTTGATTCTATCTTAACAAAACAAATCATAACATCACCGATTGTATGATTAGTCATGCATTCATTATAAAGGTTTGGTGACCCAGTCCAAAGTTAAAGGTCGCATTAACGATCGACTCTTTCATACAATAAAGGAGCATTTTTTGCACATAATCAAGTCTATTGAAGTGTGTAACTTTGAAAATGTTCAGTCTACTGTAATGCTCTGTTCAAAGAGTTCAAACACGTTAAACATCACTCTCAAACAAATAAAACGAATCAAACTTTTGTTTACACGAAGCAAACTGATTTCACACAAAAACTAAAGCTGATCCCAGTTCATGCACTTTCGTAATAACTTCTACCAGCGTACACAGTGGAGAATAATGAAATAAAATTAACTGGATAATTTTTGAGGCAACTTTTCGCACGAAAGCCGACCGTCGTCATAAACTGACTACACGGAAAGTTTATTTATATTGCTGCAACTTTTTACTGCCCTGATTTAGTGTTCTGAACAAACTTTTAAAATTTGGTGGAAGCACGTTCAAAATTTACCGCACCACGGCTGGTTTATAAATGATTTTGAGTTTTTAACGATATGGAAGATGTAGTAGAGAAGGCAGACATACAAACACATTTGTTTTAACGATCTATAGGTAGAACACACGTCAAACTCAATGTCAAAAGCATTTATTTCAAATTAGCTTCTGCTGACGTCGTCCGCATGTAGAGTTAGTTTAGTCTATAGCCTTCCTCGATAAATGGGCTCTCTAACGTTTGAATCCCCAACCGGTCCTATGAGACCGCGCTGTTATTGTTTTACTATTGTGTCTCGTTTCGCGGGTATCTGAGTAACTACCACTGTTTTTTTGATTCAAATCGGATAGTTCCTGAGATTAGCGTGTTCAAACAAACAAACTCTTCAGTTTTTGACTTTTGAAAAGTCAAAATGCCGATCAGAAAAATTACACGTTTCAAAGCGTAGATCTCTATGGAGAAGATCGTGAAAGAAACTCCATGGACACTCTTTTAATAGTACATTATGATACAAGTGTGTAATGCGGGTCATTATCGTCGCGGTGGTATTAAGACCCGAGCCATGGCGAGGGTCTTAAGAGAACCAAGAACGATAATGACCAATTACTCACGTGTATCATACGACGATTTTCGACACACTTGTGAAGAAAATAAATTAAAAATCAACTTTATTTAGTAGGTATATGAAAAGTTTATCTAAAAAAACAGTTCGTAAATGTGCAGTCAGTAAAGTTATAATTAACTATTTCGACTCTTCACGTGACCAGAGGGCTGGGCTGTTTTTCGGCCAAAGAATCAGCATTGCCATCCAACGTGGCAATGCTGCCAGCGTTCTGGGCACTATTCCTATTGACATCGACGTGGATGAGTTTTTTGATGCCCAGTAAATCCCTTTTTATTTTTGGTTATGTATAGGTTTGTATCTTTAGTTTGTATATATCTATTAAGTCATTTTTTAGTTTAATATGTAAATATAATTTATAAACTGTTATGTAGATACAAAAAAAATAAATACAATGAATGAATTTTATTCGATTACTATTTTGACTGTATAGTGGTCCCATGATATAGATTTTCTTGCGTAGTTACAGCACAAATCATTTTCCTCATAAATAGTTGTTGTAGACATATTTATAAAATCTGTACCTATTTTATTTTTAAATATGGCGGCTAAAAAATTGACTTTTCTTATACGCGCGCATGCGCGAAAAATGGCGGCCATAGACTAGCTACTCTAGCTGTTGGTTTAGAAAAAATAAGAATGAGGTTGCATATAAATAGAAAATACAAATTTGATAAAAGATTTAATTAATTAAATATGTAAAATTTTTAATTAATTAAATATGTAAAATTTTTAATTGTTTATTTAAACACGAAATTGCATGAAATAAGTAAGTAAAACACTAATTTATGCTATTAAACGCAATAACAAATTTTATTCTTTTTAGTCTTAAAACTCTTTTTGACAAAAAAGAGGTTAAACAAAAAGGTTCTAACTACATTACCGCACATGTGCATAATAGTAATCAAAATGTCACAGTTTGGTAACGAGCCCCTTTATATACCTAAGTGCAGTGCAATAACAGCCACTTTATGAGCAAGTGTGTCGAAGATCATATTATTAGTAACATACAATCTTCCTTACATATTCCTTGTCGCTTCTATTATAATGTGAGCTAAATCAGTGGAAAAATCACCAGTCGGTACTTATACGTTGACATCATTCTGTTTAAACTTCGTACTATGCTAGACCAATTCAACTACAGAGTGATACCACCGACTGCACCTAATACCTCAAAACTGTTGCAAGCGGCAAATAATCCAATACGCTACAGGAATGGCTTAGCTTTCCAACTAAATCACTGAGTGTTGTGAGGAACTAATACTATCAATCCATTTGGTTCGTGGGGCCAATTTAAGAGAAAGCTACCAATCAATTATTGTAGTGGTGAGAATGTATACGAAGTGTTCTTACCTTCTTGGTTGAAATTCATATTTAACACAGTGTTGAAACCCCTTGCCGCGCACCTTCATAGACGTGAGAACTAAACAGTTGCCGACGAAGTGAGCCGTGTAGCCCACGCCTTTACTCGTTTTGAAGCTGTTGGACAAATTAACAATATTAGTCAACTGAAAATGAGCAAATAATCCAAATTGATAATCACATCATCAATCCAGGTAGACATAGATTATTTAGAAATACTAGGGAACCATAAAAGTATACAGCACACATCATGATTCAAAGAGGCGTGGCACGTGGCTAACTCGCAATTCAATTATCCCCGGACACAAACCGAAAATGATTTAGCTTAGTACCAGGATAGCATAGCACAACCGAAACTACACTTGAAACGTCCAAACTCTACTCAAATCAAATGAAAAGTTGGGAACACAGGTGCAACCGCGGTCTGCGGCTTCGGGCGATTTACGGAATACATTTGGCATTCGCACTGTAATACGCTCTTAGTACAAATTGACTTGATATTGCCTATCTAACCCTTACCAAATTAAATTGTGATTCCTTCTACTGGAATTATTAAATGTTTTCGGCCCAGTAACTGTGTTTATTACCTTGAATATTATAGTATCATGTTAGGCGTTAACGTGTTAGAGAATATTGGGGTTATACGAAAACTTAATTTCGTGTAAGTTTATTCTTTGCGTGGGTTTTATTTACGTAGTTAGTTTTTTTCCCCATTTCAATGAATATAAAGTATCTACTTAGCCACTTGGGTACGAGGTAGGTACATATTTTTTATGAACTCTAATACTAGCCATTCATATATTATATAAATTGTGTCCTATTAGGCCTTCGGTAACCAAATTCGCCGCGTCTTGAGTAGCTTCTTTCCGGCCTATAGTTACCAGGATACCATACATAGTTACCAGTATAGATAATGGTGTTTTCTATCTGGCTCATAGTGACTAAGATACCATAAAGGGTTGGGTTGACAATGATATAGTTACCAGTATGATTAGATAATGTATTTTCTATCCGGCCCATAGTTACCAGTAAGGTTAGATAATAATGGTATTTTCTATCCGGCCCATAGTTACTAGGACAGCATACAGGTTGATACTTTGAAAGTGGCATAATTACCAGTATAGATATAGGGTTTTCTACTTGGCTCATGGGTACTAGGATACCATAAAGGGTTGGGTTGACAATGACATGGTTACAAGTAAAGAAGGTATTTTGGTAAAGTATCTTCTAAACAGCCTACAGTTACCAGGATAGCATAAAAGGTAGGCAGTGACATAGTTACCAGTATAGATAAGGTTTCTCCCTCTCGATGTTGACGGAGTTGATGGGGTCGAGCCGGAACCACGTGGTGAAGGTGAAGCCGTTCTCGTAGGGCCACCGCGCCAGCGGGGGGAGGACTACCGCCTGCAATACAAGGATATCATACAGTTGTGGAATACTGTTTCTAAACAAGTGTCTAAACTAAAAAATAAAACAGTCGTTTTTCCTACATTATAGTATGACGCTCAATCTTCTGTTTTGCCTGTGCCTTTTAAACGTCAAAACTAATCGCCTATCGTCTATTTTTTATACCCTGAGACAAAATTAACACAGGTAATGTCAAATTTACTTTAAGAATGATGCCAGTTCTTTTGTGTTGTAATGTCAATTTAGTCTCAGTGTATAAAAAATGGACTGTAGCATAGTTATACCCCACGGCCTTCAATTCGTTCTGAAGACAGAGTTAAACAATAAAAAAGTATTCTACATCGAAAACGATAACTTTTTCTTACGCCTTAAGTGAGGGTAGTTGAAAAAACGATTGGCATGATGAATACAATTTGCAGTTGTTATTGCTGTTAAAAACTGTTATTGGCATTTATTTTTTTAAAACCTTTATTTTTGTATGAGTTTTCAAGCACCCAAATTCGCAGAGCCTAACTTCACACTCGCCAACTTATAACGGCCGTACTGTAGTAAGTAGTGATGATGATTATTATGTACATAAGTGTAAATATGAATAAAATAAATAAGTTAATAAAAACTACCACGGCACTTTCATTTTTACAGATGACTGTACTTAAATTACTTGACCAATTGCTCATTTGGCAAATTCACGATTAGACGAACTACAGCTTTGACCAATTTCAAATTTGACGAACTGCGTATTTGACGAATTACCAACTTGACCAATGTCGTGCAACCTGTTTATCATTATAATATTATGTCTGTGTATAAATATAGGTAAGTTATGTCAGGTTTTTTTGTATATTTTGTGTCGTCATTATTATTAAATTATTTTAATTAAATTACCACACTATATTTGGAATTTCGGCTGTTAGTTAAGCGGGTACCAAAATCGTGTTGCACAGTGTTGTTTAATCAGGTATAAACATTACCTAATGTCGTAAGAAAGAAAGAATAAACATTTTTTCGTCCATGCGATACAATCATGAAAAAAATAGCATCTGCCAACTTACTGTTATATCGCCAAAGACTATTAATACTCAGATACCCGCGAAACGAGACACAATAGTAAAACAATAACAGCGCGGTCTCATAGGACCGGTTGGGGATTCAAACGTTAATAACTATTCTGCCCCATTCAATAAATATGTATATATTAAATGTCAAGGAACAGTAGGCGTTTCGAACCGACATAGGTACAATAAAAAAATACCGAACTAATGAACAATCGGTGTAAGGTTTTTCGCAGCAGGATTTTTCGCACAAACGTTACATCGCGCCAATAAATCATCGATGCAGTAAAACATCGTACAACTGAATTATCGACATACCGTGTTCGATATAATAAAAATCGAACCATCAAGTTTCGAAGACAAGTAGGGAACCCGTCACTTTGATAGAACTACCACGTGGCGAATTGTTTTTTTTTTGTTTTTACTAACTACGTAGATTCCTGTCATCCTAGTAATAGTAATTAGATTTCGTCTACACTTGAAAACAAAAAGGTCTTATATGCATAGATATAGGATCCAAACATACTATGAACATTGATTTTCTTTAAAATGCTACATAAAAATGTTAAATACAAAAGAGCAAAACTTGGCAAGTACGCGTCTTCGCTGTAAAAACTTATTTTATGCGCGACTGAAGGCCAGCACACAGGGATTCTTGTAAAGGTTCCATCGAGATATCGCTTCAATAAAATCTACATATAAGCTCCTTTTATCGTCACTTCAATCTTCCATTTCATATATGTATATGTACATTTCTGTATAATATACAATATGTTCACCAACAAAATAAACAAGCTATTTCCACCTTTTCCACGAATTACAATTTATATTCGTAAAGATTAGTATCACGGCATGTTATTAGGCCCTAGTTGAGAAGATTTACCTACCAGGATAATAGAAGTGCGACGGAGATTACACGAGGCTCGCGTCTTTAGTAGCAATCAGCTAGAAGAGGCTCGATGCGAACAAATAAATGGGCTCATACGACGCGACGCTGATTAAACTTACATGCCGTTCTAGCTCTATTATAAGTTAGCTAGATTAATTTAGCTCTCCACGTTATTGAAGGACAGGTTATTATTGAGCCAGTACGTTAGATGTGCTGAGATACTTTTCTTTGCAAAATATAATATTTGTATTGGCGATTTTACAAAACCGGACGCGAGCCAGTCGCCAATATCAGTAGCGCGCACACAATCACACGGCAACGCGTACATGACAGTAAGGTGTGAGTGTGTGCGACGCGGCGACGAGCAGGCGACGCAGCCGCGCGGCGTCCGACGTGAGTCACCGACCGGTTGCGTATCAGTAGCGCGGGGCCGTCCGCCGAGGTCACTTGTGCGTTGCGTACCGGTCCGCGATCATGGCGCGCGATAGCAGTATGAGCGAGCAGAACATCAACATTCGCTTCGTGCAGGAGGTTGAGAAGCATCCTACGCTGTACAACTTCGAGCTGCCTCAGTACACGCGGAGGGACATGAGTGACGAGGCCTGGGAGGAAGTCGGCCGCGCCATGAACATGACACGTGAGTGACGCCGCCTGTTAGTACTTGTTTACGCCGTTTGGCGCTAGTAGTCGCGGACGTTTGAAAGCGAAGCGTCACGCGTCTTTCG
Organism: Mythimna separata; assembly: GCA_030763345.1. NCBI lineage: Eukaryota > Metazoa > Arthropoda > Insecta > Lepidoptera > Noctuidae > Mythimna > Mythimna separata. The sequence goes on from CM061174.1 coordinate 21,483,902, forward strand.
CGCCATTTTATAAACGTTAGTTTGCATTGTTTATCAACAATAGCAGATAGATCTTGCAATACTTATGTAAGATTTCATTTGTTACTATTATAGTTTAGGAAAACCTATATTTACTTAGTAACTTTATTACTGAGCAGGAAACAAAACTAAGATACGTATTTAAAATAATTAAAAAAAACAAGATAGCCAAGAAAAAAAAACTAAAATGTGGGTAAACCGAAACAGATAACATAAACTCAATCGTAGGTTGATCAAACACAACATGGAAGTATTAATTTGATTTTTACTAGATGTGGCATTGATGGCGTAGTCCGTTAATAGCACTTTTATTTTTTTAGCATCATTAGCATTCTCAGCATCGGTTCTCTAGGAACCGTTGGGTCTTTTGTTATTATAAATCTATTTTGTTTAATTTGAGTAATTACTAGCTTACATTTTTAATAAAGTGTTTGTTGTTACTGTCTGTGGCACGTTACCGACGCACTTTTATCTTATGCCGTTTACAATGAAAGATTACAACGTTATCTCGCGATGACTCAATGCCGCCGATAGCAACGGGCTGCCTGCGCCCGCGCCGGTCGCCACGCGTTTCCGATGTCATCTGTACTTTGTAGTGAGTAGTGAGACAAGTGCGCCGCTCGCACCTGGTCCGGCCGCCCGGGCGCGCGGCGTGCATCAATTACATAAGTAGTAGCTAGGGTTGCCGCTTCCCTTTACATTTTTTTAATCATTGCAAAAAATATAGTAGTTTTTACAAATAGGACTGCCACGTTCTTTTAGAAGAAATATTATTTTAATCGTTTTATAAAAAAAAAATACGAATAGAATAAAGTTAAAAAAATAAAGTTTTCATTTTAAAATCATTACAAAAATTACAGTATTTTTTATAAATAGAGTAGTGACTAGGGTTGCCACCTTCTTATCGAACAATGTTTTTTTTAATTATTACAAAAATATAGTAATTTTTACAAATAGATTAGCGTCTACGGTTGACACCTTCTTTTGTAAGAAATAATCAAAATTTTTATTTTTCGATTTTAGAGCATTTTCTGCTGTCTTTGCATTATAATCAAAATTACATTCTATATTTTATGGTATAAAATCAATTAAAAACATTTTGACCAATGGTGGACTAACTTTATCCCGGGATATTTGGTTTTACCAGAAAAGTAAGGACTCGGAAAACTTTGAAAGAAAATATAAATTTTACAGTAACCGAAGCTAACTTAAAAATGCTAGTTCGTCACCACGGACGGCCTTACTTTTGACCAAATAAAAGTTAAGTAATTGATAATGCAGAAAAGTTTGAGAAAGTAAATTTCATTGAAAAGAAAAAAAATAATTAGAATTTAATTAGCGATAAAAATATAGTATTTTACGTACCTATTACATTATTTTTCTATAATACGTAGAACAATAAACAGAAATATAGTACGATACTGCACAATATAGTACAGGTGGCAACCCTAGCAGTGACATTGAACCCCGCCCCTCAGCGTGTAGGGTTCCCCACCGTACCGCGCTTGTTTACAACCGTATGAATGGTATCATACTATTCTCACGAAAATAAAAGTTATAAGTGACGAAATAGACTGTGATGTCATTTAGAATTAATTATAATACAATATATCGAAAAAAAAAACATTATAGTTGATTCATTAATTTATCGTTATTATATTTTTTGTTATTTGCTATGTTACTCTTATCTTTATAATATAGAAGTAGTAAATGACTGACTACTGGAACTAGAAATGTAAAATTTTGCTCAACGCTTGCTATTGTGATGTAGGCAATCACTAACGGCCAATTTCTTCATTCAAAATAATAACCATAGTAACAGCCGAAGTAACGTCATAAAGTAATAATAACGGTTAAATTCGTTTCTTTCAAATACTTTACCTGCTCATTGAAGGGCCGTTAATTCATGAATCCCCGACCGGTCCTATGAGACCGCAATGTTATTGTTTTACTATTGTGTCTCGTTTTGTGGGTATTTGATAGGTTTAGGGCCTGTTTCACCACCTATGATTAAGTTTCGAGTATCTTACTTGGCAGATAATTTCATACAAATTCTGTCAAATTTTTGAATTTATTCAGTGAGTAGTGCTTACTCGGACATTGTGAAACAGGCCCTAAAGCTAAAATCACTGTCGTTTTGACCAAATTGTATAGGTTTCACTGCGTTTACCCCTACATTTTATTTTGGTCGAGTTTTAATTTAGCTGTCACTTGGATTAAAACATTAACACAAGATGACATTTGCTATTATAACAACAATGGTCAATACTTTTATTGACAGTTTCAGCTTTTATCAAAAAACTGGCTATTAGAAAAGATTTTAGGAAATTTGACAATTAAGGGAGGAATTTCGTTTGTATGTAAAAAATTATTCCGTCGATCAGTATACTTAAAACAGTATGAATAACGTAAATAAATAAAAAATCTTGCCACTACTCGTTTTTCTAAACTATCGCCATGAGACTTTTTAGGTTGTATTTTTAGGTGGTTTATGAGACTTAGCCCAAATTCTAACGTAATTGAAAATTCAAGTTTGTCTTTACCTATTTATTAGCTTTTCAAAATTACCCTGCAAATTGCTAGTTCTAAATAAAATTTCAGTTTATTGAATTTAGCAGGTAAATATCAATGGTATAAATAATGTTTTAATGTAGCATCACGCCTGTTTCCCTCGAAGGGATAGGCTGAGCCTAGGCCGCAGGTACTCGGTGGAGGCGATCAACGGCGGCACAGACGGCGGGGACCCCTCACCTCCGGCCCTGGTTCAGACCATGGTACGCAGTGAGAGAGAATGGGAGGCTGTACACTGACAGACTAGGGTTTTAGTTAGTAAAAATCTGACACTCAGTTATAACTGAGGTATTTGATGAGTTCCCACGTAAAACGGTCAATACTTTACCCTTTCGGTACGGGCGCGCTCGGCGCATTTTGTACTTTTTTTTTCTAATTTACTTTGTGTTTGTAATCGTTTTGTTGTGTCTGACTGAAAAGTTTTTCTATTCTATTCTATTCTATTCTTTAAAATGATCCAGTTAGGTGCAATAAGTATAAAGCAACCACGCTACCATAACTGTAAAACAAAAAATAACATGACACCTCTTATTTCCAGCTTCAGCCTGCAGAGAGAAATGGAGAAATCTGCGAGCAGTCTTCATGAGAACCATCAGAGCAGCCCCTAAAGAAACCACAGGCAAGAAGAAACCCTACTACCTGTCGGAGTCCATGCAGTTCATCATACCCTTCCTCAGACCCGTCATAGCTAAGGAGAGGCAGAAACAACTAGAAATGGAACAGAGCAAGAAGCCAGTACAAGTACAAGTAGAACAGATAAAAGAGGAAATTCTAGACGAAGATTTAGACGACTCCAGCGAGGAGAGTGCTGAAGAGATGGAACTAACTGTGACGAGGAAACGACCAGTAATGGAGGAGTCGCCTTACCAAAGTGTGAAAGTAGCGAAGATGGTACAGCCTTCAGCATCATCTTCCTCAGTACCTCTGGATAGTGATCATGTTAAGTCATTCCTGAACAGTCTCGTGCCTGAACTGAACGAGATGAACTCAGTTCAGTTCAAGAACTTCAAACGAAGAGTGTTACTCCTCATTGATGATATCGTGTCGGAGACCCCTGCGACTGCGCCGGATCGAGGGTTCCTCATGTGACCACTGCTGTTCCACTGTTTAGATTACTAAGTTAGGGGCGTTTAAGTCCTGTCCTGTTAGAATTAATATTTTTGTATAAGATTTAATGAATAGGACTGTTATTTTTACAGAGTTGTTGATTTTATTTATCCTCTGTTTTTCCTTGAATTAGGTAGGTATATGTACCTAACGCCTACCTACCTACCCACTAGGTACAATTAATTAATACTAATAAGCTTCAGTCGTCCGTTCGTTTGTCCGTCTTTCTGTCTGTCAGTCGGTGGGTTGTAGATATCTCATAAAGTATTAGAGGTGGTTGAAATTTTCACAGAATGCATATTTCTATTGCCGCTACAACATATTTTAATTCACTACTAAAATTAAAATATAGAAAAAAAAAATATAGAAAAAAAATGAAAGGGGTTTGAAAATGATATTTCTTTGGCGTTTTTTGTTCGATTTTAATATTGTAGTACGGAACCCTTCGTGTATGAGTCCGGCTCACACTTAGCTAGTTTTTTAATCTGTTCTTGAGAGGTGGTGAACCAGTCATAAGATCTTCGACTTGCGAATTTTACGTCGTGGGTACAAATCCAGGCAAACGCTTTATTTGGTGAGTTCGCGTTGTAGGGGCCCGGCAGGGCCGAAGCCTCTGGGGGAACACGTGGTATTCCTAAAGGTTGACACCGAGTGCCCCCCAGAACGAAGGCAACGAAGGAACGGGGTAGGGGTTTAGTCAGTAAGAGTCTGACACGCCCTCCCGCTCCGCCCAAGAGTGGGGGAAGTCATTCTGATGATTCCCTACCAGAAAAAAAAAAAACAGTGAGTTCGCGTGGTAAGTAGATTCCTGCCCGTACCCTGCCTTAGAGAGGAGGCCTGAGTCCCAGCAGTGGGAACATTACACGGCAATGCAATTTCATCTGCATTCATTGTTCTTCTAGTTTTTTCTCCTCCTCAACTATTTAACTAGCCTTAGCAAGCGAGTCAAACAGGCGATAGCGAGGGCTAAGTAAAACAAACGCCTGGCTGGCACGACTCCAAGAGTTCGCGTAACATTCGAGTGTTCACGTGACACTGCACTAATGCAACCCGGTTAAAAACGGGCGTGTAACTACGACTTAAGAACAATGATAAAACGGTAGCAAATCACTGAGCTTCTTAATTGAAACTAGGAACGGTATTCTTCTAAAGAATTAATGTTTTTGTACTACCTGGAGCTCATGACTTCGTTTGCGTCAAACTTAAAAAACAGGACAATGCTGTTGGGTCACAATTTGAAAAAGATTTTTATGCGGGAATACTCATATTTCTTATAGCATCAGCTATCTACCACTGAAAGTTCCATCAAAATTGTTTCAGCCATTTCGAAGATAAGCCCGAAAACAAAGACATTCTAAACAAAATGTAAGTCAAAATGTTATTTTAATATTACAAAGAGTGACTTCAACTTATGTATGTAGTCCTAATAATTTAATTCAATCGAAAGAATACTCAAACACAAATCATTCATTTCTATTTGCACAAAGAACTGAAACCTTTTCACTAATGATTTAGATGAATTTAATTGTTGCGATTCGGTCTCCATTGACACGAATCAACAATAAATATGTACCTATTAAATATTCCGCGAAAATTATTACCAGGATTCCATAAGCGAGTAGCAGTAGCAATGCGCGATGGCGAGCGGTTTCATTCGATTGTTCGAATATTTCGATGGTTCTCGATTGATTCGAATCCGATTCGGTCGGTTATTGCGACTGGCGAATGAGGAGCTCGTGGCTATATTATAATAACAGCCGCACAGATCGATTTTCAAGGTTAAGCAACGCTTCTTGCCCTGTCTCTTCTAATCTTGCCAAGGTTGGTTTGTGGATGGGTGACCATCTTAACGTAACGAGTTTCCTCCGTGCCTCGGAAAGCACGTTAAGCTGTAGGTCCCGGCTGTCATTTGTAGATCTTTGGCAGTCGTTACGGATAGTCAGACGCCAGTAAATCTGACTCCAGTCTTGCCATGAAGTACCGTATTACCCCAGTTAATGGGTTGTGGAGGTCTGGTAGGCAGCCGCTCCTCGTAAAATACTGGTATTCAGCTAAATCCGGCTTGACTGGAAGCCGACCCCAATATAGTTGGGAAAAGGCTAGGCAGATGATTGCGACTGGCGAATAACGCGTTTATTCGCGAGTTGTTCTTTGATGGTTTAGAATTTTGAGTGTAAGTGACTGAATCGAACAATCGAAATCTAGCGATCGATTCCGTTGACTCGGAACAATCGAAAAACATCTCGATGATTTCGTAAAACGGCGATTCGATGGTTGACTCGATGCTTTATTTTAATGAGTCTGTAGCGATATAGACTATGATGTCATAAAAGAACTCATCCTGCATCACGCAAGTAAAGTTCTCCTCGCAATTAAAACACATACAACCGCCCGAAATCATCTATCGGGATGTAGCCGGTGGGCTACATCCCGACCAGACAGGTTATGTTTGGTGAAACATAACCTGTCTGGTCGGAGGATCTTCCCTTTTCAATGGAGGTGATGTGGGACTTTACTCACTGTTCCACATATCTCCAAAGCTCCGATTCGTTCGATTATAAAAATATTTCGGAATCGCCCATCACTAAATAGCAATCGAATTGTCGAACACGATATTTTCGGGCGGCACATGACATTAATTTACTTGTAGCGCGCTCCTCGGCCCAAGTAAAAAGCCTATTTTTATTTTTGACGCGTATTTATATTAAAAGGGTATTTTGTTCGTGTTTACTCAGCGTCCTACATGTTGGAGTAAAAAATGGGAGCACATTGTATTGACAAAGGTTGCAGCGAAGATTGATTGGCGTTCATATTCCGCGACCCTCTCGTCAGACAGGCCGGTGCCGATGGATGGAAGGTATGCCTGAACTGAACACATCACTCAAATATATTGGCATATTTTTCCTCAACTTCCATCTTGAGGTCTGACAAGGAATTAGTACTTAGATCTTTACGTTTTTACCTATGAAACTGGCGGGTTACTTTAAACTGTGGTGTCTTTGGATTATCTGAGAGTTATACGTATCTTTGATATCTATATCTATACTAATATTATAAAGAGGTAAAATTTGTAAGTTTGTATGTTTGTATGTTTGTAAGTTTGTATGTAGGGGGTAATCTCTGGAACTACTGGTTCGATTTGAAAAATTCTTTCAGTGTTAGATAGCCCATTTATCGAGGAATGCTATAGGCTATATAACATCACGCTACGACCCACGGGAGCGGAGCAGTAACGAAAAATGCGGGTGAAACCTTAGTATAGATATAGTATAGATAATTGGTCAGTGTGATCAACTTGAATTCTTTTGACGAACTTTCGGGAATATAACATGTATAAATCACTTACCTATCTGTACAGAATTCATCATATACCTACCGTCATATCATACAAAAACAAAAACAAAGTCGATATACTCGTAATAAGCCATCTCATATGAATCTCACACCTTCCCGATCGAGTAAAGTACTCGTTTAACAGCTACGAACCAATGAAATGTAAATACATCTCGCTTTCTGAATACACTCATACCACTTACATGTTTCATCCACTCTTTTAAAGTAGTTTTAATTATGAAATCAAAATATAATTATTATTTTATAAAAAATATAATACTGACAGAGAGACTTCACAAACAATTTTAATAAAATTTGAAAGTTTATTTTTAACACACTTTTATTTTTTATAGCTCGAACATAAAGTTTTTAAATCATAGGCCAAATTAATTAAGTTATTTTTAACTGAAAAATAAATAACTGGAATACATACCTATGTGTATGAAAATATTAAATAAATATATCAAATAAGAACATTTTATTTTGATTGTTTAAATATTCTGATTCTGACTTTCGATGTGATATAAAGATGTTTAAAAAAATAGCATCACTTGGACACATGAGTGTGCGTACTTAGTTATTCATTTTCAAACTCACGTTTATAAATAGTGATTTTGTTAAAATAGGATTAAATAGAGCGTAAACTATGAACTGCATGTATTACATGATATTAAACATTCACGTGACACTATAAACTCATACTCGTATTTCAATAACGTCGTTCTATGACAAAACCATAAACTCCTGTGTGTGCGCGTGGTGCACAATATAAATAAAATGATTTCATTTCGCTGCGTCGAGGGTTTCCGTAAGAAACATTGCCTCAAGAAAACTATTTTCCAACGGCTGGAAATGTTTCCTAGGTTTTAAGCGGCTTCTACAGCGCTACAGCCAGGCTAGCAGTTTGTATTCGTTCCGCCTGTCTTTTGCTCTTGTAATGTTTTTACTTATTGCGAATTCTGTTTTCTAGGAAGTAAATATCATTTCATTTCTATCTATAAATAAAGTAACACACAATCCCTTGTTTACTTTGCCGTCGTGCACATTCAGCGTATTCACACAAACACACAATTTTTATTGACACACATAAATCATGCTTACCACATATTTATCTAGTATTAACCTACCAAGCAAGCAGAAGCGGCTAAGAAGCGTCAGTTCGCCGTCAGATCTCCGGATAAGTACGACAGAGAGAAATGGACCGGCCCCGGGCGGGACGGCGATAAATAAGGAAAAAACGGACACACAGATAGCCCAGTATGTCACGCGGATTACGCCGCCGGCCCGTATTTGAATAAGAATTGCCAATAAGGAGAGGAGGGGACGCTTAAACTGCGCTCCTAAAGTGTCCTACTACCCTAGTATCGATCTGTATAAGCGTTGAGGTTTCCAGCAATGCTGGAAAGGAATCAAGTGGCGATTTGTTTATGACTCCGATGATGTTATGAGCAATGTTAGGGACGGATCGTCTAAAAGGGTAGTTGAAGATGAATTGTGTGTCTGAGGAAGAATGAATAGCAATTTTTCTTTGCTCGTCATTGTTGTGGGTAAAGGTTGTGGTTGCTATTCTATTCCAAGATTAAGAAACACTGTAGCAATTGTACCTCTTAACAATTTTACTTTCCCGTTAATTTTCATAAGGAAACTACTGAAGTTAAGAAAAAAAAATATGACAAAAAACAATTAATATAAAAGGGGCCTATAAATTATGCGGGATCTCTTTTTACGGTAGCGCCATCAGCGTAGGCGAAATTTAAAATAGCACGTTACCTCAAAAAATCTAAAGTTACTTTTACTTTGAAGAGTATTTCATCAAACCGAGTTACAATTATGGCTTTATTTCAAGAAATTTATGACAAGGAAGTTCAAATTAGTTAAAAATCTCAGAGGAAATTTTTACACAATAGAATTTTCCTTGGCTTCAGAATGGCGCTCGGAGGCTTCTCCATTACCGAGATAATTTCATTAATGCTCTTTAAAAAAATCTCCGAGTTTGTTGTTTAAATAATTACCGGGTCAGATGTCGAATCTTAATTTGCTTTCGTCTCGATCCGAGAAAACATGTCACAAATAATTAAACGTCCTGGTACTGGGAGAGCAGATGGATGAGAATCCCGTCAAAAACATTTTGCAGTGTAGAATAATGAACAAATCAGGGTGTGGGGGCAGGGCGCAGCTGGTCTTTTGAAATATGAGCTGTGTTTATAAATAAAAGCGGTCGGTAATAGCCGGCCGTTTTTCTTCATTTCGTTTGATGGTGGAATGGCGTCAGGTGGCGCCCTGGTGCACGGGGGATCTGCCCCAGGGCGCCAATTTGTGAATTCGTAACATTCTTCGGCCGGACGGTACCAGGAGTGCATATTGTTATGAGATAAATCGTATTCTTTGTTTCGCTGTCTGTTTGCGCACAGACAGCAATTTATTTTGATTAAGTAAGAAATATTAGAAGGGCGCATTTTGCTTGTTTGAGTTTAAAGCGACAATGTCGATTTGGTATTATGGAATTTTGATTTTACAAGTACTCTTCTTCTTCTAGCTGATCTATGGAATTTTGAACCATTTTATTGAGTGCGTATCTACCTAGATACGAAAGTTTTTTTACATGTTAGCCTAAGGTCTTACGCCTATGTATAATTTGGGAGCAATACCTATATAGATTTCAGGATTTAGTTTACTCAAACTTGAACATTAACTATAGAATCCAATCCTGCATCAAAATCAAAAGGAAATTAGCTTCATTTAGTAATAAAGTATTCCAAAGCACATAAAAATACAGTGAGCCGTTTGAGAACTACAAACTCATTTTTGAGAAGTTTGTCGAAATGTTTGTCAAGTGCGTTCTGTTCCCACAGCTGGTCTTAAAGGCATATTTGAGTTCACAGAACTCGCTGAGGTTCGTCTCTAGAACTTCACTACAATAAAGATTGAAGGAATATACGGAACATACCTATACATAAAAATAAAACTGGATAACGTCGGAAAGATCTTGAGTATTCAGTGAATTGTTTTTATATGGGTTTCTTTTCATTTGCCTGAGGTAAAGTTTTGCTTATAATATTGGATTTTCCGAAGCAAAAATAATTTTCCAGGGCGCAAAACTCTTCAAACTCTTCGGAGTCCGACAACGCCATTTAGACAGATACCAGGTTATCATATGTGCTGAGGAGTTTCCCTCCGAGATTAAACATAATTCTCATCCAACAACGCAACAGCTTGTTGTAATAGTATTCAAGCCAAATAAAGAAAAGAGTCAAATTGCGCTCACACGTAATGCAAGCTTGCAGTCTAACAGGTAAATGAATTTAAATTATTTTGCGATAAATCCTTGGCAAGGCAATGTTAAGCAAGAAAGCTATACTTACTTTAGAATAATTATCAAAACAATAGGTGTAGATGAGACACAAGCTAAAGGCACAGGAATCGATATCCGATGCCTCCGATTACTTTTATATTTTTTCTACAACTCATGCCAATTATCAGAATAAACCCCGACTGTTTCAATAACACAAAGAGCAGCAAGAATAAATAAAAATGTGTAAATAACTGATGTGCAATATTACCATCCGCCATGCCTCCAATTACCATATCGCCATTTTTTAATTGGATGCAGATTTACACGCCGAAATAAATCCTACTCCACAAAAATACAGTTTCGGATTAATTCTGTAAATGATACTTCACTTATTGGTCAGTAATTTCTGTGAATTAATATTGTATTTACTTGTTGTGGCTTTTGTTTGGTTCGGGGTCATTATGCTGCTCGCCCACGACTTTTTGTAGGTCCGATAATCGTTCCAATAATCGTCACTAATTATAATCCTATAGAGTATAGTGTATTCTGACCGACTTTTTGTAGGCCGTGTGCGTTGCACTGTTGCTATCAGTGTGTTCTATTTTTCACCTACAAAACATCGTTCACCGATTGTCGGTCGTGGGCGGGCAGCGTTAGGGTTGAACTATATGTGGCCGTACCGTACCGAATCGCATTCTCTTAAGCTCATTGCAGACTTTAATATAATAGCGTATAGTTCATAGCACAATAATATCGCTCACCGTACATTTAGCACCAGTTTGTTATTAACAAAAAAAAAATTAGACCATGCCCACATTTTGTTATACTTTGTATTATTATAAATGTATGGCGAGTGATATTGTTATGCTATGACCTATACGCGATAACTATGCTATATTATAGCGTAATCTGAAATTCTTTTCTGTCACTTAGAACCGCCATTGACTAGAGAAGAGTAGAAGGGTAGAGCGAGAAAGAGAGCATGTTGTCGACCGCCTCGTCGCACACGGTCGCACGGCTGCTCCCTTTCATCCACGTGTATCTTAACCCTCTCAAAAAAAAAAATCTACAAAGACCATGAATATTGAAACACACGCCTTCCCATTGGCTGTGTCACTAACAAGACTTTGAAATGGGTTCGATCGTAATATGATTCCCGTAATCCCACAGGTAGAAATCGGAACAGTATAAACCTCTTCGATTTTATGCTATCCTTATTGACGGGCGCTCCTGGTCATTTTCAATAAGTCGAGTCACATAGTCCCCGGCGATGGGCGATTCTATTATAAATAACAATGTGAACGTACCGATCCTTTCCGTCCGGGGAAGCTGAAGAACACGTCCGGCCCGTTCCGGTGCGGCATCTGCCGGAGCACGTTCAGCAGCTTAGCAGAATGCCGGGGCTGCAACACACACACCGTATTGATTCACATACAATAGCTAAAAGAATGAACGGATAAAATATTATACCATTTGGCCATTCGCTACGTTATAAAACCTCAGAAAACGGTCCTTCTAAAGCATTTTACTAAACGTTTTACATGACCATTTCTTTTCTTAATAAGCCATTAAATTGTCGCTTATTACCAACGGAATGGCCTCGAATATAAGCCACATTTTCAAATTTCACAGATAACAAAGAAAATTCCCTTTCAACTGAAAAGTTTTAAAATACTACGACATAAACCCTCTCGATATTGGCAGTAATGGCGTCGATAACGGAAGCCTTGCCAACTCAGAAATAAAAAGGAGAAAAATTTATAAAGCTGCCAGACAGACTTTATCTCACAAAAAATATTTTAATCTTGCCTTGTTCGTTGCTAATGACCTGCTTTAACTAACTAAAACCTAAATGAGCTACTTAGGTAGAAATAGATTAAATGCGAGCTAAAAAGGACAAGCGATTCTCATTCAGTGGCAAACATAAACACGAAGTAACTGTGCCGCTTGTGCCGGCTAATTACCGTTTCACCGCACTGCCTGGAAAACGATGCAAATTTCAAAAGCATTGGCGGTGCGCCTAATTGCACGTTTGGTCGTAGCCTTCTCCATTTGTCCGCGTTCTTCTCGTATCCCTCTAGTTTATGTTGCCCTGGTCGAATTAGACGGTTTTTGCGGGGGCGGTGGCCAGGAATTTGCGTCAGGAACGCTTTCAGTTCAGAGTGGAACTTTGTAATGACATTTTTAAATGTCAACAGAGATAGGAATGTTGTGTAAAGCAATACATTGTATGTTCCGAATAAAAGTTCAAAGCAGTGAATATATATATGAGTTGAGGCTCACCCCTTTTACATACCAATATAGCTAGTTGAACACACTTCTCAAAGCGGCTATTCATGAAAGCTATTACTAAAACTTCCTTATTTATTTCGAGTACAAAGTAACTTGTAACCTAGAAGTAAGTTTGAGAAGCAATAAAACCGTTGTTTCTCTCTCTGTCGGTGTTGAGGAAAGCGGTTGTCTCGAGTAGTTGCTCAAGCGTGGCCGCTCGGAGTCCCGAGCACACTTGAGCCCAAGATGGCCGGAAACTATCACTTAAATCGTAGGCGGCTTCTTTTCTTTGAAACGAATATAAAGTTACACACTGTTTGTGTCCGGAAATCTTGCTGTGTGTGAATAGGAACATCCGTAGATGTAGTTTTAATGCCTTGATCGCCAGAAACAAGCGATTTTGTTCAAGTGCGATGTAATTTTATTTGAATGTTACTTTGACTCATTGAGTTTGATTAAGTTCTTGCTCCTAAACTACACGATAAAGGCCTCTTGAATCATCTAATCAAGGTACAAACTAAACTATAATCAATTAAGTAGGCTTTGCTCACCCATTTCCCGTTGACTGCTTTCATGGCGCTGAATAGCTGTTTGAGCTCTTTGACTGTGACGCTATAGCTGGCCAGGACTCCCAGCATCTCGATGAGCAGATCTGCAACAAAGGACAAAACGTACAATGTACATATGTACCAGGAATTTATAAGTTTAATGCAACATTCACAACCGGCTCGGGCCAATGAAAAGGTTCACGGATGCGAAAGGGATTTGCTAATACGTACAAATGCTGTGCTAGTTCATAACTCTCATGCTACCCTAGTAGGGGAATATCTCGTTTTACTTAGTATGCGTATCTATGTGTGGGCCAAATACGCATACTCAGTAGTCTGGGATAGAATACATTGTATTTTTTTTCGTTTTTAAAGTGATTAAATTATAATCAGATGAACTATAAGAGCAATACATTATGAACTATAAAAACAGATAAAAACTAAATTCCAAAGTAAATGAAGAGGCAATTGATTTCGCCTATCTTTGCCAGTAACAAATAGACCAATAGTTTTAGTATTAAAATGTTCGATAGTTAAAACATGGAACCGTGCCACGATAGCCTGCACTGCCAATCATGATGGCCTAGTTGAGTTCTTTTTTTTTTTAATAATTTGACTATCGACAAACAAGATAACTGTAGCAAGTGACAGAACCAAACTCACGAAATCAGTCCGTTGCTTAATTATTGTATTATATTATACCAAGCCTATATTGTCCCACTGCTGGGCAAAGGCTTCCCTACGTAGCTTTAGGAAATAGTTAAAGTATCATCATTATGTATTTAGTGGCGAGCATTTAATTACGCTGTCATACGCAGCACTCGACCCATTGTAAAACATACAGGCAAATTGAAATGTTCTAGTAATTAATTCAAATTCACATTATATATTCAAACGAGAGCGATGAGCGAAACAATGCGATACATGTGAATAGCGAGGGACACTCATCAATGTGAATAATGAATCACTAATTAAGATTAGCTCTGCAATGGACCCGAACTCCGCACTAGTTCGATTATAAATGGCTCGTGAATACATAATTCGGTTTCTAACTTACTAATGTCAGCTAATATTATCAGTGGAGACCGATCGAAGATTCGGTTTCGACCAAAACGTGGCCGAATATTTGGCTCTGTCTAAACTAGTGTTTTGAAGCTGACGATTGTGATAGAAGCCTAAAAATTATATCTGTCACAAACAATACGCCTATATGTGTTTGAAATATTTGTGTAATCGTCATTTTATTCATTTAAGTATTTAGTATTTGTACGAGCAAACCCGTACATTTTTGTTGTACGAGTACCCGTACAATTTTATGCTGACATCGAATGAATAAAAGCAACATATTCAAATAAACGCTTTAGTAGTTGCATAGCATCGATTATTCGCCGCGGGTCGATCATATACTTTATCGGGCAATACACAATTATCACTTAAATCAGGTTTTATCATTTAACCTATCAATACCCGCGAAACGAGACACAATAGTAAGACAATAGCAGCGCGGTCCTATGAGACCGGTCGGGGATTCATGAATTAAATGTACTTTTACCCCGTACAGTATTTGATGCACGTTTTAAATATAAAATTAAGCATTCCTACATCAAAACATAATTAAAATTAACAATATCGAAACATTAATTCAAGTTGCTGTCAGTTTTTCTGATACCGCATGTAACAGGAGTCGAACATTCGGTTACGGTTTCAGTTTCGGCTGCAAATTATGTTTCGGTTGTTCATTATCAGTAATATATCTGTATTATTGTTATTGCCGTAATGTCGAGACATATTATCTTTGATAGATTACTTATATTACACAATTTAATGAAATAATATCTGTTAGAATTGTTTACCAGATACATACCTACTCGGTGCAGACTTGTACGCATTAGGTTTCTAATATTAATTAATGGTTAAGATATTATCTAAGAGCAAAACTGTTTTAATAAATACCTACGCATGTTTATTAATTAATTTACAAAAACTTTATTCACTAGCAAGAAACTCTGTACAAAGGCGAACTTAATGCCTTAAGCATGTTCTACCAGTCGACCTTCTAAGGTGGTGCAGAAACTTAATAGGTATGGTAGGTGTAACTTAATGACAAACAAATGGAAAAGAAATAAAATATTAAATATATATATATTTAGATACATACTTAAATATGTTTATTTGAATTAAGTATCTAAGCATATATTTAATGTTGTATTTTTTTATTGTTTTACTATGAGAAACGAATCATCATCAACGCACCAGGATAACATAGATTTAGTGAGAGTGAAAAAGAAAGAGAGAATATTTCTGTTTTATAATGTTTTGAGCTGTCAACGAACAATAAAATACAGCACGGCTTAGTACTAGTTCATGTTTCAGTGATCAACGCTCGTTCATAGAAAATAAATCAACGGCCGCAGCTTACGTTCATGGAAAATAAAATTTCATTGAAATTTCCCTTCCCATACTGTGTATATTTAACGTGAATATGGTTTAAAAGCTTGTTACTACATCGCAATATTTGATAAAGAGACCACGCGAAAAAGAAAGATAAAATCACTTGTTGGTATACAGTAACTCTGTCAGTTATTCGAATATTTCATAAACTTGTTCCAGGAAATACGTGTGTTTATTTTTTTTTAAAAACCTTAAAAGTTATTGGAAAAAAATCTCGTCATTCAGAATCTCGATTAAAGGTTTTTTCAAAGGTGGATTACCTTTGGTGGACAACTCTTTAATATGGAATCCAATTCTTTGAAAAAATATGGTTTATTTGCTACATATTTAAATTCGCTACCTTTTTACTGTGGTGGGAAATCATCAAATGACTTTTCCCGGTATAGGGTGGAGAGAGGTGTGTCAGAATTTTACTGACTAAAAACTACCAGTGTCCTTCGGTTGCTCTTTAAATTCCAGGGCTAAAATACCTCTTTTTAGCCATTCGATACCACTTAATATAATATTGCGTTGTAAACAATACTCCTTACAACCGTACAAAAGATTTGTTTGCAATAAAATATAAATTGCAAGTTTTCAGCTCAATTTATTGCCTATTAGGGAACGCTCCATTAACTTAATAAAATAATACCAACTCTACTGTATCTAATTGGCCTCAATAACATTACTGTTGTTCTTTTATAGTCAATATTATTTTTATTTTGTTATAAGCAATTCAGGAACTGGAGGAAAATGAAAATAAAACTTCACATAATGATAGTCAGCATCAACAACACATTTCATGCAGTTAAAACCTCCGCACACCTCATGAGAACCTGGTAATCAGATTGCGAAATCCTCTTACAACGCCCAGGGGAGACGAAGGGGGATGGTCCTATCTATGGGACCACACGGCGAAGTATTGAATATTAATTTGCAGGAAATTGGCGAAACCACAGCCCCTCGAGCGCACACTTAAGTTTCAATCGCTCGTCTGTTTCATAAATAAATAGCTCACCACTAAATATCTGCGTAGTTACGCCATTGCGAGACTGTTCGAATCAATATTTGATCAGGCATTTCAATTATTTGGATTACTTTGTGAAACAAGTCTAACTCTAAAAGCGAAGTCTAAAAACATTTCAAGTTGAACTGGTACACTTTGATGTCAGTTATTCGGGTCTGAAAGATTGCAGCGCAATCATTTGAAAGCATCCCCCTTTAGCAAGTCAAAATCTTGCTCATAAAAAAAAAAGATGTTTATTCATTAGGTCCCTTGACATATTCTACCAGAGCACCATAAGCTGTAGGAGCCTGACATTTATATAAAATCATTTAGGAGCATCTCATCTGTGCGGCTGCGGAGGTGGTAATCAGGCAAATTATTCCGCTTGAAAATGCTGTGCGAGCGACGCACGCATTTACTGCGTCATGTTTTAGTTACCTGCACTCGTGTAATTGCTGTAATTTCAGTGAGGATTTTATTTATTTAGAAGGGACCGTTTTTTACCGTTACTGTAATCTTTTTAAACCATTTTTAACTGGGAATCAATAATAAATCAGACACATTTTCATTATTTTCCATAACATAGTTGATCCAAAAAAAATAACTAGGGCATGGATAAAGCCTGTTACTTTCTAGAAATTTTATCAGTCTTAGTTACGTTCTGAGAACCCAAATATAACAGATATATTTATAAAACAACTTCAGCAACATTGAGCGTCGTCGTCAATCTGTCTGTAAGCGCGTCCCCCCGGCCCGTATCAATCAGGCTCCCTTTGAATTCCGCTTTCATCATTCAGGTAAGTCACATGAGCTTTTTAAAAAATCACCTAACAAAACAACAATGCGGAAAGTCCATCTGTCACGTAATGGCCGCGCATTGTTCTCGGGTTAATCCCGGTGGCTAATCCCGGCGTAATTCCGGCACAGTCCGGGATTCGCGCTTCCCGGAGTCCCGGTCCCGGCGCTCGCTACGGCTCTGCCTCGGTTAATGCCATCCTCGGGATATTAAAATGCTTCTCGCGATTATGCTTTCGAAATATTAATGGAGATTTTTCGCACCAGTTCTCGGTGGAGTCATGTTTATGTTACTTTTATGACCACAGTTTAGTTTATTGCTAAAGAGGGCTTGGCTTGGGTCGTGCTGTTTATGACATGTCTTGTAAATAAAATATTATAAAATAAACGTTGAATATTTCTAGTGTTTTAATAAAAATATGTCACGTTGCACCCACCCAATTAGCTTGTACTAAATGGAAGAGGTGGAATTTACATAATATGTAATTGCAGAATGCAATATGGATTTAAAACAATAAGAAGGGGACTACCCCTCTCATTTAGACAACCCAAATATTGCATTTTATCGTTTCAATACCTATTCAGAATTGGCCATACAACATGCAACCATGTTCAATAAACAAACAAACAAATAAAAACAAAACACACGATAGAAGCAAAGCTTCGATTTGCACCAGGCAAGCATAATAGTGCAGGAGCTCTAGTGGCACTCCCTGGATCTAGTGGCTGAAATACAAACCGTACGATGGCTCTCGAACGCACGCTTGGGCCCACTGGCTTTACAATCAACGTCAAAATGCGCCTATTAATTTGTTGACCGGACTCGCAACGCAAATACTGCTTACATAATGGAGCCTTTGTACTTAATTAAATATTTCCTTTCGACCAATTAAATTCGGATATTTTATGATATTAAATCTGAAACCGTATCAGGTAGAATTGGTGTATAATTTTACAGAGTGCTCTACGGAAAATATGTAACATGGTAATTAAAAAGGTTTAATATTTTGATATCAAAAAGTGTATCGCAGCACTTGAATGATGAAAATAATGTTGGTTTCAATAACGTAACGAAATACAAACCTTAACTTTATTTTCGATATTCGCTTCTTCATAATTAATTAATATAATATCCATCACAATTAAGTCACATAAGTGGCGTGAAAAGAAATGATTGCAGACTTTTATCTTTGTTTTAAGTTGGTATATCATCAAAATGACTCATCCCGGCACTCCGGAGGGAGTGTCAGACTTCTACAGACTAAGGGACTACGCACACTTATTCAGTTCTATTCGCGTTTCACTGAACGATTTTGGTCACACTTATACAGCTCTACTTCTATCAGCCGCGTACAGCGGCGTAAGAGTGTTATCTCCGCTAAAATGCTTCTATTTACTACGTACGGTGCTGAATGTGCTGCGAAGACAGTCAGCTACTCAATTAGTATTATTGTGCCCTCAATATGGACAGTTCTATGTGCGATATTTTTGTCGTTTTGCTACTTGCAGAAGAAATAGAAAAAAATAACCGTATAAAATTACAACGCGAACGACAGTGGGGCGACCCACTTTGGGTAAAGAGATATTTGGTGGGAGAAAACGCGACATTGAAACAAAATAATATTAAAAAAGAGCATTTTCGGATAAATCTAATCTATCCAGGAACTATGCAGGTTGTAACTTGTCGACAAGGAGTCGAGAACCATACCTGTGCAACGCTGTTCCGCCGCATTCAGCGTCGAACGCGGCGGAACAGCGCTTACCGCGGCAGAACAGCGCTGAACTCTATCTAAAGCACTCGCATGATAAAAACACATTTGTTCTCATTTTATACTTGTTTGCCGCGAAAGCTGAATAAACGCGGAAAGCTGAATGGATGCGTACGCGTCTCCATACAAAATCGTTGTTTTCTATGGACATAAGCTAAATAGAGCTGAATAAGTGTGCGTAGTCCCTAAATCCCACTCCTGATTCTTCTTTGCCCTTATTCCAGGGTTTTACAAACTTTTAACAACAGTTTGTTTTCTTCATCGACATCGTTTATTGTAAAAACGTTGAGAAACACTACAATTTGTTACGTCCGGGGCTGGCTGGCTGACAGCACTATTATAGCCCGTCCAGTACACCTCTCCTTAACTACTCTGTCCGGAAAGTAAGCTATTACTGAGTTCCTACGATACAAACAAACGCAGCTATTAAGCTGCCTATGTTTTAGAACATTTTTCAGTGTCCGGAAAATACCTTAACCGATTTAGAGGCATAATATAGGTGTTTACGATACATTCTTACCGAAATTTATTTATTATTTATTTAAGGTTCATGTACAGTGGTGCTACATAGGTGGTTTCTTCTTCCTGCCCTTATCCCATATTATTTGGGGTCGGCGCAACATTTATTTGTACCTACATACTTAAATGATTGGCTAATAACGTAACACAGGGCGAATTGGTTAGGTATCAGAACATCATTTAACGAGTATAACTTTAGTCTTGGCTCAAAGCCGGGAACGATGGAAGGAATGGAGGGAGGCCTTTGCCCAGCAGTGGGACAATATAGGCTAGGTATAATAATATAAGAAGAACTTTAGAGTTAAGGCTGTGATAGATTTAATGTTTCCTACAACGGGATACGACATAGAATGATTCGTACATTTGGAGGGATAAAAGCATGCTTGACGCTACATACGAGTAAGTGTCTTGGAGCAACAGTGTAGAGAAATGGGTAAGATACAAGATTTTATATACATATAGAAAGTAAAAGTTCACAATTGAAACCCTGACATAAATCCGTAATATCATAAAAAATATTCCTGGAGGCGCCGGGTATCGATCCCGGTACCTCTCGCATGCTAAGCGAGCGCTCTACCATCTGAGCTACGCCCCCTGTTGGTTTTAACACCGAATCATACATTCTGTTAATTACAACCTTGCTAGTTGTTCAAGGCAAGAGTGACATAAGAAAGTCACGTATAATTGTATAAAAAAAAAACCAAAAAGATTCTTATTGGAGGCGCCGGGTATCGATCCCGGTACCTCTCGCATGCTAAGCGAGCGCTCTACCATCTGAGCTACGCCCCCTGTTGACTGTTACCACCAATTTCGCGTCTTGTACTGTCCAGTAGACAGTACGTAATGCCCAAGGCGATATAAACCAGACAACGACGTGACATTTCGTCATACGCGTTCTTAATCAGCGCACGCGCACGGCGCACGTGCCTTTCACTTAGCGAGTTGTACCAGGCTATCATAAAACAATGAAGTAATCTAGAGCTCGATTAGTTTGGTCTAGATAATGGAGCGATTACTGACCGAAAAATGGGGTGAATATACTTTATCTGGATCCAATGTAAGAATATCATGCATTTATACCTACATACATACTAAATGTAAACTAAGGTGCTAAATGCACCTTATAAATTACCTCCCACCTTATTATTAAAGTTCGTTCTAAAACGCTGATGTCACTGTATACTTATAAACTTTTTGTATGGGATAGCAAGGTTCATGATGAATAGTATAGGCTATAACATCTCGCTATAGCCCACGGAAGCGGAGCAGTACCCAAAGACGCGGGTAAAACTGTACGGCACAAGCACATACATACTCGTAAGTACATAAAGAAGTTTAAAATAAACTTTCTAAACAACACTGCATCACTGCTTACCATCAGGCGGGATTGCAGTCAAGCATTAGCTTACGTTAATAAAAAAAAAAACAACTTTAATTCCCATTATTGTCTTTTCGACCGCCCTCTTAGAAATCATGGACCCCTGGTGACGACTCATCATTTAATTGCTCTTAAAACTCAAGAGCTATACGAGCGTTAAAAAAAATCTAATCAGGGTTGATGTTCCTTCATTGTCTGCCCAAGTTTAGGTTATTTACGGCCGGAGTAAGTGATTGCAAACGCCACCCTTATGGATGAATAGGTCCTTAGGGTAACCTCCTGCCCAAAAGGTCTCGGAGCAAATTGTACAGCGGTGTAAATTATGAGGAAAGCTTGTCTAAAACTAATACACACTTGTTGCTATTTTGATTTTTAGCGATACTATGTTTGATATTTTAATTTACGAGTTTAAAATGTAACACTAAATCTATCTACATAATCTATTATCTAATCTAATAATATATATTTACTTTACCTAGACAGGATACATTTAAGTAAATATATCAAAATTTTGCTCCTCATCTTTTTTGGAAGCACCCCTTCTTATTAAAAATGCATAAACAAAAGCTTGCCTAAATAGATACCGCGGCGCCAACCGCCTTCACATCGCGAGGGTTACGTCCGTCAGCTGTCATGTTAAGACCGATATAGCTCCATGGTGTTATGATAGCCTGGTATACCTGAGAATCTTATCCAACCCTTTTTGATTTTTAAAGAAAGTAGATAAAAAGAAAGATACATTTTGTGATTTTGTGATGTATGTCGGTGGTTACATACGATCACTTTATTCTGACAGGCCCATTTTCTAAAAAAAAACTGTGTGTGTAATACCAGATATGAATTCGAGGGTTACATCCGTCAGCTGTCATGTTAAGACCAATATAGCATACAGCCCCATGGTGTTATGATACCCTGGTATACCTGAGAAACTTATCCAACCCTTTTTGATTTTTAGAGAAATTAAAAAAAAAGCATGGTACATTTTGTTATGTCGGTGGTTACGTAGAATCACTATATTTTGACAGCCCCATTTTCTAAAAAAAAAACAATGTACTTACTATAAGTATATTAAGTATAAATTACCACTTTTCAAGATAACTGCTGAAAATATTCGTATTCCATTAAAATTACATACCTAATATTAAACAAGCTAAAATATTCAGTGTAAAGTAGCCGCAATTATTTTGTTTACAAACCATTAAAGACACGTTGCACTGTACCGCCTAGTACCTGCCAGCATGACCATAAAAAATAAACCTCATTAGTTGCACCGTTTTTTGTGCAGGGGTTGGGCTACGTAAACCACCCCCACTTCCTGTGGGTGTAGTAAAAATCAATCAACGCTCACCATTAAACCTCTACGGGGGTTGAGGAGCCCTGGTATCTATGAGAAACTATTGCAACCCTTTTACCCCATGGATATATCGTCTCCCTAAATTAAATCCGAAGGAATGCCAACAGACATCCTGATTTCTTCTGGTATCCCAATAGCGGTGGGAATGGTAAGATTGATAGTATTTCTTAAGATGGAAGGAAAGCATTCTTTATTCCTTTGCGTAAATTATTATTCCGAAGAATTTAACCGTTAACGACAAAGCTGAGGAATTTTAGGTCTTCGTAGAACTTCAATAGGGTTATGTTCTCCTGGTACGCGTGAGAAATTAAGAAGCTCCCTGAGATTTAATATTAATAGGGGTGCGCGCACCGAAAACACGCACGAGCGAAGCTTTTTTTTAGTCTGTTCGTAATTATTATGTTAGATACGACGTTAAAATATGTTAACATATAGCTACAAGAATTCAAGATATTAAATACACACACACACGTTAAAACACATACACACATTTTAATTATAATCCACATCGTCACGGACTAGCCTAGACTATTGCCGAGTGGGCTAGATCTAGATGCCCACTGAGACTCTTCCTAAACTTTCTAACATATGAGGCGTGAATTACGTGTCATCTTACGTGTCAGCCCGACATTGCACCTGCAGCGATGTACGGCGCATTTCATTTAAAGTTTTCCACTTAAATTTTCCGGCAACAAGTCAGCTAACTTTCCTTATTTAATGCGAAGGCAAATACCTCTTTATTTTTTTATAAAAACTTCTGAAGTATTAAGGAATCTGTTTAATTTAGCGATATCTTTGGGCTATCCTTATTTTTAAAAGGAAGCACAGTTCGGGTAAGTTGATTTATTTATCTTTGAACATTTTTTTATGACATTCCTGTTATTGTTAGGCTTCCGTTACCATGATTTCCTTTAAAAATAACCCTTATAAACTCATGGTGCCTTGGTACCTGTGAGAAACTATTTTCATAAACAGCGGACTGCATACTATCCACCCTAGCAGCGTTTTCATTTAGCGCCAAAATAAATTCCGGGCGACTACTTGTTCTCTTATGAGGCCCTAGTTTTCTTGGGAATTACAAGATTGAGTACTTTTATAACAGACCACACCTGCTTTTCTCAAGGAATTTCTCTAAAAAGAAAGATTATAATAACATCTTGTTTTTGTTAAACGATTAATCTTACTGGCCTTTTTTCATATTCGCAAAGCGTTCTCAAGAATCCCTCCGGTTCTTACAAACATTTTTAAACGTCTGAGGGGTTATGGCCTCCTGGTACGCGTGAGAAATAAACACACCCCGTGCGATTTAACATTGAGCGAGAGACAGCTCCCTCTTTTCATTTCAAAATATGAATGAATGCATGCGAAAACCAAGTAAAAGGCGAGTTTTTTTTTTCGCATAAAATAAATACAATGCAATTCGTCAGCTACGACTAAAATAAAGATACTTAGTTTTAAAAAAGCGTTTTAAAATAAGCATACTTATATAGGTTTGTAGGTCATCTGAAAATTGATTATGTTCGCGTGGCAAAATTGGCCAGAGATCACGCTAGACGGAGGTTTGGAAGGAGAATGGTGAGGATTTTATAGTGGGCCACAAAATTGACTATTAAAAAAAAACAGTTGGAGGCGCCGGGTATTGATCCCGGTACCTCTCGCATGCTAAGCGAGCGCTCTACCATCTGAGCTACGCCCCCCGATATTTATACCACTGAAAGTTGCACTCTGTTGATAGCAGTCTTGCTAGTTAATCAAGGCAACAAAGTGACGTAAAAAAGTCACGTATAATTTTATAGCAAAATAATATCAAAAAGATTCTCATTGGAGGCGCCGGGTATCGATCCCGGTACCTCTCGCATGCTAAGCGAGCGCTCTACCATCTGAGCTACGCCCCCTGTTATCATTACTGGTGAATATCACGTTCTTATACGCCACTACTGCGGCAAGTATGGCCTCAAGCTGTTAAAACTAGATCAAGACCACATTGAGTAATACTTTCACGCACACTTCAAAGACGCGTAACGCATAATGTTCTTTATTAAAAGTAGACCAACTTGGAATAATTAAATCGGTCTAATTACGAATCTAATTTTCTCTTCAACTCGATTTTCCAGTATCTAGGAGTTTATGGCATTTATCGTGTCTAGGCCACATTAGTAGCAAACAAAATTTGTTGGATCAAGTTAAAGGCATTCGCGTAACAATGAGTGATGGCGAAAAGTTTTATTCGATTGTCTGAACATCTCGATGCTTCTCGATTGTTTCGATTTGGACTCGAATTCGGTCTGGACTGTGACTAGCGCATGGCGCGTTTATTCATGAGTTTTTCCACGATGGTTTAGAATTTCGAGTGAGAGTGACTGATTCGTACAATCAAAAACTAGCGGTCGATTCTGTTGAGTCGGAACAATCGAAAGACATCTCGATAGTTTTGTAGAATGGCAATTCGATGGTTGAATCGATGGTTTATTTTAAGGACTCCTTCGAAGAGAACCAATATTACCGACGTAGCTCGAAGAATCGCCAAAATTAAGTGGTAGTGGGCAGGCACATTGCTCGTAAAACAAATGGTCGATTTGACGGAAAGTTTTGCAGTGGCGGCCACGTACCGGAAGACACAGCGTTGGAAGGCCTCCCACAAGATGAACCGACGACCTAGCGAGGGTCGCAAGAATCCGATGGATGCGAAAGGCACAATACCAATCGTTGTGGCGACGCTTGGGGGAGGCCTATGTCCAGTAGTGGAAGTCTTTCCGCTGAGATGATGATTACGTTGTTTCTTTCGATTGCTAAAACATCTCAGAAATTCGGAATCGCTACATTCGCGACCCCGTACGAAAACTGTACCCATCTGTCTTCTAGCTCTTATTACCACTATCAATTAGGAAAATTAAAAGCCCTGTGTGTGAGGAAATGAACAGAAATAAGAGCTCTTGAGAGAAGTTCCTGCACGACCCACAAGCAAGCCAGGGCACCTGCAGCGAACAGGTCTGTACGCTAGTTTGATAGTTGCGTTTAATTAAAACTTTATACACTTACCATTTCTGACTACAACTCCTTACAGGGAGAAGAAATTAATATTTAGAGTAAATATTAATTTAAACTTAGATTTTCTTAGTAAATGTATCTAAATCTAAAATTTTCCAATTTGCCTGCTGTGGTCTTCCCGTCCGATTATAATTTAGGTGTCTTTAAGGTTAGAGTGAATAGGCTCTTAATAAACTATTGCACCTCACCATCAACGATTGCACCACTACTTAACATCAGGCGGGATTGCTGTCAAGCACTAGTTATTTTATTTTTAAATTGAGACCCATACATTTAAGTTATTGTATATATACAACCGTTACTTTTTGGTGTAAAATAAAGTTTATTATATATAATAAATAAACTTATATAATAAACTTTATTTTACACCAAATAATAGTTATTGTATTCTATTGAAAGTTTAATGAAATTGATGGTCCCTGACTAAATTATTAAGTACCATTGGCAGTTTCTATTTAATATGAATTGAATAATTTCATAAAACTAATAGAACTTAGTTTTACGAAATTCAATTCAATTCAAATTACGTAGCCCAACTCGATGATACCTATTCTACTATGAAATTAATTGTTTTCAATAAGCTATCTATCTACAGTTGCAGCTACAATAGATAAAAAAATCTATCCTTTTGCACTTACTTGCTTTTCTATAACCTACCGACGGTTAGCATTTCCTACCAAAAGTTGTGGATGGATAGACAGAATCTTACTGTTTATCGGGAATAGCTATCTATCTATGAACTGCGGTTATTGAAAACGGGCGTTAGTAGATCGTAAATTCAATGTGTTTTTTTTATGACGAACTTTTATACAGTGTATTTTATTTATACCTAATCCAATGGTACTAATTAATGTTATTCCTAATCTATAGACTCTTAAAAGGTCAAATAATCTAGGTACTCGCAAATGCTGCAACGACAAAGTTTTTTTTTCCTTTTTTGTTGTTGTTTCTATTACTTATGGTGTGCAATAACGTTGATTCTATTCTATTTTGTTCTTTTTATCATAAACTAAGTACACAAATGAGATAGAGGACATTATAGTGGCAAAAATTCTCATTGGAGGCGCCGGGTATCGATCCCGGTACCTCTCGCATGCTAAGCGAGCGCTCTACCATCTGAGCTACGCCCCCTGATAGCAACGTTATCAAACTACACGTTCAGACTATCTAGTAAAACGACACGTGTTGCTCAAGTTAGTTTAATTGCATAATTTATCATCCGTATGACCAGTTTTTTTAGCCAAAGCCGGATTGGCTAGCTCTGTGATCAAGAAGGCTTTATCTTCCAATTACGAGAGTATGTTGTTTCTGACCATTGGACAGCGCGTTGGGCTAACATTAGAAGACCTTAATTCATTTCTGAACTCCTGGTGACTAATGGAAGAGTTTCTTAAAGAATGGTAAGTATTTTTAAGAAAGTCATCATTTTAAGGATAAGAATATCTACCATTTATTGGTTTACCATGTTTTGTGTGCAAATATTGTCGATCTTCCTTCCGGACAAACACAATTGGCTGACTAAAATCTATATCGTTTAAGGTTCAATGGTCAAACCCCACACAAAAAAAGATTTAAAGAAATAAATAATTATTGGCATTATTGTCTGCCTACTACTATTTTAACCTACAAAAACTATATAAAATTCAGACCCTACTAAACATTTTAAATTCCAATTTCTTGGCAACAAATCTTCAATTCAAAATCTACAAACTTCCTAAGGTTTTTTCTAGACAAACTTGTAGGAAGAACTATGTTCAAGTTGGTTAAATTAAACTCCGGTCGGATGACTTCAAATGTAATGCAAAGATGAACAGCTCCCAAGAGTCTGTGGACTGAGTTAATATGTGGTGTGAATGTTTACCTTGGAACTTCACACTTAACTAATTGGCATATTAAGATGTTGCATTATATGCTGCCCTGGTAGGAAATAAACGATTCCACGCCTGGTATGGACAAATACAGCTTTTTTCTAGATGGGAATATCATTAGAATTGTTCCTCCCGTTCTTGGGCACAGCAGGAGAACGTTTCAGACTTTTACTGACTAAAACCCACTCCTTTACTCCTTCTTTGGCTTTGTTCCAGGGTGGTTTTCCTTTCAGATACCAGCCCATAGCCCCAGAGGCTTCGGACCCTGCTGGGCCCCTACCGTTTGCTGACATCTCTTTGAGGTGCGCTAATATTAAGATCTTACATGAAATGCTGCCCTGGTGGAAAATAAACGATTCTACGCCTGGTATGTAGGTACAAATACATCTGCAGTTAGCTATGTACAAATACATCTGCAGTGAGTTATTTAGCCCTGGTAACGATCTGAACTGTTGAATGATCATCTTGTAACTTTTTCAAGGTTGTATCCCTAGTTAAACCCTCGATTAATCTTCTCTGTTATAACTATTTTCTTTCGCTTTCACAGCTGCTCAATATCCAAGAAAACAAAGAAAACTAAACTATTCGAATTAATCGAAAAGCTCCAACCTTCGAAACAAAACTACTAACTACTTTTAAAGTAAATAATAAGTTTTACTACTAGAAAAACTAAACTCGAGGAGCTCGTGGCTAAAAAATAAGAGCCACACAGGTCGATCTTCAAGGTTAAGCCACGCTTGCCTAGGTTGGTCTGTGGATGGGTGACCATCTTAACGTAACGAGTTTCCTCCGTGCCTCGGAAAGCACGTTAAGCCGTTGGTCCCGGCTGTCATTTGGAGATCTTAGGCAGTCGTTACGGATAGTCAGAAGCCAGTAAATCTGACTCCAGTCTTGCCATGAAGTACCGTGTTACCCCAGTTAATGGGTTGTGGAGGTCTGGTAGGCAGCCGCTCCTCGTAAAATTCTGGTATTCAGCTAAATCCGGCTTGACTGGAAGCCGACCCCAATATAGTTGGGAAAAGGCTAGGCAGATGATGATGACTAGAAAAACTAAACTGAAAATCAGTATCTCCTATCTATCGTCTGTTTTTTATACCCTGAGATTAAATTGTCACAAGTAATGTCAAACTTTCTATAGGAATGATGCATTATTTTGTGTTGTAATGTCATTTTAGTCTCAGGGTATAAAAAACAGACAGATTTTTTTTTTTACAAATAATAAATATATAGCATAAAATAGCTTTACCAAAAAGATTCCAGTTGGAGGCGCCGGGTATCGATCCCGGTACTTCTCGCATGCTAAGCGAGCGCTCTACCATCTGAGCTACGCCCCCTGTTACTCAAGACAGCTTAACAGTCGACAATATTCCAATCAAGTCACCTTGTTAAAAGGCAAGGACATGGCACGCAATTCCGAACATAAGCGCTATACCTTTCACTCGGGCAAAGAGCACGTTTTCGGTTGGCCACACAAGTCTGTTATCTCACGTACTATAAATTACTTTGATACGCCACCGGTATTACATCGGGTTGGAAAACACTATGCGTATATAATCCGAATAATAAAGATTTCGGTTAAGATCAATTGGTCTGATAATATGCTTCAAAACGTTTGAAACATGAAGAAATAACTGTCGCACGTGACTTCGCCCGCGAAAGTAGAAAAATGTCGCAAGAGAGTATACTCCTGGGATAAAAGTCTCCTAAAATCTATTCCAAGACATGGTATAATCGTGTGCCAAATTTCATACAAATCCGTTCAGCCGTTTGAGTGTGAAAAAGTAACAAACATGAACAAACTTTGTGATGAAGAAATTAAATAATACCTATAATCGTAAAGAAGTGCCATCATCTTTAGCCGAAAGTCGTCCTTCTGTTGCAACAACGACCAGTCCTGTGCTTCGATATTCAGGCTAGGTCCTTCACCAGTCACCGTGAAGAACTTGGGTGAAACGAGCGTCAAGTAAACACTCATTTCTCATGCTTCCCTAGTCGCTTCTCACCTTAAAAACTTAGATGAAGCTGAATCCAACGTTTCAGACGGGATGGCAGTTCACCTCGTGCAAGTTTCAAGATGACAGAATAGACTGGCAGAAAGTATGGATGGGTCGATCACTTCACCTTGTAGATCTACCTAGAGAACAACGAGCGTGGTTTGACTTTTCCTCAGTTTCCGATACACACCATCCTATAACTCCCAGGCTCTGATTGATGCCATGTCATGATTAAGCAAGAAGAAATGGGAGGCAATCGCCTTTTTCTTCGAATTAGTAATGCTAACGAAGGAGACGGCTGCAGCGGTGAGGTCTGGACCTCAACTACCAGCTATGGTAGGTGCAAGCTTGTGAACGATGAGCAATGGTGTATCTTGCCGTCTGGCCGTCCGGAAACGGTCCAGACCGAGCCCAAACCATACCATCGACCACGCGTAGTGTCGCCCCGCGCTCCTCAAAGAGATGACAGCTAACAGTAACTGTAGGGCCAGCAAAGCTGATTTCCGGCTACGACCGAATTTTAGAAAAATAAACCTGAAGAATAGGAATGATGAAGGAATATTTAATTTATATCGGGCTTATTGGGGGCTAGCAAGTGGATTTTAGTCCTTCTATTTCTGATCCCCTCATACTTTTTAAGACAAATATTGCATGTTGCTTGTTGATACGTCCATAACTTGTGTAGTAAGTATTCTGATGAAATGATAAAACACGTTTTGTAACTGATTACGTAGCAACAATGCGTTTAAACGCGAATGCTGTTTTGATACTATAAGTATCAGGGGGCGTAGCTCAGATGGTAGAGCGCTCGCTTAGCATGCGAGAGGTACCGGGATCGATACCCGGCGCCTCCAACTGTTTTATTTGAAGTCCTTAAATAAATAGAAAATCTTGCTACATTTTTTACATTCCATTCCATCAGTGAATTTTATTATTACTCTTACTTTGTGATGTTTTAATCTTGATAAATATTTTTTTCTATCAAAAAAACGTAAATCAGATTCATCTCACAATAAAGGAGAAAAACTGTTGCCTGAAACATGCATAAAGGGACGACGTATGACTTAATTCCTGGAAAAATATTGAAGGCAGTGCTAACGACAATTCATGTTTTTGTTATTACGATGTACACCGTTACAAAGAAATCTGTCAACCCCTGGAAGTAACATTTAATAAAAACTATTTCCCACGATCATTATTTGAGGTAAGTTTATTCGATTTTGATTCGTTAACACGTGCTTCAATAAATACCTCAAAAGTAATTGATCTCGCAGGTACTAGGGTCTCATACGTGGAGAGGACGCTTCTACTTTCGTCCGATTAGCTCTAATGGCCAAATTAGCATCTTGGATTCACTCAAACAAAAAAGAGGTCTACAGGATATTCGATATGTTTCAAAACAATGTTATTAGTATGTATTTTTTTTGGATGCAGCTGTAGGATCAGTTTTCACAAAATTATTTTAGATGATGATTATGATGCTCCATTATGTAATTATCTCCAAAACTGTTAAACAAATATTTGTGCAGGTATTATAATACTTCGTTCAGGTAATGACTACAAGACACTATGCATCCAAAACGCATTGGTTTCTATTCCCATCTTTCACCTGATAAAATGAGAAACTTTGGTTCTGGAAAAACACCCAGCGTTCTCACAGTTACTAGAGAATCATAGTTCACCATATGATGTCAAACTAGCGCAGCAAGTTTTAAAAATAAACTTTTTACACGTTACTACTTTATTTCCCACGAACATGAATATTTTCTCACAGCAGTCATGCCGATAATTTTTGTTAACCGATACTTGAGTAGGTACATGTGAACTCGTTCACATCTAAACTAAGGATTCAGAAAATGTCAGGAGTAGGTATTCTTCCCCTAACGCAATGGCTTACAAAATCAGGTAAAGGGCGAAAAAAATACAACAATGGGTATATCCTGCAAGATATGGGGATCAGTGTTCTCACAGCTACTAGAGCAAAATAGGTCATCATGTGATGTTTCCAAATAGAAATGCGTTTTTAAAATGAACTTCTTACACGTTACTTACTTTACTTCCCACGAAGATGAGCACTGTCTCACAACATTTATGGCTATATTTTGTTAACAAATGCATGAGTAGGCATTTGAATTCGTTCACATCTAAACTAAGGATTCAGAAGACGTCAGGAGTATTCTTCCCCAACGCAATCGCATAAAAAGTCAGGTAAAGGACAAAAACCAATTGGAATATTATCCTGTAAGATATGGATAAGTGTTCTCACAGCTACTAGAGCAACATAGGTACTCATGATGTTTCTTTCTTCGAACTTCTTACACGTTACTACTTTATTTCCCACGGAAATGAATACTTTCTCACAGCATTCATGGCGATAAAACGAATACTTGAGTAGGTACATTTGAATTAGTTCACATCTAAACCAAGGATTCAGAAGACCTCAGGAGTCTTCCCCAACGCAATGGCATAAAAAGTCAGGTAAAGGACAAAAACCCACAGGAGTATCCTGCAGGATATGGATCAGTGATCTCACAGCTACGTACTAGAGCAACATAGTTCAAATAGAAAACCGTTTTTAAAATGAACTTCTTACAAATGTTATTACTTTATTTCCCACGGAGATGAATACTTTCTCACAGCATTCATAATGATAATTTTTGGTAACAAAGACTAGGGTATAACTTCAATTTGTTCACATCTAAACCAAGGATTCAGAAGACGTCAGGAGTATTCTTCTTCAACGCAACGGCACAAAAAATCAGCTAAAGGACAAACACCAATAAGAATATCCTGCAGGATATGGATCGGTGTTCTCACAGCTACTAGAGCAACATAGGTCACCATGTGATGTATCCAAATAGAAAACCGTTTTTAAAATGAACTTATTACACTTTATTACTTTATTTCCCACGAAGGTGAATATTTTCTCACAGCATTCATGGTGATAATTTTTGTTAACGAATACTTGAGTAGGTACATTTGAAATCGTTCACATCTGAACTAAGGATTCAGAAGACCCCAGGAGTATTCTTCCCCAACACAATGGCATAAAAAGTCAGGTAAAGGACAAAAACCAATTGGGATATTATCCTATAAGATATGGAACAGTGTCCTCACAGCTACTAGAGCAACACAGTTCATCATGGGATATAATATCAAAACAGAAATGCAAGTTTTTAAACTCAACTTCTTACAGTTACTTCTTACACGTCTCATTTCACACGGAGATGAATATATTCTCACAACATGGCTATAATTTTCGATAACAAATACTTGAGTAGGCATTTGAATTCGTTCACATCTAAACTAAGGATTCAGAAGACCTCAGGAGTCTTCCCCAACGCAATAGCATACAAGTCAGGTAACGGGCAAAAACCAATTGGTATATTTATCCTGCAAGTTATAGATCAATGCTCTCACAGCTACTAGAGCAACATAGTTCACCATGTGATGTATCAAAATAGAAAACCGTTTTTAAACTGAACTTCTTACACGTTACTTTATTTCACACGAAGATGAATGTTTTCTCACAGCATTCATGGCGATAATTTTTGTTAACGAATACTTGAGTAGGTACATTTGAAATCGTTCACATCTGAACTAAGGATTCAGAAGACCCCAGGAGTATTCTTCCCCAACACAATGGCATAAAAAGTCAGGTAAAGGACAAAAACCAATTGGGATATTATCCTATAAGATATGGAACAGTGTCCTCACAGCTACTAGAGCAACACAGTTCATCATGGGATATAATATCAAAACAGAAATGCAAGTTTTTAAACTCAACTTCTTACAGTTACTTCTTACACGTCTCATTTCACACGGAGATGAATATATTCTCACAACATGGCTATAATTTTCGATAACAAATACTTGAGTAGGCATTTGAATTCGTTCACATCTAAACTAAGGATTCAGAAGACCTCAGGAGTCTTCCCCAACGCAATAGCATACAAGTCAGGTAACGGGCAAAAACCAATTGGTATATTTATCCTGCAAGTTATAGATCAATGCTCTCACAGCTACTAGAGCAACATAGTTCACCATGTGATGTATCAAAATAGAAAACCGTTTTTAAACTGAACTTCTTACACGTTACTTTATTTCACACGAAGATGAATGTTTTCTCACAGCATTCATGGCGATTATTTTTATTAACGAATACTTTATTATTTGAATTTGTTCACATCTAAACTAAGGATTCAGAAGACCTCAGAAGTCTTCCCCAACGCAAAGTTACAAAAAGTCAGGTAAAGGACAAAAACCAATTGGTATATTATCCTGTAAAGATATGGTACAGTGTTCTCACAGCTACTAGAGCAACATAGTTCACCAAGTGATGTATCCAAATACAAAAACAATTTTTTAAGATGAACTTCTTACACGTTACTTACTGCTTTATTTCCCACGGACATGAATACTTTCTCACAGCATTCATGCCGATAATTTTTGTTAACGAATACTTTATTATTTGAATTCGTTCACATCTAAACCAAGGATTCAGAAGACCTCAGGAGTATTCCCCAACGCAATGGCATAAAAAGTCAGGTAAATTCGTAATTATTATCTTGTAAGATATGGATCAATGTTCTCACAACTACTAGAGCATCATAGCTTACCATGACAGTGATGAATCCAAATAGAAAACCATTTTTTTAAAATGAACTTCTTAGACATTATTACTTTATTTCCCACGAAGATGAATACTTTCTCATAGCATTCATGGCGATAATTTTTGTTAACAAATACTTGCGTAAGCATTTGAATTCGTTCACATCTGAACCAAGGATTCAGAAGACGTCAGGAGTATTCTTCCCCAACGCAATGGCATAAAAAGTCAGGTGAAGGACAAAAACCAATAAGAATATCCTGCAGGATATGGATCAGTGTTCTCACAGCTACTAGAGCATCATAGTTCACCATGGGATGTATCAAAACAGAAATGCAAGTTTTTAAACTGAACTTCTTACACGTCATCACTTTATTTCCCACGAAGATGAATATTCTCTCACAGCATTAATGGCGATACTTTTTGTTAACAAATACATAAGTACATTTGAATTCGTTCACATCTTAACTAAGGATTCAGAAGACGTCAGGAGTATTCTACCCCAAAGCAGGGGCAGAAAAAATCAAGTAAAGCAATAAGTACATCCTGAAAGATATTTTTTTTTAATTTAAATACATTTTTTTTTCTTTTTAGGGTTCCGTACCTCAAAAGGAAAAAACGGAACCCTTATAGGATCACTTTGTTGTCCGTCTGTCCGTCCGTCTGTCAAGACCCTTTTTCTCAGGAACGCGTGAAGGTATCAAGTTGAAATTAAAACCATATATTGAAATCCGCGGTCCCTTGAAGTTGTGAAAAAATCAAACTTGTAAGTTGACGGAAAAAAAAGATACGCCCGTTTATGTAGCAAAAAACGTACATTTCGACACTGTCAAAGGAATCAAAACTCATAGGGTGCTTCCCGTTGACCTAGAATCTTGAAATTTGGCACGAAGCAAGGTATTATAGCACTAATATCGGGAAAAGTCTAAAAACTGTAAATTTTTAGTTACGTCACAAGAAAAAAAAATTGAAAAGTCTTCAAGACTCGATTCGAGAATTAAACTGTTTTTATAGGTAGGTTGGTACGAAACCCTCAGTGCGCGAGTCCGACTCGCACTTGCCCGGTTTTTACATTTTTTAAAGTGTTACAGTTTAGCTCGCGAAACTTCTCAGTTTGATGGCGAGAATCGCTCGTTTTATCTTCTACACAAACTTAACATACTTTACCACAAGACCTTATGATTAACTTAAATTAAACAGATTAATTGGTGGTTAATAGTAATTGTCTGCTGCATGTCCTTGTCACACATAATATGACAAGAACATACAACAGACATGATATCCCAGTCACACACAACTCACCGCCCACCACTGCCCGACGGCAAGTCATCCTTAGAGACTACGCACACTTATTCAGCTCTATTCGCGTTTCGCTGAACGATTTTGGTCACACTTATACAGCTCTACTTCTATCAGCCGCGTACAGCGGCGTAAGAGTGTTATCGTCGCTAAAATGCTTCTATCTACTACGTACGGCGATGAATATGCTGCGAAGACGGTCAGCTACTCAATTAGTATTGTGTCCTCAACATGGATGGTTCTATGTGCGATATTTTTGTCGTTTCGCTACTTGTAGAAGAAATAGAAAAAAATAACCGTATAAAATTACAACGCGAACAACCGTGGGTCGACTCATTTTGGGTAAATAGAAATTTGGTTGGAGACATCGCGACATTGGTATCCCAATTAAAACAAAATAATATTAAATTTAAAGAGCATTTTCGGATAAATCTAATCTATCCAAGAACTATGCAGGTCGCAACTTGTTGACAAGGAGTTGAGAACCATACCTACGTGTGTAGCGCTGTTCTGCCGCATTCAGCGTCGAACGCGGCGGGACAGCGCTGAACGCGGTGGAACAGCGCTGAACGCGGCAGAACAGCGCTGAACTCTATCTAAAGCACTCGCATGATAAAAACACATTTGTTCTCATTTTATACTAGATTGCCGCGAAAGCTGAATAAACGCGGAAAGCTGAATGAATGCGTACGCGTCTCCATACAAAATCGTTGTTTTCTATGGACATAACACGAATAGAGCTGAATAAATGTGCGTAGTCCCTTAAGCTTATATTTTAGCACACCCTTAGTTAAGATGGGCTAACTCTTAATATTTTTTTTTATTATTATATATAGATTCAGAGTTCTCACAGTTACTAGAGCAACATAGTTCACCATGTGATCTATCAAAATAGAAATGCAAGTTTTCAAAATGAACTTCTTACACGTTACTTACTTTAGTTCTCACGAACATGAACATTTTCTCATAACATTCATTCATGACTATAATTTTGTTAGCAAATACTTAAGTAAGCAATTGAATTCGTTCACATCTAAACCAAGGATTCAGAAGACCACAGGAGGCTTCTCCCCAACGCAATGGCATAAAAAGTCAGGTAAAGGACAAAAACCAATAGGAATATCCTGCAGGATATGGATCAGTGTTCTCACAGCTACTAGAGCATCATAGTTCACCATGGGATGTATCAAAACAGAAATGCAAGTTTTTGAACTGAACTTCTTACACGTTATTACTTTATTTCCCACGGGGATGAATACTTTCTCACAGCATTCATGGCGATAATTTTTGTTAACGAATACTTTATTATTTGAATTCCTTCACATCGAAACTAAGGATTCAGAAGACCTCAGGAGTATTCTTCCCAAACGCAATGGCATAAAAAGTCAGGTAGGGGACAAAAACCAATTGGTATATTATCTTGTAAGATTTGGATCAGTGTTCTCACAGCTACTAGGGCAACATAGTTCATGTGATATATCAAAATAGAAATGCAAGTTTTCAAAATAAACTTCTTACAAGTTACTTACTTTAGTTCTCACGAATATGAACATTTTCTCACAGCATTCATTCATGACTATAATTTTGTTAGCAAATACTTGAGTAAGCATTTGAATTCGTTCACATCTGAACCAAGGATTCAGAAGACCTTAGGAGTATTCTTCCCCAATACAATGGCATAAAAAATCAGGTAA
The DNA here is from genome assembly GCA_030763345.1 of Mythimna separata. Lineage (NCBI taxonomy): Eukaryota > Metazoa > Arthropoda > Insecta > Lepidoptera > Noctuidae > Mythimna > Mythimna separata. Next base: position 21,520,805 of record CM061174.1, read on the forward strand.
AGGACAAAAACCAATAGGAATATCCTGCAGGATATGAATCAGTGTTCTCACAACTACTAGAGCAGCATAGTTAACCATGAGATGTATGAAAATAGACATGCACGTTTTTAAACTGAATTTCTTATACGTTATTACTTTATTTCCCACGGAGATGAATACTTTCTCACAACATTCATGCCGACATTTTTGCATTATTACATTTGAATTCGTTCACATCTAAACTAAGGATTCAGAAGACGTCAGGAGTATTCTTCCCCAACGCAATAGCAAACAAGTCAGGTAAAGGGCCAAACCAATAGGAATATCTATAGCTACTAGAGCAACATAGTTCACATGTGAAGAAACAAACTAAAAATGCAAGTTTTTATTTGCCACGGTATTCATGGCGATTCCTATTGATAAACAACAAATACTTGTGCAAGTAAATATGTATTCGTTCACACGTAAACTAGGACTTCAGAAGAACTCCGAAGGATTCTTGTAAAGTTGGGAAGAGAAACGTGTAAAAAATATTCCTCTTTGATCTTTGCAAGATGGTATTTTTACGGTATATCGACGTTCTCACAATTACTAGGGCACCATAGTTCACCACGTGATGTAACAAACTAAGCATGAATGAATTTCTTTACAATTAACGGTTTGCATTATATTACACGTACAAGTATCTTTTAATTCCCACGAAAACGCTTAATTTCTCACGGGGCGTGCATAGCGATTATTTTTGTTGTACAAATATAAATTTGTTCACACCTTGACTAGGCTATCAGAAGGACTCAGAAGGTTTCTTACCCAGCGAATATGCAGTCATAAAAGTCAGGTAAAGTTGGGAAGAGAAAGAAATAAATAAAAAAAGATCTTGGTGTTGGTGAGATGTTTCCGTGTGAGTGTTCTCACAGTTGCATAGTTCACCATGTGACTTAAAATATTGACAATGCAACTTTTTGTAGTAAACAAAAACTTTATAATTTTTTACTCCTACGATTACTTTGTCACGTCAACGTAAATGGAGTTAATTACGATTATTCCTAACTAAACAAATTCCTAGGCAAATGAGGTATTCACATACCAAAAACAGGATTTCAAAAATAACTTATTTGCAACCGACTTCAAAAAAGGAGATTTTCTTTTATTTATTTTTTTCAGATAAACTCGTAGCATCAATTCATAACATCTCCAAATGTTTGCACAATAATATGGACCATTTTTCTCACAGTTACTAGAGCAGCATATTTTACGGCGTTTTGACTATCCCACATTTAGTCTCTTGACATGACTCCTTATGGGTTGGATATTTCAACGCACAGTTTTTTTTCTCTCTGCCATAACTGCCACATTTTACTTTCTCAAGAAATTCAAATAGTTATTTTTAGTGGTTCACACCTTAACTAGGATATCATAAGTCAGTAGAATATAAAACAGGGATTTCTAAACTCTACAAGGAGATGCTTTTATAAATCAGGAGACGGATCACTTTTCCCATTGGTACTAGGGAATCAAAGCTTACAATGTGATATTAGGTAACTGCACACAGCAATAAACATTGTTGTGTGTTACGAGTTACGACTGCGGAACTACACGGAAGTTTAATTGTGATAGTTTGTTCTGATATTGGTTCAGTTAACGCGCGGAACACGGCTTGTCATGAACGTAGTTTTACAATGCCTTTGAATGTAGAAAATATATAAGTAGGTGTACCTACTTTAGAAATCATGTCAAAGTTATTGCCATGTGGAATATATTTTCATGATTGGTAAAATTAAGTAAATACTAAAATATGTTAATCCACCATTACAAAACATTTCATAAAATATTGTTAGCTTAACATAAGCCGATACAAATAAGCTACAGAAACCAGCAGGCAATAAAAACTGCTATTGACATCGTCAGCCCAGCCAGGCATTGTGTGGCTCGATCCGAGCGAACTAGGCCGCGTCTGCCGTTTATTACCATTGACGACTGCAGGCCTAGTCCAATAACTCGTAAGTAACCATGACCTAAGCAATACTGCTGTTAACACGATCGTTCTTATTATAGAAAAGCAATTTAAAATTTGAAAATGGACTGAAAGTTTTGGGCAATAGGTGCCATTTTTGTCGATATCGAATCCTTCATGGAATCATAATCTTCAAGGCAATTCTCAGGGCAATCTCATTATTCCCAAGGAGACCAGGATAACAGAAGATACAAGGAGGATTAAGGTGTTACATGCATGTGCATTATGTGAACCCTGTACAAAAAACTCCTTTGAAATCGACGGGTGAATGAATCTCATAGAGTGATCTGTTAAAGATTATTATGCGAATAGGTACCTAGATAGTTACGTTACTTCTCCGGAATAGGTTTATCAGATGGATCAATAAATAAGTAATATTATGAAGATAAAGAGCTTGTTTGTTCCCAAGAACTACTTGTTAAAATTAAAAACAACTTTCGGAGTTTGACAACACATTTATTGAAAAAAGCCTGTAAAATAATAATTCTCACAGTAACTAGTTACCGTAGGCGTAACACAAAAAACTCTACATCACCCCAATACACAGTCATTTCAAACCCGGGACACATTGACCCCGTTTCCATGTAAAGGTAACATGGAAAATAAAGAACGAGCGAAATGAAGGGAGAGAGGTACCAGGTGAGCATAGAACACAATAGGTGGCGTGCACTGAACACTGGAAAAGACGTGTCCCTTTCATGTGTTTTGCAAACGTATGACCTATGCTTGTGAGAGCGTTGTGACGCTTGACATATTGAAAAAAAAAAACGTGAAAATGAAAGATTGTGGTTTAATCACAGCTTTGAAATATTTCCTAGTAGTATCTTTAATTACAGTGAGATCTAGTTAACTGAGGGCTGAAAGGGGCTTAGAATTTATAATTACTTAAAGAGGCTATTCATTAACACAGTTTGCCTAAAAGACAGGTTTAAAGTAACGTAGTTTGATTCACAGAATAAAATCGCATGTTTGTAAACAATGTGTCGCAGCTTGGCCGGAGTAATATTCCAAATGTTAAATTTAGGAATAAATTGAATCATTAAATGGACTATGAAGGTAAAAGATTATAAACGTAAAAATATATATCTTAGCCACTGAGGTTTATTATTTCAATACTTAGCACAGTTTTTGAAATTATCAGTAGCAGAAGTTTCTCACATAATTATCACTTATCACTAATCTAAGTATTACAGGCAAAATACTCATATATTTACATGTTTTGCCTACCAATAATTACTGCTGCAATTAAAAGTTAAATAATAAATATTTCCGTCAAATATCAGCTGCTCCATATTTTACACAAGTTCTTAGATTAGATAGGACCTTTTCAATCAATTATATTAAGTTTGAATTACACGTACGAAAAAAATAATGAAGAAAGAATGAGCTAACAAAACAAAAAGATGTCAAAGTACAAAAATAGCCGGTTACGTATCCGAGAGACACTTTGACTACGCATGAGGGTCTGATATTATGCGCCACGCCTCGCTCGAGAGTTTACCATACCGGATATTGTTGACAATAACGAGTTTTTTACACAACGCCAAAAATTCATAAGGAAAAAACAAGTCTGTGATCAAATTATTTCCGATTTTTCACAACGTTGAACTTTCTGAATTTTCTTTAACGCAATATAAAAATAAATTACCATTTTAAACGTTCTTTAAAAAGCTCATATTTCCAACGAGATTTTTTCCTTGTTATATTTTGTCAACATTTGTAACATAATAATGCCCAATGTGCACATCTTAACAAGAAGACGTTCTTTTCTCAAATTATTCTTATAATTTCTTAGTATACCAAGGCATTAGCAAGTCACAGGAGGTGTTCAAACATCGCAAGAATTTTATTCCGTCCCTTTCTTTTTTACTGAACAACAACAGGTGCCGCTCGAGCAGGGTATGAAAGGCAGAACGCATACTAGGGCCGACAAGTTGGTTAGGGTTGTTTATATAATAAAAATAAAAGGGCAAAGAGGTGGCAAAGAGCAATGAGGGTTCAAATTAATTAAGTCGAATTGGTGAACATAACTTTTTTTCCTTTTTTTTCACCCGTCTTTTAAACCAGGGGCACCAGTTGTAAACTATTAACTTCTCACCTTTACTAGGGTAACATAATAGTAGAGGAGTGAGTACATACCAGCGACGACTGTCTCAGCTCGGGGTAGCCTCTGCAGGACATGGTGTATGAGGCCGACGTCGGTACAGGCTTGCAGGTTACGCACACTCTTGCGCAGGATCGCGATGAACACTGACCATATTTCCGCCTGCAACAATTATTATGTATTTATTAATAAATTGAACATAACCAGCAACTTGCACACTTTTCAATTTATATTTATTGAGCCACTTGTCTGCTCATAAATGGAGGAAAAACGATAACACGACGACAAAATATAACATGAAAATAAAGTGGATGACTTTAGAAACAATCCGGGGGAGTTAAAAAGTTAGAATAAGCCAACAGAAGCTGGCTAGCGTATTAAAGCATAATCCACTTGCCGCGTTTATTCGTCCATACTAACGGCGCGCATCAAGGCAGAAATTTTCAATTTCAAAGCTTTCTGTTTAATAGAGCCTGCAGTGTAACGACGCAGCGGTGGCATGCGAAATATTTTTAATGAAATTCTTTTCTGTTTGCTCTCTCGCGGTGCTGCAATGCTGGTAATTTTAATTTTACACAACACTATGTGCGCCCGGCTTAATTTGCTCTAATTTACGCTAATGTAACAGGGATGTTGAGTTGCACGGCTGGGGAAGCACGAAAACATTAGCCGGACCTTTGTTCTTATTTCAGTTAATGTTTAAATTAACCGTTCCGTTTTTACTTTCATTAGCAACCACAAATGAAAAACAAATAAACCTTTGATGAAAATAAATGAATTACCTTATAAATTATGTAACGTCATTAATTTTCACTAAAACAATGGAATCGACTAATTGAAAACCTTTTTCACACGCGCTGTAAAAGGGATGCGTTTAATTCCCATCGGTACTAGGGCAGCATAAACATGTGAGCGGTGTACAACATTCCTAGGAGTCCACAAATTCACACAAGCATAATTTTATTCCCAGACGTATCAGCGCAACATGAGTGCAGTGGCGGTGATCGTTAACAAGTTACAGAGTGGTTTTTTATGGGATATTTTTTATGTGACTGATGGGTATTTGGCGAGTTGTTGCATTGATCATTACAGGCCATTATATACTTAGGTATGTTTAGTTTATTCAATTTCCTAATAATATGGATTGAAAAATTAATAAAAAAAAATAGTCTAGTCATTAAACTCACATTCTAGTATTTGAATAGCTTCATAATTCGTACCAATAAGTAATTGAAATGTTTGTTATTTTTAGACCGAGCCAGGAAAATACACATAGAAACAACAGGAAATCGGTCTTCAGGGACATCTACTTATTAGACACAAAAGAAAAGTTGGCCAACTACGCAAAGAATACTTGGAATAATAAATAATATTATTCTTTTCATCGTTATTATTATGTTCACGTGCTTATTTGCCATTGTTCAGTTCATCCGCTGACATGCGGGAACAAAACAAACCCAGCGCTGGGGTACTAGGGCAGCAGAAAGCGTAGTGTACTTGCATTACAAAAGCCCCTCGTGGGTAACGAGACCGGCTGTAATTATATTACATTCTTGTGCCGTTAGCAGAACAATCTCGGTGAAATTACAAGTTCAGGGAGAATTCTCGCAATTCACTCGGCGAAGCGGGGAAGTATTTTTATTTCTGTAATTTCTTAGGCCCGGTCACTTCATTATTTTGATTTCAGCCCTGATTATGCATAATTAAGAGGAATATGAATTCATTTAATGAACTCGCTAGTCGTTTCCATTTTGTTAATGGTTTTTTTTTTCTTTTCCTTTTTGATTGTTCAAAGTTTTAATTCGAGAAATCAAGATACAGTAATTGCCATTTAGCCATGTTTTTGAAGTGAAAACTTTTACTTTGTGGGTAATGAATGAGACTGACCGTCACGCTCGGCTCTGTAATGCTTGTTCGGGTGTTGTTGGCTCGAGTCGGTTTTCAGTTCTATCATATGGTGTGAAGCAAACACCGTTTTTCTTTTTATTTAATTTTTATCTCGATTTCTTAGACCTTTCACAAACTAACATAATTATTATGAAGGTGCTTTTGTAAGTGGAACTTGGCTTATTCGCAATTCAAAAGAAAACCCATTCGTACAACACACAAATTGTTGACAGACTCGCAAGTCTCAACTTCCAAACAAAACATATTGTTTCTAAATTATTATAACAAAGCAATCGTATTTGAAACAAACATTTGTACAACAAACAAAGTTTCGTAAAACATGTCGGCAATAACGAACCGTGTCGTCTTTGGCCGGTCCCTCACCGCGGGAGGAGGTTTCATACAGTGAGTGAGTACGGAGGGAATGTGGCTGTATGTAATGATATCCGCAGCCTTCATTATCAGATGAAACTCGCGACACGCCTCATCAACGTCTCGCGTGTCATGCTCTCCTGGTACCGAAAGAACTTGTAGATTAGAGGAATAAGCAAATTGTTCCAAAGTCTTTTATGTCTAACATTCTACTTGATTCTACATTTGTTTAGCTGACAGAAGTACAAACTAAAAAGATAATTGTAGATTTTACGAAACAGCATTTTAAAGTTTAAAGGTGCCCGCCCACAACCGACAATCGGTGAACGATTTTTTGTAGGTGAAAAATAGAACACACTGATAGCGATAGTGCAACACACACGACCTACAAAAAGTCGGTCAGAATATACTACAGGATTATAATACATGTCGATTATCGGACCTACAAAGTCGGTCGTGGGCGGGCACCCTAAGGTTCAATTACACTTTGTCGTTAGCTCGTATTCGATTGCCCATGGAATTCAGACAAACGCTAACGTGTAAGTGAAAGGAGTCGAGTACGCGCCCGTATTCGATTCGAACCAATTCGAACGAATTCGGTGACAGGGTTTTGCCCGTGTTCTAGTAATCGAACGTGAGTAAAACAAGGTAATTAATGCATCGGGTGCCCGAATTCGTGTAACGTCTTTCATAAAACTTACAAGTACCTATAATTGCGCTAAGGAAGACCTCCCATAAGGTGGGCCGACGACCTGGCGAGGGACGCGGGCATCCGATGGATGCGAGACGCACAGGACCGGTCGCTGGGCGACGCTTGGAGGAGGCCTATGTCCAGCAGTGGACATCTTTCGGCTGAGATGATGATGATAATTGCGCCATTAGGGTGTGTGTGTGTGCTGTCTCTACCAATTAAAGTGTGTATTTCTATTCTATTCTAAAAAAAGCTCGTCGACAAGAGAAAAAATATTTTTTGATGTTTGTTCAAAAGCAAAAACCGTCGATACCGTCGGCATAAAATAGTATTCATTTTTTTTTGTTGCTAAGCCAGATTCTAGGAACCGCTTCTATAACGCGGGTACGTTTACAAACATGTAGTTCAAATATACACAAAACACGCAGCTCGGAACAATCTGTAGGCTATACAAATATTTGTTCTGTGCGGGAATTGAACCCAATACGATCGCTCAACCACTGCGCCACATTTTTATAATTCATATGAATTGTAAAACAGTTTAGACTGAGGTCTGGAGTGAACGGGGCGATTGCCTCCTTCTGCGTTGTAGTAGGTAATGCTAGCAAAGGAGACGGTCGCATGCGTGAGGGAACGGACATCCTCACTCCCCAGCCGCTGAGACTACGGTCAAGACTACCAAGCTACCATAAGCGTGAGCTTACGGACGTGCAATGGATAGCTCGCCGTCCTGCCGCCCGGTGACCGTCCGGACCAAGCCTGATCTCGTTGAGGACGCGTAGTGTTCCACGCGCGCCTCATAGAGAGGGTAGCAAAACCGTAGGAACCCCCAAAAGGCATTACCCACAAAAAAAAATCAGACATTGGCTACTTTTTTCCTTTAAAGTACGCAGTTTCGGCTTTGGTCTCGGTGTCGGCCGAAACTGAAACTAAAGCCGAAATTCTGTGCTATTTCGACTGTGAAAATTAGTTTCGATCGAACGCTGTAATTATATTTTACACTGAAAAATTGTCGTTACTCATTCAGCTTTCACGTAGGCAACTAATAACGAAAATTGCTCGAAAAGCATGAAAGCCATTAATTTCCTAACATGACGACCACAAAGAATCTAATAACAAGGCTAATAAAACCGTTGTCGAGCGCAAGTGTTGCCTAAAAACCACCGTCAGGGGCCTGACAGGGCCCGTGGTCCCCGCGCGTCCCTAAAGAAAAACTTCTCATAAGATGAGTAAGCGAATTCCCGCCACTCCGGCGCGGCGCCTCGTCCATCACGGCGTGAGTGGCAGACGCGTCTGAGATCCTGGTAGTGCGAGCTCCGTACACAAGTGATGTATCACTTCATTAGACTGAGTTGAGAAACACACTCCTCAGTCGTCCTGAGAGCCTGGTGAAGAGAGCACGGGGGTGGAAAATTTAAATACTAACAATGGAATTTTTTCGCTTGAATTATGATCGGTATTTTTCCTTTAAAGATACAATATACTCCTAATTTTATTTAAGGAAAATAACTAAAAATTTTATATTTTTGACTAAATGAAGGTAGAAAGATAACAAAAGGGGATTGGATTGTAAAGCTACCATTTCTTTTCATTTCTTGTGTTATACAATTCTGTTCTCAGGACTATGCCGAAAATAACTATCAAGTGATGTAAGTATCAGCTCATTAAATTTGGTTTACAAAATGAACTCCGATCATTGGTTAACATCATTAACTCCCGTTTTCAATAAGCTATCTATCTAAAGTTGCAGCTACTAAAGTTAAACAAATCTATCCTTTTGCGCCCTTACTTGTTTTCCTATAACCTACCGACGCGCGACGGTTAGCATTTCCTACCAAAAGTTGTGGTTTGATAGATAGAATCTAACTGTTTATTGGGGATAGCTATCTATCTATGAACTGCGGTAGGTTAATGAAAACGAGCGATAAACTAACTTAACGTTCTATCACATTAAGAACTGCAAAAAGTTCAATTCGTTTACAATCTAAAAACGCTTTAAAATAATATAGTATTTCAAAGGCAAATAAAACACCTTCCATATTCAGAAACACAATAAAAATCAAAATGATTATTTCCCATCGCAAACAGAATTGTCTTCAGTGCAATCGTATTGGATTCCATTCAAAAGGAAATCTACTGAGGTAGATAAACAAATACGCAAAACGAGTTTATTTTTTTCCGGGGCTTCTATGAGCAACAAACGTTTTAGAAATGTTCCGTAACAGCTTTTCTTTGTGGACGATTGTGAATTTAACAAGCAGAAATGAATACTAGTACCAAGGCTTGACAAACGATATTTTGTTAGAAAAAAAAACTGGATACAGGAATCTCAATTTCCAAAGACGCAATAAAAATACTGACTTTTAAGATTTCACGAAAAATAAATCTGAGATTCGGTTGGGTCTTATTGCAATTTCCATTTTGCATTGCACTATTTACTTGCAATTTCTATTCTGATGCATAGTTGCACAGGGTCAGAGCCCATTCGTCCCCTAAAATTCGTCCCCCAGCATAAAAGTTGTGGATTCGGCCCCTATATAGGTGCCCATTGGTCTCCTGGTAGGGGACCAATTAGTATTTAATAAAAAATATTATTTTTAAGGTACCCATTCGTCCCCTCTAATATAATACAATATAAGTTAAAGATTCGGCACCTATTCAGGAGCCTATTGGTCCCCTGAGATAAAATAAGCTAAATTTTACACAAGAAACGGTTAACATAGTACACTTGTGAACAGTTTATTAACGGAATTAGTTTAATAAATCATAACAGATCATTGAAAAAAGAGCTATGATGATTGATAATCCGTCATGATAATAATATAACCTGTCGTTAGGCTTACGATGTAATATTGTCTCTCTACGAATGGCTTTTTAAAAAACGGGGTACAAAATAGATAAGGTGTTTTGTTTGTATGTTATGGCTGCCTCGGTGACATATTGGTTCTTGAAAGTGACTGCGAATACGAGACTTCAATGTGTCTTTGGTCTTTTTTATATTAAATGATGTTCGCCTAACGAAATAAACAATATTGTTAATATTATAATAATAATATTTTTAACATAATTGAATCGAATTATCTCATTTGAATCCTGGAATATGATTAGTATTATTATTGACGGTAATTCACTTTATGGTGGAATACTACAGTTATATTTTGACTACATTATTTACTCCTAAATATGTATAAGTAGCAAAAAACTATATTTTTTATTTTACCCTTTTCTGCGCGACTGTACCAGGATACCAAGCTGCAGTATACACATATACATCTACTTATATTAGAAGAACGAATAAAAATAAATATTCTTCAGGGGACGAATAGGCCCCTCAAAAGTTCCAGGGGACGAGTGGGCACAGGGTGCGAATCTTGGGGGACGAATGGGCTCTGACCCGTTGCACAGTGCGCATCATTATAAACTGTAGATTCTATTCATGGCTTATACTTTTAGGAAATATGTAGAGACCCTTTGGTTCTCAACTTTGCCGAAAGTTTTACTGGTTATTTTATTAAGTTCGATTATTTTACTATTTTAATTACTCAGATACCCGCGAAACGAGACACAATAGTAAAACAATAACAGCGCGGTCTCATAGGACCGGTTGGGGATTCAAACGTTAAAATAGTCTTCTCTTAATTCTCTTATTACTTATTAGGGAATCATAAAAGTGTGTGAAGAGATAGTGTGAAAGATACACAAGTGAACCTGAGCTGATGGTTAATACGGAACATTAACAATATACCTATGTATTAATTCATGAATCCCCGACCGGTCCTATGAGACCGCGGTGTTATTGTTTTACAATTGTGTCTCGTTTTGTGGGTATGTGATAAGTTAATAGTAAAAAAAACCAAGCCTTTAATTCGTACACAAAATTTTTGTCTGATGTGAATTGATGCATTATCGGAATTGAACCAACATGTAAACAATTCGACTACGTGATATAAGACAAAGCGGTTGCAATATATGACGAAAAAACAAACATTGTACGTTATATAAAAACTTGTACAAGACCTGAGGCACCAACAAATTCATTCGAGAAAGATAATGTTACTTGAGAAAGTGAGCCGATCGTAATGCTAACGAAAATGACTTTTCAGTTGGCAAACAGCAATCAGCATTACCAGGACTTTATGTAGCGTAAGCAGCTTCGAACACCACGCGCGGCGCTGATCCATATTTATGCGATCCAATACATGATACCAGTGTGGTGGCCAACTGCTATTACACCAAACTAGCCTTTGTCAGTTTGGCATCGTTACAGGCGTTACATCATACTAATCATTATTTAGTACAGGCAATGTTTCAATATTAAAACCAGTGAAAACCATGATAAATGATTTTTATTATGACCAATGATAATAAAATTTTGATAAAAATCAAAAGAATGTATTGTTTCCGCCCGGGATCGAACCGGGGGCCTTGTGCGTGTGAAGCACACGTGATAACCGCTACACTACGGAAACTTTAACAACGATTACGAAATAAACAGTCATTATGGAACTGAAAAGAATTATGACCAATTTGAACTTTTTAAAAAAGAATTACATATTATTAAAAAAAAATGTGTAGACGGCAAAGTGGAAAACCTTACCTTGCTTAAAGGATAAATTATTGAACAAAAAAAAACTGAAATCCTGACAGTGAGCTTTTTATTTTTGGCCAAATCCCTTGTTAGTTACATTTTTAGAGACCTTAATACGTCGTACCTAGTCGGGTCGCCGTATTTAAAATGTGACATGGGTTTAACAAACAAAGACCTCCTTCGGGAACGTCATTAATTTAACATCTTTTTTTAGCTCAAACAGTGGGTTTATCTAAAAGTAACCCCTTTCAATAAGATCGCCCGCGTTACCAAGATCGCATAGCCGGCGAGGAGATTGAACCCAGTTAAGATGCGCCGAGGGGACGATGACTCACGGATTGTGCTCCCTTTGCCGCGCTGCTATCTTCTATCGTAGCCATTCTACCTTAATAAGACGCTTATTAATCCTTTCTGCAGATAAAACTTTGAATATTTAAGTTTTCATACACGTGGACTTTGAACGTATATTTTTATAAAAGATACTACGACGATGATAACAGTAAAATGAAATGTGGTACCAGTTTATTCTAACCGTTACTGTAAAGTTAAAAAAATGAAGAAATTAAAATAACTTCACAAGATGCAAAACAAGTAAAGGGTTAAACTTGATCTAAATTCATACCAAGACAACATGTGTTGAGAGGAGCCATCTAATGGAATCCTCTTAAAAAAGAAACGCAAAGGAAGGATCTTCGTCGTAACAAAAAGTCCTACAAAAAATGCATTCAATCTTCTGTCCCTTTCAGACGGCGGTTAAAGCGTGTTATAAAAACTGTTGTCCCTTGCATACGCTATAAGGATACAGCGGTGTTGTGTTTCTGCTTTCCTAGTATTTAAAGGACGTTTAATCTTGTCTCGTCCGTTTAAAATGGCGGCTGTAGTTTTACGTCATCATTAATAAATAATGCCGTTATTTTTGTATTTAAGTAAATTCTTATGTTTTTCTTTATTCGTATCTATACTTCTATACTAATATTATAAAGAGGTAAAATTTGTAAGTTTGTATGTAGGGGGTAAAATCTGGAACTACTGGTCCGATTTGTCCGAAAATTATTTCAGTGGATAGCCCATTTATCGAGGAATGCTATAGGCTATATACCATCACGCTACGACCCACGGGAGCGGAGCAGTAACGAAAAATGCGGGTGAAACCGCAGGGGACAGCTAATAAAAAAATATAATGACAAATATTTACCTGTAAGCTGGGTGGACAGTGGTCTAGGAGTTCTAACATGTGTTGAATATTCTGCGCGTCCTGTATCACGAAATTCAACTCCATGTCGAATTCTCCCCCGACGAGCTGCGAACAAAAATAAACATTATTCATAATCTGTCAAAACACATTTCTCGCTGTCACAGATTGACAGATGATCGTCAATAATAATATGGTTGAGATTGGTGCTGATATTCGGTACTGATGTACTGAGGAGCTCGTGGCTAAATAATGACAGCCACACAGGTCGATCTTCAAGGTTAAGCAACGCTTGCCTAGGTTGGTCTGTGGATGGGTGACCATCTTAACATAACGAGTTTCCTCCGTGCCTCGGAAAGCACGTTAAGCCGTTGGTCCCGGCTGTCATTTGGAGATCTTTGGCAGTCGTTACGGATAGTCAGAAGCCAGTAAATCTGACTCCAGTCTTGCCATGAAGTACCGTGTTACCCCAGTTAATGGGTTGTGGAGGTCTGGTAGGCAGCCGCTCCTCGTAAAATACTGGTATTCAGCTAAATCCGGCTTGACTGGAAGCCGACCCCAATATAGTCGGGAAAAGGCTAGGCAGATGATGATGATTCGGTACTGATGTATTTATCATAAACCTTTACATGTTTCATCGGTTATATAATATTCAATTACAATTATCACCGTACAATGGTAATCCCTATATTGCTTTAAATAAAATTAGTTCTACGGCTACGAGAAGTAATGTGTCTATCAGTAAAATTATTGGATTTTTTTGTCAGTTTAACCGGTTCTTTGGCCCAAGTCAGGAACTTTTACAGCGTTGCGACCCAGGGTTAGATAGCCACGAAGATTTGCACTCCTGCCGGTAATATGCCCCTGTTCGAACTTTTACGGAGCAAGCAATTTTTCAAGGTTTGAAAGGACCAATGATTTTTACAAATGTTTATATGGAAAATAGCTGCAACCTACGGATCTGTAAGTAAGAGTGAATTTTACTTCTAGGCAAGCGTGCTCCATCGTCGGCCTCATCATCGCTTACCATCATATGAGTGGTCAAATGCAAGCCTATCGATCATAATAAAAAAAATCTGGCTCTAAAAAGCACAAATATATTCGGAAAATACTATTTTGTATAAATTAACGGCAATGAATGTCAATGGATAAACACGATTAATAATCGTAATCGTAACCTAACTTCAGAGTTACGTATAGTTTTTATTTAATCCGTACTTACAAAGTAATACATTACTTCTACTTGACCTATTGGAGCACGACTGAGTGCTCGTGAAAGAACATTGTACGACGTACGTGTCTTTTGGTTTCGCCCATTTTTTCTATCGATAGAACATTTTGTGACCGAGTGAAATATTGGCTGTATCTTGAAAAGCTCGGCACAATGGGGTGTTGTCCGCGTCGTGTTCGGCGGACATTCAATTTGCGCGATCGGTCAATCGCTGTATAGCTTCTGCTAGCCTGGTGCCCGGACCTTTTGTGTTCTTCACAATGGGGTAAGCAAAGAACATGAAAAATGTAGTCGACTAACAAGCTATTACTATGGCTTTCCGTAGTTTTTATATTGCACGCACTTTTTAATTTTCGTTGATAAATTATTTCAATTGATATTAAAAAAAAACACAGTTCCTTCCTGTATAAAAATAAATACCTCTATCTCACTCACTCTAAATACACCATGAATGAATGTAGTAGTAGTAAGTCCAATGCATGGGGCGGGGCCAAAAATTACGTTTTATATCACTATCTCATTCTATCATTAGCTCTCTCTCCATGGTGTTTGTCATGGTGTTCGGCACTTTCAAGGCCGTTCACAATGATGTTTCACCCCGATGGGGTCACGGTACTAGGCGAGCATAAAAATAGAGAAGTTTTTACACCATGGTGTTGCCCCTACTTGTTACTTGATCGAGGAGTGTTGGGCTGTATAGGGGTTGCTTAGTGTGTAAAGTACTATGGTATGTATTTTGATTAAGTCATATCAAGGCATTGTTTTAGAAGGTTTGTTAATTATGACAATAACCTATTAATTTCTCACTTAAGGTAACCTATATAGGTATGTTTCGACAGCTCTTTGACTTTCCCATGTACAGTCCTGATAATAACCCCGTGTGTATAGGTACCTATACCTGTTTAGACTGTGTACTAATTAAGAGATACATTATATGGCTAAATTAGCACTAGTGCTGCATCCTCCCACACACCAAAACGACACACTGTGATTACTTCTATTGTTCACATATGTAAATGACATATTAGCTAACTACTAGAATGGTTGTCATGTGACCGACATTTTAAATTTAATTAGCACGACAACCAATGTTCACTGTGCACAATGGTACTCTATGTACTTGACACATTGTTTCAATAATTTTACATATACACCTACGTAACATATTTTTCAACAATAGTAAACATTGAATTCGTTGAACAAAATTCACGTGGTTAAAACCACAATTAATTTCAGTGGAATATTAAAAATGCAGGAATATTACATTAATCATATTATTTTAACATTCCAGCTAGATTGAATGAGCGCTCATGTAATTTTACTCAAATACTAAACCCACACGAATTTGGACGGAAGATGAACCAAAATGCAAGTTTGCTTTGAAAAGAAACGCCACATTAACAAAAATTTAATCTACATGAAACTTTCATAGGAGTAATTTTTTCTTACTCTACATAAAGCAAATAGAAATATGTTTTTTCCTAAGTAACGCTACTTAGCTGAGTATAAGCGACTTTACGAGTAATGAGCGTGACAACACATCAAACGCAGGAAGCCGCGTAAGCTCTACGGAAAAAAATCGTATTGAGAGCTCAGGAGCGGAGTCATATAATAAAAAGTCTTGATCCTGAAGAATGGCATATCATAAAGTCCCGACGAAATCATCCGACAAATCTCTGAACTTTGCAACGCGGAGAAAGCGCTCACTTAACCCTAAAGTGCTGACGTTAAAAATTATGACGTCGATAAAAAGTGCTGCGCCGCCGGTGATCGCGCAGTCCGGTCCGGCCCGGCTGTCACTTACAAACGTGATTATTGCCGGTAGCCGGCCGCGGCGGCACCACCGGTAATTTGATTGCTTGCCCGCCGGCTATTATTGCCGGCAACCCTATATCCGGACAGATCCGGTTATGGCGTCTAATAATAACGCTGGCACTCGTCGCTTGTTATTTCATTAGGACCTGTTGGGACTGTCACGGCGGCCTGTCACGCAGGTAGGCGCGACGAGGGTTCAGCAGACTGTCCTAAGCTTATAATGTTCAAATACGTTCCGCTTTGTTTTTAGATTCAACTCTTCTAAAACCAACTTCGAGACAGTTGCTTAGCTGTGCTACAGACGTTTTAATTAATTCCGAATATAACTTTAACGTTTGTAAAGCGAAATATGTAAGTTAAAATTAAACTAAAACTTTATGAGCCGACAGTCGCTTAACACTTCTGGCACACGCACAAACAAAAATGTTCCTCAAAGTTTTGGTAATGTGACGTTGCTAAGCGGTTAGTTTGCGTAAACAGTTACCTAACCCGTGTCCGCTTGAGTTCACCGGAGGGGAGATATCCGTGGGTTTCCCGGCGAGTGCGGGTAGTCGGTAGCAAGTCAGGACATAAAGCTGCAGGTAGGGTAGGCGGAACACTCGCATTAACATTCGCCACGGTGTAATTACGCCGAGTGGACGTCTCCACGCCGCTACGCCCGCTGGGAAATATTCCGCGCGCCTGTATTATTTTTATTATTATGCGACGACATCACGTATCGCTGACGAAGCCTATGCACGATCATTTTTTCCTTACATTTCTAAATGAGAGAGAAGCTGTAAATAATTACGCAGGATTTATCTACTAGTCATAATTGCAGAGCCCGCGCTATTGTTGTTAGGATTCTGATATGATTACTATTGGGATTTCATTACGAGTACGTAATGAATAATACATTTTATTCGCCTTAATGAGCTTTGATGAGTTATTCATTTAAATTATCACATTTACACCACAAATCACGATTATGGTTCCATATTTGGTGTGACTAACTTTAATAATAAATGCAGTTTCCACATTTTGATTGTGACTTTATTATCATGAAAGCCCATGTGATGTAAGGATACAGCAAAAAAATATTGAAACTAATATCCTGGCAGAGTGCGCTACTTTTCATCTGGACAAAGTAAGATATATCCAGGTTAGTGTAGTCACGTGCGGGGGGTACTAAATAATAAATGCGGGATCGTAAAAGCTGTCAAATAAGCTAAATGTGGGGTAAACACGAGAGCTCAAACAGGCGTGCTCACGGCATTAGTTGCGGAGACAAAGTGCCCGTAAAATCTCACGCAGAACAGCCGAGTGATAAATTGTACGGGACAGACTTCAGACGCGGTACAAGTCACACTGCTGAAGCTGGGCTTTGGGAGGCCAAAGTAGAGATGGATAGTGTAAGAGATATATAGAAAGAAAAGGGAGTTAGTGATAGTGTGACAGGTGACAGGACAGAATGGAAGAAAAAGACATGTTGCGCCGATATCAACTAACCTGGGATGAGGCAGGCAGAAGAAGAAGCAGACTTGGAAAGAAAACTGGCCTAAATAGAGAAACACATACATAAGTGTAGTGCATCTTGTTAATTTTCTTAATTGAATAAAATTTGATAAATGTTTGAAATTCTCGGCTTTTCTCTACTATTATATTCATCTATAACACAATTAAATTTTAACTCAGTGAATTGGTGAATACCACAACCGCAAATTCAGTAGTTTTTGAGATTATCGCGATCAGAAAGATAGACACAGTAGGGGATTTTATAAGGGACAAAAGGTATATTGCTATATAATTTTGTTGCTACCTAGAATCAAAAACCGCAATAGGAAATTGCTTATAATTTTGTACCTACCTCTACAAATTATGTAGAACAAGGATAGTAACACAATAATTTGGTGACTTGGACCAGGCAACTATAAACTGTAACGATCCAAATGGGGCGCAAACCTTTCTGCGACCGTCGTGAAACTGCCGCATAAACAAATAAACGTCCCGACTTACATCATGACGTATAGTACCCTCGTACTAACTAAACCAAGGTAGAACCTGATCGTCGTAAAACCCTCAATAGAATTTCCAGTAGATTATTTCAGAAGCCTAAACAATGCGAGATTCAGAAAACCGTTTTCGGTGAACGAGTCTCAATTACCGGAAATTCCGCGTTTAACTGGCCTCCGCCGGATTTAGCCGTTACAGGCTTCCTTAGGGATTTTCGAAGAAAAAGGTTTGCTTCAATAAAACGGGGCTATTATTTTGCAACAGAATAATATCCTGCGATAGAAAACCAAGTGAAAATACTAAGATACTTTGAAAATATTGGACGACCCTCTGTATCACGTGATCGGTATCTAATACACAAGGGTAGGTTTTGCCGAGAACCATGATTTAATGGTTTTCAATGGGAAAAAATCTAAGGTTACACAACATTTACCCTGTTCATGGGATGAAAAGAAGCCAGTATTGATACGTGTGCTTTCAAAGTTCCTTTTTATACGTTACCCTTGAGTTCTAAACACAAGTTAATTTTAACATACTGTTGAGTTATAGGATCCTGGTACTTGGATTAGATGTTGCTATTTAGAATTCACAAAAATAAGTACCCAGCAGAGCATGGTTGTTAACAAATAAATCACACTGTCTATTAAAGAGAAAGGAAACTTAAAAAAATTCGAATTGTTGAATTTTAATATAACTAAAAATTGATAACGATTAGGATCATTGCGTCCCGAAGGGCTATAAAGGGTTAAACGGGCGATCACTTTTACTAGGCGCACAGAAAACCAAGGGCGTTATAAATATCCCAACATCCTCAGCTGTTTATTCTCTATAGGGCGAGAGTGAGTTCCCTTGGGATTATTCTAAAGCATTAATCGATTCACATGGATATTAGGCGCGCAGTAGTACGAAGGAGGTTGTATGTTATGTCAATACATTTTTTTATAAAAGATATTAAGAACTTTGAAAGACACATTGTAAAATAATAATGAGATTGGTAACTCATCATTATTAGGTAGGTAGAATCAAATGGTAAACTAGAGCTACATTTTAAGAAGTAGGTAAGTAATACAATTTCTATAAGTTTTTGCACTTGATGTTAAGAATTATAAGAGTTAAGATATATAATTATCTACTTATAATTATATTGTTTTTATTCGTGAATCAATTATTTTGAAAATATCTTCGCAAACATCGACCAGTTTAGTGTAGTCAGTAGTTGTAGTGTGTTTGCTATCTATTCTCCTTTAACAATTTTCCAATAACATAAGCATTATACAGTAATACAAAATACACGTATAAGCAACACCAGCAAGCTCCTTTCATCCACAAAGTAAATAACCTTCCCTCCACATGGCAGATATTCAAAAAGAACCCTTGGATCTAGCGCCGCCACTCACAAAATGTTTGCGAAAACTTAAAAGGGCCATGAATATGCAATAAAAGTACCAGGTTGACATAGAACGCGGAGGATGGCAGTTCGCAACAAGGGCTGCTGGATGCTGCACTAACCCCTGCGGTTAGGGGCGGGGGTCGGTGAATGGCGCGTAGGGTGCAGATTTATCCCGATGTCAACGTCAGAGGACGAAGGGGCTCGTTAAACATTTGCCAGTCGACTATTATAATAAGTTGTGTGCTTACAAACGAGTCCTATGAACTTTGAAAGCGATTTGATCCTAAAGGATTTTTTAGTTTATCGTTTTTGAGTAAATATTTGAGGTTTCACATAAAAAGTTATTAACCTTGTAGGTAGTCTTCAAATTGAAATCCTTCCTTTAAGTTTGTCATGAAAACAATAAAGGATGAACAAGATAAAATACACACCCTTCAAAATCTAAATAAAAATATCTTTGTTTTACATAGGCCTACATGGGCACTTATAAAACGTCAGAAGCTAGTGCACTGTTCCAATTGGTCGTTTTCTATGAAGGAGAAACGGCAACGAACTGTAAGGTTACTCTACTAAAAATAAGGTTGTTTTTACATTTCCATATTAAACCTTCTTCAAGAACAAACCATCTAAAGTCTGTTTTTTATTTAAACTCTCGAGACTAAAATGACATTACATGCGTTGTCACACTTGTCACAAAACGAAAAATTGTTAGTTTGACATTTGCCTGTGTCAGCTTAGTCTCAGGGATTAAAAATAAAAAACAGAGTTTATATACTAGCTTTATAAGTCAATGGCCACTCAATTGTTCCCTCAATTACTCCTCCACGTACGGCAGAGAGATTAAAGACATAAAAACAAGTGCGTCCTATAACAATTTATTCAGAGTCGTTGGGGATGATTGAGGTGAAGGGCAGTCGGTAACCCTTCAACTGCGCGCGTTAACGCCGGGTCAATGGGTTCCGTCGTTTATTACACGACTTGATGTCAACTCCGCTATAGGCAGCCAATTCCCGCTTAATGTCATCAAAATTATCTAAAATTATGTTGTTTTTTTGAAGGTGGGAAATCATCAAAATGATTTCTCCCACTCTTGGGTAGAGCGGGAGAAGTCATTTTGAATGTCAAACTTCTACTAACTAAAATCCACTCCTGTCCCATCTTTGCCTTAATTCCAGGGTTCCGGGTCCTTTAAAAGTTTAGAAAGGTAACATGTAGTTTATGTTACCTTAGTACATTTTTATCAGATTGTTGCGACTCACTTATCCTGTTTACCTAAACAAGATAATATTTATTTTCGTTTCCCCACAGTTCGCTTTCCTTTACAAATATCTGGCGGCCATTATAAAAACACGATGTAATACATATTTATAGCGTCAGAGCCATCAAAGCTCAAAATCCCCCTCCTGTGGGTAAAAAGTAGCTCCGCCCTATTAGTTTCATATCGCTTTGCCGCTTATGCATGCCTGGTACTATTCAACGGGATGCGTGACGTCATAGTCACGTGGGAATCATACTTAGGTGCTTATTCAGGTGATTTCAAGCAAGTAAATCCACTTGATCTGCAATCAACCTAATCACAAGCACCTTCATTTAACGCTAAATAAGACTATAATTATTATAATCCTAATATTACAAAGGCGGCAAGTTTGTATGTGTGTGTATGTTTGTTACTCCTTAACGTTCAAACATCTGCGCAGATTTGGATCCAATTTGGTACACGCGTAGATCGTGTCTTCGAACTACTCATAAAATTATTTTGTTTAATTTTTTTTTCACTTGGGCGAAGCCGAAGGTAGTATTTAATCATCATCTGCCTAGCCTTTTCCCAACTATATTGGGGTCGGCTTCCAGTCAAGCCGGATTTAGCTGAATACCAGTATTTTACGAGGAGCGGCTGCCTACCAGACCTCCACAACCCTTTAACTGGGGTAACACGGTACTTCATGGCAAGGCTGGAGTCAGATTTACTGGCTTCTGACTATCCGTAACGACTGCCAAAGATCTCCAAATGACAGCCGGGACCAACGGCTTAACGTGCTTTCCGCACGGAGGAAACGAAGGTAGTATTTAATATTCATTAAAAATTATGACATCACGTGCGGCTCCACTCGAGTGAAATTAGTACTTCTCACCTATACAAATTCTTGCACATGATTTAATTTAGAATATAAGATCGAAATCGTCAATCGATCAAAATTTGAAACACACATCTCATCATACACACGATCGCCAATCGTGTGTATCAAAAGTAATGATGCGACAAAAACAAACAAAGATCGTACATACAAACTATCAACTTAATAATTTTGTACGAAGAGTACGTCTTCTGATACTGTTGTATATCTTTTGATATTGTCTGTCCTAATGTTTTCAATTCCTATAGCACTAAATGCACTTGAACTGTTTGTTATTGTGTAAGTGATTTCTAAAACAAGCAGTCAGGCTGTGGGCTTTGGGCTCCCACACAAAACTGCTTAGTGAAGCGATATGACGCCGTATCGCAGAAACCAGTGAAACAAAATTGCTGCAATGCGATCGTCATTAAGGTTTAACTTTGTCCTATCCTGTATTGGCCTGACCCGCAGTTTGTGTCACCATGCTTTCTCGTCCTAAAATAGACAATTCCAGTTCCAATCACGCCAAACCTTTCAATTCGTTACAATCAATTTAGATGTTAGTTGTCGTCGGCACGTGGACGTGCGCCGTGTGGGGGCGACGCGAGGCCGGGAAACAGCCGGCCGCCCGATAAATATCTCATGAATAAGAATATTGCATTACGTATTCCCTACGAGTGTCCCACGTACGGCGACTGGAAACTAATTTACTTTAAAGCGCATGTTTACAGGCGTCCGACTCTCACAGGATCTAGGAAAAATGAAGACTTTCAATACTTGATGGGTTTTTGGCATTCAGTTATTTATGAAACAGAAATTACGGTACCAGGGTCACAGAAGTTTGTAAGGTTAACCCATTTTCAATGACCAACGAAACAGTAAGCTTGTCAATATTATTCGCTCTGCCATATTTCTTCACTGAATACCAAGCGCGATCAAGCATGCCTCTTCAAGACCATATTTAAAATATTACGGAATACCAACAAAGCTCTAAATTAAATTATGAAAACAACCGAGGGACGAATTTTTCTTTAGAACTACATCGTTGTGTTTTATGGCACTTTTTATTTATTCCACGTTATATTAAAGAGTCTCCACCCTGAATGGCGTCACATAAGTGCTCTTGACGGCAGAGCCATTCAGTTTATCATTGTGGAATGCTATTGGGAAGTCACACTAAAAGCTCTAAAGGAGTCGCGAAAAAATCGTTTATTTTTATCTCAAGAAATTGATTTTTGGTGAGCACTCGAACTAACTGAAGTATTCCTTGTCTAACTCCCTAGTACACATGGAATTTCGAACAAGCATTTATCAATAGATAAGTCAGTTCTCTAGCGACTATCAGGAGAGCAAATTAATTATTTCATTTGTAAGCGCTCCACGGATTAATATTCACGGAACATTCCAACTGCGAGCAGCTTACAACAATGAGTGGTGGAACTAGCATTAGTACGAATTAGCTTCGTGATTCTAAATTATGTGAAGAAGAAAATAACAAGCGAAAGTTGCGCCATGTGCCTAATTTACGTCATTATAACAGAGCAAAAAGTAGCGTCCCTGTGCAGAGCTCAATGGCTGTTGTAGTTTTTGCCAGAGAAACTTTTGGTGAAGATGAATAGGGCGCTTAACGTTAAAGAGCCCGAGTTATTTCATGATGTTTGCACATCTGGTGTCCAACTTCAGACGCACGTAAAAAGGAACTTTTTTATGTACTTTCGGAATATATTGCAAGAATTTCAGCTTCTACCAAGGGATCATAAGTCCCAAAGAGTTGAAGTTTGCAACTCATTAATAAAGGATTCGGTCCTAGTACGAGAGACGTTGCTAAACTCCCTAAATGTTAATAACTAAGCGGGTTGTCCTGTTATGAGGCCCTGGTGCGTGTTACCCTGAGCGGGATAACGGCCTGATATGGTTGTTGTAACAACAAGATAACAATCGGCTGAGGATCATTCCAGTACCTAAGTAAAGCCGATAGTAAGGGACAAGGGATTACACGATATTATCAAATACGTATACGTTTTGTGAACAGAAATAACGATTAACAGCCGATTAACTAACCAGATCCACTAGACATTATTCAGCAGCAATATTTGAAACTATGAACAACCACAGAGTGGTTAGTACAGATTAATAGAGGTATTAATTTCTGTATTACTTTCCACAAAATCATTTTATCGACAGATCCGCTTCATCAGAAATACGTAGGTGCTACCAACATTAATAAATAATAAACTGTGATCCTAAGTTGCTAGCAAGAAAAAAATCCTTTAGAATTCCTTGTAATATATTTGTTTTTATTTGCTACCCGCCCTCAGCAACATTTCTGGCCGACTTTTCGGTTGTTTTCATTACCTAAAATATCAGCGCGAATATAAACAAAAGAGGAATTCTTTGCCTTTCTTTCATTTTCATAATAAATGAACCTTTCACAAGTCAGTCTGTTACGAAAAAAAAAACAAGCACAAAAAATTAAAATACCATGGAAAATGTTGGATACCAGGAACACAGAGCCTTTGAGAAGAAAAATATTTGCAGCCTTTCTAACCCTTTATTTGTCTTCCGTGTTAGTTACAGGTTTATATTACTGATGTTGTGTTGAAAACATGGGGCATTTGGCTAGAGGGGAAAATTGTTAGAGGGTTGACCGTTGTAGATACCTATCTATTTATCTAACGCACACACAACAATTAACGTGGTTGGTTTGTAATAGGTACATGAGATATTCGATAATATCCCTAGCCCTAATAGCCTAATATCCGAGTGAAGAAAAACATCGTTTAGCCAGTAGCATCTAATGAAGGCAGTAACTTGACAAATTACGTTAACTAGTTAGAAAACTCGAGTCAAGTTAGTAACAGTCTTAATAACTTTAATTATAATTAAACAAAGAGTTCCGGAGGCAGGTCACCAGGGCGCCAGAGCCGGCAGGTGGGACGACCGCCATTTCTAGCTTCGACAAAGTTTCGGCGACATCTCCGCTATAAAAGGAGGAATAATAAAGAGTTAAAGATATAAAGGACTGAGTTTTGAGAAGTTTTCCAAAGTAAGAGGTTCAATTCCAATTGAGGAGATGGGAACGACCGAGTTAGTAGATAATTTGAAATAAACTTTTTTCCAATTGGAAAAATAATCTTATACGTTACATGTTGACTGTTAACATACTTTTAATAACAATGAGATATAATTTAACTAGTAAACTAAATCGAAAGTCCCAAATGAATATTGAAGCGAGAATAGTACCTACCTAATTCTTAATGTGATAATAATTTCCAATTTGTATAGTTACACCAACTTGCTAATACCGGATCCAGTTTCCCCCAAATAATTTCCACTTTCCATTGGGGTCGATATGCGCCAAGAGACCACAATTTAGTTGAAACCCTGCTGTTCCAACCGCCATTGGAAACACTCCCCTGGCGATATCTTTAATATTTCTTACCGCCCCATGTAATTAAATGGCCTTCAACACCCTTTGAATGTAGGTATTGTTATATAGAATTATTTTGTTTGGGACTGGAACCTGGTTACCGATGAAATTAAAGCAAAAAGGATATTATAAAGGTCTAACTCAGAGGAAAACGTTATTCCGTCCGTCATATAAATTAAATATTCCGATCTATTGTCAAACCTACCAAATATACACAAAATGTTAATAAAAATCGGTCATGTCGTTTCGGGGATGTTCAATAACAAACACTGTATTTTTAAATGTTGATAAGCTTGCGCTTGATCACTATCACACCATGACTGATGCAAAGAGCCGACGTGGTCGACATTGGAGCGCTCTTGCTTAGAGAAGTAACCTATTCACTCTTGACTTAAAGATCCCTAGGCCACGACACGACACTTAACGAGATTTTTATATACAAATTAGAAAGATTATCTAAAACACAAGGTAATCAAGCGTTTAGTAAACTCTATAAAACTCGACATTTGAACCAAATGAAAACTAACGAATGCAATCAGAACACCAGAGAGACAAGTTCAGAGGCAGTCACAAAATTAATTACATATTTAATAGAAGTTCAGCAAAACTGTCGTATCTCGGCGACCCAAATCATAAACAGATAGACAAGTGGGCAAATAAAGTGGCTCGGAGCCCTGAACAAAGGGGAGGTAGCAGCCCTTAGCGCCACTCCCGACAGATATTATGAGGCCTCTATTATTAACGACAACGCACAATTTACTCGCGCAGATTTCGACCCTCACTATTGCCGTAATCTCAGTAAAATACCGCCGCTTGGTTATGAGTTCCTGGTAAAGGTGATTGTATAATGTCTTTGTCTGTTATTCTAATAACGGCGCTATAAGTACTGTGTTTGTTAGGTTAGCTACTTTTGTTATTTTATCTTTTAACAACGGTTATGATTTAGTATTAGCGTAAGGGAGATTTTCCTTATTACGTATCTCAGGGATCCCACTTCTAAGTTATGCGAATATCAACCTACTACGGAAAAAGGGATCAGTAAGGAAAGGAGAAAAATGTTAAGATAGCATGACAATAAAACTAAGTGCTAAAACGAAACAAAAAAATCCATAGCACATTCACAAGCCATTGCTATGTCTGTGCTGAGAAATCGCTTATAGAGATTAATTAATGAGTGTGAACAGTGAGATAAGAAATCAGAAAACCAAAAAGTATGGCTGAAAGAACTTCATATTTAAGTATGATCGAAAATCAAGAATAGCTACAACCTACCCTAGGTTGTTGTCTTTAAGACTAGAGTGAAAAGTTACTTCTGGCGTGCTCCATCGTCGACCACATCATATCTTCACATCAGGTGAGATAGTGGTCAAACGTGAGCCTACCAATAATAAAAAAAAAGATTGTGGTCGGCTTAGCGCGCATCACGTAACATAAAACAGCAGACATGCAGAAATGAGCCCCACCTCGCGTTTTAGCTGTATACTAGGGCAGCAAAAGCTAACAAGAGTCAATTGTAGGCGGCCGGGACAGCTTCAACAATGGCGTTAAATCGCGTCGGGAGAATTAGTTCGAGAGGCCGCACGTCCCGGCCACTTTGTTGCAATTTGCGGCAATTTACTGCTGCTATGTCGTAACTAGGCATGTCGCGACATCATGAAGGCTATGTTTAAAGTTACAGTCGCTGGATAAAGTGGGACTCTACAGGTATAATTCTTCTCCAAATATAAGCAATTTCAATATTTTCATGATCTGTCTAGATAGCACTGTACTTCTGACACAAAAGCTACGAAAATATCTTCATACATTTTTCAATACCTTTGATAATAATACTCATAACATGTAACTATGGTAAGAACAAAAAAAAAAAGAAAAAAGCTCCATCTCCTACAAGTCCTGATTGCGAAGTAATGTTTTCCTGAGATTTCCCGCTGTGAATACCTAATGAAATAGAATATGTATGAGGATTTACGTTAAAAAGCTAATCTGTTAGAGTCGTTGTTCAAATTACGTCGACCGGTAAACCGTCGCGCTACAGTTGCTCAACAAATTGTTGTGTTGTTTGGTCGTTAGGGGTGATTTATTATGCTAAATAATAATTGCATTACCTCCGCGAACCGAGGAAGCTAAACTGGCCGGATTGAAGAAATAAAACAAAGTTCCAATCTAATAAAAGTAGTGTCGGCGGCCGCGAGAGAAACCCGCTAATTAGTCGCGATCTACAATTAGTGGAAAGAGTTGTTTGCTCCTAAGAGCCGCTGTCATCCGCTCGGGAACGTATAATCTCGGCCAATGAGCCGGGATTTACGATAATTTAATTTGGGAGCAAACGAGAGCCCGTATGAGGTCGCCACTACAAAGCTGTTTAATTAGCGCACCTGGTGTCGCCACTACAAGTTACCGACGTAATAGCTGAGGCCAGCTAGCTCTGCGGAGGTACCAGGCTTCCACGTCATTAGGAAATGCACGTGAACTTGGTGAAACAAATGTTGCAGTTCAAATTTAGTGTTTAATAAAACGTGCTGGTTAACGTGTGAAAATCTAACTAAGCTTTATCATAGAACTTGATGCTGCCAGACGGTGTGCCCGTGTGATTGTAGAAAATGATCCCAAATCATGTAAATCTCTTTAGTAGTTTCAGCGTGAAGGAGTAACATAAACTGAACAAAACACTCACAAATTTTCGCCTAACAGATTACGCGTATAATAACGTTATGAATAGTACACTCAATTTATTATCTCAACTAATATAACTCCCAGCCACATAAATCATAATGACAATGTTCCTTGTGAATAATGTACGTCCTCCACGTGCGTCAAATAAATCACGCGCACGAAAGTGTTGATAATGAAAATTGCCAAAGAAAAAAGACCTGAGGCGTAAAGTTAACGAAACAGAAAATTATAAAACAAAAGAGTTATGGTGACATTTCTTATGGAGTACTAGGGCACCAAAAGCTAAAGGAGTTCGTCAACAAAGTGCGTAAGGGATTGGAACAGATGCATGGCAAGTTTTTTGTTATGACGAGCAGCAGGAGGCGGGGCGACAAGGACAGCAACAACAAATAAAAACGGTAGTATTCTACATAAACGGGTACGCCTTAAAAAAAAGGCCCCCACTTGCATTATTCATACGGATGCTAATGGAAATGGCAGGTCTTAAAACTGTAGACGTAAACAATGCCCAACTTTATTGTTTTTGAGACTCAAGGAAAGCCTGCGAGGACATTGTTCGCTGATGAAAAATTTGCGACACAAAATGAAAAGGGAGTGTTTGTAGTCAATTAACAAATCCGTTTGCGCATTTTATGACGAGCGGGCAATGGGGGAAGCCGGCATGTTGTTCATTGAGTGTTTACTTTGTGTGATATTGACAATACCGTGTTGTTTTATTAACAAATTGGTAAACAAATGTCGAATTTTGTACTGGAATTGATTACAGTTTGACATGGAGCAGATTTAGAAGCAAATTGACAGAGTATGTAATACGTGGTGACTTATATTAGAGGAATATTGGTCAATATCAAAGGGATTTCCAAGAACCAAACCAATTGAATAGAGTGGACGTTCTGAGAACCACAAATTGGTTGAAGTGTATCTCGTGCATCGGATTGTTTGCTGGTAAATTGATTGATGGAACCATTTCGGTGTATCCATGTATCTTACAGTGCACATATTGAATGCGTATTTATTAGATCACAGCGGGTAATTAGAGTGACATGGCTGAGTGCGGCAGTAACAATGACATCCGTACCGAACACGACGTATTTGTTGATGGGTCGTGTTCTAGTATCTGCAGTGCGATTTGATCGCATCAATAAACCGACACTATCATTTGTCGCGAGTGCGAGTAATGGCGTTCATTGTCAGTCGGATTGGTTGCACATCACTCGACTGCCGCGGCAGCTGCCACTCAGCGATAAACACATAAAATAAAACCATAAACACCAAGTAATTAGCATAGTCGAGTTTTTCATTTTTAACTCTCGGCAAAGTCTGATATCCTCTTAACTATGCTCGCCCGAGCGCATCCCCCAGTGGGCACTTAAATGCATTCACAGAAAGAGGGTATTTAAATGTCTGCCTGTAAAATCCCCTTCCAAGGAAGAGCGCCTCTGCTGGAATTTCTTTTTTATTTTGTACGTAAAATATGGTCACGGAAAAAATGATTTTCATTCCAAGGAATCCTAAGCTGTCATTCCTTAATTAAATATTAGCTGTAGCGGGGATCCGCTCGGAGGAAAATAAAAAAAATATAGAAAACTGGGTTCTATATTTTATAATGGACCATTGTTTCCAATTTTATTATATCCCTTTCTGTCCGTATCTTACAAGAGTTAAATAGCCGCACCGACCTACCGGGATAAGGTTTCAAATAAAAAAGTATTAAAATAACAATTTCCACCTCTGCTGTTGACAGTTAAGTAGAGCAAAAAAGTATCGGTGCACCAGGCGAGCAGTAATAAGAGGCGGTGAGACGCTCGTGGTCCACGTCATGCAATATTGATGCGAGGGACGGATGGCCGGTGCACGCGGGACAGCGGGTGACAGTGGCGGACATGAAGGCTTGTTTCATGTTGTACCAGGGAGCCATGTAATGATAGTGGTGGTGGAGTTTTCTGTCGGAAATATGACGATGATTGAGTTAGCAGATTTAAAAAGTGTCAAAATGCGTCTTCATTTTGATGTAGGTGTGAGGATATATAATTCATTGCATCTGAAAATGCCTCCATCAGGTGAGGCTGACAGCTTGGTCAGGGTCGCATTAACTCAGATACGAGACGCACAGGACAGGGCATTGCGGTGATACTTGGGAAGCACATGTCCAATACTTACTGCACGTCTTTAGGCTGAAATGAAGACGAAACCTAGTATATGAATTGTCCAGGGTGTGTCAGAAATAATTCACTTTAGTTGATATAATAAAAATTACGTATAAAAGTGTTTTTAACGTGTAAAAGTGTTTTTGACGTGTAAAAGTATTTTATAAAAACATACAGTATTTTACAAAAAAATAATGTTTAAATCAGAAAATTATTTCAAATATTGTGCGTGTGTGTGGTTGTTATTCAAATAACGTCCTCCGCGGCTCTGGCACTCTTCAAAGCCATCTCTAACATTTATGAAAACGTGCCTCAGAAGTTGAGTAGCAATGTTGTTGATTTCTTGTCTAATGTTATTCTAAATGTATTTTTTTACTAGCTACCGCCCGCGGCTTTGCCCGAAAAAAAAATATATTAAAAAAAAACCGGCAAAGAGCGTGTCGGGCCATGCTCAGTTTAGGGTTCCGTAGTTTCCCGTCCGTCACAATAAGTGTCCCCAATTTCTCAAAAACTATTTTCTTATCAAGTTCAAAATAATTTTCCTAGAAAGTCTTTATAAAGCTCTACTTTCCAGATTTTTTCATATTTTTTAAACTTATGGTTCAAAAGTTAGAGGGGGACACACACATTGTTTTGACGGACGGACGGACGGACGGACGGACGGACGGACAGACATGGCAAAACTATATAACATTTGACTACTTGACTTACTTGACTTGACTTTTGACTACAGAACCCTAAAAATTAGCCTATATGTTAATCCAGGGTATAACCTATCTACATACCTACCAAATTTCAACCAAATCGGTCGAGCCGTTTTAGCGTGAAAGAGTAACAAACATCCACACATCCATTCTCACAAACTTTCACATTTATGATAGTAGGATTCTTCTACAAACGTGAATTATTTCTGAGACACCCAGAATCTTAAAAGAAATGAAACACACGCACCAATCCATGCATATATAGGTATAGGTTATAATGTATGTACTGTTATATGCTTTAGCCGCTATATATTTCAGACAATAGTCGTAGTTCCATCAACGGGTGGGGCACCCGCAGCTCGCTGCATACCTTCCATATTAAATAAGCGAGTGCGCGAACAAAGGCGCCGCATTGTCGTGCAATATTGACGGAGCCAACAATACTTCAGCAAATAATAACGCTGCCACCGCACTGCGGCCGCTGATAAACTGCTTTTTAAGTCGCACAATACAGCAGCACGAGCTGTGCGAGCTATCTGCCGCCACCCGCCATCCGCCAGGCGCGACCGGCCACCTGACAACCACAGAAACACAACTAATGAACTACTCCCAAAGTAGGTTACGAGAAAAATTGGATTTTATACAACTTAAATTGTTTTATTGTTCTTTTAATGAAAGCGGTATATTGTTTTTGTTAAAAATAAACAGGCAACGACGACCATTGTTTTAGATTAAAGATTAAAGACTCCTTTACAAATCACACCAGCTCTAAGATAAGCGTCGCTAAAACAGATAAATCTAATCGGCACATCTAAGGAGCTAGTCTAGAGACCTCCATCAACATCCTTATATTTCTGCGATCCCGGTAGTTGTCAGCCACAAACGCGCACAAGGCGGAGCGCGCACAGTCGGGCATCCGGTCCCGCGGCCGTACCACCTCCGGCCATCAATAAGGCGGCTCGTATCCGGCCCGGACGGTAAACACCATCCCGTGGAAGGCGTTTCACGATTGTTGGAGCAAGATCGGACGCAGAAGTCTCAATATAGATCCGAAGACAGATTAAAACGATCTTGCCTGTAAGTGATTCTCAGATGCTTTGTTTTATCTGTTACTGTTTGTTATGGATGGATTTTATAGTCTGTTTTTTAAACCTTAAGACTAAATTGACACAGGCAAATGTCAATCTTACAATAGTAATGTAATGATGGTAGCTCTTTTGTGTTCTGACAAGTATGACAACCCACGTAATTTCATTTTACTTTAACAGATTTAAAAACATTCTTTAGACAATGGTGAGACTGCTAATATAAACTGCAAACACAATCGTGCCGCCAGCAATTGGTATACCTACCTACACTGGTCTACAAAAATTAAGCCATCAGCTTCTTAAGATTAAATAAAAACAAATCCACAAAAATAATATTTGCATACCATGTTTGGAGTGGATCTTTTGCAGTAACCTTATTTGTGCCCCTACCAACTATTACGGTTTTAATGAGGGTCCTACAGCCGACGATAATGTTAAGCAGGTACCTTTGATGATGCCGAGATAGCTGTGACGACTATGCACAGCCTATGGACTCCTGCCAAATTGTTTTACTAATTTCAGTACAGATAACCGTCAGGTTGTATCGTTAAACGAAATTCTACGGGTGCGTCCACACTGAATGCGCGGTGACTGGAGCCTAGGCGGGCGCGGTGAGCGAAGGCGTGCGGTGGCCACAGTGACGCGCGAGCTCTTGTAGCTTTTCGACGTATATCACCGAACTGATCGACCGAACTGTTTTGATATCACCGCTACACGCGCATTAGGTCGCTTGTTGACTAGGCCCGTAGTGTGGCCATAACGCGCGGATAGGAACGTTAGAAAACTACGCGCGCTAACTCGCTCATGACCGTCGCGCTAGGCTCCCGCCTTAGTCACTGCACTATGGACGCAAAGGGGCGTTTCATATGTTTGATATTTCGCGCCCGTCATCGCAACCGCGTTAGGCTTGTAGTGTGGACCCGGCCTACGATAAATTATAAAGCTGTAAGTAAAATGGCGCCGTATATACAAAAGTTACTTTTTGTGTGCCTTTTAAATGAATGTTATATTTCTGTGGAAATAAAAAAGCAGTATTTTTTTATTTTATCTTTCATTTTTATAAAATATTACGGCCTATATTCAACAATTAACTTTTAGTTTAAATGTCAGAGAACCAAAATTATTAAAAAAAAATTGCTGTCTTTTACTTTTTACGTAGAATCCAGATAAAAGAACAACGTATTGAACGTTTTATACTTTTTTATGGCCATAAATCAACTTATAGACGAGTATAATTGATGAATTAATTAATAATTGAAAGCCTCCTGGAATAAAGGCATTATTCTCGATGATTGCTTGAAGAAAAAAGTATTAGAAAATAGATTAATCATTTTATTTATGTCCATAATCCACGAAATGGAAATTCTTGTTGTTTATAGGTTTTCAGAAACAACATTTCGTGTCATCTACAGTAGTTCACTAATAAAAATTTAACAAAGAAAACTCGTTTTTATTTTATAACTGCCCGGCGCGCAGAAACACAGAGGAGTTTAAAACTTGCGTCTGAACGGCAGCTATTAGCCGAGGAAGTCGCTGGCGCCGGCACCGCGGCACAATGGCGGCACGACCGTTTCCGCTTCCGTCGTGCACACACACGTCAGTTTCCGCCCATCAATAGAGCCTCCGACACAGATCCGCTGTTTTGTCTTCACGGAACATGGGATTTATATCTTTGGCAGAACAAGTACAATTGAAGAAACCAAGCGTAGTTTTATACTGTTTGTTATGGAAATCTGGATTACGTCATTTGGCGCGTAAAAAAGATATAATCCCGACGTTTTCAAAGCGCTAGAATAAACGTCCCGCAACTTTCTTTGTCCTGTGAAGTTTCACCTGTCAAATTATGTAAGAAATTTCCTTCAGAACATAATAAATATCACTTTTTGTCGAAGTATTCAGCGAACCAAAGCCAAGGTGAAAGGCAGCACCGGATAAGACTTGCTTTATACATAGTTTGTTCGAATTTACCCGATTTTTGTGAGCGTCGAAAAAAGGCTCGGATTAAGTGTACTTTTGGGTCGTCTATTTTCTCTGGATTGTATTCGATATTTTCATCTACAATATTACCGGCCGGGGTCACATTTGTACAGAAAGAAAACACTCTTCATTTCAACTCTATCAAACGTATATGTACTAGATATGAGTAGGTCGCCGCTGGACCGCACAATAAAGTTTAATACTAACTATGAAAATAAAAGAAGGCTTCCATAACTGTAACAGAGATGGTCCACATAAAATAAAAGTCGTGAGGAGGGAGCATTGTCTCGCTCCGAGAGCTAAGTCGCTTTATTGGCACAATCGTAACTTTTACAACTGGATTGACGCGATGCATAAAACACCAGTGAAGTCAGGAAATCGATCAGACGCACAGGCGTTGCCGGCACCGGATCCATTC
Source organism: Mythimna separata (assembly GCA_030763345.1). Classification (NCBI taxonomy): domain Eukaryota; kingdom Metazoa; phylum Arthropoda; class Insecta; order Lepidoptera; family Noctuidae; genus Mythimna; species Mythimna separata. The sequence goes on from CM061174.1 coordinate 21,554,611, forward strand.
GGCCACCACACGATAAAATAAATCGGTAACGGTGTCACGGTTATAGAAAGCAACACAAACCCGAATGTTCTGGAATTTTTTGGATGTGTTCGCTAGCCGCCATGCACAGAACCTTTTAGGCATTCAACCGGCGATCCGTGGCCTTTGACACAGGAATCCTGTTGGATTGTCGAGTATGTGGAGTCAGTGCCAGTTCCTGTGTCGCTCCTGTTCCAAAAAGTTTTACATTTCGCAACAGCGATCAGCCATGGATTACATAATGGTACCTAGTCCTGTTACTACACCGTTTTTGGTTGTAACAAGATATTTTTTGTTTATTACAAAACTAATGCCTGCAATCCCACCTGATGTCGAGGTGTACTAGTTTATTAAGAGCCTATACACTCTAGCCACACCCAAATTATAATCAGACGGGAAGACCACAGCAAGCAAATTGTTCCAGTCCTTCGATTTACGCGGTATAGACAACAAGGCGAAACGCTTAGTCCGGACCGTAGAAGTTTTAACAACAACGGGGTGGACCCGGAATGTCCGATATTAAAAGACGATAGTGGGTTTACAGTACTACATATTCCGAAAATCAATCAAGTAATTGTGTTCGAATGGACCCAGACCAACTTTGTTGTAAATGGTTAAACTGTAGATCGCATTCCCAAGCTCAGAGAGCAGGGTTAGCAAACGACGTCCACGAAATTATATCAGGCATTGTTTACGATAAAGCGATCCAGTAATAACAGCTCATTCCGCACGTTCCGAAACTATCAAGTTGCAACTATTCAGTCGAGAAACTCCATTAGGGGAGGGGGACCACGATGACATTGTTTGCGCTCCGATCGAAAATCGATAGTGTCCGGTTTAACACCGTGTGATTGTCCAAGACGGACGGCGGTATCAGTCGGGTACCAGGCATGCATGACGCGGCCGCAGGTCGTCTGTGCTGCTGCTAAGATTTGATTGCTGTCGAGATTTTGATTGTGAAATGAACTTCTTATAAAGAATGAGTACGTAGTCTGATGTAATGTCACTTACGTAACTTTTTCATCATTTAATGACTTTTCCCACTCTAGGGCGAAGCGAAAGAAAACCACACTTATGTTCCACCCATGGCCCCCGTAGGGTTCGGCCCTACTGGTCCCCCTACAGCTTTTCTGACTACTTTCGTACGTCCATGAGTGACTACGTCGACAAGTCGTCGACGTCTCGGGCTTTGTCCCAACGGTGACTGAATGGCGAAATACCCAGTGCTCCTCGTCCGCAAGCCCACGCCTAAGGTAGCTGGTAGTCGGGGTAGGACTCTCAGCTGTGGTTGGCGCGTCAAGTTATCCATTCTCTCAGCTAGCTAGCATTACGGCTTCGTAGCTGGAGGCGACCGCCACCCATTACACCTCGTTAGTCACCACCAGACTATGGCCTGAACCAGGGCCCGGCGCTAGAGGTTGCCGCTGCCGGCAGCCTCTCTGAGGACACGGCGGTGCTCCGACCAAGCAGGGCACACCTCCATCTTATGCTCCATCGTGTCCTCCGGGCGGTTTGCACAATGATGACACGCGGGTTTTGTCTATCTCTATCTCTCTGTATGACTGCATTATGGGCCTGAATTACGCATTGGACTTTAATGCAGTCTCTATGATTACTACTTACTCTGTGAAATGAACCTAAAAGTAGATTATTAAACATTATAATATATTATCATTATAAACAAATGTTAATGTTATTTCGGTTTTTTTCTATGGCGGGTCGCTAATTTTGATAAAATAATAAATTGACCTCAAGTTTACCTACCACACTATAATCAACAATTCCTACTAGATGAGTCATAGCAAACCATCAAGAGAAATTCATATCCATCGAGCTTTTTATATTTTCGACATCGTTGTAAATGTGCCCCTAGAGAGTTGTGTTTTAAAAAACTCCTATTTTCATACTTAGCATATTTCTCAAGAGATAGTTGAAATCCGTTTGCCCCAGACTCAACCTTTGCCGATCAGTTTTCCAATAGTCGCGACGGACCCGAGTCCCAGACGATATTAATCTTTCCATACATCTTAATCCTGACGAATCTGTAGTTAGATTTATTTGAAGAGCACTACTGCCATTACATTCCAAAGAGCTTTTAATAAAAATATAATGGAGGTTGCCTTAAGTGACACAGATTTATGATAAATCTGCCTTACGGCTTACCAGATTAATGAGGCGTACGATACAAGGATAACATATTAAATAAGAGCTGAAATGAATCTGTTTGGGAGCTCATCTAGCTGTCACTGCATTCCTACTTTAAGTGATGAATGGTAGTCTCCTCGGTTAGGCCGCTTGGAGGGGTGATGCCAGCGGTCAGACCTGAGGGACATCAGGCTGATTAAGACAGATGTTTTCATTATGGTATGCCCGACATCAGGTTTAGGTAAAAATTATGCAGGACAGCTCGTTGCCTGTACCTGGCTACATAAAATGAAGATAACCAAGCTTGATTCTTGTTGTAAAATAAGTCAGAGTTGATAGATTACTTACACAAATATACCAAACTAAACCAACTGAGTCACAGGAACACTAACTAACTAAGCAATCGTGTATAGATCCCGACGAGCTTACTAGGATAACAGGATCGATGGCAACTATGTTAGTGCTAAAGCGCTCGTCTGTCAAGCGGCTCCTACGATAGCTCGCCACACGCCAATACCTACACCTGACATCGCTAACTAAGGAACTAAGGAGCTACTCGCTTATGTTAATTTTCACCTTAGCTGCTAGTTAGTCGCGCTACAAAGGCATTTAGTTGTGTTTTATGAAACAACTTGTTAACATTTTACAGCTTAGAAAATGCCATTTATTCAGAAAAGGTTTACTAAACTCTACAAAACTCAGTGGCTTAGAACCAAATTATGTAACTTTTGTTTCAAGCGCAGATACTTCTACATCCTTGAACTTTTCTCTTTGAAAAGGACTTTCACAAACAAGTGAAACCTTTTTAACCAAAACTTAATATTCGTTGAACGAGATCAACGCTGTTTACTCTAAAATTAATAATTATATTCTTCTGGTTGTGAAATATACAAGTTTTGCCCTCGTTTACAAAGCGATCTAGACGACTTCATAATCTTAAACTTCAAAGTTAGTCTTGTATGAAATTTATAGTTTATTATTCTTTGTAATAAAGTAGTTTATTGTGCTATTTAACTTACGATTCAGAAGGAGCATTGTTCTTACCTGAAAACAAAACAAAAAAAACATTAGATCACAATGTCTGCATAAAAAAGTATTAAGAGTTTCAACTGACTACTTTTTTCCTTTTTTCAGTGGGATATAATCCGTGTAAAACATACAGGGCACTAGGCCAGCATGACTGCAGGGGATCATCCGGATTGTCCCGGAGTCTCGTGTTTTCTGGAAACCTTCCAACGTATGGCAGCTAACTGCACCTCGAACCTTGATAATATCGAATAAATAGTAGTGTAAAACAGCTTATGCAATTTGAGAAAATGTTACAATTTCACCGACTGTTTTTAAAATTGCTATCTCTATTAAATTGTGGTTTAACAACACCGACACAATCAAACTGTTTATAGTACGTTGAAAGCATATCGTATCCTGCCGTATACCCGTATGTAAAATAAAATCTTCATGTAACCGCCAGACATATTGAAAACGTCGATTACCGCATGATTCCATCGACATAACCCTCTAAGATTCTCATTTCAATAACCTTCAAGCAAGGGATTCTGCGAGCACATCTCGTGCTCTAACACGCAATCCGGCCGCGGGCCATCTGTAATAATGCACCATATAAAAAGGCATTAGCATTTTAAATGACGTCGTTACGCACCCTCAGGCCGGAGGATTTTTATGTTAATATCTTTTTCGTTTTCCTCTCTAGAAAATAAGTGTTGGGGAGATCATTTTTCTTGATCGCTAACAAATTAATTATGGAAATATTAAAAGACAATCTCGGCGCCTTTCGTTGGCGGGAAGGTAAGGAATGTGTGTCGTGAGGTTATAGCACAATTATCAAGGAGCTCGACTAATTTAACAAGCGTCTCGTCCCCGCAGCGGCGCCGCAATTTACCAGGAGCCAATAAACGCGGCGGAGGCGTGACAAGCGCCGTGAATTATGCAGCCACGTTTAGAAGACTCCTCCGCGGAATGTCATTGTGTACGCCTCATGTTAATTTAATTTAGCTGCGTAGTCAACCGCCGCGTAATGCCGGCGATATTGGCTCAATCAACCCTTGCTTGCTGCGACTCAATTATTCAGATAATTCTATGTGTGTTAGTCTGTCACTAGGGATTAATTTGTAATTGATACGTACATTATTTGATGACTTTGACGCTACGTAGATTAGTTTAAGGGTAAACATTGTGCTGTCTTAATTTAATTGCTAAATGTAATGACGCCTTAATACTATATAACTCACTAGGTCACTGCAGACCTGAAAAGGTGTTACAAAGTGAATGGATTATTGAATTCAACAGCAACATTAAATCAACGTGGTTTGTAAATGAGGCGCGAAAATGTATTTATCCATAATTGAACACACAGCAGAAACAGTTCGTTTTCATTAACTGACCATTGTCAACTCCGAGCAGTCATGCGAGCCTGGTGACCGCACGACAAACATACTTACAAACACCATTTTAAGTGGATTAAACATTAACTTTTTCGACCACAACACGTTTACTTTTTTTCTCCGACATCCCTCGGAAGAATCTTAATGAGTCGACGAAACTTTTAATTAATTCTACGACTTAAGTATGCTTTAAATAAATTACTTATACAAAATCATAAGCGGTATTTTTGAGGAGCTCAGAATTGGGCTCAACTAAAAAGTTTACTTGTAACTTTGTATCAATTTAACAATATAAGCTGAGCTGCTTAGACTAGAAGTTTACAAAACATAAATCTGTGTTTCAATTGAAAATAAAAATAAAAAGCTTCACAAACTTATTTCAAACATTTACCAAGTTTCATTCTAAACCTTTCTCCAAAACCTAAGTCTTTAAGAATTTTCATATGAAGGTTAATAAAAATCATAAACATTATCATTTCATTAATTACTTTTGTGATGATAATAATAAGTAAACAAAAGATTGTGCGTGTCACCAACCGCTTTTAACACTAGACAAAGCGATACAAACCTGAAATCGAAGGAGCAATAAATAGAAACACTTAAAGCTAATGTGTGTCTGTACGAACAATATTCTGTTACTAACAATATTGTTACGCCGTGAAACTTGAGTACGCTATATCTTCGACGGAACCAAGGGTAGCATCAAATAATTAAAACGCATTGCTGTGCGAAGCTTCGAGAATAGGAGTACATACTCAGGCCTGGCAAATTCTAGAAAAGTCCGACATACACTATTATTATTAGATGAAATTCAGTAGGTAGTTATGTGGGCGGATAAGGGAATTTGTACCTTCCGGTATTAGCAATAGAGTCGAAACTCGCATGTAAGGTGGTAGATAAGTACCTACTTACGAGAATAATAATAATGATTTATGGCCTCCCGATCAGACCCTATTGTTCTAGAATGTCCTTGAAACGTCGGTATCGAGAAATGTCGATGGCTTCGCATATAAATACGGACCCCGGCTAGAAGCGAGTTTTAGTTTGATTTCGTCAGCGATACAGAGCGAACTACCTAAGTGCTTGAAGTGATACCTAGCGACCTAAGCGATACTAAACGGAACTCTGAGTGTTTATAGTGATTGGTTATTTGTTGATTGGACTAATTTGTCATTGTTTTGTGGTGAATAAAGTTGTCTGCTAGTAAACCGGCATTTAATTACTCACGTTCGTAACAACTGGTGTCAGAAGTGAGATGCCATTACTACAGAGGGACGACGAACAGGGACCACGAACAAGGAGGCAAGTGGAGATGGATGCTGCACGTCAACGTTTGGAAGCGGAAGATCGGGCTGGTATGGGAGCAACGGCAGCTGCTGAGGCGCCAACAGGGCCATCCTCGGAAATGAACCTCGCCGCAGTGTTGGCCGCCATGCAAGCTAGTATGGAACAAGCCCGCCGCGAACAGGAAGCTGCCCGCCGCGAACAAGAGGCTAACCAACGTAAGCTCCAGGACCTGATCGCGGCTAACCAGGAAGAAGCCCGCCGCGAACAGGAAGCTGCCCGCCGTGAACAGGAAGAAGCCCGCCGCGAACAGGAAGCTGCCCGCCGCGAACAAGAGGCTAACCAACGTAAGCTCCAGGACCTAATCGCGGCTAACCAGGAGGAAGCCCGCCGGGATCAAGAGGCTAAGCAGAACCTGATCCTCGAAAAAATTGATTACGGCCTCGTCACGTTGGGCGAGAAAGTGAAAAATCTCACCTTAGAGGTCAAGGAGGTTTCCGCCCGAGCTGATAGCCTCGAAACCAGAATGGAAGATCGCCTGCTGGACATCAACAAAAAAATTATCAAGCTCGAAGCACGCGAACCCGTTGCTGTTAGCGCACCATCGCACACCCACTGTGCATCAGCCGCAAAATTTGATATGCCGCGTTTCGATGGCACGTCGTCCTGGACGGCTTTTAAGTACCAATTCCAAACACTGGTCAAGACGAACCGCTGGGATGATGACCAGTCTTTCGCGGCGTTAACTTTGGCCCTACGAGGGGACGCTCTGCTGGTCCTAGAGAACCTTCCTTCAGACGGCAGGACGTTGGAGCGTCTAATGGAGGGACTAGACACTCGCTATGGTGACAAGCACCTCGAACATGTTTTCCGCGCGCAACTTCGCGAGAGAACGCAGAGGTCGAACGAGAGCCTTCAGCAGTGGGGAGTAGAGGTTGAACGGCTGGTCCGGCGGGCATACATGTCGATGACACCGGAGACGGTGGAAGTAAATCTGGTGCAAGCATTCATCGACGGTCTACGGGATACTGAAGTCAGGGCTACGGTGCGACTCGGACACCACCAAACTCTGAAGAGTGCGATGGCCCACGCTTTGGAAGTGGAAGCCGTACGACAAGACTCACGTACGCACAGAGTTCGGGAAGTGGTGGTCTCACCTTCAGTGCAACCACGTCACCGAGAAGTGGCTTCGTCGGCAAAGTCCCGCTATATTCCGACGTGTTATGGATGTGGAGAAAAAGGGCACATTCGTACCGATTGCCCCAAGAGGAAGAGGGGAAGTGTGGACTCCGGAACTCAAGTTAACGAGGAGTCGTTAAACTAAATGTCGCCAGGGCCGCGGGGCGGGTGCTGGCTGGTCAACTGAAGGCCCCAACCATCACCATCAATCAAGTCCACAACGGAAATAGTTTGATCATCGAGGGAACGCTGAATCAACATGCTTGCAATTTCACCGTTGACACCGGGGCGTCACGGACTATTATAAGACCTGAGTTGCTGAAACGCACCATCTTGTGGCAAACAGAAACCCCAGCCTACCGACTTCAGACAGCCACCGGTCAGCCAGTCTCCGTCCTCGGTGATACAGAGATCGAGCTTAAAATCGGTGATCAAGTGTACACCCATTCCGCGTTAATTGCGAATATTACCGACGATTGCATACTGGGTCTCGACTTCCTGCGGAATTACCGATGTGTTTTAGATATCGATAAAGGAGTATTGAAATTCCCAGACCAAGAAGTCTTCCTGCAAGGAATTAACACATGCAACCTCTATTGCTTAAAGGATACCACATTGGCTCCAAGAACGGAAACCTTAGTCGAAGTTAAATTTCCTAAGAAAATTAGGCAACGCAGATGTGTTATGGTTGAAGACATTGGCCGGCACCCGGAACTTATCACCGCGAGGACATTAGTTATGACGAAAGGAAGATCCAAGGTCAGGATTGTAAATCTTGGGAAAAAGGAGATCCAGTTGAAGAAAAACAGTGTTGTTGGAAGATGTGAAGAAGTGAAGTATCTCCGCCAAATCAACACATCTTCAGTAAAACAAGACGCAATAAAAGGTGAACTTGATCACATCCAGCAACTTCTGGAAAATTCTAAGAGTAATTTATCAGTTTCGGAACTACAGCAAGCCAAGGAATTTCTGCTACGGTTCCGGGATATTTTTGCAACGGGAAAAGATTGCGGAAGAACAGGTCTCGTCAAGCATGAGATAGATACAGGTGATGCTAGACCAATTAAACAGAGACCGCGCCGCATACCCTGGGCTAAAGAAACTGAGGTAGCAGAAATGGTAAAGGATATGGCTGATAGCGGAATAATTGAACCTTCTACGAGCCCATGGTCTTCTCCTGTCGTTCTGGTGAAGAAGAAGGACGGCAGTACCAGATTCTGTGTAGACTACAGAAGGTTGAATGATGTAACGAAGAAGGACAGTTATCCCTTGCCTAGGATAGACGACACACTGGATATGCTCAGTGGTATGAAGTGGTTTTCAACCATTGACTTGAAAAGTGGCTACTGGCAAGTGGAAATTAGCGAGAAAGATAAGGAAAAGACAGCGTTCAGTACAGGAATTGGCAACGGCCTATGGCAATTTAACGTCATGCCTTTTGGATTGTGCAACGCTCCAGCGACGTTTGAACGCCTCATGGATAGAGTCATGGTGGGCCTTCTTGGTGACGTCTGTCTGGTATATTTGGATGACGTCATTATAATGGGCCGCACTTTTAAGGAACACCTGAGAAATATGGAGAAAGTATTCACCAGGATACGGGGGGCTAACCTAAAACTAAGCCCAAAGAAGTGTGCCCTGTTCAAGAAGGAGGTCAGCTACCTAGGACATGTCATCTGCGCCGATGGAGTGAGAACCGATCCTGAGAAGATAAAGGCTGTCCAACAGTGGCCGGCTCCAAAGAACAAAACAGAAGTACGTGCATTTCTAGGGTTGTGCACATACTACAGGCGGTTTGTTATGAGTTTTTCGGACATTGCAAAACCTTTACATCAGCTGACTGAGGATAAACGAGATTTTATCTGGGACAAGAACTGTGAGTCAGCATTCAACGAACTAAAGCAACGGCTATGTGAAGCGCCTATACTGGGGTATCCGAGCAGAGATGGAAGATTTGTCGTCGATACCGACGCCAGCAACACAGGAATTGGTGGAGTGCTGTCGCAGGTGCAAGAAGATAGGCAAGTCGTGATCGCTTACTTCAGTAAGGCACTTTCAAAACCAGAAAGGAACTACTGCGTGACTCGACGAGAACTACTGGCTGTTGTAAAAACTTTGCAACATTTCCACAAGTACCTCATAGGGAGACAGTTTACGTTGAGGACGGACCACGCTGCATTGAAATGGCTTCTACAATTCAAAAACCCTGAGGGTCAAGTTGCAAGATGGCTAGAGCAGCTGCAGGAGTTCAACTTTGTGACGGAACATCGTAGTGGAAAAGGGCATAACAATGCTGACGCCCTGTCGCGACGTCCATGTAATGAGGACTGTAGACATTGCCAGCAAAATGAAGCCCGGGAACACGTGAACTTAATTAGGGCTGAAGGCAACTTTAAGAAGTCCCAGGAAGAAGATGACGATATTCGACCTATACTGGACTGGAAGCGTAGTGGAACTAGGCCTCAGTGGAATGAAGTATCGTCACATAGTCCTGTCACAAAGAGCTACTGGGCACAGTGGGACAGTTTAGTCCTAGAAAATGACGTGCTTTGTAGGAAATGGGAATCGAACGATGGCAAGGAGGTAACCACACAAGTGATAGTACCACGACGTGAAGTGGTCCCCCTGCTTCAGGAGATACCCGATGGCGCTTCTGGTGGACACCTGGGAATCAAGAAAACTCTACTGAAAGTGAGACAGCGGTATTACTGGCTCAATTGTAGAGAAGACATAGAGCAATGGTGTCGGAAATGTACAGCATGCGCATCCGTGAAAGGACCACAGACTAGGAGCAGGGGCAAGCTTCAGTTGTACAATGTAGGAGCCCCATGGGAACGCATTGCCATCGACGTTGCTGGACCTTTCCCAGTGACAGATGACGGAAACAAATACATAGTGGTGATACAGGACTATTTCACAAAGTGGCCTGAAGTTTTCGCCATACCCAATCAGGAAGCGACGACAGTGGCGAAAAAGGTGGTCGAAGAAGTAGTGTGTCGGTATGGCGCACCTTTGGAGATCCATTCCGATCAAGGCCGCAACTTCGAATCTGCGCTGTTCCAGGAAATGTGCACTCTTCTGGGGATTTACAAGACACGCACAACACCTGCGCACCCACAGTCGGACGGAATGGTGGAGAGGTTTAACCAGACCCTGGAGAATCACCTGGCTAAGGTTGTCGATGACCATCAGAAAGATTGGGACCGGTATATTCCACTATTTCTGATGTCTTATCGATCAGCAGTGCATGATAGCACGGGCCATACCCCAGCAAGAGTGAATTTCGGCAGGGAGATGAGACTTCCAGTCGATACCATAACCGGCGTGCCACCTGACAAGACTAAGCCAGTTACGGACTTCGTAAGTGACCTCCAAGATCAATTGGATGAAGTGCATAAACGAGTGCGTGAGAATAGCCTGCACACCAGCGTTAAAATGAAAACTAGATACGACCGCAATGCCAACGCCAAGGGATTTGAGGAAGGTGCACTGGTTTGGCTCCACAACCCACTTCGACGAAAAGGGAAGTCGCCGAAACTTCAAGCTCGATGGGAGGGACCCTACACCGTGATAAAAAGGATCAACGACGTTACCTACCGCATCAAGAAAGGGTTACGAGGGAAACCTAAGGTAGTCCACGTGGATAGATTGGCGCCATATCACGGATCTAATAATGCTCGGGACGAGCATGACTAAGAGGGGGGCACTGTTACGCCGTGAAACTTGAGTACGCTATATCTTCGACGGAACCAAGGGTAGCATCAAATAATTAAAACGCATTGCTGTGCGAAGCTTCTAGAATAGGAGTACATACTCAGGCCTGGCAAATTCTAGAAAAGTCCGACATACACTATTATTATTAGATGAAATTCAGTAGGTAGTTATGTGGGCGGATAAGGGAATTTGTACCTTCCGGTATTAGCAATAGAGTCGAAACTCGCATGTAAGGTGGTAGATAAGTACCTACTTACGAGAATAATAATAATGATTTATGGCCTCCCGATCAGACCCTATTGTTCTAGAATGTCCTTGAAACGTCGGTATCGAGAAATGTCGATGGCTTCGCATATAAATACGGACCCCGGCTAGAAGCGAGTTTTAGTTTGATTTCGTCAGCGATACAGAGCGAACTACCTAAGTGCTTGAAGTGATACCTAGCGACCTAAGCGATACTAAACGGAACTCTGAGTGTTTATAGTGATTGGTTATTTGTTGATTGGACTAATTTGTCATTGTTTTGTGGTGAATAAAGTTGTCTGCTAGTAAACCGGCATTTAATTACTCACGTTCGTAACAATATGTTATTACAAAAGGATTTAACACAAAACCTACCCAAAGAAGCTCAAGGACATAGTTCAAACAACCGGAAAGTGTAACAAAAACACGTCGTTGTACCAGGGCAGCATATAGTGGTGCGAGTGGCAAATATCCAGTCAAAGAGTGAAGGCCTTTGATGTCATGAGGAATTCATGCAGGTGGCTCGTTTGACTCCCGATGTGCCCACCGCGGGATAATTTGCTTTGCCACGGGACCATTACAGGTGCGGGCTAGTGTTTGTGCGTCGCAGTCAATTTGAGAGACGGTAGGCACTGTAAATTATTATTGGCATTTTGAAAGATAAATACGTCCATTTCTATTTTGGGATCATTGGGTCAGAAGAACAAATCAGTATTTTTTAAACTACAAAAAAAAGTGATCATCCAGGTGTACAATTTTATTTGTGAAGATGTTTGTGAGCAGGCTTTTTTGTTAAGGTAGGTCTTTTTATGGGTGGAGTGAGAAAGCGTGTCAGACTTTTACTGAATAAGACCCACTCTTATGTTTCTTTTGTTGACTTGCGTCCCAGGACCTTGGGTTTCCCTTTTGGCCTACCCATGGCTTCAGACAACCCATGGCCCTAGTCCTTAAGGAAGGTAAGGTACAAATCTCAGTAGCATCTTGTTTATAAACAGAAAAACGACAAAAATAACCAAGAAGTGGTCGAGTAAAAGCCAGCATTGGATCTAATATGTTAAAATCACAGTGTTTGTTATCGGACTCCTCCAAATCGGCTTAACTGATTTTTATGATTTTTTTGTGTAGGTATATTTGGTAGGTCTGAGAATAGAACGTAGGCTATTTTTAACCCTCCTATCCCCAGTTTTCTTTGATATTTTATAAGACAAAATGACGTTAGTTTAGCTCTACATTCTAATCAACATCATTTCAGCCGAAACACGTCCACTGCTGGACATAGACCTACCCCAAACGTCGCCACTACGACCGGTCCTGAGCGTTTCACATCCATCAGATTCCCTCAACCGTCACCAGGTCATCGCTCCACCTCGTGGAAGTCCTTAAAACGCTGCGTCTACCGGTACGTGCCTGTTTAGGTGTTCAGCTAGTTATTATACATTCTCATGAAAAAAAAATAGCCTATTTCGCGGTTTAACTCTGTACTTTTAACCCGGCTGTCATTTGTAGATCATTGACAGTCGTTACGGATAGTCAGAAGCCAGTAGATCTAACTCCAGTCTTGCCATGAAGTACCGTGTTACCCCAGTTAACGTTTGAATCCCCAACCGGTCCTATGAGACCGCGCTGTTATTGTTTTACTATTGTGTCTCGTTTCGCGGGTATCTGAGTAATTAATGGATTGTGGAGGTCTGGTAGGCAGCCACACCTCGTAAAATACTGGTATTCAGCTAAATCCGGCTTGACTGGAAGCCGCCCCAATGTAGTTGGGAAAAGGCTAGGCAGATGATGATGAATCCAGTACTTTTAACAGTTTTAACCTTTAGCGTTCAGGTCGTTGTGCGTAGGACTATACATTTAGCTGTAATACGAGTTAGTTGTGGCAGCCGACATGTGTCCCAGCCCGACACGTGTCCCTGGGCGGCAGAGCGCACGTGTACTTTACATATTACCTGTGCTTTATAAATCATTTGCGGCGTATTTTCAGACCGCAGCCTTTAGACGCAGAATATTTTAACGTGTGATACGAACACGTGACGTTGACGAGTGTGAGTTTATTAGGTTACACGTGTCTGTTTATGTTTACCTATACATATTTAAAAAAATAAATAAACTAGTGCGCCTCACCATCTACGATTGCATCACTGCTTACCGTCAGGTGGGATCGCAATCAAGCAATAGTATGTATAATTTAAAAAAAAACATGTTACCTACCATCAATGAAACAGACAACAATTTTATCAATTTTTATTATGCCAAATTCAACAAGGGTCTATCACTACCTACTAAGCTGCGCCCGCGTACAAAAAATACAGCCTAGGTCACTCAGGAATAAAACTGCTTTCTAACGGTGAAAAAATTGTAGCTATCGGACCAGTTCTTTCAGTGATTACCGCCTAAAAACAAGAGACCGCAGACCTGAGTATATGGTTTTAATTTTATTTCAACTCGATACCTCCACGCGTTCTTGAGATAAAGGAGGTCTTGACAGAAAGACAGACAGATAGACAGACGGACAGACAGACTAACAGACTGACAGACGAACAACAACGTGATCCAACAAGGCTTCCGTTTTTTCCTTCTGGGGTACAGAACCCTAATGATCCTCCTAAAGACGAATTCACCTACTGAAACAAACGTAAACACGCACAAATAACACCACAAGGAAGATACACCTAAACAATGATATTCTCCATAATTACCAAGTTTCTCCGCCGCATCTAATCTATAAGACGTCGATCTCAGCAAGAAGCCGACACGTAATAATTTCTATGACAAAAACACGACGGGAGACAAGAACTTTGCTAACTACCCTAAACTTGAGGCTAACGAGAGAATCGGGTTACAGGGTAGCGGGAACGCGAATATTGTAACTACGTATATTATCATAGTTTTCATTGAAACAACTAGATAATATTGGCGTATTCAAATTTGCAACCAATAAAATCATCGAAGGCCTGGAACAATTTACCTGCTGCGGTTTTCCCGTCAGATTATAATTTAGGTGTCTTCAAGGCTAGAGTGAATAGGCTCTTAATAAGCTAGTGCGCTCTTTCTTTCTCTCTTCTTAATAAGCTAGTAGTCAACGATTGCATCACTGCTTACCATCAGGTGGGATCGCAGTCAAGCACTAGTTTATAACAATAAAAAAAAAAACTGATGGTGTGATGGGTGACCGGACAGAATAGAAGAAAAAAACGTGTTGCGCTGAACTCTGAAAGTAATATGGGATAAGGGCACAAAGAAGAAGAAGAAAGTCTAGAGATCACTAGCTGTTCCCACTATGATATTATTTTTAAGAAGTTAACGTAGCTTGCTTGTTAAGATGGATGTGTGGTGGGACGAGAGCGGTTATGTATATTAAAGGAAGTTTGAAATTGGCACCATTGACTAAAAAGTTGAAAGGAAGTAGTTTGTCTTGGTATTTCATGTGAAGAGGAGGGATGAAAAACATGTTGCTAAAAGAGTTGTGAAATGGATGAAGAGGGAGAGCAAAGAAAAGATGGAAAGTTTATGTTAGAGTTTAGAAGTGATATGAAAAGAAAGGCCGTTAGTGATAGCGCGACGAATGACAGGACAGAACAGAAGAACAAGACGCATTGCGCCGTCACCAAATAAAACAGGACACGGGCAGGAAGATGATGATGGATGTAGTTTGCCACAATCATCATGGCAGAGGCGTCTCTCAAAAGTTTCTTCTTTTTTCTTGTTTTTCTTTCTAATACGAGTAATACGAACTTATAAGTTCTACGTAAAAACTATCGGCGACGTAAAACACTGACAGACACAAGTAGCGACATTTAAACTGTGCTGCAGCGCGTCGGCAACCCTTTGTGACGCCGGCATGCGTTGGTTTCCATCAGGTGCGCCGCGCGCGTTGCCAACGTCGAATACATCAAAGCAAAATGTATCGGTGAAAGGCCGCCTTTACACGAAAACATTGACTAAAAGCTCATCCTTATGTACGTACAATTTTTGGTAAAATGCTAGCCACACTACTTTTAAAATGCTTTATTGAACTAGAACTTTAAACACGGCCAAACATGCAACCATGGTCTCAATTTGATACGTTCGTATCGTACAGCTCTTCATAACAGAATGCCCGCGGTCACTGAGTGTCATCCTAATATTGATTAAAGTAAGTATTGTTATTTGGTATTTATATTTTTTTTTGACCAAATTTAAAAATTTACAATTTGTACCTACATACATACGTATCTACATCAATCTGCTCTACTTTTTCCCAACTGAGCTGGGGTCGGCTCCCAGTCTTACCAGATGCAGCACGGGTATCAGATTTTTACATACAGCGACTGCCTATCTGACCTCCACATCCCAATAAAGATGTTCAAATGATAGTCGTTACCAGCGACATAATGCGTTTTCTAAGGCACGGAGGAACTCAGTATATAATTGATGAACACCCATCTACAAACCCACCCTGGCAAACCTAGCTTAACCTCGCCGTTCAACCGCGTGACGATTATTATTAAGCGAACAGCAGCTAGCTGTCAAAACACAAAACAAGTCGTTTCAGTGAACACACTCGTACGCGGCAACATTTTAATTAAACGAGTCTGCTTACAACAGCTCCTATCAATGTTACTAATGAAATATGTGCAACTTGGTGAAAAGCCTCGCCAACCATTAATTATAATATGGCGAACGATCAGGCTTGTTTAACCCTTAACTTGGCAAAGAAAAAAAAATTGAATAACTGGTTTTTTTTTCAAATAATCTTTTTTTATATGAACATAAAACGCAGAGAAAAATAATAAAAAAAATCAAAGCCTTTTGTTTCCTGAAATACCTTCCGTATCCTGTGAGATACATTGCCATGTTTGTAAGGAATGACTATCTCAGGTGAATGTATCCCACAAGACACACTGCCAAAAACAGGTAGTAGTACAAATGGTATATGAAATAATGATTTTTAATTGGTTAGATCATATATTCTTGCTTAACAAGAAATTACTGGTTGTGAAAAGTATAAAAACTATTTCTGCCAAGTATTTAGCATAATCTGACTACTTAGTACATAGTAAATGACACAGTAGTTTGATTTTTGGTACATAGTTTGCACCTTCCTTCTGTTCCAAAAGTCGCGAAGTAGCTAAGCTGGTCACTGCAAATTATTTAATTATTATAATTAGCAACAGGTGCTTTTATTGGTTTTAATGAGGATCCTCTACATCATTATCCGTATGTTTCGTGGAGGTTCTGAGGAGTAATAATAAGTTTTTGGCAATATTGTATCTGAATTTGAACCATTACTGATGTTTGTCCGTTATAAAATCCAACTATTTGTATTAGATATGTTTAACAGCTGTGATATCAACAATGGTAGGTACCAGCGTTGTCCCCTCAGTTCAGTTCTATAGAGAGCAATTAGAACATCAGCAGCTCTATCAACACCGCCTATATGCGGGCGTTGTAATGTTTTATAATTTCAGGATAAGGCATCGTTAACCTCATCTTTTTCTCCTTGTTTTTCTTTGGAACGTTGATATAGGGTCGACATCTACAAAGCTGCTTGCGGCACTGACATATTTATTGTCGTACCGATACCAATTGTGTCAAATTTTGCGCGACTGGTAGAGTGAGTGGAGACGCTAGCAATGGTGATGCAGTGACCGCTTTTTGGACGTCTATTACTTCATCTTTGGATAGCAGGTTGAGATTTTTCATCGATGATGGTAATGGAGGCCATCAAGGTGTTGATTTGTTGTCTACCCTATGTCGAATTGAAAATTGCCGGGTATCATTTTCAGATTCCGTCGATGAATCGTTTTCTTTACGCTCAATTTTGGCACAAAGCTTTCTGCCCCTTATAATGGAAGGTTGTACTACGCCCTAAGATAAACAAGCTTAATAAACCACTGCTCACTGCTTACCATCAGGTGGGATCGCAGTCAAGCGCTAGATTATAACGATTAAAAAAAAAATGCGGAACGAAAATCAAAACAAGCAAACGTTCCATAAAAAGACCAGAAACCAAAAACCATATTTCAAACACTAATCAATAAAAATATGCACAGATTTTGCCATGTCATTTTTAAAAATCTATTTTGTCTCGACCGGGAATCGAATCCTGAACCTTTTGTTTTATTTTAACACCATCACCACTCCGCCACCATAAAAGTAATCAATACAAAATAATAACAATCAGAACACTATAAACATGGCAGTGTGCACTACACGATACATTACACCAAACCATAAAAAAACCAGTAAACATGGCAGTGTATCCTGTGAGATACATAACAGTTTGGCTCTAATTTACTAAACCAAATATACAATTTCGCATCAAAATTCATTCATTTGACACGTATATACTAATGTACTTTACCGTGACATGCACAGTTATTAGATTATAATGTAAAAACAATATAAAATATGAATTATTTTAACTTTGTCGGGGGGTCCACTTTGAGTGGGTTCAGCATTTGGATTATAATTGAAAAACGGTTGCGTCAAATTGACATGATATGACGTAAATGGGTTCAGAAACAGTTCCTTTCTTAATCAGTAGGAACATTTCGTTTAAAGGAAGAATATTTCTCTTAGTATGATTTTTCAAAGTTGACTGTATCCTACAGTGCACATCGTCAAGAAAAGGGTTAACTAGATGGACAGAATCGTTACCTATAATAATATGTTGTGAGATGACATTTAAGAGTTGTCACTACAGTATTGTATCGAGGAGCTCGTGGCTAGATAATAACAGCCGCACAGATCGATCTTCAAGGTTAAGCAACGCTTGCCTAGGTTGGTCTGTGGATGGGTGACCATCTTAACATACCGAGTTTCCTCCGTGCCTCGGAAAGCACGTTAAGCCGTTGGTTCCGGCTGTCATTTGGAGATCTTTGGCAGTCGTTACGGATAGTCAGAAGCCAGTAAATCTGACTCCAGTCTTGCCATGAAGTACCGTGTTACCCCAGTTAATGGGTTGTGGAGGTCTGGTAGGCAGCCGCTCCTCGTAAAATACTGGTATTCAGCGGTATAAATCCGGCTTGACTGGAAGCCGACCCCAATATAGTTGGGAAAAGGCTAGGCAGATGATGACTACAGTATTGTATCGAATGTCTTCAGTTTTCGGTGGTTACAGTGGCCCAGTGGGAACTGCCCCGACTTGCAAGTTGTAGGTCGCTGGTTTATACGCGACCAGGCATCACTCTGTGTAACTTTTTCCTCACCGTTGCTCTCATAACAGTGAAGGAAAATTTGAAGACATATGACATGCACCAATCCACTGGACCCGCGAAGTGGATTACTGGCCATTCCTTCTCCTCTTCCTTCTAGAGAAGAGGCTGGGGTCCCAGCAATTATCCCAAAGGAAAATACTTTCAGAATAAAAAGTATCCTATTCTAGGCATGGTCTACCCCTGTACCAAGTTATATAGAGAACCATTCAATAGTTCGAGCGTGAAGAACTAACGTACATACACAAACTCACTAAATTTTCGCCTAAATAATAATAAACTTGTACTAGTGTGGTTCCTGTCATCTCACAGGAACCGTAACTCAATCTTCTGGGATAAAAAGTAGCCCGTAGCATTCCACTGTGGTAAAGCATCCAATCAAAAAAGGAACAATTATATTTGAAATCGGATCAGTATATCCAAAGATCAAAGACCTATTACAAACATATAGCAAACTATTAAGACTACATACACCGGCGCAGTATTAACATAATATGTAAACATTCTTCCAAGAACGATACCTGCTCGACTAATTAAGTTTGCTTATCTCATATGCCTAGAATCATTTTCCAATTTAGCCCTAAGCAAATAATTACCCACAATGGATAAACCAACCTAAGTAATTATTACACGAAACTCTATGGAAGAACAAAAATATGTAGATATAGATTCACAAAAAAACACAATGATACTGTTTTAATTTACTTTTTTCATTTTTTTATTACGATGTATAATCCTGGTGACTGACGCCAAATAAATTCATGAAATAACGCAATGTTTTTTCTGCTAGCTAATGAATATGACTTTTTTTCATGAGGGGAGATCATCAAAATGATTTCTTCCACTCTGGGCGGAGCGGGAGGGCGTGACAAAGTTCTACTGGAGGTCAGTCTGTCCCTGTGGGAATCTCCTACGTGAAAACTTACTGAAGGGTAGTATTACTACATAAACGGGACAACGGCTTTAGGATAGGTCTCAATGGGAGCTAAACTTCTCTGAACAAATAAAATAAGATAAAATCTAGCCATTACGGAAGGAGGGGTATTTTTAGAGGTCGAGAGTACCTATGAACAAACATTACTCTGATTAAGGAATCATATTTCCTCTTCCGCTCCATTCACCCAAAAATATTTCATAACTCGTGTGTTCATCCCTTTTCTTCACATGACCATTTCAAAATAAACAACTCCCTTTCAACTTTCCAGTAACTGGCACCACTTTCAAACATAATGCAATGTGCTAATTTCTCAGTATATCCATTCGCGTTACACCACACATCCTTCTCCACCTTTCCATCTCCGCGATATCTCGTGGATTTTATTTCCATCTGTCTTTTTCACAACCCACATTCTGATCGTAAGGTGAGCCGCGAAAAGAAAAGTTTTTATCTTGATTTCAGATTTAACTCCATTACAAAGTTTCATAATAATCAGGGTATTCACCTCCTGAAACATTGCCAATGTACATATCTAAAGTCACCCTTCCCTGAAATACTCGTAGGTAAATGGCAAATGCGAAACGCACCGACTACTCGGAAGCAAAACCAAATAAATCATATTTGTATAGAGCAGTAACAAACTGACGCAAAGTACTGTCAATAATGAGCGGTATGTTTCACTCTCTGCTAATATATTGACGTTACCAGGAGTGCAGAGCACACAGGAGCCAGCGATACCGCCGC
This sequence comes from Mythimna separata, assembly GCA_030763345.1. Lineage (NCBI taxonomy): Eukaryota > Metazoa > Arthropoda > Insecta > Lepidoptera > Noctuidae > Mythimna > Mythimna separata. The sequence goes on from CM061174.1 coordinate 21,574,476, forward strand.
TGTTTGTACCGCCGCATTATTTGACGCGGCCGCGATTCAGTTATTAAAAGATAAGTCCGGATTTGTCGATTTAATGTTCGATTGTAAATGTGAAATGTTAATTAAATAGGCTGGTTATATTACTTTAAATATTGTTTTTTCGTCAATCTGTCGGAAACTGTATTTTTAATAGTTTAGTGCCAAAATATTATAAACCGTCACGAAAATGATCAAAAAAATTGTTGATGAATTCACAGACATATCGTCACCCTCCCGGCTAACTGTCCTAACTAGCAATTGATGTTTTTCCAGGGCAACTGTTTTTCGGTCGGGCGTTACAGTCAAATTACTGTAGTTGCGATAGTTGTGGCTTTATCAATTATTTAAAAAGTTTTTTATATAGCTCTTGGCTTATTCTTTAAGTTAGTAGTCGCCCTAAAGCCCTAAGGTATCTATTTATTTATTCATATTAATTTGAAGCAGATACGTCTCGCAAAACCAAATACGTGATTATCTCCTAAACGGTAAACGATACAGATACGACGATTAAAGAGAACTTATTCGAAATATAGCTAAGAACGCGTAGGTAATGTTAGTGCAGATACGTCAGTTTGTGAGATACGACAGTTAGCGGGGAGGGCGACGATATACTCCACGTAAAACATACTTAAGTGAAGAGTTTACAAAAATACTTCGAGTCGTAAAAACTTTAGCTCGCGAGTGGGACCAGGGGAGCAGTACAAGCGAGGATGGAAAGACCTTGAGGTAGAATTTGTTGGTGTATTGTTGGCGCCGCGCCCCATTCCGGGCGGATTATAAAGTTTAAATTGGTTTACGTAGGCATCGCCGTGAAGGAAGCAATCTCCTGCATCGGCTCGACGCGTCACTACTAGGCAGGGCGCTGAACTCTGATACTTTCATAAAAGAAGGCTTACACATCAAATATCTTAACGTAAAACTACAAACATATACTGACAGTTGTTTGTAGTTTAGTTTCATGTTTCATGCGAAAACTCAGTTTACATAATGTTTGTACAATCCCACAAATTCATCAAAACATCAAGTACGCTTTCCCGGAACACCTGAAATTAGATGTACAGCTTTACGCTAGATGTTTCTGCGAAAAACTAATAGGTTCGCATGAAAAACGTAGAGTCCAATGTAAATATTATTCATAGAAATGGAATACATAGTGGTTTATTTACTTTTTATTTCATGGTAACATTTAGAAAATATTTAACATTTAGTGTATGCACGATGGCAAGCAGAAAGGCACGGTTGGGCAGTTTATACCCAGCAAGTTCAAACATAGTATGAAGATTGGTAAACAGTCATTCGATCTAATAAACATGCCTCCAGCATTACGTCCGCCTCTGTATATCTACGTGCGTGATGTCGCATGCTCAATATAAAAGAGTCCTAACTTAAAAAGAAGGTACTTGAATCTTAAACATATTGTTTCAATAATAAGGTCCAATTTTGAAATACCCTCTTTTTTTGAGTTAAGTCTCTTTTATATTAAGCATGCGATGTACTCGTATGTAGCCATCAAATAAATAATTCCTGTGCCCTACAGAGTTTTGCGCGGAATACCAAAAGATTTGTTGAAGATGGAGGAACTTTACTCGCCCGCGTGGTGGATTGCGGCTCATACCCTCTTCTGGAGGAGAGGCCTGAGTCTCAATAGTGGGAACATCGCTATGATCTGCCCACTATCGTCCTTGTAACGATAGTGGGCAGATCATAGCGATCTTTAACTTCAAATATGACCAACCACTGTACATATGTATCACAAATGAAATATTTCTGATAATGCTAAAAAAATGCTGACACGGGGCTTCGGGATAAGATGCTTTTTACCACTACATCATTTACTGTGACTCCCAAATCGTTGACGGCGTGTAGTGTTCCAAGCGCTCTCCTCAAGGAGATGTCAGCAAATCGTAGGGGCCCAGCAGGGACCAAGCCTATTGGGGCCATGGGTTATGTGAAAGTAATACCCAGGGCCCTGGAACGAAGGCAAAGAAGGAACAGGAGCGGGTTTTATTTAGTAAAAGTCTAACACGCCCTCATTTTATTTATTAATATCTCATGCAACAAAATGGCACATAGGTGGACTTAATGCATTAGGCATTCTCTACCAGTCAACCAAGGTGGTGAAGAGAAAACATGGCAGGGTCCGCTCCAATTAAAGCGGAAAAAGTCATTAGATGATTTCTAACCTTAAAAATAATAATTTACTGTGACATAAGGTTAGGGAAGCATAAAACAGCGGCGCATCGCTCCCTGCGCTAAGCTTATTAGTAAATCTCAAAATCTGATTCTTCTCAATGTGATTACAGAAAACCAATCACAGATAAAATAACGAGATCTGACAACAAATTAACCAAAAAGCAGAAATCTTCGTTTCTTTCATTTGTTTCTCGAATCACATATTTTAGCACTCCGCCATTTGTCACGACGAATTTTGTTGCGTCAGATTTGCGTCTGCAAGAATTATGTAGGGAACGTGTGACGGGTGTCACTCCCTCCTTGAGAGGGGGGGGGACAGACTTACTCCCGTGACAAAGAATGTCAGTGCATGTGAGATGACACGTTGTCACGCCACATAAACGTTCATGCGGTTACTTATGAAAACGCGCGTTAGATTGCGACTTTAATGTTTTGTTTGTATTTGTTATGGAATACGAAGTGCGTGAGCAGCGCCATCTATCGTCTAAATAGTAAGGTTCTTGTGTTCGCGCCGTCAACATGGTTGTCAATAGTTGTCATTAATATGGTCTTGAATTAAATATAATTTTCTCCTGTTAAATGTGCTTATTTCTCCCATAAACCTTCAGGTTATGGGCCCAGAAACTGCCAGTAAGTGAAATCAGAAAATGATTTGTGAACAATAACAGTGATTTGAACTAAAACAGTTCGTTACTATTGCATTGCTGTTTGTTGTTTTTGGAGTTGAAGAAACTTCGATATGGCTACATCCATTAAGATTGATCGTCTTACTGGTGAAAATTACGATACGTGGAAGATACATATGCGAGCCATCCTAATCAAGAACGATCTATGGGAATATGTATCGGGAGATTTGCCTAAACCACATTCAAGTGATTCGAAATATGCCGACTGGAAAAAAGCGGACAGAAAAGCCGAGTCAGACATATTGTTGACGGTGAGTCCTAGTGAATTAGCTGCATTAGACGGCTTGGAAAGTTCCAGTGCTATATGGAATAAGCTGAAATCTGTGTACCAGTCGAGCGGACCTGCCAGAAAAGCGTCGTTATTGAAAAAGCTGGTTCTTACTCGCATGCAGGAAGATGATGATTTGAAGAAACACATCGCAGATTTTTTCGAAGCAGTGAAAAAACTCAAAGAAATTGGTTTAATTGTTATTGACGAACTTCTAGCCATATTATTATTGTACAGTTTGCCGGATTCGTTCGCCATGTTTAGAACGGCAATGGAGTCACGCGACGAATTGCCATCTACTGAAACATTAAAGGTCAAGATTATCGAAGACTACGAAGGTCGAAAATCCAAGACGGTAGACCAAGGGGCTATGTTCGTCAAGCGTATCAATAAATATAAAAATACCAATCAGAAGAAAAATAATAATCATCAAGGTCATACAAGTAATTTCGAGTGTTATCGTTGTGGTCGTCGTGGGCATTTAGCAAGAGAATGCAAGACTAAGAATATTGAAAAATATAAGCAAAGCGCACAAAAGTTAGAATCCAGTAAAGACAGTGAGCAAAAGACAACTATGTTATTTAGTACTACCGAAGAGGTTATGTTGGGTGAGAAATTAAATCCTATTTGGTGCATCGACAGTGGATGTACGGGTCATATGTGTAACGAAAAGCAAATGATCGAGGATTTTACGCGGCTGGACTCCGAACTAAATTTAGCAAATAGTGACAGAACCCAAATTACCGGCGCTGGTAAGGTAAGGATTTCGGTAGACACGGGCAGTGAAGAACGCCAAATTGATATAGAAAAAGTGTTCTACGTATCCGATTTACGTACAAATTTACTATCAGTGGCCAAGATGACTGATCGTGGGTTCGAGGTTCGCTTCAGAAAGAATGATGCGATTGTGATTGACAATCATGATAAAATTCATATGCGGGCAGACCGTGTTGGTAACCTATACCATGTTCGGATGAGTCCGAACTGTGTCAATAATGTTGAAGCTGTGAACAATTCACTAGACACTTGGCACAAACGTCTCGGACATCTCAACGAACGCGACTTGAAAGCTATGGCGAAGAATAGCTTAGTACACGGGCTAACATTCAAGGATGATGAAAAATTGTCTGAATGTGAGATCTGTATAAGTGAAAAACAGACTTGCAAGCCTTTCCCAAGGAAAACAGAAGATCGTACAAGTGAATTATTAGAAATAGTGCATAGCGATGTTTGTGGCCCCATGACACATCAGTCTTATGGAGGTAAAAAATATTTTGTTACATTCATTGATGACAAATCCAGATGGTGTGAAGTCTACTTCATAGCAAATAAAAGTGATGTCTTGAATGCATTTAAAACTTATAAAGCCTATGCAGAGAATTTAACAGGGAAGACGATCAAGTACCTTCAGTCTGATAACGGACGTGAATATATAAACAAGGAGTTTGATGAGCTATTGAATAAAGCTGGTATCAGAAGAAGATTGACAGCACCCTATACACCCCAACAGAATGGGATCGCTGAAAGAAAAAACAGGACATTAGTTGAGATGGCACGTTGTATGATGCGTCAAGCAGGCAGTCCTCCCTTTTTCTGGGCAGAAGCAGTAAATACTGCCAATTACATAAGGAACCGGTGCCCAACTACAGCATTAAATGGTCAAATACCGTTTACGCTATGGAAAGGGAAGAAACCCTCTGTAAGATATATGCTTGAGTTTGGTGCAAAAGCTTATTACAAAGACAAGGGAAAACCAAAAGGTAAATTTGAGTCTCGTTCGCAGTTAGGAATATTTGTGGGCTACGATATTCAATCTAAGGCATTTAGGATACATGACCCTACGACAAGAAAAATAATAGTGAGTCGTGACGTGAAGTTTATGAATGAGACAGCGTTTAGACATGAATATAAAGAAATATTTGATGAAGAAGAAGACACTAGTGAAGAACAAATAAGTGTTGAATTGAAGGCGTCTAACGCGAATAATGAAAGAGAGGAAGATAGAGACAGAGGCCAATTACATAGAAAGAGAAACTCAACTGTTTCGTGGGAAAATTTAATAAAACCTACTAAAAGAGGAAGAGGAAGACCTCGTTTAATTCGTACTGGTATGATGGGCAGACCGAGGAAAGAATATCATACAGTAAAAGAGGATGATACAGATAGTGAAAATGAATCAGATAAATCGAATGACCAAATAAGTGCAGGGACAGCAGTGATAGAACCTGCAATGATGTGGAAAGATATAGAGAAGAGAAGCGACGTAAATTTGTGGAAATGTGCCCTAGAAGATGAGTATTTGTCACAAATAAAGAATAAAACCTGGGAAATTGTACCAAGACCAAAACAACGAAAAGTTATTGGAAATAGATTTGTGTTTAGTACGAAAAGTACAGGCAAGAAAGTGCGCCTCGTCGCTAAAGGATGCTCACAACGGCCAGGGGAGGATTTTCACGAGACCTCATCCCCGGTTGTGAGATCGTCATCAATAAGGCTTATTGCGGCTTTATCAGCCGAATTAGGATTAGAAATCCATCAAATGGACGTGGTAACGGCATACCTTAACGGTTCACTCGATGAAGAGGTATATATGGAAATTCCAGACCAGTTAAGCGAAGTTCTAGAGAGAGTACTCGCAAAGGAAAAGATTGGTTCCCAGAAGAAAATAATAACAGAAAAGAACATACTTCAGACAGCTAAACGCTGGAATAAGGCTCTTGATGAATGTGTGGATAGTGTGTATCTGTTAAGAAAATCTTTATATGGCTTGCGTCAGTCAGGGTTGCAATGGCATAAAGAGTTAGTGAGAAAGTTGAGTGATATTGGTTTTAAAAGTTTGCCGCAGGATCCTTGTGTATTTATTGCACAGAAAGGTGAACAAATGATGCTAATTGGTATATATGTTGATGATATTATTATATCAACAAATGATTATGCATGGATGAAAGATATAAAGAATAAGTTATCGAATGCCTTTGAAATGAGAGACATGGGTAAGATATCAACTTGTTTAGGTATTGAGTTTAGTCGTGATGATGAATATAGAGTGTACTTAAGTCAAAAATCATACATAGACAAACTATTAGAACGGTTTAGTATGAGTGAGTGTAAATCTGCTGTCACACCTATAGATGTAAATGTTAAATTAGAGAAGCCTGAATGTGTCAGATGTGATATAATGGAACAATATCCGTATCAAAGTTTGATAGGTGCGTTGATGCATCTGGCCGTATCAACGAGACCAGACATCACGTACGCCGTCAATTATTTAAGTCAATTCAATACAAATTACGATATTGAACATTGGAAGGCCGCTAAACGTGTGCTGAGATACCTGAAAGGTACATCAGATTATGGACTGGTGTATGAAAGAACAGGTTTGCCTCTTTTTGGTGTGGTTGATGCAGACTGGGGAGGAAATACGATTGATCGTAGATCCTATTCAGGTTTCGCATTCATTTTGGCAGGTGCTCCGATTAGCTGGGAGGCAAGAAAACAGCGGACCATTGCTTTATCAAGCACCGAAGCTGAGTACCTGGCCATTTCCGAAGCTACTAAAGAGGCCATGTATTTGCGTGATGTTTTGGGTAGCATTGCGATTAAATGTGAGTGTGTGATGTTATTTAACGATAACCAGGGCGCGATCAAACTAGTTCAAAGTAGGAATTACCATCCACGAACGAAGCATATCGATGTGAGGCACCACTTTATTCGAGATATGTGTGAACAAGGTGTAATCGATCTCAGATATTTATGTACTGACAGAATGCCTGCTGATATTTTGACCAAAGGCTTGAGTGGAACAAAGCATTATGAGTGTCTGCGTAATTTAGGTATGATGGATGAATGTATGTGAATGTCGAAGATACATGCTCATGACTTCGAGGGGAGGTGTTATGGAATACGAAGTGCGTGAGCAGCGCCATCCATCGTCTAAATAGTGAGGTTCTGGTGTTCGCGCCGTCAACATGGTTGTCAATAGTTGTCATTAATATGGTCTTGAATTAAATATAATTTTCTCCTGTTAAATGTGCTTATTTCTCCCATAAACCTTCAGTATTATATGGTTGTATTATAAGAATTTATATTTCGGTTTTGAATAAGGTTTACGGTTGTTTAATTTAGGCTTTGTGGAAACGAAGTGTTTACGTAACTCGCAAATTGGACTAGTATTTTTATTTTAACTGTCTAGATCCTTATTTCAAATAACTGTAACGGCTCGCTAGAATTTACTTCCTGGCAACTAACTTCATTCAAGTTTTATCCACGATTCTCGGACTAAAATGGAACTGTTGTTTTTTCGTCGAGTTAATTTAAATATTTTTAAAATTCAAAACAATTTCATAAACACTGCCTTTGCCGTGTACAACTCTCACCTCTGCCGCTGACAGCAGCGTCCGTTCATGTCAGAACCAGTTCATCACGACACCTGCTCATCCGTGGGGTTACGGACTACTCGCATTTGTTTACACGGTAGACCTCAAAAGCTGAGTATACAGAACCAACAAAATAATTAATATTTTTTTGTAATTGTCTTAATTTTCATATGTATAAAACCGAGCGCTTTCATTACAATATTTAAAAAAGATTGTAGATATATAGTAGTACAAAAAAAAACAAATGAAAAATCTGTATAAGAAAACATAAAAAAAATAAGTGGTACATTTTCATATTATTTAGCCTGCCTCGTTAGTCTTTTATGGTCACAACTACGACTGTTGAAAGTGAGAACCCAAGAGAGATCGGTTCCCGGGATACCGAGACCAAGTTAAAACAATATGAAGATTACAAATTAACTATTTTTAGAACATGTTATCCTGGTATATATAGTTTGAAGAAGGTTGACATTTATAAAACGTAAGAGCTTCATAAATAATTCGCATAATTCTATATTCGGAACCTTCTTGGAATATATCGATACAAAATCATACACATTTTTATACTATACTATAATCTTAATATAAAACGCAATAACGTTTAGGCGACCCACGTTCGAGCTGAAAGCCATTTCGTTCTCTTTTAGAAGGAAAACCGTTTGAAGACGCATTCTGAGAAAAACTTGAAATAGAACTTTTATTACGGAAACGAAGAAATAGAAGTCATAAACTACGTATGTGATTATAACTTCGAATTTATTATTGGTTTTGTTTGATTAATTACTCAGATACCCGCGAAACGAGACACAATAGTAAAACAATAACAGCGCGGTCTCATAGGACCGGTTGGGGATTCAAACGTTAAGGTTTCATTTGATTTGATCAATTCCTACATCTAAACCAATATTTTCATTAGACTGCTGTGTGGATCCCAATATATTTGCGGTCCGCAAATAAATCCTTCCATACATATTTGCCGTAGTTCATTAGTAACATGTTTTCTAGCTTTATCATATCACATTTAACAGAATACAACAATCATTTGTTTAGATGTCGTCCTTATTTATTTATTTATTTCCACCAAGGATCTTCTTTTGATTCTTTATTGTATACCAAGATTACAATAATTTTGTATCCCTTATAGTAAAAAAACATACAATTGGCGGCCTTATCGCACTTAGCGATTTCTTCCAGGCAACCTTGAATGGACAGAGACTGGATCTGAACAGAAAATGGGTCCTTTTTAATGTGGAACAAGTCACAGGGAAGTCAGTATATACGAAGAAGTATAAAGTAAAAACTATTCACTAATTTAACAAAAATGAACTCGTCCACCGTAGCACTTCGTCGTAGCTTGGCAGCGTAGCGGTGTAGCGGCTACGAGCTACGCGCTACGAAGGTGCTGCTGACGTCACCGCCGCCGCGACGTCTGGGCGCCGCTCGCCCCGGCGTCTGCCCGCTACTAGTCACATGTACTACGGCTACAGATGTCGCCTTTAGCTGGCTTTTGGAAGGTTTTGTTAATGTTCGAAAGGTTTCATAATTTATTTAAAATTATACAAGTTTGAAAAGCATACCTGAACGTACACGGTGATGTGGTAGTACAACAATATAACGTAAACTTAATTCTATCTGTACCAGGGAACGTGTGGTGAAGAGACAACAGAAGGTTATAATCGAAGAAAGTAAAATAAGAACCCAAAACTGCATAAAATAACTAAACCTTAGGCATAAAGCTCATTTTGGACTATGCTATAACAATAGCATATAGTTCATAGCACAATATAATTCATTGTGAATACAGCTAAGGAGTAGAGTTCCCTGTCGGAGTCTGTGTTTCCTGATAGCCACAACCTGGGGATCTTTAAGTCAAGAATGAATAGGTTACTTCTAAGCAAGTATGCTCCATCTTCAAGCTTTCCATAGATATAGAGAGATAGCGGTCAAGCACGAACATACGAATCACAAAAAAGAACTATAAATACTTGTGTATATCTAAATATATGTACCAGTCTCCAGTCTTGCCATGAAGTACCGTGTTACCCCAGTTAATGGGTTGTGGAGGTCTGGTAGGCAGCCGCTCCTCGTAAAATACTGGTATTCAGCTAAATCCGGCTTGACTGGAAGCCGACCCCAATATAGTTGGGAAAAGGCTAGGCAGATGATGTACACAAGTACTCGTATTTATAGTTTTGTTTTGTTTGTTTTGTTGCATTGTTCTAAAACAATGCAAACAAAAGTTAGTTTTTCATTTAATTAGCGTATAATAAACTAAACTAATTAGTAGTTAAGCCCGTGTAGCATGTCCTAGACTAATGAGCTACAATGTACAGTATCACGCGTGTATCGCCAGCGCGGCTAATTGATTGGCGCCCAACTATTTGGGTTCCGCATGATAACACGGATTTAACTAATTAGGACATAGCTTACGTAACAATACGGCGGGTTGTTATTACAACTAACTCTGTCAGTCGTGTCAGTGGTTGGAGATTGCAGTTTTATTAACGCCCGTTTTCAATAACCTATCTATCATATATCGGAGATAGAAAAACAAATGAAACAACAGAAACATGTCAAATTTTTGTACTGTATCTTTTGTTTTACTGTCTCCAGTATGCCATAACCGGAGGTAGCTTATTGAAAACGGGCGTTAGAGAGCGTTAAGCTTTCTTCTGTAGTAGGTAAGTACGTCCAATCAAATAAAATAAAAAATCACATGGGCCTACATGGGCATGTATAAAACGTCAGATGCACATCCGAAAGAACTATAACTAAGGATTACTTCGCCTCGTCTTTTATACCGCGTACATCGAACGACTAGAACAATTTGCCTGCAGCAGTCTTCCCGTCTGTTTAGAATTAGGGTGTCATCAAGGCTAGAGTGAATAGGCTCTTAATAAACTAGTGCTTCTCACCCTTATCGGTTACGTCACTTCTTATCATCAGGTGGAATCACAATCAAGCACTGATTTATATTATATAAAAATAATAAGAAGCTTTAACACGTATCTTTAAACTTGCTTACCTAAGCGTCTTAGAATATTAAAACATCAGAATTACATATTTTCAGTCATAGTACTTTTTTATTAAGTCTCAGAAATCATTCAATGACTTCTCCCGCCCAGGGCGGAGCAGGAGAGCGTGTCACGCTTTAACTAAACCTTACACCTATGTTATTTCTTTGCTTTTCGTTCCAGGACTACGGGGTTTCCTTTCAGAAGCAAAGGCCCAGAAGGCTGCGACCCTGCTGGGTTACGGTTTGATGACATCTCTTTGAGGCGCGAGTGGAACACTACGCGCCGCGCCACTTCGGTCACCGGACGGCCGGACACATTTTCAGTCATGGCTAATATAACCAATTTACTAATTTCTCTCCAAATCCACATTAGTCAAACCGCACTTAAATCCGACATTATCCGCACGCAAGTCCGCGAGCATTAATACCAGCCTCTTCAATATTAAACCAGACTGAGTTAATAATTAAATTCAACTGTTTTGATTAAGCAATTACCAGTTGATTGTCACGGCGCTTCAGTCCCATTATATATTCAATAAACCATCCACCATCAAATTGTTTTATCTGGTCTACTTTAAAATTTCATGGAGTAATAAAATCCAATAAGTTGTTGAATGACCCTCTCTCCGTAGATCGGAACTTTATGATTTATCCGAGATCTGCCATAAATCTAGATCTGGCCTTGGAAGAAGAATTAAGGCTGAACTGAGAACTATAAGTGTTTTTTTAGTGCACACATAAATTCTGCTGGATTTGGGACTGTTTAGTCAGCACAATCGGAAAAGATTGCAAGTGGCGGAGATGAGAATGTTGAGATGGATGTGGTGATGGTGCGTCAAGAATGGATAAAGTGAGAAATGAGTATATTAGAGGAAGTTTGATAGTTGCACCAGTGAATGATAAGTTGAAAGGAAATCATTTGTCTTGGTATGGTCATGTGAAGAGGAGGGATGAAACGCATGCTCCTAAAGCAGTCATAAATTTACATGTAGACGGATGGAGAGGAAGAGTGAGACAAAAGAAAAGATGGATGGATTGTGTGAGGACTGATATGAAAGAAAAGAAAGTCAGTGGTAAAGGGAGATAGGACAGAATGGAAGAAAAAAACGTGTTGCGCTGACCCCAAGTAATATGGGATAAGGGCAGGAAGAAGAAGACTTGCTCAGTTACCAACACAACAAAAGTCGTAAGGAGTTCTTTCTTATTAAATTGTCAGTCTATACCTTCTCGGCCGGCACCTCGCAGCGTCAACAAACAGCTGTTATCTGATAGCTGAACCCCCTTTGTAATTGTTTCTCGAGATTGCGCTCGGTGCGAATCATTCTACTAATGAAAAAGTTTAACGACCGCGAACGTTCACGATTGAGGAACCCCAATCTGAAGACTTTGTGGAGTTTCGGGAATTATTACCTCATTTTATAAACAAATTAAATGGCAGAGACACTATAAAGAGTTTGTATTGATGGAAAATAAAAACGATGAAATAAAACTACTGTTTCCGAATGCAAGTAGTGCTTTGAGAATATTTGAATTTTTATTTTCCACTTTTACGAAGATGGCAGAACGAAATTATTTTTTTATTCCCAGCAGCAAAGAAAATAGTAAAAAGTTGGCATCTTTTCAGATTTTCGTATAGGTAACTAAACCTCTAAACAAGAAAATAAAAACGAACCCTCGCCACCAGGGGAACATAAATGCGCAGCGCTTATCCAATATGCATCGCCGTCGAGCGGGGCAAGGTAACGATCGTCTCGGCAAAAACGTTCACACCTGCCACTGCCACGTGACATCCGAGATGTTGCCATGGAAATCTACCCCATAAAAACGTTTTCCATAAATAAACCCTTTCAAGGCTTCGTTATTGTGATGCTTTACGTGTCTCTCGTAACGGTATTATAAGTGGGTAAGTATGAGTTCCCGTATGGGGAAAAAGGTTTGCTATATCGCCTTAGGGAGTATTTCGTTTTTGTTAGCTATTACAAATATTATTACAATTTAATTTTGACGATCAAATTACTTATCGAGTACCTTATAAATGTTCAGATTTGGGACCTCTTACCCAGCTGACATCTCAAAGTTTGGGAGCTATACAAATGGTACCGTCTCGTGACGAACGTGTCTGTAGCCCGCCGGCTTAACTTAACACCCTCCTTGCGTCATGTCGCCCTGGTACCCGGTGCACTGAACCGTGTTATTCGCTGTACAGATTAATTCAAACTCATTTCAGGAAACGAGAAAAGGATCAACAGTAATAAGATCTGCGAAATTTAATACAGTAAGTATCTGCGGGATTTGTTTGTTATTCAGCTTGTTTTGTAGTTGTTTGAGTTTACGTTAAAAACTAGAAATCTAATTAGAAATTAATCTTACTGGAATAACTCAAATCATACTGTTCTGTCTGGTTTATTTTCATAATAAGCGAGTAGGTTTGCAATAGAGGCGTAGGCGTAGCGGTTTGCGCGAAAAGCAATTTATTGTACAAAAATAACCGTCGCACCCCACGCGTGACACAACTGCCTGCAAATAGCTCGCGACGATTCGACACACGTACCACTCACATAACATATGAATTAGGTATGAAACGCTCTTAATCTTATCATTCAACTAAACGGTATCTAAAAGGCTTCTTTGTTTAATGGAAAGCTATTTTTATCGTAATAGCAAAAATGATTACAATCCTGGATCAAGTTAAACACAGCATAAATCTTTGTGAAGCGGGTTCTATGCATTATTTACTGGCGAACAAAAGCGGAAAGTATTCAAGCTTCGAGTTGGGAAGGGTTTCCCGGAACAAACAGGACGTTGTTTGTTCTGCAAAACTCATAGGAACTGAAACATCTATCTATCATTAGGGGCTGGACCCGGCCCAAACTGTTTTACATCAGTTAATGTGTTATTGGGCCCCGTTTGCTAGTTTTGCGCAATACCCCACACTTTACGACACTAAAATGTTTGTTGAAGTGCACATATTAGAAACAAGAACATAAGTTATTAACATAGTTTATAATAATTTGTTTTTCGAATTTATTGTAGGAGTTTTTGACACATTTCTGGTATTAGAGTAGAAAATAATTCCTCAATTCCACTTAAATGTATACTAACTGACATCGCATTATTACTCGTACATAATATCACGTTTGTCTTTAAAACGTGCATCCATGCAAGAAGTACCGACAAGTTTCCTACCACACATCAAATTGCATCCAAAGTAATAAAAGTTGGAAGGGTTTTTGAACAGTGTCTCACAAACGGGGAGTTGTTCGACAAAAGACTCGATTCAATAAAACCAAACACATAAAATCTCCAAGGAACAATAAAAGCTCAACTTTGTATTCTTCCGAATATACCGAGAGTACGATTTCCTCAAATAGGGCAAGTTTTTGTAAACGTACGTGGGAACCGCACACACGGCCCGAGGCTGAGGAGCTTGCTAATGAAAATAATCTTCGAAGTTTTTTAATTATAGCGTGTGTAGGAGTTGGCCCACTGTGTACACGGTCGGACCACTCTCGGATACGCGTAGGCACGCCGCATACAATATGATTTAAGTGTATTCAAAATCTCAGAAGCGATAGTTCAGAGCCCCCTCTAAATGAAACGATCTATCTTCTACTGCGCTCTGAATTCCTAGTACTCGTGAGCTATGATACGAGTTACGAGCAAGCGAAAACCATAATGTTGTAAAACCACGTATTTTATGAGCGACCAATGAAATTCAACCTTTCGCCATAAATTCGTAAGACAGTCAATATATAAAAAGACAACGACATTAATAACATATTTTTACGACGACAACACATAATTTAAAATAATCATGGCGTCATAAAAATGTTATTAGGAAGTAAAGTCATCGGTGACGAGCGAGCAGCGGTCGTATGCTGTGCCGTTTCTTAATATTTGTAGGTATTATATGACATGTTATACCAAGGTTACTTGGACATTCGATAAGTTTTGCAATATAGCTTCTTATTACCTTTGAAATTAATTACCATCATAGTTAATGTACACTTATTCATTTATATCCTTAAAATATTACTACAATTTTTCTTCTGGGAGATCAAAGCAAGCCTAGTCTAAGCGACTAACAACTCAGTATCGCTGGAAGATCTCTTTCTTTTCAAGCTCATCCTTTTTAACTGGAAAAAGACCAAAGTCACAGGGTACCAGATCTGAAATAAACGAACGAAATTCAAGCTAATTTTCTCCGAAATTTTGAAAAAGATTCACAGTTTCGTGCGACCATATGCTGGAGGATTATCCTTGTCAATTATTGCTTTAAGACTACCTTGGACAGAGCTCTTTGGGTTTTAGGACAACCTAAATTAAAATATCTGTCTGAAATTCTTTGTTTTAAAAATAAAGCAATACTTATCTTCGAACTTGAATTGAACTCAAATTCTGTTCTTGTTCCTGGTATCATCGAAATAATAGCGTGGGTTTGGAGATGAACGCTTCCCAATTCCCATTACCTCTCACTCCGGATTATAGACTGAACCGGGACCGAACGCGAGAAGTCGCTGCCACTGAATACCTCCCATAGGCCACCTAAGCTGTATAGACTTCCACCGAAAATATTTCAAAACTTATCGAGTGAGTGACCATTGTATTTTCAAGGCGACTTCATTTTAAATTAAAAACCGAAAAAACAAATCGAACTGGTGGTATTTTATTGAACTTATGCGACAGAAAACATTTGAAGACGATCCGATTTTTAGTCTAGCCAATTCTTAAGTAAGAGCATTATAATAAAAGTTAATATAATAACGGGTACAGAGCAGTCGATCACCGCCGCGCCTTGACGACTAACTTTTCTGATACGTCAAACGCGGACGGATATGGGGCAAACATTGTTCGCGCTCAGACTCATCAAACTCAATCATTTGCGTTTAACCAAAATTTACAAACTTGCTTCTATTGACAGCTCATCACTGTTCCCGCAACTTGAGATTACTTAACAGCAAATTAGTAATAAACCGTTTTATGGCGGCAATTAGATTTACGAACGTTCTGCTGTTGTGTTTATTTGCGGTGAGCCTGTCTTGTTGATATTACTAGTTTCGAGTAATATCCTGTATTTCGCCGACATTGCTGTCAAGCTGCGAACTACAACTTGCAAATGTACTCGTATTAAATTGAGCAAAATCGTCTGTTTTATGCACTTCCGAGGAAATGTTAAGATATCATAATCGAGTAAATAAATGAAACGGGGTATCGTGCTCCACGAACACATAAAATTGAAGTCGTTGCTGCAATTTAAAGGCATTTTCTATTGCCAAGTAATGGAAAATAAATGAAGTATCACCCGCATTTCTATTTATACCCAGCAACGGGAACCGTGCCACGTAACCACATATAAATAGAAAATGCAGTTGTAATTCCTTGTACCAGGAGCTCATAGGTAATTAGGAGGTCTTAGTTGTAAGTCTTGAACGGCATTCAGTAGCGTTAATTGAAAGCAGCCCGCCCAGACTGGCGGCCACGGCAAACAACTTTAAAGTTGAAACTGTTAGAGTCGAGGCAGATAAATGTGCCTCGATCCGAGTGCGATTGCCAACGGCTAAGAGCACACAGAAATTGATAGTTTCGGCTTCCAGGGAGCTAGCTTTAGTTTGGAATTTATTTATTTAAGACGCAGTGTGTAGCGCTTTTTAGCTTAGTGCAATTACGGGTGCATACGAGTGAGTTACACTAACTACGGATTTTAATAAAAATACTTATTGTGTTATATGATCGTCATGCAAGGAAGGATAATAATAAAGAAATAGCATGACGTGCTCTAAGATTTATATACGTATAATGCTAAGTAGTCAATATCCCAAAGGGTCTTTCTCTTCTGCGTCTTTCTAATGAATAATTCAAGATAAGAGATGTTTACTTATGAAACAAGAAAATCAGATCATAATAAATTAACAATACAAATGGAAAATTAATAAACCCATTATTAAACCTGCAACAAAGAAATAGAACTTAACTTTGCTGTTTAATGTGCAATACGGGTGCGCGACCATTATTTCGGATTTTCGCATCTTTTGTCACGAAACCTTTTATACCAGGATAGAATAAGTGTGACGGGGATAACATCACGCACGAGCATTGTTTGCGAGCCACATAAACGCGCGCAACAACAATGGAACTCCTTAAAAAGCCCGTAAATCTGAGTTGATGCGTGCGCCGCGTTAAATAAAGACTAGAGAGACGTATAGCACGTGAACACCTCATAAAAATGGTGATTTTATTGGGGTCGCACATGTCGCGAGGAGGTGGCGGCTTACTGGCCAGGTGGATGCCACAACATAAATAATAACGGCCAACAATATACACGACATTTCTAAAAGCCTGACTTTGTTTTACCAATAGAAAATCTAAAGCTTTTTAGATTCTCACAAAAACAGATAAGATATCAAGAGTTTATTCAGGTAAAAAACTCAAGTAAAAGACAGCCTTAATTTCACTTAGAAACTCATTTAATTACTGGAATGTAGCTGGGTTGAAAGAATTCGTAAAGTTGCAGTTTCGAACAAATAAGAAGAAAGTAAGACACTAAACGCCGATTCACGCGCCCTAATTGAAACAAACTCAGCTCAAAGTTGTTCGTTCACAAAGGCGGGTGCCGACTGCTCTGCGCGCCGCGCGCCGCGCCGGAGCGCGGTTTACGTAAACCTTCATGTTGCCGCGTTACACCACATGATTTACTGGAGCGAATTTTTCGTGGCCACCATCGCAGTCGCTATCGTCTAATAGCTGCTGAATCGAATATTCCTCTCAGATGCCAACGCGGATCGCATCCATTGTATGCGCCGCACCCTTACACAAGCCTGCTCAAATCACACTCACTGAGCTGAGCGCTTGTGGAAAATAAAAGAAAATTATCGTCCATCTCCGAAATGAATACTCCCCGGGGTAGTAGCGAATTATCTCCATAAATAGTGTCAGAGGATGATTTATACAGCGTGTCACGGTTCGAGAGGCCGCCACGTGACAAATGAGGTCCCGCCGCAGCGCGCCCTCATCACGGGCTCACACTTAGCGGCGGAGGCGGCTCACCTCGGCCACCATGCGCGGATACTCCCATTATCCTCCACGCTAACAGCTTGGAGCCACGTCAATATGAGTTGAGAGATGGCCGATATTGAAATACTTGTTTTTGTAAGTGAAATTGTTCGACGAGGGCAGATGTTACTAGGAGAGTATATCGCTAAAGAATTTCGTTCAACTGGAGGGCGTGCGCACTGAGCTGTCAAAATGATTACTCTAACATGTCGGCTAGGTGAGTCTAAGTTCAAGCAATATTGTTTTGTTCATTCACACGAGAAAATCAAGAGAAAATGACTAGTATCGGGCGGCGGCCGCTGTGAACCCAATATCGTATTATTGTGTTCACCTCTCAGTTCGCGACCCTCTCTAAATACTTATTGACTGTTCAGTGATTTGTCACCGCGTCTCTCTTGACAGTTCTGCTAACAGGCCGTATATGTGGTTTGACAACGTCTACTTATTGGTGGATGCTACGGAGAACCGTGCAATTCAAATTTTCCAGTTTTTATATTTATTTTTAGGTCCCAGTGTCATATTGTATGTTGATTAGTTCATGAATCCCCGACCGGTCCAATGAGACCGCGGTGTTATTGTTTTACTATTGTGTCTCGTTTTGTGGGTATGTGATAGGTTAAAATGTGATTTACAATCGTAACACATTTACTAACGGTATTATAATCATTAAAATCATCAATACAAGCCTCTCAGTTCGTCTAACCCTATTGAATGGCTATTTCATTTGAAACTAAAAAAAATCAGAAGTAAAATATTCGTGACCCCAATAACCTACTTACAGTACATTAGAGTACAGGTGCTGCCAATTTTCATGCAGTCCCAATTGTGAGGACATCGGTAAGGCAAACGATAAGACGGCATTTAAACTTGTTATTCATTTTACATAACGAGAATAATAATCATAATTTACTTTAGAAAAAATAAGCTTTGTTACAGGTTCGTACAAAACCTATAAAAAATAAGCCTTACTAATGTAGTTTGTGGGAACCTGCTTGTATTATAGTACTCTTTGTGTGGAAGTCAGAGACTATTGACACATGTGATGTAAAACGGACTTACTAGAAAAACTGAATATAAAAATATTAATTTGGGAAATATATTCATTTCCATTCCCAAAACGAGTGGTTTTATTGAACAGCCCGAATAGTCCCCATATCTGGTGACCCCGACGTGATTTAGCGCAGTCTCGATACCCAACCGACGTGATTTAGCGCAGTCTCGATACCCAACCGACGTGATCAGTCATGGAAAATTTTGACGATGCCATATCAAATATGAAGATCCAAGTTCTGACAAAACAACTCGAGAAGTTGACCCTTGAAATTGCTGCAATGAGACAGGAGAACATGAGTCATCGTCGTCCATTTCCTCGTCCAAAATCACGGTCGCGCTCAAGAACAGTGTCAGGAAGGCGACCAGGAGACCCAGACTGGGAGTGTTTTTACCATCGCCGATTCGGAGAAAGAGCTAAAAAGTGTGAACCACCATGTGCAAGGAAGTCGGAAAACTAAAGACCACATCGACTGTGGCGGGCGTCGGTGTAGCAAAAATGAATAACCGCCTATGTATAATCGATAGAAATACGAGAGAACGATTTCTGGTCGACACTGGTGCAGATCTATCAGTGCTAGCCGTAAAAACTAAGCAAACACCGATAGTAACACCTTTTAAATTATTCGCCGCAAACAGTACACCGATTAAAACATATGGGGAAAAAACTATGCAACTAAATCTTGGACTCCGACGCAACTTCAAGTGGACTTTTATAATAGCGGATGTGAAGACGTCAATTCTAGGTGCGGATTTCCTTAAACACCACCAACTTCTTGTGGACTTACACAACAAGAAACTAGTTGACAGTTTGACTGATCTTTCGATCAACACTATGACGGTAAATACTACTCAAGATACAACACTATATGTAATCGAACCAGGACACCGTTATCATACACTTCTCAAAGAATTCGCTGAAGTCCTAAAACCTATGACACCTACAAAGGAAATCAAGCATAATGTGAAGCATCACATAGAGACTACCGGCCCCCCACTCTTTGCAAGACCCCGTCCATTGCCGCCAATTAAATACAACGCAGCCAAAGCCGAGTTTCAAGCAATGATGTCAATGGGCATTTGTCAACCATCCAAAAGTCCGTGGGCCAGCCCGATGCACGTTGTATCAAAAAAAGATGGCAGCCTTCGCATATGTGGGGATTATCGTCGCCTGAACACAGTAACGCTTCCAGACCGCTATCCAATACCAAGGCTTCAAGACTTCACCTATCAATTAAATGGCATGAAGATATACTCGAAAATCGACCTGAAAAAGGCATTTTTTTGGATACCGATTGCTGAAAACGACATACAAAAGACGGCAATAACAACACCATTCGGTCTTTTTGAGTTTCGTTGTATGCCATTTGGTTTACGAAACGCGCCACAGACCTTTCAGCGATTTATGCATGAAGTCTTGAGAAACCTGGATTACTGCTGCTACTGCTTTATTGATGATATACTCATCTACTCTAAAACCCCAGAGGAGCATGAAAAACATTTGCGACTTGTTTTGAAACGTCTACGGCTACGGAATCGGAATCAACTTAGAAAAGTGCCTATTCGGTCAAAAGAAGCTAAACTTCCTGGGCTACGAAGTAACAGAAAAGGGTATCACGCCTACTTCTGAGCGCATTCAAGCAATCTCAAACTACCCAAAACCAGAAAATGTTCAAGATCTTCGACGTTTCCTAGGAATGCTTAATTTCTACCACGATTGTTTACCTAAGCAAGCTGAAACTCAAATAGAATTGAATAAGCTCCTTCATAATAAAAAGAAGAACGATAAAACGCCTATCATCTGGAACCAGACATTAGACGACGCTTTCAATAAATGCCGTCAAAGCATAATGGAAGCTGTGCAATTAACACACCCTGTACAAGGTGCGCCGCTATGCATCATGACAGACGCCTCAAACCTAAGTGTAGGAGCAGTCCTACATCAAAAAATAAACAACATTTGGAAACCATTATCTTTCTTCTCGAAGAAGCTCAGCGATACCCAATCAAGATACAGCGTGTACGATCGCGAGTTACTAGCTGTCTACATGGCTGTCAAACATTTTAGAAGATTGATCGAAGGAAATGATGTCGTCGTGTATACGGACCACAAGCCTCTGGCCTACGCCATGGCCAAATCGGCAAACGTAAGTGACACTCCAAAACGGGAAAGGCAACTCCATTTTATCAGTCAATTCTGCAGCAAGATTGAGTATATACACGGAAGGGACAACGTAGTTGCGGACGCACTATCTCGCATAACTGCCATTGACTGTCCTTCCGTCATTGATTTCAATAATCTGGCAGACGAACAAATGCAAGACAAAGATTTGACGGACTTAATGAAGCAAGACAATCTCCACTTTATCAAGATATCATTGCCTGGAATAAAAAAACAAATCTACTGCGAGAACACAACAAAAACACCACGTCCATATTTACCGAAATCTTTTCGTGAGACTGCCTTCAAAGCATTACACGAAATGAGTCATCCCGGTATCCGAACAACCAGAAAAATGATTGCCGAGAAGTATTTCTGGCCAGCAATGAATAGAGATGTTTCAGAATGGACGCGATGCTGCGTTGCGTGTCAACGAGTTAAGATACATCGGCATACGAAAACTCCATTCATACAGTTTCCAGAGTCCAGAAGATTTGAACACATACATGTAGATATTACTGGGCCACTCACTCCATCAGAAGGATACCGTTATTTGGTTACAATTGTTGATCGATACTCTAGATGGCCTGAGGCAGTGCCAGTCAGTGAAATAAGCGCAGAGACCGTCGCTCGAGTCTTATACGATACATGGATCACTCGCTTCGGTTGCCCACTGCGTATTTCTACGGATCAAGGACGACAGTTTGAATCATCACTATTTCAAAAACTAATGAACAAACTGGGTATATCAAGGATCCGCACTACTGCCTACCATCCGCAATCAAACGGTCTCGTAGAAAGATTTCATCGCACTCTCAAGACAGCATTAACCGCAAGAGGGAATAAACAACAATGGGCTCAAGAATTATCCACCGTACTATTTGGAATACGCACGGCCATTCATAAGGAGACGAACTACAGTCCCGCTACGATGATTTATGGCACTTCATTAAGGTTACCTGCAGATGTTTTTGTACCTGCGAAAATAGATAACG
This sequence comes from Mythimna separata, assembly GCA_030763345.1. Classification (NCBI taxonomy): domain Eukaryota; kingdom Metazoa; phylum Arthropoda; class Insecta; order Lepidoptera; family Noctuidae; genus Mythimna; species Mythimna separata. Next base: position 21,596,289 of record CM061174.1, read on the forward strand.
AAGACCCGTTATTTTTACGTCATCTAACTCAATCAATGGCATCGCTTAATGAGTCCTGCGCACGAGCACCCGCTCCACAACAACGTACAACCTTTGTACCGAAGCAGCTGTCGACATGCACTCATGTATTTTTACGTGTAGACTGTACAAAAAAATCATTAACGCCACCGTACGAAGGTCCCTACGAAGTTATTGAGAAACACGACAAGTACTTCAAAATACGCCTGCCCAACCGAGAATCAGTGGTATCATTAGATCGACTGAAACCTGCCCACATTCTGCCTGCGGCCACAGAAGACGACGTCAAAGAAAACCCATATATTACCCGTTCCGGCAGGATCGTGAAACCTACAAAACATGTACGGTTTTCTTGAAGGGGGATACTGTGGGAACCTGCTTGTATTATAGTACTCTTTGTGTGGAAGTCAGAGACTATTGACACATGTCATGTAAAACGGACTTACTAGAAAAACTGAATATAAAAATATTAATTTGGGAAATATATTCATTTCCATTCCCAAAACGAGTGGTTTTATTGAACAGCCCGAATAGTCCCCATAAGTTCTACCTAATGTAGTAAAACACACGACCCGAGTTCATGATATTCAGAAAAAGGCCGCCAAAAATATTGGAAACAATTTCAGTTGGAAAGATAGTTGCTTTTTTAAATCTGATCGCAGTTCTCAGGTGAGATAGGATAATAGTTTCTTCTTTTCACAATATTTCTCCAAGCTGAAAATATTTTAGAAATATAAAACAAGTTCAACGGACCACGTCACCTTTAAAACGAAAATACATTTAAAGTTAAATTCGTAGTTATTATTCTTAAAGTTACGGCTGAATAAATCTTTTGAGAGCGCTCAGACATGGCCGTATTTTGAGCTTTAATTCGTCTGAAATAGTCTGGAATTTATGTACAAAAATATATAAAAGAATCTTTGAAGAGTGATGTTTTAAATTATGACGTTAATAGCTGACGATTAATTAATTACAGTCGCTTTTTAAAAGTCACTGAATCCATCTTAATTATGTAAGTGATCGTCCAAATCCAAGACATAAACATGTTTTCGTAATGAGTAGGCAGAAATGTGTGTGCGAATAAAATCTGGCTGAAATATTGTAGCAGCTGATATCCAATTATATTTTAACATCGACTCGGGATGAGAAATCTTTTTCCACGCTTCGGTTCAGTTCGGGACTAAGGACCAATTTTAGGGAAAGAAACAGGTTTTAGTGAGTTTTTTAAACGTAATCTTGTAGGCTTTCCCTTTCTCATTTTTCCTGACTATGAACCATTCAGAAAAACAGGTTTGCTACATTCTTTTTTTATTCGTTTCGGTTGTCGTGTAACCTAAATAATCTTACGCCTAGGACAGGTCAGTGCGGGAACTACATTAGACCGATGCACACGTTGGTGACGCCTGAGTTATAATTAGAATCGCGTCACATGGCATCTATTTAATGTAGCACTAAAAGTACGGTTGCCATACAAAATGTATGGAGACCGACGCGCACAGAGCATCAAACGAGGCCCACGTGGGCTTAATGTAGTTCTGTCTTTAGATAGACAAAGCTTGATCAGCACTAGTATCAGCTCCTTACTTAATCTCCACAAATTATGGTCCGTCACGAGCGTGGCTCAGCCAACGGTGCGACTCTGCCAAGTCAACTAACACGAGACTACTATGCATGTCTGCATCCCTAGTACTATGTAGCTTACAATTAACTTATGCCCGTGATTAGTTCCCAAAGATTTAAGAATTTACATAATATGTAGATTCTTAAATCTTTGGGAATATAGAAACAGTGATTTGATTCACCGAAAATGTAGGTTTGATTATAAATATTACTTCTTACGTTGACACGTATTTACAACTAAAGTAGCATTGAATTAATATCATCTTATGTTGGAATATTGTTTACAAGTGTTGAAAAGAGTGCGTTAGTAATTAGAGTCGCAGACTAGTAAACTTACACGTACTACGATGTACTTAATAAACATATTTTGATAGAATGATAGAACTAGATAAAACTACATACATTCGACAGATAGAATTTCAAAACACAAGGCAACAGAAACTAGACTACCGTTTCAAAACTATAACTACACAATTCCATATTCTGAAATAGTATGAAACTGATACGATTGGACATGCAGAGCGCGGCTAACAATTTATATGAAATGCTGTGTAGTGTTACAAGCGCAGCAAGAAGTTCCCGCAGCGACGCGACGCGACGCGACGTCGCGCGGCCAGCGGGCTTTATTTCACGAGCCAGCGAATGCAATTCCCGGGATCCGATATCGAATGGAGCGACACGTCGATACGGATGACGATCGCTAAACGGCTTTGAAGAATATGAGGATATTTGCCACGGACCGGCTCTCAATTTAGCATTATTCTTCGCGCGGAATTCACTCAATATTGTACAGAAGGCGGTACGAAACGCTGACAAATTGGTTTTTTCGTGTTTCTGAAAATGTATTAAATGACATGCCAAAATTTTCAAGCCGTTCATGTTTTGAGTTAGAAAGTAACCTATCTTGGTAATAAAATATTAAACAGTTCTAAGAGCAACGATTTAAAGTAACTTTGAAATAAATAAACAACTAAAGCAGTGTTCTCAGAGCTCCTCCCAGCGAAGTGCTCGTTAATTTGTGAAGCGTAAAGGATTAAACAATAATACATTGTGCCCGAACAGATATCATTATATACCTACTATGGAATAAGTCAACCGAATTAAGCCATTGAGTACTACAGTAAAGCAGTTAAAAATATTTCACACAACTCGTTTACTTACGAATACAAAAAACAACCAACAACGTAATTATCGAAACGAGATGATAATTTGTGAGCTCGCTTTACACAATTAAGATATTACATCGTAAATATTGAAATAACGTTTTTTTCGCGCAATCAGTATTTTATAATGAAGGGAAAAATCATGATATTGAAACAAGAAACCAATTAATTCCCGCTGATTGGCAGCGATTTGAATATCCGCTAACAAGCTTCGACGAATAAAAACAAAAAAGCAGCCGACGAAGGATTCTTTGTATAAAAAAGTTTATCTGAAATACATTCCATTTGACTGACTCTCTATTGAGAAGATTTATACAAACTTGTAGGTATATTTAAGAATTTCTTGTTTAATAAAGCGTTCAATCACGCCCTCTGACGACGCGGAGGTGAATTGACATGAAATAACACAAACGCATATACATAAAGTAACGATACATTTTATCTGTAGACTAGACAGTGTAGTGGAAGGCAGCCCGAGCGTATAATTCTGTAGAACTATGTTCGTGGGGCCCCGCCGCGGGACCGCTTAGAAACAGTCGCGATATCGCCTCGCGTTTATTACGCCCTGATATTCCTTTATCTCGCCGTCTCGTTACGACGCGATCCACTTACGATACGACAATCGCGAGTTCCTTCGCAACAATTCACATTATCGTAAATTTAAAGTACAGACATTTGCAATTTATGAGATGCGAATTCCAAAATCGTCGCTAATGTGAACATTACTCCATTGTGTTCGGGACCATTGTACCTCAAGTGCTCCGACGTCTACAGCTAATTTCAAATGAATGTTCTTCTTAAATGTAATTCTCATGTGTCTCGGACACATAATGGGCAATTTTGAGAACTTACAGCTGTGTGGGGTAGGCAGATTTGATTTTATTAGTTGTAGAATGTCCATGTACTAAGGGATGTCAGGATTTATAATCAGTGCTTCCTATTGTCTGACCCATCTTTCTCTCTTTATATTTCTAAGATGGGTCAGGTGGGATCGTAAATTCTACTTAAACAAAACCTTATTTAAAAAAAAAACAATCCTTTCTTCCGTTAGGTACATGTTTTCCTGTAAATTCTTTGTATAAATAATGACTTTGTGATTTCTCGAGTCACACATGCGTGCGTTTACCAGGCGGTTCTTCTCCGAAGCGACCAGGCTCCCATGAGACCGCAGCAAACACATTTACCAGTAGGTACAGTTTACATAGGACCTCGGATCGCTAAATTAAGCAAAAGGTCGGTCGAACAAAAACAAGAATTTGATTAGCATTTGAACCAGTTGGACAGATGAGAGTCTATTTGTCTATAAAGATATTGTTGGTACAACTGACCACAAGAAAATACAGTCGAGAGACTTGATCATTAGGTACCAGGGTAATATAAAACGTAAACATATCGATTAATGGATATTCTAAAAGGCTGATTCCTGAGGCTACACTTGTCTCGAAATAGATTGTTTACATGTTTACCCGAACAACTAAACAAGATACACAATGGAACGTGATTGAAAATGTGTTTGAGATAATTTTTGTTGTCGGTTCAAAGACCCTGTTGTGTTGTCGAATAAATAAATGGCGACGATATTATAGAAACAAGATCAAAACAATGACAGATAAGGAATGTTATCTATACTTAACAGTATTTCTATGTCGGCGTATCCCCGGAGAGCATAACAGGGGGGAGGTGGAAAGCACTTAAAAGAACGCTTGTCAAAGTCAATCAATTATCGCTGACGACGTATGTGGGCAATACGTGGAAGAACAAATTGTTTGCGATAAAAAGTAAAGTTTGTAGTAGTCCATATATTATTCTTTTCACGTTGACTATCTTTATGAATACGCTATCATTCGCAAAAACACACGGCTTTGAAAAAAAAATATTATCTGTTCTTAGTTTGCGAAATATATTAATGTAGATTTTAGATAATAAAGTCTAGACTGTAGTATATCTGTGGACTTGATTTGAATAAAACTTGGTAAATCGTTTAACCTTTAAAATGTTGAAATCTCTGTATAATTATTCACTTATTTAATAACCCAAATCATTTTTGAGGTAGCAGGTAGCGAGAGGGAGAGCCAAACTTTTACCCACTTAGGTTCCATTTTTAGGGTCGCGGTGATTATTTCTAACAATCGCGCAATAATTTACGGATGCAGGTTTGCTAGTGATCAATATAAGCCCCTGCCTAATTACATGTTAGTGTAAACAAATAGATACAGGAAAAAACATAAACTGTATCCATTCAACTCGAATCAAGAGTGAACTCGTAGTTCAGGGCGGGCTACGGCGTAGCTCAGTGCTACGGCGCCTACGGCTACGAATGTTTTCGTAGCTACTCATTCATTTAATTTGTGTTTCATGTGTTTTATGTTTTCCGTGTATTCTGACTTATATTTTGTTCCAAATATAATTTAAAAGCATGTCTGTATAACAACGCCATTAGACATTTGATAACCGCATAAGGTAGGAATGAAAATCGAGGTCTAAATTCAAAACTCAATGTAAAACTGACTTCAATTTTCTCAAAAATCGAGTATCGTATTCGAAGTTACAATATTTCCGATAGCCGGCCATTTTTGCAAGTTACGTTAACTTGGCTCGCATAAGTTTGCACTGCGATAGAGTTTGTTATCTGACTTATTTCCCTGTACAAGTCCAGTCGTGTTGGGTTCCCGCGCCGTAGATCTGTGAGAATGATGAACAAGCCAGGTTTGCATTTCAAGCAGGTTGTTAGAACTAAGCTCGCTCATTTATAAGGAGGTTCTCACTTTGACTCCGTACTGAACATCAAGTTACTAAAAGCGGTGTTTTATATTTTATTTATTTCGCATTTTTTATTCTTGAAAACAATCATTCGAACTATTGCATGCATAAAATTATCTTTGACATCATCAACTAAAAATAGCTAACTATCGACAAGTGCACGTCGAAGCTTTTAGCTATCAGGCCGTTGGCAGAAATGACAATCAGCACAATGACCGAGTCTACTCGTACATTTTATATCGAAACACGGAAAAAGTAAATATAAATTACTTTTTCCGTGTTTCACAAGGTTCATCAAGGATCAGGGTTCAGGTCATGTAGGGTGGTGACATCGATTTATTCATTGAGTTTCGCACTAATCCCTTTATCATCATTTTATCTGGCTTGTTGGCAACAATATAGTTCTGTCAGTGATAATAATCGATCCGTACCTACTAATTTTCAAGACATTTGGTGCGTAGTTGTAAAACGATAGCTCGGAATCCAGATGAGTCACCGAAACGTAGCAACACACACCTAGCACTCTATATTGTTTATGCAGTCGGAGTCGAACTATACTCGCGAAACATCCTCCAGTGCACTCGTCGGTCGATCGTTAACTGGCTACTTTCTGTGACCATCCGGTTCAATCATGTTGACAAATGGGCCATGATAGCCACCATTATCAACATGATTGAACCTCGACGGAGCTAGCGGTTGTGTCGGAGTCGAGACGATATGGTTGCTCACTACTTCTGAGTGCAGCCTATCAAGTGCAGTGTGCATAACACTGAAGTTATGTTGGATGACCCGCATCTGATCTGATAGTTGTTGGGTCTTTAGTTTTTGTGTGGAGCTGAGCGGCGAGTCCAGGGATGGGTGGCTTACGCGAAGGCGCAACTGAGTTAGTCAATACATATTAATTCATTCAGTTCATTCCATTTCCACTTTTCATTACTTGACGTTGTCATTGACACTTGCTTGATTCGGTGTTTTTATTTTCGTGTATTGTCTGCGTCTATTTTAATTACGTAGGTATTATTATTTCGGAATATTTAAAGGTTTTATTGTAGTTATTACAATATTGAAAATTGCAGTATTCTGAAAAGCTTCAAATAAAAGTACCTACCAAGCCAATCAAACACAAAACTCGCACACAAATCCAAAATTAAACATCCTACACGTGTCGATAATGACACGTATTCACAAGCCTACAGAACGTAAACGCTTTATTTACCTAAATCTATTTACGCACAGTAAATAACCGGTGCAAATAAACACACAAACATGTCAATATTCGTTTAGCTCTCGTACACAAAACATATTTTTTCCATAGTGAACAAAAGGGTCTGGGATCCATTGATATTAATAAATTTCCTTTTAGGCCGCGTGACATGTTGGCAGTACCTGTGTATGTATATAGACTTGTCATCATCGGAGACGTATTAAGTCAGGTGCTGCCTTACCCTTGCCCCCCCCTCCTCCCTCCACCTTCCTACAGCCTCTCCGGCCGTCTCCGAATGCTCACAAATTAGCCACGAGCCACTGGGTCCCGATGGGAATCCGTCGACTCGCAGCCCCTCAAAAACGACGGAGAAATAATAAAATTATTCATCACTGTGTATTATATTCGCCAGAATACGTTCTTAAAACAAAATAAGCATTTTAGGTGGAGCTATTAAATTTTTAACTGGATGGTGGTATTACAAAAGGCGCTTTTATAAAATTATAGAAGACAGAAATACGACAGCCTTCATTTTTTTTTTAATCAAGCAGAAAAAAAGCGGGACACGGCTACAGCTGAGAGTTGTAATCAGTTTGAAAAGGGATTTCAGTCTTTTGTATCGTATGTGCGATTTCTATAGTAACTTGTTGCCCTTTGTTGAACTCCTTCGCGATGTTGGGGCCCTGGTACAATGGGCTGATCACCCCAGGGAGATCCCAAGTTTGCTCTGGACCTCATTTGAGCTCGATTCACGTCAATTGTTTTATTACAGGCAAAGGCTCCTAAACCAACAGTGTTATATCGATAAAAGGGCTTATTGTATTAGTACAATTCCATTTTAATTATATTATATAAGTAGATATATTATGCATTTTACAGAGAGAAACAGTGGAAATATAGCAAGTGGTGTGTAAAAAATAAGGTGAAAAAAAAAAATTACAAAAAAAAAATGATTTGTAAAAGCAAACATTCTAAAATATAAATATCTCAATCTCAAGCTTATCGAATTTGCGTCGGTGTCGATTGGTGTATAACCGAGGTTTCCGAAGGAGAGCGGATCCGTCGCCTTTAGCGGGAATCGAATTTAGGGCCCGGAGCTACCTAAATTGATTTACCTTACCCTTCCAGCCGCGAGGTCACACGGATTTCATAAAATCTCAACAAATCTCATTCTGGGGGAGGAATGCACATACGGCCACATAGGTACTTGAAAAGATTTCAAAACAACTCTAAAATATTTTGAAATAGAAGGAAGATCTGAGGAGAAAAACAGTTATCAAGTATTTACACTCATTACAGGCAAGTCTGCAACACCACTAACAAGAACATTAACGTTGCTGCTATCCTAATCCGCATTCTCATTACTCACAAAGGATTGAGAAGCCGCGGAAACCTCACCATGCACAATAATTTCACTCCTGACACCAAAATCCTTCATTACATCGAAAAGCCATTTCGCTACGGGAAGTAAACAACTCCCCAGTCAGCTGAAAGCCTGGTACCTGTCAGATGTGGTCGGCACATCATTATGTTCATTGACCACCATTGTAAATGTATTTGCCCGGTTCCAGTAGCGAGCAGCGAGCGATCATCGCATTGTTTGTCCGATGTTGCGCGCTTCCTATTTACAAACATGCATATATTGGATACGGAGCGTTAATTGCAAGCTCGTAAACGTTTGAATATTTGGTGCAAGTTAGATTGTTTAGACCGGGCGCTCAAATATTATGATCGAGTTGCGTTATTAACTAGTATGGTGACCAGTTTTGCTGCCTGAGTATACTCGTAGCTAGTTGCAACAGTTTCGAGTATAAAAAAGATAAGTAAGTACTCTAAGGGCCTGTTTCACAATGTCCGAGTAGCCACTACTTCCCGAATAAATTCAAAAATGGAACAGAATTTGTATGAAATTATCTGCCAAGTAAGATATTGGCGACTAAATCATAGGTGGTGAAATAGGCCTTAAGCATTAACACTATGTAAATACTTGAATTTCTTTCAAAACACGAAAGTTAATCGCTTGTCCCGATACAAAACATCCTAGAACACTTTATGAAGCAGTCTTCCTGTTTACCCCGTGGCCTGAGGATAGGAAACGCTAAGTTACAATACATTTAACAAGTACCATGTACCAGGAGAACATGTTAGCGAAGAATGCGTTTTATGCGAGCCTTTCCAAGCGATTGGCGCGTTAGATCCGGGCGGACGATCGATGGCTATGATCGATGTAACGATGGAGGCGATCGACCGGCCAGGCTAAACGATTGCGTTAGTACGTGCCTGCTCGGAGTTTGGTACATTTGTAACACGCCACTTCAGTCACGCGTGCCTATTTCAGCGGCCAGTGGAAATATTGTCGCGATCGGTGTCACTAAACTGTTTGTGGAAATACACACATCAAAAGCGTCTAGGGATCACGCATTTTTATGCGGATTTCTTGAGATTGAGATGTGGCTTTGTAATAAATTTATGATTTTATAAATTTATATGGATCCTTTTTGGTGCATTTCATAATTTGAATCAGGAACTGTGAATCAAATTCGAGTAAAAGATGAAAATCAGCTGTCAATATTTTCCCTATAAAAACATACAACGCATTGAAGACATTATTAGTGCTACTGTTTCCCTACTACTGATTAAAACCAACGTTATTATGGAGCGGCGACGTCATTTAAGCAGGGAAGAAATGCTCAGAGCCGTGGGAATGATAGAAGCTGGTTCCCGGCAACGTACTGTGGCTTTAGCTCTGAATACAAGTCAGAGTGTTATCAGTCGACTTTGGACACGTTACCGAAGCACTGGTACCGTGGCTGAGCGCCATGGAGGACGGTATCGCTGCACCACACGGAGACAAGACCGATACATTCAAATCTTAACTCGAAGAGCTCCAACAATAACCGCCATGATGTTAGCCGTGAGGCTTCATCAATCTTCAGGGAACTTAATTAGCGACCAAACAGTCAGAAACCGCTTGCATGAAGTGAACCTTCATTCCCGAAGACCGCTACGGGTACCACCTATAGGGCTCTTGAACACAGAAATTGGGCAGAAGAACAATGGCGTTTCGTGTGCTTTTCTGATGAGTCTCGTTTTGGTATGAGACCGGATACAAGACGTATACGACACTGGAGAACCCCTGGACGCCAACAGCGATTAAAATCCTGCCAGGAAGTCCATCCTTATAGTGGTGGAACCATCATGGTATGGGCGGGTATTTGGATCGGCGGAAGAACTGAGTTGATTTGGATCAGAGGCAACCTCAACGCTCAAATTTATGCTGAGACGATTGTATCAGACGTCATCGTTCCTCTACAAGTGCAAATCGGTCCCTTATTTCAGTTAATGCATGATAATGCACGACCGCACACCGCAAGAGTTGTAAGACAGACTCTCGCCGCAGCTAACATCAATGTCCTGCCCTGGCCTGCTCAGTCGCCAGACTTGAACCCGATTGAGCATGCATGGGATATGCTACAGAGAAGAGCTCTGCCGAATATGGAGGGTATCCAGTCGCAAGAAGACCTTTTTTTGTTGTTGCAACGAACATGGGCGGCCATTCCACAGCGTGATTTGGATGAACTCATTTTGAGTATGCCAAACCGATGTTCTTGTGTTGTTAGTGTTCGCGGTAGAAACACGGATTATTAATTGTTTAAGTTACCCAATAAAATTTTAAAGAAAACTGTTATTTCAGTCTTTTTTTCGAACTTTAATGTTAGTGGTTCAAATGTCAAAAATCCCTTTATTAGGAAAATGGCAAATTTCTTTATTAATGCAAAGGTGACTTGGTTTATCGTTACTGTGACAAACGAAAACACTTTATTTGATGAATCCTTAAAGAAAATTTGAATTAATATCAATCAGGAGAAAAGTTATTGCAAAAATATATGTTGATCCCTAGACACTTTTGATGTGTGTAGTTTTCATTTCTCTACAATTTAACACGTGAAAAAATACTGTATTGTCAAGTGCATGTCAGAAATGATAATTAGAAATATTGTTTAGGTTGTTAGAAATACGTAACTACCATTATTCATTTAAACAAATTTATTTCACCTCTGCTTGATGTGTTACTGCAGTCTAATGCATATTACTTCATATTTTCAACGAATATTTCGTGTTACATCCTCTCACAGCTGAGAGCAAAATGTAAATTCCGAGGTGTCTCGTAAATAAACGGTTCTGTGTTTTAAAAGATTTGTATTTGGTCCCGAAATTCAATCGGATATTCTCCAGTATATAATGAGAGAGTCAGAATTCAGGCGTCGGTGTCGGTGTGGAGCTAGATCGTGGCGCGTTCGTTAGTCTCCCGGTGTTCCACCAGGAAACTAAATTATATTCGCGTAGAATCAGTTTTGAGCTGACAGTGAAATAAATGCAAGAATTTTGCGGACGGTCTACGGTTTGTAATGTTCTGTGATAAGCGGCCTGCGTTTCATGTTGTTCTGGTTAATTCTCGGCTCCAGCATCATCCGCCGATTTAGTGTCCGTATCTGCGAGAGGAACGTTTGTCAGCGGTCGGCGCGACAGAGGGCGCCTCCCGGCCGAGGGGACCCTTTGTTTCCTAAATGAACTGTTGCCACCCACGGCACCCTGTCTCTGACTCTGATAAAATACTTCGCCCGATTTAAATGGGAGCTCGGGATGTTTGCGGGCAGCGGAGGAGCTCGGACGCGCCGCCGCCGCCGCGCCGGGGCCACGCGCCGACCTGATAAATTGTAAGAAGCCTTCCAGTTTTGTTGTTTAATTCCAAACAGAGTCGTTAATCAAAGGGTGAAAGAACGGAAATAGCCGGCGAGTGGTGCAGCCGAGCGGCACTAATGCGGGATTTAATCATGCTTAGTGTCACTAAAGTTAAATTGTCGTTTTGTTAAACTCATATTAAAACTTTCAAAGCTACTACATGACAGGGTGAATATTAAAATAGCGGTGACCTCAATAATTTCAGGTAATTGATGTGCAAAATGTAATAAAAGATAATTGTAGCGGATTACAGCACGCGCCGTAGATGACGCGCGGCGCGCGGGCGTGTGTCGTCCACGATAGCTCGCGTTTTACGGCCAAGCGCCGGGGGCTGAATTTTAATGTTTTCCAACTGAACCTGCCGGGCAATACGAGGGTAAATGTTACTGTCCTAGTGCGCCGTAGGTAAGGCTGTGGTTCCACTAGGGATGTATGAGGTTACTAAGCCGTGAAGTTAAACTAAGAAACTTTTTTTGTTTGTAATATGTTTATATAGGAGTCCACATAGTACCGAAGTAAAAACCAAACATGAAATATTTTTTAATAATTTAGACAGTCTGTTAAATTCTTTATCCATTCACTTAAATAAAAAAGTGCTTCTGTGTGGTGACTTCAATATTGATTTGCTAAAAGATACCACAAGTTCGCAGAAATTCAAGCACTTAATAATGGGTTATAATCTTAAATTTGCCGTAAACGTTCCAACTAGATTAAGCAGTGGGACCTGCATTGATAATATTATCCACAATGTGCGAGGAGCTAAAGGAGAAGTTTTGGAACTAGCAGTATCCGATCATACAGCACAATTTTTACGTTGCCCAGTTAAACAAACGTGCCTTTTAGACTATTGGCACTGTACGAAACGGGACTACTCAAAAGAAAATATAGAAAAATTCGCAAACTATCTGAAACAATTGTCATTTTCTGATGTTTATGAGGAAACAGACCCTGAAAAAGCATTCAAATTGTTCTATGACTGGTTTAAATTACTATATAACTTATGTTTTCCTAACATTAAAATAAAAATATCGACGAAAGTAAAACCAAACTGGATTAGTCGCGGTATTAGACTATGTAGCAAGAAAAAAAGAGATTTGTTATGGAAATACAGGTTATCACCGACTGAACATAATAAAACAAACTTCAAAACATTGTCTAATCGGCTTAAAAGAATTGTTAATCTTACGCAGAGAGCCCATAATAACCGTTACATTCAATCGGCTAAGAATCGATGTAAGGCAACGTGGAAAGTCATAAATAAAAACAAACATAATTTACCAAATCAATCCACAATGAGAATTAAATCAAATGATAAAATACTTACCAACCCTCTTGATATAGCAGAGGCTTTTAACAATTATTTTGCGGATCAAGTCAAATCAATTAATAGTTCAAATAATAATAATAAATTACCAATAAATACTCCAAATTCGTCCATGTTTATGAAACCTACAATACCACAAGATATTCATAAAATTATTATGTCTCTAAAGAATACTCCCAGCACTGGATATGACGGTATTAGCACAAAAATTATTAAAACTGTATCTACAACAATTGCACCCGTCCTTAGTCACCTGACCAATATGTGCATATTGCATGGTGTTTTTCCAAAGGAATTAAAAATTAGTATCATAAAACCGCTTTTCAAAAAAGGTAATAAAGACAACATGTCTTCCTATAGACCCATAGCACTGATACCTATTTTGTCAAAAATATTTGAAAGAGTAATCTACAATCAAATCAATTCATATTTCGAGAAAAATAAATTATTTGTCGATAGCCAAAAGGGCTTCCGGAAAAATAAGTCCATTGACATGGCAATTTATGATTTTTTACAACTCGTTAGCAACAGTGTAGATAAAAGAAAACCGGCTATAGCTCTATACATGGACATGTCGAAAGCCTTTGACCGTGTAGACCATAAAATATTAATTAAAAAACTTGACGCATACGGGATTAGAGGTAACATATCAAATTTAATTAAATCATACCTACAAGATAGACAGCAAATAACCGTTATTAATAGAATGTGTAAAAAACATGAAACAACATTTAAATCTAGCCCGAGAACTGTGATGTATGGAGTTCCACAAGGTAGCATACTTGGACCTCTCCTATTTATTATATATATAAATGACTTCCCAAAAGCATCGACCTATCCCATGACAATGTTTGCAGATGACAGCACTCTACTTTTCAACAGTGACCAATTAGATACATTAGAATCAGACATTAACTCTAACATAAAATCAGTTATAAATTGGCTAGAGAATAATAATTTGATAATTAATTTAGACAAGACAGTAATAATGAAATTTCAACAAACAGTAAATAAGAATTTAAATTTAGATATAAGATATAATGATAAAAGGATTGATGAGACGAATGTGACAAAATTTTTGGGATTAAATATTGAAAGCACATTAAAATGGAATACTCAGATTGACAAAGTATGTAGTAAAGTAAACCAATTTTCTCACGCGCTGCGTATGCTAAGTAAAACGGCCAATCGAAACACTGTACTAACTGCATATCATGGTCTAGTAGCCTCAACATTAAGATATGGCATTATGTTTTGGGGAAACGCCACGGGTAAAGATGTGGTGTTTAAATGTCAGAAAAGGTGTATTAGGGCGATCTGTAATCTGCAAACCACTGACAGCTGTAAACAATATTTTAAAAGTATGAAAATCTTAACAGTGCCCTCAATGTACATATACCAGACATCTATGTTTGTCAAAAATAATATGCATAAATTTGACCGAGTAGGTAGTCAGCGTCGAGCAGACCGGCTACAAACTGTTGGTTCTAAAACTGCTTTACACAAGAACAGTATTTTCGTAATGGCTCCAAAATTATACAATAAATTGCCAAAGTGTATCAGAAGTGAGGAAAATGTCAGCCAATTTAAAAAGAAGTTGTTCCTGTTTCTAGTTGAAAAGACGTATTACTCAATTGAAGACTTTTTAAATGACAAATTATGACTAAATTTATTTATTTTTTTGACATTTTTAATAATCAATAATGACATTCAATTACTTTATTTTATGCGGCTCATGACATTTTTCAAGTGCTTAATTTATTTTATCTTAGACTTTATTAATTATGATAGTAAAATAACCAGCTTACTAAAATTATATTTATATTTGTATGCCGATTATTGGCCGAACATACAGATCAGCCAAAATGTATAAATAACACCTTTTTGTACTTATGTTCACAAATAAAGATTGAAATAAATAAATAAAGAAATAAACTATGTATCCTATCCAAAGAAAGAAAGAAAGAAGAAAGAAAAACAGTTTATTCGTACAAAAAGACGCATACAAGAATAAAAATAGTGAAGAAAAAAATATCCCTCTAGAGATAAACTGTGTGTACCTGTACAACGAGAGTTATATCTGATACAATGCTAGATCAACGGAATGGGGCGTGGAAAGAGGTCATCTTGCCCTGTCACGCCCTAACCAAATAGTCCACCGTGCCAGCTTTGCTCTTACTTCACCAAGTTAACTCGTGAGTAAGACGTTAGCATACGTCTTTCGCTTTAATAAGCATTGAAAAACTAAGCTTAATCTTATACCACTGGAGCTATGCTATGATTTGAAAATCCAGCAATTCAATTCCATTAGTAAAAACCTGACACACCCATAGCTGAGCACATCTCCAGTGCAGCCGCCGCCTAACGCCGCGCCACGTTAAGGATAGCTAACCTCTTCACAAAGGGTCTCCATAAAAACAATTCGTGTCTCGCTTGCGGGAAATGTTCTTTGCAATTTCCTTGAAAATTCGGGAATAAGCGTTCCATATGAAAAATCTTGAGGTCTCTTATCTGATTAAATGTAGCTAGCTAATGTGGATACATGTGTGCGGAAATTCTCTATTTCTTTTCCTCCGTGTCTTAAATAAATACGGACAAGTGGTGAAACCTGAGGGGTCCTTAAAAACCTAATTCCGTTTGTAATCTTGGCGATTATTTGCGCTGGTCCCGTCTGACAGGTAATTTCGTCATCTCCCCGCTTGATAAGCATCGAGCAAATTTTTAGGCGCAGCTTTTACGAGTGGTTATATTTCAGAGGTGCGCGTCCGTCCGGGCCATTGCGGGCCATTCCGGGCCAATCGGAGCTACCATTCATTGTCCGGATTAATATGTCCGTGGATGACGCCTTTATTTTATTACATTTTTATTGTGAAGAAGATATATGACGCAGTGGAATGAATCGATCAAACATTTTGTAAATAAATTCGGCAATAACCGTATTGTCTGTGTTTTTCTGTATTTTGTACTACAATAAAGGTAATCAAATATTGAATTTAAATGAAATTGACAAATGAAAGACTACAAAAAATTATGCGAAGTTTTATACTGTTATTTTTTACGTGTGCTCGTTTTCGCTACTAATAACAAGCTATATCTAAATCTAAAGCTTAAACAATACAAAGCCTTGAGCACAGGCGCAGGGTAGCCAGCCTTTCGGTTTTTTACAGGATGCATTTCGGAGAGTGTGCGCAGGAATTGCATGAATTGATTCCGCCATCCCGTTTCCACCATCGGACAAGCCGTCGTACGGCGGGTATACCCATACGTTGTCCAAACCTCTACGGTCCGGACTAAACGTTTCGCCTCGTCCTTCATACCGCGTACATCGAGGGACTGGAACAATCTGCCTGCTGCGGTTTTTCCGTCCGATTATGATTTGGGTGTCTTCAAGGCTAGAGTGAATAGGCTTTTAATAAACTAGTGCGCCTCACCATCGACGATTGCATCACTGCTTACCATCAGGTGGGATCGCAGTCAAGCACTAGTTTATAATCATAAAAAAAAAAAAAAAAATAAGGAGTTAATACGTCACACTAAAATGATTTTCCCAGTGACATGGTGGGAACTAGATAGGTAAAGCCCGGTCTCTCACATGCAATTCCTAACAATATACAGATACGGAATTAGAATTGGATACTGCTTACGTTAGAAATTACCTAACTAGATGTTGTCGCTGGCTTGCTTGACATAGCAAACACTATGTAAAAGAGTAAACTTTTAAAATTGATTGTTGATAAGTTCGCGCTGGACTACTATCTCACCTGATGATAAGTGATGATGTAATCGACGATGGAGCACGTTTACCCAGAAGTAACCTATTTACTCTTGACTTAAAGACCCCTAGGTTGTAGCTAGTAGGAAACAGACTACGCACAATGAACGTGTTCCAAAAGAGTTTTAAGCGTATGGGTTATCTGTCATGTATCGGTGGTGCATCGCCATGGGGTCCATTGATGGAAGTGGTTTGGTGGAATTAAGTTTTTTTATTCCGACGCACACATGAAATGCAACCGATACAAAACCGACAGGCTAGCAACTCAGCGTCGATGGTCACGACTTTGAAGTTTTGACTCGACGAGTGCATCATTACCATTGATCCTCAAAGTCCGTTTCTTGATTGACTCTAGCGCACCAAGCTGGTATCATAGCAGATCTATCCCAAAGATGAGAGCAGTAGGTATTCTATACTCGACTAAACTTGCATAAAATCATACATTTATGGCAGTAACTTCGCCTTTCTAAAAGCTTTAAGATTTAGAAACAATTTAATTTAAATCTTCGCCATATATCCGTACACTTCATCCGACGTAAATATACTAAAAGTGGATATCGTTAACGCGTGCCCGTTAAATTAACTCGATAGATACCAGGGGCGGTGAAGCGCTGAAGCGGTGAAGATACGGCAATTCAATCACGCGGCCATTACGCCACACGTCGTCCCTAGTCCGCTCCTCCCGCCCCTCGGGCGATACAAGCCAGAGGGTGCGGATTGGGAGCCCTTGCGAAATTGGAAATGCATCTCCGTGCGACTATGATGTTCTGGTACTTTTATTGCATATTTTTTTACTTTAATATTAAGTCTCCCGTTTATATTGGAGATTAAAATTTGATTTTACCAACGCTGGAGATATTTATGACGCACTATTTTAAATAGTTGACAGTTTTACTACACAAAACCATAAAAAAATGTAAGCGTTGCACGTTGGCAAAATAATGTAAACGAAACTTGGCACACAGGTAAACCGTGTCCTAGAAAACAGCAAAAAATACTTTTTATTCCGGAAGTACGTACCCTAGGTGGATAATTATCTAATGACTTCTCCCGCTCTAGAATAGAGCGAGGAGGAGTGTTAGACTTTTACTTACTAAAACCCCCCTGAGTCTTTCAGTTACTCTTTGTGTTCCATGATCATTGTAACTCTTTCACAATATTCCGCAGTCCTAGCGGGAAAAAGAATCTTGGTTAGTTGGATCCCAACTTGAATCACAGTACTAGCGCTTGAGTGTTACTCCTGTTATAATAATAATAATAATCCTTTATTATCAGGCAACTAAGGCCCATAGAAACAATACACAAATAATATTACAAAATTATAAACTAATACATATAACATAAACTATTACTCGTAAGTTAATTTGTTAGTAAAAACGACTACACCAACCAACCAACCAACTATACCAACCACGCCAAACTTACGGTAGAGAGTATGTTCCCTTGATAAAAAAATCTACTTACACTCCAGGGTTCATGGTAACATACAAATATGTAGTACCTAAGTAAGTATACCATTTAATTTGTAGATTTCATTTCGTTGTGGGTGCTGTGCTTACCTGAAAAGAAACAAAAAATTAAATCAATACACATTTCTTAGTTCTTGGAAATCTGAAGAGGTAGTTACTGGCTAGATACTGGTAAGTTAGCTATCAGTTTCAAACTACGTGAGTCCGTAAAAGTTGAACATCGGATATAGTAATGGCTGAGTTACTTCACAGCGAATGCTTTAGAAAACCTTATTTTTTATCATTAATTTCGCAGCTTGAAACTTTGAAAGCAAAACCTAAAGTTTGATTTTATAGATACAATCCTTTCACGAGATTTAAAACGCGTTCTTTGTTTTCCAGCTATGAAAAGAGCACACGAATAAAATAGCTGTGGCAAGTGAATCATAAAATGTTTGGGATGTATCGGTACTAGGGCGGCAGCGGCAGCGGGCGGTATCACAGTACCGCAGTGCAGGCGCGCGCGCCACGTGCCCCGCACTGCACGCCACTGTCCCGGGAATCCGACTTTCTTTTTTGTTCTCACAAAAAATTGCTCTTTTATAGTTTCTCCTTTTATATTGTTTCGAAACTTAATTAAAAATTCTTTGTTGAGGTATATAACTGCAGTGAACAGAAATGAGTTGCTTTGACTCATACAATTTTGTGATAGAGTTTGTATAAACAATGGAGTTTTTCTTAAGTATAGACACGATCTATTATGGGCAATGGAGGGTTCTTTTATCGAGAACAAAAGTAAAAATACATTTGGGTAAAATATTCAAACATACTTCGACAAACAAAGGAATAAAATGTTTAGATAGGCGCGGGGTCAACGGCCTGAATTTAAATGAAAGCCTGCGGACGTCACTTGTTAAATAGAAAACTGAAGGAAGGCCGAGAGTGCCGGGAGTGCGGGAGTGACACTGATCCAGCGAGTGCAATATAGCGGCGGTAATAAAAACGTAGTAAACAGCCCGGGGCGCGGCCAAAATGAAAAAGAAGCATTTAGACGAGCTGTAAACTGCCGACTTATTAATTTAAAGAACGTAAAATAAAGCGTCGTCTCGACAGACTTTTATTAATAACCTTTGTAACGAGGGGCGCGCTGTTCGCACAAAAACCTAGTGTAATAAAAACTGCCGTCAATATATATGTCTAGAGATTGTCAAAATACGACCCTCACGTCGAGGCTCGGGGCGGGCGCGTCGCTGTCACCAGGACTACATACGTAAACAATTAGGTGACAATAAAGTTATGGTTTCGGGACTTAGCTAAGGCACTGAGCCTTGAAATATTTTTTTAAAGACGTTACTTTATACTAGTGATTACTTCTGATTCGTGGGTGCTTTCACAAACATGTGATCTCATCTACCTACACAAAACACCCAGATCTGGAACAACTATCTGTAGACCATACAAATATTTGTTCTATGCGAGAATCGACACCGCAACACGCAGCGCAAAAGCCAATCCCTAAACCTCTGCGCCAAGCATGCTATCGAATTACAAATAGCCTTACAAGGACATCGTTGTCAACTAATCGTAAGTCTTATTATTTGTGTTCTCAATAGACGTTCATTAATCATAATATTGTGTGCGAAATTCTCGTGGCCGACGTGGGAAACTCTTTTTCCCGTCGTGTCACTTAGGCGCGTGGCGTCGGGACGGCCGCAAGACGCGCGCGGCCTCACGCGGCGTGACGAGGGTTGACGACGTGCCCGCTGCTAAATTGCTAGCAATCTCTGCGCCACCCCTGATTTCCTGGTACTCACAATCATGTTAAATTACTGTAATGTTGATTTTCCTCTCACAAATTAATTATCCGATAGAACCGAAGCCTTATTTATGCTGATGATACCCTCCCTATAAGACCTCAAATATGTCCCCGAAATATTATTTTTTTTTGGTTTCTTCGACAGCAATCTGTCAGATAAAAATAGATCTCTCTTTGGCTGATATTTTGTTTTGGAAGTTATTGAGTCGCGATTGTCGAAACTGACTGTTATCTTACTTGAATTCGCTAAGTAACAAACCGTTATAGCAAATAGTCGTATACACAGCTTGGAGTACAGATTAGTGAGGACGGAGGAGGCGTCGGAGGCGCGTGGAGGGCCGCGGATAAAACAAACAGGTTCCGCGTTTCTGTTTCCAATTATTCAGAGCCGGCGCCGTATCACGACAAAACTCATCTAACTTTGGTCCGCGGCGCGAACGCCGCGTGCAGATGTGAATAATTCCACGAATTTCGGTGAAATTTCGCGAAAACTCCTCACGTTATGAGGCGACAAGTTTTTTCGCTTCTATAGAATCTCTGGTGTGTGAAGAGGGTTTAATTTCGTGTTATCTCGAGTCGAGTGTTATCGCAGTAATTCATTCGTTCTACATTGGGAGTGTTTGTTTTGATTATATTTCGCAAAGAGAAAATTTTGTAATTGGGATGAAAAAGAAAACCTGTTTTTCCGTGCGAATGAGAAAAAAAAATTGATTTAGAGTTTGATACTAAAAGGCAAAACGTTTTGATGGAAAACTGCGGTAAGCGGAGCGCAGAAGAGACAGGAAGTATTAGGTGGCTGTGTGTACAGACGACAGTTAAGATAGCAGCCACTTGTCGCGGCGTGTTGTACTCGCGGAAGCAGCATCCGGCACGCGGCGCCGCCCCCAGACGACGAGATTGAAAACAATTTCCTCGACGACAGATGTCTACGATTCTATCAATACAGTGATATATTTATTTACGATACCTCCCATTTATTGCTTCTTTTCGTTTTTCCCAACATTAATCTTTTCGTTCCACTAACGAACGGTACTTTCCGTCCGAGTCGGAACTTTTCATCGGGAAGTCAGTTCCACGCTTCATTTGAAAGTTCTTTACTTATTTGTTTTCTTTTTGAATTACCGATGTTACTTTCGTTCACTTGGAAATCAGGAATTACAAAAAGATTAGGTAGCGGCGGCTCCTTAGCAACACGGTTTGTTATTTCTGTGTTATGTATAAAAACAATAGAATTAGTCCGGGGAGTGATGTGATTACGAGGAGCCACAGTACATAAAGATGTCCGCTGGTAGGCGCGTCTTGTTGCCGCATTATAATTCTGGCACTAAATGAAATTAAACGTCGCGTCGGCCGAGTGTTGCCGCGGCCGTGGCGTGAGAACCACGCCGCCGTGGCCGTGGCGTGAGGCACTCACAGTTGTACACAAGCTCGTTTGTCGACGACTCCTTTTCATGCTAATTTAATTTGTCCCCGACATTCCGACCATTTTCGGCATGACTTTATATTGCTCCAACGTAAAAAAGGAAAAATATATTATTTTTATGGACCCCTGTGGCAGTCGGAAATTAAAGAAAATAATTAGATTTTTGTTTGTGAATGTTCTTATGCGTTTGTTACTAAAACCCTTTAGATAATCCATGAACAAGCTTTCATTCCCCGGACCATAAATAGAACACTGATATTCAGATTTCTATTTAAAAGTTTCATATTACGAAGCTTATCAAAAATCTTGTTATTAAAGTGTGGAGGGCATCGTAATGTCTGCGGCGCCGTGCTTCATGGAGCATTTAACACTAACTTAAAGAAACTTTTCCAATTACTAAAAAACAAAAGTTTAAATATTGCAGTGTCGCAGAAGTCAGGTGCCGCTCGAGTCTAATCTGATGACTGACAATTAAACAAGACAACATGACTGACGCGAACATTACTCTCAACTAATTGAAAAGATAAAGGCTTAACTTTGTCAACGACTTTCATTATTTTTTTGTTATTAAATACGTGGCAAAAATATCAAACGGCTAACCTCCCCATCACAATTTTAAAATTCTATCATCGAGTTAGATACATAACTAACTTCGAAATTCAGTTAACAAACATGTCGGGTTCGCAAAAATTAGCTGTGTGAAAAACGAACAAACCAAAAAAAGGCATAGGTGTCGGTAACGCGTGCCTCGTCCGACACATGAGCCCGTGGGCAAAATAAACCGAAAAATATACAAAATACGTTGCGGCGAACGTGATGATATTAAAAAAGCGAAATATAAAAAGTAAAGGCTTGAATTTGTTTGTTGTTTTTGTATTATTTTTCTTTCATGAACCGCACCGCTTCCGGAGGTAATACTCGCATGCATTACGGACTGAAACAATGGACGTGTCCAAGTTCTGTGGAATATATTTACCGTCGCTTTACAACTCCGCACAATATGATGAAATCGTGTAAACAATGCAATTCCACGAGGATATTCTGTCTTTTCAACTGACTTCAAAAAGGTGGTTCTCAATTCATTATACATATTTTTGTTACCATAAAATTCCGTAATTTCTGAATCGACTTAATTTCTTTTGTAATTTAATTTGAGACTGTTCCTTTTTTATCAAAAGCCAGTTCTGATGATGGAATTCATGAAAAAATTTAGAGAAATCACAAATTATTATCTGCACATAAGCGATTTTGGTATATTCATTAATAATGTTTCAGAAAGAATCACTCAAGGAAGTGGACCTGATGAAGAAAACTACAGACGCGCAACGGAACTTCACAAACATTTAGGTGCAGGAAAAACGAATAAAATGCAATAGATAATAAAAATCAGTAAATTCAGTAAAATTCCACCTCAAAATCCCATTAAGTCACGAAAGCTGAGCGAGAACCGTGTTCAATGATTAGCGTTCATAATGAGAGCGAGCATGTCCTCTTTGAAACACATTACCGAGTTAATCCTCCGCCTCCCGGAGCTCTGGCTAAGCCAGTCCCTCCTGGCGACACCGGCCAAATACCTACCAATACACCAGTACGATCATACTCCATTCGCCAAAGCTTTTCGAATTCTCTAAAAGCGAAACGTAAAAGGAACAAACTGCTTTCATTAAACTTACGTCACACTCAAAACTGTGAAGAAATCGCTTGTTGTTATTGCCGAAATGGATTCCGACAATCCGAATTAGTGCTAGAGTCGTTCAGTTCTACGACGACATAAAAATAATACAATTATACGATAGCTTCGACAATGTTCCGAGTAGGTACGCCGTGCGGCGACCTTTGTTATCAATGACAAAGTCTGCCGCGACCAAAATAAACATATACCTTACTCGTTTGTTAAAAATACAGCGGCCTCTCTAAATTAAAATTGAAGACTGTGCGTCGTTTCCTCAGATGACATGATAAGTCTGGAGTGCGGAGGGCTCGGAGCCCTTTTTTTGTCTCGGGCCTCGTTACGGATATTGCTCCGTAATGTAATGACGATCGATTATTCCGATTCTGTAATCTCGCCAATATGTCGACATATCGAATCACTGTTGACAAGGGATAATCTTTACATTCGAGAGCAAGGGTACAAAGGAACTATAATTAGAATACATTTATTCTATAGAATTCGTTTCGTGCCAGTTATTTTGGTTTCATCGTACTTGTTACATTTTCATGTTCTTACATTTTAAGGCTTCGTTTTTTGGCCTCGGTATTTTATGAATACATTTTTTTATCACCCTTTCACGGATCTGTGCATTGAGATAATTAGTGTGTTGTAAAAAGGCGGCACAAACAAATAGGCTTGTTTTAAAGAGATTATATCCGAAAGGCTCTTTGCTTCGCTTCGCACAATTTCCCGGCGCTTTTCAACGAGATTATTTACTGCAAGAGGCCGCTTGCTAATTAAATTTAAAAAAACCTTAACATACAAAAAAACTCTTATTTTATAAGAGCTAGCCGCCTGCTGTACCGTTTTTTTCTACTAAATTGAAATGTAAACTATTCTGTCGAAGCATACTTAATTATTTACTTACGTACTTATTATTCATTTAGGTGTCTTCAAGGCTAGAGTGATAGGCTCTTAACCTATCACTATCACATACCCGCAAAACGAGACACAATAGTAAAACAATAACAGCGCGGTCTCATAGGACCGGTCGGGGATTCATGAATTATTAATAAACTAATGCGCAGGTGGGATTGCGGTCAAGCACTATAATTATTATACCAATAAAAAAAAATTGCCATCAAAAGCAGCTCGTTCAGCAAACATTGTGAAAACGCTGATTCAATAGTCTTTCTGACCGACTTGTAAGATTGTCAGCTGATTAAATAATACTCTCAAATCTCTAAGAGAGAGAGACATGAGGTCCCGGCGAGCAGTGCGGTACATTTGAGAGGCGTCCATTAATCCCGCATGGAGTCCCGCAGTCCGGGACGTGTCCTTATGCATAATTATTCGACGGGACCCATCCGTCTCCGTGTCTTTGTGCGCCGCCGCCGCAGCCTCCGCCGTGCGAGATGAGGACATGTTCTGCACTCAATTAAATGAATCTGGTTAGATCTGGGACACCGGCCGCTGACGACTCTCTAGTGTTCGCCTTTATTTTATTGTATTGCGTTTTAGGTAGGAATTCGAATCAGACTATTGAGCATATTTCATTGTCAGATTTTATATTGTAGTTTCGATATGTTCAACCCAATAGACATACCTTATTACATAATTACTTCTTCATAATTTATTACGAATTATACTATCATCCGTTCAAAAATCTTTAGCAAATCGAGTCAAGTCAAATGTACATAATTATTAAATTTTGAATCGTGTAAACTTTATCGATAAAGCAATACGGAATTTATATTAAAATACTGGAACTTCCTTAGAGCTCAAAGTGTTATTGTAAATTTTTGATACCATAACAAAAAAAGCTTTTGTCGAACGAAGCTACCTAAAATTACGTGGTAGGTAGACACGTTACATATTTTTAACATATGCCTTTTTGATTTAATTTTATCAAACAGATTTTCATTTGCTTTTATAAATACAGCTACTTTAAAAACATAAATATATGGAAAGGTCAAAATGTTTATTATATTTTTTTAAATATGAGTGACATGAGTACGGAATCCCATTGTATTTTTTACACTTAACAGAGATTTATCTCTGTTAATGAAAATTTTATTCCTTCGTATCTAGAAGGATGTAGAATATTAGTTACCCAAAGTGTCACTAAGTTACTCTTCTTTAGCTAGACTAAATCAGAATCACCATCTACTTACATCTGCAGTTTCCATCATCACACATGGAAAATAGTAACTGCCACATTTAAATTTAAGAATAAATAATTTAAATGCGAAGTTAAAACACCCGCGCGGCGTGTAATCGCGGCTGAGCGGTCTGTCATTACGCCGTAATGAAGCCTGTCACACGAGTTCATGTCACCGCACTCTTACGTCACCGTCATGACGTCACACCCTACCCCCCCCCCCCCACCAACCGGGACGCACGCAGATTAAATTAAAACACAATCAAGTAAATGACTCCAAGCTTTTAAAGTAACGGCGCTTAATCTAATAATGTACGAATAAATTTTATAAAACCCTGTCCTTCTGAGGGCGCTTGTTTCATAAATACTGTTCCGTAATGAAATTAAAAGTTTCCAGGTCAAGCGGAATGTTTTGTTTTTAAATAAAGTTTGAATGAACGCCTCGGCAGTTCAGTGGCTGAAAAATGGACTTCCACTTTGATTGGTTTCCGTTTACTGCTCAATACTATCGCACGGCAAAATGTTAATTTAGTGCTCGCTCAATAATTTAATAATTTTTTACATTATATTTCGTATTCCGTGACATTGCATTTGATAACTCTTGACATTTTAATATTTATTACTGGTATTTAATCATTTTTAACATTGTATTATAAATTCCTTGACATTGTATTTAATCATTCTTGACATTATTGTTTCGATCCCCAGAAATTGTATTTGATAGTAATATTTTCCTCTTCCATGACGTTCTATGGTTTTATCAATTAATTTTAATTTAATTTCTAATAAATTTAATTAAAATTCTTGAAAATATTCGTATGCTGAAAACAGCAAAATATTTGTATGTTAATTGTCTGTAGCAACAATATTCTAGCCAATAAATTTATTATTATTCATCATCATCTGCCTAGCCTTTTCCTATATTGGGGTCGGCTTCCAGTTAAGCCGAATTTAGCTGAAAACCAGTGTTTTACGAGGAGCGGCTGCCTACCAGACCTCCACAACCCATTAACTGGGGTAACACGGTACTTTATGGCACGACTGGAGTCATATTTACTGGCTGCTGACTATCCGTAATGACTGCCGAAGATCTACAAATGACAACCGGGACCTACGGCTTAACGTGCTTTCCGAGGCACGGAGAAAACTCGTTATGTTAACATGGTCACCCATCCACAGACCAACCTTGGCAAGCGCTGCTTAACCTTGAAGATTGACCTGTGCGGCTGATTTTATCTAGCTCCTCGAAATTTATTATTATTATATCACAAAAATGACTCGGTACCTAACTGACCCATGCAGCACTACAGTCGAGTAGGTACGTTACTCGAGTACATTATACCGGATACTATTATATTGTGGCACGTTAGTACGGCACTAATATCCTTGTGGTCGTAACTTGTAATGCGAAGTCCTCTTATGTATCACTCGAGTGTATTAACCAGCTGTTTCACTATCATAAACGATGTAACTACAGCTTACTTACAGAGAAAAGCGAACATAACATAACATATAACACTAGCGTTCGCCAGCGGCTCCACCCGCGTGTAAATAGTTTTCTCCTTCAAAACTTGGACCTATCAGGAGACAAATTTCAGAAAATTCTAATTTATTCTTTGCATAAATCGTAAAGAGAATCTGCGAAACGTTCGTAGTATTTTCTTTAATATTGATAGGCTCACGTTTGACTACTACATATCTCACCTGATGGTAAGCGATGATGTGGTTGACGCACACTTGCCTAAAAGTAACCTATTCAATTTTGACTTAAAGACCCCCAGGTTGTAGCTATCAGGAAACACAGACTCCAAGGTCAAGGTTCAAGGGATTGACTAAGCTTTGATGAGTCAATGAGTGAGTCAGGACTAAGCCTATTATAGGTTGACTGGTAGAGAATGCTTTAGGCATTAAGTCCGCCTCTGTACTTCTGTATGCATAAAGTATTCAATAAATAAATACACAGATGGGCCATAGTAGCAACCATAATCTTCACGCTGAGCTAGAATGTGCACACCAATAACAGCGTGTAGCATGGGCATTACGGGCGCAATAACCGTAAAGCAACCCGACCCAGTCGGAGCAGCAAAGCACAATTAAACTAAAAGACGTTTCGAAAAACAAACAGCCGAAAAACGTAACGAAGCAATTACTGGTGGCAAACGAGCGCCATTTTGTCGATGGAAACAGAGAAAAGGAATGGCTTCATTAAAATCTTCGTCTTTTTTGCGAGTGGACAAACAACATGTACGTGCGCGCTAACTAATATACATTTATACCGTGTTTTGGTTAGCTACGGCTTCTGAAGGAATATTAAAACTGACCAAGGCTAAAGAAAGAGGGCCAATATGGATTGAGTGTTTTGAGAACGAAACTTAAAGCCCCATAGAGTTCACATAGACAAAATTAAATGGGTAACTTCTGTTTTGGTTGGATCTACCTAGCCTTTTTCCCAACTATATTGGTGTCGGCTTCCAGTCAGCCCGGATTTAGCTGAATACCAGTTTTTAGTTCCGCACAATCATACTAAAATTATCTGAGTAATAGTTAATTAGTTACAGGTAAAAGTGAGTGTCAGTGGGCAGGGCACATTGCTTGTAGAACAGAATTATATGGTCGAGTTCTGGAGTGGCGACGACGTACTGGAAGACGCAGCGTCAGAAGGCATTCTTTAAGATGGACCGACGGTGGTGAGGTACGCAGGAATCCGATGTATGCGAGACGCACAACACCGGTCATTGTGGCGACGCTTGGGAGACGCCTATGCGCAGCAGTGGACGTCTTTCAGCTGAGATGTAAATAATGATGATAGTTGAATATATTCATAAAAAAACTACATGTTCTTTATCGTCACCGATACGAAGACAAATCATAGATATATCTGATTCATTTAAAATACGCCACAATATGATCCAACCACGAATTAACCAGCACAAGGCGCTCTAAAACTTTGCCAAGTGGCTCCTCAGTTTAAAGGGACTTAGCTACAGCTGTAAGGCGGAGTTAGGAATTGGGT
Source organism: Mythimna separata (assembly GCA_030763345.1). Taxonomy (NCBI): domain Eukaryota; kingdom Metazoa; phylum Arthropoda; class Insecta; order Lepidoptera; family Noctuidae; genus Mythimna; species Mythimna separata. Next base: position 21,624,405 of record CM061174.1, read on the forward strand.
AAACCGCCAGCAGACATCTGTAGCAGAGATGTTAGCCGGCTAATGTACGCGAGTTAATTCCGCCGCAGATAATTGTAGCCGCGTCTCATGCAACTTTAGCGAGCTCGGATAGACGGATACTAATCAAGTTTGTCGCAGCCAGGGGTTACTATAATTGTATCGTGTGTGAGCCTGAGTGTTATAACAGGCGCTATGTTTATCGAATTAATCTAGTGAATGGATTTGTCATCCGGGAAAGTTGCAAGTAACTCGAATAATTGGGAGCTGTGGTAACAGCCCCGACCTACGAGTTCGAAAACAGCCAGGTGTTATTTAATACATCTCCACTGCTCTCAAAACGGTGAAAGAAAACATCGTGAGGAAACCTGCATGTTGTAGAACCAAAAGTTCGACGACATGTGACTTCCACTAACGCACTGTGCCCGCGTCGTGGATTATGACCTATTCCCTCATCTAGAGAGAAGGCCTGAGTCCCAGCAACACGAAAATTATAAACATGATTATGCTAACTCCAATAATCCACTCGTACATACCAACAGCACTCATCACGAACGCATCAACATTCACAACCACGGTACTAGGGCAACATAACTACACGGTGGTTCGCCACGTGAATCCCGAAAACATCACTTTCATTTGGTCGTAAAATGCACAGGTACAGGGGAAAGGTAGCATTAATAATGAAATATTCATGCGGAAACAATCTGCTGATGTCGGACGGACGGACAGGCTCGATGGACCCGTCTGTCGGACACGTTACAATATAACTTCTATACCTTCGGACGTACAGTTTAATTCGCACGCAAACTTGAGAGGAGAATGTTACAAATAAGGGCGGCCATATCGACGTAACGCGGGCTCCATAACAATAAGCATAATCTAAATGGCTAGGATTTGTTCGCCATGTGAGCTTATGGGTCAGCTCACACCGAGACGCGACGCGACGCGACGCTGTGTCCACATTTAAATAGAGTGACTCAAAATAAAACTTTATTTACTATACGAAAAGATACACATTACATTATGAGAATTTAGAATACGTTCCTTCATGCAGCGCTGCGCCTCGTGACGCCGCGCGGCGTCTCGCTGCGCAGCGGAACATTTTTACATTCACGACGCACTATGTGGTATTGGGCCCTAAAAGTTGGCCAAAAATGACTTTTTTATTTTTGGTAAACTATTTCATACTGTCGATCCTTCAAAAGTTAAGTAGTTGGTCTACAAAATGGCCAAAGAACTCTGTGCTAGCTTATCATCCCGAGCCGCTAGCTCAGTCGGAACTTACCGTTCGCATAAGTGATCGTGTGATTGTTCGATGCGCTCAAATTTTACTTGTTTTTAAAACGTAATATTTTAGAAATACACGGTTTTGTGGTGGATTTTGTGACGGATTCCTTTCAGCCAGGTATGGAACTATATGGAAAATGTTTTTTTTTTAGAAAAGTCTCGATCGATTTTAATATATAGGTCCAAAAGTCTTCTTCTTCTTCTGCCTGGCGTTTAATCCCGGCCATTGCCAGGGTCCGCCTTCCGACTAAATCTCCTCCACTTTGCCCGGTCGAAAACATCCTTCCCAGTGAGGCCATTGGCTCTCATGTCAGACTTGACGACGTCCAGCCAGCGCTTGCGGGGGCGACCACGGGACCTAGCCCCAAGGACAGCCATATCCATGCATCTCCGACCAACGTACTCCCTAGGGCGGCGCATGATGTGGCCATACCATCGCAGACGACACTCTTGCAGTTTTTCCCCCACGTCACGGACACCAAGACTACCTCGGATGTATGAATTGCGTATGCGATCGGATCGCGTTACGCCGCTCATCCACCTCAGCATCTTCATCTCCGTGACGCGAAGCTCCTGGGTGTGTCTGCCCAGTGCTGGCCAACACTCGCCGCCGTAAAGAAGGACAGGCCGTATGATGCATTTATATATCTGCCCCTTGAGCTTCGGAGGCATTTTGCGATCGCATACAACGCCCGTAACCTCGCGCCACTTCGCCCAAGCCGCGCCTATGCGTGCTTGGACATCGTCGTCTACGTTGCCAGACTCGTGCAGCACGGATCCAAGGTACCTGAACTTATCGGACCTTGTAATCAGGTCCGAACCTATCCGGATGGTATTCGAATCCGTGCTGCCATAGGACATGTACTCAGTCTTCGCCACATTCAGTCTCAGACCACCGTTTTCCAGCGTGTCCTTCCAAACGTTGACTTTGCGCTCAAGTTGGGCTTTGTTCTGGTTAACGAGGGCTATGTCATCGGCATACATCATTAGCCACGGAGGCTGGTCTTGGATGTATGCCGTAACTACATCGAGCACAACGTTAAACAAGAACGGGCTAAGAGCCGAGCCTTGGTGAACGCCAACAGATATTGGAAAGACGCTGGATTCGCCAACCGCGGTCTGGACAGAGGACACGGAATCACGGTACATGTCTCTGATAATGTCAATATAGGCCTCGGGCACACCCTTGAAGCGAAGTGCCCACCAGATGGACTGCCGAGGAATACAGTCGAAGGCCTTCTGCAGGTCTAAAAAGGCCATATGCAGAGCTCTCCTTCTCTCCCTGTACGCCTCAGTCAAAGTCCGCACGGCGAACACTGCGTCCATGGTGCTGTTACCCGCCCGGAAGCCGTATTGACACTCAGAGACAGTACACTCGGTACGGAGCCGGTATAGGTCCAAAAGTAAGTTGTCATAAATCATTGCAAAAATTCTTACTTTTCTATGTTTAAGAGACTTTTTGTTATATTATTTAGCACTCTTTAAGCACAAATGCTATTGTTTCTTATAGAGTAGACAACCCAGAATAGATTTATAAAAAAATCAGCCGCCCGTACCCGCCCCCTTTTTTTTTGAGATTTTTTTTCGTTTGTACCTAACAATCTTGTATAAATATTCGTTCATAAGATTTAGTCTTATTTTGTTACAGGGACTTCGGAATTGAGGTTTATGACTTAGATTGAGTTGTATGCTGTTATGCAAGGTTCTGATGAGTCAAAATTTGACGGAAAATTGACATTTCTGAAACAGCGACTGCTAAGATCCTACTGTGATGATGATATAAGAATTCATGATATAAAGCAAAAAATCGCTAATATATAACGCAATTTCAAGTAGCTATTGTACTGCTAACCATTTAAAAAACACAATCGGCCAAGTGCGAGTCGGACTTGCGCACCAAGGGTGCCGTACCGACTTTCCTATGAAAGAAGTTCAATTCTCGAATCAATAATATTTTTTTTCAAGTGACATAATTAGATTTTTTTTAGTTTTCAGACTTTTCCCTATATTAGTGCTATGAAACCTTGCTTTATGCCAAATTTCAGGATTCTAGGTCCACGGGAAGTACCCTTAGTGTTGATTCCTTAGAGAGTGTCAAAATGTAAGTTTTTTTTGCGATATAAACGGCTGTATCTTTTTTTTCGTTAACTGACAAGTTTTATTTTTGCACAGCCTCAAGGGACCGTGGACCTAAGTATATAGTTTTAATTTCAACTCGATACCTCCACACGTTCTCGAGATAAAGGATCTTGTTCCTTTGTTGAGGTTCTGTTTTTTCCTCTTAGGTACGGAACCATAAAAAATTAAACCAAGGAAGATTCGAAGAAAATAACGTAGAGTGCCTATCCGGATCAATATCGTTACATTCGTTACCCAGAAATACTGCGATAAAACTGGTGAGATGTATGTGGCTTTAAATGGGTATTACGCTGTGTCTTCAACACTGCATAAAGTACTTCGTAAAGGTGCTAAGTGATACAACACGCAATTTTTCCAATAGGTAAACTTTCTGAAGAAGCTGCGGAATCTATATTTTAAGAAAAATAGAAAGATTGCGTAGAGACGTATTCAATTTCCTTAATGAGAGTGACCTGACCAATGAAAATGTATATAATAGTGACGAATAAATATATATTTCTAACTGTAGTAAGTCTTTTATTACCTATTTTAACTTATATACTCTAAAAATCGTCGTTTGAGTCTTAAAATAGTTTTGACCAAGTTTTAGGGCCGAATACCACACTGTGCGACGTCGTGTTGCCGACGATTTTACTATGCGCCTTTTAACGTTGCGATGCATCTCGCGGCGGCGCAGCGCAGCGCGAAACCACTGGCCTCTTCCAGCATCGTCGCGTCGCGTCGCGTCTCGGTGTGAACTGCCCCTATAGGGCTGAGGGGCTCGTTCATGCAGCGAGCTGATTGCGAGGGTACCCACGCTTCAGACGCGAAGGAAGCTCTCTTAAGAAAGTCTTTTGATGCAGGAAATTGCTGAAATGTAATAAATCAGCAATCCATTTTCCTTATTTATTTTTGTCGTCTGTTCTAAAGAAATGCCTGAGTTAATTATTTTTATAGAGTGATATTTTTATTTGATATAGCATAGCATTTTTGATATAGTAGGTATTCTAAGCATAACTTTAGTTACACTTAAAAGTTTCGTTTTTTTACGACGCATTTTGACCCTAACAGCATTCACTGCATATTGAGTCCTAACAATACGCGGACGGTTTGATGTTTAATGATCGTCAAGAGAACAAGTGTTGGCGCATTAGTGTCTGGACGTCTACTCGCTTTCTCCGAAATACGAAGTTTCGACCGAAATTTCGCGTGTTTTCTACCACGGTTCCATTCGATTTCGAATTTTTGAGTGAACAAAAATGGTTCGACGTTTCAAACCTCTAAACCTTCTCTCTAATTCTTAATGTTCAGAAAAAAATATTAATATTATTCGGAATTTTAACGTCAAACTGACGGAGAGAGAGTGTAGAGGTTCTGGTATGATAAACATACGACTGTTAACAATTTCAGCAGCGGTTTAAAAATTCTGTTTTATAATACCCTTCTCAATTTTAATTTATTCAAAATAGCGAAAAATACGTCAAAATTGTACAGTATTCCAGTAAGCCTTGTTACAAATTTGGAAAACAATATTGTAACAAAATTGATAACAAGACTAGGTAAAAAATAATCCTTATTCCGCTTGGTCACGCCATAATTTGAGAACGACTTTGTCGAATTCATTCATCTTTTTTTAAAGCTGTCTAATACTTTGTGGAAGGTTCTAACGGAAAGAAAAATGTAAGAAAACTGCGCAGAAAATCGGAAGATTTGAGAAAAGTACGCCTCCTTAACCTTTATACGTTTGACAGTTCATACTTAGCTAAGACAGGACGTTCGTTTGTCAGGTATAAACATTGTCAGATAATGTTAATATCTACTTTTCTTACAATGCCAAGACCTAACATGAATATGTATAGCATTTAGTCAATAATTTATTTAAGAAACCTTGATTCACGTCAGTGTTAGATCTTTAAGCCAAGAGAGAATAGGTTAGTTCTAGACGAGCGTGCTCCATCGTTGACCGCATCATCTTCGCTTTTCATCAGACGCGATAGCGGTTATGCGCGAACCTATCATCAATAAAAAAAGACTCACCGATGTGAATTGAGATTAAAACTCTATAATCCTGTAAAATATTTGAACCATAGTCAAATGTAACAATCAATAACCCACATATCAGTACACTACACTCCCACCGTCACAACTGAACAGCCCTCCACGACAACAGCGCTTCACATTTACAACATTATCACGCACACGACACAAATGGCTCTCGTGAGCCAACCATGAGCCTTCGTTAGCGAGCGAGGGAATACCGGTGCTGATATAAAGCGGGTGTATCAAACACGAGGGCCGGTCCTCACGCGGAGGGCCGCATCGAGCGCACGGGCCAATTAGGCCTCCAGACCAAGAGGCTCTTCACTTGGCCGCTTAGCCTCCAAGTTTCTCCAGACGTGAAGGCTTAATCGCTAAGTTTATTATACTGAAACAAGTGAGCGTTCTCGTAACATTGTTTGACGAACACCAACTTTTGCTAAACATTTTCTTTGCAAGGCATCTCATGACGTGGATGGATCGTTGATCTAAAAACGGAGGAATTCTTTGATTCGCATCCCTTACGGCGTGACGGTAAAGACAGACATTTACGTTATATATAGTATATATAAAGTCTGCCGCTTCGTGAAATATTCATCGGACGCTCAGTTTAATACGTCATGTTTTTATTGTCTCATCTCCGTTTCTAGGTGAGCCAAAATAGTAACCTACATTTTCAAGGAAAATATTGATTCGATTAATAAGACCAAGGAGGTTATCTGCTGGACAAAGGCTTCCCCCAAGCGTCACCGCAACGGATTCCTGCAACCCCCACCAGGTCATTGGTCCACCGAGGCCTTCCAACGCTGCGTCTCCCTGTCGCCGCCACTCCAGAACCTTTAATCCCCATCGAACTGATCCGTTCTATAATATTATTAATAGGTGCATTGTTTCATAGTTAGCATTAGCATTATCGGCCTTATAATGTTCCCACTGCTGGGACTTAGGCCTCCTCTCTTGGAGAGGGAATGGGCCATAATACACCGCGCGGGCCCATTGCGGATTGGTGGATGTCACATGTCTTCGCATTTTTGGTTCTAGGACATGCCGTGTGTGTGTTTGTAAACATGTTTTCCTTCACCGTTTTGAGAGCAGTGGTGATGAAATAAATTACACAAATTATGCGCCTGACCGGGCTTGAACCCGCGATCTACAACTTGCAAGTCGGGGCAGTTACCACTGGGCCACCACTTCTCTCATAGTATTGGTTATAAAATAAATTATGAACAACATATATGGTAAGCAGAAGTCGTGAAGCTTGCCATCAACCCCTGAAGTGATGAGCACGACTGTTTCAGTCAAGAGTGATATCGACGAAGAAGAGAGACGGTGGAGTAGCAGTAAATATCGTTCTTGATCCGGTCTTTGCTCACTTGTTTATTAACTTTATGCAAACCGCTTCGATACATCTGACCGGCTCCTGTCCGCCTGGTACGAGACGAGTATCAACTTGTAAATTAATTCAGTTAAGAGGGCCCTTGCCGATCCGTTTATCGTCAACGCGAGCATGACTTAGAAGCTTGCTATTTCATCCAATGTAATTCACGCAGTATTTGATTAAAGGCAAGGAGAAAAAGAGAGATAACGCCTGAACGCTCTCCTGGCATTCAATAATTCCGTCACTTACTCGAATATTTCGTAAAACTTGCCTAAGAAATAAGTGTTTTATTTGTAAAAACCTTAAAAGTTTTTAGAAAATAATTTGCTCATTCAGAATCTCGATTAAATGTACAAGTTTTCTATAAAATATTTTCTTCACATTATGAGTTTACGAAGGGCCAAAGTTAAGTTTACTACGCTAAGTAACAGATTTTCTGAGGTCTACTGGATTAGTTTTACACAAAATTATATTTTTATTACAATACAAACCTGGATAATATCCACAGGATATCTGTCTTTCCAAAATATCTATAGTCCAGTCATTATAGTACTTTCACCTCGGAATTCGAGATACCCAGCTGTAAGTCTGTAAATAGTTGTATATTGACACCCTAAAAGTTGTCTCAAAACCTACATATGGTAGGGTGTACGCAACTATGAAATTTCAAGGTCAAAGGGCCCAAAAATCGTTTTTTTGCGCTTTTTTTGTAAATATCTCATTTCCTAAAGGTTTTTTGCTATTTGTATATTTCACAATATTGTAGAATACAAAATTCTCTACAAATTTTGTATAAAAACTTTTTCCTACGGTGAACCGTTTTCGAGATAGAGACCAGAGAGCGCACGGTCACAGCATCACTTCAGGTCAATTGGTTCCTCCGGTCGAAAACGCCCCATATAAGTTGATACTATCGATAAATCAATGATTATAAATATTTGTCAATTTTTATTAACTATTATATTATATTTTATGATTTTTTTCCTAACCTATCCACTTTTTATTCAGTATTCATTTATTTAACAACACTTACCTGGTGTGTCAGACGTTTACTGACTAAAGCCCACTCCTGTTCCTTCTTTGCCTTTGTTCTATGGCCCCAGTCAGTGTACCCTTTCACATACCCCATGGCCCCAGTGGATTTCGACCCTGCTGGGCACCTACGATTTTCTGAAATGTGAAGTACGCATAGATCATTACGCGTCGTCGACGACTTGAGCGCAATCCGGATGGTAATTGGACGACAGGACGGCAATCTACGCATTGCTCGCCGTCCGCCGTCGCCAGTATGGGCTTGTGAACAGATGTACGATGGAAAGGAGCAGTGCGTACTGAACTGAACTCACTTACTGAGAATAATTAGTTTCTCTTACTATGCTTTTTTTAACTTAAATATCTCTATCTTGCTTTAATTTTCAAAGTAAATAACTAGGGTATGTCATTCATTAATAGAAATTGTAGCAAGAACCCATTTTGGGCACGTAGGAAAAGTGATTACTGTTAACAATAATTATAATTTAAGAAATTAGTTTCTTATTTGAACTTGTATGGATATTATTTTTTTTGTGGCTGGTTTTAATAAAGTAGTATACCATTTTGGAAACTTGATTAGTTGCACCAATTTTTAAAAAAACTTGCCATAGTAGTGTTCATACTTTTTTTTTACACCAGGACAAGCTAAAGTTGGCTAAAAGTAAAAATCTTCAATAAATTTGGGTAATCACATAAGTTTCATTCATTTTTATGAAAAATCTAGAGGAATTCTGGATTTTTTAAGAATAGCAGTAGATAGCAGTTTTATTCAGGTTGTCGCTACAAAAAAAAGAACAGCAATATTTAAACAACTGTGGTAATGGTAGCGGAAAATATGACAACAGATCTAAATTTTAAAAGAATTTATTTGTGTTATTTCACTTATTACTTAAAAAATATTTGTGTGCTATTTTTTTTTGTATTTTTCTCCGAATAGTCACGACTATTCAGACAAATATTTATAATCATTGATTTATCGATAGTATCAACTTATATGGGGCGTTTTCGACCGGAGGAACCAATTGACCTGAAGTGATGCTGTGACCGTGCGCTCTCTGGTCTCTATCTCAAAAACGGTTCACCGTAGGAAAAAGTTTTTATACAAAATTTGTAGAGAATTTTGTATTCTACAATATTGTGAAATATACAAATAGCAAAAAACCTATAGGAAATGAGATATTTACAAAAAAAGCGCAAAAACCCGATTTTTGGGACCCCCGACCATGAAATTTAATAGTTGCTTACACCCTACCATATGTAGGTTTTGAGACAACTTTTAGGGTGTCAATATACAAATATTTACAAACTTACAGCTGGGTATCTCGAATTCCGAGATTCTTACCTTAATTGAGCTAATTTGACTAGACTACTAGAGAAACATATGTAACAAACCCGTCACATTTACCTAATAGCGTTTTATAGTGAGCCCCACTTAAATATTTATTTTATTCTGTTTATAGTATTTGTGTGTGTTATCGCGGCAATAGAAATACATCATGTGTGAAAATTTCAACTGTCTAGCTAGCACGGTTCATGATATACAGCATGGTGACAGACGGACAGAAGAACAGACAGACATACAGACGAACGAACAGCGGAGTTTTAGTAATAGGGTGGAGACACTTTAATGTTTTGAGTACGGAACCCTAAAAAAGACCGTCACTGCTAATTCCGAATAGACACATTATGCACATAAAGATAGAGTCGAGGTCGCAAGGAGAGCCTTCCTGCCTCAGTGAGAACTCCCACAAAATGGAGTGGAGCCCCACATATATCAGCAGTATCACGTTGCACATTAAGTGGCTTTAGCACGTCTTATGGTTGGCAATTAGATGAGACAACTACGAGCATTACTAACTTGTAGTAACGGAGTTATCTTTCCGTTCCAAATAATAACAGGCTTTCGTCTTTAAAGGTTGACTGGTAGAAAATGCCTAAGGCATTAAGTCCGCCTCTGTACTTCTAAGTGCATAAAGCATTTAATAAAATAAATAAATAAGTATTCGCGTGTTAGTTAAATAGACATCATCCTAATCTTCCTGCCCTAATCCAGGCACAGCACGTTCACTTCTATTTGGGGTCGGCGCAATACGTTTTTTCTTCCATTCTGTCCTGTCACTCGTCACGCTATCACTAACTTCCTTTTCTTCCATATCACTTCTCTCACAATCCATCCCTCTTTTCTTGTAAACTCATAACTCTTTTAGTAGCAGTTTGGTTTCGTGGATGTCACATATCTTCGATATTTTGGTTCTAAGACATGCTGGTTTCCTCACGATGTTTTCCTTCACCGTTTTGAGAACAGCGGCGATGAAATAAATTGTACAAAGTTATAATTCTGTTTGCTGCAAATTACTCTGTAGTATCTTGACGTATTCAAACGATTTCATCTGTAAGGACTATTTCAGTTCACTGTTCTAGCACACAGATCTGCGACCATTCATCAATATTACTGGTGGTGTGTTGTCACGGATTATACGGTGGCCCACTAGATAGTGCCGGCTCGGACCCCGGTCGACGCGCCTGTCACGAACTAAGCGCGCCACTAACGGGCTCATCCAGCGATTCCGCAAACTATATCCGTGGCTATTTCGGCTACGTTTGCATTATTCTGAATTTCGTGAATCGCATTGTTTCGTTCACTAACTCGAATCGATTTTGACGAGAATATTAATGTGTGTTCTGCATATAGCTAGAAAGCCGAGATTCTGATGAATAAACCGTGGATATTCGATACTTTGTAATCGAGGTACCTATACAGAAAACTTTTGGAACAAAAACTTGTACCTACCTAATTTTATACTTATTAGGTAAATCAGTTCGCGTAAAAAATGCAAACCTTGTGCAATTAAAAGTGCTATGATATTCACAGCTGAAAGAAGTCCACCGTTGGACATAGGCCTCCCTCTCCCAAGCGTCGCTACAACGACCGATCCTTTGCGTCTAACATCCATCGGATTCTCGCGACCCTCACAAGGTCATAGGTCCGCCTTGTGGGAAGCCTTCCAACGTTGTCCGGTACGGTTTTGTGATAGTAAATACTCAATAAACTTCAGTGTATAAAGATTATTTCTATCACTATAGAGTCTATTGTGAAGACGGGCGTGGGGGGGGGATGGGTAGAGGGGGGGTCGGCTAACTAATCCCCGGCTTACATATCTCGATAAATTGTCACATGGAGGGCGCGTCATGATGAGTCGGCGGCTTTGCGAGCGAGTCTGCTGGAAGAATTGATTGAAAGTTAACGCGCCGTGATTAGTGGCCGGAGCCGACGCTCCAGTAATGCCCGGCGCTGGTTTATGAGCCAAATCTATCATTCAGAAAGACGGGTTCACGACGCGATGTGACTCAAACAGCCCTAGAATAGAATTCATTTAACAAATATTCACTGACTCTGTCGAACTCGACATTTATCGAATTGACGACTGCTACTTAAAATTCTGTACAAATACAACTAATCAATAGTACCTTCCAGTTTGCTTTAATCTACATTTTTATAAAGTACAGAATTTGAATAAACTCCTGGTAACTTATCAAAGTAATTGAATTCATTACGTTAATTGAATTCCAAAATGGATCGCCGTGTACCGGAGCGACGCTAGATGTGACACGCGCTTCGACTCGATACGCAATGGGGCATTCATTATGTACCGGCTACATTGTGAACCCGGAATTACACGAAAAATATACAAATCTTGAGAGATTACCACGGAAAACGAAAGAGAAAAGTATCACGAATTTTGTTAACACAAGTAACATAAATATTATTATTAGGTAGCAAAACAAATAATAAAGCGACCGAAATGACCTTCGTAACAAGTCCACAAAGGCACATTAATTATTTAATTGTGTTATTAAGTCATTACGGCCACCTGATCAGATACCAGGACATTAGGAAGCTGAGGCAGATTACGGAACGAATTACATCCAGCGTAGCACGCCGTCCCTCATCAAAAAACCCTCATCACCCGCTACAAAACCGACCAAATAATCCGAGACCACTTGTGGTAATAATAAATATGATATTCTGCGTAGTTTATGTGCGCCTAGTAACCAGACATGATAAAGGTTTAGGGTTTGCGTGGACCGTAATGAATCATAAACAAAATTACCTTTGTACGACAATGAGATTTGATTATTTCAATTTTATTCGGAGGCAATAAAAACAAATCATGGCTTTGTGTAGGTTCGCGACGCGATGAAAGCACAAACGAAATAAATTGGCTTGTGGTCCGCATGCTCGCATTATGTTTAAAATGTAAAATAGATTCTTGGAAAAAACGTTCGCGTAAAACATAGGAAAGCAGGTTCACATTAAAAGTTCAGTATGTTGAGGCGATGTCTCGGGGCGTGGAAACTTCACGTGTTGTGCTCCTCCGGGAGCCGCTAACGAGACTTCAATACAACATAAGTATGAATCAATTTATCAACATCCTGCTGACGCGAGATTCTTGCGAAACGCGCAGAACTCAGCTAAGTTTGTGACATAATAGAAGGCCGACTGAGCCGATAATAAAGTATTCTTATTTTTACGCCATTAAACCGCTCGTGTGTGGATGATGATAAAATGTTCTTGAGCATCGTACAAAAGCGATTTTTAAGTGGAATAACGATACTATAAAGGGGTTGGTGAGAGCCCGGCGTAGTCTGTGCTATTCATGAGTTATAAAGAGCTTAAGTAACTCGTCTTTACAAACATATTTGATGTGTTATGTTGTAAAGCTTCCCGTACGTATCTAGTTTTATTTAGTCGGCACAGTGCAGTGCTCGACACAACAGCCCGTTTTATCTGGCTCGCTGCGCAGTGCTGACTGTGGTCGCAGATAGTATCGACGGGCAGCACTAATGGTATTGCTACAGCCACTCTTGACCAGCGAGTGCGCTAGTGATGCGCCGCGCAACGTTTGTGAGTGTGCTAGTGATGCAACGATGTGATATAATATGTGTCCCGTTCTTATGTAGTGATAATGCCAGGGCACGAGTGTTTATTTATCAATTGTTAGCTATACTTACAATATGCAACAACGCACATTATGTTCACATTATGTTGGAGGATTTAAGTCTAAGTTTTGACAACGTTACAAACTAAAATATTTATTTAAAAAAACCTTATTCCGCCTATAAGTTTTTAAGTTTTCTTTTATTGATAGGCTCGCGTTTGACCACTATCTCACTTGATGTGACCGACGATGGAGCACGCTTGCCTAGAAGTCACGTATTCACTCTTAACGACCCCTAGGTTGTACTTATTAGGAAACACAGACTCCGGCAGGGAATTCCACACTTTAGCTGTACGTATAGTAAATGTGTTTCCAAAACATTTTGTACGTACGGGTGGGATCATCCCACTGGGATGTTCAATGTACAGGTGGCGCATCGCCGTTAAGTTTTTATCTATCACATACCCGCGAAACGAGACACAATAGTAAAACAATAACAGCGCGGTCTCATAGGACCGGTCGGGGATTCAAACATTAAGTCGGGAACAATTTGTCTGCTGCGATCTTCCCGTCTGATTATAATTTGGGTGTCTTCAAAGCTAGAATGAATAGACTCTTAATAAACTAGTGCACCTTGAAATCAATGATTTCATCACTGCTTACCATCAGGCGGGATAGCAGTCAAGCACTAGTTTGTTATATAAAAAAAGTCCTATCGAAGTGTTTTATTATGTGCCACTCAAAAGCGAGTAACACAGCAGTGATTGTATCTTTAACAGCAGAAGTAAATCACATGCTACACAAGCCCAGCCCTGCGGATGTGAGGAGCAGACTAATGACGCGCCTGAAGCTGCTAACTACATATAACGCTGCATTTGAATTGGATTACAGAGTCGTGGAGCTCAATAAATTCACGACAATTGTTCAATAGCCGTACAGGGTGGACTCTAGTAGAACGATTCACGTAATCAAAATAGTGACGATATCGTAGCGACTTACAACCGAAACCAATAACCTATCTATCACATTTCGGAGATAGAAAAACAAATGAAACAACAGAAAACATGATAATTTTTGTATTGTATCATTTGTTTTACAATCTCCAGTATGCCAAATCTGGAGATCGATAGGTTATTGGTTTCGGCCGTTAGTCGTTTAAACCATTAGGCCTCTTGTAGGTACACGGCACGTTTTTCTTACCGTACGAACGTACGTAATTAAAACAACAACACAAGAGGCCATAGACTGCGATACAACACTGATGAAACACGGCGGCGGCGCCGTGCCGCAACGTCGCCGTTTGTGTCAACAAGCTCTCTCAGTGATCCACACAGCACTGCACGTCGTGCCTATGGACGGCGAATGGACCGTGGCTACGTACGGAATAAAAACGTGTACAAGAGCCTTTAGCGTATGCACATCCATCAATCGAGAGTGCACGACGCCGATTTTAAAATCGTTCGATCGAAGTGCCTTTGACGCATATTCACCTATGTTAATCATTACATAGTAGAATACATAATAACAGGTTATTTTTTTTTTATGGTAGGGGAATCATCAGAATGACTTCCCCCGCTCTTGGGCGGAGCGGGAGGGCGTGTCAGACTCTTACTGACTAAACCCCTACCCCGTTCCTTCGTTGTCTTCGTTCTGGGGGGGACTCGGTATCAACCGTTAGGAATACCACATGTTCCCCCCAGAGGCTTCGGCCCTACCGGGCCCCTACAGTTTGCTGACATCTCCTTGTGGCGCGCGTGGAACAGAACGCGCCGTTGACGACTGGGCTCGGTCCAGATTATTTCCAGCCTGCCGGACAGCGAGCTACCCAGTGCTCGCCGTCCGCGAACCCGCGTCTACGGTGGTCGGAAATCGGGATCGGGATCTCGGCGGCGGCGGCGTGAGGACCGTTCCCTCACGCGCTCGCGGTCAGCAGCCTCCTTCACGAGCATTACTGCTTCGCAGAAGGAGGCGACCGCATGCCAACCCTCCTCGCTCCGGACCATGGCCTGAACCAGGGCCCGGCACATAATAACAGGTAATAATCCGTTGCTAAATCATTTAGTTTCAAGCCAATTGAATTGTCGTTTTATCGAATCCCGTTCAAGGAACATGCGATTACCGATTTTGGATGTCGGACGATAAAACTTCAATGATATTTGACTTGTTTGATGTTGCGTGAATCAGGTTACATACAGTTTTCAGGGCAGTCATCTGTTTGTCAGTTCATTTGGCTAGATTTATCTTGTGCGTAATCGTTTGCAGCCGGCGCATGCAGCAATTACTGCCATCATGCGCATTCTCCTGCAGTGGGTGGAGGTAATGTAGGCGCCGTGTGAAATATTCAGCTCTCATTTGTCATACTAAACGAGTGTGACGGTAATGTCACTGTTTAATATTGTAAAGGCGAACATTATGTATGTGTGTGTAAATGTTTGTTACTTTTTTACGCTTGAAATTTAGCTAATACAAGTAGACCCAGCCATAGGAGTATGCTCTCTTGGGAAAATATTCTACTTATACGCGGGTTTTTTTATAGGTAGGGGAATCATCAGAATGACTTCTTCTGCTCTTGGGCGGAGCGCGAGGGCGTGTCAGACTCTTACTGACTAAACCCCACCCCATTCCTTCGTTGCCTTAGATCTGGGGATACCGAGCTTCCCTTTCGGAAATCCGCCAATGATAGGTTAAATGTATAACACAACAGTCCCTCAAACTAGGCTGATTCTATATCCTGTACTGTTTAGTCATCATCATCTACCTAGTCTTCCTAGGCATTCAGCTAAATCCGGCTTCCATTCAAGCCGGATTTAGCTGAATACCAGTATTTTACGAGGAGCGGCTGCCTACCAGACCTCCACAACCCATTAACTGGGGTAACACGGTACTTCATGGCAAGACTGGAGTCAGATTTACTGGCTTCTGATTATCCGTAACGACTGCCAAAGATCTACAAATGACAGCCGGGACCTACGGCTTAACGTGCTTTCCGAGGCACGGAGGAAACTCGATATGTTAAGATGGTCACCCATCCACAGACCAACCTTGGCAAGCGTTGCTTAACCTTGAAGATCGACCTGTGCGGCTGTTCTAGCCACGAGCTCCTCCCTGTCTAGTCAATCCCGCAACAAACGAGCGGCGTCCCACAAATCCTGCAATAAACAAGTGAGGAACAAAAAGCTCGCTCGTCGACAAACAAACAATCGTAATGGCGGCACAAAAACGGATGAAGACGGAGTGACGGCGGCTCGTCAATCACGCCGCACAAGTCTTCACTACTTGCGTCGATTCACGCGTCCTTACTGCACTGTCGGCTGATTTACTGCCTAGAATTATCAACGCCTACAGATTCATCTAGAAGGCAGATATCGCGACCAGTCGCGTGCGTGTAACCTAGACCCTATGCAAGCCCAAGAAATCTAGACTAACCCTAATGCCATTGATAAGAAAAAAAAACACGAGGAGGTCATATAGCCGCGGAGAATCTTAACACCGCCATTCAGGTTCGTGACGTAATAGATCAACGCCATCTATCGAGCAATTAAGAACTAATATTTAATAGAGTCAACTTAAATGTACGATTGTACTGCCATCTATAGATTTTTTGCGGCAACCTTTGCTTCGCTACAATCGCGGTCATAACAAATTGCATCGTTTGAGCGCCATCTAGTGTAAACTAACTACAAATTATTTACGATATTGATAATATTAGTACTTACAATGTAAACAAGCAGTTTTTCTTCGTTTCTTACCACGAACAGATAACAGAACACACAGAAGGCACATTATAGTTTATTTTGATTTACTTTATAGGTACATGAATTGAAAAAATACTTTTTGAATTCTAGTTCATAGTAGGCACTTATCTGTCTTTATAAAAGATGTTACATGAGCGTGACGATGAACGTTTTACATCAATTTATCTCTAAAACTTGATAGTATTTATTATGCCAATTAGTAAAGTCGTTACTCCGTCACACAGTTCACACACTTTGATTTCCAAATGTCTACATTCTTTCACATCGAACATTACACGCGTTTCCGAATTCATTTCATAGATTCATTTCATTTCAAGAAACTTTAGTTAGTTCAAAACCAAGCAATTTACACTTTACAGTAAGTAATAACTAAACACAAAACTTTAAACGACTGAACTTTTAAAATTGAATAAAACAAAACAAACAACCATTAATAGCAATTGAAACTACATTGAAGTTAGCAACATTTCAAAAACGTAATTTGCGCAAGTTTACTGCGCATGTCATAGTAGACACTCGTAATTTTCGTGAACTTACAAATTCTCATTCATTAAAAATCTGAACTCAGGCTTATCCGCTAGAACAAATTTAAAAATTTGTACTTGCACACAGTATCAAATTTTACCCACACTCAGTCACATTTTTACGTTTTTATAGAACAGACAGAGATGGAATTTAAGCCATATACGGAAGCCAGTGTGTCGTTTGAGACAGAAACACACTGGTGTCTTATGGTTGTGATCTCTTTCTATTTTTAAGTGTTAGAGTGAGATGGGAGAGAATGCTCAAGGCGGCAACATTGCATAATTGAATAATGAATGAATTTCGTATTGAACACGAATTTGCAACTAAGCGTAGCCGCATAGGCGCGCGAAGTTTAAAGTTTTGATTTAGATTGCGCGCGAAGTTTAAAGTTATGATTTTTAATAAATTAATTTATTTGTTGTTTTCTATGCTTTAGGTGTTAGGTATCAATTATTTAGCCATTACAAGCCGGGCTTATTTACATGTATTGGCCTTCCGCCTCTGATCGCGACATCTCGACAGACGGCAGGTATCCACCCTTATGTTGTTTAAACCTCTACAGTCCGGACTAAGCGTTTCGCCTCGTCGTTTATAAGTACCGTGTACATCTATGCAACGCGTACATCAAATATCAGGAACAATTTGCTGGCTGCGGTCTTCCCGTCTAATAATAATTTGGGTGTCTTCAAGAGAGTGAATAGGCTCTTAATAAACTGGTGCGCCACAACATCTTTTTTAACATAAATGAGCAGTTAAGAGTTTGTCTACTCACTCAAATGGTCTCACTGATGGTGGCGCGTGTGTTGGATCATTCGGTTCCCTTAAAAATTTAAAATAAAAAAAACCCCGATTTCTCTCCACCTCTCAGGTCCTGATGACCTTGAAGACCTGAACCGATTAACACCAAACATAGCTAAGAACACTCTCGACTGATATACCTTTCAAACAAAAAAACCTCATTAAAATTGTATCATCCGTTTGAGAGCTACGATGCCACAGACAGACACCTATACATTTACACACACAGACACGTCAAATTTATAACACCCCGTCGTTTTTGCGTCGGGGTTTAAAAATGGTTGAGCTGAGTGGTGCTGAAATACATGTCATGTCGAACGGGCTCTTGAATCTTGAGACCTCATCATTTGCTAAGAACATTCAAATAATAATTATGAGAAACGATTAAAAGAAATCTATTCACTACATAGTGGAACAATAAGAACTGGTTTCAAATCATCAAACAACTTCTCCTGCTCTGAGTGTAGCGAAAGTAAGTGTCGGACTTTTACTGACTAAAACCCCCTGTTTCTTCAGTTGCCTTTTGCGTTCCAGCGCCGCGGTAACAATCTCGCAGCCCTGGCAGGCATCGGCCCTAGAGAGCCCCAACAATTAGATATTGCTGACATGCCTAGTGCCTATCGGACGAAGAGCTACCCATTACTCGCCTTCCAGTAGCCTGTCGCCAGTCTACTGTCGTATACGTTTCACAACACATTAGTCTCGCTTTCCCGTACTAACGAAGGCAAACAAGCAGCTAATTATGTTTGTAATGCAGTTGTTGACAAGTCAGGACGTGTCGCGAACAGGCGGTAATTAAGGCATCATGAGGAGTAGGAGGTGTGCGTCTCTGGAGCGACAGGTACTGTTGTGAATGTCAATTAAGGAAACTTTCGCAATATGCTGCGCGACCGGAGCCCGCGCCTCCAACACTCGATAATGAAAACTTGGCATCACCTACACTAGAGTTATGAGTTCCTAGTACCTGTCGATACAACGGAGTTTATATGCTAAAAAGAAACTGCAGTAACTTTTGAATAATAATATGGAGAATATTATTAACACTGAATTTAATTTAGCATAAGCATTATCGGCCTTATAATGTTCCCACTGTTGGGACTCAGTCCTCCTCTCTAGGATAGGGAGTGGGCAGTAGTCCAACACGCGGGCCCAGTGCGGATTGGTAGATGTCACATGTCTTCGAATTTTTGCTAGAACATGTCGGTTTCCTCACGAAGTTTTCCTTCAACGTTTTGAGAACAGCGGTGATAAATAAATTACACAAAGTAATGCCCCTGGCTGGGTTTGAACCCGCGACCTACAACTTCTCAGTACCCCGCAGTTACCACTAGGCCACCACTGCTCTAATCTAATCTCGAATTTAATAATGAAGAATAAATTTAAAGGTTAAATAAAATATTAAAGTAATGATGATTAATATTTGAAACCCCATAACTTGGTGGGTTCCTAGAGGCGATCCATCACGGTAACCGTTGCTCAATTACACGGGGACACCATGACTGATGGCGCTCCCGCGGGAACGCGAACACACGAAAAATATCCGCTGAAAACTGCAAACTTTACTAAACAACCAGACGAAGATTTAACGGAGATTGATTCAGAGAGACAACTCGTTAAAAGAACGACTATTAATTATTTCATTTTAGCACAAATGGAGATGAGAGACAGTATATTAAAATTTTAGGCAACACTGAATTATATGAGTAATGTAGAAAAGTAAAAGAAAATTCATAAAACGACAAACCAGTTGACATTGATAGACCTAAAAGGTCTACTTTTACTTTTTCTTTCCTAAAGATATCACTACACTATTTATCAAGCTGATAAAAAATAAAACGGAGATCTGAAAATGTTAGATATTTCATAAATAAAGTTATTTTACCACCAGACAAGTATTAATGAACTGAATATCTAAAAATCACCGGCGCGAATGAAGCCTCTGCGCGACGTTTTCAGCTAACCTAATTTCATTTATACCAAATCAGCCTGTCAAGTTTAATCTCTACTTGCGTACCACTAGAAACGAGCTCTAGATTTTCCTAAACCGTTTTAACATAATATTTGACGTTGACGCTTTTCGTTTTTCAGCCAGCGAGGGACATCGTGGAAGTAAATTGATGCTTTTAGAGCACTCTTCCATGACGAAGTGGAGCATAGATACACGTTGTTCGATAGTTACGGACAGGCATCTCATCCGAGTATGTGAATTTCGACTCAAAATAATTGAAATTCAATCAATCACCTACAAGGCATGGCTGCGATCCGCGTTTGATCATGTCAGGGGCATCGCAGGCCTGCTGCTCGCCGGGAGGCTCCGGCAAGCCGCCAAAATAACGACGAGCCGACGCCAAGATTCAATTTGCAGAGCACTCCTGCTGCCCTGATAGCCGGCCGGTTAAAACTTGCCAAATTGGACAATCGCCGTATGAAAACTGAACCGGGTTTTCAGCCGTTTGTGAATTTTACTCAATTCCGCTAACTAACTGAGTTCTCTAGGCGAAGCACACAGAGATCTCCATTTTTTTATTGTAATTTGGGATACTGTAACACTACAGGCTTTCAAATTTAAAAGCGAGATTTTAAGAGCCGCTGGCGAAAGTTATAATAGTACTGGTATCGAATGTTTACACTTTATTATTTAATCTTATAAAAAGCACGATTTAAGTTGTATTATAAGTAGGTACTGTATGTATAAGTATAAGTATAGCGCAAAATCTAACATATTTTCTTCGCAAGGTTAAGGCCTGAACATAAGCAAGTACGCAACGGTCTGACAAAAAAAACCGAAAATAGTTTAAAAATTAACAACATTTTGATGTTAAAGCGTAATTTATAAGCAATTAACTCAACAAACATCATTCATAATTTAGTTCCGACCGTTTTCATAGAAACAGTTTTACTGATATTTATCGCAGAATGGTCATATTTTCCCTAGGGAACCTTTGCAAACAGGGTGCTGCCACAGATAATGTAGGAATGGAGCTACTTCGAAATGATTGTACTTGGAATTCATTAATGAATTGTAAATATGGCAAAAATGTTTGTTTTACCGAGTATTTAATATTCATAATTGTTACCAAATAATTCAAATGAAATAACTCTATTTAGTATTGGTTTCTTTTTTCGGATTCATTGTGATATGGAAAGAGGTCGCATGCTGCTATTGCTTTTAATGGCTTGAATCTGGCAAGATGATGATACTGTTTAAGGTATGCGAGATATATAGCTGGGTGCCCTATTCAATAGGAAGAAAAGTAGATTGTTTTGGTAATGTCAGAGAAGTCAGGAAGGCTATCAAGCCTCAAGGCTGCACACTCATCTACACTTCTACACTAATATAATAAAGAGGTAAAGTTTGTTTTTTTGTTTGTATGAGGTAATCTATGGAAGTACTGGTCCGATTGCTAAAATTTTTTCACCAATAGAAAGCTGTTGTATTCCTGAGTGACATAGGCTACATTTTTTGTACGCGGGCGAAGCTGCGGGCTAAAGCTAGTACAGTATAAACGAGTTATATACGAGTAAGTACGTAAGCCGCAGCTTTTTAGGGTTCCGTAGCCAAAATGGCAAAAACGGAACCCTTATAGTTTCGTCATGTCCGTCTGTCCGTCTGTCCGTCTGTCCGTCTGTCCGTCTGTCACAGCCGATTTACTCGGAAACTATAAGTACTACAGTGATGAAATTTGATGGGAATATGTGTTGTATGAACCGCTACAAAATTATGACACTAAATAGTAAAAAAAAGAATTGGGGGTGGGGCCCCCCATACATGTAACTGAGGGATGAAAATTTTTTTTTCGATGTACATACCCGTGTGGGGTATCAATGGAAAGGTCTTTTAAAATGATATAAAGTTTTCTAAAAAACATTTTTCTTAAAGTGAACGGTTTTTGAGATATCAGCTCTCAAAGTCGTAAAAAGTATGTCCCCCCCCCCTCTATTTTTATAACTACGGGGTATAAAATTCTAAAAAAAATAGAGGTGATGCATGCTAATTAACTCTTTCAACGATTTTTGGTTTGATCAAAGTATCTCTTATAGTTTTTGAGATAGGTTGATTTAACTGTAATTTTGGTTTAGTTATTGTGCTTACACTGAAAACGATGGCTGAACCTTATAATTATATTTGCTGCTACGGAACCCTTTGTGCGCGAGCCCGACTCGCACTTGGCCGGTTTTTTACTGTATTTCCGCACTCACAATATTTAAGTAAAATTAAACCTATGATTTGAAATATCTATGCTCGAGTTAGACATACATTTAAAAAAACTTATTTTTACTAGCAGTAGCCTGCGCTTTCATCTTTGTTTTTGGTTACTACTTCGTTCCCATGGATGCCTGATGTCAACAGCCTGTAGAGCCTTCATAAATGCCTTAATATTTTTAATTCTTACCAGTATTTTTTGAGATTAGCTCGAGTAAACAAACAAAACAGCTCTGCTGCTTTTTAATTCTTGTATAGATTTACAAACTGTTATTAATTTTATTATTTCATTTCTAAAAATGACTTTTGAAATTAATTAAAACGGTATGGTAGGTGGTAACTGTATCGATTCATACATTATCGTTCCATATTACAACAGTGTAGTTTACAGCTAATGTAAATTATGCAAAATTACTGAGTAAAAGTAAATACCTACATTTAATTTAATTTTATGTAAGCCTTTACACTTCAAATACATTTGTGAACGACTTTACATAGAACAATAACAACACATGGGGGTTTCAATTTGTACAAGTGCCGCCGGCAGGAGGGGTGTAAGCCAGCCGGGGGTAGTTCCAGCATAAACGTTAAAATTTAATTACCACCCGCAAAAGCAAAATACGCAAACAATAAACATACTTCCAAAATATTTGACATTTACTTACGCAAAATATAAACCAGTTATTACACTCCGAAGCTACTTTCATCGAAGACTCCAAATTATTAATATTTAGATGATACCCGCAGAAACAATAAAATAAACTCCAAGTTAACAGCAGTAAGGTTCATTTTGGATAAACTATTTCCGAATAGGCCGCATTAATTTTGTAGGAGCTTTAATTTCAATAGTCTCTTAATATTGCAATCCAATTTTAATTGCTAAGATACGAAGGCGGCTCGACTTTGTATCTAATATGGTTTACTGCGGTGAAACAACATAAATTACAATCTTAATTTAAGTCGCTGAGGATTCG
This sequence comes from Mythimna separata, assembly GCA_030763345.1. Taxonomy (NCBI): domain Eukaryota; kingdom Metazoa; phylum Arthropoda; class Insecta; order Lepidoptera; family Noctuidae; genus Mythimna; species Mythimna separata. Next base: position 21,647,453 of record CM061174.1, read on the forward strand.
ACATACTGTTGGGTAGTAGCTACTGTTCCGACTGGACTCTGTGCTGATCGTGTTGTTCTAGTTTTTCGTGTGTACGGTTTTTTTTTTCCTGGTAGGCGAATCATCAGAATGACTTCCCCCGCTCTTGGGCGGAGCGGGAGGGCGTGTCAGACTCTTACTGACTAAACCCCTACCCCGTTCCTTCGTTGCCTTCGTTCTGGGGGGGACTCGGTGTCAACCTTTAGGAATACCACGTGTTCCCCCAGAGGCTTCGGCCCTGTTCGTGTGTACGTACGGTAGGAATAGCAAATGTTGAGTATTATGAGTGCAGTCATGAACCCTAACAGCGGCACACAGCGACGCAAACATGTACTAGTCGTGTCGCAACAATCGTGACTAACAATACTATCCACTCGGCGGCGGCGGCGGCGCGCGCTCGCACAGGCTTTTTCACACATCATTAACTATCGATGCAATTCGCATTCACCGACCTATTTGCATTGCGAAAAGGAATTCCGTTTAAAGGAACACAAATGTGTATAAAATAAAGTATGATCAACGTTCTGTGTTTTAGATAAACGAGGAAAAAGTACAGGAAAACGGTATGGAGATAAGAAATGTCATCAATCTCGTCCCTTTTCACTTAGTTTTACTGCTTTGTAAAGACGCTGTGTTTGGCCCCCGAGACCAGAGGCTCGTGGCAAGCCGCCAACCTACCCAGCCCCGGATTGAAACAAATTCGATGGTAACGATCTATTATAAATTTTATTACATAACACACGGACAATGGTCTTTATTTTCCTAGTACTAAATTAACAATTCAAATGGTTTTATTGCGCACGAGCGAGTTGAGCGAGGGATGTTTTGATTACAAGAAAGTGCCCACGTCTCATCAGGTATCTAATTTCCGGGATGAGGAGGAAAACGTTCGGTAAACAATGACTTAACCCTCACGTTATGCTCGCAGACGAATCAAGAGGTCCACTCGGCGGCCGCGGCCGGCTGGCGGGACCGGCGGCCGCGGTAGAAGGGACCACTCCAGCGCGGTTAATAAACACTCGTCACGGGCCGCTCGCTCGGCTTTTTCCAATTTGTTCGACAAATAAATGTCGCCGGCTTGCATTCACGAAGCCACGCCGTGAACCCGCTGTCACACCTCATTCTTATTTTTATTTTGGCCACAGTCAAGTTAGAGTCGACTCCGTGTTGGTAGACCTAGTTTTCAATCAACCGGTGCGTCACACGATAAAAAAATATCCCTACAAAAATATCGCTAAAGATACTTTACCAAAGCCCGTACAAATATGAATCCAGAGGAGTATGTGTTTGTGTTTTATTTACCTGAAACAGAAATAAAAACAATATTTTATTTGCCGTATACAAATTGCAATTCAGTACTGAAACTGAAAAATAAAATGTTGAGCGGGTCGGTAAATGGATATACAATTCAATTTAAAACTGATAAATTGGGAACTAGTACCAAGGTAACATAACCCGCAAGCTGTAGTTCGATAAGTTATGACAAGTTTATGTAGGTGTTCCGTCGGATTCAGGCCGGTCATCATAACAATCTATTGACCGGAGATTGGAGGTCGGGATTGAGATTTTCTTGCAGCCCGTCGGACCCTCACATTTGTGTCGTATAATTATGCAATGAACCATACAAATTCCAATATGTTGTTATCCTTATGTTGTTTAGGTTGAATATGTTTTTATTTAACCGACTTGATTCTTTCCATTATATTAATCCGTAATCGTATCAACTATTAATAAAGAAATAATGTAGATAGATGATATTTTATTTCAGTAATAGAAAGCTTAACAAAATTACTTTTGACGAAAAACCCAAGCTTCATTTTACTAGGTCATTAAGAAGAAAAATGTAAAACCGAAATCACAGAATACAGGGATTATTATGAAATCCGAGCGCTTCAATCGGCCACCAGCGGGCGCCAGTTCATTACCTCCAAAATTGGCCCGAAGGAAATTATCGAGGCCTTTAATTATTCATACAAGAAGGGTCGGTTGGACCAGGACTTCATAAGATTCGGCACGTCGCCGTAAGACGAGCAGAATCAATACGCAATCAAACTGTCGGCCGCAGAGTTAGCTGCAAATATTTTCCCATTCACAATTGTTGAAGTTGCTGAGGCCGCGGGGCGACGTAATTTGATTTCGAGTAACGCCCTAAATTATTTACCACTTCCATTTCTGGCTCCAACGCCTCCGCCCCGATTAGAGTTTGCACTTTCTGCTGTTGTGAGCGTCTTCATTTAGATCTCTTTGATCGTATTTTGGTTTATTTGGGTCACCTTTGATCCTGACCACGATCTCTTTCAGATTCTATTGGATTACAACATATTGATTTTACTCGTAGTTGCTTGAAACTGAACTGAAACGTAAAACATACCTAGGTAATAATGTACTTTACTTTCAAAATCACCATTTAGAATCCACGGTCGCCACCATGGGTCTCGTTTATAAACTCCAATTTTGCTAAAATGAGATGTGAATTCGGAAAAAGAATGTAAAAAAGTATCGGTATAGATGTGAACACAACTATTCCATTGTAATCAAAGCGAAGAGCCGTGAGCCCTCCGCGACGGCTCCGAGGATCTCGACGAGAACAACTGATTTTTTTCAGTTTCATGCATAACACATGAGCGTGATTACCTCACAACCTAGTGCTCGGTTCTTAGAACTTCATACATGTATGTAGTGTTATGCTGTCCTAGTCCTTTGTCGACACACTCGTAATTCAATCAGCTTTGGAAAGAACAAAATGAGTTACTCACGGAGCGCTACATAAATGAGGAGCTCGTGGCTAGATAATAACAGTCGCACAGGTCGATCTTCAAGGTTAAGCAACGCTTGCCAAGGTTGGTCTGTAGGGGGACTATCTTAACATAAAGAGTTTCCTCCGCGCCTCGGAAAGCACGTTAAGCCGTAGATCTGTCATTTGTAGATCTTTGGCAGGTAGTCAGAAGCCAGAAAATCTGACTCCAGTTTTGCCATGAAGTACCGTGTTACCCCAGTTAATGGGTTGTGGAGGTCTGGTAGGCAGCCGCTTCAACTAAATCCGGCTTGACTGGAAGCCGACCCCAATATAGTTGGGAAAAGGCTAGGCAGATGATGACGAAGCGCTACATAAATAAAACTAACAACTAATCGAATATTAAGGCAAGTTATGTTTCGTAATAAAAGCATATACGAGTTGTTTATTAAGTTCGTGAAGACATAAGCTGATCCAGCTTTACTTTCTAAACTCCTAACTTGCTCCTTTGACACTAAATTATTTGTGTTTGGTTTGAAAGAAGACTTTTTGTAATTCAAACTTTTACCAAGTTGTGGAACAACTTATGTATTTATTGCCATTAAAAGGCCCCGAAATACGCATGTGTGTAATAAATACTAAGTGGTTTGTCGAAGAAGTAAAAATAGTTTTCGACTTGTATCGAGATTAATAAATAGTCCTATTCAGAACTTCCGAACAAATCAGTATGATTATGGAACTAAATATAGCTTAGAAAAAATAAATGTGGGTATCGTGGTGGTTCATTGCTACTTGGTAGTCGGCACGCGGGTACCAGGCCAGCATGAAACAGCAGAGTGCAATTACTGCGAACAAAGGGACAAACATTAGCAGACAGTACACACGGAGGCGGCCGCAGCGCTCTAATGCCTCCTATTGCTTTACTCCGCGCGTGTGTCGCCGCCGCCGCCGCTCGGATTTCCCATGGGCCCCCATTATTAATACTTCGATTCGAAATGGATTTATTTTCAATATAATTGGGATTGAATGGAATATGCTACGACGTGACTTGCGCGTATACGCCGACGTAAATGTATTTAGTATGTATTTCAATGTACGCATGGAGACGTAAATGAGCATAATATCAGTAACGAAATATCTTGCAAAGGTAATCTGATCAGAATCTGACAGTATCCGAGATGACATCAAGTAAAGAATATCTCGTTACATCATATGTCGTTGGTCCAAAGAAGTACTAAGGCAGCATGGATGCCAGGACCTCTAAAACCGAAACTTATATTGAGTTGGTACTTTTGATAGTCTCTTTTGTTTTATTCTATTATCTGCTACCAGTTACATTTCAGAATCAATAAAGTGCTGGGGAGCACTGTATGCAGCACAGAGCTTTTGTTATCGAGGGTATGGAATGCAATCAATGCAAGTATTAATTTGAAAGAGGATCGCACTACTGGGAATGTTGGACTACCAGAGTAACATAGGTGCGATGTGGTTTTACTTACAAAAGACGAATAATAAGCCCTTTTTTCTACGGGAAATCGGCACATCTGACACAGAAGCCGGGGGGAGAGCTTCTGCAGCGGGTGGAAAGTGGGAATATCCTTTCCCTCTTGCTTTTCTCAACTTCCTTCACTCGCATAACTGCTTCAAGACGATGGTGATTCCTTCTTGCTCTGGATCACAGCCTGAACTAAGGCCTGACGCACGAAATCGCCACCACCGATCGCATCAACGACGACAAGGCAGTGCTCCTGCTCAAGCAAATTCTCTGGACGATCCGCACAACTATAACAACCGGGCATTTCTTGCCGCCTAACAACACCTTCCAAAGTAACTGTGTCCGATGAAGACCTGTATCAGGCGGAAAGAGAGGACGCCGTAACACCTCTGTTACCACTCCTCAATTAGGGGACTTACCAACCCGTTCGAGTCATGCCCAAACGAATAAAATAAGCCCAGGCTTACACATAAAACATAAGACCATTGACTTATATACCTACATAAGGTACATTTGAACTCTTTGAAAAAGCTATAAGGGCTGTTATTCTTCAAGTTGAGTGAAAGGGCAAAAACTTTTCGCAGAGTCACACTGTAAAAACAGCCTCGGGCCAAGTTTCTCGTTCGATGGAAAATAAAAACGCCAAATCATTATACCTATGTACCTTCTAAGTAACAACAACTTGTTTGACATTTGATCCACAAGGCCCTGGACGCGGGTCTAATGGCTCTTTCGGAAATAATATATAATCTGTAATTACTTTTCTTAAGTGTGCGAAGACATTTGAGAAAATCTTTAATGAAAAGCGTCGATGTGTTCTAGGAAGGCTCACGCTAGCTGCTATAATTACTTTTAGTACGTACTCTAGATAATTAGATATAGTTCCAAGAAGATGGTCCATTGATATCACGAGAGTCAAGCAAAATAGTCATCACAATGGACTATTATATAATGTCTCTTCTTCTTCTTCCAGCCCTTATCCCATATTAATACGTCTGATTCATTAATACGTCTTTTTCTTCCATTCTAACCGTCATACTATCACTATCTTTTCTTTCGTGTCACTCCTCACACAATCCATCAATCCTTTCTTTGGGCTTCTGTATGTACCTACATGTAAACCCAGAACTCTTTAGTAATATACATTTCATCCCTCCTCTTCACTAATATGAAGAGGAGGGATGAACCATACCAAGACAAACTAAAATTTTCTGTTTTCATCATATTATAATAAATGACATAAATACTTTTCTTTTATAATATAACGTATGTGCAGATAAAGATACAGTATAGTTGTTTTATCTCACGAAAGCGGGTGAGCCATACTTGTAGTTGTGATGTGTATAGACACTCGCTCTTGTGTGCGTAACTACAGGTAGCGTTAGCAAGCTCATCGCTATTGAACAAAATAATAAAGTTGCCACTTGTTGCCCAACTTATTTAATAACTTACGCAGCGTTACGAGGCATCCATCGAAACCAACTTTTTCATTCAAAACTGACCTTAGATTTGCCAATGTTATACAATTAAGGGAAGGAACGAAATAACCCCAACAGAAATATTAATAATAACTTACTGGGGATGTTTCATTAACACTTGTAATGTAACCTTTTGAGACCAAATAAACAATTTATTTATTTTATGATATTAATGTTGGAATTTGTTTTAGTACGATATGAAAATTTTGTATTGTGCTCCGTACAACGTCACCTGTAAATCCACCTTTATTTTCTCTGTTTCTTCGGTTTTCCATGGGTGACATAAAATTCGAAGATGTACTTGCGACATCTCTTCCTTCTTTTATTAGTTTTTTGCACTGTTCTTTCACTTACCCCCGTCGCTACTGCAGTGCGTTTTGTAATATTACGCAAATATGATAAATCACAATTAGGTTCTCGATGAAGTTCCGTGAATTAATATTCTTCTTTGAACAAATTATAAATATTTGCAATCATTTGACGAGCCTAAATAAACAATACAGTTAAAATCGTTTAACATGTTGATGTGTTGTGGTGGTGGAACACAATCAAACGGACCAGATACTTTTTCAATAGTTTATTCTCACCACTAATATAGTTAACTCAGCAAAAGTAAGAGCGTGGCGTCTGTCATCTGTAAGCGACGCGGACTAACAGGCGCGGGTGCGCGCGTCGATTCTCCTTCGGTGGTTTTTATGGTTACCTTGGTTACGCCATATAAATAATCTGCTGAACGCCCTGATTGCTCAGGAACCGAAATTCGATTTTTTTATACAGCAGTAAAGAAATGATCAATATCTGTGTAAAATTCTCTAGTTCTTAAGTTGTTGGCTAGCTATACGCTTTGATGCATACTGTAAGTATAGCTAGTAATTAAAATAAATAAATACATTCATATATTACACACAACATAAAGTTGCCTTATCGCAACTACGAACAACTTTCCTCCGTTTCTTCGTACCTTGCATGCTGACGGTACTCGATAAATTATTTTGACGCGAACCAAGAAGCACTACTGACTAAGCCGGCGACCCGGCCGCGACTGAGCGCTCCCAAGCTTACGCACACAAAGAGAGTGTGCATGTACACTTACACACACTATAATGGGTCACCCGCTTTCGTGAGATAAAACATCTATACTACTTTACCCATATTTAAACGCACATCAGCCATTCTAAGAACATATTTCCCCATTTCAAGCAAAACGTAAAAGTTTACCGACAGGAATCCGTTCTGCGGATGATGTTCACGTTCAGTCTACTAAGACAACATAATAATTGATGAAACTATGAAGGAAATGTTGAGAAGCTCCAGCAAGACATGCCGCCCTGGTAGCGGTGAGCGAGGCCGCTTAACTTGCACAACTAGTTAACATTCCGGGAACACAATAAATTGCGCGAATTCCTTGTCATAACAGGGGGTAGTTGTGCTACGAGATGAAGACTTTGTGTACTTCGCGACTTGGGGTGAAGAGAATTGGCGTTTTGTAATTGGGTTTTTAATAAGACTGTGATTTTGGACTAGTTTGTGATATTATTCAATTGATACGTACTGCGATATTTATGTTTTGTGCTTGTCCACAGATACAAATCTCACATGTATTGTGTAATCAGCCTCGCCAACACATATTAAATGAAACAATAATGGCGATTACTGTTTTATATATTTCTGTGCGCCATCTAGTCATCGATTCGAAACAAATCGTTGACCCATTGCAACAATTGAGTAGGTGCCCAATCTCAATGCTACTTAATTCGATTTTAAATTAGCAAAAGTGGGCGCTGACTGTATGGTTCGCTGCTCGAAAGTTTGAGGAATCGATTATGATGTCGCAATGCACGAAGGTTATACTAACATTCTTAATCGAGGATCATCATTTGAGTCTCTTGTCTTTTTTTTAATTTTACTAGTACATAAAACACTAAATAATTAAATCCTCCGACATGACTGGTAGGATGTATCTAACATGACGGCGTATTTATTTATTCCGCCACGAATATCCAACCCATAGCAACTCCGCGCAAGCGCACACATCTCCACGCTCAGACAACACGCATCAACAGGACAAAGGCACTATAAAACGGCAACTAATTTAAAACACCTATATTTTAGCATAAATTAACAACATTAAAGGGATATGGAAGCCACTGAAAATTCGCCATGAATAAAATTAAGAGTCGACCTTTCATAACAATAACGTTTACGTGTCGTGTTTACGGTCTGTCAGAGCAATTACCTAGGAGGCTGGATAGACGAGCGGGGAGAGGGGACTCATGGGAAATGGAAAGAAAACACCGGAGATAGAGGCAAGTGGGCGAGCTAATGGAGGGCAACCCTTTTGTCGCCGACACAAAGAGTGACACGAGAGTGGCGCTGCTTTGTCTCGCGCGGACCCGTCAGCGCCTGCCATCGGCCATACTGCGCCCGAATTGATGTTACACGGTCCGAATGTTTTACTATAAGGCCTACTCTCCACAGAGCGTAGATTCATAGACGCGTAATTGGAAGCTCGATGCACCCCTGCGTGAAGCTTACATCTAAAACTGTGAAACTTTGAATCAAAACTATGAAGCTGCAACGACATGACGAAGCAGTACATCGATACAGATTCATACTTTTCTATGCCAGCTTCAAGCAGACGTTAACCAAGAGTATAATGACAATGACGTGTCTATTAAGCTACGCGTCAAAGGATAGTTAGCCTTGATCAATTTACCCCGATCCTCTCAATACCTATTGCTTGCCTCCGCGTCACTAAATTCTTTGAGTTGTATGACATGGAAGTCTTCTATGGTGTAAAATTTTTGATGAACTGAAATATCCGGCCTCATCTAGATTAATAATAACTATGACAAAAAATTGACGTGTAAAAGTGTTTCGTGAAACCTATTTGCAAAATAAATATCATTTATCATCATTTATCATTTATCGTAAATGTTGAAAAAGAAAATTCAAAAGTACAAAATGAATAGCCACTTCTTGATTGCATTATGTATAAAGTTACCGTCAAATTTTCTAAAATCACAATCTTGAGAGTATTACTTTAAAATATTATCGACTTGAAAATGTTTAATATTTTGGTTCATTTCGGATAATTCTTAAGTTGGGGTACCAGGGTAACAGTAGCTTCCGGCAGTAGCCCCCCCGGCGCCCTCCCTAGACACAATGTTTTATTCATAATCTAAGTAAGAACTCCCAAAACACCGATTTGGCCGGAGTCCATTAAAATCCCGTTGGAGTGAATTTAAATCGTGCCTCGCAGTGTCATCCGCTACAGACGTAGGTGCGATGCCGTTCAATTGGCCAGTTTCTTTTTTATTTTTCGCAGCGTTTTGCCTTAGTTAAAAATCAGAATTGCTAATTTGTTTCGGAGTATCTCTTACGTACCGTTCCCTTGGATAAATATTTTTCAGGGGTACTAATTGGTATTATGTCTGCGTCATCCGACTGTCGCAGTCATTGAGAGGTGCCAACAAAATCAAATAACATGGACGTGTAAATCCAATAATCTTACATCAAACGGATCGTCTACATAATTTTACTTTGAAAATAAACGCTTCAACTTAAAGGCAATAATTTATGTAAACCCTTAAGTAATTTGAAGTATCCTTATTACGACACCATCATGGTGTCAAAAATAAGTACTTGTTTCAATTAAAGCCTATTCAAAGAGCTTTACATTACAAGCTTTTTACAACGCCGTTACTTACTGGAGAGACGTTAAAACATGGCAGCTCTCGTTAAATATGTACCAGGGCACTATGGAGAGGGAGGAACCTTGAAACAAGCAAGTATTCCCATCGTACGGCTTCATTTCGAAATAATAGAAAGTATAAGGCAGCAGTAAGTCCAAACCGTAATTACTTTTAGGTCTCGTCATGTTTCTTAATGAATTCCTAACGAACGCTACTTATTGTTAACGAATTCTGTATTTCTGTTAGTTGTAAGCCTGACGTCTGTTTGAAGAGCAAAGAAAAGCTCGTTCAGAATGCTAATTATCTTTTTATTTACCTACCTAAACTAGTACGTATAGAAGTACCAAGTTTTATATTTCAGCTTATTCGAAATTTCGCAATTTTATTAAAAGCCGACTCATAAAAGTTGTAGGTAACATCATTACTGCCACGGCTGGAGCTCAAAGCAAATAAGTGCGGAATCATTAGGTCCAAATTAAAAAAAAAGTTTCATGCTAAGTGAAAAGCGGGTGTCTACCGTAAATTAATGAAGCGGCCTTCGAGTGGCAACTTTGTCGATAAATCAACTAAGTTTACTCGTATCTCATGGCTGTTACCGAGCGCTAAGTACACACCCGACTCGCGCCGGCCACACTAACGGATCTGTGCTCAAGACAAGTGTTGCCGACTTGTCTAAGAAGTTAAGATACACAGCCAACACTGATTACGATACAGACACCTACAGGCTATAAATAAAATTACTTTTTAACCAACGCAATCGCCCAATCGGCAAGCCCTGAGATAAAGATGATACTTTGTCTTTCTGCTACCCTAATAAATTAATGTAATGGTGAGAACGTTTAGCACGTGACCACTTTACCTCACTTAATCGACCCTGTTAAGTACATATCGACAACACGTGTTTTTTTCCTACGGACCGAGATATTTACCTGCTCAGCGTATATTCTCTTTGTCAGTCCGCCCGGAACCCTTAATACACGTCTTATATTTGCAATGAAGACTGAAGGGTTAAGTAACAAGACACGAATAATGTATCCTCTTTCATTCTGAAGTCATGAAAATGTATGGAGTCTAATAAGAAAGAGGTTCCATTATTATTTATTGATAAGCTCCAGAGCAAATAAATATGAGTACGTGAGCTCGAGTTAGATCTCAGAAATATTTTAGTGCAATACGGGTAAGAGCAAACATAAATATTATGCCGTATAAAGGAAGTACATGCTTATGCCATTCACATTAGAAAAACATCTCGAGAGCTGTAGCCCGTCACGTAATGTTATGCTTTTAATCTTTCACGATGTTCTACGCATCTCCTTGCGACCTCCGGCAGACTTCATATTAAGAGATTTTTTCGATTCCTTTGACTACTCATATGAGAGGAATGCACTCGTTCATATTACCCATTCCAGCTACTAACTTCGTTCGACGTATTCGCTTCTCAATATATGTTAATCAGAAATAAATTACATTGGAGGAGCATGACGGAGCGTTATGAGAGTGTAACATTTCGTTTCATGGTGACGATATTGGAATGGAGCACTGGGTTTCTCTGATCTTTTAGCAACATTTATTTTTTGAGAACTCATCTACAGCGCGTTCCACTAAGTCAGTTTTGCTGTTCAAGGATTACCACAGTATCTCTTTTACTGGCATAGTAAGTTATTTCTAAGTGATCTGGTCGTCCGTTTCCATTCTTGGTGTAAAGTTTGCAGCTTAAACAGTCAATGTTCAAAGGTCGTACGCACATCAGGACTAGCTTGAGGTGACCCAAGCGTTGGGATGCTTTTCTATCAGAAGTGCTAAGCTACGTCGCTTTGGATGCGATGTAGCTTACCACTGATGAAGATGGGTTCAACTAACCCTTTTTTGTGGATGGATGTGTGCTATGAATGATTGAGAGTGGTGTAGCTATGTGCAGAATAGACTACCTATAGTAGGTGCCGCTACCCGTGCCTTCATACCATATCTTACTTGCCTCGCTACATATCTTAGCATCAGCGGAAACAGTCATATACCTAGATTCGTAGTTTAGCTTTCACATCCTCGCAGTTAAGACGCCTCTGGTGGAAAAGCGCCCTAATACGAAGTTTCTATAAAATATGAACCTTATGGTATATGTTGTGTGTTGTTATGTGTTCTCCATATGTTTGCCTGTTTGGAATGGTTTTATTACCCCTGACGTGTGATCAACCTCACTGTATCTCAACTGAACCTTTTTTACCCTAGGTAAGGAAGACGTCAATGCTGGTTACCTGATTATCATTCATACCTAAGCTACCACTATTTTCTTACCATATTTTTTTTTCAGGTACAAGGAGCACATGGCTGTCAAGAGCAATATGAAAATATACCGGCAGCCGTAGAATGACGTGTTACGGTATTCCGTAATGTACACAAAATTACCAAGATATATTTTGTTACCTTGCGCGTGGATTTACGCGCACAGATTTTTTATTATAATTATGTAGGTATTCCATTTCTTGGAAACGTGAAAAGAATCTGAATATACAAGATCAAACCGATGAAATATTCATAAAACATAGACAAGTTGGTATATAAAAACATTTTGATATTAAAAAAATAACGTAAAAGACGTGTGCATGAGCTTTTCTGAAATTCTAGCAGGTTTCAGTTAATTGAAACTAACCAATAGGTGTGTATGTCGGACGTAGAGGTTCGAGTACGAACTTCTAACTTGTATTGTAGAGATTTTTGTTTGAATCGCCGGTCCAACACGAAAACAAGCTGTCATTCAACAAAGCATTTGATCCGGTAGTTCGCAGCACGCTTTTGATCGGGATATTCGTCGAAACGTAGCGCCGAAACAGCGTCCGATTGAAAAATCAACAACGCTGGACGAATTTCACAATCGTGACAGTTTGAACGAACTTTGACGTTCGGATTTTAAAACATTTCCCACAATGAATTCACGCAGTTGAAATGTCGGGAGCAGTCGAGCAGTACCAGGTGAACAGGAACTTAAAAAGCTTAACTCAATTATGGACGTTTGCAACGCGTCGAGACGCTCGTGGCTTCACGCTTACTTGCTCAAGAACCTCTTTGCACATTTTAATATCCAGGCTATTCGTCTTTATTCTGCACTTCTTTGAGATTTCTTGTCCTCTATTAAACATGAAAATTTAATGTACAAGAACATTTATTCAGAGAGTGAATTTTCTGATTCCAGGAACACGCTGAGAGGGCTTTTATAAGAGACATTTAATTTGAGATGAAGTCTTCGGTCTTGCGCATGCTATTAATAAATACCTTCTCAATTTATCAAAATTGTCAAGTTTAAAAACATTTTTCGTAGCAAGTGTAGCTGGTAGAATCACGAATAATCTTATAAAGAGTGTGTGCGTTAAAACGCGCACAATTTTACCATAGAGAGGAGTTCCGTGCTTTTGTTTGAATGAATTCAGTTTGCAACGCGCCGCTCATGAATAAGGCAGGCGGAAACAACGTGTAGAATTCACATTCACCGATTTCCTCTACAGGGTACATAGTGTACCTACTTATACAGCAGGTAAGGTACATGGCAAGCTTTAAATAAGGCTTGTTATATTACTATTTTTGGTACAAAACAGTGACAAAGTCGATAATCATCATCATTTCAGCCGAAAGACGTCCACAGCTGGACATAGGCCTCCCCCAAGCGTCGACACAACGGCCAGTTCTGTGCGTCGCGCATCCATCGGATTCCAACGACCCTCACCAGATCACCGGTCGACCTTATGGAAAGCCTAACATTCCCAATATTCACAGTAAATAAAGAAAAGAATAGACACAAAAGGAAAGGATCAAATTTGATAAAATAACCGAATACAACTCACATATAGCTACATAACTCATGTAGTTGCTATTCAAAGGACGGCTTGTTATAGAATCGATAGTATTAGTCTTGTTAATAACGCGATATTATTGGCAGCGCGCTCCACTGAGCACACGTGACTCCTGACAGCAGCGGATGTAATTAACGATATTCAGGTGTCGGCAGCGTCTGCCAACGACACTAGCTGAACTATGAAATACTTACTAATGTTATTTCATATGAGGACGGAACATTGGACGGATACAAAGAAGTCGTTTGACGGTTTTATTATGTGGAAAGCACTCTCTTTATGAGTCCTACAGATTAATAAGTCGTCAGCCAAGTAGTTACTTTATATAGCTTTGGAAAATGGCCAGAAATGTGTTTAAATTTTAATTATAAGTAACTAAGCTTACACAGTCAATGTCCATTATCTCTGTACAGCAGAGACTGGTCGGAAAGTATTTTTAGAACTGAACTGTCTCTGGCTTACAGTTGAAAGATATAAACAGCGCGTATTATCCTAAAAACAATATTATCTAAATAGGCGGAGTTAATGCCACGGGTAATTTCTCCGTTCATTAATAACTGACAGAGTTGCTCGGCTGCGCTAAGCCGCTTGTCTCGCGACCAGCCGGGCTCGGGTTCACGCCGCGACTCCGCGCAAATTCGACTCAATTCCACTAAACTTAAAGCTCTAGCTTGTAAGACTATTTATGCGCATAATCCTCTCCCCGAGCCATTTTCTTAGGAATACATAAAATTAATACCTTACACGGTTTGAAAACGTTTGCAATTACGAGCTGATCGCTTGTGTCGCCTTTATATTTAATCAGAATGCCTCATTTGGCAAGCGTTGTACAATTATTTTCATGATCTAATTAATCAAATTGATGATTACCTTAACGCGTTAGATTAAGGACGAAAGAAAACATGTTTAATTTGACATACATGGATACAAAAAGTTGCAAGAACAATTTTAAAAACAATAACATTGTGTCCCTTGCGGCTATTCGATTCAGACGTTTTTCTCTGAGCGGGGTACGAATATTTGGGGCCGCTTAATTTTATTACTCACCGAAAAAGCCTTGAGGAAAACGAGGCACTGTATAATCCCCTCCATGGTGTCGCCAGTGAGACAGAAGGTGCCGGTGAGGTGCCTGCCCTTCTTGTCGCCGATGGCGGGCGCGGCGGCGAGGCTGGCGTGCACCAGGGCGCCGCGCGGGCGCGCGTCCCTCGTGGCTCCCAGCACGCCCGGCAGCGGAGCGCCTTCCATCAGCCTCGCCAGCGGGTCCATGCCCGCAAGCTAACACACCATCGCACCGCTCGCACTTCACCACTTACTCATCTAATTAACTATTCACTTTCTATTGTCAACCTCGTTAAATACTTTTAGCGGATAAAACTATTATAATTCATTACTTTAACTGAAGAAAAGTACCAGGTCATCAGACAGTTAGAGGAGGTTGGTTTACGGACGCGTGATGACGTCGATGCGCGACGACACGGACATGACCGAGGGCGTGACGGGGCGCGCCGTGCCGCAGAGGCTCTTGCACTCCTCGCACTGACACTTCTGGAACTCCGGGCTCCAGCACTCGCTGTTCAGGAGAATCGTCACGAACGTGTAGATCAACACGGCCATTCCAACTATTATGTATACTTCCATGCTGCTATTCACTTTTTGGCACACTATTTGGCACGATATTTACCTGCGATATTCAATTTTATACTGACGCGTAATTGCGGTATTACGCTTAAACATCAGTGGTGTTTGCCGTCCGCATTCGCGTGTACCGAGTTAAATGTAGTCCAATAGAATCCTAACTAATATTATAAATTCGACAGTAAGTTTGTTTGTCCCTAAACCACTGAATCCATAATCATGAAATGTTACATAGACATTGTCAGGGGTACAGAAAAGGTCAGGACATCATTCATTCGTATAAAAAGTACTATTTCTCGAGGGAGCTTTCAACTGTCACAATTGCTTTAGGATGTTAGATGGCGCTATGTGTTTTCGAATGATGATTGAAACATGTTAGCCGCTCTATATCGTCCAACAACCATAATTGATTCTCAAAATCAAAACAACACGAGTGAAACCGCGAGTATAAGCAAATATATTAATAAAATCGAATTCGGGGTTGCTCATTTATCATTTTTAACGGCATTTGTAGGAAACAAACGGCGTGCGGCGTCCAGCCAGCGCTTGTGTGTGGCGCGCCGATGATTTACATAGGACGCGTGCCACCGCGCGCCATTTAAATAGAATCATTCCAAACATCGGTGCCTGTTTTGCATACAAAAACTGCTCAACATTTTACACACAAATAACACAACAACACGTTTTTAATTGATCACACAAGCTCGCGTAATTTGTTCCCAAATTCCTTTAATCATTATATTTTCGTTATTCAGAATTCATAATTAGAGCGGCTCTTTAAAATGAATGGCACTCCAGCACATACACATTCATTGTAGCATCAAATAAATAAATGATTCGTTGACGAGAGCCGCGCGTTTCGGCAAACAAAATCAATCCTAATTATGTACAACCACAAAAGCTCTCAGCGATAATGATCATATAGCTGTACACGTGTACTGAGGCGACACGGTGGCCGGTGACAAGTGTGGGTACTAGGAAGGCATGAGGTAGTAGGAAGGTATAACAACAAACTCATTCCCGACTGATTGGCGTCATTGTGAGACGGGATCGCGGATTTTATCTCGTCACGTGGCGACGTTCAATCACGTCGTATTCAATCGAACACACACACACGCACACGCCCACCATTGTGTTATATATTAGCTCGTAGTCGAGGGTAGGACGCGGACCATTTCTCAAAATATGTTTCGGGAAAACGACGTGACGTAATTTTCAAGTTTTTCTGGTACAACTCCGTTTTAGTTATGTCAGCGTGTGGAGTTGCTCAACGCAAATAATATTATTTGTGAAAATGCTCAATACGATTAAGTTTATTTTGAGTTCTTACCTTCCGATAAAATAAAAAACAAAAACTGAACTTATTAAATCGGAAAAGAAATCTACACGTATCAAAATAGGTACATTCAACTTGATTTTATTTTCTTCGCAGCGGAACACGACGCCGATGTTACGTAAATAATTAGTTTATTGTTTTATATTTTTTTTTATCTATTAGTTCATTATTTTCTAACATTGTAATATTTTGTATTTCATCGTATATGCCTTGTTTGTCTGACAATAAAGAAATAATAACATAATCTAATAATATTTTTACTCGTCGCACTCGTCTGCGATCATCGAAATAATCGATGATCGCAGACGGCACAAAATACTAGTATTGTTTAAACAAAATTGATTATTTTAATCAATAACAATTGTTTGCCGAGGACTTGTTATCAACGTTCCATTATGACAACGAGCTGCTTTTTCCTCCTTCATTAATTTAGGTAATAGGACTCATTGTAAATATTCACAATTGATGTTAATTTTATACGTTTGATGCTTCATTACGGCGCGACATTTTTGGTGAATTCCTGTCACAAAAGTGGTTACAGGAAGGTAAATAATATTAGAGGTAGGTATTTCTGTCTGGTTACAATGTTTTTTCTATAATTGGAAAGGGTCTTTCCAAACATAGTAGCTACACAAAATGTCAATTGCTAAAATGTATATTTAATCTATAGGTACTAATATTATAAACTGAATAGTTTGTTTTAACGCGCTAATCTCAGGAACTACTGAACTGAAAAATTATTTTAGCATTAGATAGCCCATTTATCGAGGAAGGCTATAAGGCTATATCATCACGCTAAGACCAATAGGGGCGGACAAAGTCGCGGGCGGAAGCTAGTATTTCATAAAAATCAGGTAGTCAAAACGTTTGATTAAGATTCCAATTAAGTATTATAAAGACAAAAGTTTGTGTGTGTTTGTGTGTATTTGTGTTTACATTTGTTACTCATTCACGCTCAAACTGCTGAAAAGATTTGAATGAAACTCTTCATAATGGGGGGAAGTACTAATTTCTTTTTTAATAACATTTCAAACAACATAAATAAAAAAAATATATCGATTGCCTTTAAGACAAATAATAACTATCATGTAAATTAAAGTACCCCGACTACACACCCTACAAATACACGACAACGCCATATTTTTTTCGTCGTCGCCATTACCTACTTGAATAACGTTTCACGAGAAATATTAATATCGTAGACAGTCTTTTACTTGCATTATTATTGCAGTATTTTTATTTCAATACAGCAGTAACGGAATTCCAGGAATATATTTATATTCCAACCGCCATCATAACATTGTGCGCGATATTCCTAGAATTTCGATTCGCTCTGCGCCCTCGCTAAAGTTCAGGCTGCAAACCCCTACGCAACTACATACTTATCTACCCACTCGTTCTGCGAAAAGCAGGGTATTGATAACACATGAATAGCAGCTCAAGCGAAGACGTGGGCAGGCTTACCAGCAAAGTACACTCAGTAAAAGAGAAAACTTTATACCTATCTACAGGCAAAAATATTCTTCAGTCTATTACTACTGTTTGTGCGTCAGAACTTTTTCAACTGGAAACATTGTTAAAGACAGATTTTTCAACTAATAGATGTTTAATCTCAAGTATTTTCCGAATAAAAGCTGTCAAAATGTGTTATTCTATAAATTAAAGTTACCTGACATTTGACGTCCCAGTAGGAGTGGTAGTATTCATCATCTCATCATCATCTGCCTAGCCTTTTCCCAACTATGTTGGGGTCGGCTTCCAGTCAAGCCGGATTTAGCTGAATACCAGTATTTTACGAGGAGCGGCTGCTTACCAGACCTCCACAACTCATTAACTGGGGTAACACGGTACTTCATGGCAAGACTGGAGTCAGATTTACTGGCTTCTATATATATCCGTAACGACTGCCAAAGATCTCCAAATGACAGCCGAGACCAACGGCTTAACGTGCTTTCCGAGGCACGGAGGAAACTCGTTATGTTAAGATGGTCACCCATCCACAGACCAACCTAGGCAAGCGTTGCTTAACCTTGAAGATCGACCTGTGCGGCTGTTATTATCTAGCCACGAGCTCCGAGCTAGTATTAATCAATTAATTTTTAATCGATCACTTAATTTGTTTAAGTTTAATCAGGATTTATCAGATGAAAAGTAATGGTACAATATTATGTTAATCGTAATTGAGATGAATTCAAATGTAAATAATAGATAATATTATAATAAAGAGGTAAAGTTTGTTTTTTTGTTTGTATGAGGTAATCTGTGGAAGTACTGGTCCGATTGCTAAAATTTTTTCACCAATAGAAAGCTGCTGTATTCCTGAGGGACATAGGCTATATTTTATGTACGCGGGCGAAGCTGCGGGCTAAAGCTAGTTCTTTATAGACTGACTTGGGTTTCAATCAGTAAAGCAGCATATGGACTGTTAGTTCTTGATTCAACCTTATAATGTTCCTATAGTTGGGACTCGATTCCTCTCTCTAGAAGAGGAAGGTACACTAATCCGCACTGGGCCGTGCGGGTTAGTGGATGTCGTGTTTTAACATTTTTAGTTCTAGGAACGATGTTTTCCTTCATCGTTTAAACAATGATTAAATAATGTACAAAAAGCAACGTGGTCGTTAAAAAAGATGTTTGTAAAGAGCGTAGGTAGGAACTACCTACTTATGAAACAACTTTTTTCTTAAATTCTTTTTGTTTTCGACAATATGTGCCTAATTTTTGCAAATGGATTTTGCCTCATTCAATTGTTTCTTTCTTAGTCCTGAGACTAATAATATAATCCAATGACTTACAGCTTATAATGAAATACACAATTTACTAATTAATTAATTGTGAACTAATCAAACAAACATTTAGCCCAGTAACTTATCCGGAAGCGTTCCGTCAAAGCTGTACATGACCCAGGGCTGGATCTTTCATCTCTTTACATAAATATTTCTTATGTAACATTTAAAGTCGTTTAATCTTGTAATGTAATCCTTTACAAATTTAACTTTAGCCAAACTTTGACACGAGTAAGGTCAACTGCTATTTACCTTTTGAATTTCACAGTCGTCCGTCGACACCCCCACCCCTTCCTGACCTCCCCACCAGCCTTCCGGCCGGAATAATATTTACACTCAGGAACATTTGCGCAGTCAGCCGACTTAGTTTGTTTATACATCCAAGCACTTAGGCAAAGCTAATTCTACTGGGAATTATATGAAAAAATCCAATTCAAGTAAAACCGGGCAATAAAGAGCTTAGACAATAGCTTCCAGGAATGTACCCCTAATCACCCCCCCCCCCTTCCCGCGCCGCGCCCCGCATTCCGACAATCTTTGCAAATCGTGCAATTACGGAATTTCAATCAAACATCTTATCGGACTATAGTTGTTCAAAATCGGACTCTATTATAGCGCAACAGGGTTGACATTGGGTTGTGGTGGCGGTCAGGGGTAGTGGTCCGAGTTAAGCGCGTTAAGTTGGGGTACTTTATGAGTACAATGTTAACGCGCTGTAAGCCGCGTACTGTCATGTAGATTAGTAGTGGGGGAAAAACACCGATAGTTACCCCTGTTCTTGAAATCACTGATTATTTCTTAGAACAATAAGATTAATATTTTATTTTTTAACTGGTACAGGTATTTTGGTTATGAATCTACAAAATTATGAAATTTAAAAAACATTATCTATCCTACTAATATTATAAAGCGGAAGAGTTTGTTTGTTTGTTTGAACGCGCTAATCTCAGGATCTACTGGTCCGATCTGAAAAAATCTTTCATTGTTAGATAGCCCATTTAGTCAGGAAGGTTATAGGTTATATAACATCACGCGAGGACTAATAGGAGCGGAGCAGTAACCAAAAATGCGGGTGAAACCGCGGGGTTCAGCTAGTCTTTGATATTTACGGAATCGTAGCGATTTTATCCGATTTCTATCCATTTTAAGGCATTTATCCCATTTGGGATAGATGCCTATAAGACACATGAAACAGAGACACAGAGACATGAAACACGGCTACCTTGGTGATAGTTGAAGAGCCTTTCGATCAATAAATAAAAATAAATTAGCAAGCGATTCTTTATGAAACTAAAGTAACAACAACGGAAGCAACTATGTTCCAAGGGTTTTTTTTGTTAGGAATCATCAGAACGCCTTTTCTTGCTCTTAGGCGGAGAGAGAGGCGTGTCAAACTTTTACTGACTAAAATCCACTCCATTTTTCCTTCTTTGCCTTCGTTCGAGGGGTGGGGGGGGGCAACAGAACTTAGGGTAAGTTCAGTTTCACTTAACCCTTAGCCCCAGTAGGCTTCGACCCTGCTGGGACCACTAGGCCTACTATCTAGCTTTTACCCTATGCCATAATTAAAGTAGTGGCAGCACATTGATGTGCTAAACAACGATCGTGTACTGTAAACCATGTCTGCCATGGAGTCGCGGGAAGGCGGCTGCCATCAAGTATTTATCTCGCTCGTTGCGGCCCGCGGCGCCGCTCTTAACCTACAAACGCCGCCGCGGTACGCTGGCGTAAAATAAAATATGTACGACTTCTACTCTCCCGATGACATATATTGTTACAAGCTTCAATAAAGAATTTCCAACAAAAATATGAGCGAAGAGGAAAATTAAAATGAAAAAATAGTTGGGGAGGAGGAATTTGTTGCACGTGTTCGCGTGAAATTGCATGTATTTCAGAGCTGAAATGTAAATTGTTATGTAATGTTCTGAATGAAAATAAATGTTATAGGTACATAGTTATCAGAGTTGATGGAAAAAAATAATGGAATGTATTTAAAGAAAATTACAATTATTGGAAATGCCTTGGCAATTCTCTCAATACTCGACCGTTTTACTCATTAAATATAAAACTTTAAACATTTCATCGTTTAAAAATACCTACAAAAAAAAACATAAATACAGTGTCGTTTATTTTTAATCTTCTTATAATAAACCCCTGAAAGACGTGTTTATGCACATCGCTCCATATTACACATGCAGCGTATTCTCAAGTACACTTTGAGTTTGCATTAAAAACGTCTTGGTAAGCGCGCGTAAAACTCAAGTGATCGTAAAACGATATCATTTGCTTTGGTAATGCTAACGACGCCGGGCCGGCGCGACCTGCGGCCTACAGCCGTGTAGCCCGGCCGTGTAGCCCGGGGGCACCGGGACCCGGTCGCGGGATTAGCAAACAAACAGACGGACTCGCATTAACATTTTAGTGGGATTACGTTTCTTGGGCTGTGGAAGCGTCGATGACGCAAACTGCTCGCCACGGACTCGTGTTAGCATCGGGAATTGTTAATGCTCTCGGAGAACTTCGCCAACCCCTATCGACGAACACAAAGGCCGTAAGCTTTCAACATGAATTGATCTGTTGATAGAGAAAATTCGCTACCATTTTCTCTAAAGACTGTGTATAAAAACCTATCACGATCCTAGTTCCTTCTACAAGACAATATAATGGCAGAAAACAAGCGCTCGGCATGAGATAGAATAACAAAGACAAACAAACATGGTGGTCCTAAGCAAACAGCGAGCTTGCGGGGCGCGTGTCACGGCGGCGCCTGCGTCAACATCAACACATTGTGCCGCCAACCTAAGAGTATTATGCCGTCAAGAAAATTAACGGCAAATACATGACAACCAATGACGTGCATTTTCGTCTTCGCATACAAGCTAAAGTAAATCCTACCAGGCGAATATGAAATGAAAGGAGGTTGACAGATAATGGGTAGATAATTTACTTGTAAAAATAGCCGTGATGTTCAAATAATGAGTTAGCGGTACACAATCGTTAGGCTTCATTGTAAACAAAAGTTTTATGTGTCATTTAGATAAGAAGCTTATTATTATCTGGAAAGACAATCAAATCCAGCCCACGTTACCAAAGTCAGAAATTACTGTCACAAAAGTACTAGGCGACTACGATATAAAGGAGCCATTCCAATTGTTGATTCCATTAAACTTATAAACAGTTCACTTTATAAATTTCCATCCATAAAAGCAGACACTTTATCTAGAAAATATCTTGAAGATGAAGAAAGTATTTTCAACAAGTATTTCGCTCGTTGAATCAAGCCAACAAAAGGTAATCTGTCTGATCATCAATCCAGGCGACTACTTGTTTTAGAACGAAGCGAGAAAATAGTGAAATAACGACATCGTTTACTATAATAGTATCTCGAGTCGTAATAAATGGCTGCTTTTTAACTTTAGTAATAAAAGTGTCACATTGTGTTAAGGGCTTAGTCCTTCTACGAAAGTTTATGTTAAGCCGCGTCATTAACTCCGACGTTAAATAGGTATCCAGAGGAAAACTGAGTTTCTTTGAATTTGAAATTAAGCTTTCATGGAAACTCTTTAGCTGTAACACTGTAATACAAATCGTTACTAAGCTAAATTAATAAGATCATCAAATTATTCAAACACTCGAAACCTATTCATCTAAACGCAAATTGAAGACAAAATCTAATATTAGACATTTATTTACAAGATTCTAGAAATAAACTAATACAAAAGCTATCTTACATCTAAAACTTCAGACAAATCCAAGTTGAGAGCTGTAACTTAATCCGCAGTGAAACTGTGAGATCTCACAAGTATGATTCCTTTCAATTCGAACCTAAATTCAAGTTTTTGAGCGTGTAGCGAGCTCGAGATATCGGATCCCACCTGATCTATAAATCATTATACTTTCAAATGGATGCACTAACTTTATACTAGACTTGAAAATACACTCTGAATACCAAGGTGTAAGAATTACAGTGCTTTTGTAAACCTACATAATTATAACATAGTCTGAAAACCTTTCCACAATGTACATTAGAAAGTTAACGAACTAGAAATGTAACCCGGTTGTTGGTTAATGAATACAGCTCTTAACTTCCATTGGCTATCAAAGCGATCAATACGTTTAAAAGCCCTTATCCCAGTGGTAATTATATAAATATTCGTAAACCCGATTACCCCCAGCGTACCCAATTACTGGCTAATCTTCAACTGGACTACTTCAAATCGATTGAATCCAAATCTCCATACTTAATTGCCGTCCGAAAAATTCAATCCGTTCTTTGTTCGTCATTAATTGTGCGAGCCGGAGCCCTCGGCACCATCCCCTCGACCCAGTTCTGCTGGAACACATAATTAAAGGCAGGAACTCTAAAAATCTCCCACAAAGAGCACAAAGGCGCGGTTTTAAAACCTACAAATGACGATCGGCGATGTGGCGGTGACGTCACGCTAATCAACGTCCACAGTGTGCAGCACAGCGCACTGCAAGCTCCGTGACGTCTGCATTGTTACGATACGAGCCATGCCATACCACATACAGCATATCGTATTCGAATGAATGTTAGTTACCAAATTATACGTTTTCGAGTACGGATTTGGTTGTTCCGATAGTCTAAACGTCAGATAGTTCCCGGAAAATAAAAGACGGTGAATCAATACTGCTATTATGCGAAGTATTTTACTCCTAACATTATTTTCTTAAAACAATTTTATGTAGATTGTAGGCATTTCTACATAGGTATGACAATTACAATTGTTCATTATCAATTTATGACGTAAACCGAGTGAAACCGTACCCTATAATCCGTTTACGCATTTAATTAATTCGTTAATAATTAATTTACACTGGGTTCATTTCTAAGAACTCCCCTTGTTTTATATGAGTTAATATTTTATAAGACGCTTCAGGTGCGCTGCCTGCTGGATATTACGAGAATATCTCAAGTGTGTAAAACGTCGTAGATGAGACTCGTATTATTTGTTTCCCTCATAAACCGCGCCTGTCATTGTAGTATTCATCGGATTAATATCCCTTGTTTGAGTTAAACGCTCCCAATGGTAACTTTCCTCGTATACTACAAGTACGTACGCACAGCGGCGCTTACAACTTTTCCATCTCGCTGTTTCATCACCTCTTTGTATCTCATCATATCTTGGTCCTAAAACTTTTTAAAACTTCGCGTATCGCTCATCGAGATTCTCGTATATTTTGAAGGGATCACTTGCGGCTGTTTCGGGGCATTTTCACATTGTGCGGGAAAGGTTTTTGCATGGCGAGAGTTTTATCGTTATGATTGCGGCGCCGGGTACTTCCCAGGATATTGCGTCGGAGCACATGTGTGGAAGTGCTCCATCTTGGCCGCAGTCTACTATTCCTGGCACATGGAGCCGGCCCAGCGTTGTGGATGTAATCTGTCGGGTTACTTTCAGTTGAAATTAGTTCCATTCAAAGTTATGAGAGACGCGAAGCGTGCTGTTCCCAGCGTTTAATTACGAGGAGTATGTACCAGGAATGCATAGCGAGCTGCGGATGACATTATATTTGTAATAGCTGGTGCCGCGGGCTCTCCTACTTATGACACGAGCAGCGATATGGAGCACAAACAAACGTACACCCAGCAATAACGCGAGGTGTTTGCGTCGCGGCGCAACACACTGTTTTCCATAAACACAACATTCCCCTTTAGCCGCGAGCCGAGCAGCCATTTTAGTTTATTTTCCCACTGAAGACCTTCAGCTATAAAGGAAATAGCGCTCGCAACTAACACACTGCAATCTATTCCTGAGTTTTTATTATTTGTGGAGTAAACAGAGAAAGTTGTGCGTTCCTCCGCTCAAGTTTGAAACGCGGCTGCCACGAGAATAGGCACAGGACGATGAATCTTGTTTTATTTATTTCTGTCGGTTTACGTGGCGGGATCAGCCCACAACGATATTAGCGCGAAACGTTTTTGTTCCGAAAACGTTTGATTTGACACACATGCGGGTAGTTTGATCAAGACAGCTTTGTGCAGGCTTAAGATTAAGACTTTGATATCAAATGCCTTGATATTGCTCTCCAAGAAACATTGGTAGTAATATAGTTACAGTAAGTCCCTTGGTAACAAGAATGTAATACAGTATTGGTCCTTTTGTACTAGACATTATAGCAATGTATGTACATAGATTACTACCATGTACTATATGGTTTTGATATTCTTTTCCCTACTATGGAGAGGGAGGCCTTCGCCCTGCTGTGGGACACAAGAGACTTATTAATAACTAACTTAAACCATGAGTCCTGTATACATTTGTGTCGATGAATCAATTGACGTCGATATTTAGGTCATATCTCTGAGTTCTACTCAGTTACTTGTGTCGTACAAAGTTGATGTTGTTCGACATGTCTTGTTGCCGAGTGTAGGCTTGTTATCGTGCGCTAACATCTGTCTGACAACAACGATACACGGCCTAAGTTCAAGACGAAAACTAAGTTACATTATCTATTTCTGTATTGACGAAGTACTCGTAGTAACTAAGTTATTACATTTTCCCAACAAGAGTTAAAAGAGGAAAAGCCTACTAATATTATAAACGTTAACATGAAAAACACACGTAAATATTATAAAAGTGAAAGTTTGTATGTTCGGTACTCTTTCACGCAAAAACTAATAAATGGATTTCGATGAAACTTGGTATACAGGTAGCCCATGTCCATGAATAGCATACAGAATACTTTTATTCCTTTGGGATAATTTTCTACTATCACGCGGGCGAAGCTGTTTGCAGCAGCTAGTCTAAAATAAATTTATGATGTCACTAATTCCAGTTATTCCCATTCTAACAAGCAATGGTTGATATTATAACGATTACAATTTAAGTATTATCCCATTTTTTGTGCACAACCACAGTCTGACTGTTACCATGCTATAGATATTTTATTTAATTGGATTAATGCTCGTAATATAATGATCATTGAATCTTGAAGAAATTATTTCCATATGATGAAGCACTACATATAACAATTTTCATTTAAAAACACAAATTGGTAAACAATTTAGGTCAAAGTTAAATTCAAAATGTAATAAAGTTAAGATTTTTCAAAATCGAAAAACAACGAATTGCTAGAAACCCAACGTTTGCACCACGTGTGGAGGCCACCGACACTAACACGGCCTCTTTGATGTCACCTACCACACCGTGATGTCACCGACCGACGGAGTGGACACTAACGATCACACGCAATTCTTACTAGACTGAGTTGGACCTCACTTCAGATCCTCACTGAGGAAGAATCAAATGTGACAAGTGCCAGAAGAAAGAATATATGATGACTATAATAACGCTTTGATTTAGTAAAACAAATACGCATGTAGTTTACTAAAGAACTAACTAGCTACGAGGGTAAGATTATAATTCTCTATAATCGATATATAATTATAATTTACACTAGCTTTGCAACGCAAACTTCGTTACGCAACTTCACCCTTGTAGCCTGATCCACTGGTAGGTATATAGTTTACCTACGCCACTCAGCGATAGTTGAGCTTGCTATCGATGGAAAAAGTCTAAGTAAAGGGGTCCACGCAACACGCATTTTTAACTCATACAAACAAACAACGAATTTTCTATACAACTCATCTGCCTAGCCTTTTCCCAACTATATTGGGGTCGGCTTCCAATCGAGCCGGATTTAGCTGAATACCAGTATTTTACGAGGAGCGGCTGCCTACCAGACCTCCACAACCCATTAACTGGGGTAACACGGTACTTCATGGCAAGACTGGAGTCAGATTTACTGGCTTCTGACTATCCGTAACGACTGCCAAAGATCTCCAAATGACAGCCGGGACCAACAGCTTAACGTGCTAACGTAACGAATTTTCTATACAACTATACTCATTAAAACCATTATGGAAACTCTCTAACTTGAGACAAGGTAAAACATCAAGTTTTTAATAAAATAGCACATTTTAGCTCATTTTTAAGTCAGAAAGTTATGCTCATGGTTTTAATAAACATAAATGGTATTACCGCAACCTACCTACCCCAAAGCATTCATCTTATCTAAATCTATATCCTCTCTTATATCAAAATAGATAAGAATCACGACCACTTTCCGATTTCCATTACAAATTAGAAGCAATCTTTATCAGTTCAAGGAATCTGAAAATGAAAGGTTTTTCATTAAACTCCTTTTCAAAAAGAAACACGTGTACCAGGAAAATAGTGAAGTCTTCATCTTTTATATTTGAGTTGAGAGATTAATTTTATAAGACGAAAATCGTGTAGGAAATTTCCTCAGTAATAAATAAAAAATAATGTGTACACATTTAATATCAAACTTTGAATTGGTAACACAGAACCAACTTAACATTAGAATGGAAATCTAAAACAAAAACTTGTTTCAAGTTTACGAATACGTGGGAATATACTGGCAATCTCAGTGAAGGGGAGAACTCCATGATTTCATGACTAGGATATCAGCAAGGGGAGCAATTAGCAATACAATTATAACTGGTAATCTCGAAGATATACTCCAATTACTAGGTAGACAGCTAGAGGAGGGTGTATCTGCCAGTGATGGTTCATTGAGCTAGTGGTTAGTTAGAAACCGTGGTCAAGCATGTAATTAGCTAAAGGAGCCAATTAATCTGTGAGTCCGTGCGAGGTTGTGGCATGCGAATTGTCTAAAGGTTTAACGACTGATATTGTTTTAATTTTAGAAGCTATTTAGATTTTTTAAATCTGACAAGTATTTACGCAACAAAATTAGAACTGGCTTCCAGTCTAACCGGGTCCGCTGATTGCATATTACATGGAGCGCCTGCTAAACTTGCCTGCATGAACTCGGTAACAGGGTACCCCTTAGCAGAAATGGATGTCACATTTTAGAACTTCTGATTCCTCATAACAGCTTAAAGTTTCCGCAGCGGACAGCGAAAACCTTTCTCTTACTCATCAATAAGCTGCGGTTACCAAATACTAATTCTGTCAGAGTTTACCCCAGTGGGTAGTGTTTGCAAGTAATTAAACAGAGGTGTTTTGGCAAACGCCACTGTTCTGGCGTGCACGCTTCGTGGATCTGCTTTGTGCGCCGGCCTCTGCAGGCAAGCGTGTAATAGCCACATTGTACTGCGAGCGAGACATTTAGGCTTATATTACCGGAGCTACTAGGGTAGCATAGAATGCAGGTGTGCAACTGTGTCGGTGGAGTTTCAATTAGTGCCATTTGATAAAGTTCACAAAGCAGGTGGGGCCTATCTCGATGCTCGTGCAAGGCTTATAAAGATATACTTAGGTATCTATGTCATTCTAAGAATATGCTACGTATTTGTAATTAACGTAGCCACATTATTACAAGATTCACAATAGTGTAGTAGACTCATTTTTTCAGAATCAAACGTAGATTTTTAAAATTCTTTCAGAATTAAGTTCAAATGTTTTGTGCATATGGGTGGGATATCCACTATGTAACAGCGACGATGATGGAACGGGTTTGGCGGAATTAAGGCTATGCAAGTTCGACGCACTTTGAAGCTTTGTCTCGATAAGTGCATCATCGCCAATGAACATCACCATCACACACGCATCACCTTGATTCATAGCATATCAAAGGAGATGGAAAACGGTAGGCCCAAAAGTACGAAGTTGAGATATGATCAAAAAAATTAGTCATATTTTTTTACTTAAGAATATGAAAAACTCACTTCAATTCACATTCTAGAAGCAGAGAAATATGAGAAAGATAGTTTTCGTGAGATATCGATGCAGTAATCGATTACACAGTTACGAAAATAAAACTTTTGCACAAAAAAATTAACTCAAAGTGATTAAATGCACTGTATATATGCAATACAGTCTTCGACTTCAACTATGTACATATCAATAAATCAAATATCAATTAATTACTGAAAAAACAATATTAATGTTTATCGATTCAAATCTCTCTTATTTTTCTTCTTATTTTTAGTCTATGTCACTAACAGTTGCCGACTGTTCTTGTTTGCTCACTCGTTTCGTGTTTTGTTGTGTTGTGTGTGATTCGGCAATGGCTTGCACCTCAGTCTGTAAGTAAATATAACCTCATCTAACCAGCTACCATTCTGGCCGGTTTAAAATACATGTAGTTAGAAGGCCTATAGAGATTGTTTACAGCTATGGCAAAGAATTATTTATTTATCAAACAATGTTATAATACCCTCATACACAATAGTACATACCCGCGAAACGAGTCACAATAGTAAAACAATAACAGCGCGGTCTCATAAGACCGGTCGGGAATTCATGAATTAGGTAGTGTTTATGTAGCTGAAGATTGATAAAAATGTTCCATTTTTAGGTAAGTACAGTAGTGATTGTGTTTGTCACGCGTGCTGGAACTTGGCTCAAAGCGCTAACGCTTACCTAACGCTTGAAGTCGTTGACGTTCATTTATATATTATGATTTTTCAAACATTTTCTAGTAAATATAATATTAGTGCAAAACAACATATTTTGCTCTTCAGGAATCAGCTGTTAGTTAAAGATTGTCACATAACTTCACTTTTACTTAATCTCTTATATCTGTGTTCTCAGATTGACAAAATCTGCTGAATTGTCAGTGAAAGGTTGATAATATATAAGCTATTAATTGACACCACTTTCATCTTCTTACACCTAGGCCCAAGATTGTATGTAATCGTTTCAGTCTCCTTTAAATGCTATGTTCCTTATAAAATATAGTTCAGAAATAAGTACAGAATAATACCCTATTAGCAGGCGTAGCAGTTACTACGAGTCCGCTACGAGCGCCTACGCCGCGTAGCACATTCTACGGCGTAGCGACTATTAGTCCTCTACGAGTCGTCCCCAGCTGCTACATCGCGTAGCAGAATAAAACTGATAATAGTTTTCAGTTAACTCAATTGAAAGGCTTCAATACAACGCTTGTCTGGCTTAACAATTCAAAAGTAACAGAATGAAAATCGAAGAGTTCTTTACAAATTCAACAGAACTTTAAACCATTAGTATTCTTTTTCCAACGTTTTGCAATCACCGCAAAGTCTAGAGTTTTCAATTAGACCAGCTATTGGAATCTATTTAGTGTGGCGAGGCTGAGAACTTTAACTCTTTTGTTATGTTTTATTTTATAAGAGAATGGGAGAAACCAGCTTTGTATCTGCGCTTCGTTCTCATTGTTAAAATTGAAAATAATTGACTTCCATATTGATTTTATTTTATGGGGAATATTTGTAAAACTGATATAGCTAGTTAAAGGAATTATGTTCATGACAGATGTTTAAACGCTTATATTTTCAGGGGAAAAGCAGAAACATCTTAAAAAAACTAAGATTAGAAACCCCAATATTTTATTGAAAAATTTCACCAGCACAACATACACAATATATACTCGTAGTGTTTGCGAACTAGCCTGCAGCTAGTGTTGTATATGCAGTGCGGGCACATCGATCGTTTCGACACGTGTAACTACGGTTGCATATAGCCCCGCACTATGTAGCTCACGCCAACAAAACCGTACATTTACCGATAGATTGTTGCCATTTGATAATTTGCATCCGCACTAACATTTATTGCGCCATCCATCACGCTGGGTAAAACATTCGCAGTGGAGCAGATAGCTCGATGCTGACTGGTACTATATATATATATAGCTAGCTACCGATAGAAATGTCAGTCTGTAATGTATAGCCCGAAATTAAATGGTTCTAGAACTTGCTAAGATAAGCAAGATTTAAAATGTTTTTAATAGTACTCTATCCATCTCTAGTGGACATTGTAGATGTTTAACGCCCGTTTTCAATAACCTACCGCAGTTCATAGATAGATAGTTATTCCCGATAAACAGTAAGATTCTATCTATCAATCCACAACTTCTGGTAGGAAATCAAGTAAGGGCAAAATGATAGATTTGTTTATCTTTAGTAGCTGCACCTTTAGATAGATAGTTTATTTAAAACGGGCGTTAGAAGTAAATAATTTAATTGCGCGTAGGTACAGCTAACGCATGGAATTTCCTGCTGGAGTTTGTGTTTCCTGATAGCTACAACCTTCAGGGTCTTAAAGCAATGCGAGTGAATTGGTTGTGACAGCGTAACACATAGACAAAGTTATGTTCACAAAAAGTATCTAATTATATTGTCTTTTCAAAATGTCACAGCATTTCAGATAATCCATCTAAAAGTTTTCGAGCACGCGAATGTAACTATAACACAAGACATCTCTTTAGCCGGTCTGGATTTCTAGAGTTTGTGTGTGATCACCAGATTAGCTCGAGACTAAAGCACAAACATTTGTACACTCATTAACTTAAATATTATTACTAATCTTTTCAGTAACGATTTACTTTCGAAAGCTAAAGTGTTGACTTTTAGAAACGCTCTGCGATTAATTTTGCTGGAAACACAGATATATATGGAAAGTACTCGATCATTTAGATTCTCGATAAATCTGTACCGAACTTGTAAACTTTTCAAAATTGCTCGGAAACCTAAATATCCTTTACAAACGTATATTTTATCCGAATGGGACTGAATATATTGCGAAAACATAACAGGATAGGCACAACGATAAAGCGATATTAATCATTATTTTTACTCTCCGTTATATAGACAACGCCCTCGGCATGAAAAATAAAATCAAATTTTCAGGAACATTGTTTGCCTTTGATGCAGCGTCGTTTTTGACAAATTATGTCGTCGCTTGTTACGGGAAATGTGGAACTCACATTTTTAAAGGTACGGTGAAATGGTACAGTGTAAAGGTACAGGTATTGCGTGCAGAATGCTGTTGTTGTATACGGGTCAGTAGGAAAGCAGCTTTTTTGCGCCTGATAGGCTGGAAACCATCAGTGCGCGCTTTAGCAAACATTCCAAACGCGCTGCAGCGCCACAATAACAAACAAAGCACTGTGTAAAACAAGTATTGCTAAAGAGAGACACAGGTTTTATCGAATATTCGCAAATACACACGTACGATAAAAGCTGAAACATTATACAATTAACAAATAATTGCCATTTAATATCTCCAACATTCAATAATAATAAAAAAGCCCTTGTGATCAACGTGATCGTTTTTAATGATTATAACGAATGTTTTAATTAATTTGTTAATGAGATCTGTGATTGAAAATCGCATTTGTTTTGATATTTTTCACCGATATTACTTTTAGTTATACGTTACGTGAACTGCTGTCTCATGGGAATAAAAACCTAGAGGTGTAATGTAGGCGTTTGAGTGTTATACTCAAACAACTAAATTATATTTATATTTCTATCTATCATAGTTACAATTGGTTTGATACTCAAATAAAATGACAATAACTCACCGCTCGCTTCAATATTTTCAACTAATCAAACTATAAATATTGTTCTAGAAATATGTTTTACTAGCTGCCCCCGCGGTTTCACTCGTGTATTAGTAGTTACTTCTTCGTTCTCTTAAATCTAAACTATCACTAAAATATTTTTTTAATTCGAAGCAGTAATATACACTAATATAATAGAGGTAAACTTTGTTTTTATGAGGTAATCTGTGGAATTACTGGTCCGATTGCTAAAATTTTTTCACCAATGGAAAGCTGCTGTATTCCTGAGTGACATAGGTCATATTTTATGTACGCGGGCGAAGCTGCGGGCTAAAGCTAGTTCCTGATATTAACCCGTTCAAACACTCTTCAGTTTCATAGTATTAAGATTAGATTCACAATAAATATTTTTATATTTTATTGGTAAGTTCACGCTTTACCACGACAGTGAAGATAGTAGAGAAAAGGGTTTTAGCTTATTTTGTAGTTCTAGTTGTGTAAAAGCTAACATTTAGGGAGAAATCGTCCGCAGTAAGTTTAAACGAGTAGACGAAAACATTTACTGTCGTACTTTTGCCGTAGGGCGGAAATACAGAGGCACTCGGCACTCAACCTCCGGCACGTGAACTGTGGCTACCCTCCGTTTGCGAAGACCTCCTTGAAAAACTAAAGCTATGAGACCGCTTAATAAAGAACAAATTACCGTCAAAATCGAAGGATTTTTAACGAGAAAATTTACGAAAATAAGATCGTACTTGAGGCAAATAAAAAACTCAAGCACGAGGATTAAAGAGGGTTATTAACAATATCTTATAGCGGCGATATTAACGAGAGGTCTCGACCTCGACTCGGAGGGCGGAGGTCAGCGGCTACAGCGGAGGAATCCCACAACATTACTGAGGGAGCGATACTGAGATAAAAAAGATCCGTTGATTACAACACGCCGACAAATGTGGGGCATAACTCTTGCAGCGGGACGCCGACTGATTGGACACCAATGAAGTACGTGACGCCCTCGCAATACGGCTCACAATCGATTGACGGCGCTAATGTAGAAAACGATTACGGCGGATTTAAAAATGGTTAGTGGTGAACCAAACCCCATTTGTGATGTATTGGACTGAAATTCTATTAACGTTTGTGACGGTCCACTTTGATTTGGTGCTTGCGAGCTATTCGCAATTTTCATTTATCTTGCCTTTTTCATTGTTGAGTGAGATAAAACTAGATTGACCGGGCTAACGTTCAATGTCCTTTGTAAGTCATAAGATATCTGGGGACATTTGTCATGTTTCTATGATAGCACACTATCATTGCCCCATCATTCACGAAATTGATCATTTCACGATATCTTCAAAATTGTGACGAAAGTACGGTATCTTCCCAGTCGTTATGTCTCACCAAAAGGGTGTGCAATTTTGGGGAAATCTATCGAAATCAATAAATTCCCTCTTATTTCGCGTACTTGTTGGGAGCGCGGCCGCTCGGTGGCGCCTGGCGGCAGGAGGCCGCGTTCGATCGACTCCGCACAATTTAATAATCCTTTGCAACAAGCGACATTAGGACCCCATGACATACATTAAAATCCCGAAAATTTTCCGCGACTGCGTGTCCCTGAGTAAGCATCAAGATTCTGATAATTTCATGTGAAAATCTTTTGAAGCAAAATAAATAAAGCTTGCGACACATTTTGTATTCATACCGTTTAAATCTGTTCGCCCTTCATCAAAGGAAGTGCTTTGCTAAGTATATGTTTATAGCTGTTATGTGCGGGACAATTACTGAGCCGACTTGATTTAAATGAGGACTACGGATTCAGATATTCGTGTTAGATAAATGATTACAAGTTGTTACGCGACCTACTGAAGAGCTTACATTTGTACTACTATGTTATTGCCTTGAGAAGCAAGTAGCTAAAAATATGGTTGTGTAGACAACTAATGGCTGCTCTCCCAGACGACTGAGCACACTTAGACACACTACGGCTTATTAACAAGTTGCTAATTAGTCAAAGTCTTACACCTATGTTCTGCGGCAACCGGGGCAAGTTTGCCGGGAGTGCAAAGCCCCGGCTGCGGAAATTAGCGAGATTGTCGATACAGTCCGCGCTGTGACAGACGAGCAAGTTCCACATCTCATACTTGTCCCAATTTGTACGGAGCTAACAAATCGACACGTGGTGAGTCAAGTTTGCCGTAGTCAATGTTTCAGTCTCTGTGTTTGCTTTGTTACTTAGTACTGCGAACGGTACTACAATGAACGGTTCACTGAAGTACTATTTGTACTGAGTAACGTACAAACACGAGATTTGTTGCAGGAGACATTAAGTCAGAAATAAACACGAATCTTTTGAGACGAGAACGTCGACTGCTCCACGTCGCTGTCGTTCAAACAGCCCTCGCTATATTTGAAGATAAAACAAGTTATTTCTTACAAAGCCAAGCATCCTAACAAAATATTTAAATACGTTTGAATGCTAAAATAACAAAAAAGTCAACGTCTTCCCCAGCAGCCGCGCTGCGATGTGTAATCTGTCAGTGATTGACAGCCCAAACTTGTTTTACTTCAACAAATACATTGTCAGAATACGAAAGAGATGTCATATAAAAATGTTAAGCTTCCAGGTCCTAAATCAATACAAATAAACCGTTATGTATCTAAGTATGTACAGAAATATTGAAGTAGGTATCAATGCGAAGAGTTCGGCCGCCATCTTCATCAAAGTTATCCAATAAATTATGTGCGATATAAGCTACATAACACAAACACTATACACGGATATCATAATCAATCGAAGGTAACACGATAGGAGGATCTATGTGTTACGTATCCTGCACGGTATCACACGGCCGGGCTGGAGCGCGCGCGTTAGGCAAACGTAAACACCACTCATGTTTGGAATAAATTAATCACTGTGTTATGGTACCCTGGTAGTGAACATTCAACATACATGACGTGGAGGTGTCGGGGCCGCGGAACGCGAGACGCGTACAGGCGCCGGGGCGGGCGGCCGATCACTGAAACGTCCCGGGCGCGCGACGCCCCGCGCCCCCGCCGCCCCCGCTACTCAAACTCTCAATTATTTTATTGGGAAAGCTAATGAGACGAGAGCCATCCACAGGACTGTTGTCCGTTATTCCCATGGTTACCGCCAAATAAAACATCGTTAGGATTACACGGTAATCCGCTCGTAGCGGCGGCGGCGGCATAGTCAACTCCGCTGTTATGAGCATAAATAACTGCATATGTATTTAAATACAACATTTATAAAAAGCAGCGTAGAATTTTAAATAAACATCAAAGCCCCAGAGTTATTGGAGTAGACAATTCATAAGAAACGGAATGTCTTTTCAATCGGGGTCCGTCGCAGTCGGAGTGAACTTTTAAAAGTCCCCGAAGTTATTCCGTGTCCTTCGGCGGCGCTTTCCTCCTTATTTGCGTAATGTGGACGTGTGCCGGGAATAACAATCTTGTCCTAATTGATAGTCGGCGCCCGAGGACACGGCACAGAGCCCGGGGACATGAGGCCGTCGCCGACGCTGTGTAGGTGTCGCTGAAACACGCCGCGTTCAAATGACTGAAAGCTCTGTCCTAGCAAACAATTAACAAGGCAAGATTCAATATTGAATTCAAGTTTTAGTAATCCATATTCTTTAGTGTTTGAAGCTGAGCCCGACAGAACGAGATTCGCAAAGCATCAGCTCTTCGAAGCCTCTCTTTATCAATTTCAAATCAAATTGCTTTACTTTTTGTAAGAATCCTATTTACCTTCTGAAAGCCTCCGTCAGACTCATTCAATTGTGATGTGACGAATTTTTGACTTGAGCGGGAGCGATTGCCATTTGACCTCGGCAGCCCGCAGGGAAATCAGATGCTCGCAATACGAGCAATCAATGCACGGGTGGACGGTGATGCTGTGCCGTTACGAGCCGTGTTTGGATGTAATGTAATCTCTGCTTCGTCTCTAGGACTCGTATCTCAGGGTTTGCGCTAGTCTCTTCGCAAACCCACATAATCCAACCGCGCCACTACAGTTCAAATTATCTCAACATTATTTCTTAATGGCGTCATTTAGGAGTTACGGCTCCCCGACCGGATGAGATAACAATTGATTTCTGTTGGGTCTCTGCTCACCCACCCTTGGCGTAGGGGGAGGTAAGACAAGACGAGGAAGTACAATAAACAGAGACTCGAATTATACACAAACATTCACAAAGCTCGGACAATCTAAATTGTTCGGGGACATCCAAGGAATTCAGGGATTCGCAGTCAGCGAATAAAAAAGAAATTTGGGTAGACAACAAAAGACAATAGCAAATGGTCAGTCCTGCGAGAGAACATGTTTGAAGTAGGGTAGGCTGGCATTAAGTAAGGCCCCCGCGCGCCCGGCCGCTCCCGCTCAGACACCATTTAGTTTCGGACCACGTATAGCATCATCGGTTATGTCCGGATA
The DNA here is from genome assembly GCA_030763345.1 of Mythimna separata. Taxonomy (NCBI): domain Eukaryota; kingdom Metazoa; phylum Arthropoda; class Insecta; order Lepidoptera; family Noctuidae; genus Mythimna; species Mythimna separata. The sequence continues at coordinate 21,684,203 of CM061174.1, forward strand.
TTTCTGGCAGATGCAGCGTAAATTTGATAGCTCTGACGTAGCGTAAATAGTCTATATACCTACAAGGTCCGTCCTAGTTCAAGTGATCCCTACTCTGAATAACAATTTAATTTCCCCATTTACTCGTATACAGCAATCTAAATCAATGCTTGTTGGTTCATAAGTAAGCGTTGTTATATCATTGGCTCGATTACGATAAAACTTTCTCAACTTATAGCTTTTTTTTTAAGAAGGGGAATCATCAGAATGACTTCCGTCTCAGCTTATAGCTTGAAATTGCACGAAGGTACAATCTAAACATGCAGGCGAAACCGCGGTCAACAGCTAGTCTTCATTAATAATGTAAGCAATTAACTTTATGCAATACATGTGACCTAATTCGGGATATCAGCTTACTAGTGCAGGTGTGAGAATAGTCACCACAGAAGACACAGTGACCACAAGCTAACAACATTAGAAGCCATCATCTCAGGTCGCAGTACTAGGAGAGCAGCGTGGGCGGGCGCCTTAATCAATGAAGACAAACATACTCTCATTTGTGAATCAGGTCGAGTTGCTTTAGCTAAGTCATCACTCATTATCTTGAGTCTGTCTTTAACCTAAATACATGATTCGCTCCAACTTAGTTTGGAAGGAAAAACGATAAAGGTAATGCTCGTGTTTGGTTTACGGCTGCCTCGTAAAGTTTCTATGGTACTCCCGAATCTTTTTGTAATATCTTCGTCGGTACGTTCATGATAAGATACTTTTAGGAAAGTAATCTTGATTTTATCCATCAAGCGTATCCTTTACACTTTTTCATATATCGCAAATTCGATGAACATCTGGATGATTTATCCTTATTGAGCGGGAGTTAAAAAACAACGTATTTTTACGGAAATAGAATATAAAAAGAAAACTCAATATCTTAGTTATCAGGGGTTGAAACCGGAGCGCATGCCGGTAGTACGGGAAGTCGTACAAAGTGCGCCTATTCGCGGAGATCAAACCAAAGTTAAATCAATCTTCCGCCTGGATGTTTATCCGACGCGACGGTAGGACTTCAACAACAATGATTAATTCAGTTGGAAGAAGTTTGCTGTCCTACAGTCCTGGTATATCAAATATGAACGACTCTATAATTTATTTTTAGTTGTTTCAGAGCTCCATGTAGAAATTAGTGATGTAAGAATGTTACAATTCTCACATTTTGCGAATGCGTATATTCAAATTCAATGTATTTGCGAACATTAATATCGCGCATATGGCGAAAGCTAATTAATGTTGACTTTTACACAAAGTGCGCGCAAAATGTCATAGGTACATACGGTTTGACATTTGATTTCAGCCAAGTTTAAACCGAAAATAGAAGAGACATTACAGTCTGATTGAACGAAGCTTATCACAATAAGTAAATTCGAAAAGATATGTTATGATTTGAGTTTAAAATGCTCCACATTTTGTGACACTGAAACGTGAAATGCTGAAAAAGTTGTGTGATAGAAAATAGAAAAATATTCAAGTAAATACATAAAATTGTAAAATCATATCAGTTGTATTCACTTTATAACCATTCAATCAAAATACCTATTATTTCCTTTTTATTTGTCAGAAAAATTCTCCAAACATTTGCATGTTTCTTGCAAATACGAACCAGAATGCCAAAAAATGTGCGAATATTTGTTACATCACTAGTAGATATATGTGTGGTTCTTTTCCGGGAAGGCAGTAAGGTACAAATAAAGATAAATAGTAAGTAATGTGTGCGATCACGGCGATTATTCACGCGGTGCAGGGCAGGGCCACACTGGAGGACTAATTTACGTCGGCTGCGAGGAAATAAGTCTTGTAGTGTAATTACACCGCCGGACTAGGGCGATTAGTGGATGATATAGACCCACCAGTTACTGTTATGTCTATTAAAAGGACGGCTATCATTCAACGATATAGATTTGGGGAAATAATAATCGCAAACGGATTTTCTTCGAAATAATTGGACTCATAAAAGTAATTTCAGAACTTAATGCCATACTTCAAAATGTACAGTAAATTAAATAAAATTTATTATTCTTCGCCCAAAGAATTAGCATTGCCATACAACGTGGCAATGCCGCCAGCCTTCTGGGCACATTTTCAGATGACAGCGATGTGGAGGAGTACTTCGACGCCTGAGTGTATATTTTATATTAATTTGTATTATATGTACATAGCTAGGTTTAACTTAAGTTTTTTATTTAAATTTTTAGTATTTGTATATAATTTTATAGACCACTAGCTGTCCGATGCGGTTTCACCCGCATTTTTCGTTACTGTTCCGCTCCCGTGAGTCGTAGCGTGATGGTATATAGCCTATAGCATTCCTCGATAAATGGGCTATCTTACACTGAAAGAATTTTTCAAATTGGACCAGTAGTTCCAGAGATTACCCACTACATACAAACTTACAAATTTTACCTCTTTATAATATTAGTATAGATTTATTGTTAGTAAATAAAACTTAGGACTATGTTAGTAACACTTCAAAATGCACTTATTCACTTTATGATGTTCTGTGGCACCTGTCCGCTGAAACGACGGCACACCACGCGCTGTGTTCAAAACTCTGTGTTCAACATGAGGAGCCGAAGTGTTCAGGACTCACACTGCTAGAAATTGACGCTACGGTGCGACTCCAGCACTGACACCCTTAGTGCGAACTTCGTCTTCGTCACGATGTTTTCCACCCCAGAACGAAGGCAACGAAGGAACGGGGTAGGGGTTTAGTCAGTAAGAGTCTGACACGCCCTCCCGCTCCGCCCAAGAGCGGGGGAAGTCATTCTGATGATTCCCCTACCAGAAAAAAAAAATCTTTCGGATTTTCCATGTTCCCTGTGATGCAGGCGGGAATTTACATGGCAGTGTTCACCCCTATTAGAAAAATACGTTGCAATCACAATCCAAGTAGGTACCTACTGAAAAACTTAAGGTAGGTAGAGTTTTCTCAGAAATCAGTTGTCGTAATTGTAGGCAAATAGGTTATAAGGGAATTGACGCACAACACTGGTTGCGCATCGCTTTTACTACCTACCTACGTACGCACACACAAAGACTAGCACAACCAAGATTATATAGTATCAACAATTTGAAAATAATTAGTAGCAAAATAAGTGACATCGAGTCAGTAGCCGATTCTGAACATAGTACTACCTTCAGGATGTACGTATATTATGTATGTAAATACCTATACACGTCCTATATATTATACCTATTAGATATAGCTACCTTAAGACGATAAGACCCCGCCCCACAGCTATAGCTGGTACAATTTCACATGTTAAACTGATTTCCCCGAGCATAGGTATTGGAGCCCGACTCGACAAGCTTATCGTCATTACCTAGACCAAGTTTCTGCCAGACCAGCCGGATTATAACTGTGAATTGGAAGCGTTAGTCATGCTAAACTTATGATATACTATTATATAGTACTAACTAGGTGCTAGAGATACTCGTATTCAGCACTGTTTTGGTTCTAGATAGAGCTACTGACAAGTTTTGCTGCCAATAACTCGACAGCAAGCTGCATAAACTCAAAAAACCCAAAAAACCAGTTTATTTAATTCTCTTATCGAGTGCATAAATCAGAGTTGTTATACACTCAACCCCTAAGTTATAGCCACTTCGTCACATTTTTTTTTAAATTATTGACAGGCAAGCGTTTGATCACTATCTCACCCGATGGTAAGCGGTGATGTGGTCGATGATGGAGTACGCTTGCCTAGAAGTAAACTATTTACTTTTATCAGTCAGTTCAAGGTTGTAACGCAAACACTTTCACCTTTATGATATTAGTGTGATTACTACATAAACGATTCTATTATTTATTTAAGCATGGGGAGCTTTTAAATCTTAATTTTTCATAATAACCTCATTCATAAATACATACACAGTTCCGTTCCATCACAAATCAGTGATCAAACGACGCTTGTTCAATTTGAACGGCTTAATGAAGTCCAGGCTATCACACAAGTTACAGCTTTTGTACTAGGTATTCAGAACATAACGTATAATATAAGCGGGCAGTGTTCGCAGAATGTGCGGCATAGCTACAGTCCTGGTACATTGTCGGGCGGCGACAATGGCGGACAAAGCCAAAGGAGGAATTATGTGGAGGATTACGTGCGAGGACACACCACTGACACACTGCCCACACACACATACCAGGACCACATAGCTGGACAGAGGACACGCCTGTCATGCGAAATTATGTTACTAGTTAATTGAGCTTGCTGGTACATAAAGTGTTTCATATAATTTTTGATAAATAGCATGTATGTGCTATTTCAAACCAGTTTGAAAACACAAATAACATAATAAAACATAATCGGACTTTTTGTGTTCCCACTGCTGGGACTCAGGCCTTCTCACTTATGACAAGTTGTTGTTGACATGGAGAGGGAACGCAGAGCATTGTCAGTTCGGGCGAACATGTTGGCTCGCAGATTCTCCCGGTGTACAGATTCGGTCAAAATCACCTTATTTAGAGCTTATTGCACCTCACTGTACACGGGATGTCTGTGGGTTGACTATACCCAGAGAGCATACAATGCTCTGCGGGTCCAATTTAACAATGCGTTCAGGGCCTTGTTGCGGCTTCCACGTTTCTGTAGCGCATCAGGAATGTTTGCTGATGCGCACATAGATGGCTTTGCAGCCCTGTGGCGCAAAAAGACTGCATCACTCATCAGTCGACTGCGTGGAAGTCGTCACAGCATCCTGAGTGTCATAGCGAGTAGATATGATTGTCCTATTATGTGGAAATTGGTACAGCGGACAAAGTCCCTGCTTACTATTGTGTATTAGTTTTTATATTTTGTATGGATCTCAGATATCTGAATAAAGAAATTTATTTATTATTTATTATTTTATTATTATTATGAGAGGGAGTGAGCGTGTTCCCTACCACGTAAGCATAGTGCGGATTGATGAATGTGACATACTTATTCAGAATTCATCAAAAACATTACATACAAATAAAACAACCTTAGATAAAAAAAGTTGATTTGAACGTAGACATTAGGGAGCTATTAGGCTTTTACGAATTGATACTTTGGCATCGCGTGTTGCAGACACATTTGTCGATACGACATCATCATCTCCAAAACGTATTCACACACACATTTCCTCCGTAATCGATAACTTGATAACATAATCTCGCAGGCACCGGCGAACCGGCTGATCAGCTTACCTTCCTGTCACCCGTTGTTATCCAGCCGCGACCCTTACTTGCATGATTGAAACCATCTTCAATTTAACAACAATTTCAATATCGCACACACACGAGTGTATATCCAAAGAGGACTAAAGAAATCTTCGCTTTCTCAGTTCAACGGAGCAGAGGACGCATCACAATCGTAAAGACGCGCGTATAAAATAGTTTCTACGTATTATAGGTACGCACGCTACGCTGGCTGAACGTCAGACATCAAAGAGATTTGGATCCAATAGATTGTACATGTATTAATGTAAATAACATTAGATCAAAGGAACTTTCTTATATGAAGCAGCGTCTCAAGTTGCCAAGTTTTATTAAGTTTCAGTGAAACCGCGAACGAGGTTACGAATGCAGGGCAGACGCTCAAGTAATTTATGTCAAAGTGCCCATAATAAGGTGTCTTACGAGTCACTCGAAAATGGTTGTGAACTTCGGTGGAACTAACCAAGAGAGAGCACTTGTCACGGCCTCCTGGAGTTTGGAAAGTTCCACTCTCAGCTATGTCTATTAAACCGGCACATTTCTGCAAGCAACACCCTGAGCCCGCGTCGCCCGACAAACTTATATTTTCCACCAAAAAGTACCCCTCATTTAGCCACTTCCAAGGAGATTAAATGCAAATTGATTCACGATTGATTTCGGTCCGCAGATTTAAGTTTGATAGGAAGTTAATTCGTCGTCTGATTGCAGCCTTCCAGTCAGTTCTGACTTGTTTAACTTGACAGTTATGAGGAATAACGGATTTAATTCGACTTTACTTTTGTTGGACTTACTTAAACGTGTTTTAGGTAAATAGGTAACTAATTGTGTAGTAAATGGTAGGATAAAATTAAATTAAAAAGAGTGTGTCGGCGGCTCAGTCGTGAAAAGTTGAGGAACTTTAATCCTCGAGTCAAGTGCTGGGCGGAATTCGTAACGTCTTCCACTCCTCACGAAAGATCCTTCATTTTAAATATGAAGGCTGCGCGAGTGCCTCTACACAATTTATCTACGTGAGTGAATTTTATAAATTCGTTCATAACTCATAACTTTCGAGTGGTGTGTCGGTGATCCGGTGCCCTTCCATAGATACACCCACTTGCTTTAGTTTCACTTCGCAATCAAACGTACGCTATAAACCAACTCATTAATTTTCCATAAAGTGTTCTCTGAATATTTTAACAAGTGTATTTAATTAAATAGTTTATGTAATATAACTCGACATAGTTTTCAGCGCAATTCTGGCAACAAGTAATTACGATATTTCCAACAATATGAGCTCAAATTAAATTGTTTTTACAAGTTCTTATTGAGAGTGTCTGGTGTATTTTAAACGTGAATATATCGTGTTTATTTAATGCTTGCGGGGTAACTGAAAGTTCAGGCTTCTAGTTTTATCCACAATGAAGTAATAGAGAGATTAACACAATGCTATTGTTTTTATTAAAGCTTATATTTCTACTAACTTTATAAAAATATGTAGATAGAACCAAAATAATCATATTTCTTTCATTTCACACATGTGTGGTGGTCCCTCTAAGATTTAACACATAAAACAGACCGTGTGCGAGGTACGTACTAGCTATACTGTGTCGTGGGCCCTTGTCCTTGTAGCCGGGTGGGTGACACCCAAGGCCTGGACTACAAAGACACTGGGCGACCGCCGCCGGCCCGCGGGCATTAAGGACGCCTAATCCACTTAGGGCATCCTGGCGACTCTCGCAGCCCGGTTCATTATGCGCCATAATTTATTTATTAAAATAATCCTTTTTGCTTACAAACCTAACTTCGCCGATGTTATCCTTAACTGCAAAAAGGAATAAATAATAAGGGTGCTTTTATCTTTTAATGTGTAAAATAAGGCTTTCAAGGTAGCATCGCATTTAATCAAAGACTCGCAAGCGGAACCCTCCGAGATGGCTGATCTATTGTGTAATTAAGTACATACTTACGACTATTTCCTTTACGGACTGACCTTTCCTTAAATTCCGTTTGAATTGTAAGCGTGATTGGAGAATACAGTGCAGATTTCTCCTTTTATAAATACACTAGGTATTGAGAAAAATATGAATAGGGATATATTTGTCAATTTTTTTAGGTGGGAAATCATCAAAATGAATTCTTCCATTCTTGAGCAGAGCGGGAGAGCGTGTCAGATTTTTGCTGACCAAACCCCACGCCGTTCCTTCTTTACCTTCGTTTCAGGGTCCGGAGGTTTTTCTTTCGGAATCTTACCCATGGCCCTAAACGTTTCGACCCTGCTGTGCACCTAATATGTCGTATAAAATAAAAATTAATTGGAAAAAAAATACCTTAATATTCGTATAAATTGCCAAAGTAAAATTAAAACTTGGATTGAATTTGGATTGGTAACAATGGGTGGATCGTTTCTTCCGCGAGGACGCAAACCAATGTGCGATGGGTGAAAAGAATCGGTCGCAAGCCCGCTGCCGGGGCGACTGGCCTGAGTTACGAGCGGACGAGGAAGCGGGAACATGGGGCATATTGGCTTTTTCCTAAGTGAAACGGGTTTAATATTATATTATACTGATAATTTATAGTGATCTTACTAAAAAGAAAAGGGGTGTCTTCTTTTTCAGTCTTCAGTTGAAAGAGACAAATAATAAATGAGTACATTTATTTATTTTTAATTATTTATTTAACAGTTATTTACACACACACTATTAGATTAGAAGAAGGAAGAAAAGTTGGTAAAAAGGTGATGCTTAAGTTCTAGTCCGTGGTGCTAGCGATAGAAATTCCCCTAATATTGCTTCTTTGGTACTGTCATACTTATCACAAGAGTAATCATTTTCCTCGTTGAACATTTTCTTCCAGTTATTTCTAAATTAAAGTGTATTAATGTAAACGCTCATAAATTACACCAAATAGTAAAGTCGAAGCTAAAGTCGCCAAAAGCTGAGCAAACTTAAATTGGATCTCTCAAGTCCGTACTTCGTTTACGATCAACCAGGGGAGCAGAAAAACTGTACAATTAATGCACAGCTAGAAAATTGGATATTGATTCCTAGGTAGATACCTATTTTTACAAGATGAGGGGGTTTTTTTCCGGTAGGGGAATCATCAGAATGACTTCTCCCACTCTTGGGCGGAGCGGGAGGGCGTGTCAGACTCTTACTGACTAAACCCCTACCCCGTTCCTTCGTTGCCATGAGGGGTGTATTTAGTAAAGTATAAGTTATATCCTACTAATATTATAAATGCGAGAGTTTGTATATATTAATGAATCGATGTTTGTTACTCTTTCACGCATAAACGACTGAATGGCTTTCGATGATACTCGGTATACAAGTAGACCATGTCCTAGAATAGCATCCAAAAGTATTCCTTTTTATCCGGGAGTACGTTCTGATGGGTTAATTTTATACTATCACACAGGCAAAGCCGCAAGCAGTAATTGTTTGATATGAAAAACCAATCGTTATTCAAAAACGTAAACTCATCAAGAATTGCCACTCGTTCCGTACTATAAAATAATAAAATGCTACCCGTACCTGTTTTTTTGTGCAATTGGTCGTCAACCGCGCAAACAAAATTCGCAACTCGAGTACTAGGCAAACATGAAACCGATAGAGTTGTGACCTAAAGGACGTCGTCCGCTGCACGTTGCATTCTCGACATGTGCAGTGCGCGACAGTCGAGGCACAAAGGACTATCAACACCCATGTAAACTAGTGCGAGCTCCCGACCGCCGCCAACTTAATATATCCAACCATCTGCAAATGTACGCACGATTGCCCGACACAGACAAGACAGAAGTGTCTAGGTTCTACTGCAATCTAGTTAATTAAACTTAATAACTGGCTCCTATTTCGTTTTTGTGCTGAATGGAGCTCTGTGTTGAGACTAACTTGATTGTTTGGTTCTCATTACCTACCAGGAGTTCAGTGGCACTCAAGAGTTAGTGCAATTATAGTAACGGTTGCCAGTCAAAGCCTCAATCTGCATATGTAGCTCGATGGTGACAGACATTTTAGCTGGTATTCTCTGTGTTTGTAATTTCTGCTAAAATATGCGATATTCTCAAAATGTAGCGCATATTAGGTTAAGTGTGTGATTTAGATTTCACTGCTTAACCATCAGGTGTGATCGCAGTCAGGCTCCAGTTTACGTTACAAAAAAAAAGATAATCCCAAAAGAAAATAGATACACTGAAGAACATTATTTTGATAAACCCGTACCCAGCAAGTAACTTCGTACTAATAACGATACGCAATAATTATTAAAATACTTTCACAACTTTTTTAAATAAACCACCGACAAACGAAACTTGTTTTATTTTCAATGGACGAAGCTTCGTTGCTCAACCTTGTTTATTTTTCTCCTCCAAATGTACTGGTTAGCAGTAGAAATGAAGGCGTAATATAAAGGGACTCTTAAATATACATAATGTCGGCGAGGACCACAAAAGATTTGCTAAGAAAAGAAATTAATTAGCCGACGATATTAAACCTGGGATTTGAGACCCTTTTACGAGTAGGTACCAAGCGAATGCCGAGCCGCCAATACCGGGGCAGTAGGAATTCGAGGCGTTTATAATAGACAGGGTTTACAAGCCTGCCGATCGGATTGAATGAACAATTTTTAAAGAACTAACTCTTTTTTTATTCCCTTTTATTTGTGACCCGATAGAGCAAGTAGTACTACAGTTGACCCGCGATATTCCGCCTTTGTGCGGTGTTTTAATTAGTGCATAAAGTAAATGAATAATCCGATAAAAAGTTTGCGAGGCAGTGTCGGAGAAGAATTTGTCGAACTAATCCTGCCCGCCTACGACCGATAATCGGTGAACGATTTTTTGTAAGTGAAAAATAGAACACACTGATAGCAATAGTGCAAATTATCGGACCTACAGAAAGTCTGTCGTGGGCGAGCAAAGTAAAGAGTACTGCTACCGACTCCGTGTCTCTTTCTCATCTTTGATTTGGCCCAAAAATCTGCCCAACTTAAATGAAACGAAGCAGGACATGTTTGCCATATGCCTGACGAGCTATGGGCTCGTAAAACACTGGACTGGTGCCCAGACACAGCAACACGGGCTCGTGGCAACACAGACAGACCACGAAGAAGACAACATGGCGGGACGACCTGGAAGACTTCCTTGGGAATTAGAAAGACAAAGTGAGGAATCGTATTCGTTGGAAGAAAAATGGAAGTAGGTATTTGCCCTGCAATGAGACATGATAATAATAACTGAAGCTTGGAATAGAAATCTCTACAAAATCTTGGTTAATACAGACATAATGTCATAGCTCTCACTGTTCATAGCAAATAGTGTTATAATCTATAGCCTCAGGCATAATCGTCATTATTATTATAATTAATTAATTATCATTTTAGCCGAAAACCGTCCACAGTCAGATATAGGCTTCCTCTGTGTCGCAACATCGACCGGGCAACTGCATTTGTATCGATCTACTGGTGTTACTCGAACTAGACCGGAAAAACTAGTTCTAACTATGCTTTGTTTGTTCATTGTTCAAAAAACACTAGACATGTTGATGCCAATCAATTACACTGTCATATGAAGGCATGTCGAATTATAAGGAGTCAGAGAGGGGCCAACTATAGTAGTGAATTATAGATGTTCTACTTCAAACCTAGATATTTCCCCTCGTAAACAAACCGGTACTGGTATTCCGTGGCGACAAAAGAATTAACCTTTGCACTGCAAACCTTTGCACAGCGCTTGCCAACTGGGGCAGAAGCGTCGTGATCAAAGGAAACACTAGGTAGGCTCACCTCCTGCCGTGCTCTGAATGCCTGGTACGCAGGGCGAGAGGCCGCGCGTACTGTATGCATGTGCGCGGCGTATGTGGGTCACAGGGCCCCAGGGCACGTGCCACCATACACGGTAGGGTAATCCATCGCGGAAAATATCTTGCTTTTTGACATTCTGCCCGACCGTCCATCGTCAATAAAAACGAATTTTATAGGCGAATATCTCTCGTATTTGCGAAAAAAATGTGTTGTCGAAATCACGCAGTAGAAATACCACGCATAGTATTGAGGGGTAACACAGCTTCAAAGCTACGGACGATATGTCTGTATATTGTCCAGTTACGTCATGATACGGTTTTCTGCCGCTGACAATGTCCGCGTAATGCGCAGACATTAACACAACAGATGTTAACATGACACAAATTGCATTAAAATTAAAAGCATAGCAATGGCACAACTGTTTATTGGAACCAGTTCGGAAAAACGAGCTTTATAAATTATGGGATGCCAATAAATAACGTTATTGATACAATCTTATACTTAACACGTTCGAATAAGTGGCTAATGAGGAAAATACTGTTTTGGTATTTTCCTCATAAGTCATAAGCCACTATCCAGCGCCTTCAACAAAAAAAAACTATTATTCACATCTGCCCGCCTTTGAGCTTGCCACTGAGGTGGTAGTTGGCGCTAAAAGGTGGTGTTTACCACCCCGGTGGTCAATGGTACCTATTTAGTTTTATAAAGAAAAAAGAAAAGAAAGAAAATACGTTTATTTTACCCGAATGGACGCACAATTTAATACATTCAACTGTCGGGCCCAATGTGTGTACCGGGCATAATTTCACAGCACCAGCCAAAAGACAATTGTCCATGCTGTTTAATTGTCTGTTAATTCATTTATTATCTGTGGTTTATTACACCTACGTGCCCCCTTCGTAGATACAATACAGGGGTCATGACATAAAGTGTTAAAATGTCAAGTGTGCCAGTGGGAAAGAGTGGTGGAGTCTATACACCTTATATAGCTCTATCTCTTAGTTTAGGTCGTCAAATGGATCACGTTTAGAGCTCGTGGTAGGGGCTTATTCATATATCAATAGAAAATTTTCGCAGTGTACTATAACTACGAAGGGGGCAGATGAAACCAAAAAGGTAACATTGACAACCAGGGTGGTAAACGTCACCTATTAGTGCCAACTACTCCGGTGGCAAGCTCAAAGGCGGCAGGCAGATGGGAAAAAATCAAAAAACACAAAAATCCTTCCTTTTGCGTCTCGTTTTATATCCCGAGAAATATTCCAAACAAGTCTATTACATTTTTACCGTGCCCCGTTTAAGTGGAGGATATACAACACAGAGCTTGTACGGGAGGTCGGTTATCAAAGTACAGTCTACACCCGGGAGGCCATTTAATAAAGTCGCCTGTCCTCGCCCCCGGCTATGTGACTTGAATTTATTACTATCTGTACAAAAGTAAACCTAGAATTCAAACGTTCTGCCAACGGGGGCGTAGCTCAGATGGTAGAGCGCTCGCTTAGCATGCGAGAGGTACCGGGATCGATACCCGGCGCCTCCAGCCTTTTGTTAGCAGACGTTATGTATGATATTATTTTGAGCCTTGAGATGATAATTATGATGATATGCTATTAGAAGATATACACATTTCGCATTCATTTACCAATTACTCTTATATTTGAGTCAGTTTCGCATCTAACAGGATTTTTTTTTAAGCAATATAAACCAGTGCTTGACTATGATCCTGCCTGATGGCAAGCACTAATTTATTATTATGAATTCAATTGAATACCAGTTACTCGAAGCTGGAAGAACTGCTTTCCAAATCTTACTTCATGGAGTAGTCATCTAAAGAAGTATTTAAATCGAATACCTATGAAAATTTCTTCCAAGGTGAATCCTTTTCTATTAATATCTAGTTGGAACCTGGCAGGTACTTGTAAAATCGGTCTTATTCTAAAATGTTATTATGTAGTTATTCCGATTACTTTGACCTCGTTCCCGCGTTTCTTGTTCTCTGCGTTTAATTAAAACATAATTATACCGGGAGACCATAATTTGAAAGCAGCGCAGTCGCTAGTGAAACTTACTTGAGTTGTGAAAAGCGTCGCTAACAAAGCGTCTCGCTACAAGAAGGCTTGACTCTCCTTCACGCCATGACATCCTGGTGTCGCGTAATAATCCCTACTGTTTTCGTCATTACGGTAAAAACACACTACATGTACAATTTTATTTCAGAGAATTCATTTTCCGTGTGATTATTTTCTAAAGAAATTCACTGTCTTCGAATTAGGTAAATAACAGACAAGGAAAAGTAGATAATATGATGAAGTGATTGCGCTCTTTTAAGCACTTATCATAGTTTCGTCCTGTTTCATCCTACACAGAATTCAATCTACCATTTTCTTGTGATTTTACAATCTTATCAATCACTTCGTAACCATAAGTCAGTGGTTTCTACGATGAAAAACAAAGGTTTACCCTCGTTGGCTGTTACAGGGTGAAATAGCATCCTGTCTGCGAAACTAATTTTAATGGTTGCAAAGGGCCTCGGGCACATATTTGTCAGAAAAACGGGAGGGACACGAGGTCTGAAGTCCGGCAAAACCACGGAATGACATATTTACACAATCCTGTAAACGGGGTGAAGAGAGAGCACGGAAGGAATTTCATAGACTTTTATTAAATGTACTTGACATTGCATTTATTATTTTAATAACATACACAATATTACAACATTGATTAACAGCCGAACCCAATAACTATCTTTCACATACTGGAAATAGAAAAACAAATCAAACAACAGAAAACCTGTATAATTTTGAATTGTATCATTTGTTTTACTATCTCCAGTATGCCAAAACTGGAGATAGATAGGTTATTGGTTTCGGCCGTAAGTCTACTCTCTAGAAGTGACGACTTCTATTCCTAAGCAGGTATTCTAGTGACGATTCTAAGGACATCTGTTGATGATCTAATAAAATTGAAAACTAATTTCTTAGCTTTATTTAAATTAACTTGAAAATACAAAATTTACCAAGATTCTGTCTTAACAGTAAGCTGCTTTATGTATAACTACATACATATACCACATAATGAAAACTATCTACACAACAACTGATATGAATAACAACACAAACTAATAAAAGCAATTCATAACAAAATTATACTTGCAACCAGCTCTCAAAAAAATTAACAAAAAAAAATTGCCACAATGGCCGCAGGCAAACAAGAAAACAAAGTAACTAGTGGTGGAGTAGCATACACAAGTACCAGGGAAGCAGAGATGACAAAGAGAACAAAATACGCTGGCTCTTGAGTGTCCTTTCACGCTGGTTCGTTTGTAACTAGCGGCTGCTTCATGTTTTACATGTGCGGCTAAAACTGAGGCAAGCGGAAAGTATTCTATCTAATTTAAGTTATAAAGGGTTTTAATTAGTAGAGCAGGAGTGGAAAAAGATGGGAGAAAAGAGAAGGGGGGAGGAGGAAAGTAGGGTGTTGAGAAAAAGTTGTTTGTAAGGCGAACACTGATGACATACAGTTCTTGAGTGTTTGCCACAATCTACATACGCTACTGGAGGATACGAAAATTAGAAGTGCCTACTACCCTGTTTTTTTACCCTGTTGATGTCTCATCTCTTACTCTTCTAATATCTTCTAAACCCTGGTGTGGGAATACCGATACGACTGTGTTAATTTATTATGTGTTAAGTTTTATGGAATTTCTTTTCTGTTCTTCTAATTTCTACTATTTGGATTCAAGCTATCTTAAAGTCTTGGGTTTTCGTAAATGCCTGTAAAATAAAAATATGTGTAAATAAGTACCTAGGTATTTACTCAAATTTGCCTTGCAGCATATATGTACAAAAAACCCTTTTAACAGACTAAAAAACAAGGAAGTTCTCAATTCGGTTGTTACTTGTTTTGAAAGAACTTCCAGACAGCTCCTAATGTTATCTAAATCCAAGTTTGAGGGAATCTATGAGGAATTGAAGGATCTCCTAAATATTATAGCTAGCTATGTACGCATAAAACAAACAATTCAGAAAGAACGATTTGATGAAGTTGGAAAGTGGAACTGATTAAAAAGACTGGCAAAACGGAGCTCCTTATTTGACAAGTATTTCACGACTACCAGTACAACATCTAAATTAAAATAGTGTTGTATGTAGGCAGCGATGAACGTTGACGAATCATATGTAGAGCTGATAAAAATAGTACCATCGAACTGATATCACATCATTTATTTTGATAGACATTTTAGAACCTTCCGACTTTGAAGGTTCTGCAATGTCCCGCCATCGAGGAATACAAAAGTGTAGACAAACATGTCTTATAGCACATTCGCGTTAAGAATGCAGTAAAGTCATCATTGTCCGTCGGCCTAGCCCCGCCCCCTAACCAATCAAAACTGTTTAAGTGTATTTTTATAAATTCATTTAACTTAATCTTTTAAAATAAAATTTGTTTGGATTTAACACCTATAACTTGCAGTTGCACTGATAAATCACTGCATTCTTGACGCGAACGAACTATAGTCACATTTTAGATCCAGAACATTGTCATGGGATACACTCTAGCTACAAATGTAAAAACAGGGGATGGATACTATGGACCAGGGATGTTAAGGATATGTAATTCCAGATTTGGGTATGGATATTATTTCGGATTATCCGCTAGGTTCGGTAAAGAATTTCAAAATTTGATAAAAGTAAAATGCAATTAACAACACAAATAAGTCAATTTTATTTTTAGTGTTTGTAGATTATCGTTTGTTTGGCCGGGTAAAATCAAACAAAATCCCGTCGTAACCTGTTATTTAGACTGTCTTTATCTGAATCTATCCGAAGCTTTAATGTCGGTTACGGATATTTTCTTCTTTCAGACTTCCGATAGTTTCGTTTACCATTATAGAGTTCTACGAGTAGGTATAACATCGCTGCCAAGTACAGACCACCTCGCAAACTATTATTCTCGGAATGTCAGGATATGTACTTAAATTTAATAAGCAAACTGAGGCAAAGCTTTTTAAGTAATAATAATAACAACTTTATTTCAGACTATTAATCCATACATCGAAACGGAAAACATATTGCTTATTTTATACACAAATTGCACATACAAAAGCGAGACAGTAAGATCTTAAAAAGCTAAGAACACTAAAGTAAATATTCAGAGTATGTTTGGGTGCAATGTTTTTTTTTATAATTTAGTTCGTTTTGCTTTTTGCAGGACAGAATGGAAGAAAAAACATGTTGGTCTCAACCCTGTTACTCGAGTTCGTTTTGCTTTCATAGCGATTGTCCGTGCTAAAAAATCAACCGGACACTAGCCTATTATCAACTATTGCAGCCCAGTACCTACCAATATTGTACATGGGGCGCATACCGATCTAACTTCGCCCAGTTACTGGGTAACTAGACACCTGCTTTTTTACGTACCTAAATCGTACAGTTAAAAAGATTTTAGAATAACCTTCTACTGATAAAATGGCTCTAAATTCCAGAATTGCTTTCACAAGCGACCTCTGGCTTTAATTTTGTACCCTCTCTTTGCAGAGACCTCTAGCTACAATATTAAGCCCTGTTTGTTACGGTGCCCTCTAGTACCAGTATAATACCCTCGCAAGTAGGTTTTTACTAAAGTCCCGTCAGCGCCATCTCTGCAGCGAGCCGCGAGTCACTTGTGAAAGTAGAAAGGTTCGCTTCATTGAAGTACCCCACTTTGCCGCAAGGCGCCCAGAGTGCAGCCTCTTTAAAACGCTCGCTCACCAAGTGATACGGCTGCTTTCACATAGATGGCGCTAGTTGAATGAAAAATGAACGAAGGGTTGAAAGCAACTCTTCAGGAAGGCTTATGTTTACAGTTACGGTTTTTAATATTATTTAGCTGATTCATTTTAAGTAATTTTTAGGCTATTATACGATGACGTTTACATACATTATTTTCTTCCAAATTGTAGGCAACTCAGGAAAATCAGCATACAACTTACCTGAAAAAGAAAAATAGAATTAAGTAAACAAAACAGATTGTTTTTATAACTTCGTAATTATGTTAAATTAAATCGACGTTTACAGTCTTTGACGACAATAGACATAATAAATGAACGAGGTAGGTAGATTGTGTAGATACGTAGATAGCTACTATATTCTGTTCATTATCTCGTCCGAGTTATATGTAAAAATGGAGTAAATAATGCAATAAAGTAATACAAAGATAAGTAAAGTTGAGTCCGTTAGAGTGTAAGTAAATAAACTCGTATCGTTTACCTGTGTTATTTTGTGACGTTAATGGGAAAACTAAGTCAACTAAGCATAAATGTATGCTGACCTAATATGCGACTAAGTGAAATAGACTTATAGCATAGATTCCCAACGGGGGCGGTACTGCCCCCTAGTCGGCACTGGGGCTTGTCGTGGAAACGGCAGCGGGTCGAAAAGCAAAGAGAAAAAAATAATAATCACGTCCATGAGTAGTACGATTACAAAGAGAATTAATTTTCAACCTATCAATACCCGCGAAACGAGACACAATAGTAAGACAATAACAGCGTGGTCCTATGAGACCGGTCGGGGATTCATGAATTAATTTAATCATTCATCGATAATAGACTATTAATAATTATTATATATATGCTATGATTAAATATTATACAAAGGGGGGCGTTGGAAAGATAAGAGACGTAAAGAAGGCAGTAGTTCATAAAAGGCTGGGAAGCTATTGACCAATACATTTTGTATGGATTTTTTTTTAAAAGAGACTGTGACCCCTGAGTTTGTTTCGGTGTTTCTTCTCAGGGTAGTCAAATAGGAAATACTGGCCTCATCTAGATTAATAATTATGACAAAAAAAAATTGACGTGTAAACGTCAATTTTTTTTCACTTTTGTGTTTCGTGAAACCTATTTGCAAAATAAATATCATTTATCATTTATCATTGCGTGCCGTATTGTATGTTTACACGCATAAATTGATTGGAACAGATTCACCTATTCGATATATCCCTTCAACATAAACACGGCTAGGGACTACTAAAGCAGCAGATAATAAAGCGACCAAATATCGCTTATTCATCTGTCCCCCGTGTAAAGCAATAATCGGAACTGAATATACAACGTGAAGCACAGGACCGGTCGCTGTGGCGACGCTTGGGGGAGGCCTATGTCCAGCAGTGGACGTCTTTCAGCTGAGATGATGATGATACAACGTGTGTCAAACATCGACGCACAAACGAATACCAAGGATCTGACATCAGCACATGAATCTGGAACCCTCTTTTGCGTCAGCTCTTCCCAACTTGTTTTTTAATCTATACTTTTAAAATGTAACTCTATAAAATCTTTATTCTAGTAAACCTCATTAAATATGTCATCGGGGTTCATTAGAATAAATGAGGATTTTATCATTAATCAATGAATCAAGTCAAAAACATTAATTTCTAACTAACCACTTCCGGGTAAAACGGGGTAAATAGGATTGCAGGGGTGAATAGGAACAAAACTTTGATTAGGATTTTTACTTTGGTTACATATTTTATACGGATTTCTATCTCAGCATTGACTTTTTATACAATTAATGAATAAATAAAAGTACTTAAATTCTGGAAAAATCGGTTAAATAACGAGAAAATCCACTTCAATTTTTTGTTTCTATTCACCCCATTTTACGGTACAGACACTTTTGAAAGGTCAAGAGGTCAGTCTGTCAAATAAATGGTCCAAATTGCACATTCGAAAGCGTAGATCTCTATGGAGAAAATGTGCATACAACAACGCTTTATAGAACTCTAATGTTCACCCTTTACAATATGTAAACAAAGATATCAAACGTAGAAACTCAAACAAGCTGAAATTAATCTTAATGAAAACCTAATACAGTACAAAATTAGTCGGCAGCCTTCCTTCCCGGTGCGGTATTCCCTTGAAATACAGTTGTCTTTGAGATAAACCTAAATACTGAATGGGTCCCTCGTAGCGTTACCTGGATTAACGAGAACGTATGGCATAATAAACTTTAACTACGTTACGTAAAGTCTATTTCAGGTTAAGGCTAGGTCGTGTAGTGAAAATGTCAACGTATTGTGTTCAGTGAAATTTGAACGTTGAGAGGGTTTGTTTAAGGTTCACTGGTGTGGGGAGGTAAGCGTGTGAGTTGTTTGCATAATTGCAGCGTTCCATCGCGCCAGGACAATAGCATCCATGTTTAGAGCTCGCACTCGGCTTCAGTGTGACTACGGAAGTCGCACGCAGCCGACAATCTGCATATATTTCATAAAACCCCCACAAAGCTCGACATTCCCTCGACACAAATATTTAATAACAATTTGTATAATTTATTTTTGTTTCAAAGGTTCTTCACAGCGGAGCGGTTTAAAGTTCTTTTGATAAACAAACACAATAAAACAACAAAAGTAACTTTTCATTTACATAAAGGCATCGTCAAGTTGAAGCTTAATAGCAGAGTATTTAGCGCTATGAAATGGCGCGCAAAATAACATTATATTAAATATTTATTAAAAGTCTGTTACTTTAGTTGACGTTAGGGCTCAGGGAAAGAAAAAATATATAGGATAAGCTTTTTGTTTTTAGTCCACACCTGTTTGCTTTATCACTTAAACACCTAAAGGTCAAGTCATGGATGTGAGACGCACAAGACCAGTCGTTGTGGCGACGCTTTGAACGGGCCTATGTTTAGCAGTGGACGGCTTTCGGCTGATATGACGATGATGATGATAGTCAAATCATACAAGAACTATATAAGGTAATGTCTGAAGTGGTATATTATAAAAAGGACTTTACAGATTTGAGTAGACCTGCAAGCTTAGACGCTTACGTCACTTGTCACGAGACTTTTCTACAGGCAATGTAATTGCCGTATATTTGGAACTTAGGGTTTAGCGGGAACGCTAACAGAAAAGTCATTCAATTGTATAAGTCTCTTGAGACAGACTTCAGACAGAATATTTGTATTCGCGTAACTTAACTGAAGCATAGACCTAATTATAGAGTCGTGAGTAAGCACGCATTTTACTTTTATTACATAAGATTATTTTTTTTATTGTCGAATTACTTCTCCCGCTCTTTGGCGGAGCGGGAAGCCGTGTCAGACATTCATTAACTAAACCCCACATCGTTCCTTCTTTGCCTTCGTTCCAGGGTCCCGGGTTTTCCTTTCGGAAAGCAATCTAAGGTCCTAGAGGCTTCGACCCTGCTGGGCCCCTCCAGTAAGGTACGAGTATAATACTGTTGCCTAGAAACTAATTTTCCACTCTTGGCATGACGCCTCTGTTATGACTTTGAAGGTAAACAAATTATTGCATTAAATGTAAGTTTCTTCATAATTGTTCGTACTGATAAAATAAACATTCTTTCTGTTTCATATGCTGACTTAGGCGCTTTTTTGGCCTCGCTCTAACTTTCTTTTCTCACTGTGTAGTTTTAGTTTATTTATACGACTTTGTGAGGCACGAATAAAAGTTGTTTCTTTAGAAACTATTTTATTATTTTTAAGTTTAATATATTCACTTAAAATACGAGTTTTGCCTATAGACTTTTTTAGAAGCCCTATTCAGTACTCATTCAACTAGACTTTTTTAATTTTAAAAGGTTAAATAACGGTCAAGGTTATAAAAGGTTGCCTGTAAAAAAATAGCTTTCATCGATAAGACCGCCCATAGTGACGCCCTATTAATTTTAAGCTCCTACTGTAAAATTGTATTTATGGTAATATAATAAAGAGTAAGTACATTTAGTTATTCAACCTTTCACATATCTGCGAAACTATAGACACAATCGTAAAACAATAACAGCGCGGTCTCATGCGACCGGTCGGGGATTCATAAATACTTCATAAAAGATACACAGTCGAACTGCCATAGGCATTTTCTACCAGTCAACCAAAGGCGGTGAAGAGAGAAAAAGGCAAGTGCAGAAAAAAAAATCAATCAATCTACATAACATAAATGATACACGACGCTTTTCAGCAGCCATCATTTTACAGGAAGCTGAATACCTCCGTATCGGCAATCAGATAATATTTTTCAATAGCTACAGGGACTTCGCATGTGAATCGGCAATAATGAAGTTCATTATGGAAAATCTCTTCTAAAACTGGCCTGAGCAATTGCAAATGAAATCACAGACGAGATTTGGGGAAAATATCGAGTCTGTGAAAGCAATCCGGCTAAAAGATTTTCACAGCCTAACAATAGGAATCGGACCATTAGATCTCGAGAGCCTCAATCCATAATATCTTCAGATAAATCACTCGCAAATTGAATAGACGGGTATAAGTTCCCACGGAATCGAAGCATTACACATTTAGGTAGCGTACATCAGCGAAAAGGATCGCAAAAACTTAATGATCAAAATAACTTGGTCAACTTTTAGAAGCACAAAAACTAAAAGAAGCAGATTGGAAGAGTCAAAGTATTTTTCTTCTTTTTTTTCAAATGATGGCAATGATTTTTCTGGAGTGGCGGTCACGTATCGGAAGACGCAGCGTTGGAAGGCCTCGAACAAGGTGGACCGATGACCTGGCGAGGGTCGCAGGAACCCGATGGATGCGAGACGCACAGGATCGGTCGTTGTGGCGATGCTTGGGGGAGGCCTACGTCCAGCAGTGGACGTCTTTCGGCTGGAATGATGATGATGATGAATGATTTTTCCCGCTATTGAGCGGAGCGAAAGGACGTATCAGACTCCTTTGTTCCTCCTTTGCCTTTCGTTCCAATGCCCCGGGTTTTCCTTTCAGAAGCGAACCCATGGCCCCACAGAGGCTTCGACCTTGCTAGGCACGTTTAGTTTTTCTCTTTGAGATTATGAAATAACCTTTTGACAGCTTCAAGCAGCTTAACTACTCTCTATTAGAGGAAGGTGATAAATAATATAATTGGGTAGTGTTGTAAAGCCGTCCCCGTCGGTCGACCGTCGGGGGGCTGGTGGCTCGGCGTAATGAGGGTCGTTAGCGGCCTACCGGCGTCAGTTAGAGCCTGCATGATTAACACGCAGCCTTCCACTTGTTCCGGCATTACGGTTAATACATCTGCTGATCAAGTTCTAATAGAAAAACATTGTTACTTTACAAACATTTTTGGGGTGGGAAATCATTCATTGATTTCTTTAGAGTACCTATAGCTGGAGAGCGTGTCAAACTTTTATTAACTAAAACCAAGACTGTATCCTTCAGTTGCCTTTGCATTCTAGGACATAGCGGCGGGTGGGTTTATTGTCATCTCTTTAACCTATCACATACCCGCAAAACGAGACACAATAGTAAAACAATAACAGCGCAGTCTCATAGGACCGGTCGGGGATTCATGAATTAAGGTGCGCGAAGAACACTGCGAGCCGATGCCGACTCGGGCTGGGTTCTTGTTGGACGGCCAGACGGCGAGCTACCCATAGCTCGCTGTCAGCAAACGCGCGCCTACGTTAGCCGGGGATCACCCTATGACTCCCAAAGCTAGTACAAGTACGTATTGTTTTACCTGCGGTTGCATTTCATATTGCTTACATACGCGGCACCGAGTACCTAAAGATTAATTGGAATCGCTTCATTTTAAACCAATGTCTACTACACATAACCCTTTCTACAATATTCAATTAACAACATATTCATACATTTTCTAAAATAACTACTGTAATGGTTGTATCAGTCTTTATTAACCACTAAACACGATTAGGTATATACATTTAACTTTAGACATACAAAATAGGTAACACAATACAGTTTTATAGAAGAAGCGTGGGACACAGAGATATTTTGGCGCGAACGACGCGTAAGCGGCACGAGATCGTATGCGACTGGCTGTGCGCGGGACGCGGGCGGCGAGGCGGCGCGGCCGAGCCGACCGAGTACGAAGCACAGCGGAATACCACGAGCGCGCGGTTGACGCGAGTATTTGAATTGTAGTCGCGCGAATATTTAAAACGTTCGCGGCGCGGGCGTTCGCCTTATATCCTCCCCCTCTAACCCAGGCGTTGCGTCCCCGAAGCCGGGTTAGCCTTACGAGGCCTCCCTCTCTTTCGTTTCTCCTGAATGGGATCTTGGATGGGACCAACGAACGGTGTTAATAACGAAACGTGATACCTCCCTAGCGAGACGCCGTCACTTATACGCTCCAAAGCGTATGTCGTACTACCGATCACCTCCTGAATACGATACGGTCCATCCCGGCGGGGAATGAACTTCGGAGTTTGCCCCTTGATCGTATCGTTAGAGCCCTGAGTCTTAAGCAGTACAAGATCCCCTACCTTATAGTCCGGCGCGGGGCGACGACTCTCATCAGCGAACTTCTTCTGAGCTTCTTGGGCTTTCTCGTGCACATCCCGTGCATCGAGCAGCACGGCTGAAAGCTTCCTAAGGAACGGGGTAATAGATAAGACCACATTGTCGTTCTCGACGATGGCCCGCATCTCAGACAACACGTCGGCGGGCGCGCGTATCTCGCGCCCGAAGTTAAGAAAAGCGGGGGAATGCCCCGTACTTGCCGTGAACGCAGAGTTCATGGCGAACCGAATAGCGGGAAGATGACTATCCCAGGAATTATGTTGCTTACCAACCAGTATGGCAAGCTGTGGCTTAAGGTCGCGGTTCTTTCGTTCGACAGGGTTGGACTCCGGGTGGTAAAACGACGTCAGGGCCTGTTTGATGCCCATGGCGTGGCAAGTCTGCTGCATCACTTCGCTCACAAACTGTACGCCGTTGTCGCTGATGAGTCTTCTGGGCGTCCCATAACGCAGATACACCTCGTTCACCAGTGTTTTTGCGCACTCTTCGCTAGTGGCGGATGAAAGGGCGAATAACTCAACCCACCTTGTACAAGTGTCTTCCACTATGAGGATCCACTTATTACCGGAAGGTGTCTCCGGTAGTGGCCCGAACAGGTCTACAGCGAGCACTTCGAAGCGGCGTGACATAGCTGGAACTTGCAGCAGGCCGGCGGGTTTTCGCGTGTCTGCTTTGTATCGTTGACGCGCTGCACAGTTTTTGACGTACTGAGCAACGTAAGTCCTCATCCCGGGCCAGTAATACTTACCTGCGAGACGATGCAAAGTTCGCTCTACACCGAAATGGCCGGCTGTGGGAGCGTCATGGTACTCGGCTAGCACGTCCTTGCGCTCATGTTCCGGTACCACCAAACTGGCGTCATCATCGTCATCATTATCGGGACCATAACGGTACAGGATGCCGTCAACCAATACGTACCCTTTATCTGGCCAGGACCTCCCCCTAAAGGGATCGTCGGACTCCAACGCCTCGACGATCTTACGGATATCCGGGTCCTTCATCTGGCCGTCTCTGACGTCCCTAGGGCTGCGCGTGGGTAGGTCAACCACGGCGAGGCACAAGTCGGTCTCGGTCCCCTCAATATCTTCCGTCGCGCATGCAGGACGTGACAGCGTATCTGCGATCACGTTTGCCTTACCGGGAGTGTACTCAATCTTCAGGTTATATTCCTGAAGAGAGAGCGCCCACCGGGCCAGGCGGCCGCTCGGTGACTTCAAACTCATGAGCCACCTGAGCGGCTGGTGATCGGACTTCACTGTCACATCGGCGCCGTCAATATACCCCCTAAATTTCGAAACCGCCCATACCACGGCCAGTGCCTCTCTCTCCGTCGTGTTGTAGTTCTTTTCAGCGGCCGTGAGGAGGCGACTGGCGTACTCAACGGGTCGCTCATCGGTCCCCTCCCCCTGGAGTAAAGCCGCTCCAAGCGCGTAGCCGCTGCTGTCGGTTCTAAGGACGAACGGTTTCGTTCCGTCAGCCTGACGGAGAATAGGAGCCGATGTTAAGAGGGACTTAATGGTCTCGAAAGCCCTCTGCTGTTCGGGGCCCCACTCCCAGGTGCTCCCTTTCTTCAGCAGAGAAGTCAGTGGTCTACTCACCTCGGCATAACCCGGTATGAAGCGCCTGAACCAGCTCGAGGTTTGCAGGAAACACTTCAGCTGCCTCACGTTCTGAGGGGGCGGCATGCCAGTTATAGCAGACGTCTTTTCTGGGTCCATGCGAATACCACCTGGTACGATGACATGACCGAGAAACTTCACAGCATCTCGGGCGAAGTGGCTTTTTTCTCGGTTCACCCGCAGGTTAAACATAGCTAGGCGATCGAACACGGTTTCCAGGTCTGCGAGGTGCTTTTCGAACGAGCCTTCGGACAGCACCAACAGATCGTCCAGATATGCGAGCAGAGTTATACCTGGTAGGTTGGATTTGAACCGGTCGATCAATCTCTGGAAAGTTGCCCCTGAATTCCGGAGACCCATGGGCATGCGCTTAAACCTAAAGGTGCCCAGCGGTGTCGTGAACGAGGTAAAGTCCCTATGATCAGGGTCAACGCTCACCTGGAAATATCCGGATCGCAGGTCCAGCGTAGACATGTACTTGGAGGTTTTCGCCGCGTGGAGCACATCTTCGATCCTGGGAAGCGGGTATCGGTCAGGCTCCGTGACCGCGTTAAGCTTGCGATAATCCACGCAAAGCCTGTAGCTCCCATCCTTCTTCTTCACCAGGACGACGTTGGAGGCCCACGGCGACTCGCATTCCTCGATAACGTCGGCGCTGAGTAGCTTTTGCAGCTCCTTTTCTAGAGCTTCTTTCTTGGCCGGCGACAACCTGTATGGTGGGGAGGCAAGGGGTTCCTGATTGTCTCTTACCTTAATTTTATGACAGGCAAAATCCGTGGGAGGTCCATCCGCAGCAAACTGGTTCACTCTGCTACGCAGAAATGCGTTGAGCGCGTTCCTGTGCTCTGGTGGTAACCTCGTTCCCTCGGCGTCGCGCAAGGAGACGTCGGAGATATCTGCCTGCATCAGCTCTGTGCTATTCAAACTAAAAGATTGCACGAGAGGAAAAATCTGCTGAGGATTATCAGCAAAGAACCATGACTCTTGTGACAAGTCCAATGTGACCCCAGCCTTAGTAATAAAATCGCGACCTAACAATGTTCGAGTACTCTCACCTGGGAATACCACGAACTCGGTATCGATTTGCCTTCCCTCTAAAATCACGGGTACTGTCGCCGTGAGGACCGTTTTCACCTGGCGGGAACCGACCGCGAGTCCAATGGTTCGCTCCGCCTCGTGAAACTGTACCCCAACTGATGTTAGAATAGAGTATAACAAGGAACCAGCAACGCAGCACGTAGCCCCCGTGTCGAGTATTGCGGCACCTACCCTATTCGCAATAGTGACCAGAACCATAGCGTGTGACGGCGTCGTTGCGTGAGTTTCACGTATGCCGTTCTCGCCGTTCACCATATTAAAATCGCATCGCGTCGCGGGTAGCTGTTTTCCGTTACAATTTTCGCATTTCGACTTTACAACACCGGGTTGGCCGCATCCGTAACAACGCAAATTGCTAGCCCCATTACTGGTACTTTTACTCTCGGAAAGCGCGCTAGTTGATTGTTGTTTATTATTGTTACTTTGGAAATTGCGACAATCTGTTAAAACATGACCATAACATTTACAGAACGAACATCGAACGCGCTTATCACGTTTCAAATACTCGTTCGAGTTTGGAGTGAGTTTCGCGACACTAGTACCGCACGAACTCGTGGTAACGCCGCGTTCGCGCTCGCTCGACTCGGGTTCACGAACTCGATCGCGCGGCGCGTCTTGCGATCGCGACAAGTTTTGACTTGTCGATTTCGTCGTAGAAACGGTCGTGTTCGCGGCGTACGTACAAAGATCTAATTCGACAACAGAATCTTCTATGGCCCTCACTTTTTCTATCATATTATCAATATCGTTGACATGATCTCTAGGTAATCGCTTTCTCACACGTCGATGTAAAAGGCCGTAGATGAGATCTAATTGCATACACATAGGCACCGCGTAAGGTAATTTAGCAAACAACGATCGCACTCTACACACAAACACTTCTGCACGTTCAGAGTCCTTCTGGTCCGTGTCGACGATCTCCCGTAGTACTTTGTATGGCGGCAGCTGCATCCCGTACATGGCACGCAGGCGCGCCACGGCGTCCGGCCAGGCGTGCACGCTGGCGCGCGCGCCGCGCCACCACACGGCCGCGTCGCCCTCCAGCAGCATCGGCAGGCCGCGCAGCGCGTGCTCGTCGCTGACGCCCGCGCACTCCTTGTACACCTGCACCGCGTCGATGAACGCCTCCAGTACCTCCGCGTCGCGCGACCTCCCGTCGAAACGTGCAGTGCACTTGGCGAAGTTGCCTGTGACCGCGGACGAGTAGGTGCTGGGCGGATGGGTGTCGGGCGTTGGCGTCGATGTCGGTGATTTCCCGGAGCCGTTGAAAGCCCTCAGGGTTTCGACTAGGGTTCTGTTGGTCTCCGCCTGCATTCTCACGAAGGACTCCATGAAGCCGGCTAAGACGGTCTCGGTGGTCGCACTCGTCGAAGCGCCGCCGGCGGCGTGTCCACGCGCACCGGCGGGGACGGGGGCGGGGGCGCTCTCGGCGCGCGGCTCCGCCTGGTCGTAGTACTCGGGCTCGCTCGTGTCGTCGCTCATAATATCTTCGCGAGATAGTACTTTCGCGTTTCTTAGTTCCATGGCAACAGTTCTTCACGTAACTTATGTTTTCACGATTTAACACAGGTACCTTTGTAGGTATATCGCGGCATTCGCGACGAAACTTCTCGAAAAATGTCTCAAGGTGAATTCGAAGCCACGAGTTGGGCAGCCACTGTAATGGTTGTATCAGTCTTTATTAACCACTAAACACGATTAGGTATATACATTTAACTTTAGACATACAAAATAGGTAACACAATACAGTTTTATAGAAGAAGCGTGGGACACAGAGATATTTTGGCGCGAACGACGCGTAAGCGGCACGAGATCGTATGCGACTGGCTGTGCGCGGGACGCGGGCGGCGAGGCGGCGCGGCCGAGCCGACCGAGTACGAAGCACAGCGGAATACCACGAGCGCGCGGTTGACGCGAGTATTTGAATTGTAGTCGCGCGAATATTTAAAACGTTCGCGGCGCGGGCGTTCGCCTTATACTACTTTTATTACGCCAATCATTTTTGGGAACTTAATTCATAAGGTCTCGATAACTGTTCTGGAATTCTAAGCGTATTTATAGGACAAGTTGGATTAAATCGAGACGATTTTGGGATAGCAGGAATTGCGGAGAAACGCGTAGGTGTGTGAAGCGACCAAAGTGTAGGGCCGGGGGATCCGTGCGGCAATACAGCCGCTCAAACTCGCTGATTTATGTACAACCAAACTTTTCCACAAGCCATTTCCATTCACAATTTTAAAACAGAATAAAGGCAGCCTAGCACGAAACGACAATGTATATTCATGTGAACGTTACAAAAGCAGAAAATGATTAAGGTTACAAAGCTATTTTTGTTATCCTTCAAAACTGAGAAGGGTCCGATTCAGATATAGAAATCAGATAAAATGTCCGAATTTAGGCCGCTGTTCTCTGAAATCCCAGCTGAGTTCAATTATAGAAACGTCTGAAATTTCCTAAAGGATGGGCGAAGGTGTGCTTCGACTAAGATTATCCGGATGTTAGTTTTATTCGGTCACACTTACGAGTAAGTATTGATTGGCGACATAAATAATGAAGCGTGTCTCCAGTTTCCTCACCGGAGCACTTGTAATGAATGTTAATGTAGCAAGAAGTAGTGTGAATCAGGAGCGCAGCGCATCTCACGTCTATGGTTACACGGCTGGCGGCACAAACTAAATTATTTATGAAGGCGACCCCCCTCAGGAGCGGGCCGCTGGGGACCCAATGATATTTGTTTCCTTTACTTATCCGAAGTGCCGTCGCGTCTATGCGATCCTGGTATGTAGATACGTGAGCGATGGGTTCCGGAAGCCGTGCGGCTCGGAGGGTCCGTTCAATTCAAGTGATAGTAAAAAGGTTCGTCATTGAGAGCTTTATTTGCATGTTTTTTTTTTCTGTATTTTGACATGGGTTTTATTCTATGGGTGGTTTGTAGATTTATAGAATAGAAAGGATATTACGTGTCCAAATCGTTTTTTATTATTATTTAGGCTATAGGTACCTTCCCACTGCTAGGCCTAAGGTCACCCAATTTCTTCCAGGTTATCTTCTCTTGCGGTAAGCGTTTAACAGCCGAACCCAATAACCTATCTTTCACATACTGGAGATAGAAAAACAAATGAAACAACAGAAACCATGTATAATTTATGTATTGTATCATTTGTTTTACTATCTCCAGTATGCCAAAACTGGAGATTGATAGGTTATTGGGTTCGGTCGCTAGTCATGTGACTAACTCTTTCAAGATCGGTCTCAGCGGCGTCATTCATCTGTCTCCTTCATCGAGACTCTTGCCCAGCGGTCAATACATTTGTGGCTAACGTGACCCACCCAATCCCATTTTACCTTGGCAGCCTTTTTCCCCACGTCTATGATCCCCGATTTTAAGCGCAGTATCCAAAGCTATTCTATCGAACACATCTAACTAACAACAATTTCAGGTTATCGTTGATAAGATTAACTTTCTCCATTTTCCAGCTTAGAAATTACCTATTCATGCAAAAGCAGTGTATCTAGTTAGGCGAGTCATTTGCTGTGACGGGAGTACCGGTATGCTAATGTCTGGGAACCGGCAGCGAGGAATTCTCCACGGAGGGGCATTCGCGACCACTTCACACGGTACACAATGACGGACTGCTGTGTTGCTGCTCCTGCCCTGGTTCCCATCAGCTTTTCAATTTTCTGTGCTCTAGGTAGGAATTATGAAATGTCAAAAAACAATTGCGCTAACAAATTAAATCGATATTATATGACTTTTCAGGATTCATTAAAAAACAGTCTGACTCGCAAACGATCGAAACTTTCTACAATTCAATTACATACTCGAATAATCACTTATCTATACAAATATAATAAAGAGGTAAAGTTTGTTTTTTTGTTTGTATGAGGTAATCTGTGGAAGTACTGGTCCTCGATTGCTAAAATTTTTTCACAAATACAAAGCTGCTGTATTCCCGAGTGACATAGGCTATATTTTATGTACGCGGGCGAAGCTGCGGGCTAAAGCTCGTTTTTTTATATTTTGACTACTTTCGTTGGTTTTGATCATATTACAGAACACAAAACAGTTTCAATCGGGAAACAAACATACAAAGAACTTCACGGTAAAATGCATTAAAAAAAAATAATATTAAAAAAATAAAAAGCAGAAGGTTAATTCGGTCGTATTTCTTTTCCTATTTTTCTCTTAACTTAATTCATGAATCCCCGACCGGTCCTATGAGACCGCGCTCTTATTGTTTTACTATTGTGTCTCGTTTTGCGGGTATGTGATAGGTTAATAGCGACTCCGTCATTTATTTAATAAAAAGAAATGAAACCAAACCAAAAAACACCAACTATAACTTTATAGCGACACACTCCAACCCGCCAGGATTGCACTTCATCGTTAGAGTTTATGTCGGACTTCTCTTTCTATTACTTAACAACTCATCATCATCTGACTAGTCTTTTCCCAACTATATTGACAGTCAAGCCTGATTCAGCTGAATACCAGTATTTTACGAGGAGCGGCTACCTACCAGACCTCCACGGCCCATTAACTGGGGAAACACGGTACTTCATGGCAAAACTGGAGTCATATTAACTGGCTTCTGACTATCCATAACGACTGTCAAAGATCTTCAAATGACAACCGGGACGTAGGTCTCGTAGGACGTTAAGCCATAGGGCTGAACGGGCTTTACGAGGCACGGAGGAAACTCGTTATATTAAGATGGGCACCCATCCAGACCAACCTTGGCAAGCGTTGCTTAACCTTGAAGATCGACCTGTGCTGCTGTTATTATCTAGCCACAAGCTCCTCAATTATCTCTATCCTTTCTATTACTATTAAAGTTTATAACATCGCGACTAGAGAATGTATTTAAACACAGTACATATTGTTTACACTCTTTTCATTTAATAAGTATTTTAATTTAACAAATAAAATAGAACTTTCAAATTGCCCATTCTTTGCAGCGTTGGTGTGCGAGTGGTGTTCATTCGTATTGCGAACCTTTTGGAACTTGATGAATGTTCTTAGCCGAAACAAATACAAAATATAGGTTATTATACATCACGGTAGCGAAGCAGTTTAGGCAGGGTGGGTAGTGCCCAGGACAGGGTAATGGTTTGTGACAAGGAGCGCAGACAGGTGTCGCTAAATCACAAACGTCCATTATTACGATATGCGGAGGCAGGACCAAAGCAGGAGCGACAGCGGGCAGCTAGCTCTTGTAACTTGTTGATACAAAATTTAGTGGGGGTAATTTCGCGCATGGTGCCCAAAAAGGGAATGAGCGAACGGGACGTAACGCAGTGCGGAGGCAAAAGTCGACTAACGCACCAATCATAGACTACTATTATAATATTGCACCAATCGCGTGCCGGATCGGCGCTACCTCATACCCCGCTCCCCGCTTGACCACCAAATAGATCTAAAAAACAATTACTGCGCAACTAACGACTCTTGCCAAGTTACGAGCCGACGGTTATACCAAATGTCAGTTGAAGTATTAAGTAGGTACCTTTACAAGAGGATGAATGGGAAGCCAAAGGAAATATGGATGGATTGTGTGAGGATATGACATAAAAGGGAGTCAGTGATGGCGCGATGAATGACACGACAGAATGGAAGAAAAAAACCGTTTTGCAAAAATGAAGATGGAGGCCGACCCCGACACAGTTGGGAAAACGGTAGGGAGACGAAGATGATGCACAAGCATAATCAGCCTTTTTAATGTTCTTACGGCTGGGGTTTAGGCCTTCTCTCTAGGAGAGGGAATTACCGTTTTGAGAACAGCGACGATGAAATAAATTACACAAAGTAATGCGCCTGTCTGGGTTTGCCAACACGTAACTCGTAGCATTTACTACTGCTGCACTGAGCCATTACTGCGCTCTAAGGAAGATGATGACACAGACTAATTTACACATTATTCAAACATGAATAAACACCAAACGACTCCGAACCAAATAAGTAAGTCTACTTGATAATTACACGTGACAAAGCCCATCGTACGTCAAAGGCCCGCGCTCCTCGCTCACGTCCCCACATTAGTCAGCTCGCAGCCCAGTGGGGGCACAATCAAATAAATCGTCGCTAGTTGCTCGGTGTCCCTATTATTCCGGGCGGGTAGTGTAATCGCCGCCATCCCTCACTTGCGCCGCCGCTCGGGAGGACAAGCGACGTCGCGCTGTTTTATTGTGTCGTGGAATCTCTCTAGTCCGCAGGATAGCAAGTAGTTTGTGTTAGCTTTACATTACCAGTAATTGTTTTTGATGCAATCTGCAGCTTGTGCTCGTGGCTTTTGTAATCGAATTTTATTGCACTTGTGATACATTGTTTTAAATAGAAATACTTAAGGCAAAGCCCTTTCCATTGCCCTTGGATGATTAAAGTCATCCAAGGACAAAGGAAAGGGCTATGCTCGGAGTATTTTTGAGTGATAGCATAAGGAATGAAGATATCCTCAGGAGAACTGAGGTGAATGGCATAACACGAAAAACCACCAAAATTAAGTGGCAGTGGGCAGGGAACTTTGCTTTTGAACTTTGCTGAGGAGCTCGTGGCTACATAATAACAGCCGCATGGGTCGATCTTCAAGATTAAGCTACGCTTGCCAAGGTTGGTCTGTGGATGAGTGACCATCTTAATATACCGAGTTTCTTCCGTGCCTCGGATAGCACGTTAAACCGTAGGTCCCGGCTGTCATTTGTATATCTTTGGCAGTCGTTACGGATAGTCAGAAGCCAGTAAATCTGACTCCAGTCTCGCCATGAAGTATCATGTTACCCCAGTTAATGGGTTGTGGAGGTCTGGTAGGCAGCCGCTCCTCGTAATATACAGGTATTCAGCTAAATCCGGCTTGACAGAAAGCCGACCCCAATATAGTTGGGAAATGGCTAGGTAGATGATGGGCAGGGAACTTTGCTCGCAAAACAAATGGCCGTTGGGGTCGGTTGGCTCTGGAGTGGCGACCGCATACCGGAAGCCACAGCGAAGGAATGCCTCCGACAAGGTCAACCGATGAACTGGTGAGGATCACGGAAATCCGATGGATGCGATACGCATAGGACCGTTCATTGTGGCGACACTTGGGGAAGACCGTGTCTAACAGTGAACGTCATTGCTGAAATGATGATATTTACATAATTTCTCGTTTCATTTATATGTCAATTGGATAACAAAGATATACATGTAAAGTACCTATACAATAATCAGAAATAAGTCTTGGTAAATTAGAATCAATTCGTGCAGAACAGTAATAATGATCAATATGCAATAAAATAATCTTAATTTAATTTACTAACTTGTAGAATAGCTACAGATACTGTGTTTCAAGAAGTCCGTTTGGCTCTGATTATAATAGTGAGATGTACCGATACAAAATAGGGAACATTAGCAAATAAATATGATACATGTTATATACATATTAGATTTTAATTTTGGTTATTAAAAAAATGCTATTAGTCAGGCACTAGTTGTTTTGGTGTTTACACTAAATTGAACCTATTTTAGTGTAACCTTGAGACACGATATTTTATTTTTGCTTTTATTTTGTATCCAACCACCAAAACTATAAAAATTGATAAATTATGGAAGAGCGAAGTCTCCTAATACAGGAAATATTTACCTTAAAAGAAGGCTCGAATCACAATCAGTTGTTAAAAATATTTGGTTCTGAAATAAAACATTTTGTATTGGTATCGCTTCATCAAACTAGTTTTTGTGCCTAGTGATGTGCCAAATAAATACATTCTCTCTTTCTCTTTTTTATTCTGTGACGTTTAGTTACCATGCTGACGTTACTCTGTGAAACAATTTGGCTTGGACTCAAAACACGCGTAAGACCGTTTTCACATTTTCCGATCCGATATCGGTATCGGACGCCGATACGATATCGGGGTAAGGTAAATGTATGAGATATGTACCTGTCTTTCATATTGTCCGACCCGATATCGGATATCGGAGCACAGCATTTCATACATTTTACTTACCCTGATATCGTATCGGCGTCCGATACCGATATCGGATCGGATAATTTGAAAACGGTCTAAGACCGTTTCCACATTGTCCGACCCGATATCGGATATCGGAGCACGGCATTTCATACATTTTACTTACCCCGATATCGTATCGGCATCCGACACCGATATCGGATCGGATAATGTGAAAACGCTCTAACCCGGAGCGCGGCGCAATCGTGGCGGACTGTCCCCGAGGTGACGCACACTAATACAAAGTGCATGTGCATCCCTGTCTACATTCATAATCAAAGGGGCGGCGAGAGGTAAAACAGGCTTTTGTAACATTTTTTAACATGTGATAAGTTGATAACAAAGAAGACCGACGGCTAATATTTCTTTTTATTATTGTTGATAAGCTCGCGCTTGACCACTATATCTATGACTTTAGTGACGATGTGCTCGACTAATGAAACTATCCTACTAATATTATAAATGTGAAAGTTTGTGAGAATGGATGTGTGGATGTTTGTTACTCTTTCACGCAAAAGCGGCTGGTCCGATTTGGTTGAAATTTGGTATGTAGATAGGTTATACCCTGGATTAACATAAGGCTTTTTTTCGGGCGTAGCCGCGGGCGGAAGCTAGTAATATTTATAAAGGTGACAGTTTGTGAGCGTGTGTGTATTTGTTACTTCTTCACGCTGAAACTGCAAAAAGGATTTGAAAGACATTTGGAACACGAGTAGACCATGTCCTGCTTTCCCCGTCTCTGTATAATTATCCGTTAACACCTCCAAAATCATGCAGTGGAATTTAATGCGGTTTCTACTTAGACTAATATTATGTTGTAATTTAAACGTGTTCGAAGTAGGGGCAGTTCACTAGATTTTTTCTTTGTAAACGTAGTATAGTTTTTTGTAATAAATGATTGAAAAAAAAAATGTTCAAGTACCTACTGAATTTCAAGTAGGTATGTTTTTTTCCGACACCTTGAAGCGTGCTACGGAATATTTATAAGCCTTACTATTTTAAATACATGAACCTTGAAAACGTATAGAAATCTTGAAAATATGAAATTAAAATCAACTTTCAATGACAAAAATAAAACACGTGCGAACTTGACTAGGTGCCACATGGTGCCACATACCTACTTTAAACGAAAAAAAAATATCATTCGAAAATGATTCAACTTTTCTTCCACTGTTATTATTGTTTTTTCTTGAGTTGAGAAAACATCCAATGACTTCTTAAAGTCTAAGTTGAAGCGGGAGGGCGTGTCAGACATTTACTGACTAAATCCGGTGGGATCGCAGTCTAGTACTAGTTCATATCAATTTAAAAAAAAACACATCTGTGTCCTACAATTGGCCTTAGCCTTCTGGAATCACGGTTTCCCTTACAGAAATTCCCCTTCCCCTATAGTTTCCTGACACCTCTTTGAGGCGCACAGAACGCGCTACCCACTACTCGTATTCGGTTCTTGCCGGAAAGCCGGATGGCGAGCTAAACGTATCTCATCGTCCGAAAGCCTTGGTCGGCAGAGATCGCCCTGCTACAGCCGTTGTACATCATCATCATCTGCCTAGTCTTTTCCTAACTATATTGGGGTCGGCTTCCATTCAAGCCGGATTTAGTTGAATACCAGTATTTTACGAGGAGCGGCTGCCTACCAGACCTCCACAACCCATGAACTGGGGTAACACGGTACTTCATGGCAAGACTAGAGTCAGATTTACTGGCTTCTGACTATCCGTAACGAATGCCAAAGATCTACAAATGACAGTCGGGACAGGGCTTAACGTGCTTTCCGAGGCACGGAGGAAACTCGGTATGTTAAGATGGTCACATCCATAGACCAACATTGGCAAGCGTTGCTTAACCTTGAAGATCGACCCGTGCGGCTGTTATTATCTAGCCACGAGCTCCTCTGTTATCGTACGTTGAATTTAAACTTACGCTGCTAAATCACTCCAATTTCCCAGTACCAGTTGAAGTATGAGATCACTACACCTACTCATCAACATGCCGAGCTCGCCAACCCCAAGAGATTACGTCCATAAAACACAAAGCGAGAAGCCATTCGCATAACTACCCGCATCAAAAACTCTTCGACAAATCAAAGTGTCAAATAATGGTATAAAACGGCGTGTACGGCGAGGACTCGGGCCCAGTTGTTTAGTAGGCTATTCTTGTTGATGATGTCATTAATCCCGCGGGATTGCGATCCCGGCACGCCTGTGACGTCACTTGGCCGTACGGCTGCTACCAGGGTACCATAAGACAACTGGACGATGTTGCCTTTATTTCCGCCACGTCACGTTATGTCAGTGAGATGGATGGGTGTCTAGGTCGGGTGTGAGGGGCAGGCAGATGGGATGACCTGGGTCTTTGAATGTGGATTGTCTTATGTCTCTGGACTTAATACTGCCCAGATTTCTTAAATCCAAGAGATGCCTGATTTACCCACAAAAAAAATGTATTTTGTGATGTAACTCCGGTTTTCCTTTACCCCTTACTTCTTAACAAACTTCAGGATTCTAAATTAACTGGAAGTATCCTATAGGTTGTGATTTCCTTGCGAGTGTATACACCATAAACAGAGCATTAACGATCTCATCTTTAGATTGCGTTGATTTAAACGTTTTTTTTTTCACTGCTCCAAGGGACACAAATAATATGAGAAAACGTTCTTAACAGACGGACAACAAAGTGATCCTACAAGGGTTCCGGTTTTACTAACTGACGTACAGAACTACGGCGTAGTAGCAATGTTCAGTCGGTTACACTTCGAGTAAGTACGGAACCATAAAAACGAACGAATAGGTAACGCAACCTAAAATAGTACAAAACGTTCAGAGCCCTGATAAACTATTTTTAGAAAGATTAATTGCCCACGGTTTTATACAAGTTGCTAAAAGGGCAAACCAAGCGCCATTTAACGTAGGAACACAAAATGAGAGCGTTGTCCGGTGACCGCTATCTCGGGCTGGCGGAGATCCATCACGGGTAGGGTGGCAGGCGACCGGCTCCGCAGCCGCCACTCTTCATTACGGAGCGGGACAAAGGAGCCACGCCACCGTGAAGCGCTCAACACACCGTACGACACAACGTCCCAAACTTCCCTTTGATACTATTCAAAAGGTATGTAAGTTTGTCCGAAAATAATAGAATCTATTTTTAGTTCTTATTATTAAAATACTAGCTTTAGCCCGCAGCTTGGCCCGCGTACATAAAATATAGCCTATGTCACTCAGGAATACAGCAGCTTTCTTTTGGTGAAACAATTTTAGCAATCGGACCAGTACCTACTTTCACAGATTACCTCATACAAACAAAAAAACAAACTTTACCTGTTTATTATATTAGTATAGATATAGATTTAGAATCTCATTGCGAAATAAAATAAGTTGGTGCGTAGATATCAAAAATGATATCAAAGACGTATGTTAATGTCACGAAAGATCTTTGAAAATTCATATTTGATTTTATAAGTACTTGATACTTTAGATCGGAATGAAAGTCAGTAAATATTGCTTTACTGCGATGCTTCTCTCGAACGCAATATTGTTTTGACATATCTTGTTTACCATTGTTACCTTATTCCTTTATAGATTTAGTTTTTATTACTTTCCAGTATTGCCTACATTGAAGAACCCTATACGATTTTTTTACCCAGCAAGGGGGTGCAATATTACCCCATTGCTGGGTAAAGGCCTCCTTTCTCCTCCCAAAACTCTCTGTCATTATCATCTCGTCAGCTCTTACCAGATCGACCTCGGCGGCGTGGTTCGTCTTCAGGTACCCCCTTGGTGGAGTTATAACGCAAAAAATGATATGATAACAAACCCCTCTATAATCTGAATGATTGTTTATACAAATACGTAATTTATTGCATGTGTTAATTAGAACACAACCGCTGTTAAGTCTATACAGTTAATAATTTGATAACCGAGCCTCCGGTGAACCGATACAACGGATTAATGTTTATGTACCACTTACCCCTCACGGAGATTAGGCCTTTAGTTATTCAATACATAAATTGTTATCGATCGCTGTCAATAAACTAACATTGGTATGACGAACTGTACCTAAAGACCACCGATTATTTATTGACCTTTGATTCCGCCATCGGACACCCTGACGTACAAAGAGTATCCACCCTTACGTTGTTAAGGAGTTGTCAGCGAACTGTAGGGGCCCAGCAGGGCCGAAGCCTCTGGGGTTACGGATCGGTTTTCCGAAAGATAAGCCCAGTGTCGCGTATATGGAATTTATACCTTCACTCAACGCTAGTGACGTCACAGGCCGTGTTGTCGTCGGGTATATTTTCAAATCCAGAAAGCGAAAATACTTCTTATAAAGCCTACCTTTACGTAACATTTAGGACGTCACTGGTGCGAGTTGACTTGGGGTATATTTTCAATTTGGATACCCGCGCGCGATTAATATAAAATATACCCGGACGTAACGTAGCTATCGCTGGCTGCTCTTCTATCACGTTACTATTTTAATCATTCTATCCTTTTCGCCCGCTGCATTTTGTTTGTTAATGTTGCATCATTTTTTTAGCACATGTGAGTCTCTATTGTTGAATTATGTCATTGTCAAGTGTTTTTAATTAATATATAAATATTTAATATATAATAAAAAAAAAGAAATATAAGAGACAGTACGTGTCAAGTGAATTATAAAACAATAAATAAATAGTTTGTGCATCTATCAGTGTAAAAAGTAACAGAATATTAAAATGAATGTCCATAACGCCCGATAATATTTTATTTGATTCATTCTAGAATTTGTATTTCTTTGAATTCATTTCCTTTTCTAATTAATAAACTTTGTTTTTCTTTTCTTATTGTATCATTGATCTCATTCCTAATATAAAAATAACTATATCCCTTTCTGTCTCTGAGTTCATTGAAAGGCGCTTAATAAAACGGGTATAGATTATAGTGTAGCAAAATGAAGTGTCCTCCTTGAAAGTATACCCCAAAAAAATGTTGTAGTCGGGTATACTTTGAAATTTTAATACGAACTGTATACAATTTTAATGTATATACGAACTCAACACTATGGAGCGTTGTGTGAAGGTATAAATTCCATATACGCCCCAGTGTCCGCAGATTTAAGGCAACGAAGGAACAGGGTGTGGTTTAGTCAGTAAAAGTCTGATACGCCCTCCCGCTCCGCCCAAGAGCGGCAGAAGTCATTCTGATGATTTCCCATCTGAAAAAGTACCCTTAATGTTGTTGAATACTCTAAGGTCAGGCCTAAGCGGCGAGGCAAAACTCGCCGTTTATACCGCAATTTGCCCGCTGCGGTTATCTCGTCCGATTATAATTTAGGTGTCCTCAATGCTAAAGTGAATAGGCTCTAAATAAACACGCCTTACCATCAGGTGAGATCGCAGTTAAACGATAGTTTATATCAATTTAAAAAAAAGAATCGTTGTACCATTCTTGTTTCAATATTTTCTGTGTAAATCAACATAGATATGTTGAGAAAGCCACAGATTCGATTCAACGCTACAAAACTGTGACTACAAAACCACATTTTATACAACAGTGTAAGACTTCACACCACATTATGAAGTCTATTCACATTGTGTATGTTTTCAATTGCCTGGCGTGTAAGTGGCGTCGCCGTAAGCCCTCTGCTTGCTTGATAGAAAGCAATAAGCGTTGCGCGGCCGGGGAAGCGCGCCTAACTCGCCACGCTAATGGCTTCACACAACTGCGCCGAATCGGCTCACTGCTAGATCAAAACATTTGTTTCACAACAAAAAACCAAATCACAATTAAGTATTTATGAAAAAAATACCAGTTATGTGCGAGTCGAGTACAGTCCCTAGCAAGAAACGGCAAAATATCACGTTTGATGTATGGGGGCCCCACTTAAAAATACAGTTTATTCTGTTTTTAGTATTTGTTGTTATAGCGGCAACAGAAATACATCATCTGTGAAAATTTCAACTCTCTAGCTATCGCGGTTCTTGAGATACCGCCTGGTGACTGACAGACTGAAAGCAAAGTCATAATAGTACTGTATTGTTTTTACCCTTTGGGTACGAAACCCTAATAGGGTACAATCAAAAAACATTATAATAGCCCACAACAAGTACTATTCATCAACATCACAGCCTATTTTATTATGACGCAATACAAGTGAAAAGTACGTTCGAACACGGCCGCTGTTACAACTTACCCCGTCTCTTCCGACACTTGCGCGCCGCGTTGCCAATAACGTCAATGTTTTTCTTTTCTCGCGCAAACATGGCAGCTTCCGCCGCTATATGAAACTTATGATACCCGCGTGTTTGTTTACGATATTACGTTAAATGTTTACTCTGGAATTAGCGGCAATAACTGGCGTAATTGAACGAAGGGTGATGGGCGAAGCTTAACTCGCTCCATCACACTCCACTGGAGATAACTTTGTGTTACGATATCGGAATAATAGTTAGGGCGTAATAAAGCTAAAGGTTTTGAAGACGACTTCTAACCAATAATTAAGTTGTATCAATGACAGAAACTTGCTAGACGCTAGGTGTCAAATTATTTAAGTTAGTATCACTTTCAATATTAGTTAGCTAAATGTTAATAGATTTACTAGCTGTAAATGCTAACTTTGACCTTATTAAGTTACTGTTGATTTACTATACAAGAGTTTTTGTTATTATTATTGATAAGCTCGCGTTTGACCATTATCTCACTTGATGGTAAGCGATGATGTGGTCGACGATGAAGCACGCTTGCCTAGAAGTAACCTATTCACTCTTGACTTAAAGACCCCTAGGTTGTAGCTATTAGAAAACACAGACTCCGGCAGGGAATTCCACTCCTTAGCTGTACCTACGCGTGTATTCCCTATATGTATTGTGTGATTTTTTTTACAACCTATTCTGTCGGTTTCGCGTTTGACCGCTATCTCACCTGATGGTAAGCGATGTTGTGGTCGACGATGGAGCATTCTTGCCTAGAAGTAACCTATTCACTCTTGACTTAAAGACCCCTAGATTGTAGCTATCACGAAACACAGACTCCGGCAGGGAATTCCACTCCTTAGCTCTACGCGGGTATTCCCTATATGTATTGTATGATTTTTTCTACCTAATTTGTCGGTTTCGCGTTTGACCACTATCTCACCTGATGGTAAGCGACGATGTGGTCGATGATGGAGCAAGCTTGTCTAGAAGTAACCTAATTACTCTTGACTAAGACCCCTCGGCTGTAACTATCAGGAAAAAGACTGGCAGGAAATTCCACTCTTTTCCGACGAAATTAAAATGTA
Source organism: Mythimna separata (assembly GCA_030763345.1). Lineage (NCBI taxonomy): Eukaryota > Metazoa > Arthropoda > Insecta > Lepidoptera > Noctuidae > Mythimna > Mythimna separata. Next base: position 21,725,419 of record CM061174.1, read on the forward strand.
AAACTTGTAGGAGCAACTTGTGAACAAACACGGGATGAATCTTTATGGCATGTGTCGTGTGCGATGGGGCGGCAGGAACATATCTGAGGCGGTGCATTCGCCGCAGTTCAACGCGTACGCCACCTCCAATGTTGCTGACAGAAGGACCACACTGTAAATTTTATTGAGTGTATGAGAAATAATCTAAAAGTGTATACTAAAGATAGGTAAGGCAATAAACAGTCGGAAAATATTAATTTTAGTTCATAAAATAACAAAATTCTGTTCAAAGTTTTCACTTTTTTAATCTGTTTTTTAATAAGCGGAACTGACGTACGATATTACGTCATAGGGTCATGTTCGCAAAGTCATAATAAAAATAACAAAAAGCAAAGTTTCGTGTGCTAAATTTGCACCACTAGTGTTCAATGCAAACATAGACTAATTCGATTCTAACGCTATCCCAAAAAACATATTGAATATTTTGTAAAATAGTACCTGTTAAATCGATAGATGGCGTTAGGATCGAATTAGATCTCGCTATGGTTTCGTTACATGGCAGAGTACATAAGGATCGGGTTTGACACATTAAAATTGTCTCGCTCTGAAGTACTGAGTTTCATTTCCTCCAAGGCAATTTGATCCGAAATTGTTCATGGTCCTTCGAGCCGAAGGGTGATTTTGGAAGAACACAAGTAGCAAGGATTAGTAACGCTACATGATACGAGATGGCACTAGTAATCGGTGAACAAACCCAGAGTTGTGAATCGTAAGTAGTGAAGTGTGTAATAAGTGGACAGTGGACAAAAACCGTGAGTACATTTAAGTCTTAGTAAAAATAGTGTGGCCAGGGACTTAGAATAGTTTCGATAAAAACGACCAGACGTCGAATCTATGCCCGATTTCACAGCGATTTTACAAGTGTTCAAAACACTTAGAAAAATTTACGCTTGCTGGGACTTAGAAAAATTACTCATCACTGGACTTAAAAAAATCCTACTTATTTACACTTGAAAGAAAAAATACTGTTGACATAAAACATGGAAAAAGAATTGAGAAAGTTGAAAGATGTCAAAGGACAGATTGAGAAGGGCTTCATAAACTTTAAAAAGTCTCCGAAAGATCGGATAAATTACAATTATGTGGACACACGTCTAGAGATGTTGGAAGACCAATTCCGGAATTTTACTGCAAAATACGAAGGAATAGTAGGCGAGTGTGAAGGTGAAGAATTGTATGAATACTTAAAGGAAGATATTTATGAAAAGGTTTATGAAACATATTTAACGTATAAGGTTGAATTAAAAAATGCTCTGTCTCAGTTAAAGGTTAATAGTTCCAATACCAAAGTTTGTGATGGTTCATCTGACAGCGTGGTAAGATTACCAAAAATAGTTTTACCTACTTTTAGTGGAAAATATACAGAGTGGTCGTCGTTTCGAGATTTGTTCATATCATTAGTCCACAATAACAAAAAACTTGATGATGTACAACGTCTCCACTATTTAAAAACTCAGCTGTCAGGTGAAGCGGCGCAACTTATAAGACATGTTCCAATAACTGATGTTAACTATAAAAAATGTTGGGATATGTTACAGCATCGGTTCAATAATAAGAAATTTATGTCAACATGTATATTAAACCGACTATTTGGCCAACGTAATATTGGAATCGAATCATCGAAGGCACTTAAAGATTTGCTTGATGTTACAAATGATTGTTTGCACGAACTTACCAATATTGGGATTGATGTTGGTTCGTGGGACGTCATTGTAGTTTATGTTGTAAGCTTGAAGTTGGACGTAGAATCTAGGAGGCAGTGGGAACTGCATGTTAGTGAATCATCCGACGATCTACCTTCCGTTAGACAGCTTTTTAAGTTTTTAGAGACGCGTTTTAGAGCCCTAGAATACGTTGAACCTAAACATAAATCAAAAGCCGACAGTAATTCTACATCTTACGCTAAAGTAATGCATGGTGCTATTAATGATTCATGTCCACATTGTTCTGAGAGTCACAAGCTCTTCAATTGTAAGAAATTTTGTCAACTAGATATTGACGAGCGTCGTGATATTTCAAAGTCTTTGGGAGTATGTTTTAATTGTTTGGGCAGTAACCACACTTCCAAGTTTTGCCGTGTTCTTTCAAAATGCCGTATATGTCAGCGGAAGCATCATTCGTTATTGCATCCTAAGAACATTGGTGGAGCCAGTGTGGAAACTATGCCAGCGGTGCATGCAACCCCACATGAAGGTACTTCAGAGCCCGTACCAGATGTCAGTGCAAATATAGCAACTCATTTTGTGAATGGACAAGCACAGGGTCAAGTCTTGTTAGCCACGGCTCTCGTAAAGGCCGAATCACAAAATGGGTCCTCTCAAATTTTGAGAGCTTTGTTGGATCAAGGATCACAAGCATCCTTTATAACTGAGGCAGCAGCGCAATTGCTTCGTTTAAAGAAAGTAGTCTCGAAGACCACTATTGCAGGTATAGGAGGTGGTCATGGCAATATCGTCTCTAGACATGTGGTTATTTTTAATATACAATCATTGCATGATCCCTCTTTTACACTAAAGGTAACTGCGCATGTATTAAGTTCACTGACTTCAGTTATGCCGAATACAAACTTTAAACTAGAGAATTGGCCAGAAATTCACAGTATACTTTTAGCCGACCCAAAGTTCAATTGCCCTAATAAAATCGACATTTTGTTAGGAGCTGAAACATACTGCCGTATTTTAAAGGAAGGTCTAATCAAGAGCCCCGCGGGCTCTCCGGTGGCACAAGACACGCATTTAGGTTGGATTGTGTCAGGCCATGTTAGTAAAGCGGAAAGGTCTCTAGATTCACATAATACCGTGATCGCGATGCACACTCAAATAGAAGAGAACGAAATGTTAAAACGTTTATGGGAACTAGATTCTGAGCCTGCTTTAACGAAAAAACTTCTTACGCCTGAAGAACAAGCTTGCGAGGAGTTTTACGCAAACACGACGAAAAGAGAAAAAGATGGGCGTTACGTCGTAAAATTACCTTTTCGTTCAGATGATCCACCTTGTAAATACGGTCATTCTAAAAATATAGCTGTAAAAAGATTGCTGGGTTTAGAAAGGAAGTTGGCTAGGGATAATGAATTAAAATCACAGTATACTGATGTGATAAATGAGTATTTATTGCTGGGCCATTTGGAGAAAATCACCGATGAGTCTGAAATAAATAAAAGTGATGCAGTTTATTTGCCCCATCACGCAGTGGTTAGACAAGATAAGCTGACCACCAAGGTAAGAGTGGTTTATGACGCGTCATGTAAGGGAACAAACGGGGTTTCCTTAAATGACACCTTAATGGTAGGACCCACTCTTCAAGCAGATTTGAGACATATAGTCATGAGATGGCGACAGCATCCGATTTGTCTGGTAGCAGATATAGTGAAAATGTATCGCCAGATCAAAGTAGCGCAGTCAGATACGGATTTCCAAAGAATTGTTTGGAGAGAGGATCCTAACAAAGAGATAGAAGACTTCCGACTTCTGACCGTCACCTTTGGTACGGCATGCGCCCCTTACTTGGCTGTCAAGTCATTACATCAAATTGCATGTGATGAAGGTGATATGTATCCATTGGCTGCTGAAAGGGTGAAATCAGACTTCTATATGGATGATCTGATGACTGGCTGCCAATCTGAAACAGAAGTAGAAAGAATTTTTAGTGAAATGAACAGTTTACTGGAGAAAGGAGGATTTCAATTGCAAAAATGGACAAGCAATAGGATGAGTTTATTGGAAACCTTAAAAGAAAAATTTGGTAGAGACTTGGAAATTAAAACTGATGGAGTAACTAAGATTTTGGGACTTACCTGGAACCGAAACACTGATGAATTTGATTATTCTGTAAAAATGTCACCTCCTGCTGCATCTGAAACAAAAAGATCGGTCATATCAGAAATATCACGGCTTTATGATCCGTTGGGGTGGATAGCGCCATGCATTATAACCTCAAAGGTCTTTATACAAAAGCTTTGGATTAGTGGTATAGGCTGGGATGATGAACTGCCACCACATCTCTCTCAAGAGTGGAGATATTACAGATCAAAATTGGAGAAATTGGTGGGCTTTCACATTCCCAGATGGATAGGCAGAAGCGATGAGGCCACTACGATAGAGCTACATGGGTTTAGCGATGCCTCGAATATAGCTTATGCGGCTGTGGTGTATTGTCGCATTATCGATGCTACTGGGCAAATACACTCACACCTCATAACGGCAAAAACAAAGGTAGCTCCTATTAAGCAGATATCAATTCCACGGCTGGAATTGTGTGGTTCTGTTTTAGTAGCAAAACTATTGATCGAAGTAGCTGAAGTAATGAACATTTCAAGGGCTAATATCCACGCTTGGACAGATTCATCTGTTGTTTTAGCCTGGTTAAGCGATCATCCAAGTCGTTGGAAAACTTACGTGGCCAACCGCACTTCAGAGATCCTTAGTTTGCTAGACAATACACAATGGGCTTATGTCAAAACCACAGATAATCCAGCGGATATCGCTTCTCGTGGAGTTTCTTCAGCTGTTCTACTTGATGATGATCTTTGGAAACGAGGACCAGGTTGGTTAAGAAATGATCATATAGAGTATACTAGACCTAGCGCAATACGCACTAATGAGGAGAAGAAACCTGTTAAGGTTTACACAGCTAACCTAGTGTCTGAATTTGAAGCCATTTGGGGATCTAGGTATTCATCACTAACACGTTTGGTGAGGGTTGTTGCGTACTGTAAAAGGTTTTTGCTGTCAATAAGAATTCGCAAAGCAAACATTAAGTTTACATCATACCTGTCAGCTTCAGAAATTCGTGAAGCCTTTGATGTGTGTATCAGGCAAAGCCAACAGCAGTGGTTTCATGCAGAATTTCTAGCCCTGAAAAATAAGGTTCCATTAGAAAAAACGAGTCCATTATATAAACTAAATGTGTTTATTGATAAATGTGAGATATTGCGCGTTGGGGGAAGACTGCGCTATTCTCAACTACTTGATGATACAAAGCACCCCATTGTTATTCCTCATGATTCAAGTTTAGCCAAGTTAATTGTAGCAGACGCTCATGAAAAGACCTTTCATGGAGGACAGCAACTGGTACTCAATTTTATACGCACCAAGTACTGGATTGGCCGGGTAAAAAATATTGTACGAGCTCATATACGTCATTGTGTTCCCTGTATTCGATATGCTGCGACCACAAAACAACAGTTCATGGGAGACCTTCCAGCTTGCAGAGTAATCCCAAGCAAGCCGTTTTTTAACTCCGGGGTCGATTATGCGGGCCCCATTAATATGCGAGTCTCTAAGGGTCGTGGGCAGCGGTCGTATAAGGGATACATCTGCTTATTTGTGTGTATGGCCACGCGTGCAGTACACATTGAGGCTGTTTCAGACTTAACAACTGAGGGTTTCCTGGCAGCCTTCAAACGTTTTGTTTCCAGGCGTGGTCACTGTCGTCATATCTGGAGCGATAATGGCACCAATTTTGTGGGCGCTGCCAAGGAGTTACAGATTCTTTTCAACCAAGAAAGTTCAATGATTAAAGACATTGCAGCTGCTCTTGCAAACTCTCAAACCGAATGGCATTTCATTCCTCCCCACGCTCCAAATTTTGGTGGATTGTGGGAAGCAGGAGTGAAAAGCGTGAAACATCACTTGAAGCGCGTCGTGGGCGACTCCACTTTGACGTTTGAAGAGCTGTCCACAGTTCTTTATCAAATTGAGGCATGCCTAAACTCTAGGCCCTTATCTCAAGGCAGTAGCGATCCAGAGGATCCTGTGCCTTTAACTCCAGGCCATTTTTTGGTCGGTCATCCATTGATTGTTGCGCCCGACTACAACTACGAAAATACTACAGTTAGTACTTTGCGCCGTTGGCAATTAGTGCAACGTATGGTGCAGCACTTCTGGCGTAGGTGGAACCAGGAGTACTTAACAAATTACTTCCAAAGACATAAATGGAATGATCGCAACTCTAACTACAAAATAGGCGATGTAGTGATAATAAAAGAAGACAACTTACCTCCGGCAAAATGGTTGTATGGCAGAATTACACAGCTCCATCCCGGTAACGATGGCTTGACGCGTGTTGTCACTATACGTAGTAAGGGCACTACGATTAAGCGTCCAACTTCAAAATTGTGTTTCCTTCCTGTTACTGATTAATTTATATTTTGTTGAAATATTGTGCTTGGATTTGTTTGTTTTAGTATGGTTCCCTTATGTTGCACTATTGTTTTTAAATACGGTGTTATATGTTGTGTAATATGAAACTTATTTACTTTGTGTTTTGTTGAAGCTTGTTATGAGAATGTTTTACTTGTATGTTGTTATTTATAGTAGATAAAACTTGCTATATTTGTCATGTTTAGGTCGAAACCAGTCAATAATATGTAAACATACGTAATGAAGCCATCCACCATTTAGTTTTTGTAAGTGTTATACAGTCCATTGTTCTTATAGTTGTTGAGTTTGTGCATGGTGGGTGGTTGTAAAAGGAAAATATTCCTTTTGGTGGGCGGAATGTTCAATGCAAACATAGACTAATTCGATTCTAACGCTATCCCAAAAAACATATTGAATATTTTGTAAAATAGTACCTGTTAAATCGATAGATGGCGTTAGGATCGAATTAGATCTCGCTATGGTTTCGTTACATGGCAGAGTACATAAGGATCGGGTTTGACACATTAAAATTGTCTCGCTCTGAAGTACTGAGTTTCATTTCCTCCAAGGCAATTTGATCCGAAATTGTTCAACTAGTACACTACATGAACCATACATTGTTCCAGGATAAATTAACCTAATTAAGATATTAAAAGGCTATGTCACTCACGATACAGCTTTTACAAAAATACAGCATATTTTTGTAAAAGTGGGACAGCATAGGCTATGTTGTCCCACTGCTGGGCAAAGACCTCCCTCCATTCCTCCTATCGTTCCCGGCAAAAGTATAAGCAAAAATTTTTTTTTTAAGTCATTATAGTATTCATTTGTGTAGATAACGGGAGACACTAAACTCACTCTGAATCTTACCGCACACAGACCAACAAAAAGAGTGTTTTATTTAGTAAACCCTCCATCCATCTATCCAGTATTTTATCAAGTGAGCCTTCGGTCCCTACTCTGTTATTAAGTACCTAGACATATCATATAAATCGCAGCGAGAGCAAGGCGGCTGCTTCGACTTTGACGCCAGGAGGCGGTGAGCGCTCTGTTGACTGGAGCGAAACTAACTGAGACGTGTGTGAATCATTACACCGCCCGGCCGGCCAATGAATGCTGGTCGGGGGCCAGACGTGGACACACGTGCACAAGTGCACACGTCAGCACGTGTACTTATGAGGCATGCGACTCGTGGCTATGTGCATGGTTGTAGGTAGGATACGAGTGTGTGTGCTCTTAGCGAGAAAGTACCAGGGTTGTATGACCTGCTAGGAAGTATGGTAACACAAGCAGAACTTGTTATTCTAGCAAGTAATTTATCTGTGAGTGAGCCTTCTGTACCTGACTGAGCGAAACTAACTGAGACGTGTGTGAATCATTAACACCGCCCGGCCGGCCAATGAATGCTGGTCGGGGGGGCAGACGTGGACACACGTGCACAAGTACACATGTAAGCACGTGTACGTATGCGTCTCGTGGCTGAGTGCATGGTTGTACATAGGGTTGCCAGATCTTCAAACCGAAAACCCGGACATATCAATCAGTTTAGCCGGATATTTGATAAAAAAGCCGACTATTTATTTTTGATGCCGTTCCGAAAATTTTGCTTTTTACATTCTAATGAAATGACAAGTTAATGCTGGTCTGCAAACGCTTGCAATTGCAAACACATAAAACCTAACAAATGGTCGGACAGGCTGTGTTCCGTCTAATTTGGCCGGACACACAACCAAAAAGCCTGACCGTGTCCGGCTTTATCCGGACGCCTGGCAACGCTAGTTGTTGGTAGGATACGAGTGTGTGCTCTTAGCGAGAAAGTACCAGGACCGTATGCGTTACTAGAAAGTATGGTGTTATACCAAAACTTGTTATACAAATGTAGAAAGTGTTTCTAGATTGAATAAAGGAGACTAAATTGAGAAGTTTATCTGTAATTATTCAGTTTAATATCACCATTTTAAATAAAAGACCAGTCAAGCGCGAAACGGACTCACGCACGAAGGATTCCGTACCGTCCGTAGCAAAAAACGGCCAAAAAAAAAAACACGTTTGTTGTATGGGAGCCGAGAACGTTTGAGGATATTGATTTTATTCTGTTGTTGTTGTAGCAGCAACAAAAATACATCATCTGTAAAAATTTCAACTGTCTACCTATCACGGTTTATAAGATACAGGCTGGTGACAGACAGACAGATAGACAAAACGTCAGACGTCAGACGGACGCACAGCGGAGTTTAAGCAATAAATCCCTGTTTACCTTTTGGGTACCGAACCCTAAAAATGTCTAACATCACAAAACAATTTCAAACAGATACATTTGATTTAAATTAATTTAGTTACTACTACATAGCTTCGCGGCAAGAAGTACTCCCAACAGTAGCATCACATTTCCTCGCAACTCACAAGATTGCCGCACGCCGAGATAATCTCTCTTCGTCCCGCGCCCTAAACAACTCCGCGGCAGTTACAACGCGGTGAAATTATCTCACCGAGCCATGAGCCATAACTTTTTAACCAACACTGAGTAAAACAAGCCAACGCTTGTTTCGTGGTTGTCTCTCAACTTCACCAACAATTTTATTATACTTTAAGACTGACATACATTATTCTTTTGTTTCAGAAATTGCTCTGATGAAGATTTTCGCGCGCAGTGATGTTATGATAATCAGTTTAGTGGTTCGGAAAATATTTTGGAGTGTTGCCAAACACACGGGCGGACGAACATCACAGGGTAGGTAGGACTCGGTGATAAAACTATTTATGAGCGGATTATGCGGCCAAATATTCATTTGACTAAATGGTTCCCGGTGTACCCACGTAACTGGAAGACTAGCAGTCGTTCTGCCCTCGAGTGCAATCGCCCTGGCCTCAAGATTGCTTGTTAAACAGCGCTCCGGCCAAACCAAAATCACCTCTATTACAAACCAGTAAAATACAATTCCTCTCGCTTCTGGTCAAAAGAATAATACGGACTACAGCTGAGAACTTTCAGAATAAAGTGCTTTATTCCATTTTAACTTTCACGTAATTGTTTTAACGGCATGCTTGGCAAAAATTCATTGAAGGTATACCGATATGTCAGATATTGAACTTTGTTAATTAGTAGGAATATCTACAAGAGAATTCAAAGAAGACTTGAAATTATAATTTACTTTCATTAAGAAAATTCTTATCTTTAGCTTATCGTCTTTTCCATTAGTCACACAGAGAACTGTCTTGTTAAAAGTTTATAACTCTCCATTACGGTTTTCCGAATCGACTACTAGGAGCACATAAACAGTTTGGCGGTGGGCTCGTCGGCGAAACGTGACCACTTCCACCATTTGCTATTCCATTCATCCGTTTACCCTTTCCGAAAGATCTGCAATCATCCCATGGGCATTTGTCAGGATTTCGCCGAGGTCTGACCTTTATACGCAGAAGGATGTAAATAGGAGCACATAAACGTCATTTGCAGGCTTGTTCAATTTATTACGTGTCACGGGTTGCCGCGTCACGCTCTTGATAGCTCTCTCCCGTGAGCCACACGCTACATTTAATATTTTTCAGGTTTATTGTTGAGAATGTTAAGCTTTTATGGAGTACTTGTGAGGCTTTAATATTAAATGATTGAGAGAATCTCCGAATTCCCAACTGGCATGCTTTGTTCAATAAGATGTTTACTTAAAAAGATAAGCTCTTTATTAAATCAACTGAAAACTTTTAATTTAAGAAAATTTAATATACTTAGTCTTATGCTAAAAATGAATACCAAGAGCAAACTCAAGACGAAGTCAGTTTAAAAATACACAAGACTCGTTAATCTGTTCTTGAAGCTGAGAGAAAATGTCTTAAGTAAATTAAAATGCGAGTTTAATAAGAAGTGGGGTGCAAAGCCACAGCTTTCATCAAAGAGAATTGAAGGGAAAAAGAGAAAAGAGTATAAAACACGCGCAGATCGCAGGTTATTGGCTCCCTAATGAAATATTGATGAAGTTACACAGGGCGGGATAAACGCTGCTCTTTATCCCAACAACTCCGGTCTGTTATGGCACGGTTTCACTTTAAAGATATATTAAAATTGTACATTTCGCGGTTACAGTAACATCTAACTAGCAGAATATGCAGATATAGAAGCTACATGATCATAAATTATGAATGTGATTTGCATTGCCATGACCAACTTCGGCATCTGAATAGAATGTAGATCCTCAGGGCGCTGTTGGTATAGAACGTGTGTCAACTGTCAAGGTACTAGGCACTACATGCTCCTAATCCAATCAATATGTAGTGTATGTCTTGTAGCTACATGCTATATAGCTCCGTACCCACGCACAACACATCAGTCAACATCAGCACAGAGTTAATATGAACAGTTGTGCGCCGATGCGAAATAAATCGGTGTTTCAGCCGAGCCGGTGTACAGCCTCTCTCAATTCAGCTCATACGTTATTTATCTGGCATCAGGCCGTGACGTCATCCATCACGTAAAAACGACCCGACGTTGTGTTCCACGCCAGGCTACATAGGCACCTATCATACAGTACTGGGAGCCTAGTATGAACGGGTTGAGCTGCTAAAATTAGACTGTCAGAAATCGATATTTTAAGGGTTCTGGTTCCGTACCTTAAAAAAGTATAAAAAAAACCTAGTGATATGAAAAAACTAAGTTAGTGACACGAGATAAGTAACAGGACAGAATGGAAGAAAAAAAAAATATTGTGTCAACCCCAACTAACATGAGACGAGGATAGGAAGATGATGATGACGATAAGATCACTCCGTTATCCCTTTGTCTGGCTGCCAAAACACCAATATACAGTCTATAGTTTAATTACACTTACAATAAACGAAGCAAACGCTGAAGCTAACAAAGAAATCGCATTTTGTCGGGTGGAATCACGGTCATCAACGGCCTACCTCGACTTAGCACACGAGGTTGTCGACATGCGGAAGGTGAACTGACATTATGCCGACTGTCTTTTCTGCCAACAGCCTGATGGCCAAATTTATTGACGGTCTTCGGTTGAAGCCGTCGTTGCAGTCTTGGATGAAGAACATATTACAAAAGACAGTACTCCATAATACAGATCGCATTATAAGTATGTGTATGTATATCTCTGGAAGTCTAATAATCGGTTGCTTGAACCTTGCTCCGAACAAGACTTATTGATTTTTATATACCTTATAAAAGAATTAATATTTAAACATATAATTAATGTAAACGTTTAAAAGAAAGAAAGCAATACTAATAATGTAATGTAACCTGCAGCCAGCCAAGCTGAACAGAATATATCGAGGGACAGCGCGGAAGGAAGCGAGCGGAAGAGCGCGCCGGACAAAGGAGCGAAGATTAATCCGGAAGGCGGCTGGCCAAAGCCGGATTAATCACGCCAGGTAAAAGATAGCCAATATTTATCAGCCATCTGGAGATCAAAATGGCTACCTTAAGGCTGTGTCGTATGTAGCGACAAGTTTAAAAGATGTTACGAACTCAAGTATATTTTGCTCGTGACATTATTTTTTGCTTCGTCTTTCTGAAAATAGTCGACTAGACTCATTTTATCCTTATAGCAGTCATAGGTCATCGAAGGACTGGAACAATTTCCCTGCTACGTTCGTCCTGTCCGATTATAATTTATGTGTCTTCATGGCTCGAGTGAATAGGCTGATAGGCTTTTAATAAACCAATGCGCCAAAATATCAACGATTGTATCACTTCTTACCATCAGGTGGGATCGCAGTCAAGCACTTGTTTATATCAATTGAAAGAAAAAAGGTTTTACTTGCGAAAGAATTACCAGACGATGAGATGATTAATTTTCTTCATTCGATAATGCCACATATATCGAAAATTAGGTGGTCTGTTATGCACCAAGCTATCATAACATATAGGAGTTCCATTTAAACCCAAAATAGTCGGACACTGCAAAAAGCATGCAAGTGAATTCATAAGCGTTGTATTTTTAGCGGGACACAAACTCAATTTCCTCCACTAATTTGCAAACTGGATAGTTTTATGTCCGCTGTGTGTGCTCAGAATTAAAACGTCAAATGGCTGCCGAGGTCGGCGATCTAGTGCAGTCGCGGAACGAATCAAATAAACATGGAGCTTGTATATGGAAATTGGATCAGAGTAATGTTCGTTTTCACTATTTTATTTTGACCATGTCAAAACGCACCCAATTTCGAGTGGGAATTGGGAACGGAACAATTGGATTTATGCATGTGCAGTAGAATGTTCTTATTACATTGCAGGGATTTTGAAATGTGATTTTTGTTCATCTACAGGGACGTGTGATAGCTACTATCTATACGAGAGCCACAATGTTAGATAGTAGTTTTAAACGATTAATTTATTATATTCACAGTTGTGAAGGAGGAATCGTATAGGGATTTCGTATCGCTGAAAACAAACATTTATCAATACCGTTACATTTCCGATATATACATAAATAGGTAGGTACAATATAATACATCGCAAACTAATCGATATTCAAAATACAAGCATTTTTTTATGTTCAAATATTTTTTGTCTACCCTCCATCTATAAACCGAGGGATTTCTGTAAAAACAGGGCAAAGGGCTCAGATGGTAAGCGGAAACCAATATGTTATTGAGATTTACAATTTTATAATTTATTATTCAAAGACTTTCTTAACATGTTTCAAATTGAAATAAAAACGTCGGATAATAAAGTTTTCTGTAAAACCTTTTGAAGGAACTCGCAGATGAAAGTGAGCATCGTAGACACAGTTACTTTATTGTTCGCGGAGAGAATGCCGACGCAATTTTCTTTAGTAAATGGAAAAACAAAGAACATTAAAGGTCTCCAGTGAGTCCTAACGACTGAATGGCTTAGTAGCAAATGTTTTATACCGACCACTTACCGCAACGAGCGCAGTCGAACCGATCGAAGCTTTAGGAAAGTATCGCAAATATTTACAATAGCTGTAGGACGTTAAAACTAAAACTAATGTCATAAGAGTGTGCATGTTCGTGCGAGTTCGGCAGACTTCGGCAGTGTTCGGTTAAAAATAGCGGAGTTGCGGAGCGAGGCGACGGCTACGACGTAAGTTTGTTCAAAGCCTTATTAATGGTTAGTGGACAAATCGGGGCTGGTGCAAAATGGGGGCTCATGTTCAGTATGTGCAGTGACAGGTTTGCATTCAAAATGGAGGCGTAAAGAGCGTGATATTTGTTGAAGGACGGAATACGACGACGATGTTGGTAGTGTGAAATTTTACTGTAACTGAATAAAAGTGCTAGTACATAAAATTTTCCTCACCTTGGATGGAATTAGCTGTCACTTCACGTAATATAAGTTTTAAAGTAAAGTCTGGCTGAACTTACTAAGTGATTAATTAAGTATGCATAAACCAATAAGTACGATTGACCAACAGTAGAAAGAAAGAAACAGTATTTACACACATCAAAAGTGTCTAGGGATCAAGCATTTTTATGCGGATTTCTTGAGATTGAGATGTGGCTTTGTAATAAATTTATGATTTTATAAATTTATATGGATCCTTTTTGGTGCATTTCATAATTTGAATCAGGAACTGTGAATCAAATTCGAGTAAAAGATGAAAATCAGCTGTCAATATTTTCCCTATAAAAACATACAACGCATTGAAGACATTATTAGTGCTACTGTTTCCTTACTACTGATTAAAACCAACGTTATTATGGAGCGGCGACGTCATTTAAGCAGGGAAGAAATGCTCAGAGTCGTGGGAATGATAGAAGCTGGTTCCCGGCAACGTACTGTGGCTTTAGCTCTGAATACAAGTCAGAGTGTTATCAGTCGACTTTGGACACGTTACCGAAGCACTGGTACCGTGGCTGAGCGCCATGGAGGACGGTATCGCTGCACCACACGGAGACAAGACCGATACATTCAAATCTTAACTCGAAGAGCTCCAACAATAACCGCCATGATGTTAGCCGTGAGGCTTCATCACTCTTCAGGGAAGTTAATTAGCGACCAAACAGTCAGAAACCGTTTGCATGAAGTGAACCTTATTCCTGTGCAGGCGCAGCTAGTGATAAAACACGAATCACACGATAAAGCCGTACGCCTTGCTACAATTATCGACCTTAAGGTGGGCTGCAGAACTTTGGCCAATGGCACATAAGTCACTGACTCGCTATACACATACATATCTCTCCAGCTACATACATTTCAGTTACTAATTGAGATTAATTATAAAGTTATCGGTGTATCGCATCGCTAAAGCCGGGCCATAATTGCCGCTATTCCCCGCAAGTGACGCGGGAGTTACTGCCCAATCTAGACGAATCCCCAACAGGCCGCATGTGATTAGCGCTAGTTATAATATATGTGCAGTCGATGGGTATATTAAGTATTGAAACTGAACATTGATTGAACAGCTGCCCGCGAGGAATACTCCTGCATGTGAGTTGCAGTAATTTGTCATTAATTATTTCTGTGAATTATTACCAGAGTTGCACTATTACGAGATAAACCAATTTTATTTTATTTTAACACATCGTTTGTAACTAATAACCGGTTCGGGATCAATAATATTTAAAAACGGAACAAATCATGGAGTTTGACAATGTCATAATTTTAAATTCTTAAGTGAGACCCCGGGGTCTTGTTTCATATCATACACATGTAAACGGTTCACAGTTAACTATCTTTCTTTTGACTAGTAATTACTTTGATCGGTACCAAATGTCCCCACATTTAACAAAGAAAAAAGCATGCCACAGCGTGTTTAATTTTACTGAAAGAAAATGTTATGTATCATATCACACAAATTATGATACATTAAGGACACACAAATATAGTAATGAATTAATGATCGAATTATAATTTCTAATCAAGGTAATTTGAAACTAAGGCTTATGTTAGGCTTAGTTGTACAAACACTAACATGTTTACAATATTATGTATTCGATTGTACCAAGAGCGATCTCTTAATATAAGTTATTTCATAACTTAGTAAGAGCAAGACTTACTTGTTTTTGTTATTTATTTTAAGTGTAATCTATAAACAAAACATTTTTATTTTAATTATGGATAGACTTGCGTTTGACCACTACTCGTCTGATGGTAAGCGATGATGTGGCCGACGATGGAGCACGCTTGATGGAGTACCTAATGGTAGAATGAATTACCTACTATCATTATAACAGTAGTGATAATGGCCTAATCATACAACAACGTCACAAGACGTAGGTAACTCCTACTGAGGTTCTGTTTACAAGATGCAAAGGCATGAATGATTTATGCACGTAATCTGTTAGCACGCATTTCCCGCCCCCCTTCGACTGTCGCCCCAAGGCACCAATACACCAGAGAAATTAACCAAGACCAATATTCAATTACATTCTGATGATAGCAATAATTAACATGGTTACGAATTATTTGCATGTTTTTTAAGTGGCCTGCGTACACCGCGCGCTATCTTGAGTTGAGACGAAATAAAATACGTTTTTGAGGTTGATGCAATCAATCCAGATAGTATAAACAACTCTTGGACACACCGACTAGAGTACAGTCATCATCCGCACACTGACTGTTGCTTGCTGTGATAGCAATACAAACTATTGGAAATTTGGGAGAGGTTCCGTAATACCAAAAATGATGAATGAAAAATTAATGTAATTCCAATATTGTTTCGAGTATTTATAACTTGATAATAATATCTGTGTTCCTACGGAGAGATATTTTGAAATATTGTTGTTTATAATATAGAAAAAACAAAATAAAAACATGACATTTTCGCTGTGAAAATGTGCAAATTTAAACTCGCTTAAATTTCGTTTGGGGTAAGTTTTTCAACAAAAAGACGACGTAGGAACCTAGATAAATATTGTCTGAATCCGAATAACATCATATTATGGTGTAAATATGCTTAAACTGCAAATGATTTTGGTATTACGTTTGTATGGATAATTCTAACGTCGCGCCCGCCTTAAGAAATTATTTTTAAGTCTGGAATTTCCTGCCAGAGTCTCCTCTTTCTTGATAGCTACAACCTAGGGTCTTTAAGTCCAGAGTGAATAAGTTACTTCTAGGCAAGCTTGCTCCATGGCCGCCCACGTTATCGCTTACCATCAGGTGAGACAATGGTCAAACGCGAGCCTATTAAAAAAAAACACGATGCTGAAAATAATACAACAACAGTTGAAACCTTATCGTGATAAATGACGGGCAAATACGTAATATTACTGACCCCTATAAGATATTCTATCCCTACATCATATTACACTCTAAGCCCGCTTCCTCCCGTGCGATGGAGCACAACTGCATCAGCCCCTATTGTATAGAATTAAAAGTTGCGCGTCGCTAACTAGTGCGGCCTCGCGCTCCCGCCTGAACTGAGCTACAATTAATAACCGCCGACGATACACCCGTCTTCTAAGCTCACATCAACATACAGATACAATACAACTAGTTTTTGTATAAAAAACTCAAACATTCGTAGCGGGCGCTCTGAAACTTCCGTCATTAATCATATTCTTTTGAAAGCCAACTAAAATAAGACTTCTGTTATTTGTTTTAAGTTTCGTGACGCGGAATTTGTGGAAAGTAAAAAATGGACGCGAAAGTTATTGTTTTATATCTGTTCCGGAATTGGTATTAGTTTGAAACTGAGTACGCGTTCTAAATGCAGTATCGTTTAGTCGAGTTTACTTTCGTATTGAAACAGCGGAACTGCATTAATGCGGTACAACTATAACTCAAAACAAGCCCGACACTACACTAGCATAAACTTCACCGTCCGTAGACGGTGCTACGACGTAGCGACTGCGTAGCACACGACTTCCACTAACGCAGTCAATTGTATAATGCACACTGAGATTGTACACGCTATAATAGCCTCTATATGTCGGGGGTAATGTCATGTAATTGCATACATGTGTAACGTTGATATATGACGTGGGTTTCAGTACATCCGTAGCGGCGTAGCAGCGTAGCGTCGTAGCAAGCCCGCCGTAGCACATTGACATGGAGGCGATGCGGCATGGCGGCCGTCGAGCGGAAAATGCAATCTGACTGGAATTAGGATAAACGTAGAGCGGTATACATGAAGCTAACTACACAACAATATGCCGAGGTTAGTGTTCGAGCTAAGTGGATAGATTTATAAGCGAATTAAGTCATTAGATACGTATGAGCTTAGGCCGGAATAATTGGAGATCAGAGTGGGTTTAGTTACAAATCATTTCTGACTTAATGGATGGCTAACTAAGAGAGGCCAGGGTAATTAGTTGATATATAGACATAGTGAATGAAATTTCATTAAAGCCTTACCCTGTGTATTTTTTTGCCTCACTATTGTGAATTGATTACGAATGTGAGTGACCAGACGGTCGAAGATGACGAAAGGAACGACGTCTAGTTGCCGGATGGCGTAGCGTTGGGAGCCTTCCACAAGGTGGACCGATAAAGTGAGGTGATGCGGTGAGGGTCGCGGGAATCCGATGAATGCGATAACAGGAAAAGTCGTGGCGATCCGTGGGCGTGGGTCCAGCAGTGGACGTCTTTTGGCTGAAATGATGATGATGATGATGTGTGTGAACGTATATTGCTTTTTTAGTGTGCATAAGCTCAGAATCATTGGACAAGTGACATGTACACGAGCCACCTGCCTCCATATAACAGAATATCTAAAAACATTAAACATTTACCCCATTTATATGAAACGCAGTAACGAGAACGACTTTCGAGGTCTGTAACTCATTAGAGCAATATCATTTACAAGACGTAATTCACAGTTGAATAAAGTTTAGGCTCCGTCACAGCTGGGCTGATGTTCGGGCGGCATTTGGCCACGTGACGTCATTAAACAAAGATGGCTGCTAGTTATTTAATGTCATTGCCATGCCTCCTACACTCGTATTGTCTGATTAAACTGACGCTCATTAATCTTGTACCAGGCGACGATGCTTCGCTCGTGGAAGCTCAGTTATTTCGTGTGGAGATAAAATATTCAATGATATTCTTTACGGTCGAGCGATTCTTTAACGATTTTAAATAATTGTGTTGACTGTTCGTTTTTTGTTTTACAATAAAGTGTTTATTTTTTGTATCGTTTTCTAAATTAATATTATGAAGAGAAAAGATTCTTATATTTTTATTTGTAGATAATGAATGGAGTACCGATTTAAAAACTATTTCACTAGTAAAATACTACATACTTTATCGTTTAGTGACGGGCGTCATATTTTCACGCGAGGTCACACATGAATCTTTAACGTAAGTAATTTGTGAATTAAATTTTTTCTTTTCTTATAAAACAAGATGCATTGTTTATTCGTTGAAGATTGATTACTTTAACTAAACTTAACATTTTTCATCAATATAAAACACTACCTTTAGCCCGCAGCTTCGCCCGCGTACATAAAATATAGCCTATGTCACTCAGGAATACAGCAGCTTTCTATTGGTGTAAAAATTTTAGCAATCGGACCAGTACTTCCACAGATTACCTCATACAAACAAAAAAACAAACTTTACCTCTTTATTGTATTAGTATAGATGTAACGTCAGCGCGGGACACTCGACACCTCCTGTTTAAATAGGTACTGCATTTGTTACTAGTCAGGTACAGCCGCGCTTTTGTTCGCACGCTATTCTAACAAACCTACTGCGCTTGCTTCTCACTTTAGAATAAATGGTGAACACCAAAAATGCAATTTAATTTACAAGTCCGTGATAAGTGTTGTCATACAGTATGGAACAGAATGTTGGGTTGTGAACAAAGTTGTTGTAAAAGCCGTTGAAAAATGATTTCATGTAGCGGAGATGAAAATGTTGAGATGGATGTGTGGTGTGACGAGAATAAATAAAGTGAGAAATGAGAATATTAGAGGAAATTTAAAAAAGACGCCAGTGTCTGAAAAAAAGGGAATTTAGCTGCACTGAGATGTGGGATAGGACAAAATAGAAGAAAAAAAATGTTGCGCTAACCCCAAGTAATAAGGGAGAAAGAAGACCAAAATTGCAATTAGAACTGACTTTTAACCTTTGCCATTATTCTCCAAAACATTTCGTGAAGAAAAGTGAAAAAATGCAATCAATGTGAGATAAATAGGAAACTTGATACATTCCAGTCCAGACAGTCTTTTGTTCGGTGTTCAACACTTCTTTGTTTACTACTCAAAGAAATCGCGGAGCGCAGCGCGCTTTTAATCTACGCATTAGCCTTTGACTTACAAAGAACTTTGCGACTAAAGCTTTATTTAGCGTAACGCAAAGTTTTATCTTCGGTCCCTTTTCGTGAGATAAAAGTAAATAGAGTAATAAAACTGCAATCAGCTCTGAAAAGCCTGGGAAATATATCATCTGAATTATACCGTCATTTTATCTGGCGACCTCTATAAAATACTGACTGGCCCGCTTTGTATGACCTTCGTATTGTTCATTGATTTTACGGCGCGTTCAAAAAGTATAGTGGAATAAAAGTATTAAACCTTATTGGCGCACGCAGCCATCGGCACGTTCCTTATAAAACTGCATTTAATATTTTTTTTAATATTGTAGCGCATCGCGCGAACCGCGTTTTTAATTAGAGGAAAGCTCAATAGAACGCGAAGCGTGCGGCGGATGTTTTCACACAAGTAAAGTTTGAGCGTCAACGGCACGTGTTTGCATCTCGTTTCCCAAACTCATGACAAAGGCATCAATTAGCGGGACTCGCCAAAAACTCGCAAGTTTTAGGCGTGAGTCGATGACGTCATACTTACGGCCTGCCGAAGTCTCGAGGCCACCCGGCTCGGGATCGCCTCTACTGCACGCTTACAAAACAGATAGAAATTTATCAATGGCGTAGCTAGGCCCAAAGAGGCCATATAAGAAAATAAAACGTTTTTAAATTATTTTTTGTTTAAAGATGGAAGAAGTTGTTTTGTCATCATGTAAAACCGAACTCCAAAATGGAATTATTCTGACTAGGATTAATAGTCTTGGTTGTAAATGAGCTTGTTTATTGGAGCATTTGAACTAGGTTAGGTTAAGTTTTCATTTTATTCAGAGAATGCTAAACTGAGAAAAGTGAATCATAAAATTTAACCATTTTATCACATCATCATTAATTACTTCATCAATAAAAAAAATTAAGATTGTGATAGTTTTTTGCTCATATCGGGGGCCTTTTAACCTGGGATCCCCGACTCTTTGATTCGGTTGATACGTCGATAGTTATGTCGCTGAAATCTTTGAATAACATTTAGCTGGACCAGTGTCAACTTGAGAAACGTTATCAGAGTCATCCGGAGCAAAGACCAATGGACAACACTTAACTAAAACATTAAATACGTGAACTTCATAGAATGCGATACTTTACAGTAACAGTCTCATGTATCTTTCATCGCTCGCGTCTCGTGCATTATAATTTAAATAAATATGTATGAACGCACACATAAACTTTAAACTTTCAAGAAACTTGCAAATCTGAAATGCTACCTTATTATTATGTAGACGAGAGAAGCTGTAATTTATGAGATTTGAAAAATGCAGGAGACCCGGACTGGTTCAACTCTAGTTTTCAGTTAAAAATGATTATACTCTTGCAAAACTTCAAGACTCAGATAATGTTTAAATGAATAACACACAAATATTGTTCTTCTTCTTCTTATCGTGTCGATGTCTTCAACTAAATGTTTTCCGACCAGTATTTAGCAACCCGTACGGCTCTATCATTGGCCTCGCATAGATCCCGAAAAGTGGATGAGAGATGCGCTCTGTGGAGACAGTTTTTTTATTATATTTGTTTTAGTTTCTGTTTTTAGCCATCACTTGCTTAATTTTTAATTGTCCTCGTTTTTAATATTATGTTCATGGCTTTGTTTCATTACGGAGAATCACTGACTCCTAAGTTACAGGCCCACACCTAGTTTAGGAGTCAGAGTACTTACCTATAATTCAACCCAGTTTTTGATTGAATCTATTTTTATTTGGGTTACAATTTTGATTGGTCTACACTGTCCTCGCATATGTGTCTGTTTTGTAATGTGAAAATATTGTAAACCCAATCATTTTTTTTGAAAAGAGTAACCATGGAGTTTCTTGCCGGTTCTTCTCCATAGGAAACGACCAATTTGGAACCGTGCACTAGCTTCGACTTTTTATAAGTGCCCATGTAGGCCTATGTAAAATAAAAACATTTTTTATTTATTTATTATTTATTATATACATTTGTACATTAATCAGCCTATATGTTCATTGTTTTATAATGCAAATGCTGTTTTGTGTGAAAATAAATTTATTATTTTATTATTATTTTAGAAAAATCCAACTCCCCCGCACTTCAACACCCATCAGAGCATCTTCCTCCTCGATGCGAATTGCGGTGGCCAATCAGGAAATCTTTGAACCGACTCCCACACCCAGCCCAGACACCCAGGTTGGCCGCTGTAAAAACAATCTGGCCAAATGGGGCTTCCTCGACCCATCCTTAACACAGTGCCAGTGTGGAGCCGCTACGCAATCATTCCCCATTCCCATCCTGCACAACCACAATTATTGTTAGTAAATTATCTCTTGAGAAACTTCATGTCCGTCATGTGTGTTTTTCCAACTACCAATTTTGCAGTCTACTTCCAGCCTAGTCGAATGGAGCTGAATACCTGGGTATTTTATATGGAGAGGTTACCTATCTGACCTCCCAGTAATTGTGTAACACAACAGATGTGTGAAAGTTGTGGAATATTATATATATTATATTATATTATATCTAGAGAAGACAGCAAGAATCAAAAGTTTAAAGAGTCTTCCAAAGCACGGAAGAATGTCGGTATGTTAAAATGATCACCTATCCACATACTGACCCGGCCAGCGTTGCTTCACTAAGGATATAGACCTGTGCGGCCGGTACTTATCATTAGGCGAGCTCTCGACAAACTTCATAAAACTAGTTAAAGTTGAGAGGGTAATCGAACGATGTCGAGTGCCGATAACACCACCCAACACTGATAGACGGAGGTTAGCAACTCTCCGAGTTTCGCGGACCCACGGACAACCCCCTATAAACTATTTGCAAAACATTAATTGGAATAGCTCTTTAATATAATAAAGGCGGAAGATTTTATTAATTATACATACACAAATACCTGTGAGTATGTGTATGTTTGTTACTCCTACAGGCTCAAAACGGCTGAATGGATTTAGCGCTCAGGTAAAGAAACAAGGGGCTAAGATTTCATAGCACGCGAGACGCACAGGACAGGTCATTGTGGCGACACTGGGAGGAGACCTATGTCCAGCGGTGGACGTCTTTCGGCTGAAACGAATATGATTTATATAGTACGTAATAAAGGACACTTTTATCTTGGAAGCATATCCCGTTGGGATAATTATTATCTAATTACATGCAGACAAAGTCACTGGTAAAAGTTAGTTATAAAACAAATATTCGTTTTCGTTTTCAATAAAAAAAAAACAAAACAAAAAACAAAAAAAAAAAAAAAAAAAAATGAAAAAATATGTGTATAATGATGTTAAATATTGTAACTATGAGTCTTAAGTTACTCGCAATAAATGCTTAAATAAATAATAAAAAAAGAAACTAAATGAGAAACGGTAGGTAACGCCGCTTCGACTAATCTAATTAAGATTAATTTCCTGTCCCTGAAAAATTACGAGAAATATTTCAAATAGAATGTTATGAGATATTTGACGGCTGTGAAATATGGCGGGGTATCAGGAGTTTGGCTCGGTGTCGACGCGGGCCGCTCCTAGCGATATGGAGTAGAACAAACAGTCAAGACTAACATTGCGATCGAGCGCTTTCTGACAGACGTGTTTTGGATTTAAAATTTCGGATACGGATATTGAAGAGGCTGTCCATTGTATGTATGTGTTTTAGTTTCGTTTTTGCATGTGCAATGGTGCACAAAAAAGTAAATTCATAATAAATAATATCAAAACAGTTACAGACATTAAATTATTTCGGATTATCCGCTAGTTTCGGATAATTTTAGATTTAAGAATTTCAACATTATAAACGTAAAAATACAAATAGCAATATTTGGCTTTATTTCTAGTTTAGATACTTAATTAATTGTTTGGCCGGGCAACACAAACATAAACTCTGTCGTAACCATATAGACTCCGCCTTTATCTAAAACTATCCGAAACTTTTATATCTGTTTCGGATATTTTTTCTATTTCGGATATCCGATAGTTTCGGTTACGGGTACAGAGATTATGACCTCCGCCTGTATCCGCATTACTCGAGCTCACGCAAACGACACGTTTACGCCACCGCAACGCTTTGCTCAAAGCACGGCGCCGCGGGCACGCCGTGCGACTGCGTGAATAATTACGAGATTCATATTCCTCCACGCTTTGAATAAATTTAAGTCCTAGCTTCTCTGGCTGTGTAGTGTGAACTTACAATCGCAGTGTTCACATTAGACTCGGGTCGCAGTTAATTAAAGTTGTGCTGTACCTCAGTCTACAATGGACCGATACTCAAGACATACACACAGTCTTTAAGGCTGATTTACACTGATAAAGTAGCAGGCGAGAGCAGTCACTGGATCCAGTGCTGCATACTCGATGCTGGACTGGATGAAAACACGTTTCTTGCTGTGCTGATCCAGTGCCGGAATCCAGTGATGCTGGCGCAAGTTCCTGAAATAATGTAAATTAGTCTATAGATGTTCTGTGTACACCAACAAGTAATAGTGTGGGACACACATTGGTCTACACTTCTAAGTTCTTAACCTTTGCCAACTGAACTACCTTCTAAATCTCCAAAATGCTATATACTATTTACCTTTTCTATTTGAGTAAAATCATCATCATCATCAACCCAGCCTTTTCCCAACTATTTTGGGGACGGCTTCCAGTCAAGCCAGATTTAGTTGAATACCAGTATTTTACGAGGAGCGGCTGCCTACCAGACCTCCACAACCCATTAACTGGGATAACAGAGTACTTCCTGGCAAGATTGGAGTCAGATTTACTGGCTTCTGACTATCCGTATCCATTTGAGTAATATATCGAGGTCCAAAGAATTCATGTAAAGAATGCAAACCTCTGAAACTCCTACGACGTAACACACATTCATCAAAAACATTATTCATTAAAATTCATAACTGTGGTTTTGAAACTTGCAAAACTTTTTCAACCCTGATTTCAGTGAAAAATATTTATTACGAGGTTGAAAGTTTTCTCCTCGTAATAAATATTTTGACTGAATGCGTAACTAACAAACATGTTGATGGAAAAAGCATCACTTTGATCATCGATACAGAAGGGAATTAAGGCGTCTCTCAAACACAATCCAATTCGCGATCCATTCAGATAAACATAGTGGTCCAGACACCGTCTCGCGTTATTACAAACATCATTATAAATATTGTAGCGACAGTCTGTGCGTGTTTTTAGGGGGAGGATCATAAATGTTACTTAGCGCGTATTTTGATGATTAATTACTCAGATACCCGCGAAACGAGACACAATAGTAAAAAAATAACAGCGCGGTCTCATAGGACCGGTTGGGGATTCAAACGTTAAGTATGACTCACAAAAACGTTCTAAAAAGAAAAGAAAGAAAGAAGTGTGAACTACAAAGTATAAGATAGTGAACAAAGCCAAAGAATGTATAAAGTAAATCGGAGTTTATAAAAAACATCTACTACAAAAATATTACTACATTTTAACCCTGGAAGATAAAAAATAATAACTTTAAAACTATCGAATGACAATATCATCTTCCTACCCTTGTCCGGTGTTATTTGTCGGTCGGTTGGTCGGTCGCAATACGTTTTTTTCTTCCATTCTGTCTAGTCAACCGTCACGCTATCACTCACTTCCTTTTCTTTTATATCACGTCTGATACAAACCATTCATCTTTTTTTTGGCCTCCCTATCTAGCCATATGTATACTCGTAACAAGCGTTTCATCTCTCCTCTTCACACGACCATACCAAGACAAACGATTCCCTTTCAAATATTCAATCACTGGCCTAATTTTAAACATCCTCTAATATATTCATATCTCACTTTACACGTTCCAAAACTCCAAAGAAACTGTTAAGCAGTACGAATCAAATACTTATTAACAACTTTCTGCATCTGAAAAGCCATTTCGAAGTGGCACAATATCAATTAATGTCTGAATCCCCGACCGGTCCTATGAGACCGCGCTGTTATTGTTTTACTATTGTGTCTCGTTTCGCGGATATGTGATAGATTAATATAAATTAAACACAATATAAATGATTGAATCTAAGCCCTCGCAGACGGCAGACTATCTGTGACACACTTTTTAGTCTATGAAAATAGGACCGACATTTCGTGTGCCATAGACTCGATCACACAAGAACTGCACCTTCTTATCCTTATTTATTTGGGGATAATGCAGCATGTCTTCCGTGTTACCCCAGTTAATGGGTTGTGGATGTCTGGTAGGCAGCCGCTCCTCGTAAAATACTGGTATTCAGCTAAATCCGGCTTGACTGGAAGCCGACCCCAACATAGTTGGGAAAAAGCTAGGAAGATGATGATGAATGCAGCATGCTTTCATCTCTCATATCACCCTTTTCGTAGTCACAAACTCACAATATTTCAAACAGTACATCAAATCGTTTCTTTGGTCAAATCCTACAGCCCGTGGTATAAAAAGAATCTTAAAAAAAAACCTATCATTTCCTCAGAGCTTATTAAATAAGTCAATAGCTGTTCAAAGCACATTTTCCCCGTGCAGCCAGTTATAAGGCCGCACCTCAAGCTTGCAATCCTCGCCGATAACCGCGGCCCGATGGAGATATCGACGTAACTTACGGCCGGGCCGCGTATAAATTTACATTAGTTACCTTCAGTTGGCTCCCTGATCGCCGCCGTTTAATGTGCTGCCCGCCAGAGTAATGAGACGGCCTTCCATTGGCGCTGATGAGCGCTCAATACACTAAAGTCTTGTTAGGATTCGGATAAATACAGTTATTTGCGTACGTGATGGAGAATCATGAAACGCTTTCATTGATTAAGGAATCCTGATACATATCAGATTTTGTTCATAAGAAAGAATCTTAGACACAGTGATGTTTAAAGGATATCCGTGTGCGGAAACCGCTTTGCTTTTGTGTTGTACCTCCATTGAAGAGACCAGTCGCGTGTGTCTGGTCCAGGCAACCGTTTAACCTATAACATACCACAAAACGAGACACAATAGTTAACTGAAAACTAACGTTTCAATAATGAGGTTCTATTTTCAAATACCCGTTTTTGATTTAGGTACGTCTCTTTTTGATTAATTACTCAGATACCCGCGAAACGAGACACAATAATAAAACAATAACAGCGCGGTCTCATAGGACCGGTCGGGGATTCATGAACTAATAGTTGATTTCGGACTGTAGTAAGTATATGTTGTAACTCTAACACAATGATGTTGAATTGTGTTGTTTAGTTCAAATGTGGCGTGATAGATGTTGCTACAACGCTAATATAATTACCTATTATCTAGTTTTATTAATGATCTAAAACTCCTTTTTGGCTTCGTCGCAATAAGGTAAAACCGATTACCACATAACAGGTTACCAATGCTCCAGTGAGTACACATCCCATAACGCAAGATGCCAGCAAACTGCATCAGCCGTAAACATTTTATCGTCGACATGATAACAAACCGCTCCGCAGCGTGGGAAAACATCAAAACACCGCATTTTATGTCGCACCACAGTACGAAATCATGCGTTATGAAATAATCGAATTGTTCGAACAAGCATTAACTGCTGAAAATATTGAAAAACAGGCTGTATTTTTAATCTCGATTACCGCGGCGGTGCACACAAAAACACTCGTCAAATATCGGTCGCGTTTAAAAATACATTGCGCCGGGTTTGGTTGAAGAGGCCGCGTTAAAGTTTGTTTAGTTGACAGAGAGAGGGTAGTTAACAAAAGGTTGTTTACGTGTTTTATGTGTCGAGCGTTAAATATAGTAGAGTTGGCAACAAAGTTTGACAGCGTTAATTACACTCGGGGTTACTGTGAGCACAGATCTGATAACCCGCAAGGCTGACAGTTTCCCGGAGCTGCCACCTACGCAAGTAGTGTCCTGCTTAGACAAGACATGTACCAGGGCGACATCAGTGGGCGGGCGATAGCTGGTACTAAACGATTACTAAGTATTAGTTAGCTGTTAGAGGAACGGAGCGAGTCACATTAGGTCGTAAGTAAATATTGGTAACTGTTTGACGGTGGTAGTTATACGTGCTGGGGGTTATACAGTCGATTCTCAGAAACCAGATTCAATATTGGCACCGCTCTGAGGCAGTTAAATTACATAATAATCGTTTAGCGTGTAACCTGTGTATTACAAACATAATAATATATTAAGGATCTCCCTCTCCTAGAGAGGACTGAATCCCAGCAGTGAAAACATTATAAGGCCGATCATGCTTTATTAAGCAGCTAGCTATACATATGCCTACTTACCTACATTTTTTTTTGTTGTTGATAGGATCACGCTTGACCACAATCTCATTTGATGTAAAGCGACGATATTCGAAGATGGAGGTCCTATGCCTAGAAGTAATCCAGTATACTATTCATTCATGACTACAGCGTATTAGGGATCTGACAGATTTGTATCAGGAAATACAGACTCCAGCAGAGAATTCTACTCCTTAGCTGTACACAATGAATGTGTTCTCAAAACTTTTCCCAATATTCTCAACACATGCCGATTTTATAGCTGTAAGTGTATTTCTAATAGGGATTGCAATCCAGCGGCGTTTTCAATCCAGCTGGATTCTTGCTGGATTGACATGAATCCAGCTGGATCCAGCGCGGATCCAGCAAAATGTGGAACGTATATAAAAAGACGATATTTTAAGACTTTTTTTACTAAGCAATTTGTATAATACTTCTTACGATAATTTATGAAACCTTTCACTAATTTGCTTTGGTTTCGTAACCATTTGAGATCAAAAGAAACAACTTAAAATTAAATAACATATACCCTTATTAGCGACATCTGACGTCACAGAATCCTGCATCGCGCAAGCAAAGTTCTTCGCGCGATTTAAATAGATACAACAGCCCGAAATCATTTATCGGGCAGTTGCCATTACACAGTTGTCATCACATATAACAATTACGGATGCAATTCGAAACTAAACAATAGAAATTGATACGTTTGCGGATCCGCATCGCTGGATCCAGCACTGTATGCTGGATCCAGCATATTTAAAAAGGCGCTGGATCCAGCTGGATTGCTGTATGCTGGATCCAGCAATTGCAATCCCTAATTTCTAAACATACCTCCTCTATATTTACATTTTAAGCAATATAAAAATGCAAGGAAATAAATTGCAGGTAGCCTCTGGGGGCGCATTACACGGAAGTTTTAGAGGCTATTACTAAGAAACATCTCGTTTGCTATTTAAAATATTTTATGTTGCATACATCCTTACCTAGTTAGGTTGTAATGAAATTTTTTATGTTTTTGAAAGATGGTGGATTATTCACTTACTTAATTATAAACGAGTATCAAGAACTCGTATTTCATGGGTACGTCATAATTCCGGCGGTAAGTCCCCTCTTTAACCTATCCTATCATACCCGCAAAACGTCACACAATAGTAAAACAATAACAGCGCGGTCTCATAGGACCGTTCGGGGATGAACATGAACTAAGGAGTGGCTGAAAAGATGTCACGGCGTCCTCATCTGACGCATGACGCAAATCCTCACCGAATACGGTTAGTTAGGGAAGTTCCTGCTCCGAGTTCGTGCGGAAGAAACGTCCGACTGTCACCATTGTGTCCACCCTGAGGATACGGTAGAGATGTGTGTGCGCCGTTTGGGCGGAGCACCACCATGTCCTCGTGGGGAGATCAGCGGTAGCGCGACCTCTGGCGCCGGGCCCTGGTACAGGCCATGGTCCGGAACGAGGGAGGAATGGCAGGCATTCGCTTCCTTCTGCGAAGCTTTAATGTTTGTGAAGGAAGTGACCGCACGCGTGATTGAACGGACTTACTCACGCCCTAGCCGTCAATGCCGATCCCGATTTCCAGCCTAATATGAGAACCACTGAAATCCCATCATCTCTTACGCATCTATCTAAGTCTGGCACCTAATTACGAAAAACCATTTCAAGCTAACAAAACTATCTTTACTTCTCAGTACTGTTATTCCAAGCTACCTCTTACTAGAGCGGTCCGCAAAACTTTTCCGTACAGCGCTACTACAAATCGCAGCAGTAAGAAGCAAAGATACTCGTACATTATTCCTTGTAAAAAGTGAGTGATAAATCACCCGGCTGTTGTACGTCCGCTCGCGTAGACTCTGACATGTTTATGGAGCCCTGGTATCTGTTTCACGGAGAATGTTTGGAGATAATTGAAATCTCATCATGGGATGAAGTTGATATGATTGAGACGGGTGTGATACGCTGTCATGGTGTTTAATGGGACAGTGGGGTTGCGAAGTGAAGCTTACTGTTTACTATACATTTACCTCTAGGAAGCATACACTTCGTCTGTACCCTTTTTCAACTGATATTAAGAAATTGGCACCACAAATGAAAACAAACACTGAGCTGGGAATTCCTACCATCATACCTAAAAGACCTCGACCTTTAAAGTCAACAAACACTATCTCAATGACACACTATAAACAGGCTGAAAACTACAGCAGGAATCAAGGGTATAATCCTTAGCTTACAAGTCATAGCTGACCAAACAGATCTGACAGGCCATTCATAAAAGTTCCCTTGTAACAAACCATATTTATTTATATCTATTTTCATAATCAATCTCCTCACAGTCTTCAGGACTCGCGACAGTTTGACATTTCGCTAATGACGCCTAAACACTACCAACAACTGCTTAGGAAAAACCAGCATTATTGAAAGGGGCTAAAGTTATTATTCGTTTGTCGATAGTGTACGGGGTGCGTTGTGGCGAGTATAAGGTTGTCCCTACGTCCGGCCAACGAGTTTGTTTTTAACAGTCTGTTCCGGCCTGAAATTAATATGTCCGGTGTTACCTGGGTTTGTTCATGTAGTTTGTGTAACATACGTTCGGAACAGTTTTATTTAAAATTGGTTTGGTGTCCGGATTTTAGGGCATTTTCGAGTTAAAATTGAATATTGATGTCGATCGGTGTCACTGATGGCATGTATAACATATTCTAACGACCTATTAACGTACTGTTCCAGTTGATTAGTCATTTTTTATCTATACTAATATTATAAAGAGGTAAAATTTGTAAGTTTGTATGTAGGGGGTAATCTCTGGAACTACTGGTCCGATTTAAAAAATTCTTTCAGTGTTAGATAGCCCATTTATCGAGGAATGCTATAGACTATATACCATCACGCTACGACCCACGGGAGCGGAGCAGTAACGAAAAATGCGGGTGAAACCGCAGGGGACAGCTAGTGTAACATAAACTAGTACTTGACTGCAATCCCACCTGATGTTACATCACTTGTAATAGTTGATGGTGAGGCGCACTAATTTATTAAGAGGGTATTCACTCTAGCTTTGAAGAGAAACCACTTCTTGCTTCGCTGTGACCTATAGCTTTTCTTTTCAATGGCTTTTAACTCGATCAACCCTAGCAGTGTCGAAGGCGAAAGTTGCCGCAAGTCGCGGCGGTAATCCGCTCGCAAACGCGACAAACTGCGGACTCTAACAGCCGACGCGACGCGACAGCCCGTCAGCGCAAATTGTTGTACTTACTCTATTGATTTTTAATTTTAAACGATAAAGAGGGTGACTTAATAGGATTTACTGTTCAAGAGCAAATAGACTGTGAAACTATAATGCATTGCATTTATTGGTTGGTTCATTCTAGCGGTCTCTTGAGTATTTAAGCACGAAAATTTTTGTTAATTTAGTAAAACTAGACAAATTAGTGCATGCCAACTCATAGGAAACGAAATATTTGCAATAAATTTGTAAAAAATCTTGACCTTCGAATATGTATAATTGACCTTTGACCTTAAAATATCTGTAGTCGCGGAAACCCTACGATAAGTAGGTTTTGAGACAAGATTTAAGGTGCCAAAATAAAGGATTACACAAATTTATAGCCGACTATCTCTCATTCCGAGGTGAAACCCATAATTGTCAAGGTCTATGTTTTTTTTTATACTTACTTAACAAACTAGTGCTTGACTGCAATCCCGACTGATGGTAAGCAGTGATGCAATCGTTGATGGTGAGGCGCACTAGTTTGTTAAGAGCCTATTCACTCTAGCCTTGAAGACATGTATTTCCCTTAGGGCCTGTTTCACCACCTATGATTAAGTTTCGAGTATCTTACTTGACAGATAATTTCATACGAATTCTGTCACATTTTTGAATTTATTCAGTGAGTTTGGCCTACTCGGACATTGTGAAACAGGCCCTTAGTCTCCCAAATGGCGAATAACTTGTAATAAATATCGAACATTACACAAGCAATCCGCTGGCAAGCCAAACATGCGAGCCAGAAGTTGGCATAAGTAATATTTGAATAATTGAAGTCATTGCGGGAGGCGCAACTCTCCGGCACTCCGGGCCTGAGTATTATTTATTTGGGGACTTTGAAACTCTCCGAGAGACACTTTCCTATTACTTCTGAGGGAACTTTGTTTAAACTTCAGCATTGAGTGACTGGGCCATGATTCTGAACTCGATATTCATATCAATAGGAATCAATATTCTTTTACAAAGTAACTTTACTTTTTGGTCGTAACGTTTTTGCTTAACTTTTTATTGTCCGATCGAGAATGATTATGGAAGAATACACTTATTCGTATATTGTATAAACTTTTATAACCAGAAAGTTACTCAATTAAATGTCTTCTTCTTCCTGCCCTTATCCCATATTACTTAAGGTCAGCGCAACACGTTTTTTTTTTTCATTCATTCTGTCCTGTTACCCATCATACTTTCACTCCCTTTTCTTTAATATCAGGCTCAGGTCAAGTTTTCATGTAAACTCATAACTCTTTTAGTAACATGTGTTTCATCCCTCCTCTTCACATGGCCATACCAAGACAAACGACTTCCTTTCAACTTTTCAGTTACTGGTGCCACTTTCAAACTTCCATTTTACATATAAAACGTGAAAAAACACAGATACGGATATAAACAAAAAGAGCAGCGAAACGTAAACGGGTCGCGCATTTTCCCAGCTTCAAAAGTCAGCTATCAGTCAGACAAACCTGCGTATAATGTCACACAAACACGATCACATTACAAAACATTCAATTTTTGCCGTCAATGTGTACAGGCTTAGTGAGGTCGATCCTCTCGACATAATGGCTTGTACACACTCCTCCCGCGGATCAACCGACAAATATTAGCATTAATACTCACGGGATGTGCAGTCATAACTCGCTACCCCTTGCTACCCCTGTGTCATGGACCGTCGAGGGTGTCGAATGGTTACTGAACTAATTGATGGACGATACGAAACAATACCGTAGCTGGGTATTGAACGATTACTCGCAAATGGAATCGGAGACTCATTGTCTATAAAAAGAAAAGTCGTTGTCGAAGACAGCTCTCATTCCTCATTAATCTTAATCTTAAGTAAAGGGGTAAAATTGATTGTTAGTTTGTAGATATTGCCGGTTTCCTCACGATGTTTTCCTGAGCCGTTTTGAGAGTTGTGGTGGTGACATAAATTACACAATTACTAGCTGGGTTTGGCCTAGGACAAAAAAAATCGGACTTGTGATATCTACAAATCCACACTGGGCCTACGGGAAGGTTCACGGCCTATGCCCTCTTCAAGAGAGGAGGCCTGAGTACCAGCAATGGGAACATTATAAGGCTGAGTATGCTTATCACTACATAATATAAAACAAAGTCGCTTTCTCTGTCCCTATGTCTCTATGTGTGCTCAAATCTTTAAAACTGCGCAACGGATTTAGATGCGGTTTTGTTTAATAGATAGAGTGATTCAAGAGAAAGGTTTATATTTATAATACATGTATAGTATAGTAGAGAAACACTGATAATTTTGCACCCGTGCGAAACCAGGGCGGGTCGCTAGTGCTTGTATATTTACAGAAAGTAGTCTGTGTAAATTCCAGACTATCAATTCTGTGAATATCTCAATCCGGGTCGATAGCCCCAGAAATCGAAAGTGAAGCCGCGCGAATAGACTAATTTCCAGATAAGAAAAACAGTTAACCAACAAAGGTCGTGGTTACAGTTAAGCCACAGCTAATTAGAAAGCTTCCTCAAACTACCAGGAGAACATACCCCGCGAAGAGATCTAACTCTAGCGTGACCTTTGGCAAAACCTAAAGTAGGTAAACTATCCTAGATAACCGGCTGTCATCGACATAATTTGTTTTGTGTATACAATAACCCTTGTCTATTTCAGTCTAGAAAATATGTTTGTATAAAAAAAACCTATCTTTACTATGCGTAACAGAATCCATCACGTATCGCATATCTGTGTGTATGTCACGTAACAATATAATTGGTTCGAGTTGAAATAAAGACTCAATGCCAACAATACCTACTAGTATAATAAAGGAATAAAGTTACAGTTTGAGTACGTTTTGTAATTTCAGTTCAATGAATAAGAAACCGACCGTTACAAATAGAAAAGTCCGCTTACAATACAACAGTATATTTATAGATATTTCTATCACGATCGGATTTGAACCTATCGAATTTAATTATTTTATTACAATTTGTGTCGCAAATATACAACGAAAAGGAGATTATACCACCGCCGCCGCTTATTTAAATATTAGAGCATAAAAATCTAATTTGTTTGAAAATTTGATACAAAAACAATTGTACACGGATAAATA
The DNA here is from genome assembly GCA_030763345.1 of Mythimna separata. Classification (NCBI taxonomy): domain Eukaryota; kingdom Metazoa; phylum Arthropoda; class Insecta; order Lepidoptera; family Noctuidae; genus Mythimna; species Mythimna separata. Next base: position 21,759,341 of record CM061174.1, read on the forward strand.
CATGAATAAATTCATACTTTTAACATTATAAATGTGGAAATCACTCTGGCTGTCTGTACGGTTTCACAGACTACTAATCCGATTTTGATGAAATTTGGCATGGAGTACACACGAACCCTAAGGAAAGACATAATATCTAGGTTACTTTTTATCTGGCTTCGACTTAGTTTCAACAATAACCGACATTCACGCGGACAAAATTACGGGCAAAAGGTAGCATGATACAAATGTACATAGGTATGCGGTAGTAGTTTCCCAAGTTCACTAGCAGTAGCTCAGTAGTGCGGTTCGAGTTCGTTTACAAACTACTTGATAGTTCAGCGGATACGCCCTAACTGTTTATTAATTAGGTAGGGTCCGTCTGGAGGCCACTCGGCGTCATCAAAAAACAATCCGGGTAACATCTAGCCACCCCTCCCCCACACCCCTCTATAACCGCGCAGTTCCCACGCACCTCTCCCCGCGCGGTCACGCGAACCGAACAATTCGCTTAATTAAAATACTTTTGCACACATACGTACATACATTATTTACATATTACACCTTTACATCACACGGTTACCTACTACGTGCCTACGGAACCGGCAATTCTCTAAATAAAACGGCATTAGCTTTTGTCTGTACGACAGAACCTTTCCTTTGTTTAGTATCGCATGTCAGCTAAATTAAAATGAAGGTAAAAAGATGAGGAACTCCCTTCGGCGACATCCGACGAGAGTGGATCTTCAAGATCTTAATTAAAACTTGGAATTAACCTCACGGAGCCTTTTAGACTGGAGAACTACGTGTTCGTTTGAGGCACCCTTATGTTCTGATAAACACAAGCTTTCACGATTCATAAGAAACTCATGAAGTAAGTAGAGTGTCGTTTAATACGCTCGTGCTAGCTAATTATCTGCTAAGATTACATACGTACTTACCTACACACAATATCTGAAGATATTTTCCTATCATTTAACGTTCAAAGCAATTAGCAATTCGCTTATTGATCGTTAAAGTCATAAGGCTTGAAGGCAACATTCCACTGGTCAGTAGCATTCTTTGAATTCTTCATCGGATTGAGCTGTTTTCTGACTTACCTGTAACAAAAATAAAACTAAATTAATAACGAATTCTATCAAAAATGATTTTTTTACATAGGCCTACACGGCCATTTATAAAACGTCAGAAGCTAGTGCAAGGCATATTAGTCGTTTCCTATGGAGAAGAACCGGCAAGAAACTCCATTGCTACTGTTTTAAAAAAAATTGATTATCTTATTGTTTTGTATCCAAATAATTTCAGTATTATTAATTTCTAAACGATCTCAATTAACGCTAAAATTTAAAAAATACAAGAGATTTAGGCCCACCAAGACAACCCTTTCTTAAAAAAATATTTGGTTTTACGCGCGGAAAATACAGAAATGTATAAAAATGTAAATAAAAAGCAACGCTCGTTATTTCGCACATCGTTTTTATTTCTATGCGGTTGTTTTTACAATAAAATGGTGAGATACTTTTATTGTGCAGATATTATTCTCTGCTATTATTCTGTTGGAACGGAGGCGCAGGCATGGTGGCAGACTGTCTAGGGGAATGTTAGCACTTAGCACCGAGCGCTACAGACAGAAGAGACGATACATAACGCTTCTTAGTTTGTGAACAATACGCTCCGTGTCACTGTCATGTTTGACAGATCTGTTTGCTTTTATTATCTGTGGTTGTACCTCTCAATGTTGTTTGTGCCCACTCACTCTTAGGCTAGGCTGACGATTTCAATAAATTATCCTAGTTAATTACAATAATCGTTTTTTTGTTTCTACTAATAACTATGAATACTGTCTGTTCTTCTTCTTTTCGTATCAACGGACTCGTCTTTTTTTGTCATCCAGTACAGTTCTATTTTTGATACCCACAGAAACTACGCTACATAATACTGTTACAATACTCATACTTTTACAAATGCCATATTTAGGTATATTTATTTTAATCTTCATGACCAAATATATCAATTCTCTACCACTCAAAAAGGGGTGATGAAGAGATAACATGGTTGAATGGATTTTAATGTTCATGGTTTATTGATTCACATATGCCCCTATGCGTGCATGGCAATAGTCCGACTACTTCTGCATTCTAGAGTTTCATAACCTCAATAACCACAAGCTAATTATTCAATGGTGATTATTATCCACAAGGCCTTGTATTTTAAGGTAATTTAAAACATACATTATATTATTTATTTAGCCAAAATCATTGATCATAGTGTCACTTTGTCCCGTGAAAATACGCATCTCTATCGAAAACTCAACCAGTACAACGAAATCCTATCAAATACTTTGTAGTACCGATTCGCAGAGGGCCGATCTGAACCCACTTACTATGTGCAGTCACCGGGTGCTCTGACTCTCTGAGACGGTTGTCTAGCAACCTACTCAACATCGTGATCTCATGAAAGGATCCATTGTGACCCTTTCAAACAATATAATGTTAAAACTTGACAAATGGGCTTGAAAGACGAACCCGTTTAATTTGGCAATATTACTCCGCCTCAATCGATCTTGAAGCAGTATTTGTCCCATTGAAATACATATACATAATGATCTCTCAAATGAGCGGTGAGCATAGTCCAGAGACAATACATGTCAGGTAAACAACGGCGAAGACGTTATTGTTGAATGTTGATGTATCGTTAAGTGAAGAGCTCGGTACACTTAAAAGAAATCTATGAAGCGACGCGACGAGTACTCCTGAGCGGAGTACAGTTCAAGTAAACGCCGTCCCAGTTTTACGGTACTCATAAACACGGGTTACGAGCCAGGGGGTTACGTGCGCAGGTATCACTCAATTCAGACTGTCTCCTACCCCGTAAACATGATACGAAATCACATAAATCTTTAGAGATCAGAAAGTACTACGCTCATAGATAACAGTTATCTTTTTATAGGTCCTCTAACAACAATCTTCTTGGAACGAGATAACAAAATTGCGAGCAGTTTAGCGATATTAAATTTAAAACGCGTGGGTGGCGGATTCAAGCGCCTTGTGTACAAAGAAGGGTTATTGGATTTCCAGACGCGGTGCGCTCGTAGTTACGTCTCACTTTGCTTCAAAACAAACATCAATGAAACCACGTTCACTGAATATGATATCACACTTAGAATGATCGAGACTTGCTGTGAGTACATTATTTTCAGACCACGAATCAGCTACTAATCTGTTATCAATCAAAAAACCACAATTGCTAGAACACGACGCACTCCAGTAGTCAATTTGAGAAGCTGGTCTGCGGTCAATATTGACAACAGATAGACCACTGTATTGTGGCGGACTACCTTAATCACGGCAGCTCGCCACAACCACAAAGTTGGTTTGATATTAAGTGCTAAACATTCAACAGGCCCTTTGACACCAGGAGTGCAGAATAATCAGGCAATAAGTTAGCAGAGCTGTCTATATCCGGGCGGCGTAATTGTTTCCGATTGCAATCACTGTCTGTGCAGCACGCAGGCCGCCGCAGCTGTCTCACTGAGCTGCACTCTGATGTTCATTTAGACACATTGTGGATCACTCGTCAACTAGTTGACAACATAACCTTTGATCTGGGATTTATTTATTTTATGTTTTGGCGAGGAATATTGCTACAAGTGATATTTATTTTGCAAATAGGATTTTAAAAACCATTTTTCACGTAAATTTTTTCTTCAGTTTAAACTAGATGAGGTCAGTGTTTCAATGCTGACTACCCTGAGCAGAAACACTGCAACAAACTCCCCCTGAGATGTTTTCGGCGTTTCTTCTTCAAAATCTCTTAAAAAGTCTATACCTACAGTAAACATATTGTAATGGTCAAATAATATGAGAACCATGCAGATTAGAGTCAGAGATAGCCTTTTGAGGAAAGAACCACACAGATTTGAGTAGAACTATACTTGCAAGGTTTTCGTATCCTAAATCTTCTTTTACCCGAGCTACAACGCCAGAATGTTTAACGAAACCTCAAGTTACGAGACCGCGAACATAAAACACATTCAAAAGATAAATGCAACAGTGCCTAACCTAATTTCATAACTGAAACGAGATTTTCCCGGAGCAAATCTCGTTTGCACAATGAGTTCAAGGTATAAAATTGTGAGCTTCCACTTTGTTCAAGTGTACCTTGTGAAATATTACAAACGAGTTGCGAATTGTCAACAGGATGGGAAGTAATTAAATTAGGCTGGAGTTGGCTTGTCAGAGGTACGCTAACTGCGGGGAGGGACTGCGGCGAGGCTGCGATTAAGAAACGGATATAGAATCATAATCGTTGCCGTTTCTACATTTGTAATTGAGTTTTTATGTAGGGATGGATGATCATTTGGTTAAATAAAAGGAAAACATGACCGACCGACATATCAACGCACAGTCGAAAGTACGGGGCCTAGGAGTGTTAAATTTTCTTATTATAGGTTACATAGACCAGCACTAAAAGAGAATTTTCCAAAATTCCCCCCCCCCCCCCCCGGGGAATAAGACACGGGGTTTCAAAGTTTGTATGGAGAAACCTACTTTAACGCGGGTGAAGCGCCAGAAGCTGGTTTAAAATAATATACGTCGTATCAAATGCCTTTTCATAAGAATATTACTAATGTCTTATAATTTACTGGATCTGTACAGACTAAATTATCAGTATTGCCACACAAAAGGCAGTATTAAAACAACAAGTCTGACTTAATGGCACTGTTTATATGCTGTGTTATATTCTTGTTAACAAACGGAAACTACGTAGGAGCCTCGGAGACGCGCGAAACAAGTTTTTTTATAGTCTCTAATTTATTTACCGAGTTGTTGAGTTAATTTAGAAGCGCACCCTTGCGCTGCCGACAAATCTAAGAGGACACAGGACTGAGGAAGTCCGAAAACTTTTTAAAGTATCCACATTTTAACTTAGTGTTATTGTAGTTCTTTGTAAACTGTGATCTCAAATTCTCGTCATGCTTCGTAAGTTTAACTAAAAACTTTGTTCTCTTGGAGCAACCTTTTAGGGTTAAACTAAGGATTATGAATGAGTATTCTACAGTCGGCCGGTCACTTACAAAGCTTGGCAGACTGTAGTGCAAAGAGCCGACTCCGCAAGTATTGGATCAGTTTATTTCGCGGCGAGTGACGTCTGGGAGAGCCCTCCTCTGGTGCTAAAGTCAAGGTAATCCCCGCGCGGACTGATAGAGCACACAAATTCACTCGTTTGCTCCTAAGTACGCTTGATGGGCTCCGACGCTGTTCAACACGTCACCAACTAACGTTCACAATATTTTTATACTAAAGAACTAATCTCGTGAAAAATCCAGTATCTCAGAAATGTATCTCAGTTACGTAAAGCCCGGCCCTACTAGTTAACCGTTGCGTAAATCCAGCCTACTCTCGTTAATATATTTTCGTCACGTACCCGCTAATTACGGCTATGGGCCGGCTCAACGCAACCAGAAAAATAAATCGGTGTCTAAATACAATTCTGACTGAAATAAGCACAGCAAAAATACTAGGACGACATGATAAATGCGGACATTAAATCCAATTTTCTGAGCTATGTAAAAGAATAAGTGGGACAGTGTAGTTTATGTATGGAATCAAGCGGCCACGTCTGCCGCCTATGATGGCCGGGTGTACGTAATAGCCTGGGCGTGCCTTTCAATTCAATGCCACCGGGGCTGCTTTCAGCGCCGGCACATCTCCCGAGACCCGATATTATGTACTAAAACCGTAGCTAAATTATGAAGGCTTAAAATAAAAATTGGCCTCATAACACAATATATTGTTACACGGCAAATCCATTTAAAAATCATGTCATTCAATTATTATCGTTGTACAGATAACGTTATTGACGCTATCAATAGACACAATGCAATTGATACCCGATTGTAGGTCGTCGTACAAATCACAGACTTGTCATCATTAGGAATCAATTCTGTAGGTAGATAACATCGTTTGAAACGTAAAGGGTGGGATGGGAATTCAAAGGGCGTGAAATGTAACTAGACGATATAAAATTGAAGATCAAAAAACCGTGTGAAACTGATAAGTTTATCTCGCACCTTTCGGATCGTGTATTATCCTCTGTGAAATAGAAATATTGTAGGAACGTGCCGAAACAAGGAGCTCCCTGGGAATTATTCAAATAACCTTTGAAGTCTTTGAACGCAAGGTCAGACTTATTGGATAATGAATTCAGCAGTCCGATCTTGACAGAATCCAAGCGGTAATTACAAATTGTCTAACTTGATAAAGTTAACTGCTTAATAATATTTTACTTAAGTAACTAAACACGAGTATTTAAAAGTTTTACGAAACATTATATAATCGATTTAATTAAAGTCTAAAAGCAAGTAAATAAATACCAAGTACTAGGAGCGCAGAAACTGCAAGTGTTGTAGAGGGCCGTTTGTCAGCCGCGATGTCTATGCAGCGCTACTGGAACGCTGTTGCCAGTTCCAACAGAATTAAATTAAAAAATACCAGAGGCAATTTCAATTGTTTGTAGAAGAGTTGCTAAAATGTTCCGGCGTACGATAGGGATAACAGTGGCATTTATCGAGCTTAGCAGGGTCGTAAAAGGTACTAATGTTCCAGATTTCTCGTCCAAAAATTACCTTGCTTGTTTGTGTAAATGTGCAAACAAATTTGTGAATATTTAGCTGAAATAAGTTGGCGACAGTAGGTAGCATGGCACAGTAACTCCTGTAGACGAACGAGTGTTGCCAGACGCGAGGTACAAAAACCGCGCATATGTGATGATTCGCAACGAGGCGTGTTTTATGCACGAGGCCAGAGCGTTTGTTTATGAGCACGGCGGATGAGCGCTGCGGAGTGATTGCTCGTTTATGTTCTTATCATCATTTCATAATTTAAGTATCTTTCTTGGAGTAGAATTCACGATGAACCCGGACTTTATGTGTGGCTTCTTTATTCAAGCTTTTTCTCATATTATTTTGCGTGTTCTGTGTATAATGAGAAAAAATTCTGCGTCCTATTTTATGCAGACCTTATTTACCAAGGGAAAATGCAAATCTATAAATCGAATGCAGAAACTCATAGGCTCAAGAAAGATCGCGCTTGCGAAAGTCTAAAGCTAACAGCTCCAAGTAACCGGATAGAAAAGTGTATTTTATTAAAGTTTTGTCAGGTACTTACAATGTTGTAATCAGCACATTCATTAGCAGATAGGAATTCCGAGATTAAATGTCTCGACGTGCCGAGTTTTAATTCCCTCTTACACAAGAAATCCGAGCGCAATTAAAGTATACGTGTTCCAAGAAAAAGTTAAGAATAATGTAATAACTAATTGAAATTCATCCATCGCAGTTTCACGAACCACGCTGTATTATGATTACAGAATCTTAACAATGTTTTATTTTTATTAGAACAGAAATGTACTTATATTTAATTTGATATCTTCCCTGAATTTTCTTGGATTATTTACATTAGTTTCCGTTCCCACAATTCGTGCCGTTTCCTCTTCGAATAAAGGCACATTACCATAAATTTAAAACAGACCTATTTCAGAGCATAAAAGCCAGCCACAAAATATGATAACGCGGCGTTCCAGCATTTACACAAAATAGACATATCAGTAAAAGTGGCAAAATGGCTGACAATAAAGTGACGTGTGAAAAACAAAACGTGAACGAACAAAAAAGCCACGCATTGTTACTGACAACCGAGGTGAATGAATATGGCCTCTGCTGCATTTATGCTGCTGTTGCAAGAACGATAATGTTTGGATAAAGCGCGTTGAGCGCAAGAGGAAGCGAATTTTACAGCAATACAAACTAAAAACAAAAATTGCGAACCTTGGGGGAGCACCAACAGTGGACGTCCTTCGGCTAAATTGATGATTATGATGCTGTCTTTTTTTGTGTTTAAGTGGGAAATCATGGAATGACTATTCCCTCTTTTTGTGTCTGAACGGCTGCCGGACGGCGAGCTACCTATTGCTCGCCGTTTGCGAGCCCACATGATGATGATGACGACAAACTTAAAACCAAAATATCCAGTTTTACTCAACTTAAACTAAATTCAGTTTGATATCATATAGGGACTTCACTGAGCACACGTCAAATGTCTCATCGCTCATCTACCCTCAGTATATGAGACTAACGCAGGTGTATGACACTTTACAGCTACACAGTCCAAGTAATAACGAAGTAAAACAACTTGAATTGACACTCGGCAAGTTGTACCGACGCGGACGTCCAACTAAAAGGCTTTGTGGACTATTAAAGTTACCAGTTCACAACGGAGCGAGTTCGATCGGCTCCCGTTTAGACTAGTTACTGTACTGTGCACTTGTGGAGCCTTAAGTTACACTCAATGATTATGAAGTTGGGTCGGTAAGGTTGCAGGACTAAACGCAACACAGGTTTATAATACGTACAGTACCAGCACTAGTTTCGCTTTTTAAACGACTTCAAAAAAAAGAGGACGTTTTCCATTTGGTTTTCTGGGTATCCTTTTTGTTACCTCTGCACTTGTCATTTACTTAGATTTTTTTTAGTAGCGCTGATGCTGGGATTTAAGAAGTTATTAAGAGAACTCGTCAAATATAGGCACACCTTAGTCATTTAGGTATTTTCATCGAGAAAGCAAACATCAACATTCAGAAAGTTGGCGAAGTGAAACTGTTAAAAATCTACTGATGGCCAAGGCAACTTGACACATACAAATACATCTCGACTAAGATAGAACAACTATGACGATATGATAAAAATAAAGAAACGCTTTTCGATAAAAAAAATAATCTCATAGAACTAATCTGAGGATGAAGCCACGAAAACTCTGTAATAAAACAAAGAACGCAGCTAGCGTTCTTTGTTTTGCATTTTGGTTTATTGGAGATGTTAGTGTTATGGCTATAAGTGTTTATTTTCTGTGGGTAAGGTACCCATAGAACTTCCATTAGGTTTAGCTATCAAATCGAATAACTTTACTCGTAAATCGTTTTACAAAAAAATAATACAATACAGTGTAAAATAATTTTAATTTCAAAAATTAATTTAATCAGAAACTCCGACTTTCAAAATTGAAGTTATTCAAGCACTTTTTAGCGGGGTATTTTTGACTTAATCTTTAAAAAGCGGTAAGTACAAGTACTCGATACGAATCTGGTTCTCTTTGATCGTAGCGCGCATCACCATCTCTTCGAAACACTTTATGATTCACAAAACAAATATCGACACTGCTGACGATACTCGTATTATAAATTCGTATTCGTTCCTTCATCTGACTTCGTTCTGTCATTCCCAAATTAGCAATTTTGAGATTTTTGGATTACACTTTGAGTACCAGGGAAGCATAGCGCATAGAAGTAAGTTTAAAACACTCGATACGAATCTGGTTTTCTTCAATGGTAGCCTGCATCAATATTAGAATCACTTGGAAACACTTAATGATTCACAAAACGTATATCACGACTGCTCCTCATTTTACTTCGTTCTGGCGTTCTCGAATTAGAGAATTTTCTTCTAATAACCACTCTTTAAGTACCAGGCAAGCATAGCGCATAGAAGCAAGTTTAACTATCAGCCCATCATGTGTGCACCGCGACACAAAGCGGCGCGAGTGGCCACTCCGTCCCGCTTAGCGTCCGCCGAGGCACGCACTCACGGCGCCGAGGGAAATCACCGCGTCCTACACTGCCCTTACAACACCTCTTGTTTATTAACTTAAACGTGCGCACCTGACAGAATAAAAATGTTATTATGATTCATGTTTGGCACATGCGAATTGGTTTTTGGGTTTTAAATGAGATGGGAGCACAGTGCAGCTACATCTGTGCGGAGTATTTCTGCGGTTAGAATGCTACTTCGGTAAAGTAAAGGAGATTGGGACAGAGTGAATCATAGGGTACAATTTTATTGATTATTCAATATAACTCGTTTGTTTATGTGTGTTATACTTACACACACAAACGAATAAGTGGTTGTCGCTAATCCATTTTATCAATGTCGCAAAGTTTGGTAAAAAGTTTTTTCCCAGCAATATTTTTTGGTCTAAATTAGACCAAAAAATCACATGTAATTAAGTAGCTTAGACTGTCTAAGCTACTTAATTACATGTACAGAATGTGTAGTAATCGACTATGTGATCGGTCTTTTTACACCCTGTATAGAATAATGAATTAAACAGATTGCCGGTAACATATGTAATACACGACTAGCTTCCGCCAGTAGCTTCTCTCGCGTGAAAGCAGATTTCTTTAGAATTCAGTACCGATGGCTCAATTTCTTTGAAATAGTCTAAGTATCCCAACTATATGCGTTTACAGAAACGTCTAAAGAGCAAGAGATGATAGAAGAAACTTATTGAAACAAAACAATTTTCGCTCCCAAACAATCGTAAAGAAACATCAAAGATAAAACGAAGCCCCTCCATTCATAATGCATTTTCCAAATAGTTATCGTTGAAGGGTCCTCCACGCCCGTGTCCACTCGTTACTCTGTGGCAGGCCTGTCCCCCGCACCCGGCCTGCCGCCCGCCGCCCCGGGCGGAACTGCTTAACTTTGTATCGGAACAACTTGTACAATACACGCTGATATAAAGTTATCTCGCTCTAAACACACTGCTATTGACTTCCGAACGAAATAACACTATTATAAAGGGAACTTTACGTGTTTGTGCCGATTCCATTCGATTTCGACGTATTTTGTTGTACTATTCTGACTGTGTAGCGTAGCGTTGTATGAAAATCCTTACTTGCAATTGCATTCAATGCATAATTTGTTTAACAACAGTATTTTCAAAGGTGACAAACAAAAAGCTTAGATAACTCTCTACTAAGGAATGACCAGGAGTTCAGTAAATATAAGAAGTTCAGCTGGTTTTTAATCCGCTAAACGAGCAATCCCTCTCCTAAAGAATCGCCAAAGAGCATTGGAACGGACATTTATTTAAACGAGCGTCCATTCGGGCGAATCTTTCTGATAAATGTTGATCACAGCTGTTATCTGGCAACACTGATTGCGCCTTTGAAGGCTCGCTTGCGGTGTAAAAGGGATTTACACCACAACCGGGCTCAATGCGGACCGGAAGGGGAAACAATTGGTACAACGTGCTTACAAACGGTTTTAATAGAAATGCCCTCTACAACACCGACCTCATTTACCTACCTACTTTCAGTAATGAAAAAAGTCGTTTCTAACATTCAAACTTTTTACCGCTTTGACCTCGTTATTCATCCAGATTTACAGTAAACTTGTTAGGGCATCTGACTGGTCATAAATCACCTCCACCACACCCGTATATAGCAAAAACGAGCTCCAACTTTAGCCGGGGAGCCCCAATCTTCACTCTCTCAGATCGGGCTAGCAGATTACGCACAAGTCGATAAAATAACACGAGCGACGCGTAATAAGCTTTAACAAACTTTAAGTTAGGCGAACCAATTCGAGGAGCTCGTGGCTAAATAATAACAGCCGCACAGGTCGATCTTCAAGGTTAAGCAACGCTTGCCTAGGTTGGTCTGTGGATGGGTGACCATCTTAATATAACGAGTTTCCTCCGTGCCTCGGAAAGCACGTTAAGCCGTTGGTCCCGGCTGTCATTTGTAGATCTTTGGCAGTCGTTACGGATAGTCAGAAGCCAGTAAAATCTGATTCCAGTCTTGCCATGAAGTACCGTGTTACCCCAGTTAATGGGTTGTGGAGGTCTGGTAGGCAGCCGCTCCTCGTAAAATACTGGTATTCAGCTAAATCCGGCTTGACTGGAAGCCGACCCCAATATAGTTGGGAAAAGGCTAGGCAGATGATGATGAAGTTAGGCGAACCAATTAATGTGACTCAAGTATTAAAATTCACGTCTACTTAAATTTAGAGCGCCGCTAAAAGCCCCGAGTAGTTTATATGCGCCTAGTTGACAATCCGATCTAGCCGCGCCGCGCCGCCGCCGCACCGCTGCATCGCTGCAAAACTGGCGGAGTGCACTAATAACACGAGGCGACAATTTCCGTGCGCCGGGCGCAGATTACCTCCTTGGTAATTGGACTGGCTGCGCTGATAGGAAAGCGCTGGAAATGCTGTTAGTTACAATCACATGTACACGCCGCGCCGTTTATAATGTGTACACATCTCTCGGGCTTCTGTTCCCCTGGTACATAATCACGCCCCCGAAACCGTGCACACATTAGAGGGTGTAATCGTTATCTGTGTCTTGTGCGCTGTGTTCGTTAAATTAATAAAATAACAAACTAAAATAGCTGAAAAATTGTTTTTCATTAAATTTATCTAATCTGTTTGCTAAAAAAGCAGAAAGTTAAGCGGATTGTTGATCATACAAATCTCATTATGAGAATATACGTGTTTACCTACTAATATATGCATGTATATTTGGTGCGGGAATTTCCCTGACCTTGACATTTGGGAGACTCAGGCAAGAAAAATGACGTCAGCTTTCGCTAGGTAATAAAAACAAAGTAAATAGCCTCCTACGGCAGGAGCAAAGATTGTACATAATGTTGTCTTATGTTGGTACTTAGTACGCCATTTTGCCGTCCTGGGGTATTAATCTTCTAAAGAGCAAGCGAAACATACTTTCGGCGTATCAACAAAACCGAAAGTTTTCACGTTCACGAATTATAATGAGAGATTAATGCTTCTAAAGGTTTTTAAGTTTGCAATATTGTTACAGCAAAAAAGAGTTGCCTGAAGGATAGGGGACACGATAAAGATCCCTCAGACAGCGAAACTGTCGAATTTTATTCTAGAAATCCTTACTGACAAATCCCCATCAGTAGGGATTTTTGGAAAAATAAGTAATAATCCCCACCAGATTTAGTTATTTCAAAATTATAAAACGAAAAGAGCGTTAAATAATTTTTGTTTAATTGTAGTTTAAAGTCATTCAATTTATCATCATCTGCCATCATCTGCCTAGCCTTTTCCCAACTATATTGGGGTCGGCTTCCAGTCAAGCCGGATTTAGCTGAATACCAGTATTTTACGAGGAGCGGCTGCCTACCAGACCTCCACAACCCATTAACTGGGGTAACCCGGTACTTCATGGCAAGACTGGAGTCAGATTTACTGGCTTCTGACTATCCGTAACGACTGCCAAAGATCTCCAAATGACAGCCGGGACCAACGGCTTAACGTGCTTTCCGAGGCACGGAGGAAACTCGTTATGTTAAGATGGTCACCCATCCACAGACCAACCTAGGCAAGCGTTGCTTAACCTTGAAGATCGACCTGTGCGGCTGTTATTATCTAGCCACGAGCTCCTCCAATTTATAATGGAAGTTAATTAAAATATTGACATAATTACTAACTTATCTAATACCTAACATGTATTGATAAACACATTTTTTCTTTTCTAATTGAGAAACAACTACATCTGGTGGGGATTGTTACTTATTATTCCAAAAATCTCCGCTTGTCTGATATTGTTTAACCAGTGGAGTTTTCTGGAAAAAAAAACGTATGTTATACATATAAATATATAAAAAAACGTATATCTTATATCGCGAATATATATATAAAAAAAGTATATCTTATATCGCGAAAATTTTCTCAGTCGACGACGACACGAATACCGCCATATCCATGGCAAAAACATACGCTATCGGTATGATAATAACCATAATTACTAAGCTAGTGCTAAGTGTCAACCTAGGTTCCTCTGATTTAAATTCCTCAATACATACTCATATATCCCAAAAAAAATCTCGAATAACGACGACATCGACACGAAGACCAACATATCCGAGGCAAAAACATATGCTATCGGCGTGATAATAACCGTTAAAGCCAGGCGTGATGCTGGCATGTTGTGCAACACTCATACGGCTCCGATTCACGCCGTGTCGTAAACCTCACGCCGATATCGGTGCGATAAGCAAGTTAGTGTGGATCGCCGCGTTATTGCTGAGAGTCAACCTATGTTCCTCTGATTTACATTCCGCATTACATACTGGCGGGATTTATTGAGTTGTTCGTAATAACGGTGTCACTGGGTTTATAGAGATTTGACTTATGAATGTTCTCTTGACAGGTGCAGTCTGGGAACTTTTTATAGACACGACGAATAGACTCATATAGAAAGTACTAGCTTCCGCCCGCGGCTTCGCCCGCGTGGTCTGTTGATAAAAAGCAGCCTGTAGCAAAAATAACAAAATCGAGGAATAAATAAGATTACCGTGAAACTCGCCATCTTTGGCCGGTTTTTACACATAATCGGCTATAACTTTGAAAAAATATAAGACAAGTATCAATTTTTTTCTTATTTACAAACCAAGTGCAATCTCAACGCTTGATATTTAACTCGAAACCTGCAAAACTTATGACTATTTATACCCAAAAACGAATTCAAATAGTCAACCAAAATTACCTCGACTTCCTGCCAACATTAGCCACTGCTTATAACTCTTGGATTTTTGCTTTTACAGTCGAATAATTAAGAATGACGATAGGAAACTGGTTAAAGTTGACGGTTAAAAGATAATAATAACAAAAGGTTACGAATTTAGCCGTACCGCGCAGTGGCCAATGTTACCCAATATTTTTATTAAAAATTCATACAAATGATTTTTAAACATAGGGTTGTCTAAAATCAGATAAATCGATTGGATGTTTTTTTTAACAGAAAAACATGTTTTAATATCAATCACTTTTATTAGGTACCTAAATGCCTGTCGATACCTACTTAACGTAATTATAAAGGTTACCTATTTATAAAGATTTGGTAAGATAGGTATAAAAGAAAGTGAGTAGGGGCAGCCCTAGCACATGTTTGTTGGTGGCCAAAGTTGACATCTTGTGTTCGCAGAAAGTGATGGTAACATTGGCCGCTAAATTTCTAAGTTCAAAAGACTCGTTATGATTTAAAAAAGCGCATCATGTTATTATGACGAATTCGCCCAAAAACATATAAAAAAACTACTCACCTTGGCAAGTTTTTACGCTCACTATAATTAAAAAACACGAAGCACAATTTGGTACCACTCAAAACGACGTCTTTTTGACGACCGTTGACAGCCAACTGAGTGAACGTAGCAAGTGAACTAGCTATCAGTATTGCCATAAATATAACCTATTTTCCCTAACAGACAGTAAAATGTTGCCATTTGAGAAAATATTGTCGTTACAACTTGTTTTGCTTATTTTTGGTAACTGGCCAATGTTAGGCTTGAAAATCAAAGTTGGCGGATTTCACGGTACGTTTCATTTTTTTCCTATTGACCGGGATAAAAATAAGCCTATATGTTAATCCAGGGCATAACCTATCTACATACCAAATTTCAACCAAATCGGTCCAGCCGTTTTTGCGTGAAAGAGTAACAAACATCCACACATCTATTCTCACAAACTTTCACATTTATAATATTAGTAGGAAGTAGGATTATTATTATGAGCCCATTCTCCTCCTTTCCATTCTTCCACTCCTCCGTTCTTAGCTACTTTAGGCCAACCCTTTAGGACGGTGTCCAACCCGTCATGCCCTCTCCTTCTGGACCTACGGCGTCGCTGGTTCCTGCTGTTTGGGATCCAAACAGTACTTGCTTCCGCCCAATTCTGTTGCGACATGCGGCTTATATAGAATAATGCTTTGAATTTAATTATATATAAGTTACAGTTAATTGACAGTCAATTTAACTTATCGATCGAGTTTGCTAACTACAAATTAACCTTTGACCCTTTAATTACTCAGATACCCGCGAAACGAGACACAATAGTAAAACAATAACAGCGCGGTCTCATAGGACCGGTTGGGGATTCAAACGTTAACCCTTAAAACAAACATCTACCTACCAATCCTACCTATACAACTACAGGATAAAAATGTCATTCTGAATTGAACCGCGACAACTATTAACTCCAATTGACATCTGACATTTCACGTCAACATCAGTCACGGTACAAATAAAGCCGCATATTGAATTAACAATATTATTCGACAACATAAAACCGTACGTTTTTGCGTGTTTCCACTTTTATCGGTGTAGTGACGTCATAATTATACGTGTGACGACATAAAGCCTCTCCCTGATTCGTGAAGCGTTATACTTGAGCCAAAAACGCGAGTAACCTTTGTGGATAAATAGCTATACAGCTATAATTAGGAGGGCGTGGAAAGGCGACGCGTTACTTTACTAAATGCTACACCGGTACACCCATTTGAACCGAGCTTATTCCATATTTAGAGTGGAAAGAAAGGAGGTCGTTGTTTAATTGTGAACAATCGCTTCAGGAAAATTAAATAACACTCTAACTAACAAGTTTACTAGAATAAAACCTTGCAATTGGTTGCCTGCAGGTACTTCA
Source organism: Mythimna separata (assembly GCA_030763345.1). Lineage (NCBI taxonomy): Eukaryota > Metazoa > Arthropoda > Insecta > Lepidoptera > Noctuidae > Mythimna > Mythimna separata. The sequence goes on from CM061174.1 coordinate 21,775,608, forward strand.
AAGTAATTAATCTACGTTTTGTACGATTCAAACTTCACGCACGATGTCTGTCACATAAATGGGTACCAGGATAACAGATCACGGCAGGCGGTGGATGAAGCAGTCGAGTGACGGATTGCAAGAAAGAAAGTCGTTTAATTGTGAACAATCGCCACTGGAACTTTTTTTAAATTAAAAAACACTAACTACCAAGTTTACAAGAATAAAAACCTTGCAATTGGTTGGCGGCAGGTACTTCATAGTATTAATCTACGTTTTGTAGGATTCAAACTTCACGCACCATGTACCCTGTCACATAAATGGGTACCAGGATAACAGAACACGGCAGGCGGTGGATGAAGCAGTCGAGTGACGGATTGCAAGGAAAAAAGTCGCTGTTTAATTGCGAACAATCGCTACTGGAACTTTTTTTTAATTAAATAACACTAACTAACAAGTTTACAAGAATAAAAACCTCGCAATTGGTTGCCTGCAGGTACTTCAAAGTAATTAATTAATCTACGTTTTGTACGATTCAAACTTCACGCACGATGTACCCCTGTCACATAAATAGTTACCAGGATAACAGATCACGGCAGGCAGTGGATGAAGCAGTCTAGTGACGGATTGCAAGGAAAAAAGTCGCTGTTTAATTGTGAACAATCGCTACTGGAACTTTTTTTAAATTAAATAACACTAACAAGTTTACAATAAAAGAACCTTGCAATTGGTTGACGGCAGGTACTTCAAAGTAATTAATCTACGTTTTGTACGATTCAAACTTCACGCACCATGTACCCTGTCACATTTAATGGGTACCAGGACAACAGATCACGGCAGGCGGTGGATGAAGCAGTCAAGTGACGGATGACCGCGCGCAGCTACCGTATAATGGGACTGTCACATCGCTCTCCCAGTTATAATCTTGCTTACAGGTTGGCATGTAAGTATGTGTGCCTAGTCGCTACTGAAATTGAAACACAAAATAAGTACAGAGAACGGAAAGTAAATAAAGATTATTCAGGATAATAAATAATAGAAAGGAAGCCGCAATTAGAATGGGCTTAATTACAGTAATAATGGTATTTGGAAGCGGTCCTTCGGTCCGTTATTTCGAGATTTTGTAAATCTTTACCGTTTCTCTGCTTACAAAAATTTATTTAACGTAAAGGTCCGGTCTATCTTCAGTTTCGTCCAAACTCATTAAAATCAGTATCCTGGCTAAAACGATTATAAGATCAATGCGCCAAAGCCTATGTCGCCATTGCATCTACTCCCTGAAACCAATAATTGGAACTGATAAGATGGTTACGGCTGGTGATGGGTGCGCGATATCGAGAGGTTTTATTCGATTGTTCGAATATCTCGACGATTCTCGATTGTTTCGACTTGGACTCGAGTCCAACTCAGTCTGTAATTGCGACGGGCGCATGGTACGTTCATTCGCGAGTCGTTCCGCGGTGGTCTAGAGTTTCGAGTGAGAGTAACTGATTCGAACAATCGATACTAGCGGTCGATTCTCTTGAATAAAAACAATCGAAAAACATCTCGATTATTTTGTAGAATGGCGACTCGATGGTTTGAGTTAACGACTCCGATTCTTTCGAGTCAAAACATCTCGAATACGCCCATCGTTATTTCCGTGTCTGCAAGCATCCGATAGTCCGATCAGTGTCACACATCGCCGTAAAACCAAATCATATGACAACAAAGCCCGTCGCCGGTAACCCGAGCCGGCACACGGATCAAATACGATTAACTATTGTGTAATTACGTTAGTCAGCGATCTCTCAGTAAATTGAATAATAAACACGACACAAAGCGCCTGGCCGGCTATGCTCGCCTGGTACACCAGACGCCAGACCGCTAGTGTTATGACCATGTTCTGTGGTTCCGTACGTCGCATGAATGACCAACGACACGCCCCGAAACTGAAATAAACCGGCTAGTTTAATATTAAACTGTAAGGTTTCCGTCATCATCTTTATTGTGTTATTGTTCAGTGGGCCCTTTTGATATTAAAATTTTTTAACATTATACAACCTTACTTACATACTATGCCATTAACCCGTGAGAAGGCGCGCTATGACCAATTCGCTCACACAAAAATTTAAAGCAAATTTTTTTGGTGATACCGACGCCCTACCGTCTCAAGCTTCTAAGTACCTGCCTAACTATTCATCCACTACCCTGTGACGCAACTTTCGTGCCGGTCAGTGCTATTGCGATTTTGCAGCTAAGTGTTTATGGAGGCCGCGTACCATTGTGCGGTAATTTGCTCATCACGCGCCCGTCCGTGTAAGTATTTATTTTTCCAATTAAAAGAGTATAATTGTATTTTCTAGATTATATTATTTTATTTATTTATATTAAATTGGTTAATTATTACGTAAATACTCTATAGTAATAATAAAAATTGCTTTTAGCTACAAAACACATTGAAAATGGGCGATCGGCGTCAAGCACAAATTTGTTCGTGGCTGGAAGAGGATTCTGGTGATGAAGCATTGAATGCGAATCTTAAGAATGTGGAACAAAATGAAGCGATTTGTGTTGGCTCCTAGAACTATTTCAGAGTCAAGGCCAAGCGGATTTTGTTGTATACATATGTCTTAGACGTAGGAATAGACGGTCAAAAAAAGCTTGCACTTTGTGCAAATAATTACTCTGCACCGAACATGTCACATATATGTGTTTATTGTGTTTCGAGAGGCACATTTGTCCAGATCATCAAGAAAGAGTAATTTTTTTAATTTTTTTGTATGTAAGTTTTTTATTGTGATTTATATGAAGACTGTCAAAATTAGAAAATAAAAATGAGTTGTTTTGTTATTGGTTACAGAAGTTGCATTTATATTTTATAGTTTTAATAAAAATACTTATTTTCTTCCATATTAAACCTTTTTTTATTCGTATAAATCCATTATGAGTCAATAAATACTTAAAAAGTAAAAATATGAGCGTTTAAAGTAGCGTGAGTAATTTGCTCGCGCGCGCCTTTCCATGTAACAAGCAGAGGCGCGCCTTCTCACGGGTTAAAATAGGAATAGCATCGACTTAGCTCCATATTGTGACGTCATAGCTGCCAAATCGAATCAGGTAGGGCGAGAAAAACAAGATTTATTTTTTAAATCCAATTAATTTAATAATCAAGAACGAATAAAGGTTAAACAGAATATAGCCGCTCATCTTTGCATCACTGTGTGAAGCGTCTGAGTAGTGGGCTAGTGGCGAATGGAAAAAGAAAGGTAAAATGTTGTCAACAATGAAAACAAGAAAGAACACCATTTTTCTTTTATAGTTTATTCGGCTAATATACATTAAACAATAACGTTTTCACTTCACTTAGATTTAACTATTACTCCGATACGCAAACTAAAAAATATTTTTTTGATAAGCAAAAAAGGTTTAAGTACTAAAAACTGCACTATGTTCTTAACGCGAATAGGCTATATACGTACTACGTCTCGTTACTAACTGATAAAGTTCTAATTGCTACATTTTTTTTTTTTTTTTATACCGTGCGTACTCTATAATTTAAAAAATAAATAACATGAAGTTATGACCGTTTTCATTGTACTTTTAAAGTGAAATACTAGGTCTCTGTAATGGAATACGGGCATGAATCAAGAGGATTTATTTGATACCATTTATCAGCCTCATCGCGACTTTTATGTGCAATGTAGAAACGTTGAAATTGACATGTTATTTAATCAGTGCCTGTACACATTGTAAAGCACTTTAGAATTACCAATTTACCAAGACCGGTCAGACAAAAAAAAAGACGAAGTTGCACGCAAGATCACGAGATCTCAATTAACCTATCACATACCCACAAAACGAGACACAATAGTAAAACAATAACAGCGCGGTCTCATAGGACCGGTCGGGGATTCATGAATTAAAGAACAATGTACCCTAAGAACTCTTCAAAATTATTACAAAGTAATAGTTACATCATCCGCGTTGAAATAATCACACTAATATTATAAAGGCTAAGTTTGTGAGCTCTTCTTTTAGGTGGGATATAATCCAATGACTTCTACCAGTCTAAGGCGGAGCGGGTGGCCGCGTCAGACTTTTTAACTGACTGACTAAAACCCACTCCTTCACCTTCTTTGCCTTCGTTCCAGGGCGCCGGTGTTCATTTTTACATAACCCATGGATAGTGAGTGTGCGTGTTTGTTTATTCTTCTTCACGTTTGAACGGCTAAACGGACTTCGATGAAAATTGGCAAACGGTCACAATACTCTTCATCCCGGTAGTCTGTTTCCCTTGGTATAATTCCCTACAATGACGTAGGCGAGGCCGGTGTGCAGTTGTACCGTTACGTCAAGTATGTCATTTTATTAGTTTACTCTGTAACATAACAAGAAAAGATGGATGGATTGTGTAAGGACTGATATGAAAGAAAAGGGACTTAGTGATAGTGTGCCGGACGACAGGACAGAATGGAAGAAGAAAACGTGTTGCGCCGACCCCAAGTAATATGGGATAAGGGCAGGAAGAAGAAGAAGACTCTGTGACATTACAATGTCGTATCCGATTATTAGGTAAACTCATCAAATTTTCATTTCACCACTCTTTGCGCCATCGAACTAAAGTGAAACGAAAATGTGTCGAGTTTACAATAATCCGTCGGTCGTATCAGCCAAGCATTTCCTGTGCACTTTGGGGCTAATAGCTGAGCATTGTCCCAGTAACCTACTAGTAGTGGTGTTGTGTCGTGGTAAAGGGCGCCGCGTCCGCCCTGGCCGGCCCGTCCTCATAAAGGTTCAAAGCACACTAAAAGCGTCGAACGAATTGCAAGAATTTTTGCGTTTTTTATATGAAATCCTATGAAACCCTGCACATAGCGCACATAATAACCGCGTCGAATCGTCTTGAATCTGCAAGGACTCTAGATCCTAGACGAATCTTGCTATTCCCCTATGATTTTCAATTCGTCTCTTTGAGTATAAGTTAATATTAAGAACCACATTCGTGTTTCCCTTTCATCATCTTCCATTAACCTATCAATACCCGCGAAACGAGACCCAATAGTAAAACAATAACAGCGCTGTCCAATGAGACCGGTCGGGGATTCATGAATTAATAAAACACTGACAATAAAAACCTGGTCAAGACCCATCACAATTCACATGTAAATTCAATGAGACAGGTGTAAAGAAAATAGAAACGATATCTTCAGCGCGGTCGATCCTTTCGGTGCGGATATGTTGCCACTTAATCAGAAAGAGACGTAACTCAAAAAACGATTATTTGAAAATAGAACCTAACGCTTGAAACATAAGTTTTCAGTTTCAAATAATTCCTCTTTTTGAGTTCGGTTTTTTTTTTATGATTAATTCATGAATCCCCGACCGGTCTCATTGGACCGCGCTGTTATTGTTTTACTATTGTGTCTCGTTTCGCGGGTATTGATAGGTTAATCATAGAATGTGTCCCTTCATGACTTCGATTCGTTCGGCTCGGCTAAGTGTGCGTCGACCTTACAACTACACCCTCTACACTCGTTCGTACAAACAATTCGAGGCACCCCCGACGTGACGTATACGAGACGTCCCGTCACCGTGCCGGATTGTTTGTTTCCGCCACACTCCAATCTAATAATCAATCTTATTACCTTGTCAGCTTCTAATGAGACGTTTCCGAAGCTTTTTAATTTTTATTATAAAGCTTTGATGAAGGAAATCGCAAGTTATTTAGCTAATATAGGATAGTAAAGGAAGACAATGTGTTACATGGGACCAATAGCTATCGCCTACTTCAGCACATGTTGTTCCCCTAAAAACCCCAAATCGTAATCTCCAAAATCGCAATTTAATAGGGTATTTTATTCTGTATGAGAAAAACAAAATTCACTTTAAAATTTTCACTTTTACAATTAGTTTTTTCAGTAGCCGTCTTTATTTCATGCATATCTTGACGAAAACTAAGCGTCCGGTGTTTCCGTCGAGTTACACGTGAAAATATAAAATTGAAATGCATTTATCTTCTTTTGGTGTACAATAAAGTTTATTCTATTCTATTCTAATAGGTATCATACCTTAATATTATGGTTCGAACGGAATATGTATGATTTCACCGATAAACTGACCGTGTACGGCCGGCATCTAACATATGGATTGCTCATTTCGCCTTTACCAAATTTTATAACATACAACACAATGTCGTGTTATTTTTACCCGGAAAAAACACACAAAATTGTAGAAAACAACCAAACAAATGTACACAGAAATGAGCAACGTCCGCAAAAGAATATTGAAGTTAAACGAACATAACCGAGGCACGTTAAATTTAAGTACACACACGAACGGAACTTCTTCCCACTGGCACAAATATTAAGTTAAAATATATGGGATTCATATTTTCGCTTCCACAAATCCTCTGCGTCCATGTACCAGGGTTACATAAGTATATAAGAATGAATCATGTCGTGCGCCGAAGATCCGCCGCGAGGATTGTGCGCGGAAAATATTCCGAGTTCAGTGAACCTTGCTACAGATACCATGGCGAGATTCCAGATTAAGGAAGTCGACGTAAGACTGATACTTTGTGAGATCTGGCGCTTGAAACAGAAAATCCGGTGGAAAACTAAACGCAAAAGTGGGAGTATAAAGTTTTAAACAATTAATTGAAAACCACCACAGTCTTAAAACGAGTTTTTAAATTATGAAACGGAGAGCCAACGTGGAGAATCTAATTACCGATTGGAATACCATACTTGTAAAGTAAGAGCAATACGTTTACACCGTGTATATCGAAGAACTGGAACAATTTGTCTGCTGCGGTCTTCCCATCCGATTATAATTTAGATGTTCATCGCTAAAGTGAATACGCTCTTAATAATCTACTACGGTTCACCATCAACGATTACATCACTGCTGACCATCAGCTGGGAACACAGTCAAGCACTAGTATTTTTATAGATTCGCGCTTGATTGCTATCTTACCTGACGGAAAACAATGATGATCGCGCTTACCTATCGTCTATTTTTTATACCCTGAGACTAAATTGACACAAGTAATGTCAAATTTACTATAGGAATGACGCCAGTTCTTTTGTGTTGAAATGTCATTTTAGCCTCAGGGTTTAAAAAACAGATTTTAGAAGTAACCTATTCACTTTTGACTTAAAGATTCCCGGGTTTTAGCTAGGGCTTTCAATCCGGAGTTCCGGAGTTTCGTAACTCCGGAGTTTCGGAGCGATTTTAAGCATTTTTTAAATCCGGAGTTGAAATGAAAAACCGGAGTTGAAACCGGTTTTCAAAAATCATGTAAACATATTTACAAAACGACGAAAAACGCATCTTAATTCTTGAGCGTACGTTTTCCGTTGTTTGATTCCTTCTTAAGTCTTTAGCACAACACTTCGGTATTATTCGGTATTAAAAAGTTCTCTTTTTGACTCATCTTTAAATGCCTTATCGTTTCTCAAAACGTATTACTAAGAACTTCGATCTCAAAAAATTAGATTTTATAGGTTCCTTTAAGTTCATGATTACTATTTTATTATTATATTGTTACTTGCCAAACAAATGTTTATTTTTGTATGATTGTTGATTGTTTTAATATTATATAATGCGTATTAGTTGTCTACTAAAACGTCTGACTGTCAGACGGTAAATATTTAAACCGAAAGTTTATTTTTTATTAAAAATTAGCTGACTCGGCAAACGTTGTTTTGCCATATAAAAATATATTTAACATAAACCCAGATATCTTACGGAACCCTATTTTTTTTTCAAAATAAAATTTAGCCTATGTTACTCGTGGATAATGTAGCTTTCGAATGGTGAAAGAATTTTTAAAAACGGTGCAGTAGTTTTTAAGCCTATTCATTACAACCAAATATTATTATATTATTTAAAAAAAAAATATTTTATAATGCGTGTAGGTTGTCTATTATAACTTTTGTCGGTCAGACAGTAAATTTTTAAACCAAAACACCGATTCCTTTCCAAATAAAACTTCTATTGATTAAAATAAAGGGCCTTTTTATTAATTTCTAAGAAAGCTGTCAACTCCGGAGCCAACTCCGGAGTTCCGGATTTGGTTGCTCAACATCGTAACTAGCTCCGGAGTTGGTAACTATCCGAGTTTGAAAGCCCTAGTTTTAGCTAAGTATCAGTAAACACAGACTCCAACTACGGCAGGGAATTCCATTCCTTAGCTGTACGCAGAATGAATTTATAAAGTTTATATAATAAAAATACTCTCAATTACATAATTTACAGTCGTATCGAGTAGTTATTTAAGTAAGTACATGTCCATTAATGACAGTATCAATATCGGTCCCTGGTACAGAGTAATGAGGAGCAGTTATTCCGCAAATGCAGTGCGGTGTGCAATTAATACAACGCGCGGTAATTAGCGGCGCAGTCCCGCTCTCATTACGCGTATTATCGATCATTTTGACACCTGCACTCGTGTCATAGGCTCGATAACGATGGTAAGCAGTTTTGTTTCCTCGTTTTGCTTTATTGTGAACTAATTTTTAATTTACTCGATTTATAAAAGCAGATTGGGTAAAAATATTGAAGTAACTAAATAACATAATGTATTAAAAAAACGAGTAAGTGCTAGTCAACGAAGGGTTCCGTACCGTAAAAAATGGCAAAAAATCACGTTTGTTGTATGGGCCCCCTTAAATACTTATTTTTTAATATTTGTTGTTATAGTGACAACAGAAATACTTCATCTGTGAAAATATCAGCCGTCCAAATATCACGGTTGGTGAGGTAAAGCCTGGTGTCAGACGGACAGACAAACAGGCGGACGGACAGCGGAATCTTAGACCCATAGCGCACTAGCGGCCAGCGGCCAGCGGCCAAGTCGCGGCGGACAACGAGATACATACATTAGTATGAAACCGCCATAGAGCGCGCGCACCTGTGGCCGCTGGCCGCGTGCGGACAGAAGCGCGCGCTCTATGGCGGTTCATTTGTTTCTCCTGGCCGCCTGCGGCCTGGCCGCTAGTGCGCGCCCGGGCTTAGTAATACAGTCCCATTTTACTATTTGGGTACGGAACCCTAAAAAGTAACCACAAGAGTCAGAATTAATTAGTTAAGTGATATTACTACAGCATCCGTGCGGTTATATTATACATGTATATCGTTAAACAATTTCAGTATCAAGTTCAAACCTTGAACTTGAAGGGTCAACATTTGGCACGCCAAATGTAAGTTAAGTTAAACAGCGATCAGGCGTCGCCAGGACCCACCCTCCACTCCCACAACTTGTGTAATGCCTGCGATTGTTTACTAAGACCTTTGCACTAAGTACCACGGTTCCCAAAAGCAAATAACTAAACTTTACCACTCGACTATCAGGAGATTTTAGTCTAGGCAGCGATAGAAGTGATGGGAGCTTCCATTATGAGTTAACAACCTTATTTATTGGTGTTTATTCTACATTTTACGGTAACAAATTAATGCTAAGTTCAATTTTTTGCACACCAAATGTAAGTGATCATGCGTCGCAAGGGCCCGCCACTCCCACAAATTGTGTAATGCGTGCGACTGTTTAGCGACAGCCGACAGGCACTGTTGACCGGCCTTCGCACTAAGTACCACGGTTCCCAAAAGCAAATACTTAACTAAACTTTACCACTCGAATATCAGGAGATTTAGGTCTAGGCAGCGATAGGAGTGATGGGAGTTTTCGTTATGACCTAACAGCCCTATTTATTGGAGTTTATTCTACATGTTACGATAACAAATAATAATAATATCCTACAACTTTTTCACACAACGCCATCTAGTCCCAAGCTAAGCAGAGTTTGTGTTATGGGTACTAGACAACTGATAAACATATTTATTTCTAAATACATACATATTATAGATAAATTACACCCAGACACAGAACAAATGATCATGCTCATCACACAAACATTCGTCGTGAGTGGGAATCGGACCCACGACCTCCGGCATAGCAGTCAGAGCCATAACCACTAGAACAACAGGCCAGTCAAATGCTTGTACTGACTGAACAGGTCCATTATTTCCTCAAGAGATCATCTCAGACTCTGCATAGTTCTCATGTGATTTGACTATTACATATTGACTGTATGGACTTTAAAAGAGACTGTGACCCCTGAGTTTGTTTCGGTGTTTGTTCTTCTCAAGGTTGTCAGATAGGAAACACCTGCCTCATCTAGTTTAAACAGACGAAAAAAAATTGACATGGATACTTAAGTGTTTTGTTAAAACTTATTTGAAAGATAAGTATCATTCAACATATGTGTTTAGGTTATTAATTACTCAGATACCCGCAAAACAAGACACAATAGTAAAACAATAACAGCGCGGTCTCATAGGACCGGTCGGGGATTCAAACGTTAAGGGTTTTTTTAGGTGGGAAATTATTCAATGACTTCTCCCGCTCTTGAGCGAAGTAGGACAGCTTGACAGACTTTTACTGACTAAAACCTACTCTTGTTCCTTCTTTGCCTTCGTTCCAGGGACCTAAGCGAAGACAATCAAATTATTCAAGTTTTTTCTACATGTTACGTTACCTAATTTTTCGTCAGAGCACGTAATCTGATCCAACCACTTTATTCAGTGCAAAGAAAGCTTTACCCACACAGGTGCAGCTGGCGTCGCGTTTCACCAGGATTTTACTAACACAGATTTTTCTTTTCCCGTCGCGTCTCACGAGCGTAGGTTTTCAAACGACTTTGTTTACATGTACTAACTAGGGATTGATAATTAAGTACACGAAATATAGATTCTTTATTGTACTTACTCAATCATAAAAATTAAAAACAATAAAAATAGGACAGCTAATGGCGCATTTTCATTAGTCGTTAACTCGTTCGGTAAACAGCATGCGGGGAGTCCCCGCATGCGAGATAACAACCAATGAAAGTTGCCAAGTCGATACATGTTCGGTATACCGTCTACGGTTCTCCGAATGCGGGCCCTGTGGCATGCGTTCCAGAAATCTCTCGCACCCCGCATGCGGGCCCTATCGACTAATGAAATTGCGCCATTAGCTGTCCTATTGAATGTCCATTAGCTGTCCTAATGTACACAGGCGAGCTTAACCCACAATTGGGTATTGAGTAGATTGATTTAATACATAATAAAAAGTGCAAACTAACGAACGTTTAGTACGGCGCTTCTAGAAGAAATTTGTATTAATATACGTACGCCAATCCGTACACATCAGTCTCCACACATTTAATAAGGCAACTAGACTTGTAGAGCTACATTAGATCCACGCCAAGCGTCGTCGTGCTACGTACGCCTGATTTGTAAGAAGCGTAGCCCACGCGTGCGCCGGTCTAACGTAGTTCCTGCTTTACGCTGCCCGCCCACGACAGACTTTTTGTAGGTCCGATAATCTTCCCGATAATGGTCTCAAATTATAATCCTATAGTATATTCTGACCGACTTTTGTAGGCCGTGTGCGTTGCACTATTGCTATCAGTGTGTTCTATTTTTCAACTACAAAAAATCGTTCACCGATTGTCGGTCGTAGGCGGGCAGCGTTAGTCCTGATGAATGAAGAGCAAGCCGCTTGACGCTTGACAGAGTCTGTATCTGCCACAGATTACATATGGCACGCAACACGTCATTAGGAGCCGCCACAACGCCGGTAATTGGCACGACCACAGGCCATTATCCGCTGAAAACGTTCCGACTGCCACCGACCAGTGTTTCCACAGCCCCTATACTATGTAAACATAGCTATACATCGCGCACAACACTCTCTGAAAACATTTTCACAGAGCGGTAGTTTTTAGTAATAGTCAGTTTTGTAAGCGCTATTAATGTTTGAATCCCCGACCGGTCCTATGAGACCGCGCTGTTATTGTTTTACTATTGTGTCTCGTTTCGCGGGTATGTGATAGATTAAGTTTTTTTTTAAACATTATCGGCCTTGTAATATTCCCACTGTTGGGACTTATGCCTCCTCTCTGGGAGAGGGAATGGGCAGTGAACCACGCTGGCCCAGTCCAGTGCAAGTTGGTAGATGTCACATTTCTTAGATTTTTTTATTCTTGGACACGTCAGTTTCCTGACGCTGTTTTATGAAATGAAATGCAAGTCGGGGCACTTACTACTAGGCCACCACTGATCTCAAGCTGCTATTAAGTACCACAATAAAACAAATTAAATCCTGAAAGATGTTTCATTAAGTATTAACTACCTGTTTCAAAACTCTTCGCATCAGCGTAACTTTTAACTGTCATGTTTATTTTTAATCAGATCTGGAGATTAATCAGTTAAAAAGGTGCGCCAGGAAAATATGAACTAACAAAGTCGGTGGCTAGGGTGGAAAACATTCAGTGAATAAATTAATATATACGAAGAGTAAGGCCTGAAACTGCGTTAAGCGGGCGCCCGCGACGGGCAACCGTCGCGTGTCTACGCGCGTGGACACGCGGGTGGGCTCCGTGGCTACGCGACGGTCCCCGTCGCGGGGACCCGTCGCGGAGACCGATTTACGCAGTGTCGCTAGTTCAATTTTAACGGTGTGCTTGTATAGTCGTGTCGATGGAGAACTTCATAGATTATTACATAGCAAAACGACGACTAGCAAAAAAAAAACTGTCCCACTTTGGAAGCGAAGACAGCTTCGTGGATGGCGGTGCACTAGTTTTCGACGCAAAAAAGGGGCTAGATGACCATCACAAGGAAATGAATTCTAATCGATATGAAGATTGGTTAAAAAATATTCTTCCAAAATTAAAACCGATTGCAGTATACAGTATCAGTATAACTGCATTCTGTTTCAATTTTGGGAGAATATTTTTTAACCAGTCTTCATATCGATTAGAATTCTGAGTTTGTTTCGGTGTTTCTTCTCAGGGTAGTCAGTTAGTAAACACCGGCCTCATCTAGTAAAAAAAAGTCCAACAAAAAAATTGACGTGTAAAAGTGTTTGTGAAAACCTATTTGCAAAATAAATATCATTTATCATTCATTAAATATTTTTTAAATGTTTAACATAAAAATATACGTTATTACTTCTGTATTTTTTCATTTTAAATAGCTATCTACTATTCAGGAAAAAATATTATAAAAAACGATACTACTTGATTTTATTAACGGCAATTTACGGTTGAGGTACATCACTATTTAAGAATTGCAAAAAATGGCAACATTCGTTATGTCATTTTTGTCAAATGATGAAATGACAGCCCTGAACAAGCCCGTGCGTGTTCCCTGGCGGACACCGCGCGTGCCCCCGCGACGGGTTCCGTCGCACGGAGGCGGGCCCCGTTGCGTGGGTGCGGGGCGCGCCTCCCCGTGACGGACACCCGCGCTGGTCCCCGCGACGGAGCACTTTTGTATGAAACCGCGCGGGTGCCCGCTTAACGCAGTTTCAGGCCTAAGAAGATAAGATGCAAAAACCTGGAGCAAGTTATGTTGTACAGGGCTTAATGTCCCACAAAATGTAGATTTTATCGCAGAAGGTCTGTAACGTGCAGACTTAGTGGAAGTCAGCTATCATGAATATGTATCGAGGGATCACTTCCTCGAAATATGTACAATAACTCTTTACTTATTATTCTCTACTTCCATGAACTTAATGGGATTAGCAAAATTCATATCGGTTAGTAATTTATTTCATCACCACTGCTCTCAAAACAGTGAAGGAAAACATCGTGAGGAAACCGGCATGTCCTAGAACCAAAAATTCGAAGACATGTGACATCCACCAATCCGCAATGGGCCCATGAGGCGGATTATGGCCAATTCCCTCTCCAAGAGAGGAGGCCTGAGTCCCAGCAGTGGAAACATTATAAGGCCGATAATGCGAATAATATCGGTTAGTAAACTAGACAGAAAACTTGTCCATATGTTAGTATTTACTTACCTACTATCTATTTTCATCCTTTCCACATATTGTGATGATAAAGTCCGCAAGGTACAGCCTATAAGCCCTGGATAATACACTTTACTTCGCTGGAGAGGAATCCGATTGTAGTTCAGGCAGAGATGGAAAACATATACGAATAAAAACAGCTTAAATAGTTTTTTCCTCCAAACCGAGGAATTTTACCGTCCGGCAGTCCGATTTCTTACAATCGCCAATGAAATTCAATGAATTCTCAATGAAAGTTGATGTAATCTGAATGCCGGACAGTAAAATTCCGTGTAGTGTACAAGCGCCCTTTGTTTCCCGTGGAAAAAATCCCTACAGAATAAGTGCATTTTTAGTTACTACCTAATTAACTTGTAAAACCTGATAACATTGTGGACACGTAAAAAGCCAACTATGTGTACAAAGTTTATTTATATGACACCGACCACGGGAAACGTCGCATAAATGAAAAGTGAAATAGTTTTTTTGGTCATCAGTTTCTCGTACATGCCATACTTTCCAACAATATTTATAATTATTGCTGTCTTTTTGTGACATTGGTTTTGAAGTTAAGATTTTCATAGCAGTTACTTCTAACAGTAAACTTAGTAACACAAATCCTTTCAAACAAGTACTTCCACGAGCTTGACGCAAACTGTCGCCGATGGGTTCGAGTCGCTGTCACCTCGCCCCAACACTCACTACTTAAACTGTCTCAAATATTCAGCTGAAACTCACCAAGTTTCCTTCATTTAAGCTATTCGAGAACATTAAATAAAAGGCTACGAGCGTTAAGCGAGTTTAAACTTAACTTAAGATGAAGATTTTGTTTGAGAACCTGAGAAATTGTCTTTGAAAGACAAGCTTTAATTTTAGAGGTGAAACGATATTGCTAAAAATAGGATTAAACGAGGCTTATCCCGCTTGTGTAATTCGTCACGTCTGTCGACGGCTCGAAATAGACCGCGTCGTCACGTCTCCTGATTTCATAATCTAAGAGGAAAGTAAAGTTGAAAATTTTACCTAACCCGTTTGAAAAATCAGTGATGAAATGGCAAAGTCAAGCTAGCTTTATGACGGCCTCCCGTCAGATTTTAATTTAGGTGTCTTCAAGGCTAGAGTAAAATAGGCGCTTAATAAACTAGTACACCTCGCCATCAACGATTGCATCACTAATTATCATCAGTTGGGATCGAGGCCAAGCACTAATTTATACCAATAAAAAAAAACATTCACAAAATGAAAAGTTCAGAATTTACAACCAACAATCATTTAAGCTAAGGTCAGACTGAGTGTAACAGATGGAAGCAAAGCTGTGCACCGCTAAAGCATAAAGACAAAGCACATTAAACTAACGTGGCAGAAAGTCCGCTGCACAATTTTACGACACCGAAATGTCAGACAAACAAGAACAAAAAGAAACAACATGGTGTAAGCCATTACTGTCCCAGCGCTAGACCGTTTGAGTGCTTCACACGAGACTGTCTCAGAAACACTAGCCCGATTCACATTATCAAAACCGTAACGATATCGTAGCGACTTACGGCCGAAAGCAATAACCTATCGATTCTAGTTTTGGCATACTGGAGATAGTAAAACATATGATACAATACAAAAATTATCATGTTTTCTGTTGTTTCATTTGTTTTTCAATCTCCGATATGTGATAGATAGGTTATTGGTTTCGGCTGTTAGTCGTTCAGATCATTATCGTATCCACATACATCAATCGAGCTTGAACGACACCGATTTTAAAGTCGCTCGATCGAGGTATCTTTAACGTAAATGACACAATACAAAAATTATACATGTTTTCTGTTGTTTCATTTGTTTTTCAATCTCCGATATGTGATAGATAAGTTATTGCTTTCGGCTGTTACGGCCGAAATTAATAATCAATCCATCACATATCGGAGATTGAAAACAAATGAAACAACAGAAAAAATGTAAATTTTTGTATGGTGTCATTTGTTTTTCAATCTCCGATATGTGATGGATTGATTAGGTATTAATTTCGGCCGTTAGTCGTTCAGACCATTATCGTATCCACATACATCAATCGAGCTTAAACGACACCGATTTTAAAGTCGCTCGATCGATCTTTGACGCGTACTCAGCTATGACAATCTTAATCCTAGTAGAATATATATTAATATTTTTTTATTTTTTTTATTGTTATAAACTAATGTACCTAACTGGCAATAAGCCGTTGATAGATCGTTTAGTTTCAAGCAATTGAATGGTCGTTCTATCGAATCACGTTCAAGGAACACGTGTATACCGATTTTGGGTAGGATTTTGATTGATATATTAATAATAATAATAAGAGCCTCGACCAACACCTTGGGAGGCTCGCGTTAGGTGGCTGGATCAAGGGCTTGATTCAGAAAGCGGTACTCCTGGACACGGCTCGTATTGCCAGGAAGTTCCTTTCTTTGCAGCTCTGACTGTCGGTAGCTTGGACCCTGTTCCCGATACTGGTGGGCTACTATTTTTTATATTTTTAAATGTTTTTTATTTTTTATATCAAATATTTAAAAATGTAATTTATATGTATATACTTAAATGAATAAAGAGGCAATAATAATAATAATAATAATATTATATTGGACACGATCCATGAACGAAAACGTCATGCGCTCATACTACGGGGCTACAGAGGGGGGAACTAACCTGACTGCGTACCGTGGTCGGATGCTCTCTCTGTTTCAGGTGCTTGAGCCAGCTGTCAACGTTTCGGATCAACGACTGTCGGATCAGGTACGGGTCATCCAGCGTAACCGTATGTTGGATGATGCCGTGCTTGATAGACTACGGCTCGAATCACAGAGTAGTCGTGTCTCACAAGCTGCACCTCCGGCCGCGGTGCAATCTCAATCTGGTGTGTCGCCGCGACCCGACCAGGGCAGTGAAGATGTTGATGACGCGACTATATCCGTGAGTACCCAGTGCAACGAACAATTGAGGAGCGCTTTGGAGGATGCATTCCGGGAGTACCGCTCCACTCCGCCTGGGCTTAGACCTCGTCTACCTCGCTTGCCCATGCACAAGAAAAATAGGGCACTGGTGTGTGCTCTAGATTCACAACTATCAAACTGTTTTGATAGCAGCAAAGACCTTATTGATACTCACTCGATCTTGTACTGCGCGGCTGTAGCGGCATGTCGTGTAGCTCATGTCAAATTTCCAAATAGTGACAGAGCTGCACGGCCAGCTGTACCAGCTTGGCAGTGCAGGATCGAGCGTCGTATCGGTGAGGCTAGAGCACTCATCGGCAAGCTTATCTGCTTCAGGGAGGGCAACACTCGCCCTAGGGTGATGCGTTTTGTGAGACGGGCATTCTCGGGGACTGATATTGGTCCTCGAGATTATCTGCCCCACATCACAGAGCGTATCGACTTCCTGAAGCAGAAAATCTATGCATGGGCAAGCCGTATTCGGCGGTACAAGCGGCGAGTGGAGCGATATACCCTGAATCGCACGTTCCAAAGCAACGAAAGGTGGGTTTACAGGGCTTGGGAGCGACCGATCCAAGGTGTGACTGATAGTCACCCACCGGATGATGACGCCATGAGTTCATTTTGGCGCAACATCTGGTCAGTGCCTGTCAGTCACACCGAGGGTGATTGGATTCAGGAAGTCGAACGCGCGTGTGATCTTGTGCCAGAAATGGGGGCAATTACCATCAGCCCCCAAGATGTAGCTCGTGCAGTCCGTCCGTTGCCTAACTGGAAATCTCCAGGGCCGGATGGGCTGCAGAACTTCTGGATCAAATGGTTCACAGGATCGCACGCTCGCTTGGCTTCTCAGTTCCAATCTGCCCTAGAGTCAGGAGTGCTACCCGAGTTCCTGACGACAGGAATAACCCACCTACTCCATAAATCAGGTAGTACCACGGAACCTAAAAATTATAGACCGATCACGTGTTTACCGACGGTCTATAAAGTTCTTACATCCATCCTGAGAGCCAAAATCAATAGTCATATTGAGACAAACTCCATTATGTCTGCTTCTCAGAATGGATGTGGGAACGGGTCCCGTGGTACTAAGGAGCTGCTCCTCATAGATATTGCCATTAGCCAACAGGTTCGTCGTTTTCGAAAGGATATGTCGACATGTTGGATAGATTATAAGAAGGCTTATGACTCAGTGCCGCATACATGGCTCACGAGGGTGCTGGAGCTGTATAAAGTTGATGCAACTCTGCGCACCTTCTTGATGTCGTGTATGCGGCAGTGGAGGACGGTTCTTCACTATCCAGGATGTCGACAAATCCAAGAGAATGGTGAACCGATAAGGATCGAGCGTGGCATATTCCAGGGCGATAGTCTGAGTCCACTGTGGTTTTGTCTAGCCTTGAACCCACTCAGCACATTGCTGGAGGGTTCGGGCTTAGGCTTTCGGTTGAAAAGAGGTGGTCAGGTCATATCTCACCTCCTTTACATGGACGACCTGAAACTCTTTGCCCCCAACAACTTGCAACTGATGGAGCTACTGAAGGTAACTGAAACCTTCAGTAGTGCCATCAGGATGGAATTTGGTGTGGACAAATGTGCAGTCATGCATGTAAAGCGAGGGGAGATTGTGGAATCCGTGGGAACCCAACTCTCGGATTCCATACACCTTAGATCCCTCTGTTCAACCGAAACTTACAAGTATTTGGGTATGTCGGAAGCGTTAGGCATCAATGCTGCTGACGTGAAGCGATCGTTGAAGGAGCGCTTCTTTGGCCGCCTGAATAAAGTACTGAATAGTCTTTTATCAGGCGGGAACAAGGTGCGCGCCTTCAACGGTTGGGTCATGCCGGTATTGATGTACTCTTTCGGCATACTTAAATGGACTCAGACGGAACTCGACGCCCTGGATAGGAGGGTCCGTTCACTACTTACTGCAAACCGGATGCATCACCCACGGTCATCGGTGATGAGGCTGTATATCCCGCGGAAGTGTGGAGGTCGTGGCTTTTTAAATGCCAAGACCCTGCATAACCGCGAGATATGCAGTCTCAGGGAATATTTCCTGGCTGTGGACGTGGGTGTGCATCGCGCTGTAGTGGCGGTGGACAAGGGCCTAACCCCGCTCTCCTTGGCTAAGGAGAACTGGTGCAAACCAATAGTACTGGATACTAATGACGGCAGGGAAGTATGGCAGAGTAAGGAGCTTCACGGACGCTTTTACCGGGCCTTACATGGGCCCGATGTTGATCTATTAGCGTCCGTATCCTGGTTACGCTTTGGTGATCTTTTTGGAGAAACCGAAGGTTTTGTCTTTGCGATTATGGATGAAGTAATGATGACGAACAACTACCGGAAATACATTGTGAAGGATGGTACGGTTGACATCTGTCGGGCATGCCACCTGCCCGGAGAATCAATCCGACACATAATTTCTGGGTGTTCTCATCTTGCTAACGGAGACTATTTGCATAGACACAACCTCGTGGCCAGGATTATCCACCAGCAACTTGCTCTTAAATACAATCTTGTGGAGTCAGAAGTACCGTACTATAGGTATGTGCCCGACCCAGTTCTCGACAATGGCAATATCACGTTGTATTGGGATCGATCTATCATCACTGATAGGACTATTGTTGCCAATAAGCCCGACATAGTGGTGATAGATCGATTAGAGCGTCGCACAATGATTGTTGATATAGCGGTCCCTCATGACGAGAACCTCGTGAAAGCTGAGAAAGAAAAGCAAACTAAGTATCTTGACTTAGCTCGCGAGGTTGTCGACATGTGGGAAGTGGACACGGCAATCATTGTGCCGATAGTCGTGACGGCCAATGGCTTAATAGCCAAGAGCCTCGACGAACACCTGAGGAGGCTCTCGTTAGGCAGCTGGATCAAGGGTTTGATTCAGAAAGCAGCACTCTTGGACACGGCGCGTATTGTCCGGAGGTTCCTCTCTCAGGAGCCCTGACCGCCGGTGACTTGGACCCTGTTCCCGATGCCGGTGGGCCACTATTTTTTATATTTTTAAATGTTTTTTTAAAGTTTTTGTAAAAATATTTAAAAACTAGCTTCCACCCGCGGCTTCGCCCGCAACAACAAAATCGAAGAATAAATAAGATCACGCTTCTTTTTTTTTCCTATAGCCTATATGTTAATCCAGGGTATAACCTAACTACATACCAAATTTCAACCAAATCGGTCCAGCCGTTTTTGCGTGAAAGAGTAACAAACATACATCCATCCTCACAAACTTTCGCATTTATAATATTAGTAGGATGTATAAAATATGTTCAAATGAAAAATAAATGAAATAATAATATAATATAATATTTCACAACTTTCACACAACATCAACTAGTCCCAAACTAAGCAGAGCTTGTATTATGGGTACTAGACAACTGATAAACATACTTAAATAAAATACAATAAAATACATTGAACTACAGTAAAACTTCCACAATATTTGGCTTGTTTGATTTTCCGTGAATCAGGCTATAGAACGCCAGCCTGAGACTACCAATATTATAAATCAATGTACCCGCCAACTTACCACATTCAATATTTTTGTTTCTGGACAGTTGATGTTATGAAATCAAATTCTAACTTCCTAAATCTAACAAAATATTCTAAATGCAAAAGTAAGTTTCCGATTATCTAGAAACTTTGCATGTACCTGCGTTGTCCAGAAAAAGTACTGCTTCCGATAAAACTTTCGGCGGTTACAATAACTTTGGGACTCTAGATAACGCAACGTGACTTTCGAAGCATGATTAAATTACGAGTATATTATTAGAAACTTCAATAGTGTGTTTAGGTTTTGTTTTAATATAGTAATTTAGACTAATTAGTCTAAAAAACTCTACCCTGTTTACGTTAATGCTTGCTACATCGACCAACAACCTGAAATCTAAATTAACGCGAGTGAAGTCACAGGCAAAAGTTAGTATTCAATAACTATTCCAGAGCACTTAGTATTCATAATATTGATTGTTCTGTTGCGAACAGTGTCTGTTGTCAGATCAACGACCCCGATCTCCGCTTAACCAGCGAGCAACTTGCTAAAACTGGCGAAGAAGCAAAAATAAACGAAGGGTTGTTATCAAAAGCGTGGCTGGCGACCCCTGCTGATTGTGTGAAGGGTTATGCTTATAATATTGTAATCCATAAGCGTTGACGTGTGAAAGGGAAGGGGATGAAGCCCGAGGGGGTGCCTGCATCCGCCACTCTGTGGAAACGAAATAACACTCATCATACACACCATTATTGGCTAATGAGTGACTCGACTACTTCTAAGAAGATTACGAAGGAAATAGGTGTCAGGAACAGAAAGCAAGTAAATTATTGCTATCGGAATGATTGCGGTGGGGTCGCAGCAGTGCGAATCAAATAAATCGCTTTGAATGTGTTCATATTATGAACGCGATGTGACGAATAGCAGCAGCAAATGGGAAAGTAGAAAAGGCAATCATAACAATATTTTCGTTTTTCAATAAACCACGGTGCAATCAAATACTTAGCACAATAAAGCTCGCTCATAAAGAATCGCTTATTTAACATCAAAAGAAGATAAATGAAAAAAATCCCAGCCCGTCTAGTTTTTACAAACGTTTTTATATTGTGCAAATCTTCCTGAAAGCATCCCGCAGTACTGAAACCGAGCGCTCATTAACAAAACGACTAGGATCGCATGGAGCGCCGGAGCCCCTCTCAACTGCAACCTGCAACTACGCCTGGAACAAAAGCGCAGCGGCGACGACCTACAAAATTATTGGACGTGTTTCATAATACAATACAATGGAATTTCGTGAGCCGGCGACTGTCTACGTCTGTCTCGAGTCTGGACGACTGAACAAAACGTTTTGTATTCCAAATTGCGCGGTCGGAATTCCTTTTCTATTCATTACACGACTGTTGTTAAAAAGAATAACATTTTCAAGAAAAAATGTTGCTTTAAACCGATGTATGTGAGCTCAATATGAAAAGAGATTAATAAGAATTTCAAAACGGACATATCCATTTCCCACCTTGGCGGCGCGCTACGAACATACGTAGCACATAACGCCTACGCCGTAGCCAGTCGTATCCGCCGTAGCCGTAGGCACGTAGCGTTAAAAGCACCAGTTTTCCCTGTAAATGTTTGAATGCCGTTGTATTTCTGCCATCCAATCCTTGAAGTGGCAGTAAAAAGTCACTGAAAAAGCGCTCCATTTTAATGAGCTTACAAAAACATCTCGAATTCATTTTGTTGAGCTTTTCTCAGACTTCCACTATTTTATACGGGCGGGCGATTAACTGTGTAAATATATTTCGGAGTGACGAGCTCGCCGACCTCTATTCTTGCTCTAAATTAGACCACTGAATATACTCGTCAAGTGTTTTAAGTAAACGATGTTTGTTTGTGCTTTCTACACTTGTTTGATGTTCAAGTAAAACCTTTTAGGTTAAATTCACTCGTAATTAGGTTACATTTTATATGGAAAGCGCTGACGTAGCGTAATATTGCTGAGTTCATTAGTTATTTCATAAGTAAAGTTTTTACCAAAACGACTTCGCAAAACGTATTAAAACTATGAGAATGTGAATATTTTCTCATCACAATTTCTTAAATAATACACATAAGAAAAACCACGACACTTTAAGCGCCAGAATGTGGGTAGTATTTCTGCCATTATAACAGACTACCCACACAATATCGAAAATGTTCTCGATGTACCCGCCGCCATAGACGTCGTACATTTCTAAGGCGAGTTAAATGATCCAAACTTCCCGGGAGCGATTTCTTTCATTTACGAAGATCGTTATAATATCTATAGACCAATTTCTTTTTTCTATTCTCTGCGTCGTTTGTTTCCATCAGAGATATTATTGGAGTGATATTACCTGGCAATTGGATTATAAGTCAATCACAGGTCGGAGTTATGAAGATATTGTTGATTAATGTCGACGATAAATAAGGTGATAACTGTTTTGCTATAGCAATTATTGGAAAACTGCGAGGTATAATCACAATATCTTCTACGCCTATATACCTAGGCACTAGGTGAGTAGGTGAGGGTCGACATAATAACGTTATCGTATCAAATCCGCCAATCGTGCAGTGTACCGAGTCGCTTTATATTTTATATTTATGAGCAGTACTACAGGTTAATGTGCAACATTCATTTTGGCGCCCAACTGGGACTATGTGTAATTTCGAGTCTTATGAATATAATACCGTCGGAATCACGATAGGAAGCAAACGCGGCTATTTCCAAATTACTATAAATTGTACAACGCAAAATAAAACCGATGAATTCCAGGCTGTATGGAATGGCAAACTTATCTTTATATAAAGCCCCAGACTCTTTCTCAACAATTTAAAGAAAAATAGAGATGAACATTATACAAATAAAGCTAAACACTCATTATGGCAATTTAAATTCAGAATGGGAACGAAAAAATCCTGTCAGTCCATTTGAGGGTAATGTAGCTTCGGCACTCCCTGAAAATGAGATTCTTAAATCGCTATTGTTGGATCTTACTCGTCGCTCGGCGATATCGTTTACGAATTATTAACAAACATAAAGCAGCGTAAAAACGTCTTTAAACCCGCGTTAACCTTGACGTAACGGATATTAAACTCGCTGTAAGTGAATAATCGACGCAACACTGTTCAAAACACGTCGTCCTTCGTCTTACGATACAAATAAATAGACGTTTCTCTTGTCAATCAAAATTCAAATGGACCAAAAATGACAAACAAAATTGTTAGCCTTTCTCTAACAATTGACGTTTCTCTTGCTAGTCAAAATTCACAACTACCCTCATTTTTGGTACAATATTGAGTGTTTATTTGGTTGGTAATCCTTGTCGATGGCTTGTGATATCGGCCGCCTACACGGCCCACACTCGAGGCGACTAGTGCCGTGGCGCGGACGTGTAGTGGGTGACGCGGCCGATATCCAGTTAATTGAAGCACCATAGCCGTGCACTATGGCAGTAATGACCAGCACTCGCCGACTCAATTACACTACTCTCTTACGTGCTGATCTAGCTAGATAATACTAGTACTACTCTATTATTGTAGAATAGTTCATTTAATTAGTTTTAAAGTAGGCATTTGTGTTGTAGGCAACAAGTATCAATAACCTTTTAGAAACGTGCCATAGTACGCACGTTTCTTAAAGGTTATTGATACTTGTTGGCTCTATAAAATAATAATTTACAATAAAGGCAAAATGTAATTTTGAATAAATAACGAAATACTGTAAGGGTAACAACCTTAAAATCCCTAACGAATACAATCCTGTTACCTATTCCTAATGAAAAGCCCGCCATCAATTAGAGTTAGCACAAAAACCGCAGCATTTCACTAATTGCATCATAATCCTCAGCGTTTATATGCAGGCGGGACAAGCGGGAAAATAAAAGATGGCGTAAAAGGGTTGACGAGACAAATTGGCAACGCGTTCATTAACCGATCTCGTCGGCAGGGCTTTGTCCTCCCCTCGCGTCCGCAGCGGACCCAGCCGCTAAATAACGTTTACCTGATACAATGCTTGTTCCGATTAATCGCCGGTGTCCGCTGGGCACACGCTGAAAGCGATAAATATTTCACTACTCTCAATTTCATCAGTGAACCGGAAAATAGCGAGATTAAAGTGGCTCGGAAGGTAATTAAATTAGCGTCTGTGTTAAATATTAAAAGAGATGTCTATTAGAATTATTATTGGCGTTAAATGTTTGTGAATAAGCTGCTGTTATTGAATTTCTAGCAAATATTTAAGGTAAATTCATTAATCATAATCCAATTAATACAACTTAGTGCGCTTGACGTGTCATTTAATGACTGATAAGATTTCTGAATGTTTATAAGCGCAACAGAATATTTTCTCGCGCAGTATTGAGCGAGTCAGCCGGCACAAGTTAACAGCTCTATTTCCACGCCGAAGAGGATTAGCCATAAGCGCGGTAGAAACAGCCAAGCGTTGTATTTACGACAGTTCGCCGCTTTCATAAAATATTCATTTAACGCCGGCCGAGGGTTCGACGGGATACAGCCAATAACCACAAATAAAATTAATACTATATGCCCAAATTGTACCGGACGCGTTAATATTGCAGCGACCGCTATTAGCGTTACGTCCATTACATTAGCTAATTGCTATATCAGAGGCTAATTCACATTCGAAAATACTGCCAGGTTAATAGAAACACTAATTGGCTTCTGCGTTCATTTCATTCATCAAAATAATGTAGTGTCCTGAAAATTCCCTGCTCAAATGCGCGGAGGCTCGACTTGCCTTTGACATTAAAAGGATTTTACAAAGCTATGAGCAGCTGCATCCATCGGTAGCTTGATAATTGCCTAGGAGAAGACCAATTTGGTTGGCCTGTTAATTCTATTAAGAAGTCAGAGACGCTAGGATGAGATGGTACGTTCAACATGTACGTTTTGTTACTACCTTCAATTAGTTGCCTTCAAGAGTACTCTTATTAATGAGGATTAGTAAAATGAAAATCGATACAGAAATACTAGACTTGAGGAGACAAATTGGTACACAAGAAAAAAATTCCGTCAGTGGAATTAACATTACCTATTTAAATTCGGAGAACCTAAAAAAGGACAGTGACGCCAGTTTTTAGCACTTCACGCTATCAAAATTTCTGTTGTCATCAAGTTTATAGAACTACTACCTCTGTGCGCGTTGTCACTTAACATATCAAACAATTTCACACAGTTGATTCTGTAACTACAGTATACACAGCTTTTAGCAGTGGCTATAACTCTAATATTTCACGGAATTCCCAAAAATCGCGATCGAAAGCCAGACAGGATTCAATTGAACGATGGCAAGAAGCGGAAAACTTATGCTGCAAGCAAAACAGCAGAGAAAAATCCGCATTCCCGCAAGTATCCGCACAAGATTGGCGGCTGACACAAATTGCCCCCGGCGATTGGGCGGCACGTTCGCACCAAATATAAAAACTTCCTCTCACCTCTACGTTTATTTTTTCTCAGTATCTGTAGGAAGGATCTGCTTTTGTTTTTTCTGGTATAATGGATCACTGTGCTAAGATATTTAATCCACTAAAATACGTACTTTCTAGCGATGAGCGATTTCGATTTTAACAATCGAAACAATTGGAGTTGTTAAAATAAACCATCGAATCAACCATCGACTCGCCGTTCTACAAAATAATCGAGATGTTTTTCGATTATTCCTTATAAACGGAACCGACCGCTAGTTTTCGATTATTTGAATCAATCTCTCTAATTCACCGAGTCTCACTCGGTCACCGTGGTGGGACTCGCAATAACAGGCCAAGTCGAACCGACCAGGAGTCAAGTCGAAACAATCGAAAACCATCGATATGTTCGAACAATCGAATAAAACTTCTCGGCATCGCGCATCGCTATTTGATCCTCCAGAATACGTCCACACGTATTTAGTCAAGGCATCGGGCAAGCTTTACCGTCGCAGTAAGTATAATTAGCGTCAATATCGGTCGATATGACCGTAGCACGTGCGACTGCGAGGTGCACCGCGCTGTCCGATGCTCGCCCGGTATCGATCCCACACGTGCCCACTGCCACACACTACTTCACTGCGCTCATTTGCATAGCTAGTGTATTCATGTCTTCAATTGTATCCCTCGTCGGCAGACACCTCGTCTCTGACACTTAATTAGGGCTATTGATATTCAAATCATTCAAGCTTCAATTAAGGAAGAGTATTGGACATTGTGTATTCTTTTTCCTTTACTATTTTTACAACATCAACAATACAACATCCAGATAGCGTTCTCAAATTACTTTAATTCAAGCATTTAAAATAATAATGAAGCCAACATCGAATGACCTGACCGGAAAACCCTCACATTTAATTTCGTAGACAATTCGTTTGTATCTGTTATTCGATCTCATAATTGGGTAGCAATTCGGGGATTTTACTATCGAGTTTCCTTATTAAATCAGTTGTGTAATTGTTTTTTTTGGGACTAAAGTGTGGGCAGATTCATTAAGGAAGGTTGTGGCTACGTGAGGACAAAGTCTTGGCAAGTTTAAACACGTAGACCGTAAACAAAGCAATTATAGTAGCCGCTACGTTCGAGGCTAGTGTTCCACGAGCCTGGGGACCGCGGCCACACCCGCCAGGCCACATCAATCAATCGCTGACCACTGCTGAGCAAACGGCGATACTGCCGCACAGTCACGCCATGCTAGCCAAGGCCACCGCCACACCAGATCGATTTCTACTTTTATGACGTCTAAGTAGCATATTTTATTGAAACATTTGGATTTAGTAATGAAATTATTTTTGGCAGTTCAGGGACCCATCATCAATGTAGTTTTAAATATTTAATGATGACTTATTGGCTATTTTACTACATTATAAAGCCATTGGTTCAGTGACACCAAATGATAAGGAATATTAATTCAATCAGCGTTGTTAGTTTTGAAGAGAAAATTAAATTCGTAATTTAACAAGAGTCAGCATTCCAAACCAGGTTTGAAGTGGCCTCTACCGTATTTTAATCGCCAAATGCAAAGAGAAAATTTTAAGAATACACCTGGTGTAATGTAAGCAATCTCAGACTCCACTTTAAAAGGTTTACCTTTTAAGGGACTAACTTAATCTTTGTCCTGAATTATGGACTAAGTGCAGCTAATGAATATAACGAACGCTCACGGCAGCGTAATTAAGCATCGCCGACGTCATATCGACCGGACTGCTCAGCCAGCTACCACTAGAGAGTCCTAAGCGAATGCTCCCAGCCAGCCATAAGAGTCCTCGGAAAGAATTGCCCTTTTTACTGAACCGCTCAAATATGTATAAAGTGCTTTGAACCAATTTGGAGGGACTGTTTCTTCCAAATATTAAAGGACAGACCAATTTTGCTGTCCTATTGTTCGTTTGTAAGCAAAAAGGTTGGTTTTACAAATGTTTCGGTCTCTTCTTGAGTCACTTCGGGATTGCGTGTCTTTTGGGGACTACGATACTTACGAAAATTAAAGCCTGAACACGTGTAACTTTCTATTCTGTATACACTCTCAGCAATAAATAAGCGACCATCCATGAAATAAAAAGACCAGATGAAACCGGAAAAAAACAACTTACTTACTTTATTTGTGGAATCAGTTCTAGCTAGCTCATATATTCCAACTCGAAGTCAATTTAAAACACGAGCTACTGCTTATGTAAAATTATCGACTTAAACCAACGCAGAAGCGACTTGGCATGGCAACTACCCTCATTAAAAAAAAATACGAGTTATTTTAGTTCTTTCACCAAAAAATTGAGTTCAGGGCTTGGACTACATTTATTGCAGCTAAATACTCTAAGGGTGCTTTCAATTTACGCGCTTTTGAATGGCTGCAGCGTTGCCGAAGCGGTGCGTTAGTCGTACTGAGTAGTGACTTTTTTTTTCATACAAAGCATGCTGTGCGGCAATAGTGTGGCGCCGGTATTGCGAACGTTCAACAACAGCACGTTGCGCTTTGTATGAAAAAAGACGATCCTCCGTACGCAGTACGACTAACACACCGCTTCGGCACCGCCATATGCTGTCCAAAAACGCATAAATTGAAAGCTCCCTTACAAGCTCTAAACCAAATTCCCAGTTTTCGGCCAAATAAAGTTAGATATCAATGGCTTCATTTGGTGGAACATATTTTCCGGTGTATTCCATTTCCAGCCGCCTGGTCCCGCATGGCATGCGCCGCAGAGGACCCACTCACACTACACGTCCAGACACTCCACTATCGGATATTGTTAATTAATGCAGCGCAGAGAGCACTTTTCGCATGTTTCTGCTTACATGCATTCATTGAGTTTTTCATCACAGTGTTCATTCTACTCGAAACAAGGATTATACGAAATATCTGCAATCGTTTTTGTTTTTATTTTTCGGGGATATTGGCTGCTTTTAATACTTAGCTTCAATGCTATTTTAATTCATGAATCCCCGACCGGTCCTATGAGACCGCGCTGTTATTGTTTTACTATTGTGTCTCGTTTTGTGGGTATGTGATAGGTGAAGGGAGATAAAAAACTTGTTCAACTACCGTCTGTTTTTTTTATACCCTGAGACTAAAATGACATTACAACACAAAAGAACTGTCATCATTCCTATAGTAAATTTTACATTACTTGTGCTATTTAGTGTCAGGGTATAAAAAACAGACGTTATGCATTAACGCCATATCCCTAAGGGGTTGGCAATAACCACTTGTTACTAGTCTTTTACATACATCTTTGCATGTTTATGCCTCAAGTATGCTATTAAAATAGCATCAGAAATGTCGATTATTGGCTTCATAATTGTTGATTTTGACAAGTTTGAACTACCAAACTTTTCAATTCAATGACAATTCTGATACTATTCTAATAGAAGACTTGAGGCTCTGGTCATAAATGCACGGCGTGCACGCCAGTTAATATGACCATAAACTAAGTCTCACTATCTAAAGGGGGTCGACATTAGGGCTTTCAATACCGGTATTACGGGATCCCGTAATACCGTGATCACGGATATATTTTGGTCTTTTTTCAATACCGGTATTGACTAGCCAATACCGTGATTACGGTATTACAATCTTTAATATATGTACAGGATGTTTGGGTGTGCGTCAGAATGGCTGGTTGTATGTGGCGTTGGTCTATGGGAGTTGATTCGAAAATCGCTACATTATAATAAATAATTGCTACATATGATATGTATTTAGAAACACCAGCCATTCTGACTCACGCATGTTTGGTGCATCGTGTACCAAATTAAAATGGTTGACTGGAAGGGTCATCTCCTATCCTTTCAGGCCGCCTAAACACTACACATGCCTTGTGGATTTTTTTTCATCGACATTTTAGTGTTTTTTTGAAAAATAGACGAAATTTTACATTTAAATTCAAATATTAGAAAACGTATAAGGCGTAGACTCTGAATTTTAATTTTATTTAGGCGTGTATTGTATAAGAGTACTTTTAAATCCAAAACTAGTAACATCTAGATTTTTTTAAATTTACTCGCAAAGTTTCGTACTTAAATTCAAGCTGTTCATGTTACAGCTATTTACATGGTTACAAAAAAAGAACCAAAAGCGACTGGAATCTTCAAACTGACTTACGCCCGTTTTCAATAAGCTATCTATCATATATCGGAGATAGAAAAACAAATGAAACAACAGAAACATGTCAAATTTTTGTACTGTATCTTTTGTTTTACTGTCTCCAGTATGCCAAAACCGGAGGTAGATAGCTTATTGAAAACGGGCGTTAATCATTCTCTAGTCTATCCTCCTGCTAGTGATGTGCCACATGCTACAAAAATATATTTACAACTTTGTGGATTTGCTAGTTTTGTGAATCGAGTTAAGTACATAAATTTTATATTCAAAATTATGACTTGAAAAAATATTTTTGCTTTAATGGTACCTGAAACACTTATTTAATGTTTGAATCCCCGACCGATCCTATGAGACCGCGCTGTTGTTGTTTTATTATTGTGTTTCGTTTCGCGCGTATGTGATAGATTAATCTGTATCACTCTTATAAGGTAAAATCTGTCTCGTATCTCTCTTTTAGTGGGTTCTATTGGAAACAAAAAAATATTAATATAATGTTTTTAACCAATACTTTCATTATTTATTTAAATATTATCTTGATTCGAAGAAGAAGAAGCTCTAGTTTAAAAATTAAAAAAAAAATACAAAAATCTTGAATTCAATACCGTGATCACGTGATCACGGTATTGAACTATTCCAATACCGGTATTGATACCGGTATTCAAAAAATCCGGTATTTGAAAGCCCTAGTCGACATGACACATTCGTCGGATCGGATTCAGCGGTCACATTATTACAAAGTTATGGGACTTCGACAGGACCAAAGGTCCGGAAATATGGGACTAAACCCCACAGCCGATGACTTTGGAATTCGATGGAGGACTCATTCCATTGTGACACTTTGAAGCACCTCCTTGGCAAGCAGACATTCGCCCGCAATCGACCGTTCTCAAGTATAGGTCCTCTTTGACTTCATAGCATTGACATAGTACTAACGAAAGTCTTTGTAGCACTTCCATTTCTTTATCCTACAAAAATCAAAAAGTGCTGGATTCAAATGTAACCTTCTTAAAAAGTCCTTACTTTGTAATGATAATATCTCACGATTCACAAACTTTGCAATTTTGGAAGTTTACCTAACATTCTTGTTTAAGGCCCCCAAATGACTACTTATCTTGACATTCCTCTTGTTTTTTCAACTTATTATGTCGCGAAAATTCTTCGTCACAGAATTTGCCCGACTTATTTTTCGTCGGCTTGGATCTTCTTGCCTAGAGGATCAGGTTTTATACTAATTAACAAGTTGCCGATATTTTAAGGCGTCATTTTGTTTTTGGCCAGCTATGTGTTTACTAGAGCGTTTGGGGAATTCCTTATCTCTAGAAAATTTTACGACTTTATAACGATATTTTACATTAATACCTTGTGGTTTGGCGACACTTTAATAATGATTTATTCAGAATCATCTTATCAAACTCGGCATTTGGAATAAATCGTTAAATGATTACTTCAGCAAAATATTACAATTGGGTATTGAAAACATTACAAATTCAAATTCATAATTGTTGTTCTTTATTTAGTGAAATACGGCCCGGCTTTTGGCAAACCATAATTTAAAATACTGTTGTTGCAACATTATAAAAGCGTAAATAATTTAGCAATAACGAAAACAGTACCTAGTCAATAATTTAATCATATTTGATACAGTGGTCAATTATTTTATAACATTTAATACAGAAGTCATATAAATATCTTTATATATAAATTCTTATATATACGTGTTTGTCACCTTATTCCTAATCGGCTTGACCGATTTGGATGAAACTTTGTGTATATATTTAAGTGAGTACCTGGATGGTTTGGAAATACAATTGAACCGAAGTAAATAAAATTAAACCAGAATAAAAGGTCTGTTTGCGCGTTTGACAGTTCATAGTCAAGATATGACACAGTGTATAGGGCCAACTAGTTATTAATTATACTAATTAAAATAATATTAAATCTATCAAGATTTAGTTTATTAAATAATACCATTTAACGTTTGAATCCCCGACCGGTCCTATGAGACCGCGCTGTTATTGTTTTACTATTGTGTCTCGTTTCGCGGGTATCTGAGTAATTAAAATAATAATATGTGCATGATTGGAACAAGTTTACGCTAAGTTACAATCTGTTGGAAAACCGGTAAATCACTTAACATCGTTTGTTTTGGACGGCGAAGGCCGCGCACGCGCTAATACTTTCATAAAACCGGTAACAATAACCCCGCAGGGCGTAAACAATGCCGTTGCCAGCTGGATGCGCGCGCGCACCGCACCGGCTGCGCTGTCGCGGCACAAGTGGCGCCACCTGTGGGCGCAATCGATCGCGATGACATTCACACATTATCGAGTTAAATTTAATGGCGACTCGAGCGCAATTAACTCGAATAATAACATAGAAAGTGCACCGCTTAGCGATCGATTCGTTCCGCGCATTCACTTCGACTTTGTGATAAACGACGACAAGTTACTTAGCTGTTGTTAAAAAATATAATACAGCTCGTAACATCGTGAATGAGTGAGGAATGAATTCGCAAAGATTCCACAACTGATTTATCTCCATCATTCGACTTCAAAGTCCTTTGCGCTGAATCTATTGAATTACAAACAAAAATATTGGTTCTTTAATAAATAAATGACAATGTAGGCGTGGAAAGTTTCGGTAGGTTTCAATGGAACGTGCTGACATCAAGATCTCTCGCTTACGTAAGCACCGCGCTGCCATTCCAAAGGGTTGTTTCCATTAAATGCTTCGCGACTTTTCACAGACATTATTTAATGGAAATCCTGTTTATGCAATATTTAGAACATAATATTCGTTGTTTAAAGGAGAGACTTAGAAGTCTTAAACATAACAATTTTCGACACTGCTTGTATAATAACTACAAAATAATGCACAAAAAATAAAAACTAAAAAAAAAAATGGTTGCCTGTAAAGTCGTTTTTACGGGCGAAGATTTTACGTGACAACGTCTTTTTCTCGGTAGAATATTTATTGATATGAATATAATTAAATTGCACAATAGGAACAAGGAATTGAATGAAAATAAGAATTGCACAAATTTTAACTATAGAAATATATTTTGTTTACTAAAATTCTCTAGTGCTGCGCGCGCGGCAGACCGATCATAGTTGAGTGGGAGAGAGACGCAAGGCATTCGGCGGGCCTCTCTCTCGTTCGGTGACTCATCGTAACGTTACCGAGCGTTACACTTTTTCATAAGTGACTCCCAGCCGCAACCTAATTTAAGACGTTGTCACGTCAATAATTAAAAAAAAATAATGTACTTCTATAATGCTTGTAACATAGTTTTAAGTAGTTAAATATTGTAGCTATGGGTCTTAAGTTACTCGCAATAAATACTTAAATAAATAATAGGTAAGTACTTCATTAACTTTGAGAAGAAAGTAAAAGAGAAAAAAAATGTTGTTTACGCTAATATCAACAAGGTATGGCCAAATTCTTCATCCTTATCCCTCACAATCCAAGCAAGTAAGATGATGCATGATCACCTACTTCTAAAACACCTTCAGATAGAGTAAATGAGACTACGTTATCTGGTATATTGTATATTGCTTTCTAAAGGGTATCTCAACATTTTCCAAGGATTACAGCATTATCGTCTTTGTAAACGGTATTTGCCCGTGAATACCTATTAACATTCCGGGTATTACAGCACGTTTGTCTAAGTATTCGTAATTAATCATCGATCCTTTTGGTGTCGCAGAATTCTCAACTGCCACAGGCTTTTCATTTCCACCCGGCGAAACGTAGCTATACTTCGTAGAGTAGTCCAACTTGTAGGTATTCTATTCGCACGGCGCTAGGTGGATTGAATGAACAGAATTTTTCAATTTCCTGTCAGTTCTAGGACGCGGGATCGACGGCGTTGTTCAGACTGACATTATTTCCACGCCACTGTAATTCATTCAGTAGGGGAGCACATTTTGCGGCTTCCGTAAGTTTGTGAAAATTGCGTGTTCCCCGAAATTCATTTTTCGTCAGATTTTTTTTCACCAATTGTAGTTTCACCTGCAAACCGAGTCCCACTCGTCCTTGACTTTATTTTTTCGTGTCAGCGTTTTAGTTTATAAGTCTAAAAGTTACTACTGGAACTCTGCTCGTTTTTAATTAGGAACCGTACCGCGTATTTATTAATCAGGGAGTCTCGTGTACCGCGCCATTAACCCGTTGCGAATGGAGATTACTTATATTCCGGGTGCGGGTCACATTTAATTGGTTTTGAGCGACGCCATTCCGAGCGGAATTATTTCCGGAGCACGCTAGTTCACCTGTGTCTACCCACCGCCGATTACTTGTGTTACCATATTGACGTCCGTTTAAAGCGAGCCTTTGTGATTACGTTGTCATTCATACGACAGACATAAAAAGTTGTTGTCAGGATTAAAAGGTGAGTAGGACAGTAGCTATATGCAAGTTAAACGGTATTTTTTAACAGTGAGATTGTTATCTCATGCACGAAACCCAACAAGTTGGGAAACCGGTAACCGAAACTAACTTTAAAACAGGTTTAACAGGATCCAGGATGATCACAGGTTACTTAATAAAACGATTAATGATGTAAAGGCGCGGTTTAGCCAGCTACACAATAAAGAAACCGTATCGTCTAGTTAGATCGATGTCGCCGAAGCTGCCAGACTGGTTGAGGGAAAAAACACTGGTTCTCGACTGCATAGTGCAAGGTCGCGGTCAAGTACGAATCGAGAAATTATGTCGCTCTAAGAAATGTTCAAACATTAAGACGGTTTATAATCAATTTCACGGGTTTTTTCACGGATATCTGATACCGTATTTTATCTGTTCGCTGTGTGATTGAGTTTTCATGTTCGTTTTTGTAACTTTTTCTGGATGGATTAAACATTAATGCTATTTTTGTTTATGTGACGATTAATGAATAACAAAAAGACCAAAGACACACACAGTAAACGAACCGCAAATTATGCAACACAGGCGAAAGAATGTCTTGCAATTGTTTCTGTAAAAGAAACCTTATCGGCCCTTTGCCTTTCCCCTCACAAAGTGAAAGACTGCGGTTACCGCGAATGCTGCTCGCTCGTTTTTTTACTCAAGTTTCATTGAATGCTGTTAAAAATATTCTGTTCCCAGTTGTAGCAAGCTCGGTAATCGATAGACTGAATTATAAAGCAGGCAAGTAACAACTGGAGTTCGTAGATTACTTAATCACGATAAAGTTACACGTGTGATATGACGCCCGATTTTACCTCGACTACAAACAAAAAACATTAAGCACGCCGTTTATAGTTCTGCAATTTGCGCCAATTACAGTAAATGTGTACAGACTGAGACTTATGACTTATGAGTCGTCTTCGAGGAAAATCGTTCGTTTTATGTAGGTTATCACGTGGATCAAAGAGGATGAGATCTCAAATCTTTCTGAATGTTACGGATCATATTATCTGCAGCCGGTCCTTTATATTGACTTTCCACATGGTCCATTACTGTGAACTGTTTCGGGGATATCTCTCTAGGTGTTATCGCCAACCTAGATAAGCGTGTAGTGGGTTCTAGTGGACACATAAATACGCTGTTAAGGGCTTTACGGCCGTTTGAATACCTATTACAGAATTGACGAGGCGTGACCGTTGGAGGTGAAACTTTAATCGTATGTTTAGGAAAAAAACAACGCAAGCGCAGTTTTTTGTGCCGAGTCGTCACACTTGTTACAATATGTATTTGACCATCAAATTATTATACGATAAAATGAAACATGTCAACGTCACCGCAGTTTTCAAATCAAATTATCGATAATCGATAAATTTTAATGGACAGATATTACTTAGTTTAACCAAATAGATAAGTGCGAATGTACCTACAATAACGTCATTTTTATAATGATTGATTGGCAATACATTTTTTACATAAGTACCTACCCACAGGACATTGTTATGAGCGATTCTTCGTATGCATTTGAGTATGTGCCGTGCATAGTTTATCACTTTACTTTGCAACTTCCAGCATTTTATAAACGTTCTAGAACACAGGACGACGTTTGAGAGACTGCAAGTGACAGGTTTAAATATTGCAATGCGCACGATTGTGGGTAGTGATTTACCTTCGATTCTTAAAACCATATTTGCATAGTGAAGATCGTTACTTAGTTTTTCAAGGCAAAACGACGTCATTATTTTACGCATCAATTACCACAGTAAATGTTTAGACCTTAAATAATCAACAATCCGGCTACACACGTAATGCACGCACTAGCCTTCTGGAGCCTCGCCGTGAAAGTATGCTCGGCCGGCAGTAAAATATCAAAACAAACATGATCGGTCGCCGGCTCTGACGCGACCTGGCCGCGCGATCCTGCGATTCACGACCAAACGCGATCGATAAAAACAATGAAAATAGACGCGACTCTCGGCCGACTACACGCTACTGCATGACCGCTGTGCTAATAAATAATCAGCATTCATGATACAATCCACAATTAATCGCTACACCAACGAGATACGAATAAAAACTTCTAAATACAGAGTGTCGAATCCAATAACCTTTCTAAGACGATTCTAATAAGATTTTACGTAGATGCACTTAGGTAATTATGTTGCAACCGTGGAGGAAACTGACGTGTAGACTTACCAGATGCAGGACGGTGTTCACTACCTCCCGGTTGGTCACCTGTCCAACTTCAATCAGCCCGATAAGAACGGCGAATTTCAGGCTATCGTTCGTCGTCATCCTCACCACTTCTTCAGGTCTTTTAATATCACTAAACGGCGGCGATTTCAAGTCCGCCATGGTTTATTTTGTCACAATTCACTGATACACAATTTTATAATCCACTCACGACCATAAAAATCATGGAAACATTATTCCTTCGGCTCACATGATAACACACCAAAGTCGCATTCTGCCATTTTGGATTTTGAGGATGTTGCCATGTTGTTTTTATTGATAATACCATCCCAAATTCTACTAAAGTATCTGTCAGTTCTTGAAATGGTAGAATGTCACATCTAAAACTTTCTAATAAATCTTTCATTAAATAAATTTCATTTCTTATGAAATTACGGATAAAAACTGAAATTACTTTAAAATAAAATTAATTTTATTATATTGCAATTATTTTAACTAGGACCAGTATGACCATCATCAACCAAATGTTTATAATATTTATGTTTGAGCTTTAAAGCTTATTTTCCAATGAACTGATTAAAAGAATACTGAATTTATATCATATACGTTTATCAATTGCAGATCCAAAAAAACAAGATTGTTATTAAGTTTTTTGCTGGTATTGATTTTTCGATGTCTGCTGTGAAGTTGTCACAAATGCTAATGCAAAGTGAAGTGAAGGTTACTTCATGTCACTTTGTTGCAATCAGTCAAAAAGTAAACATGGCGGCGATCGACGTTGAACCTCAAAAAGTGAGTGAAATTAAGTGTATCCCAGTTTAAAACGAATAACTCAATGCGTATTGTAGTAGTTTTGTAAAAATAAATATGTGGATCCCAATAGCAAATAGTAGGAAGCTGTATATTTACATTTTAATAAAGAAAACTGAAGCTAAGGGCGTTGCTCTTCCGACAAAAAATTAGATATTGAATCCGTTGCTGTGTTTATTGTCGGTTCAAAACAGTAAATATAACATTCCTTTAACCGGTGAACAAACAACAAACATTGTGTTAATTACGTCTGATACGCGAATGCTTTCAATCGAGTCATTTGGATGTATGTGTTCGGTTATTGTGCTCAGATAAGTGATGAATTTTAGATGGAGACGCTGATGCGCACGCTGAAGCTGTCGGGGCACGTCGGGTTCGACAGCCTGCCAGACCAGCTGGTCAACAAGAGCGTGCAGAACGGCTTCGTGTTCAACATCCTGTGCATAGGTGAGCACTATGACTAATTATTGTTAGTAGAGCTAATCACCGTCACACACCTACCTTATCTCTGCCATAGTTAGCGCGCGACCTCGTTCATTTACTACTGTTAAAGTAGGTTCATTAATTAATGAGTTGTACAGGAAAATTAATTGTTGGGCTTGGGAACTGTGCCATGAGGGAAATATGACTAAACTGTGCTATAATTGTGCAGGAGAGACTGGTCTGGGCAAGTCAACGCTGATGGACTCGCTGTTCAACACCAACTTTGAGTCAGTGCCGAGTCCACACAACCTGCCCACAGTCAAGTTGAAGGCACACACTTATGAACTGCAGGAGAGTAGTGTCAGATTGAAGGTATGTTGAACATTTTTGTTTTTTTTTTGTTTTTATACATTCTCAAAAAACCTGAGTATTAGACCTTTGGAAAATGTTTGATGACCCAAAGCTAAATCATAAGGCCCCCTTACACACTTTTATTGTAATGAGATTCCAGCCAACAATTATTGCAGTATGTGGCATAAAAGTGCACCATTAATGCATTTGTCCACAAATACATTCACTAATTGTAAAACAATGAAGCCACTATGTGATCTGGTATCTCCTAAACAGCCATTATTCACTAGACTTCAAAGGCAAATGACCTGAATTCATAAACAGAAAAGAGACAGGCTGATCTCGGCTATCTATAAAGACATACTCATCATATTAATATGTAATAGCAGTCATGTTATGTGTAATTTAATACCGTTCCTTGGTTTACAGCTAACAATCTGCGACACCATTGGCTATGGTGACCAAGTGAACAAGGAGGACAGTTTCAAGGCTGTGGTGGACTACATTGACGCCCAGTTTGAGGCCTACTTGCAAGAGGAGCTCAAAATCAAGCGAGCGCTGCCCACATACCACGATAGCAGGCTACATGTCTGTCTGTACTTCATTTGTCCCACGGGTGAGTTTTATCTTGCATTAATACTAGGATATTGGTACGCAAAATATGCGATTTAGTCATGGAGTTGCGGATACCAGCCCGTTATACATACTACCAGGATATTGTAAATAAAAAAGCTTTACTGTTATTATAGTCTTAGAATGCATAAACCTCAGCTAGTTTTCATGAAATCATAACAATTTTCTTGAAATATCTTTTTGAATAATAGCTTCAGAGCAGATAGATTGCATTTATTTGTTAGGACTAACCCAAAGTTAATGTAAACAGTTAACTAATCAATTTTTGTTATAAATAGAATTGGACCTGATTGGGATGATTTAATTTTGTCTAATTAGAATTGAGAGTAAATATTTGGTTTTGTAGAGTACATAGCTTATAGTTAGTTACTGATAAAAATGACAAGTAATGTAAAAATGTTGCGGTAGGATGGTTGGCCTGCTGGTTGATTAGCATGTGAACCTTCCTATATTAAGACAGTAAAACTTTTAATATTTTTATATCATTTTTCATTTCATTTTTTTCAAGAAGCTATTTTTACTTTTAGCGACATTATTTATCCTCCAAAAACTTCATTATATTCTGTACCGTACTTAAAGCCAAAAATCCTGTGGGACTGCAATTTTGGTGCGGGATTGGATTGTCATAAGGGAAACTGTACTTTCTCTTCTCTAAAAATCAGAATCTCTAAAAATTTGTTAAATTTTTGATAAGAAAGTAATTTGTCAAAATAATCCTACCAGACATTGGAAAAAATAAGGAATCATATTATTTATTATTATATGTATATTCTTGTAACACAATTGTGCTCAAAAAGTATGTTACAACATTATGCATAGGAACCATCAAAATATTTGTATGGCTCACAGAATAGATGTGGTTCAGGGTGTCGGTGTCTCTAAGTTCATATGTTTGTGACCACATCCACAATACAGGAGAGTATTGTGGGTTCACAAACACCTAATTTTCTAGTGAAGGACAAAATCTTTTAAAATAAAAACTAAATAACTTTGTACACCTATTTAAATTTTCTGTGACTATATCAGTAGAAACTTTCACTACATATTGGTCTAGTGCAGGAGGCTCTTGGCCTACTGGGTGACATTTCACGGGTTGTCCTTGACACGCGCGCGATCACAAGGCACAATTTATTCAGGCCGCGCGCGACACACTGTGGGTGCCCTCGAATCTCCGATCCCTGTAGACCGAGTAACGGGACTGCTTTGCTACAAATACACGAGATTGGATTTAATATTGTAGTTTTTATTTAACTATAGTTAAGGAAAATGGTGTTTGTTCTCATAGTCTTCCTTGTTTTTTGCTGAACTGCATATCTAGCGCTAGTTTATTCAAAACAGCAGAAGAGTCACTAGTTTCAAACCCTAAAGATACCCAGAAAATGCCCCAGCTTTGCACGAGTGTTAGGAATCTTTGAAATGTTTGACTTTTCTTAAATACAATCAGCATCCTCGCATTTCTAATGAATCATTCTGTCTATAGCTCAAAACCCCATAAAAATTAATTCCGTAGTTTTTAACGTTTATCGCGTTCATATAGACAGACGTGGCTTGGTTTTATGAAATGAAAGGATGGACTTCTGCCAGCGGCTGCGCCCGCGTAATAGAAGGTTTGTCTATACAAATTATTGATTTCCGTTTCATCTTCTTAGGTTGCACTTTTTGGAAAATCCTTGCTTGACTGACTACGTTTGACTATACATATAAAAGGAAACCTTGCTGCCGTCCAGCTCCAGCCCCTAAAGCGCAGTAAAACATGGGTTTTTTACGCTATTCTACTGCGCTTTAGGGGCCGGACGGCAGCTTGTGCAATATTTCACCCTCCTAGTCCCAGTAGTTTCGGCTGTACGTCGATTTGTCGATCAGTCAGTCAGATACTCTTTTTATTTAAATAGATAATTGTGTGGTCACTTAGCGACGCGGCTTCATCAACCTGTTTAATGTTTACCAATACTCCGTCCGAATGCCCCAGATAAGAGCCACTGTATGCTAGATAAAGGAAGCGCACCGAATACCTCCGCACTGACTGAGCCACAAGCCACTCGATTGTAAACAATCCGCGCCCGAGCATGCGTGATGACGGCGCGTAACTCCCGCCTAATTGACGGCCACTTGTCTTACTGGATGTTAACTAAAGAGTACGCGCTTGTTGACTAGATCATTAACTTTGATTCATTGGATGACTTGATTTGCTCTTGACGGTTATGACGTAGAAACGTAGCTAGGCGTATTTAGAGAAACTGCTGAACTTCACCTGATACGATCCTCACAGACACATTGAACAAAATAAACTATATTGTACACCAAAATAGTAACAGTTTTACAGAATCTTAAATATATGGGTACAATAG
Organism: Mythimna separata; assembly: GCA_030763345.1. NCBI lineage: Eukaryota > Metazoa > Arthropoda > Insecta > Lepidoptera > Noctuidae > Mythimna > Mythimna separata. The sequence continues at coordinate 21,816,636 of CM061174.1, forward strand.
CAATCTTATCGCTGACAGCGATATCTACCAGACACTTTTAGGATTGACTACTCCTTTTGTACTAAGTTTATTCATCGCATTGACGAACTTAAAACAAATAACAGGATTGTTTCTGTAATTCTGGAACTGAACACACGTTTTGTCAGTAAAATTCGGGAACTTCCTCTCGCTCTACCTAGAGGGGAAAAGTTATTTGATGATTTGCCACCTAAAAAAAGAAGAACAATAAAAAAACTTAATATGGTTTTATCAGTCAAAACTTTAGTCCAACTAGTTTGCTATCCTCAAATATGGCGCAAGTAAAATATTTACGTGCCTATTACATGTCTTCACAATCTATTTAAAATAGTTTTTAATTTCTTCTCTGGTCGTGTCATGTATTCGGTAGGGAAATGGCTTACAACCGCTCTATATGGAGCGCTGATAACGGCAGTCAGCGCGTGTGTGGTCCAAGTACGCCACGCTACAGTGCGTCATTTCTCGCCTTTGTCACTAACTGTTAGATTGGATTTCATTTTTCGTTTAGACCTACTTACGGAAACCATAACAATACTCTGACGACTTTAAATTAAATCACGAAGGGCGTTGATGAGAACTAAACAGTGTAACAGCAAACTTTCTACTTCTTTAGCTCATAATTGTAGCTATTTGTATTGAATACAGTATACGACCTCAACTGCACTGGATTAAACGTCATGTCACCCAAAAACCTCGTGCTTGTTGCCTATAAATATCCAAGCACGAAGTCTTTTCGCTTGTCAAGACGACTATATTATTGTGATCTTAGTGTGTCGATGGCAAAAGTAGTTTTTGCAACGTTAAATTCCTTGCTAGCTCACTATTCGGCCACGATAATGCTGTCCATTGAAGCTTTCATTAGATCCTACATAAATAACAAGTATCTGCATAATCTGTTACTTAAACACTGTTTTAGGCTATCACGGTTTGTTTCATAATTTAAATTGTCACTTACGGGATATCTTCCGTGGTTTTTATTTATTTTGAGTTCCCGATATTTCGACGCATCCCGCGATCATGGCGCTTGCAACAGCGTCGAAATATCGGGAACTCAAAATAAATAAAAACCACGGAAGATATCCCGTAAGTGACAATTTAAATCTGTTACTTCTTTTGGTGTACAATAATGTTTATTCTATACGCGACGTAAGATGGAAGGTTGAGAGCTGGACTCCTGACCATGTGGTCAGGAGTGACGTCGCACTGCCGCACAAAAACTGAAAATCGAAACCGTCGAAGAGGGAGCCAATATATTTTATGAAGCCTTTTGTTAAGAGTATGTCTCCGTCACTTGCAGGTCACGGGCTCAAGTCCATAGACCTGGTGTGCATGAAGAAGCTGGACACGAAAGTGAACATCATCCCCATCATCGCGAAGGCGGACACCATCTCCAAGACAGAGCTGCAGAAGTTCAAGGTATGGTAGACACCAGCTTAGTGGTATCTTCGTCTTGAGAGGCAAATAAAGACAACAATCTGAATATTCTAATCCAAGACTAGGCTAATACACTTTGAAATGCTAGTTGAAATGTACCTAACTAGTAGGTATCCTTTTAGTGTTTTCTCAGCAAAACGAACCATATAGTATTCGTATAATATTGATAGAAAAATATACTTTTCTTACTAGGATTTTGGATTGTCGTTATTATACTAGCTTCCGCCCGCGGCTTCGCCCGCGTGGTGTGTTAATAAAAAGCAGCCTATAGCAAAAATAACAAAATCGAAAAGTAATGATTGGAAATGAAACGTCATTTATTTTCTGTTTACCGGGATAAAAAGTAGCCTATATGTTAATCCAGGGTATAACCTATCTACATACCAAATTTCAACCAAATCGGTCCAGCCGATCTATTCTCACAAACTTTCACATTTATAGTATTAGTAGGATTACGAGGCACGTACAGTCAGTGCTTCTCATTATCTGACCTATATTTCGCTCTTCATATTTCTCAGATAATTCAGGTAACATAGGGCGCACACCGTATGTGTTCAAAAAAATTATATTGAGTGCAAAATAAAAGAAAAAACTTTGTAAATTCTTCAGAGTATGTCACCTTTACCTGAGATTTAAAAATATACTTATAATGCAGACCGTGTTTCCGATCGTTCACATGGCGCCGCAAGATTTACATCGTTTTACTGTGGATTTTTTACTCATCTATGTTCTCTTTTCAACAAGATTTTAATGGCCAGTAGTCAGTAGTCCTTCCTTCATCATCATAAGCATAACAACTTAATGGCATATTTTCTGTGTTTACTTACAAACAGTAAGCCACATAGTAGCATAATTTGTATACTTAGTACATTACTATGTAATCCATGTCCGATCCCGAGTGAGTCATGCGAACTTACAAGTACGATGACTCAGTTATGGTCATAAATTACTCCGACAATACTTCACTGAGTCGGTCATAACTTTCGCTGCCATATTTAAATAATTATAAGCAAAAATAAATACATTTATTTGTGTAGTTGTGTTAGTAGATAGTATTGCTATACTTAGGTTACTACGCTACATTTGCAAGTATAATCAGGCTACTTCCCTTCCTTGACTTTCACTATATTGCGGGCTTCTTCTGTTTTCAATGCACCAACAAAAATGGCTAGGTGACATTCTTTCACCTATGGTCTATCGGTTTAGGTAGTTAACTAAAGGTAAACAATCTTGGTATGTCTTTTTATATTAAAGAGGTCGTACAAAATATACACAAAGATTATTTAAATTTAGTTTATTAGCTAACATCGATTTAGGTAAATACCTAGTCGCAAAGATTTTTATATACAATTTATAGACAACTTTTAGATAAAAAGACATGCCAAGATTGTTTACATTTAGTTCACTACCTAAACCGACGGAGTATAGTTATTTTTGTGTGTTGTCGCGTGTGATAAAGTCCTTCAAATCATAACCTGTAATAAACTATCTAGATATAATTAAAATAAATAAAATTGTTAATTTTAATTACTCGATACTTTTAGAAACATGACATTCGGGAGATCTCTGAATCAATGCTTTTAAGATCGAACATTACTCTTTGCACAATCTTCTTGTTTTTTATTGTACGCAAGCAATAAGCATTGCACAAAAAAATTAACCTAACAGTAACATCAGTGATGAAACATCAAAACTGGGAGTGACTATAATAAACTTCATAGATTTATTTATTTATACTTCACGTACAGTAATGAATGATATATAGGCGGATTTAATGCAATAAGGCAATCTCTATCAGTAACCTTTGGGTTAAAAATATAACACTGTGGAAGGTCTGCACAATAAATAAGTAACAGATATCGATAATGTTCTTCTAAATGTGTCACCTAACTTATTTTGCTTTTCAATTCCAGTCGAAAATAATGCAAGAGTTGCAAGCGAACTCGGTGGAGATCTACCAGTTCCCGGTGGACGACGAGTCGGTGACGGAGGTGAACAGCGTCATGAACTCGCACATCCCCTTCGCCGTCGTCGGCTCCACGGACTTCGTCAAGATCGGCAACAAGACCGTGCGCGCCCGCCAGTACCCCTGGGGCACCGTGCAAGGTATGGACACAGTTACCGTGGAGTTTGTTGACAGTTTTTCTTCATAAGGAACGGCCAGTTGAAACCGTGTGAAATTTTAGAAGTGCTTTTGATGTCTAACACAACCTCCACATGAGACACACTCGAAAAAGGACTTTTTCCTAGATCAACAACAGCTGTGAAGTAGATTGAAATATTGAATTGGTTTTTGGTCTGAGTTATTAGTTGAAGACAACTATCAAATGCCACAACTATACTTAGGATGTGGGTCATTCCAAATATAGTTGTAGCACTTCCAGCAAAATCCAATTTGGTCACTCTGACTAAGTGAAATATTATTTTTCTTTATTATCAGTAATTGGTTCGTACTACAGTAGTTTTCCACTAAAGCAACTTATATATATTAATAAATTTATTCAGACACTGCTCATTCATCATCTGCCTAGCCTTTTCCCAACTATATTGGGGTCGGCTTCCAGTCAAGCCGGATTTAGCTGAATACCAGTATTTTACGAGGAGCGGCTGCCTACCAGACCTCCACAACACATTAACTGGGGTAACACGGTACTTCATGGCAAGACTGGAGTCAGATTTACTGGCTTCTGCCTATCCGTAACGACTGCCAAAGATCTACAAATGACAGGCGGGACCAACGGCTTAACGTGCTTTCCGAGGCACGGAGGAAACTCGTTATGTTAAGATGGTCACCCATCCACAGACCAACCTAGGCAAGCGTGGCTTAACCTTGAAGATCGACCTGTGCGGCTGTTATTATTTAGCCACGAGCTCCTCATTAATAATAACTAAATAACAATAAATGGACATACCTATATTTTATAAAAAATTGTGATTGATATCATGGATGTAACGTGTACCCGTCCCGTATTGCAGTGGAGAACGAGTCGCACTGCGACTTCGTGAAGCTGCGCGAGATGCTGATCCGCACCAACATGGAGGACCTGCGCGAGAAGACGCACGCGCGCCACTACGAGCTCTACCGCCGCCGCCGCCTGCAGCAGATGGGCTTCACCGACGTCGACGCTGACAACAAGCCCGTATGTCTCTTCAATCTACCCTAAAAAAATCCTTTAAATAGTTCCATCCGTTAGGGACATTAACGATGAGCGATATCGAGATAAAACAGGCGAAAGAATCGGAGTCGTTAAAACAAACCATCCAGTCAACCCTCGACTTACCGTTCTACAAAATAATCGAGATGGTTTGATTTTTTTTTATTATACATAGGCTCGCGTTTGACCACTATCTCACCTGATGGTAAGAGATGATGTGGCCGACGATGGAGCACGCTTGCCTAGAAGTAACCTATTCACTCTTGATTTGAAGACTCCTAAGTTGTAGCTATCAGGAAACATCGAATCGACTGCTAGTTTTCAATTGTTCGAATCAGTCTCTCTCACTCAAAACCATCACAGAACAACTTGCAAATAAACGCGGCATATGCCAGTTGCAATAACAGACCGAATCGAACTCGAGTCAAAGTCGAAACAATCGTGAACCATCGAGGTGTTCGAACAATCGAATAAAACCTCTCGCCTTTCCGCATCGCTAATATCTATCTATGTGATTAATAAACGCGGTCACTTCTGGGTGAAACTTATTTGAAATAAAATGGACAACAGATTCTACAGTCTGTATTTTAATCAGCGCGACAAAAATGACATAACGAATGTTGTCACTTTTTTGCAATTTTTAAATAGTGATGTACCTCTACCGTAAATTGTCGTTAATAAAATCAAGTAGTATCGTTTTTTATAATAATTTATCCTGAATAGTAGATAGTTTTTTGAAATGAAAAAATACAAAAGTAATAACGTATATTTTTATGTGAAATATTCAATAAATTATATTTATTTTTCAAATTTTTTGCTCTAGTATTTAATGGATATATTCTTTAATTTATCTTTTTGTTCTAATTTAATATTTATTTTATATGACAATAGGTACAAGGTATTTACAATATAATAAAAATAGGTTTTCACAAACACTTTTACACGTCAATTTGTTGTTGGACTTCTTTTTTTTACTAGATGAGGCCGGTGTTTCCTAACTGACTACCCTGAGAAGAAACACCGAAACAAACACAGAATTCTAATTGATATGAAGATTGGTTAAAAAATATTTTCCCAAAATTAAAACCGAATGCAGTTCTTGCCATAGATAATGCTCCATATCACACATAACAAAAAGAAAAGTCTTAGTCACTCGCTATCAGATTCCGATGATGTCTCTGAATCATCAGACTCGTCTCCAACTTGAATAATGAATCGATCAGTAATGTCGTCGACTATATGGCCCAGATGACACATTTCTTCTTCAATTTTCATGACATGAGCCACACAGTTTTTCCACCGCTGTGGGGTCACTTGACAAAGCCTTTCTTCAAAAAGGCTTCGTACTTCATTCAATTTGAATGTTTTATTATTTTTAGCGATATACCCCTATACTTGAGCCCAGACCAACTCAATCGGGTTTAGCTCGCAGTGGTAAGGGGGTAGTCGCAAAATAGTGACACCCTGTTCAGCAGCCATCTCGTCGACGACATGCTTATCGTAGGCTTTTGACGTGACAACGTCTTAAATTAGGTTGCGGCTGGGAGTCACTTATGAAAAAGTGTAACGCTCGGTAACGTTACGATGAGTCACCGAACGAGAGAGAGGCCCGCCGAATGCCTTGCGTCTCTCTCCCACTCAACTATGATCGGTCTGCCGCGCGCGCAGCACTAGAGAATTAGGCGCATTGAATCGGCACATGCTTGTGTCTCTGTCTTTGTCTTTCTCGAACTCTTTATATTCATATCAATAAATATTCTACCGAGAAAAAGACGTTGTCACGTAAAATCTTCGCCCGTAAAAACGACTTTACAGGCAACCATTTTTTTTATGCATTCGGACGATTTCAAGCAACTCCGGCTTTACCATTGACTCTACAAAAGGAAGATTTTTTGAATTTAGCCAATCTTGAATTTTGCCTTTCCGCCAACCTGAAGTAGGTAACGCTTCCAATTTCCTCGAGTGATATGGAGCTGAACAAGAACTGCATTCTGTTTTAATTTTGGGAGAATATTTTTTAACCAGTCTTCATATTGATTAGAATTAATTTCCTTGTGATAGTCATCTAGCCCCTTTTTTGCTTCGAAAACTAGTGCACCGCCATCCACGAAACCGTCTTCGCTTCCAACGTGGGACACTACCAGTCGTCTCCCTTTGCCTGAAGGCCCTTTTAGACCAGTGGTTAAACTATCTAAAAACGCCTGCCGTGACGATTGCACACTGGTATCCACCCAATGCTTATTCTCAGTATGACCTAAAATAATTAATAATATCGATACCTTTGGGTAGAAAGGTCGTAAACACCATTTTGGCCAAATTGAGTAATATATGTAACCATTTTTCTTAGAATTTTTTTCTCTATCGATCTGTATTATGCGAAATGTAGAAATTCGCTCAAAAATGGTTAATACGACCCAGAAATTTTCGGTCATAGCCTCTTCAAAAAGGTAAATTTTCAATGTAAAAGCCGAATTTTTTGTTTTTGTAATTTTGTTATGACGTAATGACCATAATTTATATTAACTCAGGGTGTAAAAATAGTCGTTTCAAAAGACGACTGGCGGTCGCCTCCTACTGCGAAGCAGTAATGCTAGCAAAAGAGGTGGATCTATACGAGAAGGCATGGCCTTCACAACCTAACGGCGCGTACTGTTTCAAGCGTGCCTCAAAGAGATCAGAGAGAGTCATCAAAACCGTAGGGGCCCAGCAGGGTCGAAACTTCTGGGGCCATGAGTTGGCTTTTGAAGGATCAATATATCTAAAAGGTTATAATTATTTTTATTTTTTTTAAGTTCTAAACGATAAAACGAATATTTATAACCCGAATAGGTTTTATCGTGTACGGGAACAAAATTGATGGCTTCTGAATTTTTTTCTAATCGATTAATAAATATAAAAAGTTACGATTCGGCAAACCGGTACCGTAGGTGCATCACTACCTACAAGAACTGGCAATATTATTTGTAAGTTTGAAGTTTTGAATTTGTCAGTTTTGTCGCCGGGATTAAAGTACAGACTGTAGTAAATTTTTCGCCAATTCGCAAGGCTTTCTCGGTTAACAGAATCTTATGAGGATGTTCATCCATTTTATTTTTGTTGCTTACATACTAAATCAGGGCAAATCATGGGTTTTTTTAAAACTGTCAAATATAATTTCTATTGTTTAACTTTCATGAATTAATGCATGTGATGTAATGCCCTCATGTGTGGTATTGCAGGTGTCGTTCCAGCAGACGTTCGAGCAGAAGCGCAGCGCGCACCTGGCGGAGCTGCAGCAGAAGGAGGACGAGATGCGCCAGATGTTCGTGCAGCGCGTCAAGGAGAAGGAGGCCGAGCTCAAGGAGGCCGAGAAAGAGGTAACCAGAACAACCACCAGCTGGATAACTCTTAACGCAATCCATTTGACGACCGACGCACTGTGTTTCGTCTAGAACAAGCTAGCTGGACAAAATTATTTTTCACTGGATATAGGTTTCATAGCCTCTGCTAGTTAATAATATGAATGATTTAATTGTTTAAAATACTTATAAACTCATAAAAATGCGAAATTCCGAAAATAAAACGAATTAATTAAAACTAATGGTGTTTATGGCACGAATCGTAAGAAATACCAAATAAATCAGGGGTATTTAAAGCTAATTACATTAAATAACGATTACACTTATATTATAAGAAGTAAATAAATCTAATTTATATTTGCAATAGTTCCGATTTGTATGTTAAGTACACAATAAACCCATTATATAATTACTAAATAACTTACAACTACAAAACAACTATTCATGGGATTATAATGAGAACAAACTTAGGAATCATTAATTGTCACTAAGTTCATCCTCAGAAGAATCCTCCACATAGTAATCTTCGGTATTAGTATTTATTGTATTTACATTTTTTATAATATTTACGGGTGGACTTATAAGATCTAAGACTGCAGAAGGGAGGCTACCTGTTTTTTTTTTGGGGATATCTCTGAGACTGTTAATTAAAGGATCAGATGTGATGATTAACATGTTCAGCAAATCGGTATTCGTGGCAATACGAGACCGTTTCCGGGTATTATCCCTTCGGAACCTTCTGCAATCTTTATTGCGAGCTTCTTGAGCTTCCTCAGATAGTTGACCGATTGGTAGAAGAGCCGATCGGATAATATCCACACTATGCACAAGAATTTTGTGCACAGTAACAGGCATGTAATACCACGAATACAAATCCAAGTAAAGCTTTCTAGTTAGCGAAGCTAATTTTTGAAAGTTGTCTATATTAATATTATAACCACTCGATAAAGCACGAAGTAACGTGTCAAACTTTTGAATAAGTGCCACATCTAATCCAGTAATTTCAGCGCTCAATTCAGGATTTCCGAAAAACCTACGAGCAGTATTTCCATCATTAGAATTACCAAACCCTGGCTTTGGTTTATCCACAATTAAGCCCATTTCCTTTTTAAAACGTTCTTGAATATTTGCCGAACGTTGCTTCACAAGAGTTTTCTCACTTGGATCACGTAATTGCCATTTCTTAACGTCAAGACGGTAACTAATGTGAAGCAAACATTCGAAACAGCGAATCCAAGCATCTAAAGTAGATATACCAAAGCCAAGATTCGATTCATTAGCCACAAATTCCCTAGACTCATAATTCATTAGTTTTGGGGTTGCGCCACAGATATAGCATTTTTGTGCTGAAGAAGTTTCGGTCAAAGCATTACAAACTTTACCATCAACCATTGTTAAAAGTAGTTCATGCTTGACAGATACCTCAGACCCATTATCAACACTACATATAGTCGGCAATAAGTCATTTATTTCATCCAATACCTTATTGGTTTCAGTAATCGTCAATTCCGTACTTTCTTTAGAGAAAATAAATTTTATTGGTCGACAATACATAGTGGAGGATGGGCGAGGGTTCTGCCAAGCGATATTGCCACTTTCATTGCGTAGTTGAAGCGGCACAAAAGAAAAAACAAACAGAAATTCATCTGTGTCGCCACTGTTGGTGAATTGTTGTTTGTAAGTGCTGTGACCAGAACTGCCATCACAACCCCACTTGCTAACTAAAGTAAATGATGTACCACTATTACCACCAGAAGAACAAGCCGTAAATACTTCTCGCTGCGCAGAAACTAAACGCTGAACTGTTTTATCTAAAACAGCTTGCAGTTTAATTTCAGCACGCGTCTCAGTTACCGTCACATGTACATCCGGTGGTAAACAGGCTTTCTTGGCCCTACTAAGACTAAGAAATGATGGAAATACCTGATGTCCAGCCAGCATACTCCACTTCCGCGTCTGTTTGTAGGCGTGACTAGTACACTTAGAGTCTATATAATACGCAAGTGCCTCATCACTAGTAAGGCACCTTTGCTGCTTGAGGTCACTCGATTTTCGTTCACTAAACTTCTCAGGCGTCTCACTAACTTCTCGTATCAGTTTCGCGACGTTGCGTTTTCCTGCATGACGAGACGCTATTTCAGCAGCAACCAAAAGTTCCTCAGAGCTTCGTAGTTGAACCAAATCATCGACACGTCGCCGTTTGGTTTTGGCACTTGCGTTTGCCATATCCACTGGCGGTCTTCCGGGACCATGCTGTGAGTGCGAAGACGTTGATGCTTCTGCAAGGTCATAAGACACCTTAAATTGTATCTCTTCACCTTCTAGCCACTTAGCATTACAAGCGAAGAAACGATCCCGTATTCGGTTAGAATTCTCCCATTTCTCCGAAATTTTCGAGGAAAAACGGGAAATTATATTTTTAATCTCCGTCACAGATGCTTCTGTTACACCACTGAGGTCATGTTTTTGCGAAACAAACATGAAAAGCGCCTTATTTCGGTCACTTTTTGCATGTTTTACCCATTCTTCGAAAAACTGTATTTTCGATACTGTGAAACTGGTACCTGCAAAAAAATTAAAAAAAAAAAATTGGAGCAAAAACGAGCAAAAACAGAAAGTTTTATTACGATTCGGAAGCATGTGTCTATCAACTGAAAAAAATACAGACCGGGGGAACGAGGGGGTTTTTAGTTACCGTCTTTTGAATTTGAATTTTTGAATAAAAAACTCAATTTTTGGATTTGCGACCCTCAGATTCTAATTTAGTATGAATATTATTTAATTGTAACTAAATATACAAAATATACTCACCCTTAGTAGTAGAATCCATCACTAAAATTTACCACAACTATTAAGATAACCGCAGGAGATGCAATCGTATCAGTAGCAAAAAAGCAAATAATATTACGCATTTGACTCAAATGTTTTCTATACTTACCCTCATTAACGATGTTTTATATGACTTATGCCAAAACAATTGTTGTGGGTGTAATTACCAACTAATAACCTACTTACCGCTAATAATGATTTTAAGAAATCTAAATGTTGTTTTTGTCCAGCTAGCTTGTTCTAGACGAAACACAGTGCGACGATTTACTGAATTGATTAAAGAGATGTAGGGCGTATACTGTATAGTTTCATAAAGGGATAGATCTATGTAGTGTCTATAGCTTCATCCCTTTTTCCCGCCCGCATAATTGACATTTAAATACATCAACTACAACAATTCAGTATTCAGTAGTTGGGAAAAGGCTAGGTAGATGATGAACTACAACAGTTATAGAATGAATGGCTTCAACCACAATTATTACAGCAACCTGTAGCATGTGGACGTAACAATTTGCAGGGAGATACCGAGGCTATTTTAATTTGGAGCATGTATTGATAGCTATGCATAAATGATAGCTAAACATTTTCATTATGGTGTAAAAATATAATGAAAACTATGTATGCCATCTAGCCGATTTCGACCACAGCGACCGCATTCCTTGGCTCCTCACTGTGGTTGTCAGCTCAGATGTGCTGCTCTGTTATGCATCCTCATGTGACACCAATTCACTTACATTATCAAAACTTGAATTCCAGCTCCACGCGAAATTCGACAAGCTGAAGAAAGACCACACGGACGAGAAGAAGCGCCTGGAGGAGCTGCGCAAGAAGATCGAGGACGACGCCATCGAGTTCAACCGGCGCAAGCAGCAGTCCGCGCAGGCGCACCACACGCTCACGCTCGGCAAGAGCAAGAAGAAGTAACCGCACTGTGACACTAGTGCGTCCACACACGACGTGCAACACTACGCTACCAGCGAAACTACAGCCAGGGAAGAGTTTAGTTTAGCAAATTGACTTCCTCTCGGTCACTCTTTTCTTCTCTCTGGTCATGTCTCGATCAAGTCTTGTGTCACCGCCTCTTTAGCGATGCGACGCCATGCAGTGTTTAGCGACTGGCGGCAGATTAACACACGTCAATTTTTGATTTATTGGGACTGGTCAACATATTTCTCTGTCTCTCTCTCCTTGCCTAACCTGGTCTCAATATTTGGGAACGGCTCTCTTTGTCGTACTGTTGCCGTATCAAAGTTTGCTGCCCAAAGAATATCAAAAGTGTGTAATGGTCTCAATCATATTCACAGTAATTAACCTACATGGCATATACAACTGTGGTGACTTTATTGTCATGCCATTTTCGCTCGTGACTATGAAAGTAAAGTGACGATATACTATATGGTCAATTTTCTAAGCATTATTGTTCCCTGGCTTTACACTTCATATTACAGTAATATTATCAAGATACTCAGTTTCTAATAAGACTATATCAGTAGTTCTAATGGATCGTCTTTTAAATAGCGTTGCTCTGTACTAACTGTGTGACTGAAGTGAACATTTTTACATTTAATCGCGTGAAATGTATATTTAAATAATTATGTAAATCATAAGTTTCTACATTGACAGTGCTAAAGATTATATTTAAGATGTAGTTCGCAGCATTGCTAGCGTAGTGGTTGCATTTCGTGTGGTTGTAGGAAGTTTCGTAATATTAAAAGCTAAAATCGTACGGAAATCACTCTGAGATCACTTTGACATAGGTTTTATTTACGCGCACATGTTAATCTCCTCTTTTATTTATAATTTTTATACAATACTTTCTCCATGTAAAGTTAAATAAGTACTATAAATAATGACTAATTTATATCTCATGCGCAAATTGACATACTATGCAGACAAGTGACAGTGGCTTGTCGTGGATAAATGTGTGGGTTTTAATACTTTAGGTACAAAAATCTATTTCTAATAAATAAATTAAATGCCTAAATCCTGAAAATATACACTGTTAGACTAACCACACGGTTTTAATACAATCTTGATCCACGCGTGGACAGCAGACGACGTAATCAACCGTAGTTTTATTATAATAAGTAAGATATATTTAAGTTTAATTGGCCAAATGATCTAATCAACTAGCGAGTGACTTTACCAAAATGTATTAAATGAGATACTAATAACTTTTATTTACAAGTTGTAGGTGTAGTAGTGTGGGGTACTCGGATATCTCGGAAATTAATTTGCTGCGCTTTGAAACAGCAGAAATCGAATAATTTTCCTAACTTGCGTCCTTGACTTACTTTAGTTGCTGTATGAATGAACACTCAATTTTTTAAATAATGAATGAACGTGTATTTTATATTTGTTGGCGGAGTGCTGACGCAACATATTCGAGTACTCAAAAGCGCGTCATGTTTAGTTTTTATATAATAATAATAAACATAGTTATGTTTATAGAGTTTATTATGTACGGACGTAACATCGCGTGTAATAAATTGCCTATTTACCGTAGAATAAGAGATAGCTAGAGACGTAATAAATTATATTTACCACTGCCTGTAAACTGTTCGCATGCACTTGACGACACTTAGATTCAACATTGGTCCATAATGTATTCAACGCTTACTACTTGAGAGTAAGTTACAGATTTAAAGTAAATACAAATAATTATAATCATGCTTCCAGAACGCTGTACTTTTAAAAAGTATATTTGATATGATAGCTCTCTAGTTGTTCTAGAAACTAATGCAATACTGTAACAGCGAGTTCCAAACAGGCGAATATATAAAATGAACTATTCTCATGGCATTTATTCAGTCATTCCTACTTTAAATTAATTTTATACTTAATTTTGAATTATTTTGTATTACCTGATTGGGGTATTTAATAAAATAAAAGTTTAAAATCGTAATATGTTTTTATTTTACAATTAATATACCTTAAATTTAATATAATTGAATTAATAATTCGAGATAATTAAAATCCATGAATTTTTGAGTTAGTTTTCAAGTAATGACTTGTATCAAAAAAATCCTATCAAATGTGGAAGTTGCAAAAGAATTTGAGCTTTATGTTGTAAGACAAAGAGTTTTTTGGTACAAAATGTTTATAAATATCTCGAATTATGAATTCCCACACAAACGGAAGTGGTGAGGGTCGTCTATTCACACCGGCGGCTACTGCGTCACTTCCGTGCGCGGAAGTGGTGAAGCTCTGTGATGTCTGGGCGACCTGGCTCATCTAGTCGAATTGATAATGTCATGTTGCTATCAGTAACAGGTAGGTACCATTGACATTCTTCACTACCGCCCGTCTTCAATAAGCTATCTACAGTTGCAGCTACTAAAGATAAACAAATTATCCTTTTGCCCTTACTTGCTTTCCTGTAACCTACCTACGGAGAGTATTTCCTACCAGTTGTGGATGGATAGATAGAATCTTACTGATTATTCGGGGGGGGGGGGGGGTGTCTATGAACTGCGGTAGGTTATTGAAAACGGGCGTACAGCAACATTAAACAACACAACCATACAACTTAAATAATGACTAGAATCAAGTGGACCAACTTATAACTACGAACTTTATTATTATATTTGAATTTAGATTACTGTTTCTTTTTTTTTATCGCCACTATCACTTGATGTATAAAATTATTCAGGTTAATCTTTTATTTAAAATACTAGCTTTTACTCGCGACTTCGTCTGCGAGGACTTCAAGAAAAATAAGAATCGGGATAAAAGGTAGCCTATGTTCTTATCCATGTTTTGACATATGCATGCCAAATTTCATCCAAATCCGTTCAGCCGTTTTTGCGTGATTAAGTAACAAACATACACACTTTCACATTTATAATATTAGTTAGGATTTGGGTTGGAATGGATTTTGAATTTTGTGCTGTTGATGTTTTAAGGTTGGCTTTTCTTACATTTTATTATTATCTCAAAATCTGATTTCAAGTATTACTTGGTAATAAGAATATTTAGGAACAATGTGATATGATCACATGCAGCAATCTTGTTCAATCGATAATTTTTTTTTTTTTTGCAAATAGTAAAAACACACTTTCCACACTTATATCGAGTTCAAGATCATTTATATATTACAATTAACTTTTAGACTTGCCTACATAATCCCTTATTTCCTATACACACTCCTTACGATCATCCACATTTTCATCATCAACACACATCAACTTTTCTGAATAGTTCAGCCTCTAGGCCCCTAAAGTTCGGTATCTGTTAATATTAGTCGTGGTACGATATGGGTATGTGGGGCATTTAGTGCATTAATGCCTTAAACCAATAACCTATCTATCACATATTGGAGATTGAAAAACAAATGAAACAACAGAAAACATGTAAATTTTTGTATGGTATCATTTGTTTTTCAATCTCCGATATGTGATAGATAGGTTATTGGTGTCGGCTGTAAATGGCGTGTCTGACTGTCTGACAGTAGCGTTAGGAGCGTCGCTCACTGGTAAGTCGAGACGACGTCGCGTCAGCGGCGATGCGGCGTCGCAGCTCGGGCGAGCAAGTCTGCGTAGTGTCGAGGCGCAGGCGGCTATGCTTCCTTCATATTTTAGGTATTAAATATTGAAGTAAATGTAAAATTTCGACAAAATTGCGTTATTATAATAGATTTTTTTTGTACATTGCTACGGATTATCGTTGCCTTCACGCAGCGATCCATAGCGTGTAGACATGCAGCTGTAGACGGGCAAACTCGTAGCGATCGCGATACACTCGCTCGTGGAGGCAACATTTGCATCAAGATCTGTCTAAAACGGTTTGATTACCCAACATTTGAACCAGTTTTTGTTATTGATTGTCCGTTGAATTTGAAAGTTTTTTAGTATGAGGATCGGCGTTCTGATGAGTTGATAGAAACATCACCTGTAATGGTTACACCTAGAGGCTAAATAGTTGATAACTTCACAATACTTGATAGGTACACTAATGCCTAGTTCGCACTAAGCTAGTAGTTTAGTTTAGTAGCGAGTTATTTAGTAGCTATTTAGTGTCCTTACTAAACTAGTCGACTAAATTTTTGGTGTTCAGACGTGTTTAGCTATTAATTTACTCGCTACTAAACTAAATTACTAGCTTAGTGCGAACAAGCCATAACAGTCAGTGACTACACGAGTGAGATGGTGAATGGGCGCGGCAGTTCGTAGCACATGGGCTTGTACATCTTGTTGTAGTAGGTGTAGCGGCGCTTGTGCGGCGTCACCGAGCTGCGCACCGGCACCACCAGCCGCGCCGGCGCCCGCGCAGACGCCGCCGCCAGCTTGCGGCACTGCAGACAAGGCGGGAATGGAGTGTAAACACGAGATACACTGATCGCACTTTGTTTAGATAGGGTTTATTTCGTGTGAAACGATCGTTCACATTTACTGATCTACGAATAACAGCTTCTGCTAATGTGCCCGGCTGCGTTATAGTCATCCCGGGTGAACATACTTACCCCAGCGTTAAAAGTGATCTTTTCGTATGGTGGTAAATTGTATCCTTAACCAATTATCCGTCAAGACGAGAAAAGTTAACACGCAGATAGTTGCGTTCACATTTAGGCTGACCCCACATTTAGGCGTGCGCGATCCTCGGGCGTGTGCGCGCGCGCGCAGCGTGAGCGTCGCGTTTTGCTGCCCTGCGACGTGTGTGAAGAGTGCAAAGAGCGCGCGCGCAGCGCGCACGCGGTGCTTGAATCGCGTTCTTAGTCAACTTATTGGTATGTAACGCTAAGTCAAAGAATACGTCCAGTCGGTAAATCAAATGTACAAGTTTTGCCTGCTGGGTAGGTAACTGTACCTCAGTAGATGCTTAGTAGCGCTGGGTATATTGGCCCGTAGGTGGTTTTACTCTTCGGTGCCATTCAGGTATTTATTTATTTTTTGTTTAGTTACGAGGATTTCGAATTCTGGCAAGTCTCTTACTGGCTATACTTACTATTTATTTCAAGACGGCAATACTGCTACGTGAAAGCTTACTGTGATTCTCAAAATTATATATCCTAAGTACTACTACTTACGAAGCACTACGATTACCGTGTGTATCAGGAGGCTGCGCGAGGGTGACGCAGTGAGCGGATGAAAGTGCACAAATAAAACAACTACTTATTGAATATCAAAAGTTTATTATCAACCATACATAATAAAACGTTGGCACAGTATTGCGGATAGGTAGGTCGGCAGTAACATGTATATCACCAGTGTATATGTGTATGGTAAGCTCTGATTATTATAATATCATTCAAAGATCTCACAAGCCTAAATACTACACTAGAAATGTCAATAGGACTAATAAAAGGTTTCATAATTTATTGCAGTGATTATAGTTAACTTATTGGATTGTTCGAGCAGCGTTTAAACCCTCTACAAATGGTGAATTTGTCCAATAATTTTCCCCCATTGTTCAGGTATACATTGCTTTAGTCTTTCTGTAAATAACAGCTCTATCTCTCGCTCAACATGGACCATCAGTTTATTATTGTCGATATGCCGTGTCTCATTCATTAACATTCACAACTGAGCTACAACCAGCTTCTCGTTACTTTGGGTCCATCACATAGTACAGCATAACTTGGAAGACGTTTGGCTCCCAAAAACTTATCTAATGTTCTAATTTTAAAGTCCTCACGCTGCGGTCTCATGAGGAATGAACACCGATACGATTTCACGAATCCAATCTGAATAAGATTTAAAGTATGCTTCCGAATATCATTAGAAGTTTTCACTAATATTAATTCTAGACTAATAAGGAAAAAAGCGAAATTTTAAATAGTTTAATTGAACGATTAATAAGTCAGTATTGATATCGACTAAGACTATCGCTATCCTCGTAGAGCTACGATTATGAACACATGTTCCACGTTTAGTGTCGCCGGACTCAGTAGTGTCTATCTAGTGCTTGTATATCTATCGTCAGTGCAAAAATATCTTCTATCGATTCGTATGAAAATATATACCTTGTGTGGATTAAACAACATTCTTTGTACCGTGGAGGTCGCGTGAGCGTGAGGCCACAATTGATTGTCGCTACCCTAACTATATCGACTACCGTGCTTCTCTCAACCCAAACAAATCTATCGAAAAATTTAAAATAAAATAAACAAAATTCAAAATCAAATTCTACAATAATCTTTAACTTTATTGTCAAACCAAAGAAATGCGAAAAGAAACGAGACAAAAAATTAATTGGGCGTGGTTCGAATGTCCTCCTCTAACGAGACGTTGAACAATTTAATTATACCTATACAGAAAGTAACTTTTAAGTTAAGAATCTACACAGCCTGATAAAATAGCTTTACTGAAACTGTTTTTGGAAATGAGTGTCCAGTAATAATAAAAGATAGACTATTCAACTCAATCAGTGAAGGGGAACATTAGGACCACTTCTCCCACTGTCTTTTAAAAATTACACACAAAAAGTAAAATAATAGAAAATAAAACTAAAAATAATTTTCAGAAATAATAAAGATTCAAAACACGATTAATAACTAACAAAATTAATCATTGCAATTGGAAATTATCCTTAATCTAAATCGTAGCATATCATTATAATTACAATAACAAATTCATTATGACTAGTTCTCCGTACATGTGGAGTGCATGAATGTGTGAATTAAATTAGAGCGACTACTTACTGCTAGCAGATGATACAGATGAGATTGCTCAGTTAAGAGATCTAAGTAATGCTTACGAGTTACCGAAACTAATTGAACTTTAATACCGATGCCTTAGTTAAGTGTCAAACTTTAAAACTAGTGGAATGGTGTGCGGCGGCGTGCGCGCATTATCTAGGGGGCACCTCCCGCGGGGGGGGACTCCTGTATTTGGCTTTGATGTGCAAGAACGGCTTCTTGGGAGACGTGTCGTCGGCGATGCTGGCGGCCAGCGACAGCCGGATGCTCTCCTCGATGGCGGCCTGCGTCATCGCGCCGTTCACGGAGATGCTCTTATTCAGCGGCTTGAAGTCGACAGGAGTGGCCAGGCTCATGCTCCTGGTCTTCTTAGCATAGCCGTTGGTGCCGTTAAAGGTCTTCTTGGGCTCGTTGATGGGCGTGGACGCCAGGCTCTGGCTGCGCGTCTTGCGCGCCGCGCCGTCGGTGGGCGTGCTGGCGGCGCTGCTGCTCCTCGTCTTCTTCACCTGGTTGAGCCTGTCGGTGCCGCAGAAGGCGCGCTTGTCGTCCTTCTGCACGTGCGCCAGGCTCATGCTGCGCGACTTCTTGGGGGCGGCGGTCAGGGTGCTGGACGTGAGGGACTTCCTGTGCTCCGCGGGAGGCGTCCTAACTGACCGACCGGTCGGCGTGTTGGGCGTGCTGAAGCTGGAGGGGGCGGACTGCTTCCTGCTGCGCGGCGCGGCGGGGGAGGGCGGCGAGCGCCCGTCCACCGAGTCCGCGCGCAGGGGGAGCGTGAGGGCGGAGCGCAGGCTGCGGGCAGAGGAGGGCTTGACAGGCGTGGACGTGCGGCGTGCGTCGGGGAGGGGGGAGCTCTTGCCGCTGCTGGCTTTAGAGGAGGCGCGCGTGGAGCGGCCGCTGCGCAGCTCGACCGGGGAGGTCTTGCCGCTCAGGGAGGAAGCTTTGCTATCGACTGGTGAAGCGGTGCCGGCTACGGAGGGCTCCTTGGTGAGGGAGGCGCGGCTGCTGGCGGGCGAGAGCGGCGCGGGGGGCGGGGACAGCGGCACGGGCAGCACGTCGCGGCGGCCGTGCGTGACGAGGCGCACCTGGCACGGCTCGTGGCGCGACAGGAAGTGCTCCAGCGTGTCCCAGCCGCCGCCCACGCGCACCATCATGTGACGACCCTTCAGCAACTGGAACATGGAGGTAACGATAAGTCGAGCAGTCAAGATGATTAACAATTAATCAACTACTACTATTTTCTTCTAGTTGAGTGGGTGAAATATTGGAATTCAGCGACATTCGAATAGAGTGTCTATTCGAATGTCGCTGAATTCCAATATTTTACATGGAGCAACTACGTATAGGTCTGATCTCCACAACCCAGCAAGTCAAAAACTTGATACCCATTGGTAAAACTAGACTAAATGTAACGACTGCCAAAATCTAAAAATAACAACTGAAAAAACCGCTTTACATGCTTTCCGAAGAAGCCATAAGTTCACTAAAATAAAGATATTAAAGTTGGTTTGTGGTTCAGGGTATCCCGCAAATTTCGACGACAGACCAGACAGGAATTGTGTCCGGGCGACTGCCCGATTATTGATTTCGGACTGTTGTAAATGCTCTAATAGTGCGAAAATCTCTTATACCACCATGCAGGACGTATGTTTCGTTCCCTATGCGGCGTCATAGAAGTCATTACAAAAGTAATAGCAATTAAATTCTTTGTTTTGGTTGTATTATAACATTAAGTTCTTCATCCTCGTGATTTTCCCGTGAGACTGAACTTCTTGTATTATATTGTAAGTTACTACAAACAGTTTAAAGTGAACATACCCTGATGAAGACATTCCTGCCGGCGATGTTGTAGCGGCCCTCGCCGACCTTCTTGACCTTGAGCAGCTTGGAGCACTTGCCGGAGCTGCAGCTGCAGCCGCGCTCCATCAGCCGCGTCACCAGCTGCACCTGCACAACGCATACGAATGGGATTAGAGACTTGACTAATAATAGAACCGTACAGGTCGCCAAACACTTCTTCTTTGCCCTCGCTTTATCTCGTTACCAGGGGTCGGCATTTTTAATCATGCTGCGCCATTTATTTCGCTCGTAAGCGTCGTCTTCTTTAAGTTTTTGCATGTCCCAGCGTACATTTGTCATCCAGGTAGTTTGTCTACCTTTCCCTTTCTTCATTGTATCCATGGAAAAGATGAATTCAATCAATTTTTCAAGATAAGTCAGGTTGCCAAACACTGGTCAGAGAAAATTTTGTTCAACTAAATTTTTTTGACAAAAAAATTTTTGTTGATAAATTTAGGAAAAAGTCGACGAAAATTTTCATCACCGAGGGGCCAAAGATACATACCCTCTTATCAAGTTCGTTGGTAGGTTTGAGCGGCACGTCGGAGTCGGTGCTGGCGACGGTTCCCTCGGACTTGGTGCTCTCCGCGTCGGCGTTGTCCACCGCCAGTTGCGCTGCAAGTACACAGTAAGTCATGAACACCTTGTGCTGACTATCCATTGGACGACAGTCCTTGGAGCATCTATGAATGACTAGACTATACAATACATAAGTGTTACTTACAGTCATTTGGTTCTGGTGTCTTAGGTGGAGCTTCTGTGGATGATCTGCTAAAAAAGAAAAGTTTACTTTGTAGGTATAGGAATATCTTTTTATTTCTAAGATAGGTAACATAGGGCACAGACCGTACGTAAGTAGTTACAATTTCAAGTTAATACAATCTACACAAATGGCTTGTTTCACAATGTCCGAGTAGCCAGTAACACTACACACAGGTGGTGAAACAGGCCCTTAATATAATAAAGAGGTAAAGTTTGTTTTTTTGTTTGTATGAGGTAATCTGTGAAAGTACTGCAATGGTCCGATTGCTAAAAATTTTTTCACCAATAGAAAACTGCTATATTCCTGAGTGACATAGGCTATATTTTATGTACGCGGGCGAAGCTGCGGGCTAAAGATAATAAATAATAATAGCAATATTTGACCAAATCAGAGAAGTAAGCACTAACTTTTCATTCCGCGGCGGCGGCGAGCAGTCCCTGAACTGCCAGGCGGTGGCCGACATGGCGGAGTCCAGGCCCGAGTCGCGCTCCTCCAGCGCGATCTCCTTCTCCAGCTGCACCAGCCCGGGCGGCTCCACGTTGAACTTGGTGGCCAGGCGCGCCACCTCCAGCAGGCACAGGATCACCTGCCGCGGCTGGTTGTGCAGCACTGCGGTACCAGGGGTGTATGAGTTAGTAGGAGTCATTTAAAATATAGATTGATGTATCTAGTTGAATACGTATACGAAGAACTGGTAATGCGCGATGGCAAGAGATTTTTCTTTGTTTTATTCGTTTTAATATTGTATGATATTTTTAATGTATGTTTATTTTATTGTTCGTCCATTTAGGGCGGAATAAACATGGTTTCTTTCTTTTCTTTCTTAGTTGTTTCTCGATAGTTTCGAGTGAAAATGACTGATTCGTACGATCAAAAACTAGCGGTCGATTTCATTGAGTCGAAACAATTGAAAAACATCGCGATTATTTTGTAGAGAAGCGGGTCGATTGATCGACTCTATGTTATCCGATTCTTTCGACTAATCGCTACCCAGAACTTGTAAGTATTAAGTAAAAAGACTCATTTCAAATGTTATTTTCTCACCAAGATCATCGCTTTCGAAGAGCAGGTTCTCGTGCACGCCGAGTTCTCTGCAGAAGGTGATGAAGTTCTCCGTGTTATCGCGTGAGAAGAAGCTGCGCCGCGCTGCTCGCTGCCAGCAGCGCCCGCGGATCTGGGGTACCGGCTGTGGAGAAGACATCATTTGTTATAGATTTTAATAGAACCGAACTAAAGTTCGTTGCAATATCTACGCATTCTGTCAATGAAAGACTACTTACTATCATTACAAAAACCCATTTTAGCAAGTCGTTTAAGTTGACTGTATCCAGTTTGTAAATATTTATCGGCAAGACGATCTGATAACTCCTGTAATTCTGTACTCCTAGTAAGCGTAAAGTGAGCTTCTAATAAAGAAAGAGGTTTAAATCGCGCCTTTTTTAGGTAGGAATTCATCGAATAACTTCTTCCGCTCTTGGGCGGAGCAGGAGGGCGTGTCAATCTTTTACTGACTTAAATCTACTCGTTTGTTCGTTCTTTGCCATTCGGTCCAGGGCCCCAGGTTTTCCTTTCAGATGCAAACCCATAGCCTCAGTAGGTTTCGACCCTGCAGGACTCCTACGGTTTTGCTAAGATCTCCTTGAGACACAAGTGGAATAATACACACCGTCGAAGACTTGGGCCATCTGCTCACAAAATACGTCACGCTCACAAGACCGTTCGTTCGACAAAAAGTCAATTGAGTAAGGGTTAGTGTAAAGAAGCGATGCTTTGTTTATTCTATTCTAAACTCACCCCCACGATGAGTCCCTGGTCCAGCGCCTCGCGGGCGCGGTCGTGGATGACGGCGGCCAGCTGGCACAGCTCGGCGCCGTTGTCCAGCACGTCCAGGAAGTTGTCTCCCGACAGATATGTTATACCTAAGAGCAAAATGTATACTATGACATCACATAACAACTACAAATCCTGCATTGCGAAATCAAAGTTCTCCGCGCAATTTGAATAGATACAATACAGCTCGAAATCATCTACCGAGCAGTGGCCCACCAAACATCCGTCTTGTCGGAAGATCCTCCATTATCAACGGAGGTTTCCGGGGATTTACTCTCTGCTGCGCACACCCCAATTGAAATTATAACGGTTTATCAGGGATATTGCAAATTCGTCACATTTTCGATGCGCCACTTGGCGCCACTCTATGCGCCGGCGAAAGAAAATGAAATGAAAATGTGAGGAGTTTACAATAACCCGTTTATCAGTTATTTAATACTCTTACCACAATCTGCTTGTTTGGGACTAGATGGCGTTGTGTGAAAGTTGTAGAATATTATTTTTATTACAATACTATAATGATTTATTTTATAAAGTTCAAGATGGATCTCGTGTACCTCTGTTCTGAAATTGTGGCAATGAATATACAGCAAGCAGTAATAGGGCCGACGATAAACAAATAAAGGCATTAGTTAGATCACCTATAGCCTTTTTGGGAAAGCCCGCGATAGCTAAGTGGAGCGAGCGATTGCACTGAGTTAAGTTAGCTATTAGAGATAAGTGCAATCACGCCGTTTAGTTAACTTACAACTCAATTCTTGCACAACTTGTTAAGTAACAATTAAGTATAATATAAACAATTGACACACTTAGATTTTGCTTTTATGGAAGATGCCATAAGTTAAGCATAGTTGTCGTGTGTGAGTTGCAGTAGGTACCTAGTACAGGCTGACAAAACAAAGCATTGCCTGTCGAGACATAAAATCTGTAAAACGTCTTCTTCTTCCTGCCCTTATCCCATATTACTTGGGGTCGGCGCAACACGTTTTATTCTTCCATTCTGACCTGTCATCCGTCACACTATCACTAACTCCCTTTTCTTTCATATCCATCCTTACACAATCCATCCATCTTTTCTTTGGCCTCCCTCTCCCTCTCCATCCATCCACAAATCTGTAAAACGTCTATTATCCTTAAATAGTAATCAGTCAGTTTATGGTAGATTTCATTTGATTGACCGTCAATATCCAGCCAAGCCATCAATAAGACACCAAATACTCGCTGGATATTCAACAGCTTATGTTAAATGCATTTCGTATCGTTGTGACATGGCGGGCTCGTCCACTGAGTAGTAGGGCTCGTGTAATGTAACTACTTTACGAGTTGGTGACTAAGTCGCGTGTCTGCGGCCGGCGCAGCCAATCAGCCTAGCTTTTACGACAATGGAAAGCTATCTGTGCAATACTTTGAAGGTACCGAATCAAAACTACAAGTATTCACAAGTTACACACATAAGAATATTATAGGATGGCTCCTTGGAATCATGTCTCCTTAGTACACAGTCTTCCTGGTTTTTATTTGCGAGCTTTCTTTGATCTCTTGCAAGCATCCGGGAAGTAGTTCTCGCTTTGTACAC
This sequence comes from Mythimna separata, assembly GCA_030763345.1. Lineage (NCBI taxonomy): Eukaryota > Metazoa > Arthropoda > Insecta > Lepidoptera > Noctuidae > Mythimna > Mythimna separata. The sequence continues at coordinate 21,841,051 of CM061174.1, forward strand.
TCGTAAACAACAAACAAAAACAATGCACTAACGGCTACTGCAGCCGACCCGTTACTGATTTATTATTGACTTTTTACTGATCAGCCATTTTCATACTCGTGCATGTCTGCGCGCCGCGGAACGTGCCGTGCGCGTGCGCACCGGCCATTCCGCACGTACTCTGTGATTTAGATCTAGAAATACGTGAAACAGCGAATAATGTGAAATTACAGAGCCGTGAGTAATTAAACTTTGAATGATGTGCGTCATCCAAGAAATTGTTGCGAAAGAATAAAGAAAAAGTGTTCATATTCTCAGATTAAATTAGCCGACTGGAAAGGCATTAAATAACGACCGTATTCAATAGTATCAGGCGTCACCTGAATGTAATGCCTAAGAAAAGCGGTAAATTCACAGCAAAATAGCCGCGCCATATTTGCAAATACTTATATTGAGTGTGCCATTCCAACAATAATTACGGAGCTCCTAACCGGGACGGTGAACTTTCACGACGGACACAAGCCGGGGATCGCAACCGATCGCATTCTCATGACCCTATCGCTGCTAATCTTGCCGACCGCCGCGGTGCTGTGCTGCCCTGGTACCACGGGGGCTTATTAATCGAGCACCTTTGGCCTGTGGCACTGCTTGTAGCCGATATTACCGACTTGCGTATGGAGGTGGATAAATAGTGGGCATTACTGGACAATAAACTTCAAAGTACTTTTGGTGGGGGACTGAACAAAATCTCTTGCCGTATTGAGAGATATTAATTCAACAATTAATGGAATGACGAATAAGTTTCGCCAAATAAGTTTGCTAATGGCATCGGCTCGCGGCAATCGCTCTTCATGAATTATTAAAATGCGCAAACGCAGCTTATAGCCAAGCTGGTAATGCACAGCGAGGCATCTGAATATGTAGGTAGACGATACAAACAAATTGATTTATGACTTTGTAAGCTACACGTCTCGCTTCTTCCAACTAGGTACTAATTAATTTATGAGGGAAAAAGAACCAGCGTGTCTAATTAAACACAGTATATCGGATCGGATCATTTTCCTATCAATTAAAAATGATAGAATGACAACAAAAACATACGTTCCTCGAAAAGAATAATCAAGAATTCAAGACGATACACAAAGAATACGGTAGTAACACTTTTGGTATTGTCTGCCTACTTAAAAAGTGTAAGATAAACAACAATAAATAAACAGAAAGTGCATTGCAATAGCAACAGATAGTTGGCTTAGCAAAGAAGTAATTACTATGTGCGGTCTGCAATCTGGCGATGGAAGAATGCAAGCCGATCGCGAGGAACCGGCTCGGGATGGCCACTACATGTGTTATGTACAACGTGAACACAAGATAAATAATATCGGCGCGATTGTGAGGACCACCCAGGTACTAGGAGCACAGATTTGCATACGATATTACTAGGATCTCATAGCGCGGAGATAGTTCGCGAGCGCGTTTCGTTGAAAGATGTCGACAGTTCGGTACTATTGTAATTTCGCATACAGGTGTAGTTTGTTAGTATTTTCTTTGTTTGATTAGGTAGACATTTTATTACTTTAATATGTTACAAATTATTTACAAATTATACTAAATGAAATAGAAAAAAAAAACCCTAACGAACTAACTAAAAATTAAAAATTAACCTAAAGAATGGCGTCGAAAAACTCCTCCCCATCGCTGTCGACTGGTAAAGTACCCAAAAGGCTGGCAGCATTGCCACGCTGTATGGCAATGCTTATTCTCTGACCAAGATAAAAGCCAGCCCTTGGGTCACGCGAAGTGTCAACAAGGCGTTTGCATAGGTCTTTAAACAATTGGTGGGCGCTCGGACCCCACGATCCAAGAGTTTCAACCCCAAACGGCTCGAATATATAACTACCTACTAAGTTATTATATTTTCGCCGTTTGAGGTTCTCCGCAGACGCAGCGGCAGCACCAGCACAGCACGACGAGCTAGGAACATGAGATGGCGCAAGAGTATCGACGCAAGTAGCGTCCCACACTAAAGGCCTACCCATCTTCCAAGGAAATAAAGACATACCGTCCGGTCTCTTGCCATCGTCGCGTGCCAGGCCATGAGGTTCTAATACAGCTGGAACGCCGACGGTGACAAGAGCGCGTCGGATGATGTCATTAATATTCGCATGCCGCGCTATGCGACCCGCACTACGGCTGCATGAGAGACCGTGGTGTCCGAGGCTGTTGACAACTTCGCCACAGCGGCAGCGATGAGGAGAACAACAGGGAGCGCCAAGACGAAGGGAAACAGCGAGGCGGAAAGTAGTATCGTCGAGCAAGGTGCCTATGTTCGACGACGGTAGTGCGTGAAGCCAGAGACCCGACTCCCACTCCCCCACGGCAAGCAGGCGCGCACGCTCCGCAGCAGTAGGAGATGTTGCAAGCAGGTTATCCTGCACTACTTTGCAGAGCGGCTCGTCCCACCGCCTTTGGGAAAAAAGGATGTCGGGAAGTTTAGAACTCGGGCAAGCGAGCTTCCAGGCATTTACGGCCTCAGCTAAGCAGGGCACATTGAAATCATTGATTAGGTTAGATTGGAAATCTATAATTGTTTCGTAATTATCCATTTTATAAAAATCCGCTATTTCTTCGTAGCACTATTTCTATTTTTTGCAGGGTTTTGCTGCAACTGCTGTTGCAGTTATTTTTAAAAGATTTACTAAGGTATGCGGAACAGTCCGTTGTAAAGGGAGGATCCTCCGATCAGACGAGTTTTATTGTCTGATGGGCAACTTTTATTGCGTGATGCAGGATTAGTACTTATGTGACGCCATAGATGTCGCTGCAGTCTTTAAAACATGATGTGCCTGCAATAAAAAACGAACAAAAGAAAATGACCAAATAGCAGAGATCTACGGATTGTAAGGACTTTTTTCTGTAATTCTGTTCAACAGTAATCAGTTTGACTTATCGTCCAACAATATTTATCGTCCATACGACAACAATAGAGCTCTTTGTACCGTAGCGAAGATCAAGATTGCGCGCAAACCACGTACTTTGTACTCCTGTGTCCCTAGTCATTGAAATAATTTCATTGTAAGTCGATTCGATTATAATCGGTATCGATATGAGTCTGTGGTGGTGACGGTATGGCTGGGTGCGACCACTGAGGGAATGAGGCGGGCTATGATGTGTACTCTCAGTTCTGCTGATTGCTTAGTATCTTATTTAATTATACATCAATAGGATTTTTACTTCTTCAGCAGATTGATACTACAGAAAAAACTCAAAAGGCATCTTCTATTTTCTTCTTTCCCCTTGCCTTTTCCCATTACGCAGGGTTGACCTTCTTAATCCTTTGATATCCTTTATTTCGGTGATAAGCATCGTTATCTCTAAGGCTAAGCTTTTGCATATCCTTGCGGACGTGTGTCATTCAGGTAGTTTGTGGTCTACCATTCCCTCTTTTTTTTGTAGTCAGGGAAAGGCACAAGATACCATCATTTATAGAAGAAATTTCCTTATAATTACAAGATCATGGGTTAGCTACGGTTTGGGTCTCTAATACTCGTATAATAACGATCGCTCCGCGAATAGAACGAAACGTAACAAATTAACTTAATGTTGCGACAAATTGATGTCAGCAAAATGTACCAGAATAAAAGTATTTCAGCTAATGTGGAGACAGACAAGCGACAACCCTGCTTTTTTATGCCAGAACATGTTGTCATTGTGACATTTAAATCACAAATCTGCAAAAACTATTTCTCGTATGAAACCAACAGTAATTAATATTAAATTACAGCAAAAAACGTAACCGCTTCAATGAAGTGTTTATCGATTTACAATGCAACGATACTAGTAGTTGTCCAACCTTTTTTTGCATACTACGAATGTAAAAGTTGTTTTTATTCAGGAATGCAAGATATTTGTGTAACGACTGGACTGATTGTTATTGCTACAATTAATAATTAACTGCGATATATTTTTTTATTACATTGGTTCGATTTCGCTGCAGTACTAGGGTCCTCTTGTAACCGGCTGTCATGAACGCATAGGAGGTTTTTCGTCCATAATTAGCTTGATAATAATCGACAGCGTCTTGCAGTATAAATAAATGAGTGATAAATAACGCGAGGCAGCAAGGACGCACGTACTGGACTGGTGGCTGCAGAGTAAATGGCATTTCGGTGAGATGGGCTGTAATGACAGGACACAGCGAGATGATGAGCTGTAGCTATTAACTATGACATTGACATTCAACCATTTTTAAAACGATTCATTTATACTTGAGACGACTGTTTATGGCTGTCCCGCACCCTACTGTGGGACACTTGAAGTACAGATTGGCAAATGATCTACCTAATTGTTGTTGGATAATTGGACTATCTTGACCAAAATTATCAATAAAACTTCCATGAGTACAATGAACTAGCTGTTGCTAGCGACTTCATCCGCGTGAAAGTAGAAAATTGTTCCAAGGGAACATAGGGAGCCCTTAGATGCTATTCCGGACATGGTCTACCTGTGTGACTTTCATCTTAATTCGTTCAGCCGTTCGAGCGTGAAGGAATAACAAAACATAAACACTTTTAAAATTCCGCCTTAATAATATTAGCATGGTAATCCTCAATAGCTTTTTACAAAGTCCCTATTCACTTTGCTCATAACCAAGCTCCCTGGAAAATAAGCAAAAATGTAGGCAGAAATCTGAATATGTATGGGCAATTAGAATTTTAATGAAAAGCGGCATCCCACTCGTTAGCCGAGTCGGAGCCATGCTGATGGTGCATTGAGTGCTCTTTCATTTACCGGTTCACATTTTGAGCTTCGAACCTGAAGGGAAATGTGGAAACTTTCATAAAAAATAAAGTTTCCCGTAAAACTATCGTAAGTAGTGGAAGAAAAGGGAGTTAGTGATAGCGTGACGAGTGACAGGACAAAATGGAAGAAAAAAGCAAGTAATATGGGAAGGCAAGAAGAAGTAGAAGTAAGTCTCCTGTGTTCATCCGAAATTCGTTGCAATTTCTCCTTACATATTTCAAAAAAATCCTAACTAATTAGAACAAACCATATCAAGGCTTGGTAAACACTTATGTCTCCCTTAACCAACCATACAATAATTCAATAAAAATATATTTATGTGCTACAATTAACGACTGTATGCTTCACGTTGGTGACAAAAATACAATTAAATCTGTCGTCTCGATTTGGTGCGCACACTTCAAGACGGCTTATTAAATCGAAGCTGTAATGCGTTTAACCTTAATTATTAATTTTCGCATTCCAATAACGGGTCGGCAAGGATGGCTCACTGCTGTCCCCTCCACCGTCGTCACCGGCGCGATGTGCGGCGCGCCTGCGCAAGCGCCGATTAACGGCCCGCAACGGAACTTCGATATTGCAATAATAATAAGTCCATAATTTATAAGGTGTTACTTTGCATGCCGTAATCGTTTAAGGCACGGGATTACGCGTGGCAATGACCTTGCGGTGACGGCGAAGGTCTTGAAGGTAACTACGATGTTTAAGAACAATTAGGTAATGATCACCAGTAATACATAATAGCTATTAAATTAGATTTTTCATTTCCTTGAGAATCAGTTCCATACTTCATTATTTCGCGATATGCGAATTCATCAAGATAGACTAGAGCAAATTCTTATTGTATTACAAACTCGAACATATGTTCAATTAATCAATTAGAAGACTATAAATTTACAGAACATGAACCTCTAAAAATATTAAATCGCCAAATCTATTGACTTATACCAAACGCAAAATTGAATTTAAATATTCATAGCAGCGCGTCTAGGCAGCGGCAGTTCCAACAGTAGATATGAGTGGACACCCTAAACAGCCCAATATTACTTCAGCATTCTATGCACGCCTAGTACCTTGTACTCTTACTGTAATTAGCTAAACTGCTCGCTTCGTAATTAAACTAAACTTGTGTCCTAGAAATTCAATTACTTTTAGCAATTACGCATAACTGAATAATTTCAATTCATTAAATTTTCATTTAAATTATTGTTACTAACGAGTGTCCATCATTTTATGTTTATCCCAAGGGTGTTACTCACTAGCCGACGTAGTGGGTCATTCGTATTTAATAAATAGCCAGTCATACTTATATTTTTTCAGACAGAGTTTTGACAGAGGATCAAATAATTTTGATTGTGTTACTCACGAATATTTGTATCACGATCCGTTTTAATTACTCAGATACCCGCGAAACGAGACACAATAGTAAAACAATAACAGCGCGGTCTCATAGGACCGGTTGGGGATTCAAACGTTAAGAGGCCTGCGGAGACCGCGCGCTATCTCGAGTTGAGACGAAATAAAATACGTTTTTGAGGTTGATGGAAGCAATCCAGATAGTATAAACAATTCTTGGACACACCGACTGGAGTAAAGTCATCATCCGCACACTGACAGTTGCTTGCTGTGATAGCAATACAAACTATTGGAAATTTGGGAGAGGTTCCGTAATACCAAAAATGATGAATGAAAAATTAATGTATTTCCAATATTGTTTCGAGTATTTATAACATGATAATAATATCTGTGTTCCTACGAAAAGATATTTTGAAATATTGTTGTTTATAATATAGAAAAAACAAAATAAAAACATGACATTTTCGCTGTGAAAATGTGCAAATTTAAATTCGCTTAAATTTCGTTTGGGGTAAGTTTTTCAACAAAAAGACGATGTAGGAACCTAGATAATTATTGTCTGAATCCGAATAACATCATATTATGGTGTAAATATGCTTAAATTGCAAATGATTTTGGTATTACGTTTGTATGGATAATTCTAACGTCGCGCCCACCTTAAATGACGGTTATAACGGTTAATAACTCTACACAGGGTGATTTTTCGAAGTGAGCGTAGATGGCTAAATCCGTAACAAATTGATGAAAACAAAAGATTGTGATATTTCAAAGTTGTCTAAATTGGTAACAATTGGTGAAGAACCAGTGCCAAGCTCAATTTTGACATTGGTAATCTAAGAAAAATACCCAAATGAGTAAATTTTTTAATAACTAGCTTCTGCTAGCGGATAATAGATTTCTCAATACAAATTTTGTACCCTTAAAAGGTGTGATACGAGTTTCACCCCTTTTAACATTGAATTTGCAAAAATCCCTATTAGTGCTCCCTTATCATAAAAGGAAACTGCAAAATTTCCCGTTCCTAGGCCCAGTAGTTCCGGCTGTGTGTTGATATTTCAATCAATCAGTTTCTCGTAATATCCCTATATCTAGGTGATTGTGCCAAAGTGGGCAGGTATACAAATACTTCCACGCCTGATAGATGACGGTCCAAATGTTGGCGCAGTCATATGTTGCAACACCGTTGTGTGGTCATGTGTCGCCGCTATTACATCGCCCCGCGGCGCCACCCACCCGGGACGCGCTGATCATGCGTGGCGCTAATTACTATTTACTAATCACTTACCTTACACGTTACGGTATCGCTCAGTTATGCCCTACATTCGTGACGCTTTTTCTACCAAACCATCCGTCATCGCTTGCACGGCAAATTCATGAGTTCTATGAAGCAGAAAACAAACAATGTGCGAATCGATACATTTAAACCCTTTCATTCTAATGTAATGACTATCACTGGGCCATAAAGCTCATAATACTTTGATGGGGGATGGAATAATGATGATCTTCTGACTGACAAGTAATTCAGGAGACGTGTATGAGAACGTAATGGCGGTGTCGTGCGTGTCATGTTGGTTTAAGACACAATAATCTGGTATAATGCCACTATTACGCATATTATCGTACATTATATCGTTTCTACGTAGGGAAAGAGTTTTCCCAAATAGATGATAATGTTGTGACATAAAAGAACTTGCCGGAAATTCGGCCCGCCCGTCGAGCTCCACATTCACAATACGAGCACACCGTAAAAAGGAGAATACTAAACTATCAGATGTGCAGTGGCGTCCGTTTGACGAAACACATTTAATCTCGATCAATACCAAATGATCTTACAAATGAAGTTTTTATGCCAAGACAAGATCCCCTTACCCATAAAGAGGGGGACCCGATGCTTTATACCCATCAAACTGATAATAATCAAGGAAAATCTGCAGGAAATAATACAATACAAAAGAATACTTAAACACATTAGCCTGCTTCGCCTTACCATGACAATGCACAGGATTTCAGTAGCGAGTTTACTAAAAGGAAAATTTCTGATTTATCTACTAGGATAACAAGAATGAAGAGAGCTAAGTCGGAAAGTTAATCTGTCGGAATTCATATTGTCCCCTTACAATCTAATTTGTATTTCTTGTTTCAAGACCGCACAAAGGTTCTATCTGATATGAATTGATTGTTAGATGGTATTGCGCCACCTAGGAGAGTGTCGTCGTAAATCTGCGCGTTTGTCTCGGCACGTGTGTGCCTGCTCGTGACCGGCCTGCCATGTAGGCGGCGTGAAGTGTCCACCCATCGCGCAATACTCCTTGAGGCTTGGTAGACCTCCGCGTTATATATGTGGCCCTAGTAGAGCCGTAAAATTTACTAGGGCAATAATAAATCAGCAGAATTCCCCGTTGTACGAGTATCAGGGCTTAACTTTGTTTGAAAACTGTTTTGGCAATTAAGAAAATATAATAAGAACTTTGAATAGCTTAAGTAATAAGAATTTCAACTATAAATGGATTGCAGCAGTGAAAAGTACCGAAATAGATTTATGTTCTATCCAAGTTGCACCGCAACGTGCAGTTATTGTAAACAAACTTGAATAAATAATATTTTACGACTCTTGCGTTTAAACAGCGTCGGTAGAGCGAGGAATTCTACAGCGAAACGTTTTAACATAACCGAAATGTTAAGAAAAACACGTCTCTCAAATATTAAACGGCTATCAGCAGTAAATCTGCCACGGTAGTAAAAAATAGATTGATACAGCTTCATAAACAGCGTGTTTATTTATGCCATGTCCACCTACATCGCAGCGTGAAGCTGTCATAGAAGTAATAAAGTGAAGCTGCTAATCATCAGCTCATCTCGTATCGTTGTCCGGCGCGCGGCGCTCCCACGCCTGCTCGCCACAAAAACGCCGCGTGGCATATAAGGCAGTCATGATACAATCAGTTACTTATCGCACAAATTGTGCTTTATTATAACGATCCGGCCCTGTGTCATACTATAAATATATTCCTCGAATTTGGAGCGAACTCAAGCGTTTTGATTTGAATTTATTGATATTGCCTTTTATTAATTTGCAAAACATTATTTTGATCTCCTAAGTCACCTCTGTAATTAGAATAGCGTATGGCAAGAATAGATGAGTCCAGTTTATGGCGTGCGTCTAAATATAGAAGTTAATAATATGTAACTGAACGTACCCTCCATTACGAGCTTGTTGCAGCGGAGTGCAGTAATGACGAGCTTGACGATAACATCCGCCGAGGTGACGAGTATCCAGTGTAACGAGATGCCGGATCTACTCGCACCTCAGTTCGCAACATCATAAATGTGCAGCATTGATTTGCAACATTTCTTTTGGAAACTCACATGGCATTTGCAAGTCGGAGAAACTCGTAAAATTGCAATTTTTCACGGCGCTCGCTCCGGATTATATAACTCATACAGCGTTATTGTTCACTACAGACCAACAAGCCGATAGACTAAGCACTTCTTTTTGTCAAGTTTTCTAATTGTTTTGTTTACGCGTTTCCTAATCTAACAACGACAACTACTTACTGTTTGTTATCTAAGTCTAAAAATCCTGTTACACTTAAAAAAGTAGCTAGTGTTGCTTACCTATAGTCTTGTTGATCCAGTCGGCCAGGTCCTCCTGCAGCGGGAACAGCTGCCTCGCCTGCGAGTACAGGATCTTCTCCCGGTAGAAGTCCTCGTCCTCCGAGCACGGCGTCTGCGCCGCCAGCGCGCAGTCCGCGCGCTCGAAGCTGCTGCTCATCTTCCTATTCACTACTATGTCTCCGTGACCGATATGGCGTTCCTCTTCCTCCTTCCCCCCTTCGAACGAGCTCCGGATGTACTCGAAGGCATTGGTCCTCTCGAAGGCATTAAATATTCTATCAAAGTTGCCGCTGAGCGGGCGGTCGAAGCTCTTGGGCTCGACGGAGGTGGGCGAGGTGACGGGCCCCCAGGAGGTGCGGCTGCCGATGGCCGTCGGCCCGCACCGGTAGTACGCCATTGTCAAGGCTTCCCTGCAACAAGGACAACACAACTGTGAAACCTGATTCAATTTCAGATAAGCCGCAAGCAATGCATCCACTTTCAACTGAACAGAAAACAGCTTGAAATGTAAGTAATGACAAGTAAACATGAACGGATCATTAAGTTTTAGCGACGGATATTATTGTTAACGAGGGGTTTGATGAGCGCCGAGCGCCGCATTAACTGCGTTTTGCTACAAATATGAACTAGATAATAAAAGAAGTTTAAAGATAACGTTTGGCAGCCAATTTTCTGCACGAGGCTAATTTACATGTCTGCCGGGGATGTGTTAGGTAAAAACTAACTAATGATGAGGCGAAGGTTGCTCCTCGACACGCGGTGATTAAGACACAAAGTGATCGCTGACACAGAGATATGGACGCTGACAGCCGGTAATTTAGCCGCAGGTTTACGTGAATTCTTTTGTAATAACAATGATATTGTTTTGATTGGTTGCGCCCACTTCATTTCAATCATTATTAATGTCTTCCTATTCCTCCGAGACAAACAAGAAATAGTTAACTGAATTTTGCAAACAATGTTAATTTTACTTGGAGTAAACATGCAAAATTCCTTTGTACCACCGGGGTTGGAGATTCAAATAAATGTTCTGTATCATACCGGTGCCTATCACAACCATGCTCGACAGTAAACATGGGAATTCTTGTCTGAAGTCTCTCGTCCTCACGCACGACTAGCGCTGGCGCCGAAGTTGGGCGGATCGTCGGCAAAAAGACAAAAGGCAGGAGTCGCGGTAGATCACACGGAGCCACAGCGCCATATATGTGCCGGTCGTGACGACAGTACCACGGGACGTGACGAGAATGGGGCCCTATGCGATGATATTCGGTATTGTTTCAGTTGGGACCATGAATCAGAATAGAGCTTCCATCATACAAATTGGAAATAACTACTTAAATAAATGTGTGCTTTAGCAACTCCTATATCAAAAATCGTTTTAGCAAAGGTTGCTCAAACCGTTAGGACATGTCGCCGGAATTCATAAAGCGTAAAGGGAAAGGGCGTACAGCCTGTGACATAGATTCCAATGATCATACCTCATAGAACATAACATTTCGCAATCACATAAATTATTCCTTCCGTTGCTATTCGCCAAGCGGATATTAGATGGCGTTTAAAGTGCAATCATGTCATATGCAGGAGCCTACGTTACTTTTGAAAGGAAGTTTGTAAGCTGGGTGTACACGACGAGTCGGACAATGAATAGCACGTCATGCACAGAAGAATCCATTTTTGTTTTGTAACAATAACTTGGCATAGTTTGAAGTTCGTGTCGCTCGTGTGTACTGGGGTCTACGTCGTGTGTCCCGTGTTCCCCGGCGTCCATTGTGCGCGGAGGTCCTGTCTTGGCGAGCTCACGTCCTGGTGCCACGGTTTGGACATGTATTACTTGAGATATCATGCCAAATACAAACGAAATGTAGCGGTATTGTATAGAGGTAGACAATCTGACTTTCAGTATTAATTATAGTGGATTAAATGGAAAATTATCCTTGTAGAAGAATACGAAATCAAACTGATGATTATGTTAAACTGAACAACTGCTTTCTGGTTATAAACGTAAAAATAACATTACCAATAACAGTTTTAAACTTATTAAAATATGAATTTCCCATGAAATTATAATATCTTCCCCATGGCAGCTAATTTATGTGAATGGGAGCAATTGGGCCGAGCCGGTACCGCGCCCGCGCGGCCGTCCCGACGCGACGCGGCACGGCAACACGGGAAATCGATTGCCAAGAATTGGGACAATATTTTGCATGCCATTACTTTATTTATATTCCAAATGGAACTCTTTTACAAAAAGTTAAGGTACAATTTTGTCTGTCTCCTCTGTTAGTGGTAGATGGCACGCGAGTCAGGTGCAGGTGACTTGCGGTTTTCTTCGGGAAAGCGTGATTTTATAACGAAAACTTCTTTCTATGTAAAAATGCAGGGGAAGTTACGATATAGGCCAATTTGAAACTGTATTCATTATGGAAAAATGTTGAAAGCTTTCGTGTCTTCAAAACATTCGAAAGGGTCATAAAATGTTTGGTTTTTACGAAGAAATGCTCCCATGATACCAGGCTGTCAGAAGATGTCGAAACGTGCGAGCCTTGATACGCGGTCGCGGAGTGGGCTCGCATCAATCACCATAAAGCGGTCGGACTATGTAGTGTTGTGCCCACGCGCAGGCCTACGACGCAGGGCATGTACTAGGGCTAGCGGACCTTGGACCAGTGGAATTTTACTAATCAATATCATTGAGATATTCATGATTTATACGATTTGTATGAGGAGCGATATGAAAGGAAAAGTGATAGTGTGACGGACAACAGGACAGAATGGAAAAAGAAAACGTGTTGCGCCGACCCCAAGTAATATAGGATAAGGGCAGGAAGAAGAAGAATATCATTACGAAAAATCTTTTAAAGGTTTCCAAAATTAAAATGAGCTTGGTGTTAATACGAATATGTGTCATTGAAGAACAAAAGAAATCTGCGAATTGAATCTTTATTAACTTCTTCTAAGCGTTTCTCTCATCCTACATCTAGAAGTCTATCTTCACTTACAACTTAAGCCAAAAACACATAATTATTATCCAATTTAATCGTCTGCTCGACATAATCTGAAGCACTGAGTCGGCAGCCCTACATCGTATAGGTCAAGTTGAGCGGGCCGGTCGCGTCGTTCGAGAAAATCGTCCATTTACGCAAATTACACGATACTCGAAGGTCTCCACTCCCAGAGGCTTTTTCATTACGACGCTCTTGAGCCGCTTACACGCTTCATTTGTGTGAAAAATGTGCATACGATCACTTGGAGATGAGACAGGATGAACACGTTTATAGTAACAAGTTATGGCAATCTGCTGATATCATTATTACTCAGAGATATGAAAGTTATTATGTTGCTCTAAGAAATTGAAAAGGACAAGATAAATTGCACGTCATTAGTCTGACAAACAGCTCGGATACTTAACGACCAATTCAACGTTGAAAAGGAAGAATCAATCTGATTGAATAATGCGAAGAAGAAATTGTCCTTAAGTGACTAGGGCAACAGGAGTATTGGAGAGATGTCTCGCTGAGTGGCTGGTCGCCGAGGCGGTGCGTTGACTCCTGTGCGCTCCTTAATTGGATAATCACATTCACTCCCGCTCGGAGCCGAGTTACCAATGCAACTCGCAAATTGTCCGCATGTCGTACATTCTTGCACATCTAAGATTTCAGGGCGATTGGGTCTACGTTCAAGTATTTAACATTTACGTATTAGATGAATCGGCTGCATAGATGTCTCTTTCCATTTTAGAACCACAGGACGTTGCGTTCGTATCAGATACAAAGTTTTGTTTCCTTCATCTCCGAGTAATTTTCACTGCATCGAGTAAAAAGTGCACTATCGTCAGTGCCTTAGTAGTGCATCGCGGTTGTGCCCGACGGTATCGCGTTACCGCTCCATTGTGAGGGACCCATATGGACGCCAACCGCACGGCACTCCCTGATGTACTCGATAGTCTTCTGAGATTAGGATTGTAAAGTTACTTGAAGTTTTAGTAAGGACATAATGGCGATACCTGTGTCATTGTATGTTGTTGGCTCTTAATTTATAAGCAGTCACTACAGAAGAAATGAGCAAGCATTATGTTATAATGAACTGCAGCCGCTCCTCGTAAAATACTGGTATTCAGCTAAATCCGGCTTGATTGGAAGCCGACCTCAATATAGTTGGGGAAAGGCTAGGGAGATGATGATGTTATAATGAACTGATTAAGATTACAAAGAAAAACCACGTCAACACTAAGGAGATGACGGAATAGATGATAGCTGGCTCACTCACTTTATCCCCCGCATTACAACGATCTTAAAATGTAAAACATGTATGTAGCCGGTACAAGCTGGTCCGGGCGGGAGGACTGGTCGCCGGCGATAGCCGCGCTGGGCTATCTTCCGCGAGTCATCGACCCGGGAAGGGGCGCTATCGCTCGCAGATTCATGTCAAGAGATCGCGGATACTTCAATTGATCCTGTCGCTCTTAGACGGCATTGGAGGAAAACGGTACTTATGCATAATTGTACTGCATCTTGCTGTGGCTTGGCTCGTTGAGTCGGCTTTGTGTATAGAAGCCTGATTCACGTAAAATCAAATAAGCAAATATCGTTGAAGTTTTATAGTCGTTTGATCGAAGTCCTACCCTAAAACGGTATTCACGTGTTCTTTGGACGGTATTCGATAGTTCGACGATACAATGGACTTGAAACTAAACGATCTATCAACGGCTTATTGCCAGTTACATTATCATGTATTCTACCAGGATATTGATTGACACAGGTGGGATATCTATGCGTCAATGATACATCGACCGTACGACTTTAAAATCGAAGTCTTTAAGCTCGAATAATGGATGTGAATACGATAATGGTCCGAACGGCTAAGTCGCTACGATATCGTTACGGTTTTGATGACGTGAATCAGGCTACTGGGATCGCTACGGAATGTGTTTATACGCACCGCGGAGTTTGACCCAAAGGACCAGGTTTTTTGTACAAGAAATGTTAACTCTGATAATTCATAAAATCAAATGTTTTTCGCATTAGGAAGTCGTGTTTGTTGGCGATCGCCGGGCTCTCCTAGCAACGCTAAGGGTGTCGACGTGATGGACGGGGCCGCGTTGGAGTGCTGGGTGACGTCACGGGTTCGGCATGCGAGTTCAAGAGCTGCGACACCCCGAGCCCCGACAAAAAACATTACCGTTACCTCTTAACTTAAGGAGCATGGGAACTTTAGCAAGCCCAGAGCTCCCTCAAATATTAAGATTATATTCCTTCAGTCTTAAACTAACCTTGGTGTAAAACAGTCATTGTAATTTGTATTAATATAGTCTTGTTCATGGCCCAAGTTGTTTCACTAATGTACTTAGTTAAAGAATAGTTAATATCAGAAGTGGCAAAAGACACTCACAAACCGCTATGGGTAAACAAATTGAATCATTGTCGATAGCTAAAAACGTATAAAAGAGCGGTGTTCGTGGTCAAGATTTAGCAGCAGTAATGCGAGGAGCCAGCTCGTCGGAAAAGGAAACAGGTATCATGTAAGGTTGATACCTCAAACTGTGAGTAAAAACTTGTATTTTTATTTTATTTTGTCCACTAAATTTTATTATTTAAGAGTTTATTATATTATCATTATCATTCTCATTAGCGTACGTTGAAATGGAAGAAACGCAAACTTAGGACTGAGTCCAGATCCTTTACACCGTTTAAACCGTCACAGCAAATATATTTGTTTTGGGGATTTGTGTAAGAGAACAAAGTAGTGTTAGGTACTAGAAGTATTTATACGTCTATCTCTTTGCGTATATATTTTGAACGATTGAAAAATACAAAGATCGTTTATGTTTGAAATGTTTGGATGAACATTCTGTATCTGGTGCTATAATTATTATTATATTAAAAAAAAAAATAGGCTTACAATACTTTCATTCAACAATATTAACAGATAAATATGCGAGGATAGCTATAGATCTGTCAATATTGTACCCAAAAAGCATAGTAAAAATAATATTAATTAAAAAAAAAACTAGGTCAAAATAGGCAGTAATCAAATCCGTAGTCTCATATTCAAACTATAAGAGAGGCTTTATAAATATCAGAAATACTAACAAACCATAATATTAGAGATATTTTATTTAATTACTCAGATACCCGCGAAACGAGACACAATAGTAAAACAATAACAGCGCGGTCTCATAGGACCGGTTGAAGATTCAAACGTTAAAAGAAATTTTAGATTAAAGTAATTGTGCAGTACCTAGTTCAGGTCTGTGCAAATATGTATGTCAATTATAAATTAGTGTCAATACACAGCTTGTATAATTTGATGTATAGTACATGTGTGTGTGCACAAGTAAGTCGTATGTGTACAAAAATATATATATTATTGGTTATAAATGAAATTTAAAAGAAATATGTATATAAACTTGATTACAGAAATACAAAACTTGAGTTTAAAATTATACAGTCTAATAGCGAATTAAAATCAGTCAAATTGGAATAGACCATTGTCGTAGACCAAACACTAAAATAGAAACGGATCAAGTGAGCGGTGGTAACCATAAAGGGTCATTCAAATAATAGTGACTATTCAATACTCAATACTCAATACTTTATTGTGGCAAGCAAGATCATTTTGAATAAATAAACGAATGTCTTCCTGACAAGAAGATGCTTAAAATATCCTTTGAAACTCGGAATTTATTAATGAAAAATTGGAAGGAATAAACGTCTCAGAGCAGTGTTTTGATAGCTATGGTCAGACAGTTTCAAACTCAAGAATGACTATGCTAAGGGATACATTTATAGAGTTTGTAAAATATTTTTTTTATATTTTACAAACTCTTTATATTGGGAAGCTAGCCCAACTGTTGAAAAATATCGCAGAAGTAAGACAAAAAAAAAAGATTACGAACTCATAAAATAACCTATTTTGAACAATTCGAGTACCTAAACCTTCGCATCTTTTCAAGCAGATAGAAAGATCATATTTTGTGAAATGAATGACTTTTGAAGAAATCCAGCTGCATATTGCTTGTTCGTGGTTAATGACGATTGAAGAAGATTTCATTGGTATAATTTGAGGTCATAAATATTTTATCAAAATTCGGGAACATTGTTTTATCAAATATTAATAAATGTAACCTTTTGAAAATACTATAGACATGAAAGACATTAAGACCTCCGTTTGTGCGGGAAGCACAATTACAGAGTTTTAACAAAAATGATCACAATATTTTGCATTATAATTAGATTCGAAAATGTAATGTAATGTTGTACTGGTAGAAACGATTGAAGAAAACTTAAATAGTTATTATACGCCCAAATAATAAGGGAATGCCATTGAGTGTAACCAAACGTTAGTTCGATAACAAGTAATAGTGATTTCAATCAGCTCAAAGAGGAGACTTAAAAAAAAAAAAAATAATTTACATCAACACAAGTGGCAAGAAAGTTTAACACTTATAAAAAGCCGCTCTAGTCACAGTTTTTACAGGGAAGCACTCTGTGTGGGGATGGTGCAGATACGTATAATTAGTAGATAAACTACGGAAGATGACAAGAATAATGATTGAGGTTTTGGAAAATTAAAAATTCTGATGTTCCAATTATATCTTTCATAGGATCATTGTTTAAAATAGTGGCCGATTAGTAAAGTAAAGTTTCACAGTTTACACTGGCACGGACACAAACGTTCACTCTGTCTCAAGTGTTGTATAGCGTTGTATTGCCCTTCATAGTTTCCATATTCGATTGTGATGGATAAATTGTATCTGGCTTTATGGAATAATAAAATTATATTATTATATTATATTATTAAAGTATGGACCAAATCGTAATAATACAGCTGTTAGCGTTATATTCTGTTGAAATGAAAACTATGACGAGAGATGATTGATCGGAAACATATCAGGAAAGGCCGAAGCAAGTAAATATGGTTTTTACAAATAATAATAAAATTATGTTGCCTTTGGTGGAAATGCTTATAAATGAACATTATGTGATCGCTGATGGAGGAGGCCAATAAATTCCCATGACGATCTAAGGAAAACTTTTGTTGAAGCATTAGTGACGTTCATATAGTCAGAAGTGAATACTAAATTAAATATATTGTGTTAGTAGAGGAAAAGTTCTTATACTTTTGCTTCTATGTAAAGGTTGGTATTATCGTTTGTGTGGGTGACTCATCCCGTTATGCTATTGAGAAGTTGTCGATGAAATATCCTATCCGATGAGTTATTGATATATGATATATATGAAACTATGGATATATTATTGTATATGTAGATGGAGGAGAGATAATCCAACTTCAATCGTATAGATCTGCCCGTGTTGGCGATAAATGTATTGTGTGATTTAGTAAAGAGTATGTGCGAGTCAAGATAAAATGCTTTCAGTATTTCATTATTTATGTTTCATAATTATAGGACATTACACATTAAAAGTAGAACCATGTGGTAGTTTCAAACGGTGAATTAATTTTGAAAACTCAAGTGAGGTGCTCGCACCCTTTGAGGTATTTAGGAAAACTCAAGTGAGGTGCTCGCACCCTTTGAGTTATTTAGGAAAACTCAAGTGAGGTGCTCGCACCCTTTGAGTTATTTAGGAAAACTCAAGTGAGGTGCTCGCACCCTTTGAGTTATTTAGGAAAACTCAAGTGAGGTGCTCGCACCCTTTGAGTTATTTAGGAAAACTCAAGTGAGGTGCTCGCACCCTTTGAGTTATTTAGGAAAACTCAAGTGAGGTGCTCGCACCCTTTGAGGTATTTAGGAAAACTCAAGTGAGGTGCTCGCACCCTTTGAGTTATTTAGGAAAACTCAAGTGAGGTGCTCGCACCCTTTGAGGTAATTAGGAAACCCAAGTGAGGTAACGTACCACCCTCTGAGTTAAGGTATTTCAGAGGCTCAGGTGAGGTGACATACCACCCTCTGAGTTGACGTTGTTAGAAAGCTAAAATGAGTTGAGAGGCCCTTTGAGTGCACGAGGTTCCGGGGTGGACTTGTTACACTTAGTAGAGGCAGAGGCCCTTTGAGTGCAACCGGTCCCTGGATACCTACAAACCCGACGAACTTCATGCACTTAGTAGAGGCAGAGGCCCTTTGGGTACATGCGGTTCTGGGATGGAAAATCTTAGAACATCCACCACGTAATTAATGTAGATACGTGCAGCAGGTAAACTAACAGGTGGTCAATACTTATGTTTCAGCATTTTATCTGGACTCGTGTGGTACCTGATGGGACAGGCACCTTGCAGGACGGCCGTGTTGGCGATCGCCGGGCTCTCCTAGCAACGCTAAGGGTGTCGACGTGATGGACGGGGCCGCGTTGGAGTGCTGGGTGACGTCACGGGTTCGGCATGCGAGTTCAAGAGCTGCGACACCCCGAGCCCCGACAAAAAACATTACCGTTACCTCTTAACTTAAGGAGCATGGGAACTTTAGCAAGCCCAGAGCTCCCTCAAATATTAAGATTATATTCCTTCAGTCTTAAACTAACCTTGGTGTAAAACAGTCATTGTAATTTGTATTAATATAGTCTTGTTCATGGCCCAAGTTGTTTCACTAATGTACTTAGTTAAAGAATAGTTAATATGTTGTATAGAGGTCAGTGATAAAAGGTCGACTTTTACGAAAGGTAAGCAAATTCACGAGTGCTGAGTGATGTAGTAATGTAATTGGTCACCCCTTCTACTGCACGGTGCATGGTAACGAGATTAAAGGATAACTAATCTGTGTTGTAACTTGTTAGTCTTATCTTAACTACGTTAAATAAATTCGCTTACGAGCTAAGATATAAGAGACGTGAACAACTCCTTATTGGGAAGAAAAAGATCAACAGCGTTTCGCCTCGTCGTTCATACCGCGTACATCTAAGGACTGGAACAATTTGCCTGACGCAGTTTTCCAGTTCGATCATAATTTAAGTGTCTTCAAGGCTAGAGCGAATAAGCTCTTAATAAATTAGTGCATCTCATCATCAGAGGGGATCGCAGTCAAGCGCTAGTTTGTAACAATTAAAAAAAAACCAGAATGATCAACAGAAACAAAAATATCTTTGAGTTGCAGAATAAGTGTTCAATTGCTTGAGGCATCTGGGTTGTACTTTCTTCTACTTTTTATTAAATTTTCCACAAATACCAGGACACCATGATCGGGGGGTAGTAATAAAAGCTCCGACAAAAAAAGAAGAATTACCCTTACTCAAAATATTAAATCTACTGCCTAAAATACTAACTTTCCGACTACTTTTGTCCGAATAAAAATGACGAAACGACCGAATGAGATACTGAAATCTTCGAAAAATAAACTTGACTGTTTATTGCTATAATACTTTTCTACCGGCATAAATTACGTTCTACCGAAAACTATGCTTTGTAATTTTTATCTATATCTGCCAACTATTAATTCATAAATTACCTTTCAAATTTCATAGATTGTGGTGCTATTTTAACTGTAACACTATACTAAAAATATTATTCTGAGTGGTTATACAGAAACTTATAAAAAATATAAAAATGTACTTGTACAATAACTTTTGCTTGTATCGTATATCATGAATTTTACTTACTACGGGTATGCTTGCGTATCGGTAAGTAGTACCTATTTCAGGCGTTAAAAAGTTAGAACAGTCGTATTTATGGTTTAATGTAAAACCACGAAGACTTTGGTTTCCTAGAATATTTACGATTCGAAAAATTGATTAAAAGGCGTAGTCGACGGAGCCCCGCTGCGCGGGGCTCCTAATTCTGGGTGGTTTAAAAAAAAAATAACCTCGAAGGAGGTGGCGGGGTCTGTGTTCGCTCGCTTCGCTCGCTCACTACGACCCCGCCACCTCCTTCTAACCTAACCTGTCCGAGTCGGGTTGCCCCCAAGTCTTGAGCTCGCTCTTGCATCTTAAGTTATCCTAGCAACCGAAGAAAAACAAAAACGGAATGAATCAGAATAAAAATGTAGTTTTAATAGGTAGTAAAAATGTCTAAACCCGATCTCACGGGCCGAACAGTTAAGGTATTTTCATTATTATTGAGAGTTAAAAAATAAATTTGATAACCAACAATAGAAATTAAAACAGTTCATGCAAGTTGTAAAAATATGATTATTTTGACAAAACCTCTGTTGTCGGTAACTTAGTAATTTTGTCGGAGGTTCAGTATTCCATTCGGAAGTTTAGTTTTGTTATTCGACGACTCATTTTTTTAGGAGGAGAACAAGTAATTTGAACATGCTCTAATTTGTTGTTAAATTAGGTATTTTTTTTCGTTAATGTTTTGAGTTTTTTGTCGGTAATTAATTATAACGCTGGTTAATTAGAATAATAGTCGGCCACAGATCGCTGGAGATTAATTTGTTTTTCGGAACCATTATTATTTCCCATGATCGGGTAGGCGTTTTAATGAAAAACGTGCGGAAACCAATTCAATTTCACAATGTCCAGGTATCGGTGTCAGAGTTACCGCATGTTAGCGGTATGGCGCGGTACAGCACTCGGTTTCTAGGCGCCTTTACCGCAAGACACATATACTCGCTTTCGACGGGCGCAGTCGGCTAACTCCGCGGTTTACTCACACTTCTCAGGTTTGAACTCGAACTGTTATAGTGTTATGATGAAATACTACCACGATACGTCTTATATAGTTTACTTTTCCATTTCCACATCGTAATTGGACACGAAGAATGTCTTCAGTCCCAAAATATTTATTTCCAAGCCTACAACACAGTTCCAGCGCAGGATGTTGGAATCGTTGATGCGTGTCAGCGTGACTAGAGCCAGCATTTCTCCCAATCCGCGCTCTCTCGTCTCTCGCCGCTCAAATTCCGCACATTTGCAAGCGTTGTGGTGAAGCGAGCGATCTGTCATGTGCGACCACTCCAAGTCAACAGTTATTAGTTTGTACACTGAACTAGGGATGTTACGGAAGTGGTAATTTCGGAACGAAATCGAAAGGGGCGTCAAATGAAACATTACTAAAACTAATGATAAATGAAGAGTGAATTCGCAAATATGAAACTAAACAACAATTTCAAAAGTAATCGTCAGAAGGCAAGGGGATCGCTCATGCACAGACAGGCATGAGCTTGTTTGTACCTACGATTGAGATTAATCGGAACCGAAATCGGAATCGGAGGTTTCGAACTTTCGGTATCAGAACCAAACCACCGTAACATCTCTGCACTACACATATTGCTTGTTTTACGGTTGGCCGCTGGCAGTGGGGCACACTGGATGGGGCACATTTGCAGTGTAGTACTTGACGACTGGTTCGGGCATTGTTCTACAACTACGGCTACTGCTATTTATGAGCTTGTACAGATGTGATGAGAGGTACCACTGAATTCATGAGCCATTGGGATTGAACTGTCCGGTGATTGCAAATTGATATTTTGAGAAACGTCCTGTTTCTTATCGATTATAGTAAAGTAATCCTCGTGCAATTATTTCTAAATTTTCTTAAATAAAACCTAAATCTCCACTAGAAATAAATGTTATTTCATCTTTCTGTTTTAATTAAGTTGACCTGGTCGGACCTGGTGTACGCAATGCACCGACTGCTCCTTTACGCGACGAAAATAGTATAAAAAGGGCAGTTTCTGGTTACCGTCTCTCCACGCACTTCCACGTAAAAATATAAATTGCATTCACAAACAAACCGCGGGCAAACAAGCATTGTAGACTTTAACACAACGGAATAGAGTTCTTTTTGTTTGTTTACTTTTTAATAGTTTCAATAGGGCAGCAAAGTGCGGGGTGTGGTTCAAGTCAAAAGATACGAGAGATCACGAATTTTATTTGATTGATTCTTTTTTAAATTGTTCGATAATGATCGCTCTAATGCAAGCTAATCGATCATTACTTTATATCAATAAATCGTATCGTCGACACGTGTCTGCAAAAGGTCGGCCATTAAATATCCGAATGACATTCACATCTCATCGATTCAAACAATGCGCTAGTGAGTTGTGCAACGCCGCAGATTTGTAGCCAGTTGTTATTCATTCTCAAATATTTCGCAATATGTTGCCCAATCATTAATCAATTTGCTGAACAATTAGATAAACGTGAATGCACACACCTAGTGTGCATTTTTGCAATGTTTTGCTTAAAATTATACGAGTAGGCACCTATACGTGGATAAGGTGCAGTAACTTTTTTGAACCATAGTTTACTTTTACAAAGGTAAATGCCCGTTTTCAATAAGCTATCTATCTACAGTTGCAGCTACTAAAGATAAACAAATCTATCCTTTTGTCCTTACTTGCTTTCCTATAACCTACCGACGTATAGCATTTCCTACCAAAGTTGTGGATACCTACACAGAATCTTACTGTTTATCGGGGATAGCTATCTTTCTAGTGCTTGACAGTGATGCACCTGATGTTAAGCAGTGATGCAATCGTCGATGAGTGAGGCGCACTAGTTTATTGCCAGTGTGTGGCACGTCGCCATCTCTTGTAAGCTTGCGGCTACAGTGACTGAAGGGCGTCGCAGCGGAAGCCCCGCACCCCGCGCCCCTCCCCCCGCTGCTCTTTATGTGTTCATTGATGAATCGAGTGCACTCGATCAATGGCGCAACGTCGACGTACCTCACTCACACTCCATGCTACTCCACAGTCGACGTATGAACTGGAGGAGGGCACTCCATACAATGGAGTTCAAATAAGTTGAGCAAAGAATGAGCTAAACTAAACGTGGGTGTGAATGGAGGCCGCTTTGTGGAAAAACGGAGTAGAACTTCAGTCTGCTAAGGTAATCGTAGAATTATGCAAATATCTAGTAAGATTGAACTACAATCAATTGATTTTGTTGATACCAGGTATACAGAAGTTCAATGAAGTTTCAAACATCACCATAACCACAAATGTTGTGGTCCTTCTGTTCAGTTTATCTTGCTCTGGTATCGCTCTAGTGTTTACGCATATTTATGTTGTGAGCTTTAAGCAATGCATCGTTAGCAGCGTTAGTGATCGACGCTCGATGAGTGCTCCAGAAAGATTGCTCCATATTCACGGCTGATTTACATATTTATCTTCAAAGCAAAGCGATTTCGACATTACGGACCAAATTGTAACAGTAACAGTTTCGAAGTTATTGTTTGAGAACGATCTGTTTTAACGACCTATTTACTTGCTCAAGGCAAAGCATAATTTACTCATTTAGTCAACTGAAAAATAGAAGGCCGAAGACAAAAATAAGGAAGCAAAATTTTAATAAGACGAACATTGAGCAAACATGCATGTGTTTTGTGTCACGTTGGCTACTGGAGAATTCGACTGTTGTCTATTCAAACAAGGTGATGCGACAACTATACATACATATAACAAAGCAATTTCTCCAGTCACAGAATAAACATTAACTAGGAATGCAGGATTTCATTCGCACTATCCACACATGAGATGCAGAAATCACGGCACATCACCAGGAAAGCATTTATTTGCGGTTGTTAAAGTTAACCAAACATTACATCTGTACAGTCACAGAATCATGTAAACATGAGCAAGACTTCAAACACCCACGCACGCAGCTTCAGTCGCAGGCGCATCCGTCTGGCCGGGTCGCGGAGTGCATGGCAGTGTTTACGACTCGAGGCGTGCGTTTGAGCCCAAAGCCCACGCGAACCATTTTATGTTCCTGCAGGAGCGGCCTTTGCTAATAACTTTCCAAAGAGTCCGGATTTCTTACATTTTGCACGTAGTTGACATGCAGCTTGATCGCTGGTTACAGTGGTAGTGATGCTACAGAATCTTAATCGGACCACCGCCGTGTACTAGGCGTTCATATGTGAACAGAGCCACGTTATGAAAGACGTTTTGTGATGTGCTCGCTGGAACCTAAAGTATGGCACAGATTGCCGTGTCCCACACCCACACGGACGACTAGGCACTCGTGTTGTATGAGGTTGTATGGGACAGATTAGGTCGATGTTAATTAGTGTGTAGAACACGTTTGGTAAAATGTGTTACAACAAATTAAGTAGAATAGTTGCTGCACATTCATTGAATGTTTTATACATGTCATGTTCCATGGAGTTGACAAGTTGAATTATCGATTACATTGATTGCATGCACAATGACAACTGTGCTAACACGGATTTTGTTTGTTTTATTTCACGAAAGATTATTTCTAAAAACATTTACGTTAATCCTGCCACACATTACACACAACGTCAACTTTCCACTCGAATGTGTTTCAATAATCTCTTTGCATTAGTTCGACAGCTAACAAGTAACGACTCACTGTACCAGGCGCTTATGTAAACAAGGTGGTATTCAAGTCACTGTAGCTCACATAATGTGCTTACTAAGTGCCAGTAACGAGGGAAATGGACCACAACCATAGATTACCATACGAACTGCTCGCGAACTACGCTAATTTACTATAGTACAAATACGTGATATTTTTGGGCCTTAAAAACTTCTATCTCTTCATTAATGTGCAGTAACGGAAGTGATTATTTAGTTATTGTGGTTATTACGGACGATGAATGGGCAATTTTATGTGCTTTGTTATGCAAATATGAGCGATCCTACATACGCGTTACTACGACTTTAAACGTAGATTTTCTAAATAGGCTGTCAGAGTTATCATCAATTTATGATTTAACAACTTACATAACTATCTTGCTAGCATGCTTGTAATCCTGCAGATGTAAGAAAAGTTATTAGATACCAGTTCGAGGAATCCAAAATATGAACACCTGTTTCTACCAGTATTATTATCAGCTGACTTCTGCCGACGACCAGCCTTATTTTCAACCGATTCATAAAACCGTGCCAGCTGTACGTTTTTTACTCGAGCGCACTCACAAAGAGGGTACATCAGTTCCAGATCATCGAACACCGCTATGGTTTTGTGCATCACTCGCGAGTGATTTTGGTGTTGAAAGTGTACGTTATACCTCCTTCCGTTCCTGGTCCCCTGGTAGTTGGACCAGGATACGGTGAGGTAATTCGAAAACTGGATATATTTTAATAATGAAATTAATTTATTTTGAATTTTGAACAAAATTCCGGATCCGTCTATTTAAGTCAAAATTGACGGCAGCACCTCTGGCCGCTCTTGTTCTCCTGGTACATTGCTACCTGCATGTTAAGCCGATAACCTATTGGCCTCGCCGTTTAGTACTCGACGCGCCTATTGTTTTGCAAGTAAATGCTATTAAAATGGAGATTCTGTCCTGTAAACCTACTCTGGTTACGATGGTTTATGGTGTGGCGAGGCGGAGATACATGTAATTTATGCAGATTGTGCGTAATATTAAAAGTTAGTTCAAGTTAGTCAATATTTTGCATCCTTAGTTAGGGTAGTTAGTATGGATCATCAAACTTGATAAGGACCTGTAACCTGTACCTTTTCTATTCTTGAAATAACAAACCTAATATTTCATTGCCGAAATGCATAAATTCTCCAAAGAAAAATCTTTTAGAACCCTAAACCACGCAAAGTTTATTTTTGTGAGCAAGTAATGGCCGGCTATCCCCCTGGGAGAAGCATGTCGGCCAGATGTCCGCCGTGCCTATCTATAGAAACAATTGGACGATTAATCAAACACATGCGTTTTTGTTCATCAGGTACGCGGCGAGTACTCCAACACACATGCTTTTTTTGTTATTGTCGCCATTTTTTGTTCGCGAGGAATAATTAAGCTGTTTTTCGACCTTGTTGCGATATGAATCAGGGTCGCATACCAGATCATAGACTTATCGATAATAATTAATCCTCTTAAACTTGCAACGCTCGCCGCGTTACTGACATTCGAATGCATTGGAATGCAATCACCACACTAAACGACTTTAAGCTTGATTAAGGCCGAAACCCCGGAGTATATACAATTACATCTAAAAAAAGTGCGAGACGGACTCGCGTTCCGTACAAACCTACAATTTTACCTACGACGTACGAGTAAATAGTTCAATTCCCGAATTGAGTCTCGAAACCAGTTTTTCAGAAACCCTAAAAACTCCCTCTGTATACGATGGTGATAATACCAGTCCTCTGCCAATACATACGCAAACTAATCAAGCAAAGCTGACCTGCATAGCACAACTGCACATGCACAATAGTGCAAGCGCTAAGTTAGACGGATGGCTGTTTTATTGGCCATTGATATGATCGTCGCGAAACTGGAGCGGCGCATGGGTGCTGCTAATTAGGACATATTGTTCAGTAATTGATGTGGGAGCAGTCGGGCCTGCTCGCAGCTTCATGGAAACATTGTTCATCAAAACATAACGATCTTGGTTATATTGCGAAGACGTTTAAAAAACACACCGATTGTTTTCAAAGAGGTCGCAATCTCTTCTAAAAGTCCGTACAGTTAATATGTAATGGTCAAATTGCATCAGAACAACCAGGTAAGTCTGAGATGATCTTTTGAGAAAAGAATCATACAGATTTGAGTGGACCTGTCCAGTCAGTGCAAGCATTTGGCAATATTCTCAACTCAGGATTGCTAAGGAGCTCTACGGCTATATCATAACATTCCTTTTAGCTTTTAACAGAACGATCTCGTTAGTAGTTGATAGAACAATTTTCTAGTATTTTATGTTAATTGAATAAGAGCAAATATCGCTTATAAAGACATGACCACTTGTCCACTCGTATTTATTGCATTGAAATTAGCTCCGAGTAATTGAATTTAATGCTTACAAACGGCACCGCTCTTGAACTATAAAATAGCGTCATAAATTTTTGCCGTACAAGGCGGCGACGTACGCGCAGCGATCCATATCGACGACCAATTCGATCCATCGCAGATGAAATGCATCTGTATAGTAAACTCAGCCTTCCCCACGGCCACGTTCAAATTAAATATTCAATCTTGGATATATTGTCTAAATTAATCGGTTTATACTCTTAATCACTTGTCTAAATTTAAATTAAATCTTGCCTTGTAACATAAATGGTAATCAGAAGATTGTAATGCAATTAGCAATGAATAAATTGACATCAATATTGGTGTGTTTACTACTGTGCACTCACATAGGCGTTGGAATTAAACTTAAGATGTAATTGGGCAATAACTGTCGGCAGGATTTAGTCGGTTGTTCAACAAACTTAGCTTAGTTAATTGTCGTGGGACATGACCTCTTCAGTTAATCCTTCATCGTCGGCATTATCAACTTTTGCTGTTTCTAATACTGCCATATTTACTTTTACATTATACAATGGCGTCAGCTAGTCTGGCAAACTAACTCTCAGAAATGTAATGTTGCTCGTATTTCTGCTTAAAACACATTCTTTCACAAAGTCCATTCTTCCACGTTTCACGATAGAATAAAGAACTCATTGTGTGTGAAAAAACATTGTAACAAATATGACCAAACGCTGACTTCACTGAAAAGAAAGTCAACAGTTGATTGTTATTGAATAAATACACTAGCTTTACTTAGAGCCACATCTATAAGTGTGAGTATGAGTAGTGCAGCTAGAAAGCCGGTGTTCGTACCAGTTTTTCACGGCTCTAATTGTTAAGAAAGCCCGTAACGCGTGGCATTATCTGCAGCATCTACTGTCCGCTGTCCATCCACGCACTCTCTAGGAGAGAGGGTTTTCTAATAGCGTAGACTCTGGCGACAGCGGACAGACTTGGAAAAGAGACAGATTTCGCGCTAAACGCTGTAACAGTCAGTGTTAGGGGTACTATTTACTTATAATATGCGTCCGGTCCGGTTGCATGTGCAGTAGCTGTTAATTGTCACAGCATCACTTTTCTCGTCTAAGTATACATTAGGCTTTTTACTAATCTTTTCTTGTTGCAATGAACGGTGTTTAGATTTCTTATGCGCGCATCAAGTCTGACAGTGCTAGGGTTGGCCACTTCAACTGCTCTTAAGCGACTGGGTTTAAAATGAGCCTGATGACGAAAAATAGATGTGTACGTATAGAAAACATAGGTGAGGTGAGCAAATAAAGTGAATAGGGAAAAGAGCAATTCCTGAAATGTTTTTGACCAAGCTAGTTATAATGATCATTCCTTCGGTCTATAACTAATAACTGTAGACGCACCTTAACAATAGGTTACAAAACCTATACAGAAAATATAGAGGATTTAAGCAATAAGCAGTCCAATAAAAATGTTTCAGGCGCGCGGTGCACTGCGTGTGCGTAGAGAAAGTGCAGCAGTAATGAATTTGGGCGTCACATCAGTCGTTACACAGGCGTCGCTCGCAGCAGCCGCAGTCGCAGCATACTTAGCACGGAAAGCGGAACTGATTCTTGCATCACACGCCACAACATCGGCTCATACATACATAAATATACAAATACACTGAAGGGTGCAAAACATTGCTCAGAAAACGACTTTAATTTTCACACTAGACTCTAGGCTAAAGTAAGAAGTGTTTGACAAAGTTGATAATGGGGTTGAATATTCAAAATTTATTGGTAATATACATAGACCAGAAGTAAAAAGAAACACTGTCAATGATGATTCTAATGTGTCAAAGAATCCAAACACAACGTATTATGATTTTGTACGTCTACCTCAAGACTGTTATCATTTAGTTTTAATTAAGTACGATTTGAATCGTCCTAAGGCAACAAGTGACCGTAAGTAGGCCGTCAGCCTACGTCATCTGTCACATATCACCGAACGAGCAGCTCGGTCACAATTAGGGAATAGTGAGCAAGTGGGTCGACGGGTAACGCCCACTAAGGTACCTCCAATTCACTGATCTACACTCCAATTTTGAGTGGAAGTACGCCATACATAACGCTACGCAGAGTCAAGTATGCAGAACAGTACTAGGCCTTCATGAAGGTAAAGGTATATCTTGGTGAGAATCGAGATCTGCAAGAAACAGTCAATAAAATGAAGACGAATGTTTGAATGTTAATCTAGACCTGTCCTACCTTGACAAATAGGCCAAAAATTCATCAAAACGCAGTCTATCCGCGCTAATTAGCCAATCACAGCTACCAGGGTGACATAACAGCTGACGGGTCGCCCGTCTTCCGATGACATAACGCGTGCCACCGCGCCGCGGCACCGCCCGCCGCTGACACCGTGATCCCGCTGACAGCCGTGACACAGCTCTCAATCACAACGCGACTAATGAACCAGAGCTGCCCGATTCGCGCCTCTCCAAACAATGGACTCAGGAAGCGAGGGGTTGAGCAATTCGCGAGGAAATTAGTGTAGGGCAATCAAGGATGGATTTGAGTTAAGCATGGCTGGACAGAAGCAAAACTAAAGAAGCACAAATAAAAAGACTAAGAGCGATCCCAACAAAATTTGACTGTGAAACCTGATCATTCGTATGGTAATAGAAAATGTTAAGTGATTATAGCGCCATAGGCGTTTGGATCGGAAATACATTAATTAAGCGGAACTAAGCCATGAAGTAACGTATAGGTAGTCGTTATGAGACGCCTTATCGCGACGATTTCTAACCTAAAACAGTAAGGTAAGCACTTGGTAATCGCAATCGTAGGACGTGCAGCGCGCGTGTGGCAGTAGTATACTCGTAATGACAATAAGAGAGAGTGATACTGAGATACCATAGATGAAGAAGAAAAAGAGAACGCTCGCCATAAATTAACGAAACTGCGACTGTTGAGAAGCGACTGTCTGATATATCAAAATATCTAATCAATATAAGCTATATTTTCTAGAGCCAGGCTGGATTTTGTTAATAGAAAGAACTTCACAAATTATACGCCGAACCTGCCTTCATCAAAGGTATAAGGGAGAATTCACGTCCTTTTCTGTGATTACTGAGGAACACCTAAATAAAGTGAGCAAGGGTGCAGAATGCAAATGAGCCACTTAATGAACTGGCGCTTCCATACCTTTTTATTGTATGGTAAGTGGCAGCAATCCCTCAGACTGGCTAGGAGCGCCCGAAATGGCGCGAACGCCCATTGCGGCGGCGATAAGCGGATAAACTCAGCATTACCGTATTCAGGGCGCGTGTAGAAAGCTGCCCAATACGCCGCATTAGAATACGACTCTCGACTCTATCGACAAAGGGTCGCAGTACCGGCGGACTATTCACGTTCAGTTCCGTAATAAGATCCAATTCCGCTCCCAATGAGCGCAGTGCAAAGCTAGGCTGGTTACGTAAGCGTCCTTTTTAAGTTTAATTGCAGTAAATGCAGTCGTTTGTCACAAACGGTTGGAAGTTGTCGCAGTGTGCAGTGTCCTCGTTCCCACGTGTGGACCTGTACTGAACCACGCTGTATTTTTGTTAAATTAGCCATTAGGGAATGGTTTATGACTTTATAACTGTTATAAATGGATGAGAATGTGAGTCTGAATCAATGGTCCGGTTGTACTTATTTCGGCCACACATTGTCAAATACATGTACGCAGATCATAGGAATTTCTTTTCTGTTCTTTACGAATCGATTGTAAACTCGTCGTCTTTGATCCCAGTAGAGGACTTTGTTAACTGCAGTATCGGTGGCACTCATTAAATCCTCCAAAGTGCAGGTGTATGGGCACTTGGGGCAGTCCAACGTGCAGCTCATGTTCTGAACAGGGGCATCGCACTCACATTGAGTACCTGACGGGTCTATAAAACCCCATTTCATCAAATTCTGTCTGTCGAGCATAGGAATAAAATTACATATCAGACCAGTGTTAATACAAAACGCGGGTGACCAAATATATTGCTTAATCAAAATGTTGACAGCTTAATCTAAACTATAGAATTCGTTTCAACTCTTATTCCTTTCGACTGTCAAGATCAAAGTGTTAGACGTATCTCTATTACAATCACATCACCGAGCATGAGTCAGTACACAGTAGCCAGTACATTTTCCTCCAGATCTGACGCCGTATTGTTCTGTTGTCAGGTAAATGGTGCAGCACGATTATCTGGCGTTACTTGAGTGGTGCGAGGCCGCATTCCGAGAAGGGCTCTGCTGGCCTCGCGCCGCCGTGGCGAGATAGTGCGGCTACCGGCGCACGCGCCGCTCATTAACTAATTGATTACGGTTAGACCTTACTTAATGTTAAGCGTTGTGACCTTTCATGTAATAGCTCCATTGTTTCTTTACTATAAGGGCTTATGATTGTTTACTTAAGGCATGGGTTTTGAGAAAATTGGGGCAATCAAGAGGTCGGTCATAGATATAAGTAGATAAATAGCATAATCTTTATAAAACATAGAATTCAACAATATAATCTTAGGAAGCGTTGCATCGGGTGGAACAAGGCATGTCCTTATCGCTAAAAGCGATCTTATAAATAATCCACCTTTAAATCTTAGATGTGTATTATGTATTCCCATCTCCATACAGAACGGGAGGCTGCGGGCTGGAGCGGGATTTGATGACCTACCCCGTCAGCGGTAGGCGATGACCACGCTGTCATTGTCTTACTATTGTGTCTCGTTTTGCGGGTATCTGATAGGTTAAGAAGTAATCTGTTGTCTCAACTGACCATGGAAGTCACTACCAATTCCAAATATAAAGTATGGTTTTTCTACTCTTTTGAGAAATCCAAACAAGTAACTCTAGAATTCTACTCCCCAATTTGCTTGCGTACTTTGTCACAATCCTCGTGACGATCATTCTCACCGCATTTCTGTAAACACTGTCATTTACAAGATTCCGTAGTTATTGCAATTCCTTCGCTCTGTACTTAAGTCCTCTCTCGATTGCTCCATATTCTCCTCTAAGCTATTTTCTCGTCAAGTGGGGCAATATAGCTCGGAACTGCACTTTCCCGCAGTCGGCAGTGTGGCTAATGGCTGGCTGGGGGAAATCATCTCGTAATCAGATCAACACCTCGCGGGGAGATTGTTTGTTTCACTTACACACATAAAGGTACTGTCTTGCAGTTATTAATCAAAAGGTACTCACCAATCACTTATTATTATAACTGTTTCATCCTACATTCAATGGTGAACTGTAACAAAAAGAAAATATACATTATTATTGTTTATTTTTAACACTTATGTTGTTTATTGATAGTGTTTACCAAACATTTAAATATCTTTAAATACAAACATTTACAAAACAAAAAAATGCTAAGTGCTAGGTACTGACTGTCAGGGTCTGAAATAGAGAAACTGTGGTGTTAATTGAGGCTCGTGGCTATTTAGCCATTGGCTTACACGACTATTTACACAATGATCGCTAGGTACACATTCTACGAGTACATGTCAACAAGCTTATCTACCCCATAAAAGACTACTGAATACTTTCTTCAAGCGTCCCAATAGGAACGCAGCAATTGAATGAGATTCGTACATCAATCAACGCTCACCAACAGGGAACCATAAAGCTATAGGAGCTCTCAGATATTGATGATCTATTCGTATCAGAGCAGCCCGTGTTCCGGGGCGGGTGACCCTCGCGGGCGCGGCCGCCACGTGAACAAACCGGAGCCGCGGCTTTCTCCGGTCAATGTCTGCTACCCTAGTACCTGCAGATATTCGTAACCACTAATAACTACCGACCGACACCACTGCCGATATCGTTTACATTGATAATACTCTGTGTTGCATTAGTTTTGCATAATTGCACAAAGAAATGAAATATATACCAACTTAATACTTAATTATTCAGTACAAGCTTCGATCTGTTAAGAAAATCTAATGAAAGTCAAGGTTTCTTGGCACTTGACATAATTATTCAACACCTGTTGAGATAATTATTGAGCAACAGCTTAGTTTTGTATGCATCAGTACACAAATGCACAAACTCAATGTAATGTAATCATTCAAATCGCAGTGTTGTTGAGAATATTTAAATAAGTAAACTGTACTTATTGATGTTTGTAAATTTGGCCCTCTCTATTCAGCATTGCTATTGAAATAAAGTATCTATGAAATTAATAACACAATGGATCTTAAAACGGATTTTCAAATATACACGCGGCGATAAGCTTAAAAAACCCCCATAAATTCACTAGAAAATTCAAATTTGTTAAGTAGACTCTTCCAGTCTACTGTAACCCTAGTACCACAAGCATGATTATCCTCAAATCCATTCGCTTACTTCCTCATGCGAGCACAAGTCGCCCGGACGGGAAGCATACAGGATTCTGGAAATGTTTATCGCTATCGGAAAACTCGAAACTGTTATATAACGACTCGATTGCTAACTATTACCACTGCTTCCGATCTCATTTACTATATGCTGATACTTATTTATTCGTCTAATGGTCGGTTGCGCACCCAGGTAGGTCGCTGCAAACACAATTTGGCCAAATGGGGTTTCAAAGACCTGTCGGATACCCAATGTGAGTGCGGTGCCTCTGTTCAAAACATGAGCCACACGTTGGAGTGCCCTAAGTGCCCAAACACCTGCACTTTGGAGGATTTGATGAGTGTCACCGATGCTGCAATTAGCGTGGCTACCTACTGGGCCCAAACAATCTGAAGAGTTTACCTTCGATTCGAAAAGAAGAAGATGGTCGATTTATTTCCATTACTTGCTAATAATGTTCTTGATCGGTCTTACACGAGAGCATCTCGCCACCGAAAAGTAAGGAGAGGAAATATTGTAACAAAAAAAAACAGAAAAGTGATCATCTTCTTGGCTTTTTCTCCATTTTATCTGGGGTCGGCGCAAGAAGTCTATTTCTTCCATTAAAAAACTCGAAAACTGGTAAGTATAGAGAAAAAATCTATATCTACAATATCTAGAAGAAATATAAAGTCAATGCGAACTTTACATTTATGTAATAAGTATGCAGATTAACTTAGTTATTAATTAGATACTCTGGCAGGATATCTGTCTCGTTACTTAAGATATTTATTTTGAGCTGAATTAAGCGATTTGCTATCATAAATAATTACTAATGTATGTAAAATTTGCAGGCTGCCCGGAAATCTATTGCTAATCTCGTTTGGTATCTGTCCTTTTGCCAATACGTTATTATTATATAATTATTAGTTACCTAATTAGTTATTTCCAATGTATTCTTATTATTAGGTAATATTACGAAATGGACTTCATTTCAATTTGGTGTAGTATTATTATAATAAGAAATAAAATACAACTAGATACAGTCAGCTTCAAAACTATAATACAACAATATTTAATTTAACTAAATGTTTCCAAAATTCGGAAATGTCTTATTTAGCCATAAACTGGTTAAAACAACTACAAGTAAGTTTTGATACCCTATAGAACAACACAGCAAAGCACAGTGTAGCATCAGCCTTAAAGGAACAACATAGGCTACATTCATTTAAAAAAAAAATATCATAGAATTGCAAGCGTAAAAAATAATCTTCTCGAAATGCTGCATGCTTGATGAATTTCATTACCTATGCTTTTTCATAAATATGACGCGAAGAAAGTCGCGGGTCCAGCTAGTATCAACCTGGTAAACAATTTATGGGTACTTACTAAAAAGTTAACTTTCATCGCATTTCCAATAAATGATAAAACGTTGACACTAATACGCTTACTTGATACGCGAAGACAATTTCCAAAATGGCGGAATTCCCATTAAATTTAAGAGCCAATTTTTCAGTCTAAATCCTTTAGTTCAGCTTTCTAACATTTAAAATTTCTTCTCACACCTATGCGTCGTTACTTAATGAAAACATTAGAGGTATTAGCGATAAATATTAGTATGACAAACACATAAAATAAGTATTAATGTGTATGTTTAGAGAATGATTTGCATAGTGATTGGTCGGAAGCTGTGATCGGCGCGGTGCGGCTCAACAAACAGGGCGCGCGTCCACTGTCCCGCACGATACGATACGGTAATATTTACTCTGTTGAAGTGCCGCTCTGTATGCACGGCTGATGCCGAAGTGTTTGTCAGTTCGTTAAGTAAATAACTGCAGTTGGTTTTACCGTAAATTAGTTTTAACGTACGTGACAGACCCATTTTGCGAATTTGATTGCATTTCACTGACACTAATTGACATTAATAGAGAGTAGACCTCTCAAAAATGATCTTGTAGATATTCCTGTAGGTCGGCTTATAAATCGATTAAATTAGTACTCAAATATCAAATACTGGGAGAAGACCCATCGGCCAATAACCAATAAGTATCAAGAAAGGAGAAGGATAGATAAGAAGCATTTTTCACCCATACCTCCTTCTTCAAGTAAATACAGACTACTAGAATACACACATCTATACTAATATAATAAAGAGGTAAAGTTTGTTTTTTTGTTTGTATGAGGTAATCTGTGGAAGTACTGGTCCGATTGCTAAAATTTTTACACCAATAGAAAGCTGCTGTATTCCTGAGTGATATAGGCTATATTTTATGTACGCGGTTGAAGCTGCGGGCTAAAGCTAGTATAGTATATAAAAACATAACCTTCGCATAATCTATCGCTCTTAATTAAAATATCCGAAAACAACAGCTGAATCTTACTTGTCTCGCACGCAATGCGCCACAAAAGGCACAGTTATCTAAATGGGTGTAATAATGGACACCGGTACAGGCGCGCGCAGCGGTCGCCTTGACCGTGACGCTGCGCGCGCGCCGAGAGTGAAACCGTTGTACAGTCGCGACCAGTGACGCGATCACTGTACCGTTTACTGAAGAATGGACTTTGTTGAGCTTTGGTAGGGCCTGGTGCACGGGTGGATGGAGGAGTTAAGTATTTATCAGGTATGTCGAAATCCCCGTACAAATCATTTTA
The DNA here is from genome assembly GCA_030763345.1 of Mythimna separata. Classification (NCBI taxonomy): domain Eukaryota; kingdom Metazoa; phylum Arthropoda; class Insecta; order Lepidoptera; family Noctuidae; genus Mythimna; species Mythimna separata. The sequence goes on from CM061174.1 coordinate 21,877,350, forward strand.
CTGATCATAGGCCTTCTTTTCATAATAATATTGCAGTTATATTCATCGTTTGAAAATTGATGAAGGTCGCTACAATCTCCGATAAAAGGACTGAAAATCGCCTTCATTATTATGGACATGTTCAAAGACGTGGCGAAGACCACGTGGTTCAAATCGCTCTGCGCCTACCCGAGCAAAGGAGAGGTAGAGAAGGCCCGCGAATAGCTTGGTGGTCTAATATAGAGGGACCTGAAAAAACCCAGTTGCCAAAATTTACAACTCAAGATAGAGCCACTTGGCGCAAGAAGGTGTGGAGACTCAACCCTAAATAATAGGACCAGGAAAGGAAGACGATTGAAAACCGATCTTGGTAACTGCACCATCCTAAGGTAAAAAGATAAGACCTGCTTTCCGTTGTGAAACACTACGTACGTACTACACTACTAACACAGTCACAAACTACGTCCAATAAAAATGTACAGCACAGATTAAGTCATGTCTTACATTCATTGTCACTGGCTTCAAGTCACTCGTAGTTTCGCAACATACATCATAAGACCGTTTTCACATTTTCCGATACGATATCGGTATCGGACGCCGATACGATATCGGGGTAAGGTAAATGTATGAAATATGTACCTGTCTTTCATATTGTCCGGCCCGATATCGGATATCGGAGCACGGCATTTCATACATTTTACTTACTCCGATATCGTATCGGCGTCCGATACCGATATCGGATCGGATAATGTGAAAACAGTCTAACAGTCATATCTTTTAATGAGTCGTGTTAAGATCATGACCAGCAGATCTGCATGCGCGGTAATTGCAGCCAGATCCAATTAGCATCCATCACGCAGCTGTTGGAGACTTGGAGATCACATCGAGAGATACTGTTACAATTATAAAAGTTTGGAAGACAAATGAAAACGACTGTTTACGAAGAACAGAGAAGATCTAGATAGTAGTCTATAAGAAGAGCTAAGAGCATTAGCATTATCGGCCGACAGCCTTGTAATTTTCCCACAGTTCGGACTCAGGCCTCCTCTCTAGGAGAGGGAATAGATTAAAGAGCACCAGAAGGAAACACTTGTGGTTATTCATGCCTGAAATGTTTAAATATGAGTAAACTTCCATTTATTAAGCTATTAGTAGAAGATTACAGGAACATATTCAAGGAACAGCGGAAATAGAATAAGTACAAAATATTCTCGTCAGTACTGAATATAATACTCCGACTATTTCGCTTTAATTCATTAGGTGTAAATATTTCTGTACACGAAGTGTTGACCTTCCCAACTAAGCTAGACATGGGTTCTAGTCAATAATGCAACAGGTGGGTTTCCTATCCATATCACTAACTGAAATCATAATCCAGCGCGAGTAAATGTGAATTTCACTAATGACTGTGTAATTAAATTGTGAAATAGAACTAAAACCTGTGCTCTACTACGTAGTAAGCAAAAGGTTTCCAATAATTCTTAAATAACTTCAGGACGTTTTTCAGGTATTTTCTTACACCACAATGATAAAAACCCTATCAAGAATCTAATTCTCGACATCCCCTTATTAAGGGGATGTCAGGAATCGGTTTCTATCGGAATCGGAGCTCTTCCTGTCCGTCTGTATGATTAATCATTCATGAAATGATATGAGCTTTTTTACCCCGGAACATCTCGGACGTGATCAGACTGCGCAACGAAGTAAGTCGCAAACACAACCTGGCAAAATGGGGCATTATAGACCCCTCCGACAGCCAGTAGGAGCGCGGTGCTCCTGACCTGACGATGGCCCACTTATTAATGTCCAAAGTGTCCCTACATCTGCACTTTGGAGGACCTGAAGCCGCAAGCCGCGATAGCCTACTGGGCCGTGGTATTGCCGTGGTAGCCTACTGGGCCCAAAAACTTTGAGGGAAAGAAAACCATCAACTCGAGAAGAAGCTTTGCTCTGTAACTCCTGCGCTTATACTCATTATGTCTCATTATAACTAATTCCTGACAAAGTCCCACAATCAACGTCTTCCATTCGGCTAGAGGCACATAATGCGTGTCGCTTGGTACGCGTGGCCATTGAACGCGAAACGCCGCGCCGTACATTACCATACGAGGCATATTAATGCTACATTGAATACAACGCACATATTACCTACTACTTACTACAATGTTGTGGCGACGACCTCGTTCAACACTTGCGTGCAAACTAATCAACAGGCATGCAGATTTGTCTACGACTGTAGTTTTGTACTAAAAGTAATGTTATTTGTGAAATTGTTACGTGTTTATGATAATGACGAATAAAATTTATTTAGTAAATAGAATTTAATAAAATTTCGTCACTTTAACCTATCAATACCCGCGAAACGAGACACAATAGTAAAACAATAACAGCGCGGTCGCATGAGACCGGTCGGGCATTCATGAATCAAACTAGATGAGGCCGGTGTTTCCTAGCTAAGAAAAAAAACTCAGGTATCAAAATCTCTTAGTCCATACAGCTTTGTAATGGTCACATCACATGAGAATCTTGCAGATTAGTGCCTGAGATGATCTTTTAAGGAAAGAACCATGCAGATTTGATTCGGCCTGTCTAGTCAGTGCAAGTATTTGTCAGAACTCGTAAAGCTCAACTCAAAACTACCAAGGAGCTAAACGACTTGACGAACAATACCAAGGAAAGCGCATTTGGGAAGGCTGCAGAAAATACTAGGTATTATAAAATGACGTTTGAGTTGTCAGTTGTGTTCAGCGAAAAACGACCATTTTCCTGAATATAAACGTTTAATGAACTTTTTAGTACTGTAAAATCTTTATTCAGATAAGAATACCTGGAAGAAGTTGGGGGAGGCCTTTGCACAGCAGTGGGATAGTACAGGCTGAATAAAAAAATCTTTATAATATAATTCTACAGCTAATTGAAAGGGATTGGTTCATAGGTTGAAAGTGGTATCCACGTCAGAATGGATGGCGTAAGTTGTCAAGTTTCCCGTATAAATAATGAAACTTCCTGTATCTTTATGACAGGAATGATAAACTACGTGCTAACTCACACAGCGTCCAGTGATGTATGGAAACCGCATGGTTGACCCTGAGGGTCCGCGGACGGAGAGCTGTATGATTCGACGTACATAATATATTATGTTAAGTCGGCTTCACTTTCTCCGCACGTGCTGTGATGACTTGAATTTTATAAACATACAATTACCATAATTGATGTGCTGATAAACATAATGCACACATACAAGCATACTGTGATAGAGCCATGTTCTGTCTGTCCACAGGTAAAATACTTTTTGATTGTAACAATTTTAGTAGGTATACAATAAAATTACTTGACTGGTAGAAAATGCCTAAGGCATTAAGTCCGCCTTTGTACCTTTTTGTGCATAGAGTATAAATAAATAAATAAATATACGAGCATGCAAATTTTCTTATTTATACATAAAGAAACCGCTAAAAAAAGATTCCAGCTCATTCACAAAAATCACACGCACCTCAATGAGATCTCAGCAAATCGTAGGAGCCCAGCAGGGTCAAAGCCTACTGGACCCATGTATAGAGTGAAAATGATCCCCAGGGCCCTGGTACGCAAGACAAAGATATTCGGGACGGGAGTGTTTTAGTCAGTAAAAGTCTGACACGCTGTACCGCTCCGCCTAAGGGCGGGAAAAGCCATTGGATTTCCTACCTTAAAAAAAAGCTTATTCAGAAAGATACCTACTAGTTTTATTAATTTATAAGGATACTGCACTCTAAAACTTATACATTATGTACGAAACACAAGGACGACCTAAGGAAAAACATAAGGAAAGTGGCTTTCTAGACAAACACGATGTCTTTATATCCTGTTCTTTATACAAGATCTTCAATTTGTCATACCTCTCACGTTGGCAGAATAAAGAAATCTCATCGGTCATTACTATTGACAACTGACGATGGTTAGTAGTCATCATTGTGATAAGCTCTATGGAGTCATGTGCTCCTAGTACGCAACGTGAACAAAAATGTTACCTATGTATTTATTTGCATGCCTATATTAAACAATATAAAATTAGCGTTTGTTTATAGGTTTAACCATAGTCCTAGCTAAGTAATAAACGTCAAAAGCTGTGAGCTACTTTTTGCAAACTTTGCATAGTTTCTATCACTTCTTCCTGCCCTGACCCAAATTATTTAGCGTCCGCGAAACATCTTTTTTTCTTCCACTTCTACTATCACTAACTCCCTTTTCTTTTATATCACTCCTCACACAATCCATCCATCTTTTTTTAGCCTCCCTCTCCATTCTGTCTACATATAAGCTCATAACTCTTTTAGTAACATACGTTTCATCCCTCCTCTTCCCATGATCCTACCAAGACAAACGATGTCCTTTCAACTTTCAAACTTCCTCTAACATACTCAGTCGCATTTAGAGTTACACGCACGATACACACTATTGTAGTGCAATGATCGTTCCGTACATTCATATTCCGTGCTGTGATCCAGTTAAGCAGCGCCGTCGCTTGGTAATGTCAGTGGCGTCAAGGGCACCACACTAATAAGGTTAATTAATATCTTAACTGCTTGTTTAACGCCATATATCGACGCCTGTTGCGAAAGTATTGGAAACGAGAAAGTGTTTAATGGACAGTTGTCCTCAGATACCACGTCAATATTATAGTCGAGGTAATTGACGAAATTTATGGATTTTATTAATGGAGCATAATTATGAATGAATTGAGACCTTAAACTTTCAAAACGTTTTGTGGATATTGTATTAATCAATATCTTTTAGGAACACTCAAAAAAGTACCGAATAAGTATAAGATTTTTTTTTTTTAAATATGCTTCTAACGCAAACACTTCTTCTCTTCAAAAATAAATACTAATCATAAAATGTGAGGCTTTTAGCAATTACAAGAAAAGAGCTCTAAATTGTCGTAATACTAGATTACGATAAGTGTAATTTAACTAAAAACGGCAATGATACGGACTATAAATTCCGAAATTTGTAATATCATATGTCCACGTATGGCAAAAACTTGTGTTTTGTAATAATTATTAAATGGTTTATTATTAAAATGTTTGATTACAAAGATTTAGGCTATGATAAAAAGGCAATTTTTCACCTACTATTTCCTAAGTTCATGATTAGAAATCAACGACCATTGTAGATCGAAAAACTACTGAATAAGCTTCATACAAATAAGAAAAGGGACAACCAAAAACTTCAGTCTACCTGTTTACGCACGTACTATAATTGAATCCATTCAGTTTATTTATGTAGGTAATTTACGTCATCGGCAAGAAAGTGAAAATCGTAGCGAAAGTTAATGATACGCCTTGTCACACAGTTCGGCGGCAAACTAACATTGATAGCACACTCAATGAGTTACATCATAAATCATGTTTTTGTTTAAAACGTAAATATTATTGTGTGGAATGAGGGTACAATGAACTGAGTCAGTCAGTGTGGTCAGATATCACCAAGTCACACAAGTTATCCTAATCGATCTTCTGATCGAAAGAAAAAAATTAAAGAAAGAAAAACGAATTTATTTGCGTCCGGCATGGCGCAACGAATAAAAAATAATAATAATAACAACTCAATAAATTATGGGAAGATACATCGCCTATAATTTGCCTGAGCAGTCTTGCCGTCTGATTATAATTTGGGTGTCTTCAAGGCCAAGGTGAATAGGCTTTTAATAAATTAGTACGCCTCAACATCAAAGTTTGCATCACTGCTTACCATTAGGTAGGATCGCAGTTAAGTACTAGTTTGTATTATTTTTTTCATGAATCCCCCCGGTCTCATGCGACCTCACTGTTATAATTGTCTTACTATTGTGTCTTGTTTCGCGGGTTATGATAGGTTAATAAATCTACATAAAAGTAAGACAGAAAGATGAAAAATAAAGTGGTGCTACATTACCGGCGGCGGCGAGTGTTGGCGGCGATGAGGAAATCCTAACATTTCACGTTTCACTACAACTACCCGCAATTAAAGCTAACCTAAAAAAGTCAGGAAGCACCGAAATAACCGTCAAATGTATAACGCGGTGAAAACTGCTGAAACGTTTACATAACTGAACTCTGTATAGAATTACATTTACATACATATGTAGATACTATATGTTCTATGTGTTCTAGTACGCTGCATCAGTACCAAGGACTCATAACAAGTTAAGAGGTTTTGCTTATCATTGAAAGGTATATATAAAAAAAATTGCTTTACTCCCCCGTACTCGCATTGTGATTGATCTCTGACGGTAAACCATTCAAATGGATGTATGGAAAATTATGATACCGTAAAACGGGGTAAATTGGAACGCAGGGGTAAATTGGAACAAAACTTTAATTAGGATTTTTACTTTGGTTCAATATTTTATATTGATTTCTGCATAAGCATCGCCTTTTATTACAATTAATGAATAAATAGATGTACTTAAATGCTGGGAAAACTTGTTAAATAACGTGAAAATCCACTTCAAACTTTTGTTCCAATTTACCCCTGCGTTCCAATTTACCCCGTTTTACCGGTAATGAAAAGGAGAGAATTTGCGAATAGTCAAAGCCCTCGTTTGTTACTATATAGGTACGTTCGAAATATAACAGCTGATGGATATCATGGATATGTGTATTCTCCCCATGCTGACCTATGCTAACGTGCTATGGAGTGTAGCATACTTTACATGTAGTAAAATTACAGATAACATTAGAAATACTACTACTACTGCGCTCCAAAACGTTAAACCTTAATGTGGCTCAAGAAGCTACCCAAAATTAACGGGGTTTGAAAGACTCAGCCGCATACCCGATGAGCTGTGGGCCCCTAAAGCACAGGATTGCCGCTCAGGCTCGATGAAATGTAGCTGCGATAGCTCACGAAATTGAAGGTGGGACGACCTGGATGTCTTTGTCGTCCGAAGAAGCAAAAAATCGTGATATTTTTGAAGTATTGGAGGAAGGCCTTTACCCAGCAGTGGGACAATACGTAATTATTCTTTATAGTTAGCAAACAATACATTTAGGTTATCGTCACGTAACATCTACCGGTTGTAATCAGAACACAGTAATTAATGAGCAGGCTCAGCGGATTGATTCTCCGTGACGTTCATTATGTACATGATATACTATAATAATAATAATAATTTATTTTACCATAAGCCATACATTACAAAAAAATAAATAATGTTTACATATTCGTTATCAGTACAAAAGCTTATACAATTAAAATCATTTTTAACGCCCTGACTCTTAAACTAGGTGTATGTCCCTGTGGCTTAGGAGTCAGTGATCCTTAGTAGCCTCAAAACAGAAGCAAAATATCATTCAGCAGCCATAGTACAATTATTTATGATAAAAAATAAATAAATTGAATTAAATTGAAAAAAAATATAAAAGAAATTATAATAATAACAAAAATAATATTGTAGAAATCAAATTCAAATAATGACAAAAATAAAATTAATAATAAAAACAAAGTGAAAAAATCAAATCAATCAATAATAAAATTAATTACACATTCAATTTATTTTCATTAAAAATTTTAGTAAAAAAGAATTATTGCAGAGATTACATAAAGCGTATATACTCGTAAGTTTGTGTGTGTGTGTGTCTGTGTGTTTTATATGCATCAATGTAAGTTACCCAGTAGAAGGTCCTCCGTCTGATCGAAAGTAAGTGTTTGGAGATAATCTTTAAGTTTATTTTTGCACTGTGACTTTGTGTCCGAATATAATTTTAGCTTTTTGTTCAGGGAGTTGTACATTTTACTACTAATAACATAGAATTGATGTTTGGCAAAGGCTGTTCTATGACGTTCACTAGAGAAAACGTTATGCTTATGTCTACCAGTCGGCTCCATTGGGGGACGCGCTGAGTGTTTGCGTAGACTCGACAGGAGCACATAGAGTTGCCTAACTGTAAGTACCTTGCAGTCAGCATAGAGCTGCACTGTGGGATATCTTCAGGACAGCTCTCTGTGCCCTCTCAAGACGGATGAAGCAGTTTTTTGTGGCTCCTCCCCACACGGGTAAGCAGTATGAAAGGACTGACTGACATAAAGCAAAATATACCAACTTAAGCGTACCATAGTCAGCAGAGTTCCTAAGCTTCTTAAAAATATAGACAAGTTTACGAATTCGACACGTAACTTTGTCTATGTGTGGATGCCAGTTTAGATGCTGATCCACGAGTACTCCCAGGTACCGTACAGAAGAAGATTTATTAATTAAAAAGCAACTACACTGCGTTTGTGAAACACAAGTGTGCGCTTGCAGTGTAAAGGAGTTTGGTGGGCCCAAATTTGACCGAAAGCAGAATGGAATATACACAGTTTTGTCAAGATTTAAGGTGAGCAAGTTATAGGCCAGCCAGCTCATCACACTGGAAAGCGCAGTTTTGGCATTATGGTATGCCTGAGACCAGTTAGGACCATTTATTACGAGGGCAGTATCATCTGCGTATGTAAAAATCTGACAATTATGTAAGTTCAGATTGCAGAGCTCATTTATATAAACGAGAAAGAGGGTAGGTCCCAAAATGCTGCCCTGCGGAACTCCATAAGTGATTGGAAGGTCCTCACTTTCATAAGACCCGATTTTCACCCTTTGGGTACGATCGCTAAGATAGTCCGCAAAGATTTCCAAGGTGTGACCTCGGATTCCAATGGATTCCATTTTTCTGAGTAAGGCTGGTACAGAAACGGTATCAAAAGCCTTTGTCAGGTCAAGAAAAATTCCCAAGCACTTATACTTACTACACTATTTATATTAGTCTCGTATGAAGCAGTATATTAAAATTTTATTCATTTATGCTAGAAATAGGACTTACGGAGTTCTTTTACGAGTATGAAATTTAACATGATCGAACTTAAAGCCAGTCGATAAATAAAATAAAATAAGCAAGGATATGTAAAATAATAAAAACTACTCACGTACTCGATTATACATATATCGTCCTCCGTACTTCCGCGAATCCGATATATCCTCAGATTTCCACCGATCAGAACGCACCTTTAAAACTTTTTACTCGGAAACTTAGAACGCACTTTTAAAAATGTTTAGCGTGACCGTTTGACAGGTGTCATCTACACAACTAGACGTCGCACACACAACTCACGATAATAACTGAAGTAAGACGCGTAACTTACTGCCTCTCCAAACTAATTGTGTGCACTAATCGATATCACCGCCTGCTAATCACAACTGCAGTTTTAACAAATTAATTATGCAAAGAATCGTACTACTAATGCTCTTCGGTTGTCTAAATTAGTTCTGTTGCTAATTAATGAGCCAATAATGAGTACATTGCCTATTTTACATAATAAATAGGTTAGTAATCAATAATGATTCTATTGCTCAGTTTAATTGATTACTTGTCAATGTTAATTATTATTAGTCAATGGAAATGGGTAATTAATTAATTATTTCTAACTAATGTAATGGTTTTTATTTAACGTAAAAAAACTAGGCAAGTGCGAGTCGAACTCGCATACTGAGGGTTCCGTACAAACTAACTTAAGTAAGTTCAATTCCAAAACGAGTCTCAAAGATTTTACCGAATCGAAAAGTTATTTTTTTGTTAAACTTTTATAGTTTTTAAGTATTTATACAGTTTTCAAATTTATTCCTATACTTGTGTTATAAGACCTTGCTTCGTGCCCAGTTTCAGGTTTCTAGGTCAACGGGAAATACTTTATGAATTTTAATTCCCTTGAGAGTGAGAGTGCCGAAATATACTTTTTTACGACATAAACGAATGTTTCTTTTTTCCTAATCTTAGAAGTTAGATTTTTTCATAACTTGAAATCACTGCAAATATAGTTTTAATATCAACTCAATATCTCCACACGTTCCCGAGATAAAGGGTCTTAGTCTTAACAGACAGAAAGACGAACAACAAAGTGATCCGTTCGTCGGGTTCCGTTTTTTCCTTTTAAGGTACGGAATCCTAAATATTGTTTCAATAGCTGCGCTTATTACTTATTAGCTATGACGTAAACTGAGCATTAGCCGTAGTATATCGATACGCTAAACGCTCTACTTAAGAAAATTCCTCGAAGTGATTAAAAATCTCTCAAAAAATCTGGCAGACTTTACCGAAAGAAATATCCAATTAAAATATCTAAGTAACAATTATGTGGTGGTTACTCAACGAGGAGCCGTGACGTCATCGCTGGCTGCTTTCTTCTCGTTACTCTGCACACTTCATGGTCTATGGCCACAATTTCTACGTCTGCACAGTTTTTGTGCTTGTTGATAAACAAAGGTGTTGGACGGTGAAATTTTACTTGTTCAAAATTATCTGGTTATCGACCAAAAACTAATGGAGCATGGAAATTATTTTAAAAGGTTGAAAAGTTTTACGATGTTAGATTTTGGTTGAATCGTTGTAATTTCCCGTTTAAGCCGGCGCTTCTTTATGTAATTTTCTATGTAAACTAAAAATTTAAAGTAATAGTATTGTTTGCCTGTTTGTTTAGTTGTGAAAAGAATTCTCTGTAGGTCACTCATTAGATTCTGACTATTCATTGACTACAACTCAAACTGTAACTGTATTAAGCGTTTTTAACACCGATTTTTAAAACAGTTTTAACAGAAAAACATTTAAATGTAACAGATACAATAATGTTACCGAATCAAACTGTAACCGTTTATATGTGTTATTATCCCGGAAAATACAAGCTTCTTGTGGGAGAAGGCACGTGAAAATTTTAGTAGTTTATTTTCTGTAAGGAATAATAAAATAAATTGAAAGCCCTGCGTACGAAACAAAACATAGAAAAACACTTAACTCGTATAAATATTTTATTTTGTTTTCGGGGAAAACGGGGAGTATTAAAAATACACGTAAATGGATGGAGAGGAAAACCAAAGAAAAGATAAATTGATTGTGTGAGCAATGATATGAAAGAAAAGGGAGTCAGTGACGGCCGCTGACGGTTAACAGGAGGGGTCATTGTACATTCGACACACATTCCATTCCCCATTGTTAAAAATATGTGTAAACTCGCCACAAATTTATTTTTTCTTAATAAAATATTTTGGAGTATTGTAAACTCGTCACACGCGTTTTCTACGTACGGACAGCAGAGAAATCAAATACAAGAATAAAAAGATAAACATGTTTTTTTTTAAATTAAAGATAATCTTTATAAAATCACTATTATCACAGTTTTAATTGCAGTATCTAATTCGTAGCTAAATATATATTAATACTTGCTGATTTACCGCTAACATAGTAATATTATTTTCTCTTATGACTTTCTCAAATCACAGAACTATTATTATTAATTAAACTTAAATCTAATTAAAAAAACAGTATTATAATGTTAAAATAATATTACATATAAATGTAAACAATCATTGAAAAGTAAAAAAATTAACAGTACGGTCGCCTCCTTCTGCGAAGCAGTAATGCTAGCGAAGGAGGCTGGCTACCGCGAACGCGTGAGGTAACGGCCCTCACGCCGCCGCCGCCGAGATCCCGATGCCGATTTCCGACCACCGTAGGCGCAGGCTCGCGGACAGCGAGCACTGGGTAGCTTGCCGACCGACAGTCTGATAATAACCTGGACCGAGCCTAGTCGCAAACAGCGCATTCTGTTCCACGCGCGCCTCAAGGAGATGTCAGCAAACTGTAGGGGCCCGGTAGGGTCGAAGCCTCTGGGGAACACGGAAAATCCGAAAGGTGCTCACCGTGTCCCCCAGATCGAAGGCAACGAAGGAACGGGGTGGGGTTTAGTCAGTAAGAGTCTGACACGCCCTCCCGCTCCGTCCAAGAGCGGGAGAAGTCATTCTGATGATTCCCCTTCACTTTATTTCACAACTGTTATAGAAAAAATTAATTTCATTACTTTAAAGTTATTATATTAACTTTTGATATATTTCCTTATTTAGTGTATTGTTAACCAAATAACTTATTTGGATTCGAAGAGTTTGATTCATATTAACATTAAGTATGTAAAAGCTAGAACTTTACTTGCTAACGCTACTTTCCTTAAAAATAGCATGAAATTAAAATGTGTGCCGAGTTTACAACAAGTTTTATTAATAAATAATATTTTTTTGTGGTTGTGACGAGTTAACAATGGATGTATGGGAATTTTCAAAAGTGTGGCGAGTCGACAATGTGACGAATGTACAATGACCCAACAGGAGTAAATGAAAGAAAAGAGGTGGCGCCGGCCACAAAAAAATGGGACGAGCGCAAAAAGTTGATGTTTTCGGGAGAAAACTTCAAAAGGCGTCTGGATTTTGGGGAAAGACCAGAGAGTATGGGGTTCTGATCTCACTACAACCACCCCATTGATCACCATTAGCATCACGGAATTAGCACAAAGGTTAGATGACCCCGATACCTTTCCAAAGACTACTCCGGAACCCGCTCCGCTTCTGTACATCGCTTATTAGGGCACATCCTTGAAAATATTAAAAAAGGCCTTATTGTTCATCTTTGCCTTGTTCTCCGAGCAGGATCAGCCTCTTTACGATCCCGCTCGACCTCCTTCTGGATCATCACGACCTCACAGAAGGTGGCGATTTCCCTGCAGTTTTCTGTGTCTAACTAAATACCTATCTATTTAAAATGCAGCAAAATTAACAAAAGGACGACAGTGACACCGTGGGAACAGATACGCTAACTGACAATAACATAATTTCGTGTGGCCACTTAATTAGTCTCACGAACAGTTGAGAGCGATCTGCCGGTATAACGACCCCACAAGTCCGAGTGTGGCCGGCCATCGCCTGTCGATGCAATCGCGTTAGCAGCCGATACGCGTGGCCAATCCTATTGCCCTGAGAACTAAACGGTGAAACTGTATGGGAGTTATGTGTCGTTGAGGTCAGGGCAGGGTTGACACGCGATAGTTTAACGTAGAATGAATGTTGTTAGATCATATTGTCAAGTCAACCCTTTGATTTGTCCATAGCTCACATATCGAAAGCTTATTTCCGCGAATCGTTTATTTGTGTCACAGAAACAGCAAGTTTTTGGAAAAAAATGTCTTCTCCATTACCCTAACAATTTTGTGTCTATAATAATTTTGCTTTTGATTCTTACCCTTCTTCTTTTCTTTTTTTTTCTTTGTTTGTTAACTACCTCTATTGTCGAACTGAGTTCGAAACCTCACTGTTTTATTTCCTAACATAAAATTTGATTTTTTTCGATGCAATTAAAACAATATTGTTATTATATCAATTTGTCATAGCTCAATAGCAATACCAAGGTGGAGCGTTGTGTAAACCTATACGAAGCACACACGCACGCGTACGCCTCACCTCGAGGCAGCCCTAGTGGGCCCGATTAGTTGCAGCCTCGTTACCGTCCCGATTGTCTCGGTATCGACTATCGATGGACGCGATCCATCTCGCTCGCCGTCCGTTCGCGCCGGTATTCTCGTCCGCGTTGAAAAATGCTAATCAACCTTTATGTGCGTGTCGTGGGCGGTGCACATTTACTACAATATTAGGTGATAGCTGTTCTAATCGAATTACGATGTTTTGAAATCGATTAAAATTTAAATCGTTCGATTTTGACGTGGTGTGTATGGGACTACTACGATACTCACTACTTAAGTTCTGAAGGGTCATTCGTATTGGAAGTAATCGAGGTCCATCCACTACAATCGATCATTTATTATCCTGTTCGAAGTATGTGATGCATTTTTGAATTATTATTTATTATTATGTAGAGCAGAGATAAAACTAAGTATATGCGTCTTCAACATTTCTATTATCGTCATAATTATTTATTTTATGATATGGGTTATCTTTGTATTTGTTTTCGGAAGATGTATATTAAGAGATGCACGGGACAAGACACGTTATGAAATATTAGTTAATTAATTTAGTAAAGAACTTACTACTTAAAGAACTAAGAACAAATCGTGTAACAATGTGTACCTCTGTGATATAAGAACCTAAAGCAACGTCAATAATGATAGCATTGTTCTTGTTCAATACATAACTGTGATTGGAATAACCGTTTGTGATAAATACAATGCGGCGGCGGACACAATAGTTTAATTATTTCTTGAGGAGCGCCACTCGCCTCAATCCGGTTACACTGCTCTTACAAGTTGCAAGCTACTTTATTTGTGGCTGTACGAGCCATTGCTTGCAGAGATTTTTTTTATGAAGCCTGTTATACGAAGTTACAACCAAAAAATTATATCGCCATTAAAAAACTATGCGCTCGCTATGAAACTCGTTGATTACATAAAATTATTAATATGCGCAAGACGGATGCACAAAATTATTCAAATGCATCAGGTACCAGGCGACCAGAAACGTCAGAAGTTGTTTCTTTACAAACGCATCGCTGCAGCTTTCTCGATTCACAAATTAACTATTATCGACAATACAGGCACCTACACTGCTAATACATCATTTTGTAGACAGTCCGTCCATAAATAAATGATAATTAGTCTGGCTCTATTATTGAATTATTTATAGCGTGTCAATTAATTACTTGTAATAAAAATAAATCAAAGAGGTGTCAACGTAAATGCGTTGTCAATGTTCAACGACATCCATTATTGAGAAATAACTGAGATAGCTTTGATGGACTACTTGATCTTGTAATATTATATCATCTGCGTATGTAAGGTAACGAGTAACGTTAAAGTTAACTGCTTGGAGTTATGCAAGTGAACTACCGACGACGATATTACTCTTCTCGTAACTATAAAACATTTGAGACTTGGTCGTTAATACAGAACCGTGCGTTGTTACTCAATGGTGTAACACGAGTGCTGCTTGTTTAATGCATTTCGACAGTAAATCTATCAAATTTTATCGGCGGCCATTGTTTCCATATATTATTTAGTGGCGCGACTGAGCCGTGAGCACGCTCAGCGCGACCTTCAGAACTTAACATACAATACAATCAACATTTCTCCCAGAGCGCCTCGGTTTAGCATAAGCTCCCTTATTTTATAAACAGCCAAGGTAAATCCTTAAACAAGGCAAGCATTAAAACATCACGATGCACGCTTGCTTCTTCTGTAGCTGCCGTCCTGGTAAGATGGACAAGTTTGGAAGGTTCAATTCTAGCATAATGTGTATGTTATCGGTAAGATCTCGGCACATTATGCTAACTGGCGTTAAGTGTGGCAGCTTTATTGTTATTAACTCAAACTCTGTTGTCTACGAAATGATTTATAGTAATGTTTTGGGATTTGCAAACAATTTCGTCTATACCCTACCGAATGTGATTATGATTCACCAATCGAATGGAACAACAGATTAATCGTGGAAATCAAGGAGTAAAAATTTTGAGTTGACTCACTGGTAACGTAAATTCTAGACTCCAAAGATAGAGAAGCTATTAATACTAACACTAATGCAGATGTGAAGCTCGCTGTAACGTGTATAAGAATGACGCCGGCGACAGTCCGTCTGCGCGCAGCATATGACGCAGCTGATGCACAGCTGTCGTCTGCAGACTGGTGGGAACCAACGCACTGGAACTTCCGCAGGGCACACGTGTGTATACCTACACTAGCGATAACAGTCTAGACCACTTTTATTAGGCCTTGTAATTTTGTCACTTGTAACTAAGGTCACTTGTAACTACGGGATTCCCTATCCTTTTGGAGAGAGAATGGGCCCACTGTGGATTGGTGGATGTCATGTCTTCGAATTTTTGGTTCTAGGACTTCCGGTTTCTTCACGATGTTTTCCTTCACCGTTTTAAGAGCAGGTGATGAAATAAATTACTTATACGAAGTAATGTGCCTGGCTGGGTGTGAACCCGCGACCTACAACTTTAAAGTCGGGGTAGGTACCACTGGGCGGCCATCACTGCTCTCAAAGACCAGACGTAACTAAAGCCAATACCAACAAACTATCGCAAACTATACAGTATACACAATTATGACTGAATATCCCGCATGTTAAGTAATAAGACGCAGTTGGCTAAGCTCAAGGACTTCGTTATCAAAGAACAGATATTGACTAAGAGATCATAGTTTGCACAGCTCTTGATTAAGAAAATTAAATACCCAAAAAGTAAACGGCATTGGTCATAGTCTCCGAAGAAAAAGTAGGCATTCTTATGTGTTATTTATGCGTTCTGTTGATGTATGCGTACGACACAACTCGCGTGCAAGCGTTATCGGCGCGTGCGTCACTCTCCGCCACAACTGACTGGATATTAGCGCTGATAACAGGCTTATCAGCTGCACTCTAATCTACTTTCTTATATTGTTGGCATTTCTTTGACGCTCGCACTAAATATTTGTTTAGATTCATAGATTGTGATGTCATTTTGTAGGATCTGTAGTTCTTATTAAGTAGTACACCGACGGGAGCATTGCTTTTTCGATTCTTTGAATAAGCAATTTTAGCAAGACAACATAACAAAAGATACACTATAGCAAAAAGTTCCACAATAAAATAGCTGATAGGTACAAGGTAACTAAAAACTGGACTAAAAACTGTTCGGGTTAGACAACATACGGAATTCGGTCATCACAAGATAGATATAACGTTGCATTTGTAGCTTTGATTACACTAGTTGCACCTATCTAGTGCAGGCTTATCTCCAGCACTAGATCCTTCACCATGAAACGGGAATATATCGATAACAGCAGACTAGTTGATCTCGGCGTCCCACGCCAGCGCTACATTTTCCGGCTTGCGGTCGCTATTTGAGACCCTGTCTTCCTCTCCGGATATATCGGTGAGAGTACCAGGGTAGCATAAGATGCCTGCAACTTAGAAAATTTAAGAACATTATAATACGACTAACTTTAGCCCGCAGCTTCGCCCGCGTACATAAAATATAGCCTATGTCACTCAGGAATACAGCAGCTTTTTATTGGTGTAAAAATTTTAGCAATCGGACCAGTACTTCCACAGATTACCTCATACAAACAAAAAAAACAAACTTTACCTCTTTATATTAGTATAGATTATAGGAAAATATTGCACCAGCATTACAATGTTCCTACAGCTGGGACTCCTCTGTAGGAGACGGAATGGGCCGTAATCCATCAAGCGGGCCCAGTGTGGTTTGGTGGATGTCACAATCATGTCTTCGCATTTTTGGTTCTAGGACATGCCGATTTCCTAGATATCGAAGTATGATAATATATAGAAGATAAATAGTTATTTTGAAACCCGGAAAAGATCAAAGTTGAAGAATATGATAACACTAAAAGGAAAGATAATTCTGTTAACTTTTAGTTTAATATTTATGTATTTCCATCCACATTGCAAATACTTAAAATGTGAAGCGACGGAGAGGTCTCAAAACCCAAGGAAAATGAAAGAATTTCTTCAAAAAAATCATACGATCCTCGTATCATCACACTATCTTTGTAGTTATTAGTGTTGCTATTAAAGTATTATGATATCAGCGAGTCAGCACCGTTGATGACAACTTCTGTGGATGATAAAACATTTTTTCCTCATTGAATCTCTTAATAGTGAAAACTGAATTGAAACTACAGCAGAGTCTGCTTATTAGACTACCTTTCATATAGCTCCAAATGCTAAAAGGGATTATTTTTACACAGAAATATACAATAGAATATAGATACGCATTTATAAGAAAAACTCTCGACTGAATGAAGTATTGTACAATCATTTTCTTTCGATTCCCTCGACGCATTCGGCTCGGATAAGTGTGCGTTCACCTTAACACTCTATAAAGTGTATTTTGAGGGTAGGGTTTTTTTTTTAAATAGCCTTTATTATTAGAATTTGTTATTTGTGCCAAGTTTCAAATTTATTAACCCAAAAAATACATATCATTCCTCCTAAATTGTTTTATTGGGTGGAGTTCTGACAACAAATTATGAGTATCTTTATTATTTACTTAGGTTACTATTTGTGCTTACTTTCAAGTATACATGGAATGAGATTTTGCATACAAACAAAATTCACCCTTTTCACCCCCTTCAAAGTTTAAATTCTAAAGACCCTTTTCTAGGCGTTGACATACCTATCGGTCAGTTCCACCCTTTATAATATAATATTGATAACGTTTAGAGGGATGGGTCCCTGGATCAATTTTGTCTTGGATTTTGGCTTGCTTTCTGTTTGTTTCTGTAAGGAAGTATCCTTATCCTAAACTTGATCTCGATTCTTGCAGCCCTTTATTTGTTATCAATATCAAAGTAGGGTATCCAGCTAATAGGTTTACTATTGTTTACTGTGTACTACATACTAAAATTAGCGATGGACAACAATAAACACGATTTGCTATCAATCATATTATAATATATGCAAAGTAGGACAGGCGACACATGTGCGCTCTTATCAACGATAATGCTCAGAAATTTCCTACGATTACATTGTTCTTAGTGGCATAATGACCGATTCCTATCTAACTAGGTACACCTACTCAAGAAAGTCAGCTGGCTACTGCCCTGAACCCACTTACATTAATATTCTACCTACTAACACTCACGAAAAGAGGTTTTTCACCTTGTCCACTTAGTTCCTTGAACCTTGAACACGGATATTGAGAAAACAATAGAAATACATTCTAGTTTTAGTCATAAAAATAAAAATATCAACATCGTTGTTAGGCAAACATTTTTATGAACATAAATACTCACCGTAGATAAATTACGATGTAAGCTTACTATGATAAAATTCGTTGTACTAGATAAATGTTAGAACACATCACTAACCACATTACAGCCGTGTTGATTGAAGGCGAGTTCACGTTACATTCTATTTGTGAGGAGCATCCCCCGAGAGGATATAAATATTGTGAGGAGAGTGGAGACGCGGTACGGAGCCGGCGGCGGCGCGGCGCGCACTGTGCCGTGCCGTACCGCCGCCAGCGAGAGTGGCCGCCGCCATGCAGGAGCTAGCCAGCGGAAGGTCAAGTTCAGGCATTCTGCGATCAGACACATTTAAGGCCAGACATTCAGGTTACGACGCAAGGCGCATATCAATCGCCGCGCCCTTTCTGCCGCCCTGCTCATTTACTTACAACTTTGGTTCTGAAGCATTTAAATTGCCTTCGTTAGTATTGACAACTACATTGGCCTGCTTTATGCCTTCCAAAGTCGTCACGATATCGTGATGACTTTCAAGTTATGGCTGCACGCTGGTAACTAACTACCGTGCAAGTAATACACATAAATCTGGATCATAGTTGGAGTTTCTAGTTTCGGCCGATCCTTGTTAACCAGCTAAATAAAGCTAAATAATAACAAATCAATACTCAATTAAGCTTTAGCAATCTATCTTGAGCGATTTACGACATGATTAAAGTCAGCTTGTAGTAAGTAGAAGCTATCGATCCCCATCACTATTTCTCTCAAAGTGTAAAATAACCTAAAAAGATTTAAAAGAGATATATTGAATTGAGAAACGAACAACTATAAGAACTAATAAAACTATAGCTACATTTTTAACTGCATCAAAATTGGTTCCGTTCAACATTCGTCATCCACAGCATCTGCAGCATGTGAATCAATCTCGCTATCTCTCCTCTCACTCGCACCTTTCCCTTTTGCAATGCAAAGGAGAGAGACAAAACACATCCGCAGCGCGCAAGTCCTCACCCCTAGAGTTGGCAGAGAAATTATTGCCAGGTTTGGACAATCAATATGGAGTAATGGCGGGATGAATGGAATCATGGCGGACTTACCGCGCCATAAACATTTAAAATTATGTGCATTTCATATGGCGGCGCTATTCGCGGGGACTCTGTGAATATTTTATGTTGTTTTATTGCAGGATATTGTACAGTTTTTTAAGCTATTCTTTTGTTTTCGTGCCTGAGCGCCATTACTCGTGACGTCTATCACTATCTATTATGTCTATTTTCAAATTGATTGCCTTACTATCGCATAATATCTTTCTCTTGTCAAGGTAGCGCCTTATTGAAACTGCATGAAGGTTAACTCGATTTTTACTTTCCCATGAAACCCTTCTTTGCCTTGCTGCATACACAGCTATTTATAAATCTCTCAATATCGCCTGCCGCCCTAGTAACTCGACATCTTCAAATATCGACCCTCGCTCTCACAGAACAAAATACCGATGTAATGAGTCAAGCGTGGGTTACAGTCAACTATAATGTTATTAGAGGCATCCCCTAGGAAGTATAAATAACTATAAGTTGATAACAAGTGACCCCCGGGCGCACTCGAGTATGTTCCCACGAAGCTGAAGAGCGCTAGACAAAGTTATCGTTCAAACTTCAAGTGGCTGTAACGTTAGTGAGCGATAAATCAAAGCTGTTAATTACATTATCTGATACTACACTAACAGTTCACTTTGGTACGCCGAGGGTTTTGCTTTCTAGAAATTCTATTATTTGATATTTCTGAAGGATTCATAACAAACTACTGAAACTCTTGTTTAATTTCGCCCCTTGTGGCTTGTACTCGTGAATATGATAATGTTATAAGAACATTTTGAAAACTAACCTTCAACGCTTCAACCGGATAAAGAAAATTCTAACGTGAAACTTTTGAAAGCAGATTCCGATAAAGCATAATAAGGATGTATTTAAAATTAAAGCTAGCTGAAATAAAACAAACGTATTATAAATATTAAAGTTAGTGTAACTGCAGAGATACTGTTATGAGAATGACAGAACAATGTGTTACATTCTAATTGTCTCAGATTATCTTAATAACGGACGCGGCTGCGAACAGCTCAGACTCAACAGTGATATCATATCTGAAGATATTGTTATTATACTTTTACAGGAGTATGAAACATTTCACAACACTCATGGTAGAATACACATAATATTTGCAATAGTACAGGATACTCTGGTGAGCGCAGGGAAATTTCGTTTTCATACTCGTATCTCAGTACATACACTCATACACTTACAGATATTCCATCAAACCATTGCCATATTTTTACTTCTGTACTTTTTTTAAGGTGGGTTTATCCAATGACATTTCCCGCTCCGCGACTTTTAAAGACTAAAAACAAATCAGTGTCTTTCATTTGCATTTTGCCTTCTAGGACTCCGAATTTCCTTTTCAGAAAATCTGCGGGGTCCTAGCAAGCGGGCATCGGCCCTGCTGGGCTTCAGCGGTTTGCTGACATTTCTTTGAGAAGCACGTGAATAACACGCGCTACTAACGACTTGGGCTCGGTCCGGTCTATTACCGGACAATCGGACAGCGAGCTACCCATTGCTCGCCGAATACAAGTCTGTGTCTACCGTGGCTGGTACCTAATAATCAGTTAAAATACAATAGACCAAAGGGTATCAACGACTTCGTGCACACAATTGAACACATTGAAGACAATCAGAAGACTACGTACGTAGGTTATAGAAATAAATTGAATCGAGGAGCTGTAGCGAGTGCACATGTGTTCAGTACAATAGCCTGTCCTGACGCGCGTGCTGTGCAAATACCATATATCACTTGATTGTGTAAGGACCTACTAACGTCTGAACACAAACACAGCTTTCTGTTTTAATCATTTAAAAAATGAGCACATATTAGACCACTGCATAGAAATGAGGTCTATTATGTAACATATTGTAACTACAACCTAATCATATATGTTATACGTGTCATCTTCAAGGTATAGTTAAATAATAGTACATTACGATATTAGTGCGTAATGATGGTTATAACATGCGAGGCGGAATTTCAGCCCGAGCCGTAGGCGAGGGCGTAACTGAGCCGAGCATGTTATAACCAATACGCACGTATATTGTACGACGTTTTTTAACACATTTGCGAGGAAACAGAAAAAAAAATACATTTTATATATTGTTAATTTTTAATTATTGAAACAGTTAGTGAAATTACAATTATTAAAATGATACGTAGTTGTTGTTGGTTTTTCAATTATGTTTTCATTATTATTAGTATTCATAATGTCATTGTTTTGTGTTAGGGTAAATGTTGGAGACGACGAAACTTCTTGAAAGGCGGCAGGAGACCATTGTAATTCGTCATTAGAAGTAAATAAAAAAATATCCTCAGTAGAAGTAGAGGGGCGCGGCTCAGGGCAAAACTTCTTCGTTTGTGGCTCCAATTTTATTGCCTGAGTTATTTTGGCACTTATATTTGCTTTATTTTGGATGGAATCTTCTACATAAGATTCTGCTACTGCGTTAGAACGCCACCCGCCATGCCGCTTTAAAGTCAATACATCAGCTCCCGAATCAGCAAGTAATGTAGCTGACGTTCTTCTGAAACTGTGCCCTGTATAACAATCAGCGTCCGGCAATCCTAAAAACTTGGCGACTTCCTTTGGCATGGCACCGAATTTATTTATGCCAATAGGTTGCGCAGTACATTTACCTTTTTGGTAATTCTGAAAGAAATGATTATTTTTTGCCTTAGTCGTACGCAGAGCTTCATATTTTTTGACCACGTCATAAAATGGGCCGTTGATAATAAATGATCGGGGTATTTTGTTTTTAGTGTTTGGGATTTTAATTAAAAGCATTTTGCCTTCATTTTCAATATCATTTGTGGTAATATTGTGAAGCTCTTGCCGTCTACATGCACCATTAATACCAAATATTAATGCAACCTGAAAAGAAACAAAAATGTGTAAGATAAAGTATAGGTACTTAGCTTACAGACGGTCGTTAAAAAATATGTAAGATTATGTACAGTAGGTAGATAAATACATAAAATAAGGAGGCAAACTGACCTTAGTTGCCAGGTACTGGCTATCTGGAGCATCTCTTAGAAATTTTTCGACGTCATTTGATGACAGTACCTTAGATTTTTTCTTTATAAAACCATCAGAGCGTCTCTTTAAAAATGCAATGAGATTTGAATATAAATTAATATCGACACCATTTTTCATCTTGAGGGTACTTTTCAGCATCGAATATATTGTCCACAACGAGCTAGGCTTATATTTACTAGCTAGTTCATTAAAATACGCCAAAACTACATTTTCGGAAAATGACTTGGCATTTTTCATGTTTTTCCACGTCAAAAAATTTTCATACGTTGTTATGTATCTATCTTTGGATATTGACGGCAGCAAGCTGTCGCATGCGGTTCGCGCTTCTGTTAATATATCCGGTGGAGTTGAAGTAAGTAAGTCTTCTTCATTATTGAAAGTTGTCATATTTAAATTTTCACAATACAAGTAGGAACAAAGAAAAGAAAATTTGAGAAAATGGCGCGAGGATTATTTTTTGCCATAGCAGCGTGAAAATGTTGGCAAAGACGTTAGAGACCATGCAGCCAAGTTTTTAAATTACCGAATAAACTGTTTTTTTTTTACTCACTTATTTCATGCAATTTCGTGTTTAAATAAACTATTTAAAACTTTACATACTTATTTAACTAATTAAATCTTTTATCAAATTTGTATTTTTTGTTTATATGCAACCTCATTCTTATTTTTTCTAAACCAATATATTTTTTCAAAATGGCGGTCATAGACTAGCTACTCTAGCTGTAGCTAGTCTATGACCGCCATTTTTCGCGCATGCGCGCGTTTAAGAAAAGTCAATTTTTTTTTGCCGCCATATTTAAAAATAAAATACCGATTTTATAAATATGTCTACAACAACTATTTATGAGGAAAATGATTTGTGCTGTACGCAAGAAAATCTTTGTCATGGGACCACTATACAGTCAAAATAGTTAATTATAACTTTACTGACTGCACATTTACGAACTGTTTCTTTAGATAAACTTTTCGTATACCTACTAAATAAAGTTGATTTTTAATTTGTGTGTCGATTTTTTTTTTTTAATAAACTGAATCTGTGAAATCGCTGCCTACTGACTGGCGCCGCGCGGCGATTACTTCGCAAATTCAAATTTCGAACTAATCGCCGCGCGCGAAATGGCAAATAATACTGTTATGGAATTTGTATGGACTATAACTTAACTATTTGCTTTGATAACACACGCGTTTTTTATGACCCGTTTTACATATTTAAAACCGGTGGAATTACATCAGCTTTACGAGCAACTGTGTTAAAAAGTACATATAGGAACACCATCGACGAACATGAGTTTGATTTCCCTAGACACCTAGCGTGTGATTAGAAGCTATTGTAATATGAAATGAATTGTAATAAAAACAATCTAGGTGGAAAAGGATAAAATTGTGAGTATACTGTTTCCAGCGATGGATAGGTACGAACAATAACTACTAAAAACTGTACGTCATAAGATACCCAGACTGCTAACCACAAACACTACAGCTCATAAAGACTTGTACAATTAAGGCGTTAGATGGTAATAACAATTGCTGATCATGTGCGACCGTTTAATGAGTCGCCACCAGGCGCACATGATATCACAGATATTTCCATAACTCCCATATTTACTGAGCCAACACACATGTTCCTTGATAACCAACCCGTGGTGAATCATTCGTCAAAACGAACAATACGGTGGCAACCACATCAAATTGTTGATCAAATACAAGACAAAAATGTTATTGTCATTAAAATCTGATACATAATTAGCATGATAATGGCCGCTTTGAAAAACATGGTAATCATTTTCATAACATATTGACTAAAATGAAAATTATTTCCATGTTTTTGCGATGACACATTAGTATCGGTATGTATGTACTTAAGCCTCCAACGCAATATTTTTTGTTTTTCCGTCTTTCCTTGATTTCAAAGACGTAACTTAAATGTTTTCATGACGCATACAATGTACCCACGATGTTATTACCCCAAAACATTTATTCCATGAGTAAGTAACCCTACAACATCTTAAAAACGTCGCACTACGTCAGTCTAAAGTAAAAGCTTAGAGGCAGCGAGGCAGACACGAGGGTGGGAGACTAGCTGGAGAGCTCCTCGACACAGGTGCGACTCCTTGGCACGCCGCCAGCCGCCGCGCTACAGGAAATAATGCTTCGCAGAATACCTAGACGTACTCGATGCATTCGACAAGCCATTCGAAGCTTTCTACATTGTACTTTATGAATTTATTATAACTTTCAGTTGGTTTAGTGCTCCTTCGCCAGTTCTATATTATAGTTATTCCATCCCAAGTTACAATAAGTTTAGACAAAAATTTATAATTTGAATAGCTACGTTCTGGTGTTTTGTTTTGAGAATGGTTTACCTCAGGGAGGAATATTAGGTCCTATTTCGTAGACTTATGAGCTTACCCAAAAACCATATCAATTAGAGACTAAAGAACGGAACAAAGGAAAGTTGGGTATAAGTATTAACTTCTCTACCTGTGTTGAACTCAACTTTCAGTCAGTTATTAATAACCAAGTATACAGGAGTATTTTAGTTTGTAGGTGGGCGGTGTCAACAGCACGTGTGCCGAGATGTCGGTGACAAAACAAACGAATGTGATTAATATGGTGAAAGCTATCGGCAATCCGTCTCTCTACAAACACACAAATATTTGTAAATACAGTCTAATGTGAGAACACACTTTCCTTCACAACAAGTGATTTAGCGGGTACATACAAATATTAGTTTGCCGAGTATAAATCAACTTTAAATAATGATAGATAACAAACAGGTTTACTACTCAAACAATATTGGTAAACTTTACGGTTGAGAAACACAAAGCCGTACATCAAAATTCAAAAATCTTACGGGGCTTTTCTAACCACAGAACCACAATACACTTCATCGGAACTATTTTCTTCCAGTCGTTTCCTGGGTTTAAATCAACTTTCTCCATTTCCACGAAAAAATAGACGGCACCGCGACGATTTCCGCGAAATATCGTACCAGGCTCCCAGATTGCGGTGGAGGTGCAGTCAAAAGCTAATAAAATGCAGGAGGCAGTAAAACCCAGCCACACGATACTATGTATTGCATAGAGTGAGTTCGTCTAGACATGCGTGAATAGTAGCGTAAATGCAACGTTGCCAATGCGCCAACCGCCGCGCTACGCCACTCGCATTTTCCCGGAATTATGTAAAGTGCAAGTTTACCAAAACGAACGTACGTTTTACGGTATACTTCTCATCATTAGTTTGTTTCAAGTTGTCGTTATTTAACTTCATGAGAAATTTATCTTTACAGCCTGCTGGCATTATTCATTTTCCAAGAATTTTCTAGCTATCAAAACCGTTTTACATACTACAAACGCTTTTCATCTAGACTTTAGAAAAATATTCAAATGCGAAAAACAGTGACGCTAAGAAAAATGTACGCTACTTTACCGCATTGGTTTCACTAAAACCAAATTAGTCATAAAAGTAAAAACGGTTTTGTAGCCAAACTACTCGGAAGCCATATCCCCTGGCGTCCATCTTTGATCTCACTGATGCATTTGACGTGTTGACTGATGTTTGCGTGTATAAGCTCGCCTCTCGTACGCCTTATAAATCCGTTTGCTGGCACGTAGTTCTATTTCTGTTGTTATGTTTATCAATTTTTCTAACGCCATATGCGATGCAGTTGCTTTCATGTTACGCACTTGAAAGTAAGTACTGTCTTTTAAGTTTTGTGTACGCATGGAGAATAGATCCCTCTCGCCGACAAAGTGGATGGTGAGGACGATAAACAGAAGCCAGTTTTAATATGAGTCTTTGTGAGAAGCTGCCACGATTACCGCTGGTATTAGAAGAGACGTGCCGAATATTGTGAGCCTTATTGCTTTGAATAAGGGATTAGAGGAAGGATTATCCGGAAAGATTCGCCGAGAGTATGATCAAGGAAATTTCGCAGACGGTATATTTGGTTTTACTTAAACTGTATGTACAGATTGTACAGTAAGTAGTGGTTCTTTTGTATGTATAGTTTATTATTTTGTAAGATTATTTTTGAATTTTATCTATGGGCCTCAGTTGCCAGATAATAAAGGATAATTAGTGCATTAAGGCATTCTGTATAAGTCAACCTTCGCGTTAAAAAGGGCTACACGGTCGAATTACGCTTATAATAATAATTTACACAATAAATTATGAATAAATAATTACTATAATTGATCACACTAAAAGTATAATAATAATGACGAAGACTGAACTAAGTTTAAGAGGTTTTTAAATAGAATTTAAGTTCCAAATTTTACGTTTAAAGGGAAATTTAATTTTCACTTTACGGGAAAAGGGAACTTATAAGAGACAGTCGGAAATCCTAACAAGATACTAAGCTGACAACTGAACCTTAAAAAGAAACTGAAGAACAATTGTGTTTCATGGAAAATGTTCAATTGTGTGCACAGTGTGTCTGCTTAGCTGTTCGGTTTCCTGAAGCACAATTTCAGAAGAATGTTAGCAATGGAATAACGAAGCGAGTAGGCTTCTTGACTCACACTTGTACACCTGTACCTCCTCTGTTTTCAGCCTCCACGAGTTCAGGCATTCGCCAGTCATTATTATAATGTGTAATTTATTCGCAGTACGCTATTGTGATGTTACTTAGCGATGTTTTTTCGTGTCAAGAGCGAACGTAGCACTTGATCAAACATACACGTGAGTGTATGAGTATGTGTGGAATGGCGGTGTGTATGTGTCATGTATGGTGGAGGATGTTACGAGAAACAATTGAATTGTTAGGAAATGTGGAACCACTAGCAAGGTTGTAGGTATTGAACATGGCGAGTGTGACTCTATTGATACATTTTGTGTTTTGAGTGACAAGTTAACTATGGTATAGGGGCAGGACAGCATGCTCAATCACAAAGGCATTAGGCATATTTATTATTGGTTATGTGGTTATTATAGGGGCCTGAATTATTTACTTATTAGACATACAGGTTATCAGATTATTTCGTGACATATGTACAATATGTTTACCTCCACAAAGCTACACAGCCCTTCGATATTTTCTCGAAGCGTCATAACAAAGCCGGTGCGCCACAACAAACATTAGCGTCGCGTCGTCCTACGTAACCCTGAGGATTACGGCGCGCATACAAAGGGGCTGGGCGAGCAATAGCGCCTGATTGCTATGCGGCGTGGGCGGCGGGCTCGTCCTCACGCCGGCAGACCCACCGGCCACACGGCCACGAGCCACCATAGCACAGCTGCGGGAGTTACTGGACGCTTCCGCCAATTGTGTGTTAAGGATGTTCAGCATTTTGACTAAATTGATCTCTTAACAATGCTAATGTCCTAGTCTTATCTCCCTCATCATCCGCTACAGTGACTAGCGCTATTTGACGACTTGTTTCTTTCAGCTAAAAACATCGCAGCAAATTCTGTTGAAAATGTCGTTGCACCATTAATTCCTTATTAGGAATTGAAATTAAATGTTAAGTTCTAGTGGAATCAGCACGATACGGAGCAATATATCACGTCAAGTGTAAAACGCAGCTGGAGCCCAGCATGAGAGGCACATCTACGTCCAAACATGGCGCGCGGTGACGAAGCGAGCCATTTACAATTAGAGTAAATCAAACAGGCAAAAAAGTGTTACATTAAAGATAGCCGCTAATTTAGAAAACGCTTTATCCACTAAGCTTCGTAAAGACGCAAGAGACAGATGAGTTACGAGGCGTCCCCGCACTCTTTCATGTCGTCGACCAATTACGACGCTTTTTTAATAGCTGAAGTCCCCTCTTTCCTCCTCTTGTTCCGCTCACCGCATATTTCTTTAAGGATTAATGGCGAGCCCTCTAAGCCGCGGAATTAAAAACATTATTTATCAACTTCGTCGACATCAAAAGATAGAATTAGAAGCCAATTTTATTCAAGCTCTTTTTCATGGGCGAAATTGCTTACGTGCATTTCAGGAAAAGGTTTAGGTCCCATGTGTATTTTACGACACGGTCGGTCTGCATTGATCGTATCGAACCGATATGAATCATACCGCAGCACAAGCATCGGGAATATCGGAATTGCTCTGATTTATTCGCAATTTTGCAGACGAAGCCCACAGCGCACGGCTAGGAGGCCACACGCGAGGTTTTATAGCCTAGCTATAAATAAACGTCAAAGTTCGACCTGTACGTAAGTACGGCATACCATGCTTCATTGCTCGCAGTATGGCGACAGGACTGACGAGAGGAATGATCCCGTGACACTCGTAAAAGTCGGTCTTGCAGACAGGAGTGCAGGACGTACTTAAATAATTTGCGGTGTTTAAAGCAATCAACAACATGGGCTAAATACTAACCAGGGACGGTTTTGGAAAGATTATGTTGTAAAATGAGTAAAACAATAAAATTATGTAAAGGAAAACAAAACAAAAGCTTGAAAGCTTCCCCTATTTCATTAAGTGCAGTCTCAATTACCCGGAGCGCATAGACGTGGCGGTAACAATGCAATAAAATCGTTGAGTGGTGTATTGGATGACGAGGTAATTGCAGCAGGATGCGGGCGAGCCCCGAGGGTGCTCTGCGTCCCGTCTGCCGCCCTGGTACGTCGTCGGCCACTTCATCGCTCAACACTCCAAAACTTTGGTTTATATTGTGGGTATTTTAAAACAGACAATGTAACTCGAGTGTCAGGTCGAGTGTATGGTTACCGTCTCCTAATGGTTTAGTTAGAAAGTAATCTATTTATCGCACCCTGTCTGTGCATGGAATTTTCTAAGAACTTAATAAATAAACTGTTAAAAATACTAAGCTTCCTAATGTTTAGATTTGTTTACAGATTTGCAGATAGATTTTAGTAACTTAGGTAAAGGTTTAATAAATAAACACCCACTTGTATAGACATAAGGATTTATAGAATATGAATTTATAATCGCAAACGGGTGTCGTGTCGAATTTAATGTCCAAAATTCGTAATGAACCATATTAATTGTCAAATAATTTTACCGAATGTTTGGCTCGTGGGCGGAAGTCTCCGCGAGTGTCCATAAACTAGCAGCCCGATTGTAGAGGAAGTTTTAATGACAAGTCTGTTCGAATGTTTGTGTCGCTAATGTCGGCTGCTGTCAACATAATTACTGTCTAGTGGCACTGGCAACCACTGGATAAATCGCATATTTCGGCACTTAACTAATTCTAGTAAAGTACCTACATATTAGGTAATTTACATAGTGTAAGGTCCAAACTAAAGTTTTTAGGTCTATCTATTCATAAGTCTACACGCGCGGCATACAGTGATATGCCACAGTTACGTGGTATAGTGGGCATCTCAACTATACGCACAAAACTATTTTATATGTCTAGGTAGTGGAATTTCCTGCTGGTGTTTCCTGACATCTACAACCTAGGGGTCTTTAAGTCAAGCTAGTGAATACTTCTAGGCAAACGTGATCCATCGTCGATTCATCATTTATCATCAAATCATCAGTCATCATCAGATGAGATAGTGGGCAAGTGCGAGCTTATTTATAATGACAAAGGGAAGAAGACCATGCAACATTTTTTTTTAAATATTTTTTGTCTCTATTGCATAACGGAAACGATCGTCCATTACTTGAACAAGTTTATATGCAGTTCTGATGCACGCGACGAGAGATATAGACGAGACGTCGCCATTTCATAACTCTGCCGACACACTACCTGAGCGCGGCGTAATGCTCACAGGTGACGAGCATTTTGTTGCCTTTTTATTACATCACATCAAAAATAACCTTATCTGAATTTACGTCGCATTTCGTCCCCAGTTTATTCCACTCTGTAGATATGAGGTGATATTATGCGAATTGAATAAATTAGCGGGTGACATAATGAGAACCAAACAGAGATCGCCTTAATTGATAACGTGCTGCAAAAAACTGGTTGTGCTTCATGAGCTCCTAGTAACATTTTTTACAAACGAGTGAGTACGGTACAGATTATTTTGAGATTCCAATCTGATTACCTGGTACTTAAGTATTCAAATAAAATTACAAAAAGTAAATATTAATATTGTATGTGTAAAAAACTAGAGCTACGGTGGAAACTTGAGTACCTGAGCCCATTCCTAGTGACATGTAAGAAAATAAACCATCATGTAGTTCTATTTACGTATTGTCGTGCGACTAATTCACGGTCCGCCTGCAGCGGGGAGGAAGTGCCGCGTGTAGGTAGGTTGGTGCCCCGACAAAAATATCAATATTTAAGCTCCTGCAACCGCTGCGCTCCGTGTACCAGGCGAGCTATACAAATGCTGGAAGGAGGTAGCATTAAATATTCAGACTTTCATACAAGTTTCTTGTACTTACCTATAGTTTGGTATGGTTGAATAGCTATACTGTTTTTGTTCATATGGAAATTATAAAGCCCTCAAGCATGATTACGACAAGGGCCCATACTGCACTTACAGAGGGGGAGAGGATCTCATGTGGAACGATGCGGTCTAACAAACGACGTCTGTGCCTGTACAACAAATAGGTATTCTGATGAAAGTACCTATAAAATGGTGTCGTTTTTATTACTATACTGACTTGGTATTTCCCATTTATAAAGAAAAAAACAATGATACCGTCATAACAACACTCGTAACACTGATATAATCTGCACTTTGCGTCAAAATGTAACAAGATCAAAGGTCCGAACCACTGCGGAAGTGTTAATTTAAAACCAGATTCCGTTGACTCCAAGCCGACACCGGCTGTCGCAGTGTTTCAAAACACCAGTAGCAACTCCACACAACATTAAATTGTAGTAATAAAAACGCGAATTGCCGAAAATGCGATAAAGTCTATTCCAGTTAGAGATGGAGGTGTTCGCATAGCAGTGGTCGCGAATCCGCTCCGACCGGTCCCCTCCGCTGCGACTCCTTTTTGTCGCAAATCGCAGTCGCGAGCACTGCACCGCACTGAACCGCGACCACGCGGTGCATTACCAAGTATGACGAAACAGGTACAAGAAACAAATACACGTGGATACTGCTAAATAGAAGATGCATTTTGGGGAGTTATATTCAACACAATAGTGTATAATTCGGTTTAAATCAGCAATTGTTCCACTTGCCTAAGTTATCATCTGCGTTAGTAGTTTAGTACTAAATGTATCAGCAATTAAAGTTCGTGAATAGTGAATCTAAATTCATCCGCGTTGCGATCACAGTGCGTTGTGCTCTGTTCCCCGTAATTAATGTCAAGCCATGTACCGCGCTGCATAACACTAGAATAAATGATTGCACAACGAGAAAGCCTAATTAATTAGTCATATGTTCGCTTAAAAAGTTAAAACAGCGCGCGGTGGGCGGCGGCGGATCGGAGAACAGCGAAAGTGAACAAATACGAACACATTAGCGATGGCTCGTAATGAGCGAAAATAATACCAACGTTACACGTTATTATACCAGTTTAATGTTTTGGAAAACTTTCCTTCTTTCATAAGAAACGATAAAAAGAGCTGAGATACTGTCGACTGTCGAACTCAACTACCGACGAGCTACAGATTTTGTATAAAATCAATGGTTGAGGTCGGAATCAAAAAGAAACTCCAAAAAGCGAATCGTAAACAGTTCAATGAAACTTTTCCCATAAACCACTCGAAACAAAAACTGCAATAAAGGTAAAAGTCGGCGTGTTGTAGCCACTAACTTCTCTAATCCACTTGCCACATGAGGTGTGAACCATTTCATGTTTGAATTTATGAATATCATTATAGAGCAACTGTTCTTATTGGATCATTTGCATTTGATTGCGGAGTTTGTTCTGCGACTAGTCGGTAAAGGAAAGTAAATAAATGATACACTAAACACACAATTACACAAGCGACTGTCGCAACGATATCATCACATTGGAGCAGTCGCAAATATCACAGCTCCTAATATAGCGGCGGTAACAAAACAGTTGCTACATGAAACTACCCTAGTTACATCGCACTCCAAAATGTTGATCAGTTAGCATTAGACTGTTGTATTTACATTTGGTGAACTTGAAAGTGAAGTGGTTGAATAAGAGGCAGTAGGTAGAGTTGTTGATGTTGATACAACTCGTGATGGGACAATGGCAGCGCGGTGGGTGTGCGCTTACGCGGCGCGTGGGCGGCGAAGAAGACATTACGTGGTGTTACGAGAGCAAGGCAATCGGCTCGTGATTGATGATCGCAGCACTAAAGCTTATGGTTGACCTTTATTTGAAGAAATAAAGTTTGATAAATGCTCGATACAAGAAGCATACGATGAAAGAAGCAGTAATAAGTTGGTAGCCTATACTATGATGTTGGCATTGGAAATGTTAGTAGCAAGGGTTGAAAAAGAAGATTTTTGAAAGAAGCACACAAATTCTGCTATACCTAATGCACCACACAGTTACTGTTACTAAATTTACTTCCAATTTATTATTTAGTATGAAAGACAAGTCGTGATTATTGTTCTAAAATCAAGTAACGGTCAATGATCGCGTATAGACGCTCAAATTAAACAAATATTTAAATGAGCGAATATTTTGGTCCGCTGATCGGCTGTCAATTATCTATTGTTAAAAATTTGCAATCAACGTGGCGCGCGCTGACGCAACCACAGTTACAATACGACGCGAAGCTAATCGCTAAGAAAAGGTTTTTAGTGTAAATGTTGCACGTGCGATCCGATCAAGTATACAAGTGTTTGCATATCTACAATTACAAACAACTATATTTAATTGATTGTTTTGTAACGCCACCCTATCAAACAATCGAAATCTATAGTGCAATCAAATGCAGCAGATTTTGATAATTTAGCATAAGGTGTTAAAGATAATAGAAAACTATGAAAGAATCTATACAAGATAACAAACCGCGAAGAACTAGAGAGTCTAGTATAATATTCACGGATGAAGGAGTTAGCGGTATGAGTCGATTGTGTTGTGCTAATCGATACAACGTTACAGTAAGAGCCAATCATTCTGCCTAAGTTTCATCATGCACACGACGCAATGATGGCCGCTTGCAGCTTGCACGTAACTGCACCGCAATAACGGCGCCAAACACGCATTGTCTCTGCTAATCCATCGATGTTTGTGCCACAAGTGTCAAAATTAACGATGTTTTAAAAGTATTGTTAAAACAGCGGGTTTGTGTTACAACAATGAGTGAAACTGTGTCGATATGCCGATATCGGTTGCAACAACACGCCTGTACGGCGAAATAACCTGCCATAAGATATCATCATCTTACCGTTCTTACTTATCTATTACCACAGCTGTAACTGTTGTTACTGCAAGTAATTAGTGTTTAATATTAATTGCATCATTGACCATCAATTGTGAGTTTTGTAATTTCTGATGTAACGCAAATGTAATCAAACATTCCAAAATCTTGAGGTCTCGTCCAGGGTTGGGGAAAACAGAATTAGTTTTCCAAGGCTGCCCATCTACAGAAACTATTTTCTCAATTTCTTAGTCCCATCTACAGAAACTATTTTCTCAACTTCTTAGAAGTCTACTCAGAATTGATTCAATCTGGTGCATAAATAGTTATGTTGTTGACGTTGCTGCACAGGTAGTTATCGCCTCTAGTTAACATATAAAGGGCGTTGATGCTATCGCCGGCGCTTTGTGCCCTACGCAGGCACACGGAGCGCCGCTCATTCACATGTTCTAATTAGGAAGGCTTCATCATTATTTGTTTTAATTAAAATGAAAACTAAGCTTGAAAGACTCTCTTTCTATATAAAGTGTTCATTCATTCGTGGAAATGAATTAACATTCATTCTGCTTTTGTAAACTGCTGAGCTTGCAAAGCTTGCATTCATTAAATTCCTTTTTCGAGCCAAAGAGCTGCAATGCGACTGTCTCCCCGTCTAGCCAGATATTTACGATGTCAATGTCAACCGCCCTTGTAAACTACATAATAATATCCTGTGGACTCATCTAGGTAATAATTCTACAGGAGATCCCTCCAACGTTTACGAGCGAGGGAACAGGAATCGGAACACAAATAGTAAAGTTTAAATGTGAACGGCACGGCCATAAATAAACATATTAAAAAAGGTATCATTTCAACTGTTCGCGGAGGACAAGGCAATATTTTATGTATTCATAGCTTTAAATCCCATGTTTGGAAGGCTCTTTAGGCTAGACGTCTGTATTTGGCAATAAAATATCTGTTAAATTCGATCGCGAGTCAGACCGACACAGCCTTGCCAAAACTACTTTTAAATGTTATATTTGGTTACCAATTATATCTAGACCACAAATGTAGCATGCGTGGCATGTAGTTTGCTATTATTTATTACTACAAGTCTTTCATGTCTGCCGACATTCTTGCATCGTATCTCGTTTCTTTTTTGTCTCTACACGTTGTATCCAATAACATTAGCATAAAACAAGTGAGCGATGATTAAATCCTTATTTGTTTTGTATTGTATCGCTGCTGTATATCCAAAACTCTTTACATCTTCGAAAGGAAGCATATCATCGTTATTTGTGACCACTGTAACGTGTGCTCTAGTTGTTAGCTCATGATGCTCATGATTACCGAGTCGCCAAGTGTCACGACTCACTTCTCGCGACAGTTATCCACTTTAAAAGAGTGTGGTCGTTGTCTAATCTGCGAGGCAGTTGAGATAACGCCGGTGCGACCTGTCCCTTTATTGTCCCTCCCACGCGTGCTCTCCTAGTCGTGCGCGTCGCGACCACACCGGCGGAGGCGACTCGTTCAATTGTTCATAGGAGTTAAAGACCCCGATGTCGCGTGTTGTTAGTTTCAATTACAACTTCATTCGCTGGGAATTTGTTATCCTTGAAAGGCATCTTACGGATGTTATGAGAATGTGAACAATATGCACAAACAATAACAATTAAATAATGACTCAAATTGAGGCGAAATTGGTGTTAGTTGCCACTGGTGACTCTGGCTTTCAGGCGTGGTTGAAAAAAAGTACCACCGAGAGTGTAACCGAGAGAGTTCGAAAAATATGGTTGACAACAGTCATCACATTAGGGTGAGAAAATTACAAAGCAAAGAATTCTTACTGCGAGTATGATACTCGAAGTAAATGCCTCCCTTCTAGATCGGTTGACTGTGCTGTGCTGTATTTTTTTTAAAGTAGGATTTCATCAAATGACTTCTGCCGTTCTTCGGGGGAGCAAGAGGGCGTGTTATACTTTTACTTATTAAATGTTTCTTAATTTGCTCTTTGCGTTCTTGGGCCACGGTAACTCCTCCATAACTTTCAAATGTTCCAGCAGCGTACTATGAAAATGACAATAGAATATTGGAAATTGAACACCGTGACAATGAAAGTCACACTTTCACAACGTAAAGCCCTTAAAGGATTCCCTTCATTAGATTTGCTAATCCGTCCTCCGTCTTCCTCGCAAGTTTCACAACCACTGAGCTTGACGGATGTGTCTGAATGTGTCATGTGTCACACACACCAGGCTGACCCAAATCTGCTAATATACTCGTGCAGTTGTGGGCCAGGGTGCCATCTCGGACGATGAACCTCGCTGCTTCTTAGATAATAGCATCTGTCCCTTTCACACGACCCACATAGCTGTATCTCCATCCTTGTCACTTCTAAATATTTAAATAGAGTACACTGTTACAGTTTGCTTAGTTATCTTGCGGAAAAACAACTAAACAAATGAAGGTGTGTAACTATGCAAACGGATGCAGAAGGAGGTCCAACACACACCGGTCTGTCGACGTGCTTCAAATGTTTAGTGTACACTTCGGTATATTAATGTGTTGACTTATCGGTGTCTTAATCAGCTGGCCATCTCGGAGCAAATTATTAGCATTAGAAATATTCGCGCGGATTTTGCAAATTTCTAATCGCGTTTCCGTTCACGTCGATGCATTAATTTGTTTATTTTTGCGTTTCGCTCCAAGTATTTTTCTTTTATCATCTAGCCACCCAAATTATTCTTTCTATATTTATTCGTCAAAACAGCTCGTCAAAGTGGTATTAAAATGCGCGGAACTGTCGACGTTCGTTGGGTCGGTCGCTGCCGGCTGCGTAACGACTTCCGCTCCTCGCCGAGCGAGGCACGTGTCACAAATTTATTATAATACGCATTTTTAACCACTTATATTTAGTTTATAACAAGTTTCATTCGATTAAAGGCTGGGTCAAGAGCCTGGCAGGATACAGAAAGATGGATACTCCAAGTAACTATTATTTCGAGGTAGTTTTTCACACTGGAATCCATGATACCTTTAGGTTTACCTTGAGTGCTGGTATTTTAATGTTTATCATACAAAGCGATATAAAAAAAATATTCTTAACAGGAAACAACAGCTACAAAGAAAACGCATTGTCACCAGATTATCTTTTGTCTGCAGATCTCACAAAAACGGAATCTTATTTACAGAACACAGCATGGCGTCATTAAAATTAGCAAAAACATAATAAACCATTAAAATCCTGATCTGCCATTACAAGTTTCCTTAAAATTCTCATCAAAAGAACTTGATGATGGTACCTACCTACTCACTTTTCCTTCTTTAATTAATTCGACTTTATATTAAAACAAAGAACTAAAATAAAATATTCGCATCGTAATAATTTCGAACGGTTCATCCGCCATGACAGTTTACCGCACAGATAATGAATGTATTTTTTATGATCGTTTATTTTTTACGATAATGTTCTGAAATGGTGTTGTCTCCCACGGCTGGAGGCTGAAGGTCGTGATGTCCAATGCCACATGACAATCAGCTCGTCATGCACTCATGAGAGAAACTGTAGCTTCCGAAAACTATTAGCGTACGGAAGTGCGGACGGACGGCGATCGCGTTGGATAAATACGCGCCAATCATTAGGTCCGCGGCCGCACGTTATAATCATTTTGATAGGCAAAGTTGGATGTTTTGTTCAGTTTCATGGCAGATAACTAGTGTTCAGTTGCGAAGCTATCTTTGTCACCGGATATTCCAGTAGGTAATGAGATAACTTTTTCAGATACATACTAGAGTTTTAGTTTCTCGTCACATATTTCTACGATGTATTTATACCCGGTGGGTCCAAAGCGCTAATAATTTGGAATGTAAATCACGAATCAACCATCACTGTCATCTCCATAACCATTGACTGAACGATCAGTTTCCTCAAATAATCCATTATTCTAACTAGCGATGTTGTTCAAATTCGATTCTTATAAATGTCGTAGTAATTGGCCACTACGTGTCTCGCATTCACATGACGGATTCCATAGATAATTCTAGAGAAGTAAAAAAAAAACTACAGGAAACATGGAGTGTTCCATGTTTGAAATCACTAATCGTTTTGGGGTAGTGTGGGCTTGTACAACAGGTGGTATCGAAAACATGGCGGATGCAATGATATCACATGGTGTGTTGTTAATGTTATGTGATAAAAACTAGTCCATTGATGAGTTCACAATAGCTTGTTTATTATGTGTCTATGTTGCGGTAGCGATTTATAAAACTGACATCTGGCAAAATTATCTAGTAGCTACCAAAAACCAAGCCGGCAATTTAGACAGTGATCTACAACATTTTCTATTTGTGAAGAAGTGAAGTAGGTATGCGATCCGGCTCGAAGGACCAAACATTTACGGGGAAACGGTACATTTAAATGATATTCTGATATTAAGTTCAATTTGGGTATTGGCCGAAAAGGAAAGAAGATCGAACCGCGGCGAATGAGTCTTTTATCGATGCTATGCAACTACTGAAGCGCATACTTTAATGTATGGTTTTATTCATTCGCTGCGCGTCAGTGTCAGCATTAAATTAATACATTTGATATGTACGGGTTTGCTCGTACAGGTGTTTTGGCCTATATTGCCTGTTGCTTAAAGAACCTGGCTGTGTCACATGGGGCTTGTCTTGTATAAGTAAACTTTAAAGTCATTCTTGACTTATGGTAAAATTACGTGGTTTTCTAACCAGAAGATGTTGGAAGATCATAACTAAAGGAGAATTTTCCGATAAGATTCCTAGGTTCCTAATTTCACTATGTAACTGCGACATAGTATGCGCGTAGGAGTTGTGTGGGGGTGGTGTTACATATTCATCAC
The DNA here is from genome assembly GCA_030763345.1 of Mythimna separata. Lineage (NCBI taxonomy): Eukaryota > Metazoa > Arthropoda > Insecta > Lepidoptera > Noctuidae > Mythimna > Mythimna separata. The sequence continues at coordinate 21,915,986 of CM061174.1, forward strand.
AGTGCGGGCCACGTGCTGGTCCTAGCTGGTGCTGTATGGCCGACGATGGACGCCTGTGTGTACACATGGCCGTGAGAGTCGGGCAAGAAATAGGCGCCGTGTGCTTGTCATTCAGATAACATTATACTCGTAGGTATGAGTAGGTAGAACCATAGAAACATGAATACTTAGAGGATAGAACGCTTTATCCAATTTTTTAAAACCAAAAACCTGTTTCAAAGCTGTGAACATAGGCGTTAGATAGGATGGCGGTCTATGGTCTAGCGTCCATCCCCGGCTTAGGATGTTGGACTACTGATTCGAATTCTACGGTGGACGACAAAATACTGCTAACTTCACACAAAAGACAGGTAAGTATGTCAGAGACAGCAGGTAAGTACCTATCGTAGCTATACAATAATAAAGTTGTCATGTTCTAGTAAAACTCTTCACACGTAACGTGCATCAAAGCATTCTTTTACATCGAACATGAAGCAAATAACCGGTGGAGTGCGCGTACGATGCTATTGCGCTCACCAAACATATGCAAAAACTAATAGAAGCGGCAGGAGCAAATGCAGTATGCACGTCACGTGCTCCCGATTTTTAAGCGAATCAAATTAAAGGCACACGACTTGACCTTGAACGGACCAATAGCAGCCGCGCATTTTTCTTCGTCCCCCGGCCCGCCGTGGTGAGTTGTTTACTTAGAAGAAATCGGGCTATGCGCTCTCTAGTGGTTATATTCTCTATGACATCGAAGGATCCACAACATATCTTGAACTAAACCTCATACGGCCACTTCACTGATACGTTTTTTGCCCTCATTGCCTTTTCCTTTGATTTTAATTGAACAGTTTTGAATATTTTTTATAAACATACCCATAAAATGTCAGTCTACATGATATAAAAACAACTCCACATTTAAGATCGAGTGACCTCAACCATGTCTCGAGGTTCGTAAGAAGTCGTAACTGGTAACCATCGATACAAATCAACGTATCATTATCCAGCTGAAGTTTTTGTCACGATCCATCAAGTGCTAATGGACAAAAAATAACACATAATTACATATTTTCAAACATCTACTATTAAGACACTAACGATTTTATTTATTCAATAAATGTTTTCTCATTTTATTATTGATTAGCCTGCAGCTTCGCCCGCGTACATAAAATATAGCCTATGTCACTCAGGAATACAGCAGCTTTCTATTGGTGAAAAAATTTTAGCAATCGGACCAGTACTTCCACAGATTACCTCATACAAACAAAAAAACAAACGTTACCTCTTTATTATATTAGTATAGATTAGCTCGCGTTTGACCACTGTCTCACCATCTCACTCTCTCACTCATGGTAAGTGATGATGTGGTCGACGATGGAGCATGCTTGCCTAGAAGAAGTAAGCTATTCACTCTTGATATAAATCACCCTTGTTATTAGATATAGTTGTCCCTACGTTATAGCTATCAGAAAACACAGTACGGCAGGGAACTCCACTCCTTAGCTGTACGCATAATGAATATGTTTCCAAAACGCTTTGTACTTATGGGTGGGATGACCACCATGTACCGATGGCGCAACGTCAATACTCCATACGTCTAGTGGTCCGATGATGGAACGGAAATGGCGGAAATAAATTGTGCAATACCAATGCACACTCCTCGAAATGTAAACGATAGAAATCCGACAGGCTAGCAACTCGGCGTCGATGCGCAACACTTCGGAGTTTAAACACTGTCTTAGCTCGCGCCAGATCTTTGCCAAGATAATTGGGGGGTAAGTCTATTCCTTTTAACAGACACCGAGACTAATCTAGACTAGGTACTGACAGTCTCCAACGATAAGTGTTAATTTTCTGATCCTTTCGGAATGTCGCCGCCACATTTAAATGTAGTCCATCCAACTTTAGTAATATATAAATAGCTTGTAGGACAGGTAATCAGTTTTCCAAGAAATGCCTTCTATTATTACCACCATTACTGTCTTCAGGTCGTCACTGTACTGAGAACGAACATAAATCTGAATTTCAATTTGTAGTTATTACAGACTCGTGTCGCCACAGAGCAGAGCAATGACAATCGTTTTATACACAATACAAGTTTTTGCTGTGTATGGGGTACCAGGCTCTCAGAGTTGATAAAGAGGTAATATCCGCTTGCCCAGCGGAATAAGGAGCCAACAATGATGAATGGCAAATAAAAAAACGCTGAGGTCGATTGCCACGGGTTGTCGACATTTAATTAAAATAATTCCTACACAATCTGTTGCCTTAGTACTTATTACTTTTTAGGAAATTAAAGCCTTGCGTGCATAATTGAACAAGCTAATGACTGTATTACATACGCTAAGTGCTGAGCGTAATTAGTCGTTTTATAAGGAGTAAAATATTCTTAACGTTTGAATCCCCAACCGGTCCTATGAGACCGCGCTGTTATTGTTTTACTATTGTGTCTCGTTTCGCGGGTATCTGAGTAATTAATAAGATGATTGCAACATTTATCTGCTTAACATCATCATCATTTCAGCCGAAAGACCTCCACAGCTGGACATAGGCATCGTGGCAGTGGGCAGGGCGCATCTGCTAGTAGAACAGATGGTTGAAGGGGACGGAAGGTTCTTGAGTGGCGACCACGCGCCGGAAGATGCTGCGTTGGAAGGCCTCCCAGGGTCGTGGGAATCCGATGGATGCGATTAACATGCGCAAATAGTATTCAATACTAATTGTGATTGATTCACAATGCAAGCGATCATGTCAACATCTGTAGGATAATTTCTTATGAAGAGCCAAAAAGGATATTTTTACTGAATATTAAAGGATTACGGGGCAGCTAACAAAAACAATACCTAATGCTTTTATTTCATACATATTTACTATACCTACTATTTTAAACCGTTGGGAGGTTTAATTACCTCCTAGAGTAGGAGTAGGAGGTATTGGGTAAGTCACAAGAATTTATTTAAACACTAAAACACAATTAGGCGGTTCCCTGTAAATGTTAAGCTCTAATGGCTCGTAAACGGAACAATAAAACAAAGCATTACACTATCGCCATTAATTACCAACTTTTATGAGCGCATCAAATATCTCAACACTTGTCAGTTTTAAATCCAAAAATACAAAACTGCCTGATCAGGGGCGTAGCTACAGCCGTTATAAGTTGGCGAGTCTGAAGTTAGGCTCTGCGTATTTTGGTGCTTGAAAACTCGTACAAAAATAAAGGTTTTAAATAAATAAATGCAATTTGCAGTTGTTATTGCTGTTATAACGGCTGTACTGTACCTCCGTATCATTTATACGCGGCCTCCAGGTTCAGGGGCCCCGGTTGGAAGCATAAAATTAGTATCCAAAGACTCAAATTCTTACTAATAAAAGTTTCAAAGGCCATTGGCCTGTTGTCAGGTACTATTTGGGTTTATTTCGTAATAAAAACAATCATTATCAAAAGGGATATTCATTTATAATGAAATACCTAAAACCAATTAGAACTGGGCTTTACCGCAATCAAATTAATGAAGACCGGCGCCACTGGGCCTGATTCACTTTTTCGTTACGAACTAATTGGTTTTTAAAAATACGAAATCATAATGACGAAAATTACGCAAGTGTAAAAGGTTCCTTAATCCTCAGTCAGTCAGTCAGAGAGTCAAATGTAGGCTAGTAAATAATTACAGTAGGTATTGTAAATAATTACAATGATAAGGCGTGTAAGTGGTTGGCGTCAGTTCTCGTACACTATCGCTACACACACAATAGCACTAGTGACATAATAATACACTCATTACCGTGTAATTATAACTTGGAACTAGCTGTTGCTCGCGACTTCGTCCGTCTTTCTAGTTAAATCGCACAAATAATAATTTCAAGGGTCTTTTTTGTTGTAAAGTAGCGTAAGTAATGTTGTCTTTATGACGGCAGCTATCTGACAGTGAAAATCCCGTCAAAATCTGTTCAGCCTGATAGACAGATAAGAATTTAAACATTGTTTTCCTTTTTTTATTGTACGTGCTATATAAATACTTTCTCATTTAGTAAAGAGCAGTTATTTTTAGGGTCCCGTACCCTTTGCTAAGACTCCGCTGTCTGTCTGTCTGTCCGTATGTTACATGAACCGTGATAGCTAGCCAGTTGAAAGTTCTACAGATGGTGTATTTTTGTTGCCGCTATAACAACTAATACTAACGCAACAAAATAAATATGAGTATCTAAGTGGGGTAACAATAATAATAAACGTGACTGTATTGCTGTTGTTTTTTTCGGACGAACGGAACCTTTTGTGCGCGAGTCCGACTCGCACTTGGCCGGTTTTTAAAACGCACACAGACACATCAACTTTATTTATTTGTTTAGATGTACTTATATTCTGTAGATAAAAACCTTGCTTGGAGCGAAGACTCGCTAAGACTGATGTCTCGTCTGAAGCAGTAATTATAGCGTAGTTACACGTTACACATCGCCCGCACTATTAATTATCGGTGATTAGCACATCTATTTGCTAATCGCTGTAATGTAATCAATCAATCAGTTTCAGTCATATTGTCAAATTAAGAAAGTGTTGACGACTAGACTAGTCAGTGCTCTAATTATGTGTAATTATTTAAAAATAATGTCTACTGATAAGTTTTATTTAAGGAAGGCGAGGCGAATGATGGACACACAATACATTCGCACAATGCGTCGATTTCTACAAATTCTGTGTCAGCAGTATTTATGATCTATAATTTATTAATACGTAGTTAATGGCCTCGTTTTAATTAATTAGTGAAACTAATCACAATTCATGTTCGTACCTACTCGTACGTTTGAGAATGCAACTTTTCTGAAGTGTAAGATCGATATATCATAGCTAACGGCGACTAGCACGCAGACAGACTGCATACAGTACTGGTCTGCCAATATTAATGTCCTCATTGGTCGTGCTCCTGTCGCCTGCAGCCGCTTCGCAGTCTAATGGCTTGGCAAGTGCCGAAGGGAGGTGACTAGACTTGTTTACTACCATTGAACAATGAACTTGAGGGCTTTTTATGTAGTTTCACTGGTCTCTAACATGATCTAAGCTTTAGAAATTAGTATTTCTTTCAGGTCAACAGTTCTACACAAGCGGGGGTTGGGTATAACTAGTGATAAAATTATGATCACTATACTCCGTCGGTTTAGGTAGTTAACTAAAGGTAAACAATCTTGGTGTGTCTTTTTATTTAAAAGTTGTCTAAAAATTGTATGTAAAAATCTTTGCACATAGGTATTTACCTAAATCGTTGTTAGCTAATAAACTAAATTTAAATAATCTTTATGTGTATTATATACGACCTCTTTAATATTAAAACCCATACCAAGACTGTTTACCTTTAGTTAACTACCTAAACCAACGGAGTATAGCTATATACCAAGCGTTCCAAATTGCGATAAAAGTGAATCCAACGAAAAATAGTCACTATAAATAATAATTGTGACATTGCCCGTTGGTCAGTTTCGCGAAAATTTCACTTTCATCGCAGTTCAGAATGCAGGCTATTTGAGCTGTCAACAGAGATAGCCCCCCTAGGGCGATGTTGTAATGAACAGATTCCAGCCAAGCCGCAAATTACGCGAAAATTACCAGTTGAAGAAAAGATGGTCTTCAATCTGCAATAGTCAAATTGAAAATTAAGTTACTTCTTACATCATTCTTCTTGATACTTCGTGTATTTATATTATAATATTGTATTATAAAGAAAACCGCTACGTGTTCTACTGTTAGCATACCTGAAAGACAATGATGAACGTTGCAAAAGTCTTACTTAGCGTAATTTCGCACGGTCAGTGTCGTATTGTGTCCGCGTATTACGAGTATTACGACTACAAACATAATGGTAGTATTCCAGAAACTCTTTTACGGTTTAGTGGAATTGTTCGTACCTGCGGCCGGTAGTTTACCTGGCGCGTACACAACGACAGGTAGCCCAACATGCACTAATAAGTACCACGGTACGCAGTGCATATAGAACATAGTTTTCGAACTTTTTATGAACTAGCCATATTTACAAGAAAATAACATTCTAATGCCCCCTTTGCATAATATTTAATCAACAATTTTATGTATGTGTCTCATCTGTTAATAATCACAAATTAAAAATTAATTCTCTCTCCGTGCTTCTCATGATCGTTGAGGGTCCTGATTATTGATTATTTTGAACACCAGGGGGCGTTTAACCCGCCTTTGTACCCGCTACTGCCCTTGTTTTGAATCTATTGTACCTATAGAACATCAAGGCATCGCCATCAGAAGTCATTACCTTGTTCCAGTGTAACATATCTAACTAATACTGGCAGAGATGTCGTATAAATTAAACATTGATGATGCTGCATTACTTAGCAGATGAATTCAAAATCACTTTTTTGTGGTGTGATTTCCCCTTTTTATTTCATAAATCTCAATCCCCCTCAAACCCCGTTGAGTCGGTCAGTACCTAAATTCCTCAATAACACACTGTTTGTTAATTTCACCACTCAAAATACTTCAAGTGGCTCTAATTTCAATTAGACTCGCGTGGTATTTACGCAGGCCTTGCGAAACGTTTTCCTTTGAAGTGAATACTTAACTAGCAATGTTAACATTTTTATCTGCAAATTGATTATGTGGTATGTTTACCCATGTGTTTGTTTGTTATTTTAATAAATAAAGTTGCATCATTATGACTCTCTGACTTTGACTCAACAGTCAAGTGTAAACGGATCTTAGCATTATACTTGTAAAGGAGTTTGTTCTATTAATAGGCATATTTTTGTCGCCTAACGCTCTAGATTATTATCTTAAGAACTTTTATTAATGAAAGCAATAAACACTGATAGTGAATCTCGTCGCTAAATCAGTCATCAGTCATCAACCAGGTATTTTCCGAGATAACGCAAGAGGCGCCTCGATGTGACGTTATGATCGATTACCATAGACAATTAATTAGCTACAATAATAACATGACAGCTTACGACGCGACGGAACATCTCACTCATTTTAATATTAATTATTACATAAAAAATAAATCCGTGTGTTTATTTTAATTAATTTAAAATTAATAATGGAAATGAGGAAGTCGAACTGTTTGTTATGTTAGAAATTAATGAAATTATCGGCTTGGAACAAATATTCGCGTTTTAACAAACCTGTTTCAGAAAAATGCCAATGTACATTTAATTAAAAAAGGTTAAATGGTAATAACAATCTAAGTTACAGGTAAGTAGGCAATCAGGAAATAGTAGATCGATACGTACTCAATAATTTGAACTTGACAGCGCAATGAACTCTCTGACCTAAACCAAACTACTTATTGAATTGAAAATAATGTCACTAGCCTCAAACAATGTCAAAATAAATAACATCAACCTATTAAAGAAAACACCGTCACTATTTACAAAATAAACATCAAAATCTACCCTAAAAAAGTAAAACAAACTTACCGAAAAGCAAGTTTCACCTCACTAGTACATAACTGCAGCTCCACAACAATGCAACACGATATCACTCACTAATTAGTTCATTCAATTAAAATATTGTAACTTTTCAAAAGTCCGCGTGAACTATCCCGATGTGTTCGCGATGTCGGCTCGCGCTGGCGCTTGACCAACGAACGTGCACTCGCGTCGGCGACCGCGTGCGATATGCGATCAGCGGATTGGTTCGCCGACGTCCGGCGATCGCGCTTCGTGGATCTCCGTCCGATACGCCGGATACGGACGAGCATGGCCCTACGCCCGTATTGCCTCCCGTAGCATAGTGACTAGTGAACAGAATACTCTGTTTACCTCTAGGTATGGCTAAGATATTAGCAATACTAATATTTTCAAAAAATAAATGGCGTGTTTCGACATTTGAGAAAGACCCTAGAATGTAACTTGAAACGAAACTGAAAGAAAAAATAACATAAGTAATTAGGTATTAATTACATAGACTTAAAAAAAAATACATTAGTAAGTAAGTACATAATTATTTTGGTCGCTTCAGTATATTGCAATTATTATTCTATGGTCTATCGGTTCCGGTGGTTAACTAAAGGTAAATAGTCTTGGTATGTCTTTTTATATTAAAGAGGTCGTATATAACATACGCAAAGATTATTTAAATTTAGTTTATTAGCTAATATCGATTTAGGTAGGTAAATACCTAGTTGCAAAGGTTTTTACATACAATTTTTAGACAACTTTTCGATAAAAAGACATGCTAAGATTGTTTACATTTAGTTAACTACCTAAACCGATAGACCATAGTGATCCACAGAATACTCTGTTTACCTCTAGGTACGGCTAAGATATTAACAATACCAATATTTTCAAAAAATAAATGGCACGTTTCGACATTTGAGAAAGACCCTAGAACAGTGGTTCCTAACCTTTTCAATGTCACTACCCCTGTGAACAAGTATGTGAATTGAGTTTACCCCTAGCTAATTCAAAATAATTAAAACCACACAAATTCGAACGAAAATATGTTTATTAGTAAGTAATATGTTTGTTAGTGCACGTCAGCGTCGCTAGGGCCTAAAATGTAACTTGGAACGAAACTGAAAGAAACAATGACATAAGTAATTAGGTATTAATTACATAAGAGTTTAAAAAAAATACATTACTACATATTTCTGCAATTATTCTAGTTATCTATTTCTTCACCACTTATGTCGCGATGACATAATATTTCAAAAAGGGCAATTTATTTTTTGACTACTTTAGTGACCCCTTCGTCCTCGGTCCTCGGCTGCATATAAACTTTATAATCTATGGTTGTAGTAACTCAAAGCCGTGTGTAGGGTGGTCTTACCTTTAGTGCCTCTACTGATGTCGGCAATAAATCCGTCTGTGTCCGTAGTGAACTTTTATCAACTAAATTGAAGTTCAAGACAATACACTTATGCATGAGTGGTTTGGCTGGAACATCGACCAGGCTGGAACTTCTGAGCCCTGCTTTGGCATATCTAGCACTGAATTTATTTCTCTCATGTCGGCGATGTGCTTCCTTCGGTTATAAGACTACATACAAACATTAGTCCACGGACTCCGTCCTCAGTGTTGGTGCTGTACGGTGGTGGCATAATTATGCCATTTGAGAAATGAACAATGTGCAGGGAAAGAAATGAAAGAATTATATTTTTTTTTTACCTCGACATTAGGTATCTATTTAGTTATGCATTAAATTCACATTTAGCATTAGAATCAGGGGCATAGCTACCGCTGTATCTGCCGTATCAATTATACGGGGCCCCCGGGCCACGGGGACCCCCAAAGTGTGTAAGGAAAAACAATAAAAACTTTCTAATTTATTTTATTTTGCAAATGACAAAATTTAGAAAAACTAAAATCGTCATCAGCCATAAATGATTTAATTAATCAGTTTGCCGAAAAAAAGGCAAGGAGATAAATAATTATTTTTTCTCACAATAATTATTTTTTGTTAAAAATCTTTACTCCCATTTAAGGGCCTCCAAACAAATTGTTTATACGGGGCCCCGACAAGGCACGCTACGCCACTGATTAGAAATTAAAATTATCAGCCTTGTAATGTTCCCAATGTTGGGCCACAAGCTTCCTCACCAGGAAAGGGAACGGGCCCAGTGCGGGTTGGTGGATGTCATTATGTCTTCGAGTTCTTGGTTCTAGAACGAATGCATGTGATTTTACAATTACTTACTTGTAAAATAAAATTTAAGAAATATAAAAAGTGACGTTGTCAAAAATGTAAGGAACTAATAATTTTAAAACAACGTTATATGTTAAATCTATGATAGGACTAAAATTTTCACCAACTGCATCGGACTGCTGATTACTTATTATTTTTTTGAACTAGTTGAGCATTCACAGCTGGTAGTAACCATACAAAATACCAGTCCAAAATAGCTATGGGTGCCGAATCGGGAATAGCTTGAGTGCCAAAAATGTTGGTGACGAAAATCCAAATCCAAAAATGAACCATTAAAAACAATAAACACAGATTCTCGTGTTCCTATTAGTTATAAGCTTGTGCCCACATTATACCCCAAGGGCCAAGGTAAACCCACTTTACTTGGTCTGTATTATACATAAGTAAACACTTTCTCATGTAACACTCTGTCTATTGGTGAAAAGCGCATGAAAATCTGTTCAGTAGTTTTTGAGTTAATTGCGAACAGCCAGACGTGTGACTTAGTGTTTTCAACTCCAATGCAAAAAGCGGGGTATTCTTAGTGTGATCGCAATGTGTGTATATCTGTCTGTGGTACTCTAGCTCTAAAACGGATGAACAGATTTGGATGCGGATTAAAAAAAAATTGGAAGCAGTTTCTAGTCATGGTTTTTTAGATTTTTTTTAGCAAAATCGGTCCGACCATTTACAACCTTTAGGGTTATTATGTAAAGTGCATTCGAAAACCCACAGCTACCGACTGCCAAGGAAGGGTTATGATTTTTTACACAAATATTTTTGTTTGTTTCGGGTACCGGTGACGTCATACCGCAGGTACTTAATTTATTTACCAAAAAAGTGGCTGACAGCGTATTCATCTATTCACGTCAATGTTAAAATAAATAGTTATTTGTGCAACAAGAGAGCAAAGTTGGTTTTTGCCGCGAGTGTTGATTTTGAATCCCGAGTAAGCGAAGGATTCTATATTTGAATCACGAGCGTAGCGAGTGATTCTAGGTTAGAATCCTGAGTGCAGCGAGGGATTCAAAGACACGAGATGCAAATAACTTTGGTCTCGTGTAGCACATACAACTTTTCACTTCAGCAGCGAGAACAAATAATGTAAAGGTAATAAAAAATACAACTTGGTAATATTTAAACCACATGTATATTTAAGACAGAGGAGCTCGTGGCTAAATAATAACAGCCGCACAGGTCGATCTTCAAGGTTAAGCAACGCTTGCCTAGGTTGGTCTGTGGATGGGTGACCATCTTAACATAACGAGTTTTCTCCGTGCCTCGGAAAGCACGTTAAGCCGTTGGTCCCGGCTGTCATTTGGAGATCTTTGGCAGTCGTTACGGATAGTCAGAAGCCAGTAAATCTGACCCCAGTCTTGCCATGAAGTACCGTGTTACCCCAGTTAATGGGTTGTGGTGGTCTGGTAGGCAGCCGCTCCTCGTAAAATACTAGTATTCAGCTAAATCCGGCTTGACTGGAAGCCGACCCCAATATAGTTGGGAAAAAGGCTAGGCAGATGATGTATATTTAAGACATCATCACTGAATTCACTCATATTTATTTATTATTATTTTAATAATATCCAACGTGTATCGCACTTTGTAGCTAGCAAACAGAAGAAGAAAACAATAAAAAATTAAAGCCCGCTATTTTTTAAAGATGCGTTCGGAAATTGCACTATTACTAAATTATTCTGTCACAATAAAGATTGTTAAAACTTTAAATTATTATGTAGATACATGATAAACTTCGTATTTTTTAATTCAACATCTCTTTATGTACCGTCCGGCTCAAAAGACTATGAACCGTTGGGCACACTTCTGTTGCTGGGATTGGTGGATAAGGGATATTGAAAGATTGGAAGTTTCTTCACCGACGTTTATTCTGCAACTGTACCGAAACTGTTCTTCTAATACCACCGTACTATACAGTAGTCAAAGGGCGCGTTTACTATTTAGAAGATTTACAAACTGTCAGACTGTATGAGCTTCAAGTTAGAACTATTCTGTATGAGCGTCGAAATTGAACTGACTGTAATGAGCTCCGATGGAATACTGACTTTCTGGGATTAAAATCGACTCTTTTATAGTCGGCTTACTGTAAACAAAATATTCCCGAATATTCACGATAAAACATAAACAAAATAAATGCAGGCTTCATAAAACTATAACATAAACACAGGTGTTCAGTAATTAGAGCGCTCGGTGTCGGTTAACGAAAGCTCTGGATAACAATAAGGACAATTGTTCACGCGCTATGATCCCGATTTTGCTAGAGCGTCATAACTTACAATTATTTATGATAAGAACCTCGGATTTCAAAGTATGGGTCCGCACCTATTATAATTCTATATTTACGTTTGAGTAGTATTACTATAAATATTGGCTGTCGGACCGCACAAAAAGAATTATCTTGAATTTCAAAGTGTTGTACCGAACCTACTCTTAACCTATGTTTACATTAGAGTACTATTACTATAAGCTGTCCCGCACATCTCTCCCGCCGTGCAACTCGTTGCATCAGTATGTAGTGCGGGCTCGACGTCTGTAGACAGCGGCAGGATCACCAGTTTCCTTACTGGTCGGCGTAGCACTCCTCCCTGGGTCAACACGTCCACTGTTCGCACGATGTTGTCTGGCCCCGGGTACGTTGCGATGACACGACCTTGTATCCACGTATTACGTGGCAGGTTTGCGTCGACAATTTGTACTAGGTCGTCGACCTGTACGGCTGGCCCTCGTCCATGCGGCTCCCGCCGGCGTTGGAACTCAGGAAAGCACTCCTTAACCCAGCGTGCCCCGAAAATGTCAGTGAACTTCTGTGCTGCTCGCCAGCTGGATCGGTAGAGGTCGTCTTCTGTAGTAAATGTGCCCGGTTGTGGCACTCGCCCCGGTCCACCCAACAGCAAGTGGTTGGAGGTCAGGGCTTCTGGATCGTCTGAGCTGACAGAGACATGTGTCAGCGGGCCGCTGTTGACTGTGTACTCTATTTCAGCTAGTAGAGTAGTGAGTACTTCTTCTTCTACAAAAGAGTCTCCTCGTGAGGCGCGCATCAGGACCTCTTCAGCTGTCTTGAGTAGCTCGGTGGAGATAGGTAAAAGCTCCTTCCTCTTGAGCGGCGATGTTTTCTGTTTAGTCGCTGTCGCCTGCTGTTTGGCGGCGGTGGGCATCTTCTTCTTCCTCCAGTCTGGATCTGCTTCTTTGTTCTTCTTTATTCTGCTGTAATTGACGCTCTGTTTAGCAGATTTACAGGGCTCTATCAATTGAAGAACTCGCGCTGTCGGGTATCGGCGCCGGTTCCAGTTGGCGAATTTGGAGGGATCGGGTAAGCCTTCTCTTAGTCGCAAGCTTCTATTATTCACGTGGTGTATTTTCTCTTTGCCAGAGGCTTCTTCTGTCGCAGGTGCAGATGTATCGGTCGGGCAGGAAACTTTGACTTTCAAGTTAAGACTTTTCTGTTTCGGAGTTGGTTCAACGTAACTGTTTCCGATTAGTGATTCCTTCTGTTTGCTGCACCTGCTTTGGTTCTTATTGAAAGTTGGCAGGATATCTCTCGTCGCGTTGCTTGCCACGTTCAACTTCATTTCTGGTTCCTCCCTGATGCAAGACACAAAGTCGACGTTGCGTCTGGAGGTTCGCGTCTCGTAACTTCCATGGAGTACCCAACCCAGTGAAGTTAGAGATGCAACTGGTTGGTTCTTGTGTCCTCTTCTCACTTCTGAAGTCAGTAGGAGATGACAGTTGTCCTGACCTATTAGTATTTGTGGCTTTGCTTCTGTGTAAGTTAGTTGGCCACAAATGTCTGTTAAGTGCTTGCAGCCTTCAATCAGTTCTCGCGATACCCGTTGAGAAGAGATTTGTAAGTTCTTAACTGTACGTGCTTGCACTTGTTCGTCACGATCATTAAGTCCTTTCAACTTGATGGTGACTCTTCGTGAGGCTGATTCTGAAGATTTCAAACCATTGATGGTTTCCATTTTAAATGGATCTGTGGGTCCTGTTGCTCCTATGCTATTGGCTACACTTTCGTCCATCAGTGTAACCGTTGACCCGTCGTCCAACAACGCGAAGGTGTCTACTGCTCCTCTAGGACCCTTAACTCGTACTGGCAGCATCTTCAGATATGACTGTTTCCGTTTGACGGTCCTAGCTGAGTTGATGACTTCTGTTGCTTCTTCCTCTTTGTCTTCTTTTGAATCTGCCTTGTCTGTTTTCTTAGTGTAATGCAGCATGCTGTTGTGCGAATATGTACAGCTGTTTACACCGCATGGCTTAGGTCGGCAGCTATGAGTCTTGCTCCTATATCGAAGACATCTGAAGCATAGGCGTCTAGACTTTGCTATGTTCCATCTTCCATTTTCATCTAACTTCTCAAACTGTTCGCAATCTATCACGTTGTGACCCGTTTCGTCACATACAGGGCACTTCAGCGTCTTTGCCTTCTCTGTCAGGTTATTGACCTTCTGAGTCTTCTGTGTATTGGCTGACGTACCCGATGTCACCTGTTCAGGTAACGCGTAAGGTCCGCATAGATCCGCTTCTCTTTTAAGGAACCTCTCTAACTTCACAAGATCTGGATCTTCTTTGGGTTGTGTCGCTGAGAAGTCGTAATACCTGTAGCGAAGCGTTGCTGTTAGCTTGTCCAAAACTGTCTTTGAAACCTCTGGGTTGTACAGATAGTTGATGCAGCTTAGTGTCTTTATAGTTGCTACGGCGTTGGAGACCTTTGTGGCAAAAATACAGATGTCTCTCGGTGAGTCAGATAGGCGTGGAAGTCCGCGAAGTGTCTCCATCTCCATCATTGCAATGGATTCTGGTCGGCCAAATCTTGACTCCAAAGTTTTCATGACATCTGCTGGGTGTGTATTAGCGATCAGTAGACCTTCAACTGCTTCTTTTGCTTTTCCCTTGAGGTTCCTTCTCAGGCGATTCATGTTTTCAATCGCTGTGAACAGGCTTTCTGTTTCGTAATAGGCGGCGCGGAAGGGTAGCCATTCTTGATGACATCCAGAGAAGAAAGGCAGCTCGATGAACTTCGGTCGTTGAGCGGCGTTGACGGCATGCGTGATAGCTTGTGCGAGTGCGGTGAGATCAGATGGAGCTCCCGCCGGTAATTGCTGTGGGTGATGTGAAGCTTGATGATGTTGTTCTGTAATTCTAGCTGGGATCATATCTTCTGTGCTTGGAATCACTGGTTCTGTTTGACGTTTCGGTTCATGGGTGATCGTAGGCACGGGACTGTTGGCTTGATTCTCCAGCCAGCTGTCTACTCTTCTGTTCATTTCTTCAGAGTAGATGGAGACATCATCTACTTCATCATCTACTGTATCTTCTGTTTCCACAGCAGCGAGGCGCGCTGCTGCTAGTTCAACTTGAAGTCGAAGTAAATCTTCTTTCGCTTTCGCTATTTTTAACGCCTTTGTCTTGCTGTGTGTGGATCCCGTCCGTCCTTCTTTCTTGCAAGGAAGGAGGGAGTCCCGATGTCCGCTCGGCAGTGGCAGACCGGTGGTGGTATTCTTGACTCGCTTTACTGTTGAGGTTTCTGTATGCTGGCGAGTTTCTATTCGGCTGTCGGCGACGGTTACAGACGGCTTCATCAGTGGTTTCACGTTCACGTCGACAAGTAGTGCAGCGGAGGAAGGCATCACGGAGAGGGCGGCGGCGGCGATGGTGGACGAAGCTACTGCAGAGGGCTCGTAGATCGGGAGGGTTCCAGTATATACCTTGGTACCCGTGGCTGTGGTAGTCCTCATGGCGGCTGTAGTCCCTGTGGCGGTAGTGCCGGTCTCCGTGGAATGGGTCTCCGAGGTGGCGGCGATTACTTCTGACGACGACGGCTCCAGTTCTTCAGCTAGCACGCGACCTTTTCCTTGGGAGCGCGTGACTACCATACTTGCGTCCGATGTCTTCTATCTTCACTATTTCCAATCTTCCAATGGCGGCGGCTCCACTAATCCGGCTCGAAGGACCATTAAATGTACCGTCCGGCTCAAAAGACTATGAACCGTTGGGCACACTTCTGTTGCTGGGATTGGTGGATAAGGGATATTGAAAGATTGGAAGTTTCTTCACCGACGTTTATTCTGCAACTGTACCGAAACTGTTCTTCTAATACCACCGTACTATACAGTAGTCAAAGGGCGCGTTTACTATTTAGAAGATTTACAAACTGTCAGACTGTATGAGCTTCAAGTTAGAACTATTCTGTATGAGCGTCGAAATTGAACTGACTGTAATGAGCTCCGATGGAATACTGACTTTCTGGGATTAAAATCGACTCTTTTATAGTCGGCTTACTGTAAACAAAATATTCCCGAATATTCACGATAAAACATAAACAAAATAAATGCAGGCTTCATAAAACTATAACATAAACACAGGTGTTCAGTAATTAGAGCGCTCGGTGTCGGTTAACGAAAGCTCTGGATAACAATAAGGACAATTGTTCACGCGCTATGATCCTGATTTTGCTAGAGCGTCATAACTTACAATTATTTATGATAAGAACCTCGGATTTCAAAGTATGGGTCCGCACCTATTATAATTCTATATTTACGTTTGAGTAGTATTACTATAAATATTGGCTGTCGGACCGCACAAAAAGAATTATCTTGAATTTCAAAGTGTTGTACCGAACCTACTCTTAACCTATGTTTACATTAGAGTACTATTACTATAAGCTGTCCCGCACACTTTATTCGATCATAAAAAAATATAATTCGATTATTAAGAGAAAAGTCTAATAATTACATTTAAACCTTGATTTGAAATTTTATAGGTGACGTGTTTCCGAACGTTTTATTGTTGGTTTCTTTTTTGAGCCTATTATATATGGAATTTGAAAATCGAACTTTGAATCGACTTGTTTCTATCTCTCGCTCTTTTCGTATCGAAGTGAAAGTGACAGAAAAAGTGAAGTTCAAATCTTTCGAATGTTGTGAGTAGACCCAGCACTGACTCGGCATTTAAAAAAAATAATTAAAAAGTTACTTTGTCTCACGCTCGCAGCAAAATCGAATTTTGCTCACTGTCTTTAGACTGCAAAACATACTTGTTTGAGGTGCTGAGGTGAAAAATAAATTGTAGGTTTCTATGTGAAGTCGGTTTTTTAATCCCTGAGACTAAATTGACATAAGCATATGTCTAACTTTTCTTTTGTGTTGTGACTAGTGTGACAACCCACGTAATGTCATTTTAGTCTCAGAGATTAAAAAACAGACTTAAGACCTCATCGATCACTAGTTTTTTTTTCGAACTAATTGAAAAATAAAATCAATATAAAAAAACATATTCTCAAAAATTCAGAACTCTATAAGTAGCTGCGACCTTCACAAAGCGCATTGCCAACGCGATTGCTTACCATTTTCTCCCAACTGTAACGTGAAGAGCAACACAATGGCGTTATGTGGAGATCTTGATCCTGACACTGCATTGTTGCCGAGACGCCCGCGCTGCCGCCACCGCGCCCGCCGTGGGAGCGGAAGCCGGGGACACAGAGAGATTTTTGTAACTTACTCGCACTTTGGACACGAATAGTATCGACAATTCTTTACAGAAGGTTTTCATGAGAAAAGGATTCTTTCACACAATTTTTTGCAAATAGTGCAAAGCGGAAGTTAGTGGAGTTTGGCCACAGTCCTCTCATTCCTCTCACACTTTGTTGTCAAAAAATAAAAATATTTTTTTTACATAGGTCATCGAGACGTAACTATAGCCTTTTTTACATAGCAAGGGTTGGGTGACAGCAGAAAGAAAATAATTATGCATCTTTAACCTATCACATACCCACACATCACAATAACAGCGCGGTCTCATAAGACCGGTCGGGGATTCTTGAATTAAGATGAGAGTAAGGGATAGATACGTTGTATGAATCTGACAGCTGTCACCGAAATCATTCTTTATCAAATTTAGTATAGTATATTATATTATCTGTGGTATAGTGAAGAAATAGAATACCTACTAAACAAGGCGTCAGATAAGCTTGGAATAGAGTATATTGTCATTTTCCTAATATCTCTGCGAAAATACACGAAAAACAATCAATAAACTGTTATCATAACTGGAAAATGTTAAGAATCGCAATAGATGTCGATTCAAGACAGCCTTAGCCTTAAGTCTTTATTTCCGTTTTTTAATTACCCGTTTTTAAATTTTTGTATCTCTATTAAAATTGACTCATGTATCAGAGCAAAACTTATCAAATAAGAAGCTTTAAAGAACAATAAAGCTCTTCTTCGTGGACAAACATTTCTGAAACCCTACCCTTTTGTTTCCCCTTCAAAGACAATTTCAACTATCTTATCGCGGCGCCAACCATCCCATTTTTTACATATCACCGTCCCCAGCTTAAAGATTAAATATTCCGTGCTTTTATCAGGTCATCTGCATACGCGTTGTGATTGGGGCGGAGCGCCGCGGCCCGAGATTGCCGGGCGAGGCGCCGCACAAAGGGGCCGCCGCCGCCACATCACAGTTCGCCGCAATCTTCATGAACTCGCTCTGCAAGGCTCACGAGCCGACGACACTGGTTTTGTTGTCTTTATTCGCGACATGATGAAGAGCCCAGCGTCAGATCCAGATAGCTTTGTACCTACTTTTAAACTTGGAATTTTTCCAAGGTCTTCCACAACTACATAAAAATTACAACTAGGGTCTTACCATGACGTGTTACAAAGACAGGCGTGCGAGCGAGCAAGAGGGACGGAGTTATACAGCCTATAACGCTCCATCCCTTTAACAGTTCAGTTTAGGTCATCAAAAGAGCTTGAAGAGCTCGTGGTGGGGCCTCTGTTGTGTCATGTTATGAGCCTGTCCTCGTCGATCGCATTATCTATGAATT
This sequence comes from Mythimna separata, assembly GCA_030763345.1. Lineage (NCBI taxonomy): Eukaryota > Metazoa > Arthropoda > Insecta > Lepidoptera > Noctuidae > Mythimna > Mythimna separata. Next base: position 21,934,453 of record CM061174.1, read on the forward strand.
TGTCAGTTAAAAGCGCAAGCTGTTTCCTCGGATTCTCATCACATAGTTCTATAGGTCTAGGGGTAGGTACGTAAATTACGTATGTATTAAACGGTATTAAAGATTGGCCTATAGTAATTCCAACGAGAAATACTTAAGATTTCTGTGGAAATACCACTTCCTGGTACCCATCAAAATCCGTTTAGCTATTTTAGCGTAAAGGGGTACATGTAAGTACAAACATACGTGACAATACACATACAAAGCCTTTATAATATCAGTGATATAGAAAATAAGATAAAATATGTCTGTCTATTCATAATACAGGTATCCCTTACAAAACAAACTTGTCCCTTGCATATTTTGCTCGTGGTACGGTAACATGAACAAAAGTTTTTTATAACCATTCATAGCTTGCATGAGTAGGTAATAAAAGCTCGGCGGGGCATACAAAGCTGCACAGATTGAACCCCACATTCACAGCGACCCACCCCTTACTACACACGTATGAACATGGCTATACACATGCACATATAACACACGTGTATCAATGTGTCCGATCATTACGGCACGTGCTCATTAAGGTAATTAGTCCCAGACGGCAACAGGTGTGGCGAGTGTCCTGCAGGGTGCGTCCTGGGTGCGAAACAACTGTACAATGCAAATGGACGCAGAAGGACAACTTGGGACAGCAAGCCACGCTTAACGTGCCAAGTACTTACTTTTATCTGGAATGTTTCCGCTTCAAACTACTACTTCATTGGACACCAGTGTCTAGGAAGCGATGAAAAGCAATATACTTAATACTTCTATTCGTTTTGCAGGTTTCACTTGAATGTCTACCTTTTTACCCTACTAGGGCAAAGCCAAAGGAGGAAAAGGCCGTACACGTTATTGAAGTGTGGCTTTAATTTGTACTCTGTTCTTGTTTCCCCAGTAACCTTGTATATTTCACGTTCCTGAAAATCTGGTTTCATACTTTATCAGCGTCGTTTTTATCGTTATCGGATTTTTTAATTTTTTTGCTTTAAAAAAAACATGGTCCTAGTGAATCATGAGCATAATCATTCTGAGCTTTTTGCAAGCGACTGCTTTATGGCACAACACACCCCGTTAGCAGGCTGTAGCCGCAGTGGGATTGGTGTGCAGTCGCTGACTCGTTGCCGATGACGTATGTCCATTATCCACCCGGCAGCGGTAGTGGTGGCTAATGCATTAGGGGGTGCGCCTGCAATGTTTATTACATGCTTTTAACTTTCTTTATTCTGGTCGTTGTGATATTTTGCACATCACTGCCGTACGTTCTTAAAATTGATGTTGTAGAGTAGTCAATTTGTCCACTCAATCCAGTGGACAAATTGTACAATGATTTTAAAGTTGTTAATGAAAACAAATAACGAAACCTTCGAGAGGTAAGTAATAAATAACTATACATACAAATCGCGTGTGGGTATCACCACTTTTAATAAGTACCTAATGATCGATAAATATGATGAATTGCTCCTTGATACTGGGATTTCATAGCGTCTTAACAATATTTCCACTATTCATATTCATGCGTATCAGCAGTGAGCGATTAGCGAGGTGCTGTAGTAAACAGGCGCCCACGCCACCTCCGCGCGCCGCTGGCCTCCTGGTACCGCAGCAGGAACTGCACCTAATGACGCGATAATAACAATTACAACTAATAATGACCATAACATGTATTCACACCTACAGCCAGATCTACCTGAGATAATGCGCAATATTGGTTAACTGCGCAGTTCTGGCTAGACAGAATGGATGCGTCGAGGTGATGGTAACCTCTCTATCGCAGCACAGGTAGGAAAGATTTCTGTGGGTAGGAAGGAACACACACTGCTTCTGGGGAACATGGGTATTCCGAAAGGTTGACACCGAGTCCCCCCCAGATCGAAGGCAACGAAGGAACGGGGTAGGGGTTTAGTCAGTAAGAGTCTGACACGCCCTCCCGCTCCGCCCAAGAGTGGGAGAAGTCATTCTGATGATTCCCCTACCAGAAAAAAAAAACTGTTCTTCTGTGAAAGGTTCTTCCAATTTTTCCAATTTCTTCCAATTTTTCTCCATCCAAGGCGGGAGGAGACGTTTGATAATTTTCCCACATAAAATACAAAGCTGAAGTGCCGTTATTATGTATTTGGCGGAAACACAGGGCTTGCTTGTCTATACAACGATATTAATCGTACGTCGAGGAAAATCTCAATCAGTGAAAAGTGAAACGTTCTGTCAGCGTTCATTGGCTTCATAATTTTTGATTTTGGTATTATTAACTTGTCAAAAACAAAAATTATGAAGCCCATGATCGCCAATTCAGATACAGTTCTAATAGCAGATTGAGACCATGTTCATTGGAGAACATTGTGTCGAAGAATTGTTTTAGAATCCTCCGCTGGACCTTATGCGCCAGGATGAATGTCTAGACAAATTGTTTAGAGAGAATGGAATGTTCAACACCATAGAGATTGGAGTCAAATTGTTGACTTTCAGCGAACGTTGTGAAAGTCACACGATCCTGTGTTTTCAAATCATCCATGTTATGTAATTATTTAAGTAGTGCCGGCTATTATACATCTCGACGAAAGCAATAATATACCCAGGCATCTACGGTTGCTTTCATCACGACATAGTATAAAATAAAGTCGGTTTCTCTGTCCCTATATCCCTATGTATGCTTAAAACTTTAAAACTACGCAACGGATTTAGATGCGGTTTTTTTTTAATAGATAGAGTGATTCTTGAGAAAGGTTTATGTGTATAAGTCATGCATAATATAGCAGAGTAACATTGATAAATTTGCACACGTGCAAAGCCGGGGCGTGTCGCTAGTTACCTACAAATGGTGTTAGAAATTTTTGAACTTTTCATTAAAACTTAAAATTTCTTCACAACAAATTAGTTGTCCCATAAAAGCGTGTATTCAAAGAGCTCTCGGGAGACTGTGGTGTGTTAGCTAAAGCGGCGCGAAGGAGGTGGGTCAAGTGAGTGTGGCTCCGCCTGCGGGCACGAACTGCTGGCTGTGGCGATCTGGAGCACGCCTCACGCCGCTCAGCTAAACGAGGATTAGCGCAAACATCGCTGTTTGAGCGGCTTTCAGCGCGAAACTATTGAAGCCGAATGTAGGTGAGAGTTTGTGAAAACTGCCGCAAGCCTGCAGTGACCTAGCTTCGCCTCTCTACATTAAATATAAGAAAAAGTAAGTGGGACATTGCTGTAGTTACTTAATATTGTCAGGTGACAAGTAGGAAATGGGAATGCCTGGAGTTTGGAAATGACTGTCTGGGTTGATTGTAAACAATTGTAACCTATATCCAATAGCAACCTAAACTGACATTGTAAGTACTCGTAGCTTGTTAAAAACTACCAACAGAGAGTTTTCAAAGCAAGAATTTCGCATGAAACAAAAACAATCATACGATGGGTTTCGGGATCGTCTGCATTGCACCGAAATCAGAGTGGCAGTGACAGACTGCAATGCGGGATCCGACCCGGGACACGAGAGCCCGCGAGTGCCCGGGATCGGTACACCACTAGTTTTTAATGGCTTTGGATGCCCGCCAACCAATTAGCAGATGATACAGCATCGGATGTGGTAGTTACAAAATGTTTTTATAATAAAATCTGACTAAATTAAGATGAAATCCTTCCGCTGTCTGTCTGATAACTAAACAAAATTAACTTTATAGTAACTTCAAAGTTTTATTTTTCAACTCTTTTCTTGTTTGGCTTAGCATTTATTTAAATTTTCGCCGTAAATATTTTCAAATGTGTTATTGTGTAGACTGTGAAATGAGTTGTGCAAGCATATTGTTGATATTACTTTTACAATGAAATGTTATGAAGGTATTGGCCAAATTCCGTGCAGTTACTCACGCAATAACATTTATAAAGTAATTTCATTGTTTTACAAACATAAATACACACTACTGTGGTCTGTACATACATAGGTACATACCAAGCACTTTCCCAGCACCTTGTTCTCGAAGGTGTTTCAGGGAAGTTTTGAAAAACTAATAATGACTGTCCGGCTTGAATTTTATGGAAAATCATTTAATGACTTCTCCCGCCTTACCCTAGGGTGGAGTGGGAGGTGAGGTGTAAGACTTTTACAGGCTAAAACCCACACCTATGTTCCTTCGCCTGAAGCCGGTGTTGCTGATATCTCCTTGAGGCACGCTGGAACACTATGCGCTGTCGATGATTAGGGCTTGGTCAGGACGGTCACCACACCGCCGAACGGCGAGCTACCCATTGCTCGAACAGGTAGGTAAGTATCAATTTTGTAAACAAATTAATTTTCCATTTTCATCCTATTAACTGTTCAAAGGACTAGTAGTAGTTACACTAGGGTTCAAACTGATCCATCCACAACCGGTAGGTACACCTCGGAGAGAGACGACCGTTTTATTGTTTCGGTTTTGCTTCAAAATCATCACTTGACCGGTGTCGGTGTGCAATAAGAGCTGAGAAGGGATATGAAGCGAGTGGATAGCATGAACCTGGCCGAATACTGGGCCAGGCAATGTATGTGAAGAGTTTTGTCATCGACACGCTAAGAAGAAGAAGCATGAAGCTGGATAAGAAACGCTAACCTTATCCCAAAACGGGCTGCCACGGGCCTGAAATTGATGACTTGCTACTGGTAAGCGCGCCTTCAATTTTCTCAAAAACATCTTGATTTTAGCATCCAACACGGAAATAAAGCAATCTTTGTCTTGGGCGGCTTGAATTTTTCACTTCATTCAGCCATTAAAAATACTGCCTAAAGTTACTAGGTAAGCATATAAAGTAATTGTAATGTTTTGCGCCGATGCCAAGTAATATGGGATAAGGGCAGGAAGAAGAAGAAGAATGTGTACCATCGGTAGTTAGTGACCGTAGTATAGTATCCAAAGAACCTAAATGTCCGCAATAGATAAGACTATATAAAAACATAGGACACAGCCAGGTATTGAATCCATTATTTATGATACAGAACGTCCATCATGTCTTAGTTGAAAAGCACGTAAACCTACCTACGATTTCACCTAATCGGACTGAAATTAAATTTTCATAGTCCATCAACGTCCTACCCTACCTACCCGCAAGTCGAAGCTATGTGAGTAATCGAATGAAGTAAGAATTCCCTGAACGATGTACACGGTAGCATACTTACTTTATTCTGTGACGGTTGCATACTTATTTGAGCTCCAATCAATCCGTATTGTATCGGTAGTGTGTGGCGGTGTGCGTGCGACCTCCACGCCTTGCACCGCCTGCCTCGGGCTCTCGTGCCGGCTCGTCTACCACGTAAACAAAGATTGATGTAACAGTAACAAGCTCAAACGCACGAGTATTAGCAGGCTTCGTGCATATAATGCTGTGCTTTTATTTCCCACCCCACTTTCCCCCCACATAGTCTCGTCTGTACGTTCGGCGCCCCTTCCGCATTCCTGTCTGAAACTCTGAATAGTATTCAGACAGCGCCTGTAGGGATGCATTAGTATAGTTAGATGTAGGTAGGTAGTACATGGGCCAGTATGAGTAGCTGCGTATGAAGTTGTCAATTTGGTAAATTGTGTACCTACTTGTGTAGATGTAAGTACTCTGATAAGCGGGAAGTATAAGAGGAGGTGCCAGTGCTCGTGGTAGAAATATTTAAAGGCCTACTACACCACCCGTTTTTACGACTGGTCTACGTAGACTGTCGTTAAGTCTACGTACAAGTAAGACCGTTTTACCCTTATTGTTATTAGGTACACTACGCGACGTAGACTAAAACCGTTCGTAAAAACCGGCCAAGTGCGAGTCGGGCTCGCGCACAAAGGGTTCCGTAGCAGCAAATATAATAAACTTATTATGTCAATTTATACACCTGGTGAATGGAGCCTAAACTCTCCCGATATTTTGCCTTGTACTTTTATGTATGAATATTAATTTTAACTTAACCAAAATTACAGTTAAATCAACCTATCTCAAAAACTATAAGAGATACTTTGATCAAACCAAAAATCGTTGAAAGAGTTAATTAGCATGCATCACCTCTATTTTTTTTAGAATTTTATACCCCGTAGTTATAAAAATAGAGGGGGGGGGACATACTTTTTACGACTTTGAGAGCTGATATCTCAAAAACCGTTCACTTTAAGAAAAATGTTTTTTAGAAAACTTTATATCATTTTAAAAGACCTTTCCATTGATACCCCACACGGGTATGTACATCGAAAAAAAAATTTTCATCCCTCAGTTACATGTATGGGGGGCCCCACCCCCAATTCTTTTTTTTACTATTTAGTGTCATAATTTTGTAGCGGTTCATACAACACATATTCCCATCAAATTTCATCACTGTAGTACTTATAGTTTCCGAGTAAATCGGCTGTGACAGACGGACAGACGGACATGACGAAACTATAAGGGTTCCGTTTTTGCCATTTTGGCTACGGAACCCTAAAAACGAGTGGTGTAATAGGCCTTTTAGAACCTAATCTATCCTGAATGATTTTTATAAATTAGGATGCGAATAAAGATTTAGAGGAAGATTGATATTGTTTATACTGTAAAAGCGGATTACTTACGGCAGTTTGATACACCGTCAGGCCTCCGTCACTCCATGTACTTGCGCGCTATAAGTGCCTACCGCCCAGCCGAGCGGTCTCGGTCCGCTTGCGGATCTAATTCAGTGCGGTTTTCGCAAGCGAAGCGTGCGCACGCCGTTCAATTTTAATAGTGATGTTCGTTCGTACGCGTATTACGATGCCGTGTGGTGCCTTATGTGCTGTAGATGGGTGTAAATCAAACAAAAGAAGGGATAAACACCTAACTTATTCCCTTTACCTGTCAAAGAACGACGAAACTTATAAAAGAAATATTTTATAAACGATAGAATTTAAGATTTTAAACTGTAATTAATTATAAATAAATTGTAACTATAAGTCAGAACATTCACAGTTCTGAATAACATAAACACAAAAAGTCATGTTAATTTAATTTTATCGAAGAGGCAGCCCTGCGATTGCTGCGGGTTCGCGCGATGCGAAGCAATCACAATTGTACGCTTGAGCGTTTAGGCACATTTTAGCATGCAATGGTTGCTGACGCGACAGAGTAGGCTAATAAAGCAGTAGGTATTGTAATTTTTCTACTGAGTGAAGTATCTGTTACGTAGTAACTATTTAGTAATCTGTGACACCGTAGGCTCCCAATGAGCCTACGGCGAATCAAACAAACTGCCTGGCGCAAAGCCTACTACTACGTAGAGATACAAACTACCTACTCTTTTTTGTTGGATTCTCTGCCTAAGTCTTTATTTAAAGGATTTATTTTCCTACATCATATAGAGCATTTAGGTTAAATGCTCTAAGTAACTTCCACATCTCATATATATTTATCAATACAAAAGAAATGTTTGCATCCTATGTTCTCCTAAAACACTAATATTGTTATGAGGTTGAAAGTTTGTGAATGTGTGTGTGTGTATGTTTTTTACTTTTTGAACAGCTAAACGGATTTCGAAGAAACTTAGCAAAGGAGTAGGCCATGTACTTAAACGTTTTTCACCATTCCACTTAGTTTTGATTTGAAGTCCTTGACCCCAACAGACCTGGCTACTAAGTTTTCCCATAATTTATTACTTCTTTTGGTGTAGAATAAAGTTTATTTTATTCTACTGATAGTCTCCGGACACAGGCATCCAGCGCGTATGACATATAAATCGAAATCGGAATTGTAATGAATCATGTTTGGAATAATGCAACTAGTTCTGCCATTAAAATGTACTAACCAACTTTATTAACCCAAGCTTACTTAAAATTAGGCCACAACTTTTCCGTTAGAAGACGATTAACCAGCTGCTAAGAAAAATCTAGTGAACTTATTCAGTAAGGAATAATGTGTATTTATTTATTTATTTAAACTTTATGCACAAGTAAAACACACTGTACAAAGGCGGGCATGTGTCGTGTGTTTGTGACTTTGTGTTGTGTATTGGTCTCTTGTTGTCGTGATTATAATCGAGGAGCAGATACTTTCTGATAAGTACGTTTGCTACAACGTATAGTCAGGCGCTTGGTGATTTTTTAAATAAATCTGTAGATTTAAAATTCACTTGAATCTTTATATACGAAAGGAGAAACTGACTGATATATCAACGCACAGCCGAAACTACTGAGACTAAAGCACAAAAAAGGCTTTTCCAAAGGTCGCCTCCTAAGGGGATGAAAAAGGAGTCAAAAGTTTGTAAGGAGAAACGCGGGCGAAGTCGCTGGCAAAATTCAATTCAGTATAAATGTGAGAAAAATAAGGAAAAATATGATGGTAAAAAAACCGTTTCAACTTCCTTTGGCTTTTTGTTTATTACGTTACTAGTAATTTCAGAATTTCGAACGTAACCCAGATGTTGACATTGGCATTGAATGTCATATTCAAATGACATTGACAATCTTTTGATGTAACTGTCACATTGAACACCGTGCCAAGTAGAAACATTTCAGATTTTTTCCCATGAAATTCCAATAGAGATCTTATAATAACCACTTATAGGATAGTTCCATCATGTTCGCTAAACCGTACAAATTAAAATCTAACAATACTTTGAAGAATTCCGAGAAGTAAGACAAAATTTTAGTGTGATCAATTCAAGACCATATTTGAGCGTGTTTTACTTTAACATTACGTGTTAATTGCAGGAAACATTTAGCACAACGGATACAAGATGAGTTCCCGTCGACGACGGAAGAGAAAGTAAAGGACATAGTGTCTGTGAAGTCGACTTGTATTTGTATGAAGTTGGTGCTTCATTCTGGCGAGATGGTGAACGTGTACTCAGTGGACGGCTTGCCCGTGCTCATAGAGACGGGCGAGGGGCTCCTACCGACCGTCTGCGCGCTGTGGAAGGTGCCCGACCTGCTGCCTGTGCTGGCCATCCACACTCCAGTGCTGTCCAGGGTTTGTATTCCTTCAGAATAGTTATTTGCCTCTACATGTTAAACAGCCAAGTTCATCATAAATTAAACAAATGCTATAGGAAAGTCTTGTTTCCATTTTCAGGTGCAAGGAGGTGCCCCTGTATACCTGCCTGGTGTGGCGATACCCAGCGGTGGCATCGGGTTCCCAATGTTCCAGCGAGGGTCACTCATAGGGCTCTGCACACAGGAAAATGCAGCTGTCTGCATCATTGGGAGAGCCACCATGTCCAGTGCAGACATGCTGCTTAGAGCTCAGTCAGTTAATGTTTATTCACACTAAATCAATTTATTTCTACCTGATAAAATGTGGAGAAACAAGAATATATTTTATACTAAATAGTTTCTCTAAACTTATTGAAACTAATTTCAAATATTACTTAATGTTTCATGGAAAATTAATTGTTTTTATATGATATTTCCAGAGGAGTATGTCTGGACACAATCCAGGTGTTTGGAGACCAGCTGTGCAAAGACAACAAGTTCAGTAAGGTAGAGCGGCCCAAGCTCGGCCCGGCCGGCTACAGCCAGGGAGACATCACTATAGACTTAACCTCACAAGTCAGTCAGGTGAGACATGCAGCTTTCTTACCAGTTTATTGAATTATTATAGCACTGTTTTTGTCCTACAAACATAATATATTGTGCATTTGTAACAAAAATTTAAAGAAAGCTATTGCCTGTTGTTTCCACAAATCCACTAAAAGTCATTAGATTTTATCTAGGATTATCCCATTTATTTAACTATATAAGATGCAAAGAAGAAAACAAACAAACAATTTGTCAAACAATTGCAGCTACAGTAAATTATTATTATTATTATGAGCCTGCTGTGTCCCACTGCAGGGCAAAGGCCTCCCAATCAGATTTCATTGTACCCTAATAATTTCCCAATTGGGTTGACCTGTTATTTATTTATTTAGTACATGGCAGACTTACAGCTAATAAATCCAGGAAAAAGAAACCATAAACATTAGGAAGCCAATTACAAGTCCTCACAGTTAGACAGACTATAACTGCCAACAGGTGGCACTCTGTATTTACTGTCTGGCTTTCCCCCTTAAATTACCCACAAGTTTATGTATGTAATCCTATAAAAAAAAAGTTATGTTATCATTGCAGATGAACATCCAACCACCGGTCAGAGAGGAGTGGCCCAGCCTGGGCAGGCGGCCGCCGCCAGCGCAGCCGCCGCAGTCGCCACCACCAGCGCAGGCGCCGCCGCCGCCGCAGAACGAGCCTAAAGTGATCGCCGAGGAGGTACCGGAGGAGCAGATGGATGAGGGGGAGGCTGATGTCGACGACAGTGTACTTACAGGTACCACGCGTAACTAAGTTTGGGCTTGTGAATACCACGTTTTTTAAACGCACCGTCGACGCGCGTTCGGAACGATATACAGCGTGTCAGACGCAGCCTGTAGACCTCCTTTAGGATAAAAGCAGGCCGGCGATGCACGTTTCTTAAAGGTGCGTCAATGGTGCTTTTAACAAACGTGGTCTGAACAGGCCCCTAATGTTCAATTTAGCTATTATGAAATAGCAATGGATGCTTTGTTTTCTCTAAGAGTGATAATACATTAAAAAAATATAACCCCCAATTATAACTCCAATTATAGCCCCCATCATGGCTAGGCTCATGCCTTGCCATGATGGGGGCTAGTTTAATGTAAACAGTATAATCATGTACTTTTTAATGTATGTTACAACACTTAAAAAAAATATTCTTCTTGAATTCCAGAAGACTCCCAGACAGAGGACTACGACATCCCGAGCGACATGGACGGCCTGCTGCGCTGGTGCCTGCTCTCGTTCCTCAAGCTGGATGCCAAGAATGCGGAGCTGCCGCTCAAAACCAACCTCTTGTACAGGTTGCTACTTATTCTAACTTACTAACTTACATAAATAACATCCCCTTAAATATACTTGATATCATGTGTCTATTATGTTTCATGTTTCAGAAATCATTTAATAGCCCTGTGCCCTCCAGACCGGACATTAGAAGTAAAGAAATCCTCATATAAGAAACTAGGCAAATTTCTCGAAGCTATGCAACAGGTAAACATGTTAAAATCGTAGTAAATTATTAGTTATACGACTTTTACGAGGCCAGTTCACAAAGCTGAGTGTCAGACACTTTTCAAACATTCTAGAATGTCACTAGTGATTGATAGCTTACGCGTCATTGCGCGCAACTAAAGCACGCCGACGCGTGATTCAATATTTCCATAACGCAACATATTTATGGGATGGGTAAGCTACAATTATTTCGGTAAGTTCCCTCATTGAAGAATGGTTGGAAAGACGTCACGGCGTCCTCATCTTCCATTTGACGCAGGCCCTTGCCGAACATGGTAAGTTCGGGAGATCCCTGCATCGTATTCAGGCGTAACAACCCGGGTGTCGCCACCGGTTGGACCGCCCGGAAGTCACGGTGGAACATACGGTAGAGGTGTACCCCGCTTGGGTGGAGCACCGCCGTGTACTCGTGGAGGCGATCGGCGACGGTGGCCTCTCGCGCCGGTTCCGGGTCATAGACCGGAGCGAGAAGGAGTGGCAGGCGGTCGCCTCCTGCGAAGTAGTAATGCAAGCGAGGGAGGCCGACCGCAAGCGCGAGAGGGAACGGCCCTCACGCCCCCACCGACGCCGGGATTCTGATCCCGATTTCCGACCACTTGCGTGCTTGCGGACTGCGAGCACTGTGTAGCTTGCCGTCCGGCAGTCGGCGCGTACTGTTCCACGCGCGCCTCAAGGAGATGTCAGCAAACTGTAGGGACCCAGCAGGGTCGAAGCCTCTGGGCCCACGGATTGGACTCCGAAAGGGAAGCTCGTGACCTCAGAACGAAGGCAAAGAAGGAATGGGGTGGGGTATAGTCAGTAAAAGTCTGATACGCCCTCCCGTACCGCCCAAGAGCCCTCTCTTGGGCGGTACGGGAGGGCGTATCAGACTTAGGAAGTCATTCTGATGATTCCACACTTAAAAAAAAAGTGTCACATTTAAGCCTGGCTTATTTAGGCTCAACTTACACTGGCATAGCGTAGACTCTGGCCAGTGTGAGTTGAGTCTAACGATCCGTATCTAATTCGTCCACATCTGTGTTATGTAAAGCATTAAATTGTATATGAAATGGATCTTGTATGACATAGTCCATTCTTGTAATTAATGTTTTATTTAAAAGTATGAACTAAATTTACACAATACAGTTTTCCATTGATTAGTTTGTGTGGTTCCCTTGTCCAAAACATGACCCAAACGCTACGGTGCTTTAAGTTCCCGTACATCTGCGATTCGGAGGACCTAATTTACGCTATTGCAATTGCTACGGATATCGCAATTAATGTTGTTTTCACCTAGCAGGAGCCGCTAATTATCTAGAAAGTTAACCACCAACTAGAAGAAGAAGGAAGATTAGCCGCTCTCTCATCGAACCTCAAAAGCACAAGCGTCTTTTCACATGGCCCGCCATCTTAGCTTGGTTGTCTGTTCAAGGAAGGCTTGCTCGAGGTGCGCGAGATCGAGAAGGGCGTGGACGCCGTGACGGCGGTGAGCCTGCAGCACTCGGCGCTGCGCGCGCACCGCGTGCCCCCCGCCCTGCGCGCCGCACTGCGCGCGCCCGCGCCCGCGCCCGACGCGACGGACTACGTGCCGCCGCAAGTGCGCGAGATGTACTGCATCACCGCTAATGTGGCAGAGCTCTTCGCGCCGCTCAAGTTAGTCACTTACTGTCATGTGTTCACCATCATCCCAATAGCTTTCAAGGCCCTATTCCACTTTATTGTCCTCTAACAACTTACCCCCGCTACAGAATTAAGATATGAGTTGAGTATCTGCCAAATCTAAGACTGTAAATAGACGTAGCAGAATGTCTATTTCACTCTTAAAATCGGTCAAAACAGATCATTCATTCTATCATTCAACAGACATTCTAAACCAAAACAAAATCTATGTGTAAGTCTCCTCATTCCTTTGGTCTGAACCAGGAAAGGCACCGCGCTGACAGCGGGCGAAGTGCGCACGACGCTGACGGAGTACGTGAAGACGCGCGGCCTGAACTCCGCGCAGGTGAAGGGAGCCGTCACCGTGGACGCCGCGCTCGCTAAGGTCACCGGGAAACCTGTACAGGTACACTGCAAGCATAGGAATTTAGAACTTCTCTCCTAACCATTGTGCCAAGCCTATTTAATAGTATATTCATTTTATTACTTTACCAAAAAAAACCCTGTTCCCAGGCCTAAGGCCGCTATCTCACTGGCGTTTTACGAGCATTGGCGTTAACGCCGCTTCGACGCAGCGCAGACCCGACGTTGACGTCGCGTTTGCGCGTAACAAGCAATAACATCCGCTGAACGCGACGTTAACGTCGCGCACATGATAGTATTGCCAAAAAATGCGATGTGAACGTCGCGCAGCGTCAACGTTGCGCAGACGTTTGACAGGCGCCGACGCTCGTAAAACGTCAATGGGATAGCCACCAAAAATACCCAGATAAACGGTTTTTTATTTCGTCACCTGATGTGACACGGTGATGTGATCGTTTTGAAGGAGACAGCAAAATAGAATAACGTGTAAATAAACCGTAGGAGGCGGTGAAGTGGGACGTGCTGATGTCGGCGGTGCAGAGCAAGATGACGCCCAGCACCGAGATGCGCTTCGCGGACGGCAGCGTCAAGCTCAGCAAGAGCAAGCTGGAGCCCGTGCGCATGCAGGTCGCCACGCGCAGCGGCAACAAGAAGGTAGGCCAGTGACGTCACGCGCAGCGTTGACGTCACGCTCAGCAAGAGCAAGCTGGAGCCCGTGCGCATGCAGGTCGCCACGCGCAGCGGCAACAAGAAGGTAGGCCAGTGACGTCACGCGCAGCGGCAACAAGAAGGTAGGACAGTGACGTCACGCGCAGCGGCTACAAGAAGGTAGGCCAGTGACGTCACGCGCAGCGGCAACAAGAAGGTAGGACAGTGACGTCACGCGCAGCGGCTACAAGAAGGTAGGACAGTGACGTCACGCGCAGCGGCTACAAGAAGGTAGGACAGTGACGTCACGCGCAGCGGCTACAAGAAGGTAGGCCAGTGACGTCACGCGCAGCGGCAACAAGAAGGTAGGACAGTGACATCACGCGCAGCGGCAACAAGAAGGTAGGACAGTGACATCACGCGCAGCGGCAACAAGAAGGTAGGCCAGTGACGTCACGCGCAGTAGTGACGTCAAGCTCAGCAAGAGCAAGCTGGAGCCCGTGCGCATGCAGGTCGCCACGCGCAGCGGCAACAAGAAGGTAGGTCTGTGACGTCACGTGCAGCAGTGACGTCACGCTCAGCAAGAGCAAGCTGGAGCCCGTGCGCATGCAGGTCGCCACGCGCAGCGGCAACAAGAAGGTAAGTCACAGTGACGTCACGCGTAGCGGCAACAAGAAGGTAGGCCAGTGACGTCACGCGCAGCGGCAACAAGAAGGTAGGCCAGTGACGTCACGCGCAGCGGCTACAAGAAGGTAGGCCAGTGACGCCACGCGCAGCGGCTACAAGAAGGTAGGACAGTGACGTCACGCGCAGCGGCAACAAGAAGGTAGGCCAGTGACGTCACGCGCAGTAGTGACGTCAAGCTCAGCAAGAGCAAGCTGGAGCCCGTGCGCATGCAGGTCGCCACGCGCAGCGGCAACAAGAAGGTAGGCCAGTGACGTCACGCGCAGCGGCAACAAGAAGGTAGGCCACAGTGACGTCACGCGCAGCGGCAACAAGAAGGTAGGCCAGTGACGTCACGCGCAGCGGCTACAAGAAGGTAGGCCAGTGACGTCACGCGCAGCGGCTACAAGAGGGTAGGACAGTGACGTCACGCGCAGCGGCTACAAGAAGGTAGGACAGTGACGTCACGCGCAGCGGCTACAAGAAGGTAGGACAGTGACGTCACGCGCAGCGGCTACAAGAAGGTAGGCCAGTGACGTCACGCGCAGCGGCTACAAGAAGGTAGGCCAGTGACGTCACGCGCAGCGGCAACAAGAAGGTAGGCGCCAGTGACGTCACGCGCAGCGGCTACAAGAAGGTAGGCCAGTGACGTCACGCGCAGCGGCAACAAGAAGGTAGGACAGTGACGTCACGCGCAGCGGCTACAAGAAGGTAGGACAGTGACGTCACGCGCAGCGGCTACAAGAAGGTAGGCCAGTGACGTCAAGCTCAGCAAGAGCAAGCTGGAGCCCGTGCGCATGCAGGTCGCCACGCGCAGCGGCTACAAGAAGGTAGGCCAGTGACGTCACGCGCAGCGGCAACAAGAAGGTAGGTCTGTGACGTCACGTGCAGCAGTGACGTCACGCTCAGCAAGAGCAAGCTGGAGCCCGTGCGCATGCAGGTCGCCACGCGCAGCGGCAACAAGAAGGTAAGTCACAGTGACGTCACGCGTAGCGGCAACAAGAAGGTAGGCCAGTGACGTCACGCGCAGCGGCAACAAGAAGGTAGGCCAGTGACGTCACGCGCAGCGGCTACAAGAAGGTAGGCCAGTGACGTCACGCGCAGTGGCTACAGGAAGGTAGGACAGTGACGTCACGCGCAGCGGCTACAAGAAGGTAGGACAGTGACATCACGCGCAGCGGCTACAAGAAGGTAGGACAGTGACGTCACGCGCAGCGGCTACAAGAAGGTAGGACAGTGACGTCACGCGCAGCGGCTACAAGAAGGTAGGACAGTGACGTCACGCGCAGCGTCTACAAGAAGGTAGGACAGTGACGTCACGCGCAGCGGCTACAAGAAGGTAGGACAGTGACGTCACGCGCAGCGTCTACAAGAAGGTAGGACAGTGACGTCACGCGCAGCGGCTACAAGAAGGTAGGACAGTGACGTCACGCGCAGCAGCAACAAGAAGGTAGGACAGTGACGTCACGCGCAGCAGCAACAAGAAGGTAGGACAGTGACGTCACGCGCAGCGGCTACAAGAAGGTAGGACAGTGACGTCACGCGCAGCGGCAACAAAAAGGTAGGCGCCAGTGACGTCACGCGCAAGACTACAACCAATAAAAAATTGTTGAGTTCAGCGCCATTTAGCGAAATTATCGCTACGTTATTCAAAGTATTGAATTTAAAATTATCACCTTTGACCTAAGTAAAATAAAAAATTGCCCTTATGTAAGTAAGACTTGATGTTCATTCCCCAGGTGACACTAGTGTCGAACCTGGAGCAGTTCGGCTTCAGCCTGCCGGCGCTGTGCCACGTGGTGCAGACGGGCGTGGCGGCGTCCAGCGGCGTGACGCGCGCGCCCGGCGCCAAGGCCGACCAGCTCATGGTGCAGGGCGACCAGGTAACACCGGCGTCACTCACCTGCAAGACGACCACCGCCGGCCACGGGTCTACCTACCTAAGCGCCGTAGCCACAAAACTCAAGTCTTGTGCTTCTCCCATCGAGCAGGCTTGCACCTACTACGCCATGTTTCTGGTGGTAGAAAATGCCTAAGGCATTAAGTTTCTGTTTACTTGTGCATACAATTCCATTAAATGAGTTATAGGAGGCCTTTCAGCACTGTGCCTGCCAGACTTAAATGGCAGTAACCAGGGCACATGCTTGAAGGATGGTGGTTGATGGAGCTGTAAAGTTCTGTAATGGCATATGGCATCTGTGTACTGAATCACCATATCGGCTGAATGATATTCATAGCTGATCCCATGTACCCCCTACCTAGACCCCAACCACCATACACACCTCGCCACCCTATACCCTGTCTTGACCCCAACCATAGACTAGCAACCCACAAGCCCTAAGTGATCTTTGTATACAAGTTGCTCAATCAATTCATCACTGATCAGTGATCAGTGTGATCACTGAAAGCTTACTATAACTTGTAGAGGATAATTCAATTTAAACCTTTTTGTATTTTCCTCAAATTGATTTTTGTTTTTATTTCTGAACTTGTGACTCTTTGGTGTTGTTGTGTGAACAAAGACATGCGAGAGGTCATTGAACCATTGAAGTCATGTCCTTTTGAAGGTCAAAAACAACTTTGTGCCTACTCATCACTATTATGTTCTGTTTAGTATTTACCAACCACTATGTAATTTTTCTACAAAAAAAACTTGTTTTTTTAGCTCCAACTAATTTACAGATCTATGTCTAGGTGTCCTGCAGTGATTAGAACTAAGTTCAATAATAATAATGATGGTTTCATCTCCCACAGACATATTTCATCGCCAAACTACTTATGGAGAAGTACGGCTTGCCCAAGAAGTTTGTGGAAGGAGCAGACAAGGCACTCAACAAGAAGAAATGATGGAACTCCCCCGACCAACACATTGTGGCCCCAAGTGATGCTGACGACAGAGAGTGCAGTGATAACCAGTGTGATTATGAAATAAAACACTACATGCGTTTCTTAAGTTTATTTATACTTATTATTTCTTATATCTACCCTACACTACCCGACCTGGTGCACACACCTCAAGCATGAGGTGCATACATACTAGACTAAAGCAAAGAATTACATTATGGCAACCGAGTTACTTTTACACAAAACTTATAGTGCTTTACACTCTAGAAACTTATTAATTTATATAGATATACCAACATAATACTTAGATTTACAATTTAAAACTATTCTGTTACAATCTGGAAGACAAAAGACTAAGGGTCAGTTACTCACTGAGCTGTTCATTGACTGTTGCTTTCATTTTACATTTCAAAATACTACATAAATAAGTAAATTTCTTTTATTTACTTCCAATATAAAGTCAATTTCTTTTATTTACTTCCAATATAAAGTCAATTTACTATAAATGATTTTATATAATTAATGTCTTTAGTAAATTATGGCAAAAATAAAAATTTCCAATTCAATTATATTTACAAGCACACAATAAGGCAAAGTGTTATAACAAAATAAACACAAAAACTATACATTTGATATAATTTGAATTATAAAATGTTCATATATAAATATTCTTTCATATAATTTCACTATTCTAAGGTTAGGGTGGGTTGATGTCCGTATTTCATTTCATTTTGTACAATTAACATGTCAAATAGAAATATCTGGGCCTTACAACATAAGAGTATTCTATGAGATACTAGCTACATGGAAGCTATCACTTACTGCTACACTATGTTACTCTATAGATAGAAACCACAACCAATACTATAATCAATAGGTTTGATACCTTACACAGGCTACTACTAATAGAATCTAATAATTTTTCAAAAATATTTCATCAGAGATCAAATTTACAATCACAACTTTATACAAATACACTTACCTACATTCTTACACTATATCTTAGTTGCTGTCATAAACTTGAAAGGAGTCTTGAAGTTGAGCAGAGACTTGCGACTCTTGGACTTCTTGACATCAGGAGGAGCCACAGGAGTCTGTGGCAGCCTCATGGAGGAGCGAGTCCTCTCAGAGACACTGCCCTCACTCAGCTTGGTGCTGCTGGACTCCATGCTCCAGTGGCTCCTGCAGGAGAACATGGACTGGCGAGAAGTGTTGGAGCCTCTGGAAGTGAGGCTCGTCTTGGAAGGAGTCTTCCTCATACTGCTGTGGTTAGTGTTGGTGATGTCACCAAACACATTCTTGCTAGTCTTGGCTTGCTTAGAGGGAGATGAGTGGCACCATTGCATGGAGGCTCTCTTTTCAGAGGGGGACTTTTTCAGATCCAAGTACTTGAACTTGTTGATGTCTTTAGCCAGGGCCTCCTGCCTCGGCACTTGGTATCCTTCAGCATCCACATTGTCAAGCTCATAGAATGTCAAAGTGACACTGTCATCACTCTCTGTGAAAGGGTTGCTGGCAGTAAAGTGTACCTTCTTGGTGGACACGTCGGGGAAGATGTTCCGGCGCGGCATGTTGTCGGCGGTGATCTTGGCGGCCGTCACGATGATGCTCCCGTCTCCAGCGTCGGCCGACAGCGAGCTGTCGAGATCCTCGTACGCATAGCTCTTCCTGCGGCCGCGGCGCGCGGACGAGCTGCGCGTGCGCCGCCGCCGCGCCAGCCACTCGCGTCTGTCGTCCTTAGCCTGTGTCATCATTGGAGGCAGAGTAATGCCATTACTTTCACCCTCACAAGCTAACTCCAGGGAGGCGTTGAGTGGTATGATCTTGGTGCATGGGCTGTTCACAATTTCCTTGGCTATGAGCTCCCTCTCCCTCTTGTTGAGCGACTCCTCGCGGTGGCGCAGCGCCACGAGGCGCGACATCCACTGCTGGCTCAGAGTCTCCTCTGACACTCGCTGGGCACAGTTGAACTTGTCCAGTGTTTCAGTATAAGGCTTCCTGCTGCGAGGCACAAAGCCAGGTAGCTCCAGAGCAAGTGCAGCTAGTGTAGGAGACATAGGATTCTGAGGCGAGCTTGACTCTTCAATCTCAATGTTTGCTTTTCTTCTCGGACTGATGTTACAGTAAATAGGGCTGTCTGCAATGTTGAACAGGGTCCTGGGGAGAGGCTCAACAGCTCTGCACAGTTCCACAGCCTTCTCTGAATCACATTTGTTCACTTCTGACAAAAGGTATGAGTGTCCAACCGAGATGAGTATGTCATTCAAACATTTAGGTCCAGTTTTGTTTTCCAAGTTCATGAGGACTGTGGGATGGTACAAGACGACATCTGGGCGCATGTTGGCGTTCCTCTCATCCATCAGAAAGCTGATAATGTCTCTGAGGTCGTCACTGTAGTGAAACTCCTTGATCTTGTCGTCGGAGGCGCCGGGCCGGTAGCACAGCGTGTGGATCACCTGCGCGATCTGTCGCATCACGTCCACGGCTCCCGGCGCCGCCGTCAGCTCGAAACAATTGATGCGCAACTCGCCACTTTCGTCTACAAAGATTGACCCTGGAGTTATGCATTTTTGTACAAAGACAACATGCAAATCTTCGACAGCTTTGCAGACCCGTGCCAGCTCGTGCAGCAGGTGCCAGATGAAGCTCTCCGAGATGAACTTGTCGGTGGCCTTGCACTCTTCCAGTAATTCCTGCACGCTTCGCCACGAATTGTATTCAAGGACAAAATACAACGTTTTTGACGGAGTGTGGAAAATGGTGTCGTAGTACCGCAATAAGCTCTTCGATGTCACTTTGCTTATTGTTTTCACTTCGTTAGCGACGTTTTGTACTTGTTCGTTACTGAACGCGGAGCAATCGTACGCCTTCCACGCAAATATGTTGTTGGTGACCTTGTGTCTCACTTTGTAGAACGTACCGCCGCAGAAAACGTCTATAACTTGATAGTCCTTTAATTTTTCCGCCATGTTAATAGATATTAATTTAGATTATATTTAATTTCACATTTTGCAATCGAAACAAAGCCACTAAACGTTTGAATTTACACGACGGTTACGAGTTTAGTGTTGTCTAGACAGGTTTAAAAAAAGTCGATAAACAAAGTGACCGTTGACATTTCGGTTCCAAAATATAGATTTAAAACGAGCATAAATATTTTTTTTATAATAAAGAAATGATTTAATTTTTTTTTTGCTATCATAGTTTATCAAAAATATGAAGTAGGAATTGTAAATGAATAATATGGAAGACAAATTGATGTCATAAGCATAAATAACGTGGGACTTGATAATGTTTCAATATTATATGATTTTCTTTTAATATCAGCAAAGTGTAAACCCTCTGATAACGTCTCGAAAAATAATAAACAAAAAATTAGAACGCGTTATGATAAAACTTGGAAGTCACGAAATATTACTTTATTTAAAAAAAGGCAATAATTAGTTGATTAAATTTTTGGTTTTTAAATGTGTGTTATGTTTATTTAAAAAGTGATTTTAGTTTATAAATAATCTAAAAATGTTTTAATTTCTGTCCTAATTTTAATTTGCATTTTATTCAAGTAAATTATTCATCGAATGCGGACATCACTAGTACTTTGCTCAGAAACGTTTACACTTTCAAAACTTTCGTTCAGAAATGGTGTTGCTTAAAAATGAAGTGAAAAGTTAACTTTTATAGTTTCTTTTAACTAAAAAATACTCAAAACGAACTATTCGAAAGTCAATTATCACTTGGAACAACATTATTTTTTTACCAATATTCTCAGTCTACAATAGTTTGCAGTAGTTTAGCCGCTAGAGCCCCGGTGGCTCGAAAACGTGCAGTAAACAAGTATTACACCGCTGGCACAAATAATAGAAAGCAGAAGCTACAAGAAACAGAAATGTTCACATCGCGTCAAGTTTTGAGGAAGAAAAGATAACAAAACCAAGAAGTTATCAAGAAGCAAACAAATATATAAACAGAACTGCCATCAAAATATTGATGTATGATTTACAATAAGATAGAAGCGGTGATGTAATAACATCTTAACGTTTGAATCCCCAACCGGTCCTATGAGACCGCGCTGTTATTGTTTTACTATTGTGTCTCGTTTCGCGGGTATCTGAGTAATTAACCTATATTTTTCCTAAATAAAAATTTAAAACAGAACGCGCCCGTATGTGGGTAGATGCGTCTAAATCCGGATGACTACCTGTGCTCTGCAACGTGCGCAGGTGAAACAAATTATACTAACAAAAATATTTTTCGTTAATTCCAAAGAAGTCGTTAATTCCACTTTGGAGAATTTAATGAGTGCCACCGATGCTGCAATTAACGTAGCTACCTACTGGGCCCAAACAAATTAACGAGTTTAGGTACCTTCGATTCGAAAAGAAGAAGATCGTTTATTATTAACCTATCAATACCCGCGAAACGAGACACAATAGTAAAACAATAACAGCGCGGTCCAATGAGACCGATTCATGATCTAAGTAATTTCGACCGCGTGTTCAAGAATCGGGATAAAAGGTAGCCTATTTTCTTTTCCATGTCAAACGCCTTACCAAATTTCATCCAAATCCGTTCAGATGTTTTTTGCGTGAGTACAAGACTAAGTAACAAGCATCCACACTTTCACGTTTATAATATTATTTGATTTTAAAGTTAGGATTAGGATAGTTAGGATTCTTCCAGTGAAATCGTATCTAGTTTATTATATGGAGAGATCAACGCCAAGCTCTGCACTAGCTTCTCTGTCTGGCCGCAGTAAATTCTCCAGTTTATGCCACGAGCCGGAACTCCTCTTAGAGTCGGTCGAGTCGACTATGTCATACAATCATCGCTTGAAGCAAGTCATTCTGTCCCTTGGGAGATAATTTAGTGTGGGAGATCCCTAGGGAATAATGAGATTTGAATTTAGAACATCAAAAACCTGTGTGCTTTTTCTCCCGCTCTGTACCTTGCGTTCCAGGACTCCCAATTTTCCTTTCAGAAGCGAATCTTTGGCCCCAGAAGAGTTCGGCCCTACTGGGTCCCTACAGTTTTGCTGGCATCTCCTTAAAGCGAGTGTGGACTGAACTGTTCGCGGTTACCGTATAGCTGATATGGAGTGAAATGGACCACGCTTACGGTGGCTGCAAATCGGGGTTGAGATCCTGGCGGCTAGGGAATGAGGAAGTCCGCTCCCTCACACTTGTGGCCGCCTCCATCACTATTATTAGATTCAACAACCGTTCTCCTACGACCGATTCCGTTTCCCCAGCAGGGTCCATCACTTATGGACGTTTCGTCGATAGAACCTTTCATATGCGTCGCTTTCGACGACAGCCCTTTCCAGCTGCAAAATGTTTCACCAACACGACGATAAACCTATAACTCTTTTAACTAAAGACCTTTCCATCGACGATGGAGAATGCGCCGACAATCTTAACGTTTGAATCCCCAACCGGTCCTATGAGACCGCGCTGTTATTGTTTTACTATTGTGTCTCGTTTCGCGGGTATCTGAGTAATTAAGACAAGCAATATTACAAAAAATATCTATCTACAGCTTATTGTGTCTTTATTGTACATTCTCTGTCGTCGATTGAAAGGTCTGTAGTTAAAAGAGTTATAGGTTTATCGATTGTTGATCGAAGGTTTATCGTCGAGAGATCGGGCTGGGAATACATGGTTCTTGACAGTATCAAGCAAGATGTCTTACAACAAGGTTACGTCGCACACAGCTGTCGGTCTGTCGCCTCGCCCGATACTAGTTATATCATCTACTAGCCTTTTCCCAACTACTCGTATATTGGGGTCGGCTTCCAGTTAAGCCGGATTTAGCTAGACACCAGTATTTTACGAGGAGCGGCTGACTACTAGAGCTCCACAACCCGTTAACTGGGGTAACACGGTACTTCATGGCAAGACGTTTAGCCAGAAGCCAGTAAATCTGACTCCATCAGATTTACTGGCTTCTGGCTAAACGTAACAACTGTCAAAGATCTACGAGTGACAGCCGGAACCTACGGCTTAACGTGCTTTCCGAGGTACGGAGGAAACTCGGTATGTTAAGATGGTCACCCATCCACAGGCCAACCTTGGCAAGCTTTGCTTATCCTTAAGATCGACCCGTGCGGTTATTATCTAGCCTCGAGCTCCTCCCGAAACTAGTTATATCACAAGCATTATTTTTTTGTATTATGAATACGCCTAAACTTTTCTTTATAGCAATCCGTGAATAGAAACATTGCTCCTGGTAGGCGAGTAGGCTATTACCTATTTGTGCTCACTTCAGAGTTGAGAACTCCTTATTTTGTTTTGGCCAATTCCGTTGCGGGATAATAAGTTCGTATTTTAGACATTTCTTCTGGATTCTAACTTCCTCGATTTATAGTTGTTGTAAATAGTGTGCCCCGTTGTTGGCTAGTTTATAAGAGCTGAAATAAACTGATAGAGGTGGAGGACTGGCGACGCCTCATGCAGCATAACGTGCGCAGTGAGCGAGCCCAAATTTACTTAACCATCAAGCAGGAGGTAGGCAGGGACCAGGTTTAGGTTATTTAAATAAAATAAGTAATAAAATTTAAAATGTTTAATTCATTAGTGAGTATAAGCGTGTATGCGGCACGACTGACTAGCAGTTACCAAATTATATATCACAATACAAATGATCCTTCCATTCATAATTTAAATTATAAATACAAAGCCAATACAATGAATACATTATAAACAACTTATGATCCCAAAATATACAATTATTTCACATTTGAAAAATTGATTTAACAAAATTTAAAGCAAGTAAATGTGTGAGCGTATCGTGTGGGGCCAGGCCACGCTGGGCCACGCTAGGCCACGCCGGGCCATTCCGCGGCCGCACACTCTAATGATAATGACAGTAGTCCCCGACGGTATTCAAAAAGTATTGTGCGCTAATTAGCAACCTACTTACACTAGTTCATACTCCGTATCATGGATACTTTTTAAATACCTAAGTTACCATTATTATAATTATTTACAATATTTGTATACAAGAATATAATTCATCATCATTGACTAGAAACTGTTTAGAAATTATATTAACATATCCACGAATGAAATTTTACACATAAAGGAACAAGATCAGGGCGTGGAGTGCGGAGTCCCTGGGACCCCGGCGGAGTCCCTGGGGCCCCGGCGGAGTCCCTGGGACCCCGGCGGCGTCCCTGGGACCCCGGCGGAGTCCCCGGGACCCCGGCGGAATGGAGCGCGTCTTTGGTAACACATTTGAACATACATTACGATCACGTCGCGAGTGCCGCGTGCCCTCGCACTGTACTCTATTTACATCGCAATTTCACAAATTGTATTCTATCTGAATCATTTCACAGTACAATTTAATACATAATCGTTGTAAACTATCTAATATCACTAGCTCAAACACGTGTGTTGGTATCGAGGCACAAAATAAAATTTTACAAAAACAAAAGAGACAACAATGGTAAAATAAAATCTTATAAAACAAACAACAACCTAAACAATACGCGCGCTTGACTCGCGCGTGCAGCTGCGGCTACGACTTAATACATATGTATTTAAATTAATATACAAAACGTTCTTTGCCTTCTAAATACTGGGAATTAAGATAAGTGAGATCATGATGACGCTCGCGTCGCCGGCGCGTCCCGGCGCCTCGCGAGTGGAATTTGTGACGCTTAGCGACTGCGCCGCGCCACTGTGGCGCCACTGTCGCGCCACTCCACGCGGCGCTCGTCGTATTAACTAAACAAGGGCGACTTGGCGGCTGCGCGTCGCAAGCTTCCAGCGCTCGATCGATCGAATAGTATAAAACCTACAGGCGGGCGGGGCGCGGCGGCCGCGCGTCGCTCGCGCCGGGAATGCCTCGCGCATTCCCGGGGAGCGGCGCGCGCCGCGTGCCACGCGCGCGTGGCGCCTACCGCACGCCGGCCGTGCCGAGCCGCTGGTGCGCGGTGGAGGGCCGCGTGGGCCGGGCCGACTTGCGCGCCACGCTCACGGGCTCCATCTCTGGCTCTTTTTTCGTTGGTGTCGGTACGCTCTGAAATATAATACGAGAAATATGTAATTTGTTGGCCATTGATGTCTTTGATGTGTGGTGGATATTGATATCCCTGAGTTCTTGTCCAAATTTTTACTTAATGTACCAAACAAAACGTTTCTTTTTAATCCGAAATTATAGGCGGAACAGTTATATCGTGCGTGCAAGCAGTAATTTCAATGGCATATTTAAGGAGTGTGATTTGGATCCGTTCACAATTAGCGTGAACCCGGCTTAAGCCTCAAATTTTTCAAGTAGCGTTGGGTTTCCTATTAATGTAATTGCAAACCACGGATATAAATCCTGCTTCTTAAAAATTCTTCTTCTTCTTCTTCTAAAAAAACGTGTCTTTGTTCTTGTTTTGGTGTTCACACCATAATGTGTCTATACACGAGGACTTATAATTAGTTTCTTTTATAACTGGTTTTTAATAGCTATAAGTCCTCCATGTACTAAATTAATAATAATTTGGTAGTCCGATTTTAAATACCTTTTAATATTGCACGCTTAAAAATAGCAAAACAAAAGAAGGCCAATAATTAAGCCTTGGGGGACACCCATTGTTGCTATAGAACTATCTCCTAGTTCTAGTTAGCTAGTTCTAGTTTTTTTTCGATCACGTCAACTCTTTTAATTCTACCCCTTAAATATGAAGTGAAAATTGAAGAAAATCTAGGGAGGAGTTCGGGATCTCGCAATGATGTAATTTCAGAAGGAAAGTTTCATGAAGAACCTAGTCGAATGCTTTGTACAAATCGCAAATCCAGGCCAGGCTATAAAGGTTTGTCTTCCCATGTATAATAAATAAACGTGTTCTAAAAGTTTAGCATCGACACCAGTTGTTGAACAATTCCTTGTAAAATCAAACTGTTTGGAATGTTAATAAAGTTTTATGTTTACTGTACGATTGTTGTTGTTGTTGTTTGTTTGTTGTGTGCTTTGTGTGTGTGTTGTTCTTATTTATTCTTAAGTTTTTTTAATTGTTCTAGCTTCTAAAATATTTTACTAAAAGGGGGTAGCATTGAAACTTGTTTTCATAACTACATATTAAATACACGTTAATGACACATGACTGTAAGTTACTGTGTATAGAATTTGGAACGTGCATATTGCTCTGCTTATCTTGGGACTAGATGGCGTTGTGTAAAAGTCGTGGAATATTACTGTTATTACCTGCGTGTGGTGGTTGTGTCGGGGCGGCGTGTAGGTGCGCGTGGTGGAGGGCAGCGGCAGCGGCGCCAGGTCCAGCACGTTCTCGGCGCGCTGCCGCGCCAGCCGCTGTGCCAGCGCCGCCGCGCACGTGGGCCGCCGCCGCGCGCCGCCCGCCACCGGCCGCTCCGCCAGGGGCTCCACGCCGCTGTGGACAGACACAGCGTTACTGACGAGACATACAGTGCCGCAGTCCCAGGTGTCCTCGTATACCAGCAGGCGGCGCCGCAGCTCCGCGATGAGCGCTGTGCAGTGTGCGTGTCGCTACCTGTGTTCGCGCAGCTCCCAGGTGTCGGTGTCCTCGTTGTAGCGCGCGCGCAGCACGGCGGGGCGGCCGGCGTCGGGCACGAAGCTGTCGGCCACCAGCAGGCGGCGCCGCAGCTCCGCGATGAGCGCTGTGCAGTGTGCGTGTCGCTACCTGTGTTCGCGCAGCTCCCAGGTGTCGGTGTCCTCGTTGTAGCGCGCGCGCAGCACGGCGGGGCGGCCGGCGTCGGGCACGAAGCTGTCGGCCACCAGCAGGCGGCGCCGCAGCTCCGCGATGAGCGCTGTGCAGTGTGCGTGTCGCTACCTGTGTTCGCGCAGCTCCCAGGTGTCGGTGTCCTCGTTGTAGCGCGCGCGCAGCACGGCGGGGCGGCCGGCGTCGGGCACGAAGCTGTCGGCCACCAGCAGGCGGCGCCGCAGCTCCGCGATGAGCGCTGTGCAGTGTGCGTGTCGCTACCTGTGTTCGCGCAGCTCCCAGGTGTCGGTGTCCTCGTTGTAGCGCGCGCGCAGCACGGCGGGGCGGCCGGCGTCGGGCACGAAGCTGTCGGCCACCAGCAGGCGGCGCCGCAGCTCCGCGATGAGCGCTGTGCAGTGTGCGTGTCGCTACCTGTGTTCGCGCAGCTCCCAGGTGTCGGTGTCCTCGTTGTAGCGCGCGCGCAGCACGGCGGGGCGGCCGGCGTCGGGCACGAAGCTGTCGGCCACCAGCAGGCGGCGCCGCAGCTCCGCGATGAGCGCTGTGCAGTGTGCGTGTCGCTACCTGTGTTCGCGCAGCTCCCAGGTGTCGGTGTCCTCGTTGTAGCGCGCGCGCAGCACGGCGGGGCGGCCGGCGTCGGGCACGAAGCTGTCGGCCACCAGCAGGCGGCGCCGCAGCTCCGCGATGAGCGCTGTGCAGTGTGCGTGTCGCTACCTGTGTTCGCGCAGCTCCCAGGTGTCGGTGTCCTCGTTGTAGCGCGCGCGCAGCACGGCGGGGCGGCCGGCGTCGGGCACGAAGCTGTCGGCCACCAGCAGGCGGCGCCGCAGCTCCGCGATGAGCGCTGTGCAGTGTGCGTGTCGCTACCTGTGTTCGCGCAGCTCCCAGGTGTCGGTGTCCTCGTTGTAGCGCGCGCGCAGCACGGCGGGGCGGCCGGCGTCGGGCACGAAGATGTCGGCCACCAGCAGGCGGCGCCGCAGCTCCGCGATGAGCGCTGTGCAGTGTGCGTGTCGCTACCTGTGTTCGCGCAGCTCCCAGGTGTCGGTGTCCTCGTTGTAGCGCGCGCGCAGCACGGCGGGGCGGCCGGCGTCGGGCACGAAGCTGTCGGCCACCAGCAGGCGGCGCCGCAGCTCCGCGATGAGCGCTGTGCAGTGTGCGTGTCGCTACCTGTGTTCGCGCAGCTCCCAGGTGTCGGTGTCCTCGTTGTAGCGCGCGCGCAGCACGGCGGGGCGGCCGGCGTCGGGCACGAAGCTGTCGGCCACCAGCAGGCGGCGCCGCAGCTCCGCGATGAGCGCTGTGCAGTGTGCGTGTCGCTACCTGTGTTCGCGCAGCTCCCAGGTGTCGGTGTCCTCGTTGTAGCGCGCGCGCAGCACGGCGGGGCGGCCGGCGTCGGGCACGAAGCTGTCGGCCACCAGCAGGCGGCGCCGCAGCTCCGCGATGAGCGCTGTGCAGTGTGCGTGTCGCTACCTGTGTTCGCGCAGCTCCCAGGTGTCGGTGTCCTCGTTGTAGCGCGCGCGCAGCACGGCGGGGCGGCCGGCGTCGGGCACGAAGCTGTCGGCCACCAGCAGGCGGCGCCGCAGCTCCGCGATGAGCGCTGTGCAGTGTGCGTGTCGCTACCTGTGTTCGCGCAGCTCCCAGGTGTCGGTGTCCTCGTTGTAGCGCGCGCGCAGCACGGCGGGGCGGCCGGCGTCGGGCACGAAGCTGTCGGCCACCAGCAGGCGGCGCCGCAGCTCCGCGATGAGCGCTGTGCAGTGTGCGTGTCGCTACCTGTGTTCGCGCAGCTCCCAGGTGTCGGTGTCCTCGTTGTAGCGCGCGCGCAGCACGGCGGGGCGGCCGGCGTCGGGCACGAAGCTGTCGGCCACCAGCAGGCGGCGCCGCAGCTCCGCGATGAGCGCTGTGCAGTGTGCGTGTCGCTACCTGTGTTCGCGCAGCTCCCAGGTGTCGGTGTCCTCGTTGTAGCGCGCGCGCAGCACGGCGGGGCGGCCGGCGTCGGGCACGAAGCTGTCGGCCACCAGCAGGCGGCGCCGCAGCTCCGCGATGAGCGCTGTGCAGTGTGCGTGTCGCTACCTGTGTTCGCGCAGCTCCCAGGTGTCGGTGTCCTCGTTGTAGCGCGCGCGCAGCACGGCGGGGCGGCCGGCGTCGGGCACGAAGCTGTCGGCCACCAGCAGGCGGCGCCGCAGCTCCGCGATGAGCGCTGTGCAGTGTGCGTGTCGCTACCTGTGTTCGCGCAGCTCCCAGGTGTCGGTGTCCTCGTTGTAGCGCGCGCGCAGCACGGCGGGGCGGCCGGCGTCGGGCACGAAGCTGTCGGCCACCAGCAGGCGGCGCCGCAGCTCCGCGATGAGCGCTGTGCAGTGTGCGTGTCGCTACCTGTGTTCGCGCAGCTCCCAGGTGTCGGTGTCCTCGTTGTAGCGCGCGCGCAGCACGGCGGGGCGGCCGGCGTCGGGCACGAAGCTGTCGGCCACCAGCAGGCGGCGCCGCAGCTCCGCGATGAGCGCTGTGCAGTGTGCGTGTCGCTACCTGTGTTCGCGCAGCTCCCAGGTGTCGGTGTCCTCGTTGTAGCGCGCGCGCAGCACGGCGGGGCGGCCGGCGTCGGGCACGAAGCTGTCGGCCACCAGCAGGCGGCGCCGCAGCTCCGCGATGAGCGCTGTGCAGTGTGCGTGTCGCTACCTGTGTTCGCGCAGCTCCCAGGTGTCGGTGTCCTCGTTGTAGCGCGCGCGCAGCACGGCGGGGCGGCCGGCGTCGGGCACGAAGCTGTCGGCCACCAGCAGGCGGCGCCGCAGCTCCGCGATGAGCGCTGTGCAGTGTGCGTGTCGCTACCTGTGTTCGCGCAGCTCCCAGGTGTCGGTGTCCTCGTTGTAGCGCGCGCGCAGCACGGCGGGGCGGCCGGCGTCGGGCACGAAGCTGTCGGCCACCAGCAGGCGGCGCCGCAGCTCCGCGATGAGCGCTGTGCAGTGTGCGTGTCGCTACCTGTGTTCGCGCAGCTCCCAGGTGTCGGTGTCCTCGTTGTAGCGCGCGCGCAGCACGGCGGGGCGGCCGGCGTCGGGCACGAAGCTGTCGGCCACCAGCAGGCGGCGCCGCAGCTCCGCGATGAGCGCTGTGCAGTGTGCGTGTCGCTACCTGTGTTCGCGCAGCTCCCAGGTGTCGGTGTCCTCGTTGTAGCGCGCGCGCAGCACGGCGGGGCGGCCGGCGTCGGGCACGAAGCTGTCGGCCACCAGCAGGCGGCGCCGCAGCTCCGCGATGAGCGCCGCCTGCAGCGCCTCGTGCTCGCGCCGCTCGCCGTCGTGCGCCTCGCGCTGCTCCACCATCTCCTCGCGCAGGCACGCGTACTTCGACAGGCACTTCTTTAACCTGCAATCATCATTACAACGGTCACAAAATGCTCAAAGTAATCAACGGTAATAAAGATAATTTTTTTCTGAATTTTGAATGAGATTTTTCAATATTATGGAAGCTGACGTCATCGTCAGTTGTGTTGTTGAAAAGTGTTTGACTGGACGTGACCGACAATAGTGTGTCCGACACTTGCAAAAATTTCAGCAATTTTCGCTTTGATTTTAATTAGTTTTAATAGAATCTATTTAATGTGATTGATATTTTATTACATTTTATTTATTTTTATAATTGTTAATTTTATTAATTATGAATTTATTTTTGGACATTGAAAATTATTGAAAATTATTGTGTTAATACATTTTATACATTTTACATTTTATGTACTATTTTAATTCTAAATTTATAATAATAGTATTGTGTTGTGTGAATTTATTGACTCTGATTTTTGAATTACTAACATTATTTTTTAAGGGTGTACTACTAACAAAATTATGGATCACTGTGTCTGACAAATAAATGAATTGAATTGAATTGAATAGGTCTTGTTATGACCGTATGATGTGTTCGATTAGAAATAAAAATTCTGAGAAAGGCTAATCAATAATTGAATCATTTGTATTCTAAATTGTTGTCATGTTTTATAAGTTATATGTTTGGTTTTTAACCATCGACGCAAAAACGATGGGTGTATATGTTTGACGTGTTTGTGTGTGTAAATGTGTAAGTATATGGCTGTCTGTGGCATCGTAGCTTCCAAACGGATGATTCGATTTTAATGACGTTTTTTGTTTAAAAGGTATTGTTTTTAGCTATGTTTGGTGGAAATTGGTTCAGGTCTTCAAGACCTGAGAGGTGAAAAGTAGCTGGGGGGTTTTTTAAAATTTAATTTTTTGGTTGTTGTTGTTGTCTAACATTTTTTGTTTGGGTGAGTTTTTATTGAGTAGTAGTTTAGATTAGTGATTATTTTGATATTCAGATAATTATTATTGGAATAATTGAATGTCGTTTATTTTGTTGAATGATTATTATGAAAGTTGTTATTGAAGTGGAATATAGAGGTGTAACGCTTAATAAAGTAAAAAGGCAAAGCAAAGTAAGCAAAGTAGGTGAAGTTTAGTTGGAAGATAGATTTATATGTCATGTCATGTATGTGCGGCGCGCGCGGGGCGCAGCACGGGGCGCGCGGGCGCGGGGGACGACACGCGCGGGGCGCGCGCCGCCACACCGCGCGCCGGCACCGCGCCGCGCGACTCCAGCGCCGCGCGCGCGGTCATCCAGGATTTTAGTGGGGCCAACACTTATTTCTTTTTACTCTCGATAATGACAAAATTGAATACTATACATTTTATTTTCACATATTATGGACCCTTCTAGAGACCAAGGACCCCATATCATTGATATAATTAATATGACGGTACAATACGTCCGTTATAAGTTGGCGAGTATGAAGTTAGGCTCTGCGAATTTTTTCGCTTGAAATAGGTATCGTACAAAAATAGAAGTTTAAAAAAAAATTAATGCTAATTACTGTTTTTAACAGCAATAAGAATTGCAAATTGCATTTATTTTTTTAAAACCTTTATTTTTGTACGATATTTCAAGCGCCAAAATTCGCAGAACCTAACTTCACAATCGCCAACTTATAACAGACGAACTGTACCTATACATCTCTAAATTCAACTTCAATTAACTAATTTCAAAAATCTACTACCATATAATTTAATAAAGACTGAAAGCCTCTTATTTCAATGTTTCCAGTTGAAATTAGGATATTTACTCACCGTTATTGCTTTAATTACTTCGAAAACACCAAGTAAATACATGCCATGTCTTCAAATTTTTATTCAGAACATGGCAGTTTCCTCACAATATTTTTCTTGACCATTATAAAAGCGACTCGCCACATTACCTCTGCGTCTTGTGGTCCACCTCCTGCTGCAGCGTGGCGAAGGTGCTGGTGACGCTGGCCGTGGTCTCCTCCTCCAGCTCGATGCGCTGCTGCATCTCCACCTCGCGCGCCTTGCGCTGCGTGATCTCGGAGCGGCGCTGCTCACATTACCTCTGCGTCTTGTGGTCCACCTCCTGCTGCAGCGTGGCGAAGGTGCTGGTGACGCTGGCCGTGGTCTCCTCCTCCAGCTCGATGCGCTGCTGCATCTCCACCTCGCGCGCCTTGCGCTGCGTGATCTCGGAGCGGCGCTGCTCACATTACCTCTGCGTCTTGTGGTCCACCTCCTGCTGCAGCGTGGCGAAGGTGCTGGTGACGCTGGCCGTGGTCTCCTCCTCCAGCTCGATGCGCTGCTGCATCTCCACCTCGCGCGCCTTGCGCTGCGTGATCTCGGAGCGGCGCTGCTCACATTACCTCTGCGTCTTGTGGTCCACCTCCTGCTGCAGCGTGGCGAAGGTGCTGGTGACGCTGGCCGTGGTCTCCTCCTCCAGCTCGATGCGCTGCTGCATCTCCACCTCGCGCGCCTTGCGCTGCGTGATCTCGGAGCGGCGCGCCTCCAGCACGAGCTGCGCCTCGTTGAGGTTGTTGAGCAGCTCCTTGCCGCCGCCCCCCCCCTGCACCAGCCGCTCCTCCAGCGCCACGATCTGCGCCTCCAGCTCCTCCATCTGCCTCTTCTCCTGCTCGATCGTCGACTCCGCCAGTATGTTCTCGTTCTCTATACTGACTGTGTCTTCTTCCGCTGTAATCATAACAATACAAATATTAATTCATTTTACTTAGTTTCCCATACGTGTCTTTCGACTAACTACTAGTTTATGGTATATAAAAAAAAATTGGTTACATAAGAGCAGCACAATGTTCTTGCTTATAAAAAAATATATAAAAATGAAACCCGTTTTTCGTTGTCACGACATGACATGAAAACGGCTTGACCGATTTGGCTGATTTTTTTTTAAAAATATTCCTTGAAGTTCAATGATGGTTCTTACGGAGAGAAAAATTAAAAAAAAAAAAAAAGTTCGGTAAAGAAGGGTAGGTAGGGTAGTGTAGGGTAGTGTAAGGTAGTGTAGGGTAGTGTAGGGTAGTGTAGGGTAGCGTAGGGTAGTGTAGGGTAGTGTAGGGTAGTGTAGGGTAGTGTAGGGTAGTGTATGGTAGTGTAGGGTAGTGTAGGGTAGTGTAGTGTAGGGTAGTGTAGTGTAGGGTAGGGTAGCGTAGGATATGTAGGGTAGTCATTTGACGGGAGCGAAGCCGCGGGTAAAAGCTAGTAAAAAATAAAGAAATAATAGTAATCATAAAAGTGTAATGTGGGTGATTACCGTCGCGGCAGTATTAAAACCCGAGCCGTGGAGAGGGTCTTAAAGCGGACGGCTAATGCATTTTGATCAATATGATCTCTAGCCTAGTCGTTTATGTTTTGGACCAGGACCTAGAGCAGTAGTAGTGTATAGTTACAGTTGTCGGGCGCGGGCATGGTGCGCGCGCGCGGCTGCTTGCGCGGCTTGCGCTCCTGCACCTTGCGCTGCTCGATGAGCGCGCGCAGGCGCTCGATCTCCGCCTGGTACTGGCGCAGTTAGAGCAGTAGTAGTGTATAGTTACAGTTGTCGGGCGCGGGCATGGTGCGCGCGCGCGGCTGCTTGCGCGGCTTGCGCTCCTGCACCTTGCGCTGCTCGATGAGCGCGCGCAGGCGCTCGATCTCCGCCTGGTACTGGCGCAGTTAGAGCAGTAGTAGTGTATAGTTACAGTTGTCGGGCGCGGGCATGGTGCGCGCGCGCGGCTGCTTGCGCGGCTTGCGCTCCTGCACCTTGCGCTGCTCGATGAGCGCGCGCAGGCGCTCGATCTCCGCCTGGTACTGGCGCAGTTAGAGCAGTAGTAGTGTATAGTTACAGTTGTCGGGCGCGGGCATGGTGCGCGCGCGCGGCTGCTTGCGCGGCTTGCGCTCCTGCACCTTGCGCTGCTCGATGAGCGCGCGCAGGCGCTCGATCTCCGCCTGGTACTGGCGCAGTTAGAGCAGTAGTAGTGTATAGTTACAGTTGTCGGGCGCGGGCATGGTGCGCGCGCGCGGCTGCTTGCGCGGCTTGCGCTCCTGCACCTTGCGCTGCTCGATGAGCGCGCGCAGGCGCTCGATCTCCGCCTGGTACTGGCGCAGTTAGAGCAGTAGTAGTGTATAGTTACAGTTGTCGGGCGCGGGCATGGTGCGCGCGCGCGGCTGCTTGCGCGGCTTGCGCTCCTGCACCTTGCGCTGCTCGATGAGCGCGCGCAGGCGCTCGATCTCCGCCTGGTACTGGCGCAGTTAGAGCAGTAGTAGTGTATAGTTACAGTTGTCGGGCGCGGGCATGGTGCGCGCGCGCGGCTGCTTGCGCGGCTTGCGCTCCTGCACCTTGCGCTGCTCGATGAGCGCGCGCAGGCGCTCGATCTCCGCCTGGTACTGGCGCAGTTAGAGCAGTAGTAGTGTATAGTTACAGTTGTCGGGCGCGGGCATGGTGCGCGCGCGCGGCTGCTTGCGCGGCTTGCGCTCCTGCACCTTGCGCTGCTCGATGAGCGCGCGCAGGCGCTCGATCTCCGCCTGGTACTGGCGCAGTTAGAGCAGTAGTAGTGTATAGTTACAGTTGTCGGGCGCGGGCATGGTGCGCGCGCGCGGCTGCTTGCGCGGCTTGCGCTCCTGCACCTTGCGCTGCTCGATGAGCGCGCGCAGGCGCTCGATCTCCGCCTGGTACTCGCGCAGCTTGGCGTCCTTCGGGTCCTCGTTGCGCACCGGCTTGTTCTTTATCGCTGAAACATAACATACGCATTATAAGTATTAACCGTGCCTACACGCGGCGAAAAACGTGCCGTGTACCAGAGGCCTTTTAATTTGTTATAGAGAGTTAGTTACCTTTAGCTCTGTGTGCGTAGCGCAGCGTGGTGATGGTCTCGTCGTAGTTGTACGACGCCGGCCCGATGTTGGCGATCATGATGGTCTTGCTGTTGCCGCCCAGCGAGTCCTGCAGGATGCGCGTCAGCTTCGAGTCTCTGCAACACACGACACACACTTGTTCAGCACATCACACACTAGTCAGCTGCTCTGCGCGCCTGGTAGCTCACCTGTAGGGCACGTGCGGGCTGTTCTCCGCCAGCGCCGAGATGACGTTGCCGAGCGAGGAGAGCGCCTGCTGATGCGCGCCACTAGTCAGCTGCTCTGCGCGCCTGGTAGCTCACCTGTAGGGCACGTGCGGGCTGTTCTCCGCCAGCGCCGAGATGACGTTGCCGAGCGAGGAGAGCGCCTGCTGATGCGCGCCACTAGTCAGCTGCTCTGCGCGCCTGGTAGCTCACCTGTAGGGCACGTGCGGGCTGTTCTCCGCCAGCGCCGAGATGACGTTGCCGAGCGAGGAGAGCGCCTGCTGATGCGCGCCACTAGTCAGCTGCTCTGCGCGCCTGGTAGCTCACCTGTAGGGCACGTGCGGGCTGTTCTCCGCCAGCGCCGAGATGACGTTGCCGAGCGAGGAGAGCGCCTGCTGATGCGCGCCACTAGTCAGCTGCTCTGCGCGCCTGGTAGCTCACCTGTAGGGCACGTGCGGGCTGTTCTCCGCCAGCGCCGAGATGACGTTGCCGAGCGAGGAGAGCGCCTGCTGATGCGCGCCACTAGTCAGCTGCTCTGCGCGCCTGGTAGCTCACCTGTAGGGCACGTGCGGGCTGTTCTCCGCCAGCGCCGAGATGACGTTGCCGAGCGAGGAGAGCGCCTGCTGATGCGCGCCACTAGTCAGCTGCTCTGCGCGCCTGGTAGCTCACCTGTAGGGCACGTGCGGGCTGTTCTCCGCCAGCGCCGAGATGACGTTGCCGAGCGAGGAGAGCGCCTGCTGATGCGCGCCACTAGTCAGCTGCTCTGCGCGCCTGGTAGCTCACCTGTAGGGCACGTGCGGGCTGTTCTCCGCCAGCGCCGAGATGACGTTGCCGAGCGAGGAGAGCGCCTGCTGATGCGCGCCACTAGTCAGCTGCTCTGCGCGCCTGGTAGCTCACCTGTAGGGCACGTGCGGGCTGTTCTCCGCCAGCGCCGAGATGACGTTGCCGAGCGAGGAGAGCGCCTGCTGATGCGCGCCACTAGTCAGCTGCTCTGCGCGCCTGGTAGCTCACCTGTAGGGCACGTGCGGGCTGTTCTCCGCCAGCGCCGAGATGACGTTGCCGAGCGAGGAGAGCGCCTGGTTGATGCGCGACGCCTCTCGCAGCCGCTCCGCCGACGCGCCAGTCTTGCGCTGCCGCTCGCTGCCCGCCAGGTCCACTAGGTTCAACTTGCCGACACTGTTGACAAACAATAGTGTTTATATAAAACCTTCATAGATATTTCTTCAAGCTATAAACTAGACCCAATGGCCGAGAAACATTATGGGATTCCGATGATTAAAGAAGATAGGACAAGAAATCAAAAAGCCGAAGTCCTAACTCCAGCACTATGCTACGATAAGCTAAGTCACGACTCGTTAGGAATTTCCCTCCAGATAAGTTCAAATCCACTTTCCCCGAGCGACCGCAGCGATCACGACCTGGCACTTGTATGCTATGAACCCTGCTTCAGTTATTTCCGTCTATCTTTTGTTCTAAAATCTGCGTGAAAACATTAAACAGCTGTTGGTTGCGTGCGGCGGATATTGACTTAGTCGCGCTCGTAATCATCGCCTAGTTGAATCGGATCACCGTCGGCAACGCGGTCATTACGCTACAGTGTTTTTACTTTTATTGCTAACAAAACAAAGGTCGCGGAGGCCTAGTTCTGCACTTAATAGTAAAAAAACGTCCGTTGGGTCCAGTAGCTGATATAAAATGTATGTGGGGGGAGCCAGCAGAATAGGTTAATGTCCCAAGGGAATACTACGTTTCGGTCGTTACTGTTTTTGCGGACAATTTACACCTCAAACGTATAAGAACACAAAAAAAGTATACAAGTGTCGCCGTAAGTAATATAATCAATCTGTAGCGCATAAGTACACAGGCTTTTGAATGCAGTCTGCCCATAAAGTTGTGATCATAAAAATAAGGGCATGCGTGCATTGACCCCAATAATGTCTGACTAGACATTCAATAAGTCAATGAGCGCAACATATGATATGCAGAGGAAATTAAAGTGAATAGCTAGGGTCGCTAGCCCTCGCGCAGACATTAGGGTCGGATGCGACGCGGCCGCGGGTCTATTGCCCGCTTCCGGACTGCTTGTGTTCGCACGCCTATTTGTCTGCGCACGCATCGGGAACGCAGAAGATATAGTCTATAGGCACGCACGATAAGATACGGTGAAGGGGATGGGTCAATTTGTCGGGTGGCACGAGAGGTGCGTATTTTTTTTTTTCTCTCTAGCGCTTTCTACTGGCACAAAGTAGACAAGGGTGAGATTGCATTAAAGGCTAGTCGACTGCCCAAACGTTAGGACCTTGCACCGATTGAAATAGTTATAGCAGTTACATAAAATTGCTTATCTCAAGTAACCATAACGATATTTTAAACAGTAAGATTGTTATCGAGCCGCTCTGAAATTATTGACCTTCTGCGTGTATCTGTTTAGTGCTAGTTGTATTATTGGGTAAGACTTGTTGCTTCGTTTCTTTGCTTTTAGGCTTGTTGTGTAAAGTTGACCTCGGGGGGGAATCGATTCACTTCTTATATTAGCGTCTACGGCTCACCTGCTCGCTGCTGTGACGATCTGATTCGCGCCAATGTTGACACTTTCTGTTTATATTCGTGATTCACACTGGGACGTATCATAAACGTGCCAACTACCGTATCTTCCTTTTTTTGTTTTTTAAGAGGGATGTCATCAAAGAACATCTCCAGCTCTGGGGTTGGAGGGAATATCAGACTCTGACTAAAACCTACAGTGTTCCTATATTAAGAGGAAAATCCTCAAAGAACATCTCCAGCTCTGGGGTTGGAGGGAATATCAGACTCTGACTAAAACCTACAGTGTTCCTATATTAAGAGGAAAATCCTCAAAGAACATCTCCAGCTCTGGGGTTGGAGGGAATATCAGACTCTGACTAAAACCTACAGTGTTCCTATATTAAGAGGAAAATCCTCAAAGAACATCTCCAGCTCTGGGGTTGGAGGGAATATCAGACTCTGACTAAAACCTACAGTGTTCCTATATTAAGAGGAAAATCCTCAAAGAACATCTCCAGCTCTGTGGTTGGAGGGAATATCACTTTGACTAAAACCCACAGTGTTCTTTCAATTGCCTGTTTGTGAGGGTTGCGGTAACTGCTAAGTTCTAAGAACCTAGCACTTATTGTTAACATCTCCAAACCCTACACTTAGTACGCAATAGAGATTTTGAATTTGAATTCCTTCGAACAATCCGTAGTGCAAGCTTCAAGGTCTACCGCCTAAGTTATCAGAATTAGATCAGTCATTACTCATTACTCACTAATATAGCACTAAAGCGGTAATAGTGCGTAAATGTGCAACATTGCTCGTAAGTTGGAACAATGGCTGCAACATGATAGTGTGGTACAGAGTACTCGTAGCGATGAGTAGTGCGGCGGTGGGTGCGCGCGAGTGGTCGGGTGTGAGTCAGTGCTATGCACGCTCCTTGTTCATGGCTACTGATTCATGAATGGCTACAATACCATGCTGGAGGACTGCACAGGATAGAAGTTGTCAGAACCGGACCATCAGCTGAGAGGCCACCAAAAATATACAGATCATCAACATCTTCCCGTCCTACTTTCATGTTATTTGGGGTCGGCGCAACATGTTTTTTTTCTTCCATCCTATCCTGTCACCCTGTCATGCTATCACTAACTCCCTTTTCTTTCATATCACTCTTCACACAATCCATCCAACTTTTCTTTGGCCGATTTCTCTCTTCATTCATCTACACGTAGCTCTAGTAGCATGCCTTTCAAGTTTCATCCCTCTGTTTTACATAACCATACCGAGACAAACGATTCTTCTTCAGCTTTTCAGTCACTGGCGCCACTTTCAAACTTCCTCTAAAGTCTAATATACTCATTTCTTACTTTATCTATTCTTGTCACACCGCACATAGGTACATCTAAATATTCTCATCTCCGTTACATGCCATCATTTGTCATTTATCTTTTTCGTAGTTCAACATTCTGATCCATCCAATGGTGGTGGTTGGGTATTATGCTCTGTAGGTATTGTTATTAAACAATACAGATCATAATAGCTAATATCAATGAAGTTACTCCTTCATTAATAGTATTTTATCGGTCCTGTGCGTGCGTGACTCACTTTGTTTAACAACAAACTGTAATGACACAGCGTTTGTTTTGGTTAACAGTACAGCTCTTCAAGTGACGCTTTCCTACAGGAAACGCTTATTTTACATTTCCTATTTCACTAGAAAATTCAAATGACACCGGACGATTCTGCCTATAAAAGAGCCTCTTAATAAACTGTGTGCCTCACCATCAACGATTGCATCACAGCTTACCATCAGGTGGGATCACAGTCAAGCACAACTTTAGATTATTACAAAAACAAGGATATAATTTGCACAAACTGTGTGTGAACCTACTTCCTTGACCAGTACAATAAATACAACCTTTACACTTGACTCTGTCCACACATATCACATAATGAGGTAAGCCCAGCTTGAGAGCGACTCATCCGTAACTTAAAACTAACTTGAACAAGGTATTCTTATATTGACATGTTTAAGTAAAGATAAGCATATTGAGAAAAACGTATAAGTTATACACAGCGAGCCTCATCACCGGTGCAAATAGACTGACATGGCGTGACTGATAGACAAAGCACGGTCTTAAATACAACTCACAGCTGATTGTCTTTTATTTTTACACGTAAGTACTCGTAACTTTAAGGCAAAGGATAAAGCTAACCACTGAAATTATAATACCTAAGCAGGTGCCTTTTTAATCAGTAAAACTGTAAGGGCCCAGAAGGGCTAATTAATGCCTGCTAAGGCCACCAAGAATTTCTGAAAAGGTAACCCGTGGTCCTAGAACTCAAAGGGTAACTTAAGGACGCAGGTGTGGTTTTGGTCAGTAAAAGTCTGACATTGGAATAAGTCACTGGATGACTTTCCTCCTTCAAACAAAAAAGAGGTATGTTTGTAAGTATGTCAGGCATGCATACAACATTTCATAGATCTGTATGCACTCGGCAGAGCAGTATGGAGGAGGCTTTCTCCGCGGCCCTCACACCTAGCAAAGCACCAACATATTATCACACTTCAAACTAATATTTTAAAGGCGAAAGTTTGTGTATAAATGTTACTTCTTCGCGCTGGCTGAATGCTGCATGTCTTGGCACATACGATAGGGAGTATACGTACGTTTTCTTGGGTCAATTTTCTACTTTCACGCGCTTTCAGCAGCTAATCATAAATAAGAGACACATGCGGATGTTTTTTTACACGACGAAGTCAAATAAAAAAATATCAGACGATTTGTTTTAATTTTTTCCTGAATGAACTGTTAGTAAAGCATAATTATAATTCATATTAGACAATATGGATCGTTTCGTCATGCAGCTGCAGTGCGTACTTTGTCCAGTACTAAGTCCAGGCAGATCTCGCCTGGTTGTTTCAGGAATCTATTGGTCACAGTGACACAGTGAGCATTACGCATTGACTCGGCGGCTTTAATGCAGGGCGCACGTGAGTAATCAAACAGTAGTCAACTTTGTCACAAGCCCGCCTGTCAGGCGAGGTGGCGCCTGTTTTAATAACTTGCGTGTGGACAGAGGATTATTTATTTCTTTGTATTTGATGACTCAGCTGGCCAGAGAGTGCAGACGATGGCGCAGCACACAGACGTCTAAAATCTATCTTTTGTAAAGATATTTTTTTTTTTTTGAAGTGGAATACTTCATTCTTACGCGAACTTTAAAAACAAGCGATTTCTTCCAGTTTCATAAACAGTTTGGTAGTTATCTTATTTAGTTGGTACTGGTGAACTGTTTATAGTAATCTGTTTATGTTTTTATTGATAGCGAGTACCACAGTCCAGTCCAGTCCAGTCCAGTACTACAATCTGACCTGATAAGCGACGATGGAGCACATTTGCCTAGAAGTAATGTAGTCACTCTTGATTTAAAGACCTATTAGAAAATAGACTCCGACAGAGAATTCTGCTCCTGAGCAGTACGCACAATCAATGTATTAGACAAAAATCTTGAGATAAAAAAAGTATTTTTTAAGCAAAAATAACATAGGTATAAATGTATGGACATATAAAAACACTAATGATATAATGCACCAATAAAATGATAATGATCAGATGCTAATGCATAATACATTGGTTATCTGTCATAGCCATGTAGGTACAATATATGTAAAATACATGCACAAAAAACTATTTACATATAGCCTTTTATACATAGATATAGTTTTTGTTACTCTGTCCGAAGTTTTTCTTAAAAAGATCTACTACCTGACAAAGTTCACAAAGTTCAATACCTGAGTATTTTACGCGGTATTTATTTATTTGTAAAAGCATCGTAAATAATTGGCGTGCGATGCGCACGCGCCGCTCTGCGTGTTTGTGTGCTCAGCGTAATATTAACGTAAATATTTGAGCAATCGAGCACGAATGCTGCCCAATCCACTCCACTGCAGGTGATCAGATATCGGTCAAGTACGAACGCAGCGAGGAGCACGATTAATTATGTTTTTGTTGGCTTTGTGTACTTTGAAAAGCAATAGCTTATCTTTATTGTGATTTTTAATTAGATGCACTAAACTGACAAGAGTGGACAATATTCCTACAGACGTAGGTTGTGGACGGCGAGCAATGGGTAGCTCGCCGTCCGGCCGTCAGGTAGTCATCCACACTGTGGTCATGTCATCGAAGTTGTCGCGCGCGCCTCAAGGAGATGTCAGCAAAACAGTATCGACCTGGGGCTATGAGTACTGGGTAGGCTTCTGAAGAAAAAAAGCCAGGACCCTGGTATGCAAGGTAAGGAAGAACCATAGGAGTGGGTTTAGCGCTAGAGCAGGAGAAGTAAATAAATAAGTCATTATACATATGATTATTTCCCACCTAAAAAAAGCGGTTCGTCCACTCGTGAGCTGTCAATGAACAATGGCACGCTATCATTAACCCATTGTTATAGCTGTCACTTTACTCAATCTAATTATACATTACAATATAGTAAAAATATTACACGCGGAGAACATTCAGAAAAATTCACTACTATCGTACAATGTATTTATATGTTGCAGTGTAATGAGGTTTTCAGAGTTTTCAAAAATTAACAAGAATATTCGACATCTTCCGGGATATCGTGATATCCCTGGGGATTTTGTGAAATTCCTGATATCCTCATTTCCCTGCCACACATATAATATTTGTGGTGGAGTAAATTATGAATTAAAGAAAAAAATAAAGAGCATAAACAGTAAAGTCAAGGCTGCGTCGAACTTGATGCAAGCTAGCGGGAAACAAGTCAGTGGAAACAATCAGCGATCACGAGCGTGCTTTTAGACATGACCTAAGCATAGCCTGTATTTATAGCTCGTCTTGCGACCTCTCCCATTGCCAAGGACGCTGCGAGCGACGCCATCACTGCAGCTTTGTTGTTGTTTGATAGTATTCGCGTTGTGAAAGCTTTATTAAGTATGTCATGGAAAAAATAAATCTATAAATAGAAGAATCTGACTGACTGACAAATGAACGCCGAAACTACTGGGACGAAGATCGTGACATTTAGAAAAAGGTTTCCTTTTATGACGTAGCGAGCACTAATTGAGAGAATTTTCCAAAATACACTTCCTAAAGGGATGGAACGGGTGTCCAAAAATATTATTGACAATCCTATTATCACGCGAGCGAAGCCGCTGGCAAAAGCTAGTAATGAATAATTAAGGCCATTCAAATTCAAACGTACTTAGATCAAGATCCACGACGAGTTGTGTACTAATAGTTTTTCAATGTTAGGGGAGGCCTATGTCCAGCAGTGGACGTCTTTCGGCTGAAATGATGATGATTAAATACGATATAAAACTGTCCCTCGCGACAAAATAATGTTAACAGTGTATTATCTAAAAACGTTCGATAAGAAAGCACCAGGAAGTACATTCGTGCATTAAAAACGTGAATGATTAGCACGTGCAGCTTTAGTACTGCATTAATTAGTACAGAGAGCCTACGCAGCTGTGCGATACACAAGCGCGTAGAACACCACTAAAGGTAAGTTCCTCATTAATTTTACTATTGTGCTAAAAAGAACCCACCCACAAATGATTATCGAGGAATCAAGGTACTGTTTGACCTTGCAGGTTTAGTACGCATTCCGTATTCTCATTGTGCCTAGAGATGTCAGTGGTAGCTTGTCAAAATGCGCCCACTATTAGTAGGTACAGACGGTAGCAACAACACCCAGCTAGGTACACAGGTATGTGCAAACATGCCCACACGCTATCCTACCATCCTTGATCCATTCAATGAACCTCCACCAACATACTCCACTTACAAGCTAAGCACATCCTGATACAACAAAAAATGGAATTAATAAGTTTATCTTCTTAGCAACTAAGAACACTGCGCGTCGTGAATTCGTG
Source organism: Mythimna separata (assembly GCA_030763345.1). Taxonomy (NCBI): domain Eukaryota; kingdom Metazoa; phylum Arthropoda; class Insecta; order Lepidoptera; family Noctuidae; genus Mythimna; species Mythimna separata. Next base: position 21,978,093 of record CM061174.1, read on the forward strand.
ATCAGTGCATTAGATCACAGATGTGTCTATTATTTTATGAAGGCATTAAGTACTGTTGTAATCGTTAAAGCACACGACTTGTGTTGAAATCAGATTGTTTCAATATTTGTTCAGATATTAGGCCAAATAACTGTCAACGTGTGCTTTCTGACCGCGTAGGACTAGAGGGGCACTTTCCCGTAAATGTGGGAAAAACTCACACACTTTCCGTAAAGTTAAAAGGTGATAAGTAAATCTCATGAATTAACTGACTGAGAGACATGACCCCGCGTCCCTACATCTCGTCCGTCTCTACGAGTCGCCGTACAGTTAATTAATAATTCATTGATTAATTTTTTACCGATACAGATTTAGAACTTGCTATTGGTCTAAGATCCAAAGAAGAATTTTATACCTGATCTGTTATTTGATTATAATTTAGATTATATGCTAGATAATGTAGTTATTGATGCATTGCGAATAGGTTGCCGAGCTAAATTTGGTGCAAAAGATGTTAAAAAATATTTATTGTTCGCCATTTAATTACGTAATTAGAATTTGAAAATGAAACTTTTAATTTGATAACTTATTAACTAAATCTTTGAGTAATTAGTTTGGATCTAGCCAGAAAACGATATTATAGTAATAATAATTCTAGTTAGAATCTTATTGGAAAAGATATGGCAAGCTTTGTGTTCATAAGTATGGTCGAGTTAACATTTTTACTCAATGATGTTCCAGAAACTTTTTTATATGTAAATTAATGTTAAATGTTATTATTTTATATGAAAGTATATATTAAAAGGAACATTTTTATGTATATACTTCCATGGTTACATAAAGATTTGAATAAATAAATGCGTCAGAAAAGAATCGACAGAAGTAAAAGTAAACGTAAAAAGGGTCTTAAACAAAATACATGGTCCCCAATAATAAGGGAACTTAGCCGACTATTAAATTGTTTAAATGCTGTAAGATTAAAGAGGAACCAATTTCGGTACGATCGTAAAAAAGTTAAATCAATAAAAAAATGTTACTAAAACGTGGTAACATCCTAATTATGACCAGTGTATAGAACTAAAAGTTAGAATCAGCACGATACGGACCTATCAAATGTTTGTTGGATATATTATTTCTTTTTGTATACCTAAATAAAAATCAATTTTTATATGTTTGTCCTCTATGCGTTCCTAAATCATTGTTCAGATTGTGGACGCCCGAGAGTATTCCTGGTCCAAAAAATGAACAAAAACAAAAATAAAAATGCGTAAGTAAGGCTTATTTTAATTTTTCTGTGGAAATGGAATTTCAAACTACGGAATACGTCTTCAACATAGTTAAACGAAAATATCGGGACTTTCCTTGGGATAAGTTTGTTATAATGAGTAATATAAGCTACTTATTTAGGGTTTCATAGCCAAATGGCGAAAACTGAACCCTTATGGATTAGTCATGTCTGTCTGTCTGTCTGTCCGTATGTTATAGCCACTTTTTTCCGAAACTATAAGAACACTACAAAACAATACACTGTATACTGCTGAAACTTGGTAAGCAGGTGTATTATGTGAACAACACTAAGATTTTCATACAAAAATAAAAAAGAACAATAAATTTTGGGGATTTTCCTTACATAGAACTGAAACCCAAAAAGTATTTTTTAATCAAACCCATACGTGTGGGGTATCAATGGATAGATCTTTAAAAATTATATTGAGGTCTCTAATATCATTTTTTTCTAAAATGAACAGTTTGCACGAGAGACACTTCAAAAGTTTTATTTTATAGTTATTTTACCATCTTCAATTTAGGCAACTATGGATACGCACCATTTTTGGTAAGGCAACTTATTACAGTTGAATTAGGAATAAAATAACCTTTCATTTGGTATATAATTCGATTAAATAACAGATGAGTTATATTTATGTCCAAAATGTAATTGCAAATTTAATTGTTTAACACCTTTTGCACCAAATTTAGCTCGGCAACCTATTCGCAATGCATCAATAAATACATTATTTAGCATATAATCTTAATCATAATCAAATAACAGATCAGGTATATTTTCTCATACATTTCGTCTATCGTATCTCGTACTATATGTTTAGGTGTAGGTAGGTCTCTGTCCGGCCCTCGGGGCATTCAGACGTGAGGCAGTCTATGACAAATTTCTTCTCTTACTAAAGACCTCCTTGCTAGAGAGATTAATATACATGACAAGCTGTCCCTTGCGGTGTCATCCGCATATTTGATTACTGCTACGCTTCCGTCATGAATACGATTCGCCATTAACCTGGCTAAACCATTTAGCATGATCCGACTGAAAGTTCCAGAGATTAGCGCGTTTAAACAAACAAAAAACTCTTCCGCTTTATTATATTAAAGTTACAGATATACGTATGTAAGCACGTAAACTCCGCGTAATCGCTACCTGAATCATAATAAATAGTGCATTCAGGTCATTAACTGATAAGCGAACGTGCGCGACCGCCGAGCAGTACCGAGCTAGCTCAGAGCTAATTACTTATTAATATGACGACGTAAACATTCAGCCACTAATAACGGCGAGGAAACTGTTGCCTAAAGAGATCGGAAACCAACCTTATTGATAAGGTTCCTCTGACAGGGCCAAAAGTCCTAGCCATCCTAGTTTGTCAGCATTAGATAGCTTGATTCCCAAAATAATAATTGCTATTTTCCCCTTGAACCTAAAATACTTTCAGTAGCTCAATACAACCATGAAAGAGTGACAACAGAAGTGATTCTCGTCACTTCACTTTCAGTAAAGACAGCCCGTCACTATCTGCGCGAGTCAACACTTGCAGCAGCCCTTTCAGCTGGCAGAGATGAAAGCTGTAGATAACATGTCAACAGTTTGTAGGTCAGTGTGTGACCGGTCACCGTATGTGTGTTCAAACATAATCCGCCTACACGTCCGATAGTAATTGACCTATAGTCTATAGATCCTCTCGTAAGCGACTTGTCTAGTATATAGTAACATATAGTCCGTTACATAACGCGCGCTTGTTGAGAAAACACCGCAGTGTTTGCTCCTCTATGTACACTATTACAGAACTATGTAAATGACACGCCGCCTCATGCCCGCTGTCGCCTACTGACACACAGCTCGTCCAATTTACTAATATATGTAGTTGTAGCACCGTCGAGCATCGATGATATATTGTTATAATTTGTGTTACTTTTAACACGATCGTGAAGTAAACATATTTATATGAATGTGTTACTTTGTGACCGCTATGACTTAATAATGTTTGATATTCAAATACATAGCATCATGTTATTATATAAGTTTTGCAAAGCGCACAGCGTGGAGTAAGGTCTTGCAGTGATTCATCTGGTAACAAGGCTGTTTTTTGTTGAGAGGTGCTTATTATTGTCAGTTGTCAATAGAACTACTCAGACTACCGGTGGGTGGCGCGAGAGGTCACTGTTCCTATGGTAAATGGATTGCTATGGGAGTAAGTACTATAACGGGTTTACCATCTTTATCAAACAAACTGTGAAAATGCACAATAATAATGCAAAATAATGAGTTCTTTATTTTATTATTCATTGTCGCAATTACGCCACAGCTCTACTTTAAAATTTACAAAATTGCGAACAGTCTATCCTAAAAGCCTAACTCGAGTGTCATCACCTCGCGTACCAGTTTAGCCTATTCATGACCAGCCATGCGTGAACAGGCTAGAAGAAGCCTACATTTATTACAATTTATACATATTCATAAATCAAACTACACCGCAGCGATTTCTGATAGTATAATGAACGTTCGAAGTACGAATTGTAGCGAGTACGAGTACATCACCTCCGCAATAATTACAAACATATGAAATCCGTCCTTGGATCGCTCGCAGCTGTTAAACAGCTAATTACAGTAGTAGGTAATCGTGCACAAGATCGTGTGGCGATTACTGGCACATTATCTGATACGAGCGCGATGCTTCGATGGTGAGGAGATGGCTGAGACCCTTGTGTTATTGTATAATGATAACAACGCTGCATAATCTTTATGATGGGAGATTTCTATCATTTTGAAGGTTTTATAAGTCATTGGATAATCTTTAGGTACCTATACAGACAAATGATTACAAATAAAGACATATTTATAATCAAACAAACAAAAAACATTAAAATTGGTTGCGTTTCTATCAAGTATACTTATTGTAATGTACCAGGAGCTCAGGATGCAAGAGAGATCTCATAAAGAAACAGCTCGCGTTAACAATTAGCGAAAACATTTGATGACGACAAAGCGCGGCCCAAATGTGCAGCGTGTCGGACAGAGCAAGGTTGTGCTCGCAACGTGACGGCACTCGCCGGCGCCGCTGAAGCGCCGTGAAAACTGCCAGCCTTCACGCCACGCATCACGAGGGGGAAACCTGCAGAATATCTACTTCTAACAAACTTAACAACCAATATATTACATCAAGATCGTGTGTGATCTGGATACCCAGTTGTAGAGCATTTTGTCGCCCTCTATTGATTGGTTTACAACTGGTCTGTTTTTCGTACAATTGTTTGCCTGAACTGGGCGTTCTGTGCGTGCATACGTAGTGGTCACCCTCCCTCTTTCCCCTACCAATATGAAATGTAACATTTACTTCATTCTCGAAAATACTCTAACATTGAAAGTTATTGCAAAATTACACTCATTGCGGTTTTACACATCTAACATTAGGTTTGAGTATGTATGTACTTTCGATTTGTAAAAAATGTATTGCGCACATTAAAAGCGAACATAACAATATGTTTGAGTTGCAAAAGAACAACAAAATCTCGTATGAAACCACTCGAACGATACAACCTATTAAAATGTAATCAACACCTTATCGATGCGATAACATTTGGCGAAATGGAGTGTGAATATTGTAAGGAAAACGTTTGAACACTCGACTATAAAGATAAGTCATAGGTACTCCAGGCCGATACCGCTGCAACACGCGTAGATTACATCTCTAACGTGTTCAACAAGCAAGGAAAGTTTTTGTTTCCGTCAAACACATTCAGAATTTGCCAGTCATAAATTGTGACAAATGTAACCAAAAGAACATCTGAATATCTGATCCCACGAGAGTTTTATGACAAGAACAATAAATTTGGAATTAGATCATCTGCACAGTTTAGGCGCGGGCTCCGTGAGTCAGTGCACTTTATGACAGAGTTAGTCATTTGCAGCCCAGGCGACATCTCCTTGCGCGGAGACGCGAAGGTACCAGGAGTCCATAAGTGAAGAGCACATGACGCACGGCCGCCTACCGACAGCCACACACTAATATTGCCAATTACAAGCATATCGATCGAATATGGTTGGTTTATGAATGCTATACCATTATAGAGTCATTAAAGAGGGTAAAAGTAATAGATGCTCAACCCGCTGTCACGGCAGCACGAAGATCGCGACCCGAAGACAAGGGAAGGATAATTAGAAAATAAATCGTTTCATGTTTCCCAAAGAAAAGCCCCCAGTAGCAACCCTACCGGGGAGGGAGCGCCTTTAAACCGTGTTATGCAATGCTCTTGATGAAAACGAAACCATATAACAAAATATCCAACATCAGTTATGTTATGTTGTTGTTCACAAGTCGGGTTATAAATCTCATTTATTATAATTATTAGTGAGCATTTAAGAATAACGTTTACCGTACAGCTATTTATAAACACGTGCTTGAGAATAATATCTAATTGAATCGAGAACTTATCGCAAACAGAGCGATAAACAACAGGAATTACGACAGGGATTAGCTTTAACATCGATACACGCCGTATACTGGGAAATCGTTCATTAATTCCGCCTTATCATTTGAAAGTGGTGTTATCTTTCTTAAACTGAACAGTAAACACAGAGACCAAGGCAATCACATACTGAAGCCATCGACGATACATAATTTTAAATAGTAAATAGCACGACATCGACAGTGTGACCGACTACATAGTGGTGCAATAGCCAAATAGTTCGGAACAGTTCGAAGCCGCTTCACCCCTCAACGATTAAACAAGCTAGATTGATTTATTGATATGAACTAGTTGTGAGCAGCTCCGGCCGCGGCTGGTGCCCTGGTACCCGCGGCCGCGCGCACGGTGCAGCGAACGGGGCTAATCCCCGCGCCACCTACAGCAGGCAGGCTTCACCGCCTTCAGCTCATGTTTATACTGACGTATATTATTGCTAAATGCATAACGTTTCACTGCAACTATCTATGTATCTATTACAAATTTTGCTTCTTTCAGCAATCTAATCATGCTACCTACAGTTTCATGCTACGAAAATCATGAAAAAACTTTTCTATCCTTGAATAAATATCCCTCTTAAACTGATTGGCACGCTTATTTATGACCAAATTACAATCGTTAAGTTTCCCAGGTGTTTAAGAATTGATTTCAATGATCGCAATTTGATTTCAATCAAAATTCTATTAATAAATCTATTATTTTTCAGAACAAAGGCAGTCTCGTTTGGATAACAGCCAATATAGAAAACCGTCGAGGGTAACTTTCAGATTCATTAGAGCTGAAAATGAAAACTATTAGTGAGAAGTGATCTCGTTTTCATGAGGAATGTGTTCCCCGTAGTGTAGTGAGGGTAGTAGAGCTGAATGAATTGTTCTGTGAACCGGTGAGGCCTTGTATTGTGGCATAGTTGGCATCGCAGTGCAGACAATGATGTTACGTTACATAAGGTACGCGCGCTTCAGGACAATGCACAAGGTTTATGAGAAAATACATAATTGGAATCGTCTGCATGTATCGCGAAGGCCGCACTAGCAGCGGCGGTGCTTGATAGACGATAGTACAGAGTTGTAGCCGGCGCACGTGGCGGCTCGTGACTTCCCCGTCGTGAATACATTAGCGTGTACAGCCGCATGCATTACTTCCATATTTACGAGTCCGCCAACATTGCGCGCCCGAGACGCCTCGTCACGAGGAGCATGCAGGGAACGACCGGGATCAATTGTTTTCGAATCAATTTTAGATAATTAGCATAATTTCTGCTTCATGCATTCAGGGAGGACCTGTATGGATGTCGCACAGGCGATGTTTGATGTTACGACGCAATACGAAATGTACAATGAGGAAGCAATCACAGTGACAAGTTACTGTGATCTTACCTGAAGTATAGATCGTCATCGTCACTCCACTCGTCCAGCCAAGAATCAATCATGTCTTTATGATAAACACACCGCAGCGATAAAACCGCACTATATACAACCTGTATTCTGCTAGGACTAGTGACTGGCGAGTCCTGTGCAGCAGTGCTCAGTAACTGAAGGTTGAACACGTAATAGTTGGGAATTCGCATCATCACTAAAGTGGTCCCGACTCGAGCCTGCCCACTCGCGGCCCGCCGAGTTAATTCGGTGACGAATACAATCTACATCATCATTCTAATTTGTTTATTCAGCGTTGGGATCAATTTGATGAACGACTCAGCCTTGTGGCAACTGAAACCTTTACAATTTCTGGTATTACGAAGCACTGCGAACAAGGCAACGTCCTCATAAGCGCTCCCGCCTGCGCTCAACGGTTATTTCAATAAGCTGTAACATTTCTCTCGAAATTCGGCGCTTTACGAGCCACGAAAAAAAATATATCCCCATATATTTACTAACGTTCAAGCGCTCTTTATTTAGAAATTCCGCGCAAGCGTCCTACGACTCCAGACTCAAATATTATTATTTGTGTGCTAAATTTTTGCGAGTCTCTCTATGTATAATAAATTAATCGATATAGTTGTTTACCTAGGAGGGTTGGCCGCGCGCCCAGAAACATTCCAAATGAAAGTTTCATTACGTGAACGGTTTTGTTTTTCGTGTAAATGGTGACCAGCTCGGGACAAAGGGGGGTCAACGTGCCGCGAGCACTGGATGAGTAAACCAATTTAGGCATAACCGCTCTGTTCATTGTTCTTCATATAATTAGTGCGGCTGTAATTGCTGTGCAAATCAATATTCCAGTCTAGACAGGTTAGGTTCGTTGAATTTCGGACAGGCCGCGGTGAGTTTATCGCCGAACCGACGAGGCAGCTTTATAGCCGGCTAGAGACACGTCTAAATGTCCCGCAGGGGACTGCAAAAGGCTGAGTTGAATGATTGATTGATTGACTAAATTGGTATACACAAGCTACTTCAGTTGCAGAATGAAATCTCAATCATGCGCTGTTGATCAATGTTGCTGTCTATACAACCGGCGTGCCCTGTCTCCGCCCACGCCTCGCCGGCACTTAATTAGCCATAGCACATGCCCTGAGGTCTAGGTCAGACATTGGGAGTGCTGTGACGTCACGCGACCCATATCGTGCGCTAATAAGGGCGCCCTGACGTCGCGGAGAGTTTGACTCACGTTTATACTGCTTTGTTACCCCCATATTGATTCTAGCATTGATATCGGCTTGCTTTACCATACGGGAAATTATTAGCAAATATCAACTTTAGTATTTACTAAGAAACTCAGGTAAAGTTACTAAGTATTTGCTGTTATTTTCTATCATAAAGTTAGCTACGGCTCAAATAGGACGGGACGTGGTCAATTTACTTATTATTAGAAGGTTTTTGTGCTCAAGTTTTTTGGTTATTTCAATTTACTTTTGGACAAATAACTGCGCCATTGTGACAGCTATAGCAACAGCGGACCGTAGTCGTGATGTGATCGTGAGCCTCCTCGCTACATGCCGGAATAATGTCTAATACTTAGTATAGTGATTTGTTTCTAAGTCTAATTGTTTTTTTTTTTATTGATCAAAGTTCACGAGGAAGACCTTTGATTTATAACATAAAAAACTATGTGCCTATGTAGTAGCAAAATGAGCAAAAATTGCTGCAGGTGAAGATTCCTTAGGATACTTCAAGGGAGTAAGTCTTCGACTGGATGACTACTGCCATTTTTTGTTGGATGTCCTGCCCTGGGGTACGTGGAGGGGTCTGTCCGACTTTTACTGACTAGAACCAGCTCGGTGTTCCCTCGTCCAGTTCTGTCGGGGGCTGCGGGTGCAGTTTGACCGCTGTGGATGCCTAGTGTCTAGGCTAAGTGAGTGTCTCACCGTATCCTGTTGGTCTTGCGGTGCGCCGTCTCGATGGTGACGAGGAAGACGGCGTGGCTGCGCGACGAGTGCTCGTTCATGTCGGTGCGGCCGGCCGCGCGGTTGTGTAGTGTCTCACCGTATCCTGTTGGTCTTGCGGTGCGCCGTCTCGATGGTGACGAGGAAGACGGCGTGGCTGCGCGACGAGTGCTCGTTCATGTCGGTGCGGCCGGCCGCGCGGTTGCGGTTGCCAGCGCGCATCACGCGCACCATCTCCGCCGCGCTCTTGCACACCACCGACGTCATCTCCGGGATGTAGAACCCGTTCAGCTCCTGAAAACACCACCCGCTGTCAAACCTGGCTCAAGCTACGGAAAAGAAAGGAATCCGATCACTTTTTGGAGAATACTGATGAAATAATGCTCGTAGCAAATCATGTAAACAAGTATAAAGAAGAAAAAATGTAATTTGCAGGAAATAATCAGTCCGCAGGGATGTGCCCTAACAGGCGTTGCACAAGTGGGTTCCGGAATCGTCTTTTAAGAGGTAACGGCGCCCCCTCTATGTGCTGATGGTGATCACCAGGGGTGTCTAGTGAGGTAAAAATCTGACGCTCCCCGGACTTATCCTCTAAGTCCGGGCACCTTTTGAAGGTATCCCCTCGAAAACAAATAAAAAGGATATAATCTCTAGAAACACCGATCTGATTACGAACTTTTTACTGGCGGCTGATGGCCGATAGAATGCTGGCGCTGCAGTATGCCACAGGCCAGGTTTCCTGACCTCAGGAACAAGCTACATATTCCAGCTTGCATACAAAAAGGAACGAATAATACAATAAAACAACAATGTCCTTGGGAGAACTCGCAGGATGTTGCAAAAGCCGGTTTCAGAGCCAACACGCTACAAAGGAGGATACAATCGAAAGTGGCATTGATTCCGTCAGACACTGATACTAGGGTACTATAACGCTACAGAAGGTATCCGGTGAGATTGTTCTTTGATCAGTCGTGGAAGATGGGCTAATTTAACATGTAAACAAATGTGGTTTAGTTCGGGGATCTAGGAGTGGATTACCAGGAAAACATGAGTAGATGAGAGAACGTTACATTATCATGCCAAGTCTAGGAACACACTAACGAGACACAGACTGACTGACTGGTCAGTGCGCATAGAAAGCGAAACGCTGATGAGCACTATTGTATTTAATAACGGCTGTATAATTAACAGCTACCCCATCGTAATTAGCTAAGCGCTGGCTTCGACAATTACTGCCAGTAGTGCCAGTCTCCTCACGAACTAGTTTTGGAACAGTAATTGAATTTGTTAAGTGAATTAACTGCAGTGCACCTCACGAAATAGGCCAATTTTGATTATAGGTAGAGGTAGATAATATCAAAATTGTTCTATATAAATATCGAAACACTGGTTCCTTAAACCACTTTAGCGACTCAAAAATGAACTCTGTTTTTATGTCTGTACAACATTGAGTAAGCTTTAAGGAAATTAATAAATCATGAAATTATTTTAACAATAAAATGGTAGAGTAATCGTGTTTAATAGAACTGCGGCCTTGATCTTACGTGCGGCTGCCAGGGCAGAGCTAACAGCTCCATAAGGCTCCCTGAACAATGTGTTGCATATATGTACACATTATTAAATGAGCTGTGTTACGTAAACTGATCGTTTGCACAATGCGCGCAGAAAGCAGACATTTTTGGACGCATCCGAGTGACGCACGCCAAGGTTGTGAGTTATTGCGAATGCTCTGTACTCAAGTACTTAAATAGAACATATTATTTCACGAAATACTTCGCGTAGATAATCCACACTATAATATATTATGATGCGATGAGTCATGCTAGTTTCAAAATATAATCATTGTCATGCATAATGTATGTAATAAACTGAATTCAGTCCATTATTACAGTGTGTAATTTTTTGCGGGTTCGTAGTACTTTCGTTTTCGCCACACGCGTGGAGTAGCAGGCTGTCATAGCCGCGTAGCGTACATATGTACCGCATCTGCTAGTGTTTGAGTGGACGTCGCCAGGCGACGCCCGCCGCCGCACACATGTTATTGTGCCTAGCGATATTGACTACACACACACCCTAGCTACTCGCTACTTTATAATTAGGCTCTCCTTACTCACTACACTATATTTTACTGCTTTACTAACAAAAACGTTTGTATGACTCACAAATCAAGGTCTGATACAAAATTGAATGGCCTTAACTTAAGAAAGTCGCTCAAGTTTTACCTGTAACTAAGTACACATTACGAAATAAATATCTTTATCTTAAAAGGAAATCTATTTCCTTCAGAAAAAGGAAATAACACAATATTCTCGCGAACAAAATCGCATGTTCCTTGCGTGTTGAGTCATATCTGTGCGATGCTTCAAGCTGAATAGCAGCTGCTCCTCACTAACTGTGTGGCTCGTCCTTGTCCTAAACCTATATTACTATTGTGTGCTATTGCCTATTTTAGGAAAGCCGTAATTTATAGTAAGTGTGTGCCTACGCATGCTCTCCCCTTGACCCGCCGCGACACAACGCAGGTGAGTACAGAGCACAGTATCGAGCCAGCCTGCCGGGCTGGCGGCCTGGCGGAGAGGCGGACTGCGATGGTCAAAGATGGCTCGCTCATCTACTATGTAGCAAATGCACGTGACCCACTGACCACGCGATTAGTCGCTTGTCTCGTATATCTAAACGTGCGTCGCTCATTAGTTTTACGATCTGCCAAGTCCTATTCTGAATTCGCAGATCCAAGAAGCACTGCTTTCATTTTCTTTGAAGCAGTGCTTGAATTTAAAGTGCGATGGAGGCTCCAAGAGTAGTAATACTAGCATCATTTTCAAGGAACAGCACTAACAATCCTAAATTTCTCTATGTGTATTATCACACTAATTAATATTATAAAGACGAAAGTTAGTAGAGTGTGTTTGTATGTGTATGTTTGTTACTTCTTTACGCTAACTTAGCAACTACATCGAAATCTACATCTTTTTATCCCGGGAGTATGTTACCTTGGGAGGATTTTCTACATGACATTTTCGGATCCACTGACAGCGGCTGGTTGCCAATTTTGCTATCAAAATTTGGACAGTTCGCGCTAACACTGTCGGCGTCACTGCGCAGCCTGACATGACAAGTTATTAAAAATCACATTCAGTGAAAAAATCTCTGGGCACCGCGCGCACTGAGCTCATCGATATAATTTTGTGAAAACATTTGGCAAATTAAAGTTTTAGAGAAAAGCTTTCAGTTACGTAATTCGGTATTGAGTTCCATAATACTGTTGAATCGTTTTGGCCGGCGGCCAAGTGCATCGCAGGCTCATTAGTTACGAGGATGGGAGGCAGTTCCGTAGCGGAGCTGTGACGTCACGCGGCGTCACACTTATCGCATAATCAATAGCTGCGTTACTGATAGATGAGCCGCTGATAGCGCGACCCTGACGGAGCCGCCGCCAACACGTGAACACGCTGCAGTTTGGACAACGACGCCATCCAGGAAATATTGATATAAGATCTGATAAAGCTTTATGATTTCTTTCTTAATTGACACGCAGTTTACGAGCACTAGTGGACAGTCACTAATCGATAAGCATTGTTCCAACACTTTCGACAGCCGACCAGCGACTCGCGCTAAGTGCTATTATGGACACTTACAGATAATTTTCATTGCATTGCAAACAATCGCCGCTAATCTTTTCTGAATACATTCATATGCTCTAAAGAGTTTAGACAGACTGAAACGTTGGACAATCCCTCATTGTGCGCATTCATGAATGTGTTGTATGTGTGGTGTGTCGGGGGGGAACGCGGGGGGGGGGGGGCGGACAGGCAGCATTCTGTGCTAATGTGGCGGAAAATATTGGTCGCCGAGGCATCACGGCGAGTACCTGTTATATCACACCGTCACGCTTCTACAACTGTATTTGTCGAACAAACACTTGTCACACGACAGAACACTGCAGAATGTGCACTCCACACAACACATGAATAGGAAGCGGTATACAGATTTCAAAGAAGCTACAACAGTGTAGTAAGCTTCGTTGCGTGCCCAAAGAAGAACCCTGGCAACAAGTCGAAGGGAGGAATAGAGTGCTTGACCGCGATCCCACCTGATGGAAAGCAGTGATGCCATGCAGTGATGAGTGGTGCCATGTAGAGCCACTCAGAGTTTTGCCCCTTGACAGCATTGTTTACTTAGTTTGGGGCCTATGAATGTTTTTGGAGTGTTCTTTATATTATTTGTCGTCCCATGTCATGTGTGAAGGATGTGTGTGCGTCACGTTGCGTCAGTGGTGGACAGTTGACGCGCGCCACTGCGACAGTCCGGGGACTGACGCGCACCGAGACGCCAAGTTTATACGCACACCAAACATTGTAATCACGGAATCAATACGATTCGTAACGGCAATCACAAACATAAGGATATTGCACACCGAACGTAATTTCATTTCCGTACAACCATTACTGTTGGAGCTAAACATTGGCCAATTATAATGGTAATGTAGTAAAGTTCACATGAAACATATTTACTACAAAATGGCCATTGTTGAACATACATATGGAAATCCGGATAATGATGACAAACACTACAAAGCACAGTGTTTGTAAAACAAGTAATTAGACGTGACCGTGACACAGATGTCGATGGCGGCAGAGGCGATAGTGGACATAGCGCTGTAACAGCGGGGTCAATACGCACCTGTGCTCAATATTTGCTATACTTAAAATAACAGTGGACAAAAAAGGTGTTGATCAATATAAAAACGAGTCAAGTATACGATGATTGCTCAGTAAGTGCACTTGAAGCTGAGAGCTACAAAATATCTACGAGCATATTTTTTAAGCTGTTTTTTATGGTCGCTAAACCTTCAGGAAACTAAGACTTACTGGCTAGAATACAGTAGAGGCTGTCTGGTTACACAAGTAAAATTTGATGATATGATGATAGATACGTAACAGCTGGAACCATTAATCATGATAAAACATGATACGAGTTACTGGAAATTGTGCAGTATCACATCTCAGGGATGTGCCGTAATAGACGTTGCACAGAGGGGGTTCCGGAATGGTCTTTTGAGAGGTAACGGAACCCCTTCTTTGTGCTATTGGTAATCACCAGGGTGGTTTTAGTGAACCAAAGTCCGGGCGCCTTTTGTAGGTTCCCCTCGAAAACAAAAAAAGGGTACATACCTGTCCCCTAATAGTGAGTTTCTTGCAGTCCTTGGAGAGTAGATCCCGGACGTCCTCGAGGTAGAGCTCGATGTAGGAGCAGGAGACGAGATGCGTGACGTCGGGCGAGGCGGAGGTCTCGATGTGCGCCCAGATGTGGCGGAAGGCGCGCGGGATGATGCCCTCGTGCTCGGCCGTGCCCTCCATGGTGTGCGTCTTGCCCGTGCCCGTCTGTCCGTACGCGAACACGCAGCCGTTGAACCCGTCCAGCACCGACGCCACCAGCGGACGCACCTGCATACAATACACCACGTTTACACATCACCCAGACACAAGGAACCGCGGTTAAGCTTTTTTTACCAAGTATACGCTCGCGTTTGACCACTATCTCACCTGATGGTAAGCGACGATGGAGCTCGCTTGCCTAGAAATAACCCATTCACTCTTGACTTAAAGACCCCTAAGTTGTAGCTATCAGGAAACACGACACCGGAAGGGAATTCCATTCCTTAGCTGAAGAGTTTTGAGTTAATATTGACACGAAAATAGTAACCCTTAAATTCTAAACTATTCTTTTATGGCCAATTGCATCACAAAGTTTTGTAACAGCTAAGATTCCAACCTTGCGCACCTACATTTTAAAGTTTTTAGATTCGTCAATCAAACTAAGTTTGGTGGCTTTGTCGTAGGTAATGGTAGTTTTGAGACGTGATTCTGGCTATACCGATGCCACCTGGCTTCATTGTCAAACTTCCGTATAATATTTGAAGCTGCGGAATTAGAGAGCTTTACATGTTAATTCCATAGACGCGTCTTGAGTCGGCCGTGACTAAGAGACATGGCCTCTAGGGCGACCCACGTCGGCAACACCCATGGGCTGAGATTGACACAGTTAGCGGTAACCCTGAAGCAGTAGGAACCCTTTTCGCCAAATCCAAACATTAGCGACAAATGTGTTTTTCCTGAGGGTATTCGCGCAGAGGTTCGATTGCCAGAATCTGAACCATTGTTGTATGGTACACTTACTGAGTAATCCAAATCTGTGAATCCATGTTACGTGTTTTATTTAATTTGTGTATGCTGTATTTATTGTATATGTTTTTATTGTTCTTTTAATTGTGTGTGCTATGGTCGTCGAAATATATTAATGTTATGCACCAGAAAATCTTAGTACCTTTTACCTTGGAACTTAAATTTTACGAGTAGAGCTCCCTAAAGCAAGATGTATGGGCTCATTTATTGAAAATTACTTTGGAAAGGCAGGGAAAGTTTCGTCGGAGGGATCCACTCCCTTGGGAAGTTGTGACCAAGGAGGGTGGAAGTTTATAGGTATGTGTGTCGCACGCTAGTGGCACAGTGCGCCGTCGATACACGATACTATGTATATTTACATGTGACCCAAAAAAAAACATTTATCTTTCCTACTAATTAATTAATTTTTTATAGGTTGGTGGAAGCCCTGTGTGCTTGTGCGCCCCAGTTGTCATACAACGGATATATCCGCAAACATAAAAATACATTTAATTTATTTTACATGTTGCAGATTTTTTGGAATCAGCAAATAAAACGAGACTTTCATTTCCTTAATGTTTATCACGTGGAAAAATGTGCATACTCGGCAGTACTCTGTATTTTATAACGAGATCAGATTTTAGATTATTATTTAAGAGTAAAAACAAAGATAAACAAACGCAGGGCATACCTAATGTAAATTATACAGTAATCAGTAATCGATTTCATTAGCTACAGCGCTTACGTCCGTATCGCGGCATCGGGCGCATGATTTCATTGAGATAACTACAATAGCACGGCGCCGATGTATCTGCACACACATCATCTGTTGAAAAAGGTCGATAGTGTTGAAGAGTGACGTCACGGTAAGCTCGGCACACACTGGAGTGCTAGCCAGGCAGCCTTGGGCGCGCGTGCCGCCGCATACAGACGCACGCAAAAGGCTCGCGCGCTCTACTAAGTACCGTGAGAAATAAGCTCACATGTATAATAAACCTTCAATATTGCTATGGTCATTTGCATTGCAGGTAGACTATTGCTAAAATAATGTTATGGATTTTCGTTTAAAAAATATATTATTTTGTAAACCTTTTTTTTTTGTTGGGCCTTTTTTATTTGCTTGACCAAAAAAAAGCCTAACCTATCTGTGTCAGGGCTCGGGGTGCCATAACCTAAGCCCTCGTTCTTTGAATACTTAATTATTCAGATATTAGACTATTTTCTTGGGTGTTTTTCTACCCTACTTAGGCCCGGTTGACGGGGACCCTGCAGCTTAACCGATAATGTAGTATACTTACGCCCGACACCAATAACCTATCTATTACATATCGGAGATTGAAAAACAAATGAAACAACAGAAAACATGTAAATTTTTGTATGGTATCATTTGTTTTTCAATCTCCGATATGTGATAGATTGATTATTAATTTCGGCCGTTAGCCGTATAGCGCTATGTGCGGAATGGGTCTTCTATAGTGCTGTACTGTCGCATCGCAGCTGCATACTACACTACACTACTCGAGCGAGTGCCGGCGCACGCGCGGACAATCAATTATTCGCCGAACAAAAGACGATCGCTCGAACAATATCCATCTTCACGGAACAATCGGTAGCACGCCGCGCGAATAATCAACAATTAGCGAAACATTGACCGCACTACCGGCGAGGCGGGCGGAGAGCGTGCTATCGGAGGCTGCATCTCAACTCAACTAGCTCACTCGTACAGGATGTCAGGGACACAATGTAGTTAGACCGCAATAAAATAACTTAAAGCAAGTCGTTTGTCATAAAAACGTTTAAATAGCGACGTGAATGCATTCAGAATGGGAAATATGAAGTCATGTTAGTAAACTGCGCTGAACTATGGCAAGCACATAAAGATAAATGCGGAAAATAATGTGGCGTGGATTCCTGTACCTACTGCTCATTTCGACGACAGTTTATAATACATGCGATTGTTCTAGTCTTGAGCGAGCAGCTTAGCGGACTCATCGCGGCTGCACGCGCTGATATATCCTATTCTTCGCTAAACAATGGA
This sequence comes from Mythimna separata, assembly GCA_030763345.1. Classification (NCBI taxonomy): domain Eukaryota; kingdom Metazoa; phylum Arthropoda; class Insecta; order Lepidoptera; family Noctuidae; genus Mythimna; species Mythimna separata. The sequence continues at coordinate 21,995,344 of CM061174.1, forward strand.
TTATTAATCGCCAACACCAAACACCGACATATTGACACGCCGAGGTTACCGCTGTACACACCGCAATAGCAAATAGCATCAGCCTTATAATGATCCCACGGCTGGGATTCACTCAGGCTTCCTCTCTAGGAGAGGGAATGGGCCGTAATCCACCACACGGGCAGAGTGCGGGTTGGTGGATGTCAGATGTCTTCGATTTTTTGGTTCTAGGACATGCCGGTATCCTCACGATGTTTTGCTTCACCGTTTTGAGAACAGTGGTGATTAAATAAATTACACAAAGTAGCTGACTGGGTTTGAACCCACAACTCGTAAGTCGGGGCCGTTACCACTGAGCCACCACTGCTTTATCTCCTATTCTACGCTAAACAATAGATTATTAATCGCTTCCACCAAACGCCGACATATTGACACGCGAGGTTAGCGTCGTACACACCTACACTGCGCTAAATCACAGCGTTTTGAAGAAAACTGGTAACAGTGTGAGACCTTCGATCGCGTCAAGGCGCTCATTGGAAGCGGAACGGACGACAACGCGCGTAGGATGCACGCCGAGATGTACGGGCACCTTCCGCGTTTACGAGCGAACGAGTCTGTAGTACGCGCTAATTGACATTGAGATTATGTACAGTACCGATACATTCACAAATATTAGTACTATATTGCTACTAAGTTCTAAATGAATAGTTTGCAAAATTACTATTTGGTATAATACAGCACTAAACAAGTTTAAAGCAATATGGATCTTTATAAAAAGGAACAAATCAAACACAGGTATTTCTAAAATATTATTAGTTACAAGAATTTAATCTGAACCTCAAGAAATAGCTCAAGTTTTCATTCACTAAGTACAACCAATCACAAATAATAAAGCAATAAATAAGAAGAAGAAGAAGTTAGAAGTTTATTCACCAATATTTTAGAAGGGCTTTCGTAAAAATATAACTTTGATTAAGGCATAATTTGACTATTCAATCTTAGTATTTTCTATGATAATAGTGAAAGTATAAAACATAGAAAGTAAAGTTAATAATGCAATTAAATTAATTATCGAGATCGAGACGCTCAATGTAACTAATATAAGAAAAAAGTAGAAAAGTCTAAAATTACAAACACAATGCAAACATATTATACCAGGAAATGACAGAATTCGGTAAGGCTAACTACGTGAGAAGACCGATTCATCGTGAACTAAGAATCGTCATCAGATCACACAGCCGTTCAGGACAAAAAACCCTTCCAAGAAAATCACTACAACAATGTAAGCTCTGACACAATATGTAGATGGAGGTAAAAGGTGACATATATGGTTGTGTGAAGAAAAGAGTTATAGTATGACTCGACCCCAAGTAATATAACAGAAGAAGAAAGAGAATGAGAGCTTTGACACGATCCTGCAACGACTGCGGGGGAACCTTACATAAAATAAAACCTTGTAGGGCAGCAGATGGAGGAGCCTAACTGCTCGGAGACCTTCGAGTTGCCAAGGTGCGGTGTGTGAATGAACACTACCGATGAACAATTTGGTCCACAGGGTATGTTTTTTCAATGACTCCAAATTTTGTTTATTATTTTTCGACACACTTGCTCATAAAGAGGCTGTTATTGCACTGTACTTACGTAGTAACTATTTAGTAATCTGTGACTGTACTTAGGTTATAAAGGGGCTCGTTACCAAACTGTGACATTTTGATTACTATTATGCACATGTGCGGTAATGTAGTTAGAACCTTTTTGTTTAACCTCTTTTTTGTCAAAAAGAGTTTTAAGACAAAAAAGAATAAAATTTGTTATTGCGTTCAATAGCATGAATTAGTGTTTTGCTTACTTATTTCATGCAATTTCGTGTTTAAATAAACTGTTTAAAATTTTACATAAATAATTAATTAAATCTTTCATCTAATTTGTATTTTCAGTTTATATGCAACCTCATTCTTATTTTTTCTAAACCAAGAGCTAGAGTAGCTAGTCTATGGCCGCCATTTTTCGCGCATGCGCGCGTTTAAGAAAAGTCAATTTTTTAGCCGCCATATTTAAAAATAAAATACAGATTTTACAAAAATGTCTACAACAACTATTTATGAGGAAAATGATTTATGCTGTACGCCTTCAAGTAGAAAATCTAAGTCATGGGACCACTATACAGTCAAAAATAGTCAATTATAACTTTACTGACTGCACATTTACGAACTGTTTCTCTAAATAAACTTTTCATATACTTACTAAATAAGCTGATTTTTCTTTTATTTTCTTCACAAGTGTGTCGAAAAACGTCGTATGATACACGTGAGTAATCGGCGATTACCGTTCTTGGTTCTCTTAAGATCCTCGCCACGGCTCGGATCTTAATACCACCGCGACGGTAATCGCACACATTACACACTTGTATCATAATGAACTATTAGTTAAGTAATTAGATGGTGTACAATATATTGTATTCTATGTATTAATCAGTCATCTACAACATACTACATTTCGGGAATTCAGTTCATAGGTGAAATAAAAATAAGCACGTGTGTAATAAATTAAACAAAATGCATTTCTGTGTATAAAAGGTAAAATAAATAGAAAATGTATTTTATAATCCCAATAACCGGTCTGAAAGAGTGCCTACCTACCTATTGTCCATAATAAATTACTTACGAATAGATAAACTATCTCGAGTGTTTAGTAGTGTAAGGTAATAATTAGCATTTAACAAGCAGGTAATTGTCTTGCAGTGGCGAGGGGTAGACTTGCGTGCGAGTTAATCCGCTACTTATTCCAAAAAATATTATAAACCTGACCTAATTAAGCGACGGCGAATCTTAACTGCGAGATTCAGAAACCGTCGCTCAACTAACAACGCCATCTAGTGACCGCGTTCCCAACTTTTTTCACAAATTCACAATTTCCTCAAAAGATGACGCAGTGAACCAATATTTATGTAAACGCAATTTTAAAAATAGTATGTAAAATATATTATTAAAGTTCACTCACCAAATGCCGTTCGCTCAATGATGCAATAAATCCAAACCGGCGTTTTTATTAATTGTCGTAACACTCGTAACTTAATTTTGGGAACAGGATTTCGTTGCAATACAAAGAATCTATTAACAATATTATATCTCTACCATGAATTAATGCCATTACTAAATAGCACGAAATATATGTACAGTAACGTTAAAAACAAAAAAAAAATCAACTACTTACAAAACAGAAAATGAAAGATAACCGCCATGATAATTCGGTTGTATAAAAAACCCTAGCAAATAAGATGTATTACTCGCCAATATCAGTTATTATGCAGTGAAATTCATTCTTATTTTGGAATCATTATAATTGCACAATGAATGAATTTTTCTTTCTCGCTTGCACCTATGCAATGTTTACTGTCTTCTTCCTCATAACTCGGTCCGGATCGAGTTATATTGAGTTCAATTTTCTACGTGCGAAAACGAGACGGCAAGAGTTGGAGTAATAGGCGTTAGTTTATAGGAAAGAAAGAGATAGATGCGTATTATGGGTTTTAGTTGTTTGAAAAGGTAATCCGGTATTTTTCGGCTTATGATTTTGGCATTGACGACAAATGTCGTATACATTTAAAAAAATCGAAGTAATTGAACAATAGAAGGGTTGTTGACCTATAGATTTCTGTTTCAAAGTGAACTCGGAAGGAATGGGGTTGAGGCATTCCACGAAGCACAACCAAACGAAGCACAACCAGACGAAGCACAACTAAAGTATTCCACGAAGCACAACTTTGTGCTTCAAATCTATTTTTATTTTATTGATTTGAAGGACAAAGTTGTGCTTCGTGGAATACTTTAGTTGTGCTTCGTCTGGTTGTGCTTCGTTTGGCTGTGCTTCGTGGAATGCCTCATGGGGTTATATGAAGGCTTCGCGACTGTTGTCTTGTATGTAAATCTATATATAAAAATGAAACCCGTTTTCCGTTGTCACGACATAACATGAAAACGGCTTGAACGATTTGGCTGATGTTTTTTTTGAAATGTTCCTTGAAGTTCAAAGATGGTTTTTACGGAGAGAAAAAAAGAAAAAAAAATGTTAGGTAAAGTAGGGTAGGTAGGGTAGTGTAGTGTAGGGTAGGTAGGGAAGGTAGGGTAGGGTAGCGTAGGATATGTAGGGTAGTCATTTGACGGGAGCGAAGCCGCGGGTAAAAGCTAAGTTATATTTAAAAAATACTGCAGGAATATCATATTTAGTTTTTTATATAAATAGGTAAGCGGGTACCTGATTAATGAGTAAATAACAACAAAGAGTATAGAAATAGGAGTTTAGCAACCGGGCAATCATGTTATGATCTAGTTCTAATAGTAAATTTCACACATTTTATTTATTAGTGCCTGCCTATTATTCATTAGCGTAGTAACCTGCCTAACATTGTTCAGCAGATGTTACTGATAAATTCACCTTAAGTTCACTAATATTCTTATGCTACTTACTGTCGCTGAATCATAGGTTCAGCAGAGATAGAGCATAATAACATTATTAATTTGTACGTATGTATCTAAGTATATTTATTATTGTATTTATTTCTATTTGTTTACCATTAAGTTGCGCCTATCATGATGTTGATTCTGGCCACTCTAAGGTCGACTAGTAGAAAATGCTTAATGCATTAAGTACGCCTTTGTACAGTGTTTCTTACTAGTGCATTAATAAATAAAATGAATTGATTTGATTTGATCTTTTACATGTAGATGGAGAGAGGAAGAGAGAGGGAGGCCAAAGAAAAGATGGATGGATTGTGTGAGGAGTGGTATGAAAAAAGGGAATTATTGATAGTGAGACGGATGGCAGGGTAGAATGGAAGAAAAAAACATGATGCGCCGACCCCAAATAATACATATGGAATAAGTGCAGGAAGAAGATTTCATCTGATCTGAACCTCGGAGTTCAGCACGGACATATCCGCGGCAATTAGCAAGCGACCACTAACGTGAGACACTAGTTAGCTAGTCCACACGAACACTCAGCTCGTCTACGAGTCGTCTCGCGACGGGATCGTAGCGTTTCAAAGTCAAGCTCAAGAGCGGCGGCGGCGCTGCCAAGCGATCAGCTGGACAACATTAATAACCGGCGACTAGCCGCGGTTAGTCATCGGCGCGGCGAGCCGAGCCTGCGCTAGCGATCGCGGATTCTAACAATCGAAAGAATCGGAAGTCGTTAAAATAAACTATCGATTCGCCGTTCTACAAAATAAACGAGATTTGTTTCGATTGTTTCGAATTAAAGGAATCAACCCTTCGATGACTGATTTAAAAACAATCAACCACTAATTTTTGATTGTTCTAATCAGTCGAGTCGCTCTCATTCGAAACTTTAAAACTATCAAGGAACTACTCGCGAATGACACGCGCAATAACAGATCGAGTTGGACTCGAGTCAAAATCTAAACAATCGAGTTGTGCGAAGAATCGAATCAATCGAATAAAACGTCTCGCCATCGCGCATCGCTACCCTGCGTCCGCTGCGGCTTGTCACCGAGACTGTCCGAGACGTATTCATTGAGCAATGAGCCAAGGGGCAAGTGCACTTAACTGCCCTTTTCGTTCAAGCCCTGCTAACTAAATTATTGAGATGTGGCCGTCAGTATAATACAATAAATAGCACATTTTGTTCTTTTCATGTATTATACGAAAACCTCCACGACCGACGATGTGTAATCGGCCTTCCTGTAGCACTGGGAATTTTTACGTGATGGATGTAAGTACAGTCGACTCTCGTTAATTCGAAACTCGAGGGACTCTTAAAATATTACGAATTATCGAGTGTTTGAAATATCAAATGGTTCGAAATTTGTGAGAGAAAATAAATAAAACTTCGAATTATTAAGTGTTGATCAATTATTATTTATTAACTGCTATTCTATAACAATGACAAAAGTTTAGAGGTACATTCGTATACATACATGTATTCATAATGTGAATTAATCAATCTTTCGAAAGAACTCTGTTATACTGGTTTGCTTCAAAGCATGAGAAGTGTGTGTGTCAAATAGTCAAACGAATCAAAACAAAGGCTCGTGTACGTTGATACAAGTTTGAACTTGTCGCAAAATGTACTTACAATCTTTCCGCCTCTTGCAACTTTGAATTGTCGAGTGTTGGACGCCGATAAGTTCGAATTAACGCGTCGTTTTGTTATATAGCAATGATTTTTTCGTTCGAATTACCAAGTGTATGAAAATGTATTGATTTAGTTCGAAATATAAAGAGATTTTGTAGGGAACTCGTGATCACTTTGAATTATAGAGAGGTTCGAATTATCGCAGGTTTGAATTAACGAGAGTCAACTGTAACACGTAAACGTTGTTTGCATAGCACAGACTTAGAACCCGCAGCTGAGAAACAGTCCCTTTCCAAGAGGGAATAGGCTGCAATCCACTACGCCGAGGGTTGGCACATGTCCGACGACTTCGGACATCATTTTAGATTTTGAAACATGTTGGTTTTCTCGCGATGTTTTTCTTTACCCTACGGAGGAGTGGTCAGGAAATAAAATAAGCAAAGCGCGTGCTTAGGTTTGGATTTCAACCCTCGACGTTACAACTCGTAAATTGGGCCCGTGAGCCAGCACTGCTCTAATCGTGGACTGGCTTTGTTTAAATCGTGATTCATACAATTTCAGGTAAGTGGCTGTTTCACGAGTGGCAGAGCGACAAGTACTAATGTCCGGAGAGGTGAAGCTCCTGGCGACCCACGCGCGCCCAGTTCGTTGTCGCGTGCCGCCACCATCGTGACGCGGCTAAGTGCTGCTCGGTTTGGAGCCCAGCCGCCGCCACCCGCCGCACGCTAGCATATGATTACTGCCGCAAATTACTCTTTGTCTACGACTTTTCTTATGCAAATCCAATTTTGATGATCAGATCACCACAGCTTAGTCATTTGCTTTTTTGGATGATTTTGTTAACGATTCAATAAAGTTATTGATCTTGCAGAACTCTATAGAATTTATTTAAATATGTAATAAATCCAGTACGAAGCGACGGATAACATCTCAATCACTGTCGTCATGCAATTATCGAATAAATACATAATTACAGCTCCCGGCGTGCTACACATCAATATATCACACGATCAGTCCACAATTCCGCCATGGTTCACGGGCCAGCCTGCTAATATGTAAAACTGCACATTCCCGCCGATGTTCCCGCGTGTTCAACATTTCTAAAACGTTGTATGACATCGGGCACAGAGCACACACAATGTTCAAGCACAGAAGCTCAATGTAATTGCTTCACTGTAACAATTGACTGACAGAGACATGGCGCCCAATATAACGGAAATCTCACAAACGGACTTCTGTCTGCTGTTTGAAACTGTCCCTTAGTTAGTGCATATTGAATGGATGTGAGCCACATCAGATAGAGTACGGGATGAAGCTTCTGTGCTCGTCCGCTCAGTGCAGTGTAAGTGAGTTGGAGTAATATTTTTGGCAACAATGATCGCGGCGCGCGGCGCGGCGTGCGTACGGCGCGGGGAATGCGACGCGCGCGGACTACACAGATTTCTCCTGATATTCAACGTTTACGATATATTATTATACAACGCTCCGCTGAAACTGACACACTTCCTCACACAATACTAGGCTAAACATTCTCACTACTACATCACTTGCTGCCGAGTTTGGAACACAGCGGCGATAAACTGTTTCATTACCCTGCATACTTATTGCATTAGTATTGTTTTAGACCAGGACAATAGGGCTATATCTCCAGACCAATTGGTTAGTCTGAGGGATATGTAAATAAAAGTAAATTCGGTAGACTAGTAACGTAACTCAAATTTTTCTGGAGCAGATGTAGTAGCTATCATAAATTAAAATAATATTGATAGTGACGAAATTTCATGAAACCTCATAAACATGGCGAGACGAAAATAAATGCGCTACATCATTGAGTGTGAGTGGTCGTATTAGACGCGCAATAAATTATTAATGGACGCTATATTCATCAATAGCTATACAACTTTTATAAAAGTGTAGGAACAGTACTGAGACGTTTCACAGTTCGAAGAAAGTCTGAAAAATAGTTTTTTTAAGCATAGGTTGTGTCACACTGCTGGGCAAAGACGTCCCCTTGCTCCTTCCAAACCTCTCTGTCTTGGGCGATCTATTCGCTAGACACTTATTATGCTGCGCTCCATTACCGTTTGACAAATTTTGAGTATGGACTTGTTGTTCAGTAACGCCCGTTTTCAATAACCTACCGCAGTTCATAAATAGATAGCTACCTCCGAGAAACAGTAAGATTCTAGTCGTCAATGTCACAATTTTGGTTGGAAATGCTAACCGTCGGTAGGTTATAGGAAAGCAAGTAAGGGCAAAAGGATAAATTTGTTTATATTTAGTAGCTGCAACTTTAGGTAGCTTATTGAAAATGGGCGTAAGTGATCCACTTGTGCACCGTAGATTAGGACGGGCAGGATAAAAGTAGTAAGTAATATGATTTTTTTTTTCAACATCTCGTGTACAAACTAAGCGTATTAAATAGCTAGAATATAAGTAGGTAGACATGTTACGTTAAAACACAAAGGTTTGGTCAATCGCGTGTCAGTCCAAATAACCGTGTGGATTGGGGAGCCGTGACCCTCACCTTGGCGCCGGTATCGAGCGGTCAGCGCGTCTTACCGCCCTGTCGCTCACGGCGAGACACCTCTATTGATGCTCGGGTACATTCTACACCAAAGCTTCCTTGTTTACCTTTAACGGTTAATATCAATACCAGACAGTTATCATTTGATGGCAGCCAAGGAGTACTTGCGCACAGCGCTGCCGGCAAGGCTTTTTTTTTTAGAGAATAGCTTAGCACAGTTTAGCAAATACCGATTTGGATTTCACTGCTGTCTAAGGCTGTTTTCTTAAAGAATAGCACTCCAGGACTACCCTCGCTTTTCATTCGCTCTTTCCATGACGACTCGATCCGTCTGGATATATAAATTTTGCTCATCAAGCAAGGGACAAGGCGTGTTTTCAACTCTGACCAGTCTGCTAGCAACAACTGACCTGGTCACGAACGTAAACTTGTTTAAACGACATATATGGAGTGCGCCTTCTTCACTGTATGAGTGGCCAAACGAATAACAAAACAATATTGATCAAAGAATGAGCCTTTGTTACCAACATAATGGACATTATTTTACTTGATTCATTTCATAATAACACCTTACAATTTAAAAGCATAAAATACTTATTTTCAATTTCTTATAATTTTGATTTTAACGCTGAGTTTGTACAGGTATCGCGGGTTCTAGATTTTGCTTATAACTTGGGAACCGCCTACAGTATAAATTATTATGCGATCGATACAACACACTTGTCTGTTCAGGTCATTACCATGTTCTTTCATTTATAAATCGACTAGCGACCCGCCCCGGCTTCGCACGGGTGCAAATTTATCAGTGTTAATCTACTATATTATGCATCTATTATACATATAAACCTTCCTCTTGAATCACCCTATCTATTCAAAAAAAAACCGCATCAAAATCCGTTGCGTAGATTTAAGCATACATAGAGAAAGGGAAAGTTTTATACTATGTAGTGATATGAAGGCGGTCGATCTTAAATATCTAGTCAATGTTTATCATAATAAGAAATTGGAGCACCACCAACTGTCCAACAGACCATAAAGTACCTAGGTGTCTTCAAGTCAAAAGTAAAGGGTTATTTCTAGCAAACGTGCTCCATCTTCGACCACATCATCGCTTACCATCAGATGTGATGAGGTCAAATGCGAACCTATCCATAAAAATAAAAATAGTTTCTCTTAAAATAAATAAGTAATGAAAATGTAATAATGAAGTATAGTCTCACCATCTCGTCGTACATGGTCTGCGTGTCGGCGCTGGCGTCGTAGGCGGCGTCGTACGTGAACATCTTGTCCTGCCCCTTGGGGTTGTACACCTGCACGGCGCCGCGCTCCGGCCATACCTTCACCACCTGCACACAATGCTCGCATTACACACTCACTCTGTTGAGGGACTTCACGAAGTACGTGACAAGTGAGGGCCCGACACAAAACGTCATTAGCACTTCATTTGTTCCATCCTCCGTGCCATTACCATCTCCAAAGCGCGGGTAAATAACCTTAAACTACAGGACAGGGCGCGCAATTTTACGCAAACTGCTATTTGTTAGAAAAAAAGCCCACTTGAATTACATGAACGGTTTCTTCCGCATTAGCTACTCTTTTTGTTGGCAAATAAGAAAATGTTAGAACGATTTCCGATTCAAAGATCTGATACAAAGGAATCACCGAACAAAGCTGACGCTCAAATAAATCTAAGAAATGTACAGCTACAAGCGAGTGTTACGAGCCGGGGACGCCGCTCGCGCTCGTGGAGACTTGTAGAGATTTAGTTTACAATGAAGTTATTAAAGTAAATGATGCGTGTCTAGACGTCAGCCGGTTTATCGCCCTGTAGTTTCCAAGTCGGGTCATAAATCGTCGGATTTGTCCAACCCCCAGTACTGACAGCATTACTTGTACCAGTTTGTCATCGCATCATAAATTGTGAACTTTTTAACAGAAGAATATTATCCTCGTTATTGTCATCCAGTGGTTCAGTACGGCTAGATTCCTGCCACCTTTGGTCAACTGAATACGGCTGCCGTTAAAAGTTTTTGATTTCTCAACAAGTCGCTTGTGACAAGATCAGAGCTCTTCGTTGAATCACACTAAGTGTATTATAATGATGAGTGCCGCCGCGGCCGCGGCTGTTGCATTAGTGAAGTTTTCAGCAATAACTGCCGAATGCCACACATTAGTGGGTACGTTTCCTATTGCGTGTTATATGAAAGCGCCGACGTGTTGAGTTGCGAATGATTCCTCAACAAATGAACAAGCGTCGCATCTACCAGAGCCACCACCTCCTTGTTAACAACGGGCTACTGCTACTACACTCACTATACTTACTCAGCTGTTAATGTACTGTTCTACATTAGACCTCCATCCAATACATATGCCGTGAACCTGCGATTAGTCAAAATGATAATACTTTTGCGGTGGAATCAACATGACACCCCAATCCCAGGATTGTTTCTAGATGACGAAATTTTGAAATGATGACAAATCAAACAAAATAATCAACTGAAACTGAATTCAGTGTAGCACAACATTCAGTTGCACAATCACAAATTCTTTGATAAAAAACACAGCTGGTCAGTTTTTGTGCGCTACGAGAATATGGGGCAATGCGCGCTAGTCGCACCCACACCGGTTAGTGCGTTATCACCCGTGGTGGTTAGTGCTCATCACCACTCATCACCGGTCACCACCTGCGAGTACCTGTAAACGGGCATCAAACTTTTTATTGTCGACTGGCGTCTTCGTGGACAGCCGCTCGTACCAGGTCTGCTCCGTGCGCGACTTCTTTACCTATAGCATTAGACACACCTGCTTGAGAAGAGCTTACAACTATTGAAGGTTGCTGAACACATTTCGTACCAAATGTAGACAAACATTGTGCCAAGTAGTAAACTTGGCCCAAGTTAAGTTGTCCCAAAGTATCGTACTTTCGTCAAGGACTTGGCTACATTTCAATGTTGGCGAAGTTAAGGACGAACAAATGAGATTTGGTTTGCTCGAAATGTCGCGACTTTGAGAGATTTCTCCCGCGTATGGCAGAGGTAAACTAGTGTACTCATTTATCTGTTACGTAAGAAACGATGCACAGGTATCCATCTAGGCAGTCTGCTAAAAACTGTGCAAACAATACTTTCATAAGAGAATCCATTTGACAATGTGCCAAAAACTTCATCAGATACCTCCTACACCTATTAGCGTTTGGAGTGTGGTTCAGTGTTCCGTACTCAAGTGTCGTTGAAATTAAATTTCTCTGTTTCTGACCAACTTATAGGACTATACACACGAAGTTGGGTATATTATGTTTTCTATTGTAAATACACATAGTACATACTAAATAGGTAATACGTTTATCACTGATGTTATTTTACGGTTTAGGAAACATTGTTCTAAAAAGGTACATTCCTACTTAGTTTATCAAGGAAAAACTAAGAAAACTCAAATGCTTTATTTTCAAGCGAGTGAAGACCCTGAAGTGGCTGAAGGTCAAACGTTCACCACTTCAAGAACAAAGCAGTTTCCTTCATTGAGCGCAGACCTAGTATAATGTGCCGTGACAAATGTCAGTGTAGACCGAGACGTTTGCCTGTTTCCCTCTCAATGTGTCTAGATTTATGCCGAAACTAATTACTAACTGACTAAAAGGTAAAAGTGAATAATCTAAATGAGTAAATATTAATTTAGCAGTAATTTCACGGAACCTTGATGCGAGTGGCATGGCGAGCGCGTCGCGGGCGCAGCAGGAAATCAAATAGAATGCCGCTTTTCACGGGCGGTGCGCTGCGCATGCGCGCCGCTGTGCCTACCCGCACGCCGCATGCTTTCAGACCGCTGCAAATGACATCTGCGCCATTTCGTAACATTGCTTCAGTAACGTGTAGTATGTACGTAGCACCCCTATACTATTAGTATGGGTAGACCTCGTACGGGGCTTCCACCTGGCACCAGATAACTGTTGTTCAACACTATTATAAATTTTATATCGAAACTAAGTGAGGTATACTAATATGTGGGCGGACTCAATACATGATAATAGATACCGTATTTGCTAAAAAATGAACCTAAATAAATGTTTTTCTTTCTACTGTCAACATCTCATTCATCGCAAGCTTATCTCGATGATAAGCAGTGTGATTTAATACGAGAATGTTAGAAACATACTGCGCTCGTAAAACTGTAATAAAGCAGCAGATTTCAATCTGTAACGGCCGGCGGCGGCGGCTTGCCCAAACTGCATCTTCAACAGCATGCGCCGAGCACGCTGCACAATAACATTGTAACGTAATGCACCTAATTCAACGAGCAATTATTGCGCAAGTTCTAACCAAATTGATCATTAATCTCGTTGCTGCCAAGGTCGATTTCAAAGCTGTTAAATTTCCGAATTGCGACCAAAATGTATTGTTAGTGCAGCAATACAGAAACCGCTAACCGCTGCTTAGGTTTCACCGCAGCAAAAACTAGTGTTTGCCACTCCGTCTGATACACAATGTTGAAAAGAGGATCGTCCAAAAAAGATATTACCTACCAAACTCCAATCTGTAGTAGATACGTGAGATACACCTTTTTGTCGTGTTTTTATTTCGCCATTTAATTTCCCGAGTGTCGAGAGGTAAATTGTGAGGCGATTCGTCAGCGCCGTCGTTACAATTTATAGAAAAAATATTTACAAAGTACAGAGACTTTATTTCTGGCGCCGAGAGTGCTGCACGGGCTCGCAGTGTGCCGAGGTGGCTCGGACACGTCATGTGCAATTAAACTTGAATTCAATGTAATGTGACATTTTTTACCGAGCTTTGTCGAAAAAAAACAATTGTTCGTTTGCGGAGAGCTAATGACATCACGAAACCCCGAAAAGAAGGGCAAACCTGCGCAGTGGACCTTTCCACCGCTATTACTGACGTCATCTCAGTCATTACCAGGGCTTCGGGAGTCACTTCGGCCCTGAAGAACACAGGCGGGTTTGAAGACAGTAACAGTCTGACACTCTCACTGCACCCAGAGCGGGAGCTATTCGATGGTTTTCTATCAAAACATCTTAGTTCTAAATAGTAATGATAAATCCAAAATGGGATAATATTTGACACGGTTGGTTTGAGCGATTGGCAGCCTACTGTGCTGCGTATCGCGGATTCGATTCCCGCACAGAACAAATATTTTATTTATATAGCCTACAGGTGATTGTTCCAGTTCTGAGTGTCTTACGTATGTGTATTCTTTAATTATCCGTGCGCAATGCGTGGCTCGCTGTCGCCACGGCCAGAAGGTGCGCGCCAGATGATCTGCGCCTAATATGGCACGGCCGCGTATGGACATTACCGCTCACCTACATACAGGGCTCAACACATTGCGTGCCTTTTCATTCATACAAACACTGGTAGGCTGACTCTATTATTAAAAAGAAGTGTCATATCTGCAGCATGAACAGAAGAAACATACGAATTTAGAGGAAGTATTTGTGGCTCGTCATAGTAGATTATGATTTGCTTAACTTTGCGAATAAACACAAAATAGGGCGCCGACTGGCTTCAACTACGTCATGATGTTCGTTGAAGCTTGTAAGTGCATAAGTAGGGAAACCATGAAATAGCTAAACACTGCGACTGACGTCGCTAGCTTAATTACTCAGATACCCGCGAAACGAGACACAATAGTAAAACAATAACAGCGCGGTCTCATAGGACCGGTTGGGGATTCAAACGTTAAAGGCTTCAATTCAGCTAACATCTGGCAAATTCAAGTGTCCAGATTCTTATGCCGTCTAGGCATACGACCATACGAGCAATTTGTCACAGTAGACAGTAAAAAGTGCTCGATATATCTAGTGGATGGAAGCCTGGCTCGATCGCTAATAAAAATTAGTTCTATTTTGGGAACACTTGGGCCAAGTGAGAACATTATGAAAAAACCATGTTACACTCGCGCGCTGCGTCAAACAGCGTATAATCTCAGACAGTTCACCTGCAAGGCGCCTTGGCGATATGACTTTATTAGTAGTCATAGAAAACTGCACGCATCTTAATGATACATACGCAAACAACATCTTATTTGTCTTGGAAGCCTTCGTCAACATTTACTACCTACTTAATTACCATCGCAAATCTCGGGCGCACAAGGAAACCGAGTCTATCAATGGAGTTAATTACCTACTGAGTAACGATGGCGAGTGAAGAGCGCCGGGGCTCGCGGCCAGGCGGCGCCTTTGTCTCGAGACGCTGCAGTTAGCGACGTGCGACAGGATCACGTCTCCGTAATTAAGCCTACTTAGAGGAACCTGTTCGCGATCGCCGGAGCATAATGATGACGCTCATGTCACCACTTATATCTGCAAGTGCGACGAAAGTACAGAAGCAAACGCTCAGAAATCTTAGAAGCCAATCATTTTGTCTCTAATGATTTGTTACTGAGAGATGAATGGTTATTAAGTCTAATGCATTCTGAAGGTATTTCAAGTAAGCTCAGATATTACATGGACGCCACAAATGATATGTGTGATATGTAGGTGTATTCATATGTTCAGAACTTCAGACACTGCCACACACAGAAACCTTT
Source organism: Mythimna separata (assembly GCA_030763345.1). NCBI lineage: Eukaryota > Metazoa > Arthropoda > Insecta > Lepidoptera > Noctuidae > Mythimna > Mythimna separata. The sequence goes on from CM061174.1 coordinate 22,010,486, forward strand.
GCCACAGAACTATATCACTCACGGTGATAGTGATGAGAAGACATGGATAAAGTCCAGTGACCCAAAGTTAAAAATATTTAGAGCTATAAAAGGAAAAAAGTCAAACCTTGAACCAAAGATCGTACACCTTGTTTCAAAAACTTCATTGCACTAAGCTCTTCTAAAACATGATTTGAACTGAAAATATAGCATATCCTATTTTATTCAATACAGGTAATGAACTAGCTAAAAATAAGTGTGTATCACCACTCATATCATTCCAGAAACTTTTCATATTTCACTAAAATATTCTGGTGAATTTCATTGGACACTCATATCATGGTTTATTCTGAGAACATGCATGCTTCCTCTGTATAGGCCACTCATGGCTCTTAATAAACTCAATCATTTTTTTTTTAATTATTCTAGCTGTGCAGCAAACAAGACATGTTAGGAAGTAAACAACAAGTGAGATTAGCAGCCTTCTTCCTATTTAGTACATTGTTTACAATCAACATTCATTATCTAGTCGGAGTGATTCACTGCATGTGAGATGATTCAGAGCTGAGGCTATCTGAGCCACTTCAAGTGTGAGGAGCCTGCCTTGCCTCAGAGCAGGAAGTGCCCTGACTGGTATCTGTATCAGTGTGCTAAGTGGATGCGAGCACTCTGCTCAACATGTACCTGCATATATTATGAACTGAAGGTCTGAAGCAACCATTTCACACAAGACTTGGTCAGAAACAGAGCCGGCAATGTTACTATTTGTGTAGTGCTAGGCTCACACAAAGATAACAACATTGTCTTCTATAACATTTGTTATATTTACCTTTGAATAGTTTTCTTTGATGCCAGTTTTTTTTGTTGGTATTATTAGTTGGTGATATTATTATAGCATGTATTCATCATAAAATAAATTATTGTTATTCCATTATCAAGAGTATTTCTGCCTAAGTATCTCTATGTAATATGTCTTTCACCAATGGGTATCATACTCCAAGTGGTAAATTGTTAACACTTTAGCATCTGCCAATGTTTACTATTTTATTTAAGTGTAATTATGAAGGTAGAAGATAATTAACATAAGCCTGAGAGTAGTGAACACTGCCCCACAAGGTGGCCAACTGACTATTGTAATCACTGCACTGTGCTAAGTAGCTGCTAACTAATTCATTAATGAGTTGTATTGTGCAAGGATTGTAACTGTCAAGACTCAGTACTTCATGTTTGCATAGGCGTGAATTTTGCAAGGAATGCGATCCCACGCACCTGATTCACGCCTGTCCCCTTTCTTCAACTACGAGCAAATCATCTCGATACGTACTCAAACGACTGCCTCGATCGTTCACGAGCACATTAAATTCATGTCGATAAACTAAACATAATCGCGCGTGCTGTTTGTATTTTGTTTAAAAACGTAAAACACAAACAGAGTAGTTCCCGCAGGATCTGGAGGCGATGCAGGCGACGCAGCTCGACTGCGCAGCCTGGCGCCTGACGTAAACACACTCTGCTCACCTCCTCGAAGCCCTCGTTCTTCTCGCGCTCCGACAGTGGCCGACATCGCACCACCACCTTCACGCACTCGTTGAGGGCCGTCCGCGGCCGAGCCGACTTCTCCATCTTAAAACAACCCCTTTCTTCGCGTAATTCTTCGTCCAAGCTCAAAGTCACCGATATCGATCCATTCGGGGAGCCCTTATCGGCATCACCTGTTTGAGTAGATTCCGTACAAAACTAAAACTGTACAGCCGATGAACAAACGCACAATATTAAAACCAGAACAACACGATTAAATATTTAGAAACGTAACAAAATAAATAAAAATCGTAAATTTATTATTACAAGACGTCTTACAGCCGGCCGCCACAAGCGGACATTACTTTTCAACTGATTCTATTTGATTTGACTTTATTTTCCCGCTGCGCATGTCAGAGAAAACGAGTTTCTGCGAGCGCCACTCAAGTTGAACTTTATGAAAAACATAGACAATTGTATTATATACTTTATTACGTTGGACTAAAGCTTGAAATCGTATGCAAAGTTAAATGAAATTGTTCAATTTTGAAGTAAACAGTATGACACTAGTCTTGTCAAATTCGCAAAACAGCAGGAACATTTTTGACAGCTACAAATTGCAAGTGAAAAAAAAAATTGTGTATATGATAATTTTATTTTATTAGGAATATATTTTGCCGTTTCAGAATAAAAATGAATCGAATTTGGCTAAACCTTCAATCTTTTACACAGTATTTCAGTCGAGGCGAATGGCGAGCATGAATGCGTATAAATGTAACAAAAAAAACAAGGAATGCTAATGCATGTTTACATGACGTTGACATACGTCAATTTGTATATAGGTATTTACTGTCATAATATTGTGTTCAGTGTTGTGTGTTCGTATTCCTAGTGCAACCCGTTGTTTTGGGTGGTTTTGGGTCGTAGGGTTGTAAATACAGAGTACTTAGTAGTATAGTAATTGTCAAGTTATCCACAGCACAAACATGCTATAAATCTTAATGATTTCATTACGTTTTAACTGCTGTGATTATTTTCATTTGAACAGGCCAAGCATTTGCTAATCAGAATGTCTTCGATCTCGACAGTAATACTTTTAAAAAGAGCCAGCAAAGTTTACCATGAGGGAGTAAGTATACACGTTCTTTTCATTTGTAAATATTACTATCTTGTTAAATAAGAAATAACATCCTTCTTCAACTTTCTTTCCAATAGGAACCAAACTCTTTTCCCCATAAATTAAGTAGATACTTACAGAAAATAATAATATTAATGACTTTGCACTTCCAGGAGACCATAGCTGGTGTGGCTGTGGTGGAGAGCAGCAGTGACGTGCGACATGAGGGCCTGTCGCTCACCATGGAGGGCTCCGTGAACCTGCAGCTCAGCACCAAAAATGTCGGCATCTTCGAGGCCTTCTCGAATAGCATTAAGGTAACTATGTACCATTTTAATATAAATATTTGACAACAGCAAATTCACCATAAGCATTGTAGAAAGTAATTGTGTTTTTGTAAACTTTGAATTAGGTAGTGTGACAATCTGACCACCTTCACGGGTCAACCTTGATCAGAGATTGCAACAGACCAAAAGGTTTGAAGGAAAAAAAGGAAGCGTTTGCCCAGCAGCGGGATACAAGTCAAAAACTTGATACTAGGAAAAAACTTGATACTAGTAATATATTTTTTTCAGCCAATGAATTTATTAAATACATGCATCGAGTTAGCGCCTCCTGGCAAAATTCCAGTGGGTGTGACAGAGATACCCTTTGAGCTTCCCCTGCGAGCCCGGCAGGCCGTGTCTCCTGGGTACCCTGGCTTGCTGGAGACCTACCACGGGGTGTTTGTGAACATCATGTACACACTCAAGTGCAGCATGAAGAGATCTTTCCTGAACAAGCCAGTTAATGCCAGTTGTCAGTTTTTCGTGCAGTACAGGCCGGTAAGGAAACTTCATCCAGTCTTTTTACTGATAAATAAAGTTTAATTTATGGATAAGATGACTTTGACAATATTTTTACAGTACATACTAAGTAATTTACATACCTTGCCTTGCCTTAGTGGCCGGGCACAGATGTTTTTTTGTCTGTTTACTTTTCCTGTGCATATCTTATTTTTCTTTTATGAAAGTATGGTCTCAATAAGACTTTCTTAAATACAAAACCGTTGTCGGATTTGATTTGAAGCATAGATAATTGCAGTAGAAGTGTTTGTGTGATTGGCAGAAAGAGCCGGCGCCCATGAAGCCGGTGCGGTGCGAGATCACGCCCGCGACCATCCGCGCGTCGGCGCCGGGCGGCGCGCGCGCGCCCATGCCGCAGTTCCAGATCTACGCCGAGATCGACTCCACCGTGTGCGCGCTCGACAAGCCGCTCACGGGGAAGGTACCACCACCACTGTCGCACCACCTCCGGCCACATCACATATAACTTCTATTGTCTGTTTTTTATACCCTGAGACTACAAAAAAGTCACTCTATTAAAATGTGCACGCAGCGTCGCGTCACGTCTCGTCTCGGTGTGAGCTGATCCTTAATGGAAAATACACATACTGCCAATCAAATAGGGTTTCTGTTGCTTTACTACAGAACCTCGAAAACAAATGAGATCTTTACTGAAACGGTTTTATGATAAATCATTGTGAAGTAGTCAAGAAACTACCTACACTGTTTGTTTTCTATTAACAAAATTATTTTTTATTTTTCAGTAATTTTTTTGCATCCATTCTGAAGTTATGCGCATACATACATTGAGCAATTGATAGATGATTAATTTCTATCAAATTACTTATAATAATGATTAATTAATACCATAAATTGTAGCAGAGTCTTCGTCCTCTCTCCTAACTTTTGCTGTGCCCGAAAGGGTCCATAATTGGTCTTGATATTATTTATACCACCTGTATACAGTACTATGGAACGCAATAAAGTATTGAGACGAGTGATGATGATCGACAGATCCGCGTGGACGAGTGCTCGGTGCCGATCCGCTCGCTCGAGCTGCAGCTGGTGCGCGTCGAGACTTGCGGCTGCGCCGAGGGCTACTCCAAGGACGGTCTGTATATAGTATAGTATACTATAACGGGCTGGTATCCGCAACTCCACGACTAAAGCGCGTATTTTGCGTATGGGTGGGATAAATGTGTCATTCGATCCACCCCAGCTCCTCAAGAAAGGCCAGCAGCGCCTTGGTGTTACTGACCATATCATGGAGGGTACCTGGGTCTCCGAAGTACTTTGCCCTGTAACCTGCGACTGCTGGGCAGCTTAGCAGCGGGTGAGCTGCAGTCTCGTCCTCCTCCATGCAAGCTCTGCAGAGTGGGCTATCTGTAACTTACTCCTAATACAGAGAGGTGCTTATTAAGGGTCCCGTGGCCAGTTGTGACGGCCTTTACTTTAACAAATAAAAGTAGTTTATGTAGTAGCATGCAATGAGTGTGGCTTGTGTTGCAGCGACGGAGATCCAGAACATCCAGATCGGCGAGGGCGACGTGTGCCGCGCGCGCGACATCCCGCTCTACATGGTGCTGCCGCGCCTCTTCACCTGCCCCACCACCTCCACCGTCAACTTCAAGATAGGTACCCCTCCACACCAGCCCACTTACATACTGCTTTTGTCATAAAGAACGCTTGAACACGCAGTGCACATGCAAAAATAAACCTTATTACAAATACTTAAAACTTCGTTTTTAACGTGATAAAAAATCTGCTCTCCTCTCCAAGCCGGTTGGTGTGAACGGACCCTTAGTGGGGACCAGATTATTAAGTTTTCTTATTTCTTACAATTTCGCATTTTGTTTCAGAGTTCGAGCTCAACATCGCGATCATATTTGACGACGATTATTTAGTGACTGAAAACTTTCCCATATTACTGCTGAGAAGTCGATGAGATTAAGAAGAACGTACCGACACGTCGCATTTATGTTATTACATTATATTTATACTCGCAACATTAAGTCTTTTATTTAGAAAAGGAGCTGCTAAACTATAGTTTTCTTTGTACCTATACACATAAATTACTCAAATGTCGTCACCTCAAAGCGGTTTCTACCATTCTTGAAAACGCGCTTCAACGAAAGTGAACCCTGAGACCCTGGAATAAAGGCTAAGAAGGAACACGAGTGGGCTTTAGTCAGTAGAAGTCTGACACGTCATTTTGATGATTTAAAGAAGTTGAGTTTACTTCTTCCGTCGCTGGCCATACACTTCCGAAATAAAGAAAGAAATTAACGAAATATTTTTTGCCATGTCGTCAGTTTCTCATTTTGTAATTTAACACGTACTTTGTACTTTCATATACTGTAACATGTATTAAAATATATTTATTAATGTTTATGCATTCACAAAAGTATTTTTTTTTTTTATCTGGTCACCCGGTAAATGATTAGTGGCTGTCGGTCTCCTAATGAAGTCTGTTGCAGATTTAGATAAAAACTGGCTAAGTGCAGGTCGGAGTTATTCACGAAAGGATAGCATTATCTATAAAAACGGCAAAAAACATGTTTGTTGAATGAGAGTCCAAAAGACAACAGAAACAGATCGTAACTGTCTATCACAGGTCATGGCAGACTATAGTATAGTACAGCCTGGTGACAGACACACGGATAAACGACGAAGTCTTAGTAATAGGGTCCTGTTTACCTTTTGGGTACGAAACCCTAGAAGTAACACATTTCCAAAAAAAAAGTAAGCTAAAAGACTCGAATTCAATATACAAAACAGTTTTAAAAAAATTATATGTTGCATTTCCTTTCCCTTTCCTACCGCTGCATGTTGAATACGCGACTGCTCTTGTCTAAGTAATTTTTTTTAAGAACCGAATTATGAGCGTCTAGCAATTTCCTAGATTTTAGGAAAAACAAAAATATAGCAACGGTAAACCAAAGAGTACATACAATTCGTCCATTATAACTTGGCGAGTGTGAAGTTAGGCTCTGCGAATTTTGGCGCTTGAAATATCGTACAAAAATAAAGGTTTAAAAAAAATTAATGCCAATAACTGTTTTTTAACAGCAATAAGAACTGCAAATTGCATTTATTTTTTTAAAACCTTTATTTTTGTAAGATATTTCAAGCGCCGAAATTCGCAGAGCCTAACTTCACACTCGCCAACTTATAGTGGACGAACTGTACAAAAAAAGCTTCGGCGGAACGCAAAATTTAATTGTCACTGTCAGTGATTGACACACATAGTGATGTACCGAGTCACTGTTTTAGTAGATCAAGTCACCTCGTGTTGGTACAGTATTCGAATCTTGACTAGAGTCCGCATTTCGAGCCTAGTACTCGAGTTCTGTTTGATACTCAAAAGTTAACTCCAGTGTAGGTCTCGGTCTATTATATTTTTATAAACTTTGTAGGTTACTCACTCCCTTAAGTTTGTCCAAAAGATAATCAAGCAACTAATTTAGTGCAAATAGCTCATCCATCTCAAATCAGAATTTAAATCGAAACATAAAAATATTAAGTTCAAAGACTGTTCAAAACTTAGCTGCATACTCTTAGCGAACGAGTCAACCTATCACGATTATTAGATTCTATTAGATATATAATCTAATGGATTGTGCTGTTTTAATGATAAATAAAAACCAACATTGAATTTGTTACTTGAAAAATTATATTTTTCTTTAGAAGGATTTTACCGAAGTGACATACAAAGACATGACAGGTCTAATTTTCTTTTTCTAACACTGCCCCTTACTCGACGCATTAAGCAATAAAACAAAACATACAACAAAACAAATTGCGAGAGTACAACAACAGAAAAGAAAAAAAAAAAAACTAACTAAATTAAACCTAAACATTTAACAAACAAATTGTGTTTGACCTTTGGCAAAGATTTGGTGAAAAGGTCGGCCTCCAATTCAGCCGAGGGCTTGTAGCATAATCTTACCAACTTATTATCAACACATTCTTGTATAAAATGATGTTGAACATCTATGTGTTTGGTTCTACTGTACTTTTGACTTTCCACCATCTTAAGTGTACTCTTATTATCATTAAGTATTGTGATGGTATCACATGGCAAGTTAAATGAATTAAGTTCAATCATAAAATTCCTTAAAAACTTAGCCTCTTTTACAGAAGTACCAAGAGCATAATACTCGGCCTCTGTGCTCGAACAAGCTACATTTTGCTGTTTGTGGCTGTGCCAGTTGATCAAGTTAAATCCAAACTTACTCACAAAACCCGAATAAGATTTTCGATCGTTTATATCCCCCGCCCAATCTGCGTCGGATAAAATTTCAATTTTCTTACTACCTCTCCTAAAATTTAGTCCGTAGTCAGTTGTCCCAGATAAGTAACGCAGAACACGTTTAGCAGCGAGCCAATGCACTTCATTATAGCACGTGTTATATTGGCTAAGCTTACTGCACACAAATGCAATATCGGGACGCGTGGAAACGGCGAGATACATAAGGCTGCCAATAAGTTCCTGGTATGGCAACTTTGGGTCTATTACTTCAGCCTTTGGAGGGTTAAAGTTGACTTCCATGGGAGTTGCTACCTTGCGGCAGTCATCCATACCAAACTTTGTCAATAGGTTTTTCACATATTCTGATTGACTTAATTTTAATGTTCCGTGCTCCCTGTTTCTGTCGACTTTCATTCCCAATGCTTGTGTAACAGGTCCGAGTAATTTAATATTAAACTTGGAATTGAGCAATTCATAAAGCATTTTCTTCTGATGTTCATTGGAACTAAATATGAAGAAGTCGTCAACATAAAGCGCTATTATTATATTGTCTTTATAAAAAACACATTTCTCAGTTTTTAACTGAGCATAGCCATTATTTACTAAAACCTTGTGAACTTTTTCATTCCATGCTCTACTAGCTTGTTTAAGTCCATATAAACTTTTCTTGAGTAAGCATACTTTATTCTGCCCCTCAATCGCAAATCCAGTAGGTTGTTCCATGTAAATTTGCTCATGCAAATCTCCATTAAGGAATGCTGTATTCACGTCAATATGTTCAATGTCCATATCATTTTCTACTCCAATCGCAAATAGTAGTCGTAGAGTACTATGTCTCACAACAGGTGCAAAGGTGGCTTCATAGTCAACACCATATCGTTGCGTAAAACCTTTTGCTACCAATCGAGCTTTAAATTTTTCAAAATTTCCGCTTGGATCCACTTTTTCTTTAAATATCCATTTATTTTTAATGATATTTCCATTTTTCGGGCGATCCACAAGTTCCCAAACACCATGTAGCATAAGAGAGTTATACTCTTCTTGCATTGCTTCCAACCACTCTTTAGACTTATCACATTTAATAGCTTCATTATAAGTCCTAGGTTCGTTGCGTCCCATAAACGCCAGCTCAGTGAAATAATTCACTTCATAATCCTTGAACCAAATAGGAGGATGTTTATTACGTGTTGGTCTAGAATGTTCAGCAATTTCAGGATCAGAATTTGAAAAATTCTGCTCTGCAACTTGTGAGTCTTGTTGAATGTCATGTAACGAAGCACCTACCTCTTCAGAGGATATGACTTCTTGAACATGAATTTCATTAAAAGAAGAATCCTGAACGTCAATATCATTAGAAGAAACATCTGGAGTGGCAAACTCATCAACGTCAGATTCATGTGTATATCCAGGTGAAGTATCACAATGATAATCTATAACTTCGACAGTATTCAACATATTTTGAGAGTTTTCATTAGTCTCTGTCCTGCAAGAACCTTTAATTCCTTTAACAGTTTCAATGAATTGAACGGAACGAGCTTTGATTAATTTTGTGCCATCAACTAGATCACCAAGTCTATAACCTTTAGTGTGTTCACAATAACCTAACATAATGTATGGTTTTGATTTGGGATCAAGTTTTGTGCGATGTTGTTCTGGAGTCAAAGCATAAGCAACACTACCAAAAACGCGAAGGTGACTTAGATCCACTTTTGATCCGGTCCATAATTCTTCAGGAGTAGCATTTTTCAAAGCTGCAGTTGGGCTGCGATTCTTCAAATAGCAAGCAGTATTAACAGCTTCTGCCCAATATTTTTTGTCCAAATCAGCATCTTGCAACATAGCTCTGGATTTCTCCATTAAAGTCCTATTCAAACGTTCAGCTACACCATTTTGTTGGGGTGTATATGGAACAGTAGTTTCGTGAATAATTCCGCATTGCGTAAAATGATTCGCAAAACTCCTATTACAAAATTCTGAGCCATTATCGCTCCGAACCCGCTTGATCTTAAGATCAGTTTGGTTTTCTACCAAATTCTTGAATTCGATAAACGTATTCAAAACAGTTGTTTGATCTTTACGCTTCAGAAAATATACAAACGATTTACGCGTAAAATCATCAGTGAATGTTATAAAATAACGACAATCACTCCAACTAATAACCGGCATTGGTCCACATATGTCCGTATGAATCAAATCAAGTTTAGTAGTGCTTCTATGAGCCTGACCAAGGGGAAATGATTTGCTCTTTTGCTTTCCTTCAAAACAAGAAGTGCAAGGAGACAAACCGTTATTGGTAAACGCAATGCCACACGCTAATGAATCCCGAAGGCTTAACATACCTGCCAAATTTAAGTGCCCGAGGCGGCGATGCCATAGCTCCAAAGAATTAGTATTGGCCACGAAAGTATTACCTCCAGTGCGAGTATTAGGCTCTTGGTTTTCCATACATACATAACAATCCCGTTTATTATCTAATTTGTAAATACCATCCACATTTGTAGCAGTCACATCACAAGAACCAGTCACATTGATGTTATCCTTCCTGTAAACAGAACATTTATTAGTATCAAATACTAATACATAACCATCGGCTGCCATTTTGCTTACAGACAAAAGATTAGCTGCTACTTTTGGTACATACAAAGCATCAGATATAACCTTTTTGACATCATTACCTATTGTTATTTTGACATTACCTACGCCATCACTATAAATCTTTTCATTATTGGCAGTAGTTATTTCAGATTTAACATTAGGAGAAAAGTTGTCTATCCAATCTTTTCGATTAGTCATATGACTAGAACAACCTGAATCTAAAATCCAGCTATCTTTATCACAAAGTCCACTAGCTAAAACAGTGTCTTTTGGTAAAATAACTAAATTTGCAGTACTTCCCTTCTTTGTAGATGAAGCTGGTCCTGCTGTCAAGTTTTTATTATGGTCCTTTTTAAAATTTTTCTTCAATCTAGGACATCTGGGTTTGATATGCCCCTTTTCTTGACAGTTGTGACACGTTGGAATAAATTTATCCTTTGCAACAAGGATTTTCTCGGATTGTGGAGATGGAAGATTACAATTTCTTTTAAATTCACATTGAATTAGTTGACATTTCACAAAGTCTGAATTCAGTTTTGTATTTGTAGCTTCCATTGCCATTATCAGAGAGTCATACTCTACTGGCAATCCTATTAGCATTAATTCAGCTAATTCTTCGTCTTCAATAACACATCCTACGTCGGCCAGTTCTTGTGTCACTGATATTATGCTCCCAATGTAGTGATCCATTGAGTTATAATCATTATATTTAATTTGTGACAATTTTCTTTTTAGTCCCAAGCGCCGACTGATCCCTGAGTTTTCGTATGCAGATTTCAAATTATTCCATGCTTCTAAGGCAGTTTTGGATTTTTTGACATGTGGGTAGCATATAGGTTGAACATTAAGACATATCTTGGCGAATGCTCGTTGGTCTTTAACAGGTTCGTCTATTGCTGGTACTTTGCCAGATGGCAAATCCCATAAGCCATGATCAATTAGTAGAAGTTGCATTTGAAATTTCCATTCTTGGTAATTCGAAACACCCTCAAGTTTCTTTATTGAAATGTGTGAGGTACTCACAGTAGTTAATGGTTGAGAAGAAGACGAAGGAGAAATATTTTCCATTTTTTTTAAATGTCACTTTTGCAGTAAAATATATTTCAGATGTTCAATTGTTCAATAAAACATAATAACACAATCACCTGGATCCTGAAATCATGGGATCCTGGGCCCATAACCTATTAGATATATAATCTAATGGATTGTGCTGTTTTAATGATAAATAAAAACCAACATTGAATTTGTTACTTGAAAAATTATATTTTTCTTTAGAAGGATTTTACCGAAGTGACATACAAAGACATGACAGGTCTAATTTTCTTTTTCTAACAGATTCGAGTCAGCGAATACAAACAACTCAAATCTCTACCCGACTTGAGCCCAAACTAGGCGAGTCCGAACCGAAGTAGCAATTGCGTCTGACTCGTGTCAAGCCGTACTCGCTTGTCATCGCTAATCATTAATTTATTTATTTATGTTATTGTTTTGGGGTAACGCTAACGGAGAGTAAACTAATCTCACGGTTTCAACAAAGAATAATAACAAAATACATGAAAGTCAATAACAGATGTAATGTATCAATTTCAGAATCATGAAATTTATCACCCAAATCCATATCAGCATCACTGTCAACTATTTGCCGAAAATTCGAAAAATCAGTCTCTTGCCGTAACACAAAACAATTACTTTGAAGTCTTACCTGCCCCTCGTCATGTAGTTTCCTCGCAACCTCACGAAGTTGAGGCACTTCCTGCGTCTCAGACCCTAACTCCAGCAAATGAGAAGAAGACACTGGTGACTAACAAGAGCAGTGTTGATACTTCAACATTTAGCATAGAGGAGAGACTGGTAGCCGCAGTGTGGGTGCACGAGCGGAAACATTCCAAGAACAGCATGAGCCAGGTCAGTCAAGGTACCTATTCTAAAAATATCATTAACATGTTGAGCCCTGCTTTACCCAGCAGTGTTACCATAAAGGTTGATAAAAAAAAATTATATTGGTATCCACTAATTTATTATCATATGAATAGCCTACTAATTTTTGCCTAAATGCCAAACACTGCTAAAACTAATTGTTAATATTTGTTTGTATTAGATAAAAAATGACTTCAGACAGAGATTTGGTCGAGAGCCTCCAGCTAAAAACACTCTGCTAGCGTGGGAACGCAAGTTGTTCTCCACTGGGAGTGTGCACGATGCTCCCCGACCCGGTCGCCCCGTCAACAGGTTAGCACTGATCATACTCTTACGTAACTAGACTATATAGTAAATAATTAATACTGAATGATCTAGCCACTCTTCTAATCTTTGAATTGGACCTGAGAATAACATCGAAATTTCAACCCAAGTACTATGACATACAGTTGCTGCTAATACTATATCTATTTAAAAAGCATTTTCATTCATTTTTTCATCAAACAGCCATATCTTTTTTTTTTAACTTAAAGTTAGATTTTTGCACAGCTTTAAGGGACTGCCATATGGTTTTAATATCAACTCGAAATGTCCACGCGTTCTCGAGATAAAGGGTCTTGACAGACAGGCAGCCAGACTGACAACAAAGTGATCCTATAAGGGTTCCATTTTTTCCCTCGAGGTATGGAACCCTAAAAACAGATAAGGCTGATCAGTTATGATCAGATATAGGTACTTGAGAGCTGTCTAGCAGTATGTTACATGTGATGATCTGTGATGTTGTGGTGTGCAGAGTGGCGCGCATGGAGGAGGTGGCGGCATCGGTGCGCGCGGCGCCGGCGCTGTCGCTGCGCGCGCGCGCGGTGGCGCTGCGCCTGCCGCGCACCACGCTGCGCACCATCCTGCGCCGCGACCTGGCGCGCCCCGCCAGGCCCAAGCCCACGCCTCATCACGCAGCTGCGGGTACTATCATCATCATCAGCTCATAAACCCCCCCCACGAGCGAGTGACTCGTCGAGATCATAGCCGTGTGCTCATACTTGTTTGAGAATGAAGAAACAGTCGCCCACGTGACAGTGGCGGCAACAAACAATCCATTGCTGAACAAAGATGCTCAAAAGTGAACAGACATTGACGCCCTTGAACTCGATCGACTCTCATCTAGCGAATACCTTGAAAAGGTCGTTTCAACCCAGCCAATGTCGTTTCAACCCAGTCAATGTCGACCCACTCTGAGCATGAACGTACTTTATGTTCGCCGATAAGTTCCGTCAATATAATATTATTGCTTATCTGTTTACAGGAAAACAACAAATAAAAGGGAATGTGAAGAGACATCGCAGGAGGAAGCCGGAGACGGCGCGCGAGCCCGGCGCGTGCGCGGCCGCCCCGCACAAGTGATCGCATTGTTTTACTTGTATCTCTCTAAAAGCTAAGAATTCTGTTTGTATACTGTGATTTAGTTTCATAAGTTAGCCTTGTACTCCTGTAAATATTTAAAAGAATTATAATAAAAGCTGAAATGATAAAAATATTATATTCAGCTTTCTTATTTTTTACAAATCTGAATAAAAGATTTTGTAATCAACAAAATACTTTATTTTATATTCTTAAATAACAGAGTAAAATCACACGTAATGACGCACGACCATGATTTTATATACATATTTTAAATAAACAACATGTAACATAATTAACGCACATTCTGTTGGGGAGTCATTGTACCTACTCAACAATATGAACAACTTTTAGTATGGGGGACCAAACCAGAAATCGAGAAAAAATAATCAGCTGTTCCATACATTTTGACCAAATAAGCGAACACAAATATATGGAAAATGCCCCCCCCCCCCCCCCCAAGAGGATGTACGTTAATTATGTTACATGTCGTATAGCGTCGAAGATGCACGTAATTAATAACGATAACAATCGTAACGTTAACAAAACTTTGCTGGTACACAACTTTCCGACATGTTCCACTTCTCTACCCCAATCAATGGTAACGGTTTTCCTAACGCATCGCATTCTTAATAGATTTTTCTCTGGCTTCTTTAAAAAGAACTTAAGTATATTTGGAAATATTAAAACCAAATACATTCATAGACTACAAAATAGAATGACTATGGAACCCTAAAAACGACACAAACTGTACAATGTAAGGGTGATGTCTCGCTACCGTTCGTCTACCACAGACGAGCGCGCGCACACTCAAGTGGTGACAATACGGAGACCTCACGCTTGATACGACATCGAATAGAAGTGATTTAAACTGTAATTCAATCTTGTGGCTAGTTGACACTGCCCACTAGCACAGTGGGTAGCTCTCATCACAAGTTACTGTCATGTACGATTTGAATAGTAGCCCGCATCAGAGTAATTTAAAAAATGTAAAAATACAGATTAAGGGGCAGCGCAGACGACAGACTATCCGTGACGCACTTTTTAGTCTGTGAAAATAGAACCTACACATTTAGGTATATGCTTTAAATGCATATAATTGGTAAACTTTTATTTTCACAGACACAGTACCTAAATTATTTACAAGACAGTAAACTATTTACAAGTAAGTTTTTAATATAAGCATGCAAACATTTTGTGCGCCACTGACTCGATCGCACAAAGTCTGTCGTCTGCGCTGCACCATAAGAGAGCATCTTTGGTTAACATTGGAAAGGAAATGTATTTAAATAACAAAACGTTAGTCAGATTATCAGTTTCATAAAACATTTTTTCAAATCCATAAATGTTGTCACAGACCTCGCAGTTTTTTCAATGAAAGCACGTTAATTCGACGTCGCGACAACTCGCTAGAGACCGGGCCGCTAGTATCATCGTGTAAACAGCTAAGTCGAGAGCTACTACTGGTATGCGAGCTAGTATCGGTGTCGTGTGCCAGTAGCTTGCACTGTGTCAACGAGCCGTTAAAAGAGTTGCTTAAAACTACGAGCGTCATCTTACTTATGCATTGCTTACTAGTTCACACTTTAGTGTTCGTCCACTCAGCACTTCACTGCACATTACACTTAACATCGTCAATAGCCACTTCTCCTTAACTCATGGCGATACACAGATTGTCCTCGCTTTGGCACAGAGTAGAAAGCAAATGGAGTATTAACATAAACACGGCACACATTTTTGCGCTATATCACAGATAATATAATATACTAGCATAGCTATATTGTGTAGCGGTGTCGTAATAAACCCATATTTTAGTAATACGAGAATATAACGACGTAACCACCTGATTGCGACGTAATCTGGTGCTTAGTGGACTATTTACCTGAATACACCGCAAAAATGTGAGCCGCGCTCTAAAAGATTGGTTATGAAAGAGTCGCCCAGTTTGCTGGGTTTGTTCAGAGTTTCAGACTTACTTATCCGTATTGTTGTAAGAAAATAGAGTCATCTACTTTTCATTTCGAGACTTGAGATTTTCAAGACTCATTACTACACAGGACTCGTTACTCACATGAGCCCGAGTCCTTTGAGTTCTCTGAGTCCTTTCAAGTCTTGTAAGTTCTTTGAGCTAGACTGAGTGATGAACTTGAGTACTGTGACGATAGCGATTATTTTTCTGACAGTTTTGAAGGAAAGACAGTAGGCAATTTTATATTTGTCACAAATGAAATATTGTGTAATTTTAAAATTGTAGCTGGTTTTCTCGTCTAAAATAATGAGCATGACTAGCCAAGACGTAATGTAAGACTATCTTCACCCAGTATATTAAGTTATACCGCCGCACGAAAACAATCTTTAGCTATAGATTTAGAGGACTCAGTCATGAGTACTTTTAAAAAGACTGCATGAAAAGACTCCAAATTCTAAAGGACTTGAGCTCTATTGAGTTTTATTTAAGAGTTGAGTCTTCAAAAATAGCTCAAGTCTCATTAAATGAGAGTCCAAGACTTGAGTTTCGTACAACCTACAAGTACAGTGGCGGGACTCGTGAGCACAGATGGACAGCAGTGGGGCACGCTCGCGCATGTACACTTTCGGCCTTTATTTATTACAGCTTTTGCTCAAATTATTGATAGGTATTAGTGGTACTTCAAATTTTACTTTGCTACGGTAATGTTATAGGCCTTCGTGACTTAAACATAATTATCTCAATAAAACAATTATAATCTGGTTAAAACAAAAATAAACTATATTAAAACAAAAGCAAAGAAAAAACACGAAATAACAAAAATTAACTATTTTAAAAAGTAAGTCAGTAAAATTGCACGAAAGTGTACTATAGCCGAATGACACGCGAGAGTCCAATAGACGACGAGCATCGACTGACGAACCATCGCGTGCAGCCTCGGCGCCCCCTGCCTTCCTCATTCCGCCAAAGAGACTGAAACATTAGCTAGTGCGCAGGTGTCAGTTTGTGCTCACAAGTCATCCCGGGTACGGTTCTGTATGGTAGCCAAGCCGGCTAGTCAGAAGATGTGGCTGGGGTGGCGCGGGTCCCGCACGTCCCGGGGCAGCCCGGCCGCCAGCTCGGCGTCGGCCAGCGCGTCGCGCTCGGGGCCCCGCAGCGGCTGCACGTAGTTGCGGCACAGCCCGTAGAACTCCAGCGGACGCAGGTTGCGCTTCTCGGCCTCGAACCTAGTACATTCATACGCACCATTATTTCTACACTATTCATTTCAAGGATACATGAGGCGGTGTTATCGTCGATAGCAATTACTATTAGGCAACTTTCGTAGGCGATGAATATTGTGTAGTTTTTCAAAGGCTGAATTATCTACTTCCAGATGTTTTGGCAAAGAAAATAGTATCACAGGGTTTACACTGTACGTGTCGTAGTTAGTATTAGTTACCTCCAGCCGACGTGCGACATGCAGTTGGCGCAGAGCAGCACGACCCACGTGTAGCCGGGGAACCACGAGTACTCGGCCGAGCGCGCGCCGCTCGTCTGCACGCCCGTCGCGCGGCTCACCGTCAGGATGTCGTGCATGTACCCGCCTGCGCACACACAGGGTCAACACTCCGTGCCGTAACTACTCTATAAACACTCAATACATTATAACTATTGTTATTTGCATGTAGCACAATGACTGTGTACCTAAGTTAGTATAGTTGGAGTGCACGCCCTCGCTGGACATGGCGAAGATGTCTTCTCTGCGCGCGATCTGCGTGCGGCACGACGAGCAGCTCAGCACGCTTTTCTGAAAACATTCCATTGCTGCTAGAAAATACTCTTCAACTATCATCATCTGCCTTGCCTTTGACTGGAAGCCGACCCCAATATAGTTATATTGGGGTCGGTTTCCAGTCAAGCCGGATTTAGCTGAATACCAGTATTTTACGAGGAGCGGCTGCCTACCAGACCTCCACAACCCATTAACTAGGGTAACACGGTACTTCATGGTAAGACTGGAGTCAGATTTACTGGCTTCTGACTATCCGTAACGACTGCCAAAGAACTCTGAATTGTCGATCATATTGATCGATTATATTATTTGATTCATAATTGTTGATTTTGACAGTTTGGCAGTACTATACTTGTCAAAATCAACAATTATGAAGCCAATGCTCGACAATTCAGATACGATTCTAATAGCAGACTTACAGCCGAACCCACCTATCTATCACATATCAGAGATAGCAAAACAAATGAAACAACAGAAAACATGTATAATTTTTGTATTGTATCATTTGTTTTACTATCTCGAGTATGTCAAAGCTGGAGATAGATAGGTTATTGGGTTCGGCCGTTAGGCCCTGTGGCGATTAGGCGATTCTCCAGTGTCCCATAGAAATGTCGAAGTTACATGTATAAAACATTATCGGATTTCTGAGATACGATTATTTTCGAATAACGAGGTCGATGATGGTTATTTTTTTTTTATTTTTTTATTAACATTTAAGCAATTTCACAATCACATGAAATTGTATTGGAGCCTTTTATTCGTGTTTTGATTATATTCAAATCATTGGTAATAATAAAAATAAAAAACTCTTCAACTATGTAGTTAATGTATTCGACTAACTACTGTGTAGTGTGCAGCCACTTGTGTTGTGTCACACACTTGCGTCCAAACTATCTTTATACAGCTATAGAACTTAATTAAGGAACTCTTGAGGCAATTTTATGTTCTTGTTGTAGGCCACCCAGAAGGTGGCAGGTGAGGGTCGCTAGTTACCCTGTTGATGAAGTGGCACTCCATGTGCAGGCGCAGCAGCGCGCTGTCCACGGCGAACAGCGCCAGGCGGTCGGCGGGCGCCAGCGCCAGGTTGGAGGCCACCCAGAAGGTGGCAGGTGAGGGTCGCTAGTTACCCTGTTGATGAAGTGGCACTCCATGTGCAGGCGCAGCAGCGCGCTGTCCACGGCGAACAGCGCCAGGCGGTCGGCGGGCGCCAGCGCCAGGTTGGAGGCCACCCAGAAGGTGGCAGGTGAGGGTCGCTAGTTACCCTGTTGATGAAGTGGCACTCCATGTGCAGGCGCAGCAGCGCGCTGTCCACGGCGAACAGCGCCAGGCGGTCGGCGGGCGCCAGCGCCAGGTTGGAGGCCACCCAGAAGGTGGCAGGTGAGGGTCGCTAGTTACCCTGTTGATGAAGTGGCACTCCATGTGCAGGCGCAGCAGCGCGCTGTCCACGGCGAACAGCGCCAGGCGGTCGGCGGGCGCCAGCGCCAGGTTGGAGGCCACCCAGAAGGTGGCAGGTGAGGGTCGCTAGTTACCCTGTTGATGAAGTGGCACTCCATGTGCAGGCGCAGCAGCGCGCTGTCCACGGCGAACAGCGCCAGGCGGTCGGCGGGCGCCAGCGCCAGGTTGGAGGCCACCCAGAAGGTGGCAGGTGAGGGTCGCTAGTTACCCTGTTGATGAAGTGGCACTCCATGTGCAGGCGCAGCAGCGCGCTGTCCACGGCGAACAGCGCCAGGCGGTCGGCGGGCGCCAGCGCCAGGTTGGAGGCCACCCAGAAGGTGGCAGGTGAGGGTCGCTAGTTACCCTGTTGATGAAGTGGCACTCCATGTGCAGGCGCAGCAGCGCGCTGTCCACGGCGAACAGCGCCAGGCGGTCGGCGGGCGCCAGCGCCAGGTTGGAGGCCACCCAGAAGGTGGCAGGTGAGGGTCGCTAGTTACCCTGTTGATGAAGTGGCACTCCATGTGCAGGCGCAGCAGCGCGCTGTCCACGGCGAACAGCGCCAGGCGGTCGGCGGGCGCCAGCGCCAGGTTGGAGGCCACCCAGAAGGTGGCAGGTGAGGGTCGCTAGTTACCCTGTTGATGAAGTGGCACTCCATGTGCAGGCGCAGCAGCGCGCTGTCCACGGCGAACAGCGCCAGGCGGTCGGCGGGCGCCAGCGCCAGGTTGGAGGCCACCCAGAAGGTGGCAGGTGAGGGTCGCTAGTTACCCTGTTGATGAAGTGGCACTCCATGTGCAGGCGCAGCAGCGCGCTGTCCACGGCGAACAGCGCCAGGCGGTCGGCGGGCGCCAGCGCCAGGTTGGAGGCCACCCAGAAGGTGGCAGGTGAGGGTCGCTAGTTACCCTGTTGATGAAGTGGCACTCCATGTGCAGGCGCAGCAGCGCGCTGTCCACGGCGAACAGCGCCAGGCGGTCGGCGGGCGCCAGCGCCAGGTTGGAGGCCACCCAGAAGGTGGCAGGTGAGGGTCGCTAGTTACCCTGTTGATGAAGTGGCACTCCATGTGCAGGCGCAGCAGCGCGCTGTCCACGGCGAACAGCGCCAGGCGGTCGGCGGGCGCCAGCGCCAGGTTGGAGGCCACCCAGAAGGTGGCAGGTGAGGGTCGCTAGTTACCCTGTTGATGAAGTGGCACTCCATGTGCAGGCGCAGCAGCGCGCTGTCCACGGCGAACAGCGCCAGGCGGTCGGCGGGCGCCAGCGCCAGGTTGGAGGCCACCCAGAAGGTGGCAGGTGAGGGTCGCTAGTTACCCTGTTGATGAAGTGGCACTCCATGTGCAGGCGCAGCAGCGCGCTGTCCACGGCGAACAGCGCCAGGCGGTCGGCGGGCGCCAGCGCCAGGTTGGAGGCCACCCAGAAGGTGGCAGGTGAGGGTCGCTAGTTACCCTGTTGATGAAGTGGCACTCCATGTGCAGGCGCAGCAGCGCGCTGTCCACGGCGAACAGCGCCAGGCGGTCGGCGGGCGCCAGCGCCAGGTTGGAGGCCACCCAGAAGGTGGCAGGTGAGGGTCGCTAGTTACCCTGTTGATGAAGTGGCACTCCATGTGCAGGCGCAGCAGCGCGCTGTCCACGGCGAACAGCGCCAGGCGGTCGGCGGGCGCCAGCGCCAGGTTGGAGGCCACCCAGAAGGTGGCAGGTGAGGGTCGCTAGTTACCCTGTTGATGAAGTGGCACTCCATGTGCAGGCGCAGCAGCGCGCTGTCCACGGCGAACAGCGCCAGGCGGTCGGCGGGCGCCAGCGCCAGGTTGGAGGCCACCCAGAAGGTGGCAGGTGAGGGTCGCTAGTTACCCTGTTGATGAAGTGGCACTCCATGTGCAGGCGCAGCAGCGCGCTGTCCACGGCGAACAGCGCCAGGCGGTCGGCGGGCGCCAGCGCCAGGTTGGAGGCCACCCAGAAGGTGGCAGGTGAGGGTCGCTAGTTACCCTGTTGATGAAGTGGCACTCCATGTGCAGGCGCAGCAGCGCGCTGTCCACGGCGAACAGCGCCAGGCGGTCGGCGGGCGCCAGCGCCAGGTTGGAGGCCACCCAGAAGGACAGCGACACGGTGTCGTCGGGCAGGCGCTCGGCCAGCGCGAGCGGCGCGAAGTGCGCGCGGAGGGCGCGGCGCAGGCGGCGCAGCTCGAACATGTCGTACACGAAGCGCGGCCACGGCGTCGCCGCCGCGTCCAGCGCGCGCAGCCGCCGCTGCACCGGCGCGCTGCAACACGCACTCCTTACACACCGACCACACGATGGACATCACACATCAATGGCAAGCGCGCCTCCTGGCGGACTTCGACAAGCACACACAAGCTTAAGAGCGTTAACGCCGATTTTGGCTGTTTGACCCAAAAAGCGTACTTTTCAAACCGTTTAATCTCCTGATAGAACATATCTGACGAAATTGTGAATACTAATTATTGTAGGAAATATTTCGGTCTAAAAAGTTAGGTGAGAACATTTTTACATTAATTATGTATTCATGAATTATGACCAAATACCCGAACAGTGTTTTCTAAATTTCCTTTACAGTGGTCATTTCAAAGCTTGAAATATCCGAAATCAGTCATAAAGTTTACAAACAAACAAACTTATTTAATTGTTCATATCCTTGAGCAAATAACTAGAAGAGGATTTTTCGATTTTTAGCCACTAACATGGATAAATCAAACAATAAACAAAGTGAAATTGCGCTTGTTAAATTCATTATTTCCTCCAATAAATCTCACTCAATTTCACAAAATAAAGGTGTATTATAATAGGAGAATATCTTCTTTATAAAATACGTAACAGCATTCAGAGTATTTAATTTAATTTAATTTATTACAATTTTTTCAAAACTACTATAAAACTGCGGGCGTAAATCGTTTCAAATCAGTCCGCCGCGAGGCCTTTCCGGGAGTGGACGTATCGCTCGGTTGTCTCCGCGTGACCTCGTTTGACCCTTAGCGTCTAGTGAGTTTATAGTGCGACTTAACGATCTTGGTTTGGTAAGTATAAGATTTAATTTTATTTATAAGACTGTCAATTTTTTTTTTTAGAAACAACAAAAATTGTTTCAGGTGATGGGGAATAAAAGTAAAAACACACGATTAGGTTTATCGAGAAAAAAGAAGAAATTTAATCTAGAAGCTTTAACTAAAGCTAGGGCTAAAAGGTTAGTAAAATAATATTTTTATCTATACTAATATTATAAAGCTGAAGAGTCTGTTTGTTTGTATGTTTGGTTGAACGCCTAATCTCCCTACCCCTAGACCTTATATAATATTAAATAGTCTAATGATTTCATGTTCCTGATTCTAATATGGCTGGGGCTTCTAGTTTCTCTCTACCATTTTATTGTTTTTTTTTGTGCTTACTGGACTTGATTCCAAAAACTTCTTAAAAATTGTCACGTGCTTTTTTAACATCTTGCTTCGCCATTGCTCGTCGACGTTATTTACTTGCATTAATTGCCTTTATTGTGTTAACGTAAAATTATAACTTTTGCATGCCTTTTGGTAAAATATGGCTGAACATAAGAGGTATCTTATCTGTTTACCACCATATACTGTTTTTGCTAAATAAAATTTAGGTACTTTACTTTACGCTCACCTAGCAGACCGAGTGCAGGCGAGCGCCAACGTTTATACCGACCAACATGTGAAGCTCCACAACAACTCGTGAACAATGGCAGTTGGCATTGGTCTCTTCCGACGTTGACCAACATGTAGACCGTAATACTCGCCTTCTATGAATTGGCCTACGCTCGAGTTGACTAACGCTTGGCCGGCTTACGACTTTTATTTACTAACACTGGTTTATGGTTATCTTCAGGCATTGTAAAGAAAAAACATTTGTTGAGAGCACGGAAGATGTTGAAATGCAAAATGAAGTAATGGTAAAGCACAAGTAACGTATTTTTAACAATATTTCATATTTATATATTATGGCATTACAACAATTTTTTTTTTTCAAGACTTCGTCAAGCTTCAACCCAGAAGTAGCCGCGTCGTCTCAAACTATAGAAGCATCTGACTTGGTAATATAACTCTCCAATTAATCCATTAGCACCCTATTAAGAAGAAATCATACTATTCATTTTATTGTTAAACGAACGGGCCTGTCGGTCTAGTGGTTAGTGACCCTGACTGCTAAGCCGATGGTCGTGGGTTTGATTCCCAACCAGGACAAACTTTGAATGATGAGCATGATTGTTTGTTCTGTGTCTGGGTGTAATTTATCTATATTATGTATGTATTTATAAATTATATATGTATATCACAAGCTCTACTTAGCTTGGGATCAGATGGCTGTGTGTGAGTTGTCCCAAGATATTTATTTATTTTTATTTGTGCACCTTGTAAACTTTAGTGAAAATTACTATTTCATTAGATTATTTTTACTATATTATCATTCGTATATTAATTTTCAGGTTCTTGAAGCAGAGGTTCCGCTCGAAACCAGTATAGTTATTGAAGGTCGGAGAATAATTGATCTTCAGTTTTTTATAGATCAAATTAAAACGTTCAATAACCATAATAGGGCAACAGGCTGCACTTTTGACAACTTGAATATCATTAAAGAGCGCAAGGACAGTCTGAAATCGTCATTTACCATGAAATGCAACATGTGTAACATGCAGTTTCAGCTACTGTCTACTAAAACTAGTGCTGCAAATATGGACGTCAATCAAGGTGCTGTGACAGGGGCATTAATGATTGGATTAGGAAAATCTAATTTAAATGAATTGTTAGCTTCCATAGATTTGCCCACTGTCACCCAATCTTCATACGATAAATGTCACGATGAAATAGCTACGTGGTGGAAGTCAGCTGCAGAAGACAGCATGCAAGCCGCTGCGCACGAAGAAGCTTCAGAAGCTATTTCTTGTGGTGATGTAAAAGATGGTATTCCAGTATTAACTGTTGTAGCAGACTGTTGTTGGTCCAAAAGATCTTACAAGACGAACTATTCTGCTGCGTCAGGGGTCGCAGCTATTATTGGATACAGAACGGGTAAAGTGCTGTATATGGGTGTCAAAAATAAGTACTGCGTTATCTGTGCTCGAGCAGCAGTAAAAAATGTACCACCTGCAAACCACGAGTGCTTCAAAAATCACAACGGTTCTTCTACCAGTATGGAACAGAGTGTGATTGTAGAAGGCTTTAAATCATCAATGGCGAGGCAAAATGTTATATACGGCACATTAATAGCAGACGGCGACGCTAGTACCTACAAAAAAAATCTTGAAAGCAGACCGTATCCAAACTATCAAGTCCAGAAAATCGAATGCAGCAACCATCTGCTCCGAAACTACAGTGGCAAAATTATTAACCTCTGCAAAGATACGTCAATACCTTTACAAGAAAGACGTTTTCTTACTGCTGATCGTCAGAAAAGGCTTCGGATGGCCATCAAGTATGCTGTACGTTTTCGAAAGGCACAAAATTTAAGCCATGCTGAGCAAATTATTCAATTGAAAAAAGATATTTTAAATAGCCCCCTCTCACATTTTTGGTGATCATCGCGCCTGTGAGAGTTACTTTTGTTCAGAAAGACGAACAAAAGTAACTCGGACGAAGGAAATTTAAAGCCGAAAATAAAAATTTTATTTAAAAAAATTACGGAGTATGCCACCCTGCTAGCCTTCCACTCTAAGAGCCTACTTTGTAACGTAACCAACAACAGAGCTGAGCAGTTTAATAGCATTGTGGCAAAGTTGGTAGGAGGCAAGCGCGTAAATTTTTCGCTTAAGAACTCATACGCTGTCCGATGCTATGCTGCTGCAGTGTCATTCAATACTGCTCGGCCTCAGTACGCCATCTATAAATCCAAGTTTCACAGGAGTCCAGGTATACTCTTTATTTAGTCCCAATCTCTAACTAAGCTTACATTCCTTATAAGGAATACTTTTAACTTGAAACGGGATTTTTTTTTCTAGGTATCTCTCTAAAACGGATAGAAATGGCACGACTCAAAAGGAAACAATCCGAAAAGAAAATTCGTCATCCCAAGAGACGACTCATTTACGACGACAAAGCGGATTATGGTGAAGCATGTCAAAAGCCAGATATGCTCAAAGATGAATACGAGGTTGCAAAAAACAATTTTCTACAAAATCTTCAAGAACAGGTACACCCATGATTCATTGCAAGACCCACCCATTTCATATGTTGTATTGCCCTTTGAATGAATCAAACTTTATTATTATGTATATTTTTAGGTCAACAATAAAGAAGAAGTGGAAAGAGACACCATTCTTCAAGCAGAAAGTGCACTTTGGCTAGAATTGCGAAGGTGTCTTTTAACGGCATCATCATTTGGCAAAGTGTGCAAAAGAAGAAAAAATATTAGCTCTGCGCCACTTGTAAAAAGCCATTTATATTCATATTCTCTTGACCATAGTCTTTCTTGTTTATAATTATTACTTCAAAATGTGGTCTGCTATTCTGATGTATACTCTATGGAAGCCGACCCCAATATAGTTGGGAAAAGGCTAGGCAGATGATGATGACTCTATATTAATTAATGTATAGTTTCATCAAAATCCGTTCAGTAGTTCTTACGGGAAAGAGTTAAAAACATCCATCCATACATCGTCAAAAACTTTCGTATGTATAATAATAAAGATTTTACATTTTTATTACATTTCTAACTTTTCTCCCCTGATTACACTGGTCAACACTGATTTTGCCACACGAACTTTGATAGCTAATTTTGTTTTATCAATCTACTCTCATCATTAAATGACAGTTGTCATCTGTCAGTTAGCCTCATATTTGTTGTGATACGGTAATACTCATAACTAGTACTACGGCGGTATATTAACAGAAACGCTCACAAGTAAATCGTCATAAAAGTATTTGTAGTTGAATTTGAATATTTTTTGTGATTTATTAATCCTGTGAACATGTCGAGGAAGTGTAATAATGACCCTAACTCTTTTTGTTATGTCTGCGGAATACTTACATTCCAAAAACAACGACGAAATTTTACGAATCTTGTGCTGGAGTGTTATCACCAATGTTTTGGTTTTTCTGTCGCCCATCAAGACAAATTCTGGGCCCCTCATGTCTGTTGCATAACGTGTGTGAAAAATTTAACCGACTGGAAGAAAGGTGCACGAGCTATGCCGTTTGCTGTACCCATGATATGGACTGAACCGCGAGATCACGTTTCGGATTGCTATTTTTGTCTCACTGACATAAAAGGTATAAATTACAAGAAAAAAAACACAGTTATCTACCCTAACGTATCTTCTGCTATAAGACCAGTCTCTCATTGTAAAAAAATGCCAGAACTAATACCAGTTGCAACAACGTCTGTTGAGAAGGACCATTCACAACCGTCTACTTCAAGTCTATGTGTTGACGAGGAAGATGACTTTGAGTTTGGAGGAATTGAAAAGGAGCCACATTTGATAACTCAAGGAGTTAATAAAAGATTCAACATTTGAAGAAAAATTAAGCGGTTTAGAAAAATGTGCATGGAACGCATTTAAAAATGTTGTTGCAAATTTTTTGGGCGACCACAAGAGTGACAGCTACAGAGAGTTGGTTAGCGAGCTCTTATTGTCATATCAAGCATTGGGTTGCAACATGTCACTCAAGATCCATTTTTTAGACTCGCACCTGGATTTTTTTCCTGACAATTTAGGGGCTGTCAGTGACGAGCACGGCGAGAGGTTCCACCAGGACATTTCTAGTATGGAAAAGCGGTACCAGGGCAAATGGAGTCCAAATATGTTAGCGGATTACTGCTGGACAATTAAAAGGGACCAACCAGAAGCTAAACATTCAAGAAAATCTTAAATTATTAAGTAATTTATAAAAAAATAAACGTTTGATTTACGAGATCTGTATTTTTTCTTAATATTTTAAATTACTCAATAGAATAAAATCCTCGGCTAGCAAATTTTTTTTAACTGTTTATTTTTTCTTACAATCACCAATTAAAGTAAAAAATATCAAAAAAGTCCGTGTGGCACGAAAAAGTTTGAATTTTGTTAACCAGTGTTATTACTATACTTTATAAAGTATCCAAAATTGCCTCCTTTTTTTCACAACATTGTAATAAAAATAAAAATAGTAAATAAAAGTCAACTGACGATTAAACAAGTTTCATTAAGCAAAACTCAACAGGATCAGGATCAACATGGGTTAGTTTGACTATAATGACAGAGCGCACCAACTGTACGCACACAGACACGCGCGTATCTGTGTGAGTGCAAAGAGCATTGCAATTACCTAAACTTGGTGCCGCGCATTTGGCGTTAACGCTCTTAACAGTGCCGCGGTCGCAGCACGCTACGAGCAAAACAGTAAACAAATTGGGATCGCTATGAAGTATGAACATATTGGGTATTGGATCACGCGGCTTTATTCGCGCATTACTACTCAATTCGTATTACAGGAAGATGTGAATTGTTAGTCCAGTCATTATAGTACTTTCACCTCGGAATTCGAGATACCCAGCTGTAAGTCTGTAAATACTTGTATATTGACACCCTAAAAGTTGTCTCAAAACCTACATATGGTAGGGTGTACCTACGCAACTAAGAAATTTCAAGGTCAAAGGGCCCAAAAATCGTTATTTTGCGCTTTTTTTGTAAATATCTCATTTCCTAAAGGTTTTTTGCTATTTGTATATTTAACAATATTGTAGAATACAAAATTCTCTACAAAATTTCTGTAAAAACACTTTTTCCTACGGTGAACCGTTTTCGAGATAGAGGGCGGAGAGCGCACGGTCACAGCATAACTTCAGGTCAACTGGTTCCTCCGGTCGAAAACCGCGCCATATAAGTTGATACTATCGATAAATCAATGATTATAAATATTTGTTAATTTTTATTAACTATTATTATATTTTATTATTTTTTTCCTAACCTATCCACTTTTTATTCAGTATTCATTTATTTAACAACACTTACCTGGCGTGTCAGACGTTTACTGACTAAAGCCCACTCCTGTTCCTTCTTTGCCTTTGTTCTAGGGCCCCAGTCAGTGTACCCTTTCACATACCCCATGGCCCCTGTGGATTTCGACCCTGCTGGGCCCCTACGATTTTCTGAAATGTTCTTGAAATACGCATAGATTATTACGCGTCGTCGACGACTTGAGCGCAATCCGGATGGTAATTGGACGACAGGACGGCGATCTACGCATTGCTCGCCGTCCGCCGTCGCCAGCATGGGCTTGTGAACGGATGTACGATGGAAAGGAGCAGTGCGTACTGAACTGAACTCACTTACTGAGAATAATTAGTTTCTCTTACTATGCTATGCTTTTTTTAACTTAAATATCTCTATCTTTCTTTAATTTTCAAAGGAAATAACTAGGGTATGTCATTCATTAATAGAAATTGTAGCAAGAACCTATTTTGGTCACGTAGGAAAAGTGATTACTGTTAACAATAATTTAAGAAATTAGTTTCTTGTTTTGAACTTGTATGGATATTATTTTTTTGTGGCTGGTTTTAATAAAGTAGTATACCATTTTGGAATCCTGATTAGTTGCACCAATTTTAAAAAAAACTTGCCATAGTGGAGTTCATACTTTTTTTTACACCAAGACAAGCTAAAGTTGGCTAAAAGTAAAAATCTTCAATAAATTGGGTAATCACATAAGTTTCATTCATTTTTGTGAAAAATCTAGAGGAATTCTGGATTTTTTAAGAATAGCAGTAGATAGCAGTTTTATTCAGGATGTCGCTACAAAAAAAAGAACAGCAATATTTAAACAACTGTGGTAATGGTAGAAGAAAATATCACAACAGATCTAAATTTTATCAGTATTTATTTGTGTTATTTCACTTATTAAAAAATAATTGTGTGATATTTTTTTTTGTATTTTTCTCCGAATAGTCACAACTATTCAGACAAATATTTATAATAATTGATTTATCGATATATGGCGCGTTTTCGACCGGAGGCACCAATTGACCTAAACTGATGCTGTGACCGCGCGGTCTCCGCCCTATATCTCGAAAACGGTTCACCGTAGGAAAAAGTTTTCTGTAGAAAAATTGTAGAAAATTTTATATTCTACAATATTGTTAAATATACAAATAGCAAAAAACCTACAGGAAATGAGATATTTACAAAAAACACGCAAAAAAACGATTTTTGTGACCCCCGACCCTAAAATTTAATAGTTGCGTACACCCTACCATATGTAGGTTTTGAGACTACTTTTAGGGTGTCAATATACAACTATTTACAGACTTACAGCTGGGTATCTCGAATTCCGAGATTCTTACCTTAATTAAGCTTAAATGACTGGACTATGTATGGATATGTAACTTTGTAGGTTTCATTAAACGCAGTGTATCACACCATGTCCACAGTCCGTGGGCCTATCTGATGTCCTATGCTAATGGAAGAATCCCTCACTTTCTGACAGATTGAGATATCTACATGTCGAAGACAGTCTGAATTGTAGCATGAAAGTATTGTAAACAAATCAAATCATTTTTTTTTAAAAGAGTTGACCATGGAGTTTCTTGCCGGTTCTTCTCTATAGGAAACGACCAATTGGAACTGTGCACTAGCTTCTAACGTTTTATAAGTGCCCATGTAGGTATAATGCCCATGTAGGTATAATAAAATAAAAACATTTCAGATTTCTGAACATCAAACTTAAGAAATTGGATGTTTATTAAAAAAGCGTCGATATGTACGGTCGACAAAAAATATCTATGCTCTGTTAAGATAATATTCCTGTGCAGGGGCAGCTAGAGACAAAAAACGAGACGAGCGATCCACCCGTTACACTTGCTATGCAATTATCGTCCTTAAGGTGAACTAGCGGAACTTTGGCGGATCGAGCATAATAATAACAAGCAAACATTCAACGTGGCAACAAGTCTCATAGAAAACTTTTGAAAGTTTTTACAACGGAATAGGTATTCCTGAAAGTAATACAGAGTCAGACCAAGTGCTAGTCTCACTGAATCTTTACTATACTCCGTCGGTTTAGGTAGTTAACTAAAGGTAAACAATCTTGGTATGTCTTTTTATATTAAAGATGTTGTATATAATATACACGAAGACTATTTAAATTTAGTTTATTAGCTAACATCGATTTAGGTAAATACCTAGTCGCAAAGATTTTTACATACAATTTATAAGTAGACAACTTTTAGATAAAAAGACATGCCAAGATTGTTTACATTTAGTTAAGGGCGCTATCACAATTTTTCTTGAATTTGAGCGTTCGATTCAAGTTTTGATGTCTGATTATGCTCTAGATACAGGCCCGCCGCTAGATGTTTTGGCGCCCGCGTGCAATACCGACCACGGCGCCCCATGTCATCGGTATTTATCAGTAAATTACTAAAATGTTGGACTTATTCTGCAATCCTGAATAAAAAATCGAATTTGAGCCGAAAAAAAAACCAAGAAAAATATCGGCTGTAGGTACCGTTCATAATTTTTCAACGAAAATATATGATGAACAAGCTCGATCTTTTCTCACTATTTCGAAGTCAATTATAAGTATAGTACCTATAAAATCTAAAGGAATACTTTTTAGGGTTTTGTAGCCAAATGGCAATGTCTGTTTGCCTGTCCGTCCTTATGTCACAGCCACTTTTTTTCGAAACTATAAGAACTATATTGTTGAAACTTGGTAAGTAAATGTGTTTAAAAAACGTTTTCGTAATGGAAACATTGATTTAAAGACCGCTCACACAGGTGAATAACAAAAAATTAAAGATGGTGCAAACTACCCAAGAATTAGCGGCTGACCCCAGGTTGATGATGATCAATGATATTTTAATATCAGTTATACTTGGGTTGGATATTATAGTCAATTTCAAAACTTTAATGTAATACTATTAAATAAATATGCAGTTTAGTTGAGTGCGGTGCATAGCAAAAATAAAAAAAATAGCTAAAGTCTAGGACACCCCAAATTCGCAAATGTATATATCTTGAATAACGCCCCGGTACGGGTAAGAGGTGTCACAGGGATTCCCCGAAAGTAAAACCTAATATCCATTAGGTATGGGAGAATTGAGAAGCCCCATATGGGTCCACACCACGAGTGGTTGTGTTAATATTTACATAGGTACATTTTATAGACTAAAACTAATACGAAGCTTCAAATATACGTTTGTGTTTATTTTCACGATATAACCGAGACACAGAGAGTCCAAGTAGTTTCGAGTTCCGCTCATGCCAAAGATACACACATAATGATTCGCCCTGTAGGTAAACATCTTTCGATCTTTGAGATCTCATTACAAAGACTACAATAGCGCCTCATAGGTTCTTCAGAAATCAAGCAGCGAATATTAAAAATATATTTGATATTCAAATATATGTTTTTGGCGCCCCCTTGCATACGGCGCCCGCGTGCCCCGCACGCGCTGCACGCCCGCACGCGGCGGCACTGTCTAGATATAGCACAAAAAAAAAACAAATATACGCCTAAAAAAGTTCGATGGTTGATATTGGGAGTGTTTTAAATAAATATTCAATTTGTTCACGTCCATCAGTAAATTCCTTGTCTCCGCAAAGGGTGTTTCATAAAATTACGCTTTTGGGAATCTTTTGATTCTTTGGTACACCGAAGATATAAAAATTTAATCATTTTAAAAAATGTCCATGATACAACTGTACCTTCTACTTTGGAATGCTTAAATCAATTTATTACGATTATATCAGTAATACACCAAAAATAATTCTGTAAAACTGAGAATTATTGTCAATTTTCCGTACGAAACTATGATTTTTATCTATGAAAGTATAATCGAAATTAAAATTAAAATTATTTAATAATTAAGGAGGTATTGTTATAATGCATGAAAAATATGGTCTATTTAAAAGTAATATATATAATATTTTAAAATAATTGTCGTACGCAATGCAAAAATCGAGCGCGACTGCTGCCACTCGTCGTCTAATTTTCCTATAGTCTGTTTTTTATACCCTGAGACTAAATTAACCCAGGTAATATCAAAATTACTATAGAAATGATGCCAGTTCTTTTGTGTTGTAATGTAATTTCTGTAAAACGCTCAAATTCAAGAAAAATTGTGAAAGCGCCCTTAACTACCTAAACCGACGGAGTATAGCCGAGCTTTGTTGGACGTGACGGACAATATTTTATCGGCTCAAGACAATGGCATGTGTACACTGTTAGTTTTGCTTGATTTTTCACACGCATTCGATTGTATTAACGTTCCTTTATTACTGTCGAAAATGGTGTATTATGGATTTGACGAGTTTACAGTGAAATGGTTTGAGAGCTATCTTAGCGATCGTACACAATTTGTTGAGATACGCCGTGCAGACGGATCAACTATTGTTTCTCGGCGATGCTCAGTTGGAAGGGGGGTTCCACAAGGCTCGATTCTGGGGCCAGTATTATTTATTTTATATTGTGCAGATTTAGTTAAAATTATTAGAAAATGTAAATACCATATTTATGCCGACGATACACAAGTCTACATATCATTTAAACCAGAAGGCTATAAGCAAGCACTAATTGATAGAGATGGGTAGCTCGCGAATGAGAGATAAAATTGAACTAGCTCTTTAATTTTAATCTCGCTCTCAGTCGCTCTGTCGTTCACAGAATCGCTCACTAGTTCATTTAGCTCAATGGCTCATTGACTCTATACTCTGTCGCTTTGCGAGTTACGACATACGTACAATGATTATTTTAAATAAAAAGTATTGATTTGTTGTGAAGGAAAATCATTGGCTTTCATAATTTTATTTATTTGTAAGAAGAACAAAACAACCCTATGAATCTAATTTTACCTATAGCTCGCCACTAAGTTAAATGAACTAAAGAACTTCAAAGATTTTAAAGAGCCGTGAGCTATTGGTCTCATTTGACTTGCGTAAAGTAGCACGGCTCAATTTGATCTGTAGCTCGCAAGGAGCTCAAGAGTTAAAAGAGTTATTCGGTGAGCTAAAGAGCTAAAAGAGTGATACAGCTCTTTTGATCAAAAGAGCTGTATCTCTCTTTTCTTTTCAGTGAGCTACATTTCGCATCTCTACTAATTGATTTAAATGATGATCTCGAAAGCATAGTTCAGTGGTCCAATGCTAACACGCTTGCGCTAAATCCTACAAAGACCAAGTATATGCTTTTTGGTACAGTAAATCAAATTAGCAAAATAAAACCCTGTGCAAGTACTGTAACCATTATGGGTCAACCCATCGAACGGGTCTACGAGGCACGTAATTTGGGTCTCACCATGGACACGGAACTTCGTTTTCATAAACACGCGACAGAGTGTATCCGTAATTGTTACTCATCATCTGCCTAGCCTTTTCCCAACTATATTGGGGTCGGCTTCCAGTCAAGCCGGATTTAGCTGAATACCAGTATTTTACGAGGAGCGGCTGCCTACCAGACCTCCACAACCCATTAACTGGGGTAATACGGTACTTCATGGCAAGACTGGAGTCAGATTTACTGGCTTCTGACTATCCGTAACGACTGCCAAAGATCTACAAATGATAGCCGGGACCAACGGCTTAACGTGCTTTCCGAGGCACGGAGGAAACTCGTTATGTTAAGATGGTCACCCATCCACAGACCAACCTAGGCAAGCGTTGCTTAACCTTGAAGATCGACCCGCGCGGCTGTTATTATCTAGCCACGAGCTCCTCCGATCCGATCCGTAATTGTTACTACAGACTTAAAATTTTGTGTAAAGCCCGACCCTATCTTAGCGAGGAACTGCGTGTCTTACTTGTGGAGTCTTTGGTTTTGTCAAAGCTGAATTATGCGGATACTGTGTATGGCCAGCGGCTTCTGTCTAAAACCGACAGACTGATTCAAAGACTTCAGAATGCCTGTGCACGCTTTTGTTTTAACGTTCCGTTTAGAGGACATATAACGCCATTTTTAAACGAGCACAAAATTTTAAAAATGAAAGCTAGACGTAAATTGCACTTGGCGACCTTGCTTTTTGGAGTTATCAAGTCTCACTCCCCTTCGTACTTATACGATAAGCTGTCGTGGACCCGCAGACACGGAATTGGTGAGGGGAGAAAATGCTCCCAAGAGCTTGCTACTCCCCACCATAGGTCAGCAGCATTTAGGGGTAGTTTTCGCTATTTAGCTTCAAAATGTTGGAACAATATCCCCCCTCCTATTAAACTCAGTAAAAGTTGCTCAGCATTCAAATCTAAATTAAAGTTATTTTTATTGAACCATCAAACTGTCTTCCAAGATGTTCGAGCTAACTTGTCAGCCATTTAAAATACATTAATGTTTTATATCTGATTATTTTATCAACTATTTACCTGATTTGGTTTTAGCGCTGTTATTTATATATTTATACACGTTTTAATGTTGTTGGCCTTGTTATCAATTTATACACATGTTTTAATTTTTTATCAATTCTATACATTTTTTGTCGAAACACTGTTTTGTTTATTTATTTTATACACATGTTTTAACTTTTTATTAATTTTATACCTTTTTGTTGTTGAATTGACTTTTTAAGTTTTACTTATGTAGGTACGTTATTAAATAGTTTACACTTTTAACTGTACAAATATTGTTACATGGTATCTCAGTTTTTGTTTTTGCTTTTAAATGGGCATATCAATCTGTTTTTCTTAATATTTCTTTTTAGCTGGTTTCTGCACATAAACCTTTTAGTTTTAAGAATATTTTTTTTTGTATGGAGCATTTTTCATGGAATGGCACCCAAGGACTGCAGCTGAAAACCAGCGTCAAGTGGTGGCCTTGTGTTACCACTTGGCTTTATGCTGAGCTGAGGTCCTTTTGGCATTACTAAATGTTATTTTTGTTTTATCTTTAAGGAGTTTTCTGTAGTTGTAATGCTAATAAATGCAATTTTCTTTCTTTCTTTCTTTCTTTCTTATAGCTTCTGGCGAAAGCATTCGGTTCTTAGCGACCGCGGTACTCCATCCAAATGTAATAAGCAGCGGTCGCGGTCGCTTAGAACGGGACGCTACGTTTACAGAGAGTGTGTGACGTGCGGTTGCCGTGGGCACTGGGCAGTACGTACAGGTGGTCGGGCGAGCGCAGCGGGTCCAGCGAGGCCAGGCGCGCCGTGCGCAGCGTGTCGCGCGCCGCCATCTCCGGCAGCACCTCCACCTCCACGAAGCGCATCCTGCACAACACACGCACTGTACCCGCCAACGCCAACTGCAATCCGCCTACCGTCTGTTTTTATAACCTGACACTAATATGACATTACAACACAAAAGAACTGGCATCATTCCTATACTAAGTTTGACATTACATGCGTCAATTTAGTCTCAGGGTTTAAAAAACAGACGATAGCTTATTGTTATGTGGACTAAAAACTCTTTTGTCAATACTACACTGCCTTAATGGCACTGTGCATTATTTATTCTGCACTTTTAAAGAGTTAGGTAATAGTTGAGTAATCTCCTCGGTACTTGCCTGGAATAGGAGTGTATGGGCACGGCGTCGCGCGGCACGCGGCGCAGGCGGAAGCGGTGGATGGCGCGCGCCTTGAACGTGACGGACGTGGGCGCCTCGCCCGCCTCCTCGAAGCCCGCCATCATCACCTCGCACAGCACGCCGTAGCCCGACAGCTTGGTGCCCGACTCGCTGCACAAGTGCAACGTTTATAATTATATCCACAAAGTACAGACTCATTGCTAACTCTGTCCAACTTCTTTGATTAACATCGTTGAAGCAAATTTTATCATAATCCTCTCCTGTGAGGTAATAGTACAAGTGTCTCGCATCCATCGGGTTACCGTGACCCTAAAATCAGATCATCGGTCTACCTACATAAATAATATTTATTTTGCAAATTGATTATCAAAACACTTATACATGTCAATTTAAACTGCAGGAGGCCAAAGTTTCCTAGCTGACTGACTAGCATCACAACAAAGCGTCTACACCGCGGTTATATTAAAGAGCTAGGAAAGTAGTGGCAAGTGGGCGCGCACTGGGCACAGCTGTGAGCATAGCTTATACACTTATACTGGTATGCGAGTGTAGCGGGTGTGTACTCACTCGGGACAGAGCAGGCCGAAGAGCTTGTCGTTCTTGATGGCCTGCACGAGCAGCGCGGCGTCGCGCGCGTGCGGCAGCAGCATGGGCACGGTCTCGCCCGGGAACACCACGCCGTGGTGCGCCGCCGCCGGCACGCGCCCGCGCCAGCCCGCCTCCAGCACGGCGCGCCCGCTCACCTGCACCAGCCCGGGGCCCAGGTACTGCGCACACACACCGACTCACACGCCTGCTACTGCCTCATCACACATATACATATAGATAAAGCAGACTGGAGCCTGCTGT
Organism: Mythimna separata; assembly: GCA_030763345.1. NCBI lineage: Eukaryota > Metazoa > Arthropoda > Insecta > Lepidoptera > Noctuidae > Mythimna > Mythimna separata. The sequence goes on from CM061174.1 coordinate 22,046,548, forward strand.
AGTAAGCAGCCTGATTCACGTAATAAAAACGGTGACGATATCGTAGCGACTTAGTTGTTTACCGTGCATTCACATCGCAGTTACTTTTTGTAGATCAACATTTCCAAGTGTTACTCAGCAACATCCGACAGCAAAATGTTATTAATTAAACTAAGTAACAAGGAGCCACATACGTTACAGATAGTTACCTAATGTTACCGTGTTGCATTTTGTTGCCCCACAAAACAAAAGTTAACTGCGGTGTGGCTGCATAGTTAAACCACGGTAATATTATCTATTTTACTATCGTTCGATCGAAGTGTCGTTAACTATGTCAGTATGTGCGAGATATGTCAATCATTATCCTCAGGCCCGCCGCTAGCTGTTTGGGCGCCCGCGTGCAACACCGGTTAAGGCGCCCCTGTGTTTTTTTTTCTTTTTTTGATGGGATAAATTACCAATGACTTCCCTCGTTCTAGAGCGGAACGGGAGGGCTTGTAAGACTTCTAAAGCCACACGGATGTTCCTTCTTGCCATTTCAAGATAGGCCTTGCTAGGTCACTACAGATTTGCTGACATCTCTTTGAGGCGCTCGTGGAACACTACGCGTTGTCCATTCCTTCCAGACGTCTTTCTGGCCACTCCTCAAAGAGGGTAATTACCACCATAATGATGGCGTGCCAAACAGTTGCGTCAGTAGCTGTCATTCCACCATGAGACTCCGTCGGAACTCCGTCTGCATACCGCGACTTGTCGCGGCAGCGGAGTGTCACCCCGGCGTTGCATCTCACGCATAAAATGTGCATGCGTGCAAGGATGTGGTCTCCAGATCCCATGGTGGCAGGCCAGCAAGGAGGCCCGCCGCTTTGCGGGAGACCGTGCGGTATCTCCGCACCATCTGGATAGCCATGACTCTCTGGCAAATGTTTAGCTTGGTCGCTGGACACTTACGCAGCGACGGCGCTCATACTGGCGCCCCGTGAAGGGCCATGGACCGAACGATCCCCACGTAGAGACTCCGGCTGGAGGCGTCTGGACCCCCTAGGTTCCCTAGGTTGCGCTGGAGCCGCGATAGGGCAGCCCTAATCCGTTCCAGTTTGGGGCCCAGACGTTAAAAATGCTCCTCGGTTCAAATTTTAGTAATGCGAAACCTCAAACACTTCTGTTTATTTCACGACATAACCGCTGACTTGTTTAAATTTTTCGAGTTAAGGGGCATCATGGTCGCTTGTTCAAGTAGTGTTGGGTTTCGCGCGCCAAAGGTACACATATAATGATTCATCTGACATGTAAACACACATTTGAGACCTCATCAGTTCCTTAGATATCAAGCCAGTGTATAATAAAAATATATTAGGCATACAAATTATGACACTGTTTCATTTTTGGCGCCCCCTTGATGATGGCGCCCGCGTGCGCCGCACGCTCTGCACGCCCGCACGCGGCGGCCCTGATTATCCTGGTAAAATATATAAATAGTCCAGTGCCTGGGGCGTTAAAATCATCAAAACCTAGAACTTTTTTATTGACTGATGTGTAAATATGTATATGTATGGCACGATGGAAGCGGAGATGTGAGCTATGCACGGACGACGCGCAGTGGAGACGAGAGATAATAATAATAACGCACAGCACACCGCACACATCTCTTCTTTGGTGGAGTCCTGGCCTAAGGCTACGTTTCCACCACAGATGTGCGAGGATGCGTAGCGAGGGATGTGTTTGTAAAGAACCAATAAAATCGCTTCATTTACCTCGCCTCGGTCAGCACAGCTCTGATGGAAACGGCTCAGCGGAGCTAGATTTTTGCGCATATAAAACAAACGAGTGATGTGTAGTAATGTGTACGAGGGATGTGTACGAGGGATGTGTTGCGAGGAATGTGTGTTGAGAAGGATGTGTTGCGACGTTGGCGCATACTGTACCAGCCAGTCCATAGACTGAGTTTGTTGGAAGTAGAAGTGCGCAAAATAGATATGGATAATTGGAAAAGGAAGATACTATTATATTTAACAGTAAAGTGAGACGAGAGCGGCAGGAAGGCGTTCGCGTTACTCCGCTGCCACTAAACCGCACCCCCGTCGACACATTTCGCAGCTTCGCAACGCATCCTCGCACCACACAATAATGCGCATTTTCACAGCTCCACTACACATCATTGTAGGCACATTTTCATCGCACAGCTTTGGTGAAAAACCCCCACACATTTTCACAGCACAGCGAGACATCCTCGCACGACACATTTCCATCGCACATCTCTGGTGGAAGCGCAACCATACCCGTCGATAGATCGTTTAGTTTCAAGCCAATTGAAAAGGAACACGTGAATACCGATTTTGGTTAGGACTTGGATGGAACGACTATAAAACTTCAACAATATTTGGCTTGTTTGATTTTACGTGAATCAGACTACAGATATTGTCAATGGGTACTTCTTATTTCACCGTATTTCAAGTTACAGATGAATATACATAGTGAAATGTAATAAAGATATGCTTCTGGTACGCAGACGTCTACCAGGTAGCAATGACTTACTTACAAGTTTACAACTAATCATACAAATATATAAAAGAAATATACCTAAGCTACATTCTAACTCCCAATCTGTGAAATAATTTCTAGAATATCTTTGTCTACAGAATAGTACTAACCGAGTGTGAAGCAGCTATTGAGATATCGTAAGGGCATTCCTCGTCAGTGGCTACCATGGTGCTGTTACTGGTACTGCTAGTATCGTCGGAGTCTCCCACGGTGCTGCGGGTGTCGTTATCGGCTTCAACATTATTACCATGACCATTATCATTACCATCGTCATCTAGATCATCACCATCATGATCATCATCGTCATCATCATCGTCATCATAATCAAAGTCATCATAATCATTGTCATCACCAAATTCTCCTGCGGGGAGGAGTCCGGCACCGCCAACCGGACTGCTGCCAGAGCTGCTACTGGCGAGCTCGTTATCACGGCTGTGCTCACTCTCTGCATTTCCATAAAATTATAGTAAATCATGTGACTTAATCTTGTGCCTGAAACTGCGGGTTTAAGCGGGCACCCGCGCGGTTTCATACAAAAGTGCTCCGTCGCGGGGACCAGCGCGGGTGTCCGTCACGAGGAGGCGCGCCCCACATTTGTTTTGCTACGTAATAATACATTAAGTTATCCATCGACAAGAATACATGCACACCGTTCAAGTTGAACAAGCTTCATTGCGAGGATAATAATTTGGTTTCTGCGACGAGGACCGTCGGTATGAACACACGCGCTTTGTTACGCGACGGTTGCCGGTCGCGGGCGCCCGCTTAACGCAGTTTCAGGCCTAAGAGATATAGAAATGTGATTAATTATGTATGATGCAACTGTTGGTGGTACTAAACCCCGAGCGAACGCCGGCGTTTACTCCCTCATTATCTTTCTATTGTGTCTTTAATTACGCTATTCAAAAGGTTAATTCAATTAATGTTGTTTTTTCAAAGTAATAAAATCAAAAATTATTTTTATTTTACATAGGGCTACATGGGCACTTATAAAACGTAAAAAGCTAGTGCATGGTTCCAAAAAAAAAACCCATGGAGAAGAACCGGTAAAAAACTCCATGGACCAACTCCACTTGCAACAGACAATACTTAATTACTCAGATACCCGCGAAACGAGACACAATAGTAAAACAATAACAGCGCGGTCTCATAGGACCGGTTAGGGATTCAAACGTTAAACATCATAGAAAACTGTGTTCTGTCTAGTGTCTATGATGCTTTTTTATTGTGCGTTATTTACTTATAGCGGTTAAATGCTCTAAGGTTATTTATAATTGTATGATATTTTGAATGTATGTTTATTTTATTGTGCATCATAAAACAATAACAGCGCGGTCTCATAGGACCGGTCGGGGATTCATGAATTAATGTTCCAAATTCAAGTGTCAGTTTTACTTAGGTAGTAATAAAATCTATACTACATTATCTCCCTAGGGACAGAACAACTTGCTTTAACCTATCACATACCCGCAAAACGAGACACAATAGTAAAACAATAACAGTGCGGTCTCATAGGACCGGTCGGGAATTCATGAACTAAGTGATGATTGTAGGACATTTATATTATAATAGGGTATTATCAACCAGGTGGTGCAAAACAAATTATTATGAACTCTTTTGCCAGCAGCTTTGACCGCAAATAAATAGAAAATATAATAAAAAACATAAGCCTATGTTATGCAGCAAAAAGTGGCATTCTAATGTGAAAATGTTTAATCGGTCCACCCATTCTTGAGTTTATTTATTGCAAATAATATCTAATATAAAACCTTTGCCTTTATTTTAAAATATTACTTTAAATATTTGACCGAAATCACCGGGTTTTCTCTAAATATTATTTTGTTTACAATAAACCCGGTATTTTAGTCGATTCGTAGCTTCACGTAGGTATTTGTGAAAAGTATATGATAAAAAAGGGAAACATTTAAGCAATAAAATCAAAATATGAGGTAAATAACACCCCTCTCGGGTTGGTCGGGGGTTAAAAAAACGCATACGCAGTGAAAGTGATCACTCTCTGGAGTGTTAAGATAATTTGATTTCACTCACCGTTACCATCCATTAGCCTCATCATTAATTCTTCTAAAGACGAAATTTTGTTTCTTTAAACTGTCCCTGTATGAAACCAACCCTGGGCGAAGGAGATTATAGAGTTTTGTTATTTTGTAAATAAAAATTTTAGAGTGAGATACCATACTCGTCACTTTTCTTGTTTAGAAGTGTTTACGAATTAAGCTTTAGTATAAAATGAGCGATATTGACTTCTTTTGAAATTAAGTTTATAAAAATGTTATATAATTATTATGTACATGATTTTCAGCAGAGTAATGCATAATCTTTATCAGAAAAAATCGCCAATATATTTTTTTGCAATAATACCAACTCTTCTTGCCAGTTCTGAGATGGCGGAACCTAGCCAATTCATCGCGCCATCTCCTTCGTGGTCTACCACGACCCCAGGAAGAGGAAGCGCGAACCCGTGAAAACTGAAAAGAGCGAAAGAAGGCCTTTGTCCAGGATTGGGACAGAATAGGCTAACAAAAAAAACCCCAACAATAATGTGTTTCGCAACGAGCTTCAAAAATGCAACAGATTTTGTCGACCCGGTATTGGGTACGAGGCTTTTAAGTTACTAGTTTCGTCACAGATACACATAAAGAGTTCGTTCATTTTCTTTACTATAATAATAGCGACTACAATACTCACTACAATACGGCCGTTATAAGTTGGCGAGTCTGAAGTTAGGCTCTGCGAATTTTGGCGCTTGAAATATCGTACAAAAATAAAGGTTTTAAAAAAATAAATACTAATAACAGTTTTTAACAGCAATAACTACTGTAAATTGTATTTGTTTTCTTTAAACCTTTATTTTTTTACGATATTTCAAGCGCCAAAATTCGCAGAGCTTAACTTCAGACTCGCCAACTTATAACGGCCGTACTGTACTAAAGTCAAAGAGTGCATGACACTGTTACTGATATCCGAACGTAAATGTCAACCAGTTCTTTCAATATTTTATTTTTTATCTGTTGTCATTCACGATTTCGCGAACGCACGTCTCGTGAGTTGACTGATATGATAAAAATATCGAATTGTGTATGAGAAATGTGAATAAACAGTGCTTGTTGCAATCAACAGTTGCATCGAAATGTATCGTAAAATAGTGTGGTGTTATGTATTTGTGTTGACGTTATTGGATATATCGCTGAACACGAAGATCTCAGCCCAGGGAAAGAGCCATGGTAAAATCGATTTTAAAATACTAAATATGTGTATTTGTTTTTCTCTGAAATCGTCCTAGTTTAGGACTTGTCGTAGACTTATAGGAAAAAGTAGTGAGGTAGGTCATTTAAAAAGTTATGTGGAATAGCGACAATAAGTTGGCAGGTTCGTCGTGAAGCGGCAGTGTGCGGCGATGTTATTTTAGATCGGGGCCGAGGCGCGCTTGTTTGTCGTTTTTCTTCAACTATGTGCATGGTATTTTAGTAAGTTGAGAGTGGCTTGGAGCCGGCGCGCACGCGGGGGCTCGCGTGCAGCGCGCGCCGCGCCACTGCCGTGCACAGCTGCACGCTCACCCCCGTACTAATACCCACAAGTATAAAAAACTCACCTACATAATTGAGTACCTTCTTCGCTGGGGGAGCTTCAATAGTTATTTTTTTTAGTAAAAGTTCACATCTAGTGTGAGTTTATCATTTTTGCATTTTTACTAAATTAATCTTATTTTTTTCAGGTGTCACAGTACATGATTCCCTTATAGAGGGAATAACATTTCAGGTAAGCAGGACTAATCTTAATTAGTAATTAATATTAAAAGAGTAATTAATATTCTACCTTATTAATACTGTTTTTTAACCTATCACATACCCGCGAAACGAGACACAATAGTAAAACAATAACAGGTCCATGGTCATGAGACCGGTCGGGGATTCATGATTTAATTCATGAATCCCCGACCGGTCCTATGAGACCGCTCTGTTATTGTTTTATGGGTATGGGTATGTGATAGGTTAATCTTACAAATATTGCTAAGTATCTACCTATACTCCCATGTTTTGCTTTTATTTTTCTAATAACCAGTAATAATGCCAAATGATGATCATGTTGAGTATGTTCATATTCCTCCAGCATTTTGTAGTGTAATCATTTAAACGACATCTATTGATAACAGCATGATACACATTAGTAATCATTGCTTATCCTATTATCTCTCCGAATAGACAAGCCCCCTCATATATAACATATCCTTGATACAGAACATTGATAACATTTAATTATTTCATGGTCATATACTTTGCTTCCCTGCAACACTAGTGAGGGCAGCACAACACACTGCAGTGCATACAAGAGACAAGCCGGCACATATTCATACAACTAGTGTTGATGAAAGCCACAATGTATTTATAAAGCGATGTGTGTCACATTGCTATCAGTAGTTTGTGTTGTTTCCTTGTGCCTACTATTCCTGACCACTTCCTCTGGGCCCAGCGGTAAGGCTGCGGTCACTCACCTCTTCTACTCATATCTATGGGACATACTAGAACTGCTACTGCTTGTTGAGACGTAAGAGATTCATTGTTACAAACTCAATGCATGGCTGTTTAGGAAGTACTCATGCGCAATTATGTATGTTTATCTTAATTATGGAGATAACTTATGAGCTGAGAGAAAAAAGTTAGTTAGTTGTGGGGCATTCCTCAGATAATGTACAAAAATAACATTGTCACACACAATGTGCTGCCTGTTGGCACGTCCTACTGGGTGTCAAGGTATTGGTCGCACGAGGACGCTCTGAAGGCTAGGTCTGCCTCTGCACAAAAAGTATAATTATGTATGTTTTCCTCAGTTGTAGCTCAACTAGACAGTAGGTAGACAGCACAATAAATTGCTCTTGATTGAATTCCCCATCAAGGAAAAACACCACACTTAAATGGAACAGGATAATTAAATTACTTGTTATGCCATGAAAAGTGTTCAAGTGTCTGCTTTGTTAAATGTCAACTAATGAGCATTCAGAACCTGTAATGTTTTTTTATATGACATGTTAAGTCATCTAATGAGTTGTCTTGTTCTTGGGCGTAGTCAGAGAGTGTGTCAGACTTTTACTAACTGACCACTCTCCTTCTTTGCCTTGCATTCCAGGGCCTCAGATTTCCTTTTGAGAATGGCCCATGGCTCTGGTAGGCTTCAACCCTGTTGGGAATCCACAAAGTGTAAAGTTGGAGTCACAGCGCTGCTGTCATCACATGACACTGGTAGAACAGTCAACACTGGCTTATATGTGCAAGAGAAAATAATGTGTTTTCAGCTCATTTGTTGTGGCATACTCTATGCCTCTGTATGAGTGGAGCTTCATGCACAGTGTGACATGGAGCGGTGATTTGTTGCAAAACACTTGTTCCACACAGATCTAAATATATCCCACTAAACAATGTTGTTTCCTGCTGAGTTTTGAGGAAAATTTTATGTAGAAACTTAAAATTTGATGATGCTGTTTATGTTTGTTTCAAACTAATTTTAATATTGTTCTACTGTGGCATACTGCTTTGTAAGTAGGTAATATTGTTCAGCTATATATGTATAAGTATCAGCTCCATATTTGTAAAGCCGTAAGTTGCAACAGATTGATAGAGTAACATTATATAACCGTGCACAACTTTGTTTGTCAACAACATCCATCGTTATCACTCTCTTATCCAATATCTCCTTCCATACTTCTCTATAGATCAGTGGTTACCAACCTTTTTTTAACCAGGAACCAATGTTCCTGTTCCATGTTGTAAGTTTCTTTTTTGTGAACAGGATCCAGAAATTTAACTACTGTAATGAAAAAGAACCTTTATCATTAACGTTTGAATCCCCAACCGGTCCAATGAGACCGCGCTGTTATTGTTTTACTATTGTGTCTCGTTTCGCGGGTACCTGAGTAATTAATTCGAATCTTATAGATCACCAATTCTTAAAAATCAAGAGAAACAAACATTGTCATAGAAAACACAACATTATTTTGTGATAGATACTTAAAACTGTTACTTTTCAGTTGAAGAGTTTGAAAATTTGTATTCCTCCCAGAAAATATTTTAGTTCTTATGTACAACCAGCGGCCTGCTGCGGCCCATAGGTTAGGATCACAGAAATATTAATAAAGACAAGTTAATGGCGAGCGGGCGAATTCATGTCCGCAAGCCATGCGCCCGTGGGGCAATGTGCTAGGAAACCCGAAACGGCCGTCACATAATAACTTGATCGTGACGAAATCCTGCTAATAAATTTCTCCTTAACCATCACGTAATTTTGACGCTCAGCAACAGGACAAGCAATGTAAAAATAACATAACGATACTTTATCAATGCGGTGTACTTCATAATACGGCCGCCGCCGCGCCGTGGAGACACATGTTCCGATACATTTTTAACAACATAACATAAATATCTACTCCTTTCTGATATCTATGGTTGGGATCCACTGCTATAGATGGTCAGCTCAGTGTCTCAGATGACATCTTCAGTTTCTTTGGCCGACAGCTCCACCTGTGGGCTTGCAACCAGTGAAGGGGAGTGGCAACATGTTACGCATGTTAGTACAGTTCGTCCGTTGTAAGTTGGCGAGTGTGAAGTTAGGCTCTGCGAATTTTGGCGCTTGAAATATCGTACAAAAATTAAGGTTTAAAAAAAATAAATGCCAATAACTATTTTTAACAGCAAAAACAACTGCAAACTGCATTAATTTTTTTTAAACCTTAATTTTTGTACGATATTTCAAGCGCCAAAATTCGCAGAGCCTAACTTCACACTCGCCAACTTATTATAACGGACGATCTGTACTCAAAACGGTGCATGACGTACCACGACAGGCTGTTCCCACAAACCGGGATCTCCTCAGATTGTATCTTCGTATAACCTCGGTCGTGATGTCAATAAAGCGTGGTGATGTAAGCAGTAGTGTTGTTGGGTGCACAGGAATGGGGCAAGGAGTCGGGCGGCGCGGGCGGCGCGCGCGGCGGGCGCGCCGTGGCGGCGGGCGCGCTGGCGCTGTCGCCGCCGGCGCTGGACTTCGGGCGCGCGGCGCTGGCGGCGGCGCACGCGCTCACCGTCACGCTCACCAACACCGCCAACACCACCATGCACCTGGCCTCCGTGGCCGGCACCACGCCCGACTTCCACGCATCCTTCTTCGAGTCTAAGGTACGTGTCCACTTCTACAAGCCGCTGTCGTGCCTGGGGGTCTCGGCTCACATAGCCAGCCTAGCTAAACGTCATCCCCCCAACATAGTTAGCTTCAGATTTTGGTGGGGTTATTATTATTATATTATTAGTTATGCCATTCACTAGATTGGTAATGAGCTCTTACTCAGCGTGTACTAGTATTGTCTCCTTGAAGCATACGTATTAGTATTGCGGTAATCGAACCCGCGACACTGTAGTCGTGCACAAGATAACCGCTGAGTTGCACACGTTGTCAACAGCGGAGTGCCGCGAGCGACACTAAACAGAAACACATTGTTCTGCGAGCTAGTTGATTGTTGTTATAATGGAAACATCAGAATAAACATTACAAGTAAATATTAAAGGTTACAGACCTACACCAAGTTTACCCTCGGCTGGCTCGGGCGCTCGGGCGGCGACAAACGCGGGGTTATTTATTTATTTATTCTTCATGCACAAAGTACATAGGCGGATGTAGCCGGGTGCGCCGTCGCGCTGCTCGTGCTTGGCGACGCGGCGCGCGCGCGCCCGTCTATGCTTACTGCTGATGTATTCTTTCAAACATACTCACTAGTTAGGTGCAGGCTCTCGGCAGGCACAGGAACAGTAAGCCACTTAGATAAACAATTAATTATTCACATCGACATGGTATGAGGAAAGCATTATGTATGACCTTCTGTTTTTGCATATATTTGGTTACATTTCGCTAATCTAAGTGATTCTCGGCATCCGACAGACATATTTAATCTATACTAATATAATAAAGAGGTAAAGTTTGTTTTTTTGTTTGTATCATGAGGTAATCTGTGGAAGTACTGGTCCGATGGCTAAAATTTTTGCACCAATAGAAAAGCTAGTTAATAATAAAATACTCGAAAACATTCGTAACTAGTAACAGGTTTGTGAAAAAGTGCGAGCTCTAGGAAGTAAGGTTGGGCGAGACATGACGTGTTGGCGTCGCTGCTGCAGCTGAGGGCGCGCCCCCTCGCGCCAGCTCGAGCCGACACTGCGCTCGTCGCGTCCACAAAGTGGCCATTGTTCCTCGACACGCCTATTAAGTGCTGTGACGTCGCTAACGACTCGCCACACCAGTTTTTTTTACGTCGTTTATTATTATCTTTGTCTAAATATATGTATATGAAATCATTGTTACGAGTCGATTACATGTGAAAACGAGAGTGACCGCCGCTTGATATGTGTACTTAATGTTATGTAGCGCGTCAGCGCAAGTTCCGCAAGTTCACTGGGACACGGCACTTTGTAGAAAGTGATTTTTTTTCGCACATTCAATTATGGCCACATAAGAAACACTTTTGTACATTGGTCGTAACAGTGGGCTAAACGTTGGGTGGAATAGCATGACTCATTAAATGTCCTGTGAAGCTTTTTGATTGTGGCCCAGTGTTAGTAAACACCGCGTAACACAACGCGATCTAAGGAAGGCGACGGTTGTACTTGTTGTTTCAATGAGTAGCTCAGCAGCAGTAGCTCGCTCCCCTGCGCACCCGCCGGTGACGTGGTGGTCCCTCATGCCGTGTCGTCCACGGAGCCGGTAGTACTCACAGCACGCATGTACACAAATGTGGTGCAATAGTAGCCGCTCCGAGCAACGTGATGAAACGTACGCCACACGGCTGAAGACACGTATTGCGTCGTCCTCACACTTTGAGTGCTAATTTAGCTGCGCTGTCTGTTGTCAGGTCCCGATGACGCGGGTAGCACATGACAGTGTGATGAGTGGCCGGCAGCACATGCCATGCTCACCACGCAAACATTACCTCGTCACACGGAGGTGAAGACTGCTGTCTGTCTATACAAGAGATCTGTTGTTAAAAGGGCCCTTCTCCATTCGCCTATTGTCAACGTCGAGCTTGTTGCTTCATCCAATGCAATCCAACGCGATATTTGATGAAGATGCAACGCGAAAAAAGAGAGATATCGCCTGAAAACTCTGTTGGCATTCGGTACTTCTGTGATTTACTCGAATAAGTATTTCACAAAACTTATTCATGGAAATACGTATTTATTAAAACCGTTAAAAAAACTTTTGGCGTCATTCAGAATATCGATTAAATGTTGTTTCTACTATGTACTTTTTAGGGTTCCGTAGCCAAATGGCAAAAAACGTTAGTAGTTTTTTTTAATACTTACAACATAAATCGTAAACTACAATTAAGTTGGTTCGGAACCCTCAGTGCGCGAGTCCGGTTCGCACTTGCCTGGTTTTTATATTTTTAATATATGAGTATTGAGTACATCATGGAAAGCCAAGTTCACGCAAGTTTATGTTTTGGTTTCTTTTGAAACCTAGATAATTAATACCCACAAAACATCTGTGTATTCAAAATATCTGGAGAAAAATGTGTAATAACATCATAATCACGTAAGAGCAGTTGTATGGAAATGTACGTTGGGTTGGCGGCGCGTAGTATGTCCCAAATAACGACAAGCTACGTAACAGTCCTCATCGATGGAAACAACTGGAGATCGATATTACTTTCAAATGAAGGGCTTGTAACGCGTGTGTGTACTGACTACTAATAGGATACTTGTCACATGGAGCGAAGCCTCGCCTGTCCTGAAATAGATCGTCATTGTGGTTTGTTATCGGACGCACACAGGCGCGTGGTGCCCTGTACGGCGCCGCGGCGGGAGGTCAGCGGGTTGTTGTCTTCATGCTCATTTGTTTGGGCGGTCGCAGTCCTGTCGCCAGTCGATACATGAAGCTGCTCGCCCCCTGTAGTTGTAACCCAGAGACTGATCATCTCATCTGGAATAGAGACAAGTTGACCACAGAACGCTACTGCCGTGGCCGCTTGTGCCAGCGTCTACCCCGGTACTGATGTATTTCGCTATTCTAAAGTTCGACTACTTGTACTTGCCTGCCAGCAATTCATAGTTGACAGGTTCACATGACCGTATCTTCTCGTGAAATAAATCCCAATCTGTTAGTACCTAACGCCTGAGAATCGAACTCAAGGGCCATGCTCGACAACCGCGTATGCGAGCGCTAGTCCAACGGACAGTGGGAGCCCTCGCATCCTTGGTAGTAACCGGTGCAGGTGCCGGTGGCGGTGAGCTCCACAGCCGTGGGGCTCACGCCGCGTACTGTGCAACTCTTGCTGCTAAATACAGAGAGAGCGAGTACTGCTAGCGCGCAGTACTCGCTCTCTCTGTATTTACGGCCTACACTCGCGTAGCTCGGTGATATTGACCATCATGCATACTTAACGCGCGGTCGCCACCGCGACGAACATTCAATAACTGTAAGCTATCCATTTACTTAATGAGACCTTACTGTTTACGTTACATATGACTTATGACTAATGTTACAAACTATGTATCGACTTATTTGAGCACACTGAGCTCGTATTTCAACAGCATTTCGTATGTAAGCCAGGGGAGAACACGAGTGTACCCTAGATGTTGTGTTTACATCGCACTCGAACATTTTTGTATGGTTCCGCAGTAATGCAATGTTAATAGCGTTTGTTGCGTCAATTGCACTATAAAGTTGAGCTGTCTAAACATTTCAATGGCGCTTGTTTACTTTACCGGCAATGTCCGAGGTGGTCGACTTCAAATGTTTCGTTATTTACAACAACAAGGAGTTTAGAAATGTCTTGAAATAACTCCACTTTGCTTACGAGTCAACAACCTGCGGGAACCTATCGAGCGGTCGTCGTTCGGACACGGTCCACAGTACTGTTTTTGGGGGAGGCTGGATGGTTCCAGCCTCCGCGAAATCGTTGCAAACACTACGGTGGTGTTGTCAGTTAGGTAGTAAATAAGTACTATTGTTAATTGTACAAATATGCGCCATGATAGGAGCGAGCCGCAGCCCCGGCCGCGCCTGCTCCAGCGTGAGTGACGCAGTCTGACGCGGCTGTTTATCTGCCAGCAGCTAGCACTGGCGCCCACGCACTATGTGGTATTGGGCCCTAAAAGTTGGCCAAAAATGACTTTTTTTATTTTTGGTAAACTATTTCATACTGTCGATCCTTCGAAAGTTAAGTAGTTGGTCTACAAAATGGCCAAAGAACTCCGTGCTAGCTTATCATCCCGAGCCGCTAGCTCAGTCGGAAGTTACCGTTCGCGTAAGTGATCGTGTGATTGTTCGATGCGCTCAAATTTTACTTGTTTTTAAAACGTAATATTTTAGAAACAAACGGTTTTATGGTGGATTTTGTGATGGATTCCTTTCAGCCAGGTATGGAACTATATGGAAAATGTTTTTTTTTTAGAAAAGTCTCGATCGATTTTAATATATAGGTCCAAAAGTAAGTTGTCATAAATTATTGCAAAAATTCTTACTTTTCTATGTTTAAGAGACTTTTTGTTATATTATTTAGCACTCTTTAAGCACAAATGCTATTGTTTCTTGTAGAGTAGACAGTCCAGAACAGATTTATAAAAAATTCAGCCGCCCGTACCCGCCCCCTTTTTTTTTGAGATTTTTTTTCGTTTGGACCTAACAATCTTGTATAAATATTCGTTCATAAGATTTAGTCTTATTTTGTTACAGGGACTTCGGAATTGAGGTTTATGACTTGGATTGAGTTGTATGCTGTTATGGAAGGTTCTGATGAGTCAAAATTTGACGGAAAATTGACATTTCTGAAACAGCGACTGCTAAGATCCTACTGTTATGATGATATAAGAATTCATGATATAAAGCAAAAAATCGCTAATATATAACGCAATTTCAAGTAGCTATTGTACTGCTAACCATTTAAAAAACACAATCGGTCAAGTGCGAGTCGGACTTGCGCACCTAGGGTGCCGTACCGACTTACCTATGAAAGAAGTTCAATTCTCGAATCAATAATATTTTTTTTCAAGTGACATAATTAGAATTTTTTTAGTTTTCAGACTTTTCCCTATATTAGTGCTATAAAACCTTGCTTTATGCCAAATTTCAGGATTCTAAGTTCACGGGAAGTACCCTTAGTGTTGATTCCTTAGAGAGTGTCAAAATGTAAGTTTTTTTTGCGATATAAACGGCTGTATCTTTTTTTTCGTTAACTTACAAGTTTTATTTTTGCATAGCCTCAAGGGACCGTGGACCTAAGTATATAGTTTTAATTTCAACTCGATACCTCAACACGTTCTCGAGATAAAGGATCTTGTTCCTTTGTTGAGGTTCTGTTTTTTCCTCTTAGGTACGGAACCCTAAAAAATTAAACCAAGGAAGATTCGAAGAAAATAACGTAGAGTGCCTATCCGGATCAATATCGTTACATTCGTTACCCAGAAATACTGCGATAAAACTGGTTAGATGTATGTGGCTTTAAATGGGTATTACGCTGTGTCTTCAACACTGCATAAAGTACTTCGTAAAGGTGCTAAGTGATATAACACGCAATTTTTCCAATAGGTAAACTTTCTGAAGAAGCTGCGGAATCTATATTTTAAGAAAAATAGAAAGATTGCGTAGAGACGTATTCAATTTCCTTAATGAGAGTGACCTGACCAATGAAAATGTATATAATAGTGACGAATAAATATATATTTCTAACTGTAGTAAGTCTTTTATTACTTATTTTAACTTATATACTCTAAAAATCATCGTTCGAGTCATAAAATAGTTTTGACCAAGTTTTAGGGCCTAATACCACACTGTGCCACGTCACGTGCCGGCGTGAGACGCGCTAATTGTTAGCACCTAGCACAGTGCTCACCTCAGACTGTACTTCCTCTACACTGCGGAGCATTGCCTACGCTTTACTTGTAGCGCCTTCTTTGGACGACAGACTTACAGTACATTTTTGCATACATTTGATTAAAAATATTATTAATTACAAATTTTAATCGATGCCAAGAACTATCTAGCGTGAATATATTATTATTGTTAATTCATGTTGCTCTTACAAATAGCTTCAATATAGCTACGATACAATTTCGGAGAGACGGAACATTGCTTAATGATCGCGTTCGCAGCATCACAAATGATAAGGAAAGTAAAGTTTGTCGTGGGCGGGTGGGGTGAGCAGCGCACGGACGCGTCATGGAATAGTTCGCTGACGGTACTGTGTCGTCGGTAGCAAGAGAATGCACTCACTCTGGACTCGCGGCAGACGTCGACCACAAACATGTCGCGCAGGAATCTACATAAATAAGAGATATTAATAAAAGGAGTTCTATTAATAAGCGCGTCGTGACGCGGAAGTACGAGCACGGCGCGAGTGGAAGTGGGTCACGTCATCACGTGCGAGCGCCGCGTCTCTGCGGCACGTCCTTCACGCCGCGGCTGACGTGGCCAGCCACCCCCTACTCCTCACATAAACAAATGGCAATGATTAACTTCCTTCGTCGTGCCGCTACTGAGCAGGATCGCACTACATAATGATGCTATAAATATACATTTTACATAACATGTTATCGCGATCACCTCCTAGCCTCCAGCGATTATCAGTAACGCGTGGTACAATAAAAACAAAATATCTCGCTTGTTTACTGCCGCGCCGGCGCGTAAACAAGGCGAGGGTGCACTAGAGCTGCAGCAGTGGGTCACGTCCTCCACTCGTCATTACACAGGCGTCACACGAGGACCTTGAAACCCGCCCATCCTGCTGAGTAGTGAAGACACTGGCAGTGCTCTAAGTAATAGATTGTGCGGTTGTCCGGGCTAGATGTAACGATGCTGGCTACTGGTTAAAATGTCGGAATCGTTGAGAAGACGACCCCGCATCACCATTGTGCCCGTCACCCGGAGAACACGGAGGAGATCTGCCACGCTTGGACGGAGCACCGCCGGCCGTGTCCTCGTGGGTACAATCGGCGGTGGCGACCTCTCGCGTCCGTTACCTCCTTCTGTGAAGCAGTAATGTGAGCGTCATAGACGTTCCGGCGGGTATCGCTGACTGTGAGCACAAGGCGCGGGCTTGTGTAGTAGGTACGGCGAGCAATGGGTAGCTCGCCGCCACCAGGTCCGGGTCGACGGCGCGTTGTGTTCCACGTTCCCCCCCCCCCCCCCTGATAGAAATGTCAGCGAGCAAGATTGAAGGGGTCGTTAGGGCCGCTAGCCTACGGGATTATTTCAAAGAGTTACTGTGGGTCTAGACTGCAAAGGGGAACTAGAGGAGCACATGTGGGTCTTAGGCAGTAAAATTGTGATACTCCCATATGTCGCTCCACACACAGCTGAAGTCCCACCACGGATATCTATGAGTCCCACGAAAAAAAGGTGATGGTTCGGCGTCAAGCCTTTTTTTTTTTAGCATCGATCGTAATATCATTGGAAGGTGTGTTTACTGTATCTAAATACAAGTCAAATAAAAAATATGTTTGCAGTTGTTTACCTCGCTCGCGTGGATACTGAACGACTTTGTTGTCGTTCTCAATGTGCCTCGCGCACTCCGCAGGTTGTACCGCTTGACTTGTTATGTCAAGAACTATTTCACCAAATGACCTATTGGAAAACCTTTGTCAATGATATAGGGCGACGACGTTCTTATTCGTCAGGCACCTACATAATGATAAGGTTATTAATTTTAGTATTATTGTAAATACAACTCTGTAAGGATTGAGTTGATTCCATGGCATTTTGCAGCTACGCGGTAAAGACATCATGAGCTACGTGCACGTTGACATTCTGACTGCTGCAGCAATGCATTTGAACTAATACTATGTGCACAAACTATAAATAAACACTGTACCGAGCATGAGTGAAAATATTTTAACTTACTCTTCTTAGCAGTTTTATACTATTTAGCTTCCACTATTTATTTACTTTTCTTGCAACACAATGTACAAAGGCGGACTTAATGCCATAGGCGTTCACTACCAGTCAACCTAGGGCGATGAAGAGAAAATATGGAAGGAAATTTTATTTAGAAAGCAAGAGTACCGCTGTCTGTCCGTCTGCCAGCGGACTGTATCTTGGAAATATTCCTAGAGTGTGAATATCTATTGGCGCTCTAATAAAAATTGTAGGTATCTATATTTTATTAAGTTTATGGTACAGAACCCTGTGTGTCCGCGAGTCTGGCTCGCACTGTATATAGCTACCGTGCTTCATTAAGTAGTGTTGGTCTCGGCCCCGTGTGACCCGTGTGTGTGTGTGTGTGTGCAGACGCTGGCGCCGCAAGCCAACACGTCGTTCAGCGTGGTGTACCTGGGGCGGCGCGAGGGGCCCGTCTCCGCGCACCTCTACATCCACACCTCGCTCGGCGTGCACAAGTACCCCGTGAGTATACCAACACGTCGTTCAGCGTGGTGTACCTGGGGCGGCGCGAGGGGCCCGTCTCCGCGCACCTCTACATCCACACCTCGCTCGGCGTGCACAAGTACCCCGTGAGTATACCAACACGTCGTTCAGCGTGGTGTACCTGGGGCGGCGCGAGGGGCCCGTCTCCGCGCACCTCTACATCCACACCTCGCTCGGCGTGCACAAGTACCCCGTGAGTATACCAACACGTCGTTCAGCGTGGTGTACCTGGGGCGGCGCGAGGGGCCCGTCTCCGCGCACCTCTACATCCACACCTCGCTCGGCGTGCACAAGTACCCCGTGAGTATATCAACACGTCGTTCAGCGTGGTGTACCTGGGGCGGCGCGAGGGGCCCGTCTCCGCGCACCTCTACATCCACACCTCGCTCGGCGTGCACAAGTACCCCGTGAGTATACCAACACGTCGTTCAGCGTGGTGTACCTGGGGCGGCGCGAGGGGCCCGTCTCCGCGCACCTCTACATCCACACCTCGCTCGGCGTGCACAAGTACCCCGTGAGTATACCAACACGTCGTTCAGCGTGGTGTACCTGGGGCGGCGCGAGGGGCCCGTCTCCGCGCACCTCTACATCCACACCTCGCTCGGCGTGCACAAGTACCCCGTGAGTATACCAACACGTCGTTCAGCGTGGTGTACCTGGGGCGGCGCGAGGGGCCCGTCTCCGCGCACCTCTACATCCACACCTCGCTCGGCGTGCACAAGTACCCCGTGAGTATACCAACACGTCGTTCAGCGTGGTGTACCTGGGGCGGCGCGAGGGGCCCGTCTCCGCGCACCTCTACATCCACACCTCGCTCGGCGTGCACAAGTACCCCGTGAGTATACCAACACGTCGTTCAGCGTGGTGTACCTGGGGCGGCGCGAGGGGCCCGTCTCCGCGCACCTCTACATCCACACCTCGCTCGGCGTGCACAAGTACCCCGTGAGTATACCAACACGTCGTTCAGCGTGGTGTACCTGGGGCGGCGCGAGGGGCCCGTCTCCGCGCACCTCTACATCCACACCTCGCTCGGCGTGCACAAGTACCCCGTGAGTATACCAACACGTCGTTCAGCGTGGTGTACCTGGGGCGGCGCGAGGGGCCCGTCTCCGCGCACCTCTACATCCACACCTCGCTCGGCGTGCACAAGTACCCCGTGAGTATACCAACACGTCGTTCAGCGTGGTGTACCTGGGGCGGCGCGAGGGGCCCGTCTCCGCGCACCTCTACATCCACACCTCGCTCGGCGTGCACAAGTACCCCGTGAGTATACCAACACGTCGTTCAGCGTGGTGTACCTGGGGCGGCGCGAGGGGCCCGTCTCCGCGCACCTCTACATCCACACCTCGCTCGGCGTGCACAAGTACCCCGTGAGTATACACCCTACACACGACAACTACGACACAAAGCCAGTGCGCAGTGTTTCGACAGGACGCGGACTGTACTGGCAGGCGCGGTGCAGTCCTGTCAACTGCACACATACTGCAACTTCCCGTCAGTTGAAGCTTAAACGTCACTTGCAAGTCATAAATTAAACAAGTTCTAATAGTCAGAGGACAGGAGGAGGTTTACTTGATATTGCAAGAATCCATCCTGCCACACCGTGTACAGTCGGTACTCAAGTGTCCGGCGGCGGTGCTGACGAGTGTCTGTGCGCAGGTGGCGGCGGTGGGCGTGGCCAGCGAGTGGGGCGTGTGGCCCATGGTGGGCGTGCGCGTGCCGCTCAACGCCACCGTGGAGCCGCTGCTCACGCTGCACAACCCCACCGACCAGACTATACAAGTAAGTCATGTGCTCCACACTCTCACTAATACATTCACTATGTGCGTTTCGTTTTTACTCAAATATTTTTCAGGGATTTTTTTTTCAAAAAACGGAGGACTGAAGAATCAATTTTTCATGATCGAGTAGCGTAATAAATAAGCTTTCTTATTAGCTATTGTGATGTTGTAGCTCATACTTCACTATATCACTTTCGTGTTTAAATTTCTTCGGAATAATAGCCCATTTTTGACCTTCCTTTATTTTTTGTGTCGATGGTACTTCTATCCAGGTTTTATTGGCCCTGCACTTCGCTATTTAAAGTAAATGGTGAGCAAATATGGCTTGTTACAAAGTAGTGTGTGAGTGTAGGTGAGCGAGGTGTACTCGTCGGGCGCGTGGCTGGGGCTGGCGCTGCCGGGCGGCGAGGCGGTGGCGCCGCGCGGCGTGTGGAGCGTGCCGCCGCGCACCACGCGCCCGCTCGTGCGCCTGCGCCTCGAGCCGCCGCCGCACGCGCCCTCCGCCGCCGCCGACCACCAGGCCGACCACCCTCTCACCGCGTACATCAGGTGAGCACGAGGCGGGGCCACGAGTGGTGCTGCCGCCAGGCTGGACCAGCTTTCGACTAAATTCCAGGCACAGAGCCGAGCCGAGCACTTCACACACTTGACGACATGGTAAATTAGATTGTTGAGAGACTAACTTTGTGAGTCAAAACTAATAAATAGTAAAAATGTGATGTATTTCAGAATCAAAGCGAACATAACGGGCGGCGGGCTGGTGGTGTGCGTGGAGGCGCGCAGCGTGGCGGCCGGCGAGTACGTGAGCCCGCTGCAGCTGCGCCTGCGCACGCGCGGCTCGCGCGACCCGCCCGACACGGTCAGTACACCCCGCCACGTGCTCGTTGTGCAGCCAAACACCACGAATAGAGCTATCACAGCGGATTTGTGAGGACAGCGACCCGTCATACCTACAGTACTACTAAACTACCTAATGACGAGTCACTATTTTCATAACGTTTGAATCCCCAACCGGTCCTATGAGACCGCGCTGTTATTGTTTTACTATTGTGTCTCATTTCGCGGGTATCTGAGTAATTAACGCGAATAGAGTATAGTTGATAGGAACTGTTGTATAGTTGATATTTCAGCAGTGTATGTATGTTGTTGGTTGCAGTTCGACATCCTGGCGGGTAACAGTGGCGCGGCGGGCGTGTCGCTGGAGGCGGGCGTGTGGGCCGCGCGCTGCGCCGCCGCGCCCGCGCCCGCGCCGCCCGCGCCGCACGCCGCCAGCAACGGCGACGCCGACAAGGGCACCGCCAACGGCAACGGTAACACACACACTGCTACATATCACAACAGCGGCGCGGCGGGCGTGTGGTCCGCGCCCGCGCAGCAAAAGTCGACTAACGCACCAATCGCGCGCCGGATCGGCGCTACCTCACCCCGCGTCCCAACAAATAGATCTAAAAAACGATTTCTGCGCATCGAACGATTCTTGCCAATTTACGTGCCGCCGATTATAACATTCGGTGATTTCATTTGTAACGAATGTTGATATCCTTCTCCCGGCAAACCATGCCTTATTACGAATTGTATTTTGAGGGTACAGATCTTATTAGACAATGCCGAGTGTGAGTGGCTAGCATATTCTAATGATTAAAAAAAAACAAAATAAATATTAAGTTTATATGAACTTTTCTAAGTAAATGTGAGGTTATCGCAGTTTTTCTCTTTTTATTATTTTTTAATCACACTTAAAAACTTCACTTATCTACTATACACCACCCACAACACATCACCAAAAAACTTCACTTATCTACTATAGTGGCTACCAGTTGCAGTTCTTTACGTCCAAGTAGTTCTATAGTGTATTCGCGTTATGAAAATAGTGACCAGTCGTTGTTACTCAGCTTAGCCACGCCCCACGACTTATTAGTCGGTTGATGTAAACCCTTCAGATAGACCGAACGCGTGATTTATCGGTTTAAAAATGAAAAAAATACTGGCGAATACGATTCAATTTTAAAGTAATTCCTGAATATTAATATTTATAAAAAGTAATAAATAAAGAGAGCTAATACGATTTGAAACTACTGCGTAATTAAAAGTTTGCTATAATAATATAAATTTAGTTTAATTTTTACTGCAGTATGTACTAGTCTTTACTTTGCAGTAGTACTGGGGGGTCACTATTGTCTTAACGTGAATAGACTATAGTAGCTAGCACTAAACTCGTAGTTTGAACTACCTCCATATGACTACTATGTCGGCATTCCTGTCGTTAGTCGATGAATATTATGATGCGATGTAATGTGTGAAGCAGGGGTACTGGGCGCGTGTCTGATCGTGTGGCGTGTGTTGTGTTGCAGGCGTGAAGTCGGAGGGCGTGCACGTGGCGCTGCTGCGGCCGCAGCTGGAGCCGCACCAGGAGCTCACGCGCGCCGCGCTCTTCACGCTCGACTGTAAGTACCACATACCACTACAACATATCTAGCCGCCTTGTTCCACTGTTATTTTATTTTATGTATTTTAGGAAAACTTACAGCTAATATAAATTATTGGACGATCGTAGTGAACAGACGTATCGAACAATATTAGTATAAACAAATAATCACTTGCGAAATCGTGACCTAGATTTTATTAAATTGCTGTAAAGTGACTCATACATTAGTTTTGATGTGTTTTCCCTATAAAAATGATCAGTGATTAATACATAGGTAAAACTATCTACTATATGATGGAGGATAGTCCCTTCAGCCCAAGAAGTAGGTGTGCTCGTTCCCCGCCGCCTACACCTGTAGCCGGCCCCGCTCCTCCCCCTCAAGCGCCGCAGCAAAAGAATGAAGCCTTTGAAGCTATTACGACATCGGACATTCAGAGCTGGATGACGACCATCGACCAGAACTTGCAGGAGGTGTGCAATATCGCAGCGGAAAGCAAGCTGAATATGGACCAGAAAACGCGCCTCAATGCCCTATGCCGGAGGATCGGTCATAGCACATCGCAAATGGCGGTACAATACCAGTACATGAAAGCGAAAGCTTTCCAATACCTCAATGTTGCCAAAGCTCTTGAAACCCAACTCGACCTTTCACAGCAACTAAAGGAACTCAAGTTGTGTGTCGAAGAGAAAACAAAACCTGCCCTAGGAGCTTCATTTGCTGACATGGTCAAGAAAGGAGCCAACAACTACATCCAGCCGACAAACGTGAGTTCTGTGGCCATTTATCCTGTGGATAAATTAAAATCCAGCGATGCAACAAAATCTCTCGTCCAAAAAATCATTTGCCCCGGACAGATGAAGCTGCATGTTAGAGGCCTGCGCAAGACCAAAAACGGTGGAGTTATCATCAGCACCGAGTCGAAAGACGACATCGAGAAGCTGAGGCAATCGGAGCAACTAACAAAATCGGGTCTAACAGTCGACGAGCCTTGTAAAAGGAAGCCTAGGGTTGTTATAATAGGAGTTCCGACATCTATGTCAGAAAACGAGGTTTTCACGTGTTTGTACCAGCAAAATCTCGCCGAGAAGCTTCAGGACTGCAGCCTTGAGACGTTTTTGGCCTCAGTCAAGTTAAGCCATAAGTCGGGTAAGAGAGATACTGACTATTGCAACTATGTCGTAGAAGTATCACCAGTCATACGAAAAGCCCTAATGTCAAGAGAACGAGTGTTTGTGAATTGGTCATCATGCCCTGTAAGAGATTTTACTTTGGTCACACGATGCTATAAGTGTCAGCAATATGGCCATGCTGCCAAATCATGTCGACAGACGTCCTACACCTGTGGTCACTGTGGTGAGCAAGGCCATTCAATCAAAGAATGTCCAAAGAGATCAGATGAACCAAAGTGCGCTACTTGCTTGCATTTTAAAAAGCCAGACAAACACAACACTGGAGCTGCTGACTGCCCCGCAAAAATGATGGCCGAAAAAAGGTATATTAACTCAATAGATTATGAAGGTGCCTAAGAGCGCCGTTAATAAGTTATTTATTTTAGATCTTTTTAGTTTTTATAGTAAAGTTTTATTTCTCTTTTGTTATTATGATAAATAATATAATTAATGATTTAGATAATTTTTCTGTATCCGAGTCTAGACTTTGTGAAGCTGAAAGCTGCAAACAATATCTTTCCGGCTACAAAACACCATTAACCGTACTAACACAAAACATTCGCAGTATTTTTAAGAATTTTGGCAGCTTTAGCGTTTTTCAACAACGGCTCAACATTAACTGTGACGTTATTGTTTTAACGGAATGCTGGCTTACCAAGAAATATAATATACCACTGATCACAGGGTATAAGATGTACAAAAGTGGTAGGAATTACAACCAAAATGATGGGGTGATAGTTTATGTAAGAGATCATCTGAAAGTCTCAGTTGAGGAACCAAATATGCAAGATTGTAACAGTTTGGTAGTGAAGATTGGATCAGATTTTGCGATATTAGCATTATATCGCCCCCCCTCTTTCAAAAATACTAACAATTTTACTGATACCCTGAATGATGTCTTGCAAAACCTATCACCTTTTAAAAACACGGTAGTAATTGGAGATATTAATATTAATATTCTTCCAGGAAGTACTGACGCATCTGCTCAGGACTATCTCAACCTATGCGCATATCATGGCTTGCTCCCAGCACATTGTTTCCCTACACATCATAGTGGCTCTTGCTTGGACCATATCATACTCAAATCAAATTTCCCTTCACTTGCACTTGTTATTAACTCTACAATTACAGATCACAATGCTGCCCTACTAACACTAAATTGTAATTTACGTAAACAAAACACTCGCATAGTTTCGAAATTGAATATAAATAGACTTGAAGAAGACTTACGCGTCATCAACTTCGATCCAGTCTATAATTCTGCTGACCCACAGTATTGTATGATGTATGTTATAGAAAATGTACGTCATGCAATTCAGAAAAATACGGTCATATCGCAGTTGAGCAACAGAAATTACAATATAAAACCTTGGATCACACCAGGTCTTATCCGCTGTATGAAACACCGAGATAAACTGCACATGAGATGTAAATCTCATCCAGAGAATACAGTTCTACAACTGTCATACAAAAGATATCGTAATTTTTGTAATAATCTTCTCAAAAAGGTTAAAATCAGCTACGATAAAACTGCACTGAATAAGGCTGGAACAAATAGTAAAAAGATCTGGAAGTATATTAAACATGTAACTTTTTCTTCAAAACAAAATGAGTCATCTTCAAGTTTATTACGAGCGCACTCGTCACAGCTGACGTCTGCTAATATAGCAAATAATTTTTTTGTTAACGTTGGAAAGTGTCTGGCGGAAAAAAATGACCGGGGTCAATCTGCTTATCTAGTGAACTCTTCTACCTCGAGTAGTTCCACTCTATCATCTTTTGCCTTACTAGATACTGATGAGACAGAAATAGAAAATATAATCATGTCTTTGAAAGATGAATGCGCAGTTGGTTGGGATGAAATATCAAATAAAATTATTAAACATTTCAGAAATATTTTAGTACCTCCACTGACTTACATTTTTCGTATGTGTTTATCCTTGGGTATTTTTCCAGAGTGTCTCAAAAAAGCAGTTATCATCCCTGTTCATAAATCAGGCAGTAAAGAACAAGTAACAAATTACAGACCTATTTCTTTATTGCCTTGTATGTCCAAAATATTGGAAAAAATCATAAATAAAAGGTTGTTCAAATATCTAGAGGACAAATCAATTTTATCAGATCGTCAGTTTGGTTTTAGACCTAAAATTTCAACTGCCGATGCCGTACATCATCTTACTGATTTTCTAGCGCAAGAACTTGACAAGGGTAACCATACAGTAGGTATTTTCCTGGACCTTGCCAAAGCTTTTGACACAGTATCTATTCCTACTCTATTGCGCAAGCTTGAAACAATAGGTATTAGAGGTATCCAGCTAAAACTTTTCAAAAGTTACCTAGAAGACCGTACTCAGTGCGTTAGAATTGGCAATGTCCTCAGCGCAGACCAAAAAAACACGTCTTTTGGTGTTCCCCAAGGAAGTGTATTAGGACCCACTATGTTTTTGATATACATAAATGACCTTTGTAATCTTAAACTACAGCACGGCATAGTAATATCTTACGCTGATGACACTGCTCTTCTTTTTGCGGCTGAATCGGAACATGAAGTTCACAAGCTTGCGCAAAATGGCTTCAATATTGTAAATAAATGGCTTCATCATAACTCATTAACCCTAAATACGGATAAAACAAATTATATAAAGTTTTCCATGCGCAAACCAACTTCCAATAATTTCTCAACGCTGTATGCTCATTGTTGCACAGTCCCCGCAGAATGTTCGCTAATGTGTCCTAATATTAATAAGACTAACCAAATAAAATACCTAGGTGTTATATTAGATGAAACCCTTACGTTCAAACAACATATCGAAGTCTTAAATAATAGAGTTCGTAAGCTGATATTTGTATTTAAACAGCTGCGACATATTGCGGACCCAAAAATAATTAAGCAAGTTTACTTTGCTCTATGTCAGTCAATTTTGACATACTGCATTACCTCATGGGGTGGAGCAGGTAAAACATTATTATTACCAATCGAAAGAGCTCAAAGAGCGATTCTCGAGGTGTCTACTTGCCGCCCTTTCCTTTTTCCCACTAACCAACTCTATAAAAATTGTGAAGTACTAACAGTCCGGCAGTTATTCATAATGAGCATTGTACTAAAACAACACGCATCCCTCCGCTTCAGCACTGAACTTACTAAAAAGAGACGAAAAGACATAGTTTGTCCCACAAAAAGCACAAAACATGCTCTTACAGCAAAATTTTTTGTTTTTCTGGGACCACTACTCTATAACAGACTTAATGCAAATGCAAATATTTATTCCCTAAATTATGTAAATTGCAAGAAAACTCTGAAGGAAACATTACAAAATTTGTCCTATGAAGATACAGAAAAGTTATTAGTTGTACTTAAATAAATATTAATTGCACTTTTTATTATGATTAGTTAGCTTAGTTAA
Organism: Mythimna separata; assembly: GCA_030763345.1. Lineage (NCBI taxonomy): Eukaryota > Metazoa > Arthropoda > Insecta > Lepidoptera > Noctuidae > Mythimna > Mythimna separata. Next base: position 22,073,262 of record CM061174.1, read on the forward strand.
TATACAAAGATTTTAGCAAGTAAGATTTTTATACTGTTTATACCTATTAGTTGACTATTTTACCTTTTGTGTATGATGTGATTATTGTGATTACTTAGATATAATGTTTTACCTTATCTCGCCTGAAACACAGGATGTCCTAGTTCAGGCATGTAATACTTGTGAACTTTACATAGAATTAAGAATAATGTGTTTACTGTATTACTTTATTTTTTGAATAAATTTTATTATTATTATTTTATTATTAATATATTAGAGTAAAACATTACCCATATGTAAAAGAGAGCCAATTACAAGTTTCCACTTATATAAACTTTTTAAATAAAATTGGCAGATCGGTATTAACAGCGTGAGTGTAAACAGATTAATTAGAAAAAGAAAGCAAGATACATTGCAAAACAAAATCAAGCTCCAAAGAAAGAGTTACTTATGAGTTTTTTAACTTTTTGAACTATACTAGCAAATAATGCCTTTTCGGCATCAACACTCCGAAAATTGTAAATTACACAAAATATTTACGTATTGCTAAGTATGTAGATGGATGTAATGTGGATGGATGGAGAGGGAGAGGGAGGCCAAAGAAAAGATGGATGGATTGTGTGAGAAGTGAAATGGAAGAAAAGGGATTGAGTGATAGCGTGACGAGTGACAGGACAGAATGGAAGAAAAAGACGTGTTGCGCCGACCCCAAATAAAACGGGACAAGGGCAGGAAGATGATGATGATGATGATAAGTAAATGTTGTAGACGTTAAAAAAAAAACGAAGTGAGTGAACAAACTAAAATGGTCGTTGAATTTTGTTTTTTAAAGTTTGAATTATACATTTCATCTTTAAAGTTAAATTCACGTAAAAAAACAACCGTTTAGTTACGTTCGAATATTTCACTGACGTCCTAGTCACGACTTCGCTCTTAGTGGCGCGCGGTACGGCGAGCGGACTTCGGCGTCGGTAAACGAAACGTGTTCACGCCACGTACACTCGGTAGCGGCCGATGTGGATGAATTTAGGTAGTCATAACCAAGGCTCGGATACCGGTTAAATTTCCAAACCGTTATGATGTACTTGACGGAAAAACCTTTACAATCGGTTTCGTTCGCAAAAACCGGTTTTTTAAACCGGTATTTAGAAGAGGTTTATATATAGGTTTTTTCGTATTAAACGGTTTAGAGCAATAAAAACCGGTTAATGCGGACGCACTATAAAGAAACGCCGCACGGTGTTCAGAATTTTTTGTTTCGGGACGGACATTTACGTCATCTATAGGTACTTTTAATAAATTTGTAGAAGTGAAAATTCTGTATATTGAAAATATCAAAAAAAATAATGGCTAGCGGTGTTACTAGACCGATACCGAACCCAAAAATGAGATTAAAAAACCTTTTTGTCTGTCTGTCTGTTTGTTCAGGCATCACGTAAAAACTACCAGTTCGATTACGATTAAACTTGGTATAATTATTCTTTAATATTCTAGGCACCATACTGGGTACTTTTTATCCCGGAAAAGTAAATACAATAAAAAACAAACTTAATTTTGCGGTTTGATCCCTAGACCCGACTAATGTACCAACCGAAAATATAAGTTTGTCGTATGTTGTCACCCGCAGTGGTGTTTACTAACGCCCCTTAAACTTATTTATTTTGATTTTTTTTAAAGTCGTAGGTATAGATTTTAATTTTATAGTTTATGTAGGTAGTATATTTGAAAGTGTACGTAGTGACCGTAGGTTATTTTATAATACTGTTAGGTAGGATTAAGACCAACCCTGAAATCGCAAAAAAAACTTCAGCTGTCCCATACATTTACGTTTTACGTTTGCATAAGTCGACAAAACGTAAGGGTCAGCTAAAATCCCATACTAAAAGTTATTCATAATGATGAGTATTGCCAGTGTTTTCATTTATTGTCGTATTGTCATATCCACATTGTAGATACTGCCCGCGTCTTCGTCTGTGTGAAATTTCTTGTACCCCCTGTTGCATCGCATCAAATCAACATGAAATACAACCATCTCTCGGGTCTGGATTGCGAGGTCTCTTTAGCGCATATATGGAGAGGGGCCAGTTCCACCTTCGCTGGAAGACTGGGAAACTGGTCCTCATCGCAAAGGCAAGGCGCCCTGCGGACTCTCAGTTCGCGTCCCAGCCTATCGTGCTGCTCGACGAGGTGGGCAAGTTCTTTGAAAGAGTAATTGCAGATCGCTTAGTCGGGCATCTAGCTCGGGTGGGGCCGGATCTTGCGGACGGACAGTTTGGCCAGTTTCACATGGGGCGCTCCACGGTGGACGCCATCATGAGCGTGAGAGCCCTCACGACGGGGGATGCGGTGATCCGGGGCAGGGTCGTCGTCATCGCCAATGCCTTCAACTCCCTGCTCTGGAGTTGCATTGGGGCGGCACTTCGGCACCATGAGGTGCACCCTACCTCCGTCGCGTGATCGAGGCTTACCTGTCGGATAAGTTCATCATCTACCCCGGTCACCAGGGAGAGTGGAAACGGAGAGAGATGTCGTGCGGTATTCCGCAGGGATCGGTACTAGGACTATCCCTGTGGAACATCGGATACGACTACGTGCTGCGCGGAGACCTCCCCGACGGGATCTGCGTGGTCTGCTACGCAGACGCCATGCTGGTCCTAGCGTGAGGAGAGTCGTACCAGGCGGCAACCGAAACAGCGACACGTGGGGTTGCGACAGTCGTAGACAAGATGCAGCAATTGGGACTCAAGGTAGCATTGCATAAGTCCGAGGCCATTTGCTTTCATGGCCCACCGGATTCACAAATAACGGTCCATATCGGCGTCGTGTTGACGATGAAGTGCCTGGGACTCGTCTTCGACAGCCGGTGGACTTTCGAGGAGCATTTATGACGTCCCAAACTGGATAGGACTGAGGCTCCCAGACGCCCCCTGCCGGAGGCTCTACGCGGGGATCGTTCGGTCCATGGCCCTTTACGGAGCGCCGGTTTGGGCGCCGTCGCTGGGTATGCGACCGGCGGCCAAACTGAACGCTTGCCAGAGGGTCATGGCCATCCGGATGGTGCGGCGATACCGCACGATCTCCCGCGAAGCGGCGAGCCTCCTTGCTGGCCTGCCACCGTGGGACCTGGAGGCCTTGCATGCATGCACGATTTGTGTGTGGAGATGCACCGCCGGGGCGAAACTCCGCTGCCGCGACAAGTCATAGTATGGCGGACAGAGTCCCGGGGCGGGACCTCAGGGTGGCATGGCGACTGCGATTGTCGCAACCCAGTGCTGGGCACGCCGTCTTTGCGGCGGTGAGTCCCCTCTTTGAGGAGTGGTTGGAAAGAGGTCACGGCGTCCTCTCGTTCCCGTCTCGTCTCTGGTGAGACGGTAAGTACGGGAGGTTCCTGCATCGGATCAAGCAGGAAAGGACGCCCGGGTGTAGACCACCCGGAGGACACGGTGGAGCACACGGTAGAGGTGTGCCTCGCTTGGGCGGAGCACCGCCTTGTCCTTGTGAAGGCTATCGGCGGTGGCGACCTCTCACGCCGGGGCCTGGTACAGGCCATGGTCTGGAGTAAGAAGGGGTGGCAGACGGTCGCCTCCTTCTGGGAAGCAGTAATGATAGCGAAGGAGTCTGCCGAACGCGAGCGCGCGAGGGAACGGCCCTCGCGCCGCTGCAACCGAGATCCCAATCCCGATTTCCGACCACCGTAGGCGCGGGTTCGCGGACGGAGGAGAGGTCGTCGCTCCCGATAGCCTCCACGAGGACACGGCGGTGCTCCGCCCAAGCGGGGCACACTTCTACCGTGTGCTCCACCGTGTCCTCCGGGCGGTCCACAAAGAGGGGCCTAACCGCCTCAATGACGGCGTGCCCAGCACTGGGTTGTGACAGTCACAGTCGTCATGCCACCCTGAGATCCCACCGGAACTCTGTCCGCCATGCCGCGACTTGTCGCGGCAGCGGAGTTTCGCCCCGGCGTTGCATCTCCACGCGCAAATCGTGCATGCGTGCAAGGACTGTTGCCTCCAGATCCCACGGTGGCAGGCCAGCGAGGAGGCTCGCCGCTTCGCGGGAGATCGTGCGGTATCCCCGCACCATCCGGATGGCCATGACCCTCTGGCAAGCGTTCAGCTTGACCGCCGGTCGCTTACCTTGCGACGGCGCCCAAACCGGCGCCTCGTAAAGGGCCATGGACCGAACGATCCCCGCGTAGAGCCTCCGGCAGGGGGCGTCTGGACCCCCTAGGTTGGGCAGGAGCCGCTTCAGAGCGGCCCCACACCTGTCCAGTTTGGGGGCCAACCGTCGGAAATGCTCCTCGAAAGTCCACCGGCTGTCGAGGACGAGTCCCAGGTACTTCATCGCCGACCCGACGTCGATGTGGACCCCCCCTACCATTATTTGGGAACCCGGTGGTGGCGCATTCCGAGGGCCATGAAAGCACATGGCCTCGGACTTGTGCAATGCCACCTTGAGTCCCAGTTGCTGGATCCTCTCCACGACTGTCGCAACCCCGCGTGTCGCTGTTTCGGCCGCCGCCTGGTACGACTCTCCCCGCGCCAGGACCAGCGTGTCGTCTGCGTAGCAGACCACGCCGACCCCGTCAGGGAGGTCACCGAGCAGCACGTAGTCGTATCCGATGTTCCACAGGGGCGGTCCTAGTACCGATCCCTGCGGAACACCGTACGACATCTCTCGCTGTCACCACTCTCCCTGGTGACCGGGATAGATGATGAACCTATCCGACAGGTAGGCCTCGATCACACGACGGAGGTAGGCGGGCACCTCATGGTACCGAAGTGCCGCCCCGATGCAACTCCAGGGCAGGGAGTTGAAGGCATTGGCGATGTCCAAAGACACCGCCAAGACGACCCTGCCCCGAGACACCGCATCCCCCGTCGTGAGAGCCCTCACGCGCATGATGGCGTCCACCGTGGAGCCTCAAGGAGATGTCAGCAAACTGTAGGGACCCGACAGAGCCGAGGCCTCTGCTGAACACGGAAATTCCGAAAGGTAAGCCCGCGTTCCCCCAGATCGAAGGCAAGGTACGGAATGGGGTTTAGTCAGTAAGAGTCTGGCACAGAAGAGCAGGAGAAGTCTTTCTGAAGATTCCTCACTTGAATAAAAAAAACTTGAAGTGTTCGAATACTGCATGAAATGATCAATTCCAAGATCGGACTACAACACAAAGATATGTAGATGATCTAAGGTCCAGTTTTCATTGGTGGTATTAAAGACCAGTGAAACTGTGGTAACGAAAAACTACACACATCAAAAGTGTCTAGGGATCAACATATATTTTTGCAATAACTTTTCTCCTGATTGATATTAATTAAAATTTTCTTTAAGGATTCATCAAATAAAGTGTTTTCGTTTGTCACAGTAACGATAAACCAAGTCACCTTTGCATTAATAAAGAAATTTGCCATTTTTTCCTAATAAAGGGATTTTTGACATTTGAACCACTTACATTAAAGTTCGAAAAAAAGACTGAAATAACAGTTTTCTTTAAAATTTTATTGGGTAACTTAAACAATTAATAATCCGTGTTTCTACCGCGAACACTAACAACACAAGAACATCGGTTTGGCATACTCAAAATGAGTTCATCCAAATCACGCTGTGGAATGGCCGCCCATGTTCGTTGCAACAACAAAAAAAGGTCTTCTTGCGATTGGATACCCTCCATATTATTATTCGGCAGAGCTCTTCTCTGTAGCATATCCCATGCATGCTCAATCGGGTTCAAGTCTGGCGACTGAGCAGGCCAGGGCAGGACATTGATGTTAGCTGCGGCGAGAGTCTGTCTTACAACTCTTGCGGTGTGCGGTCGTGCATTATCATGCATTAACTGAAATAAGGGACCGATTTGCACTTGTAGAGGAACGATGACGTCTGATACAATCGTCTCAGCATAAATTTGAGCGTTGAGGTTGCCTCTGATCCAAATCAACTCAGTTCTTCCGCCGATCCAAATACCCGCCCATACCATGATGGTTCCACCACTATAAGGATGGACTTCCTGGCAGGATTTTAATCGCTGTTGGCGTCCAGGGGTTCTCCAGTGTCGTATACGTCTTGTATCCGGTCTCATACCAAAACGAGACTCATCAGAAAAGCACACGAAACGCCATTGTTCTTCTGCCCAATTTCTGTGTTCAAGAGCCCATTGATATCGAATCCTACGATTGTGCATTGCTATAGGTGGTACCCGTAGCGGTCTTCGGGAATGAAGGTTCACTTCATGCAAGCGGTTTCTGACTGTTTGGTCGCTAATTAAGTTCCCTGAAGAGTGATGAAGCCTCACGGCTAACATCATGGCGGTTATTGTTGGAGCTCTTCGAGTTAAGATTTGAATGTATCGGTCTTGTCTCCGTGTGGTGCAGCGACACCGTCCTCCATGGCGCTCAGCCACGGTACCAGTGCTTCGGTAACGTGTCCAAAGTCGACTGATAACACTCTGACTTGTATTCAGAGCTAAAGCCACAGTACGTTGCCGGGAACCAGCTTCTATCATTCCCACGGCTCTGAGCATTTCTTCCCTGCTTAAATGACGTCGCCGCTCCATAATAACGTTGGTTTTAATCAGTAGTAGGGAAACAGTAGCACTAATAATGTCTTCAATGCGTTGTATGTTTTTATAGGGAAAATATTGACAGCTGATTTTCATCTTTTACTCGAATTTGATTCACAGTTCCTGATTCAAATTATGAAATGCACCAAAAAGGATCCATATAAATTTATAAAATCATAAATTTATTACAAAGCCACATCTCAATCTCAAGGAATCCGCATAAAAATGCTTGATCCCTAGACACTTTTGATGTGTGTATTTCACTGTTTTTTCAAACAAATGTGTATTATTTATTACTTTGTAACAGGTGAATCACGAAAAAGAAGACAGAAATATTCTGATGATGATGATCAATCCCAATCATTGCTAGCACCTAAAAAGCGTACCATCAATGCATCTAATACGTATTAAATAAACACGAATCGAATGAAAAGAAAATAATATCACAAACAACCTACGTCTTCATACCGCGCCGCTATGCACGGCATCTCGACAAGTTGCAACGCGTTTACCGACAAGCCGTTCATGGAATAAACCGGTTAATTTAGGTAAAAATATAGTTCTTAAAACGTTTACGTTCTTAAGAAAAGTTCGGAGTAAAACCGAAATAAACCGGTGTTAACCGGTATTTTTCAAACCGGTTCCGAGCCTTGGTCATAACAGTTTTAAGACCATTCCAGAGCAATACATAGTCACATCGCAGGGTAGTAAATGATTATTATTACAAACATGTAATAATAGTGATTTCCCTCAAATGCATACGAATTTCGACTCTATTTTGTACGATAGAGTCGAAATTCCGTCTTGTAAGACGGAAGGACAAATTTCCTTATGAACAGATTAGGTATAATAGAAGTACTTACGGCGAACTTTTCTGGAATTCGCTAGACCTTGTTACGTACTTCAAACAATTTAAATTGTCACTTACGGGATATCTTCCGATGACATGACAGTCATCCCGCGATCATGGCGCTTGCAACAGCGTCGAAATATCGGGAACTCGAAATAATTGAAAATCACGGAAGATATCCCGTAAGTGACAATTTAAATTGTGAAACAAACCGTGATAGCCTAAAACAGTTTCGATTCTGAAACTTTCGCTCAGCAATGAGTTTTCAATGTTTGACGTCACTGTTGATTTCCCCGTAGAGATGACTTGTTAAAGTTTCACGACGCAACAGTGCCCCCTTTTCGTCATGCTCGTCCTGAGCCAATCTATCCACCACCTAAGGTTTCCCTCTTAGCCCTTTTTATCACGTCGTTAATTATTTTTGTCACGGTGTAAGGTAACATACGTACCTGACTTAGTTTTGACAGTTGGCACGCTAGTTATGATATCGACTGGTCGAAGTCTCATCTCTCTACCGAAAGTCAGTCTAGCTGCAGTATGTGTCGTGTCTGTCGATAGAATATTGGCTTCTTAGACTTCTTGAAGTTGTCTTCAGCCCTAATTAGAATCACGTGTTGTCGGACTTCGTTCTGCTGGCAGTGTCTACAGTCTTTATTACATAGACGTCGCGACAGGGCGTCAGCATTGATTGTTATGCCCTTTTCCACTAAGATGTTCCGTCACAAAGTTGAACTCCTGCAGCTGCTCGAACCATCTTGCAACTTGACACTCAGAGTTATTAAATCGTAGCAGCCATTTCAAAGCAGCGTGATCCGGCCTCAGTAGTAGTGTCTTCCTGTGAGGTACTTACTGCAGCCAGCAGTTCTCATCGAGTAACGTAGTAGTTTCTTTCTGGCTTTGAAAGTGCCTTACTAATGTAAGCGATCACAACTTTTCTGTCACCTTCAATCCAAAAAAATGTTGAACATTCTACACAGAATCTTGTACTGCAATACTTCCTTTTCACTAAAACGACTGGAAAAGACATGTGCTCGAGAATGGTTTTGGACTCGTGTGTGTGTTAAACAGGCGTATATCAAGCGTGACGAATACGTGTCTTTGAAGTAACTCGTATGTGGACAGTAGCCCTAAGTTGACAATTTGACACCGGTGACAGTTGTGATGTGTTGTATGTCGGACAGTAGTAACATAGGAGTGTGTGTGTGTGCAGACGCGGCGCTGTGGGCGGGCTACGTGGGCGGCGGGCGCGGCGGCGGCGCGTGGTGCTCGGGCTGGGTGCGCGTGGGCCGCGCCGCGCTGCCCTACTCGCTGCGCCTGCTGCCCGGCACGCTGCGCCTCACGCCGCACCAGCTGCAGTACGTATCACACTACATACAGACGCGGCGCTGTGGGCGGGCTACGTGGGCGGCGGGCGCGGCGGCGGCGCGTGGTGCTCGGGCTGGGTGCGCGTGGGCCGCGCCGCGCTGCCCTACTCGCTGCGCCTGCTGCCCGGCACGCTGCGCCTCACGCCGCACCAGCTGCAGTACGTATCACACTACATACAGACGCGGCGCTGTGGGCGGGCTACGTGGGCGGCGGGCGCGGCGGCGGCGCGTGGTGCTCGGGCTGGGTGCGCGTGGGCCGCGCCGCGCTGCCCTACTCGCTGCGCCTGCTGCCCGGCACGCTGCGCCTCACGCCGCACCAGCTGCAGTACGTATCACACTACATACAGACGCGGCGCTGTGGGCGGGCTACGTGGGCGGCGGGCGCGGCGGCGGCGCGTGGTGCTCGGGCTGGGTGCGCGTGGGCCGCGCCGCGCTGCCCTACTCGCTGCGCCTGCTGCCCGGCACGCTGCGCCTCACGCCGCACCAGCTGCAGTACGTATCACACTACATACAGACGCGGCGCTGTGGGCGGGCTACGTGGGCGGCGGGCGCGGCGGCGGCGCGTGGTGCTCGGGCTGGGTGCGCGTGGGCCGCGCCGCGCTGCCCTACTCGCTGCGCCTGCTGCCCGGCACGCTGCGCCTCACGCCGCACCAGCTGCAGTACGTATCACACTACATACAGACGCGGCGCTGTGGGCGGGCTACGTGGGCGGCGGGCGCGGCGGCGGCGCGTGGTGCTCGGGCTGGGTGCGCGTGGGCCGCGCCGCGCTGCCCTACTCGCTGCGCCTGCTGCCCGGCACGCTGCGCCTCACGCCGCACCAGCTGCAGTACGTATCACACTACATACAGACGCGGCGCTGTGGGCGGGCTACGTGGGCGGCGGGCGCGGCGGCGGCGCGTGGTGCTCGGGCTGGGTGCGCGTGGGCCGCGCCGCGCTGCCCTACTCGCTGCGCCTGCTGCCCGGCACGCTGCGCCTCACGCCGCACCAGCTGCAGTACGTATCACATTACATACAGACGCGGCGCTGTGGGCGGGCTACGTGGGCGGCGGGCGCGGCGGCGGCGCGTGGTGCTCGGGCTGGGTGCGCGTGGGCCGCGCCGCGCTGCCCTACTCGCTGCGCCTGCTGCCCGGCACGCTGCGCCTCACGCCGCACCAGCTGCAGTACGTACCGCTTCACACTCATACAGACTCAGCACGTGCAGCCAGCCTCGGACTCACTAAGTGTTCACACTGAAAGCGGGGGAGCGGGGCGCAGTGAGTGCGCGGCCGGTGAGCGTCCCTGCAGCCGCGGCCCAGTGTGGCCGAGCGCTGAGGATGCAGCCAGCGGTGCATGACATGCGTGTGCCTCTTGCGTTCGCAGCCCGCTGCCGAGCTTTGAATGGTACTTTTATACAAATATTACAGATTTACTTATAGACGGTCTCTTATGCTTGCAGCTTCGTGACAGCGAACCGTGACGACTCGCTGCGCATGCGCGAGGTGCGCGTGCGCAACGAGTTCCCCGTGCCCGTGCACATCGCGCGCGTCGACTTCGGGCCCGACGTCGAGAAATACTTTGAGGTCAGCTAGTTCACTGGCTTTATATCTAGAACATTATAATAAATTGTAAAGAAAAATAACAAACATTGACACAGTCTATAATTGGAAATATACTATTTAATGAGGAAACAACACGTACAAAATTGAAATAATACTAGTGTGTGTAGAGGTGACGGTGTGTGCGTGCGCAGGTGGAGTCGCTGGCGCCGCTGGTGGTGGGCGGCGGCGCGGGCGCGGTGGCGGCGCGCGTGCGCCTGCGCGCCGCCGTGGACGCCACGCTCAGCTCGGCGCTCACGCTGCGCACCAACCTCACGGACTACCGCCTGCCGTTGCTGCTCTACACCGGCCGCCTCGGCATCGTCAGTATACACGACCACATTACACGACCCTTATAGATTCGTTTTAAATGAAAACACTCAACACTTTCTTACTGTCAAGTAGCAAGTCAGACACAATCTCTTAAATTAAAAGTGTTAATCACTATGAAGTTTGTAGTTTGAATAGAATCTGTAATAACAGAGTCCTTAGTATTCGTGTTTATCGTGCGTGGTGTGCAGGAGTGGGAGTGGCCGAACTCGGAGGACGGCGAGCTGCGGCTGGGGCTGATGGGCGCGTCCAGCACGCGGCGCGTGACGCTGCGCCTGCACAACCCCGCGCCCACCACGCTGTGCGTGCCCGAGCACACGCTGGAGCTGCCGGGCGCCACGCTCGCCTTCACGCCCTGCGCGCACCTGCGCGCGCCGCCGCCCAAGCACGCCTGCGTGAGTACACACACGCTAAATAATTTAAAAAATAAAATGAAATAAAATAAAGGAGCTTAAGGCTGCATTGATACAATCAGTGAGGTTAAATTTGTGGACGTGTTTTTAAATAAAAAGAGAAAGTATGAGCGCTTGTGAAATAAGTTTGTGTGTGTGTTAGCGCTGCATCGCGGCGGGCGGGTCGCTGAGCGGCGTGCTGACGGTGGTGGCGCCGGCGCGCGGCGGCGCGCTGCGCGGCGCGCTGGCGCTGTGGGCGCACACGCCGCGCAACCACGCGCCGCCCGCCGCCACGCGCTGCGTGCTGGCGCTGGCGGCGGCGCCCGGCCGCGTGGCCGCGCTGCCCCTCGGCCTCACGCGCGCCGCGCCCTACGCGCCCGCCGCCGCGCCGCTGCTGCTGGAGTCCAGCATGGCGCTGCGCATGACGGTGACGCGCGTGGCGCTGCCGCCGGGCGAGCGCGCGCTGCGCTGGGCGCCGCCCGCCGAGCCCGCCGAGCTGGCGCCGGGCCGCACGCCCGTGGGGCAGGTGCACTACGCGCCCGAGCGCCTGTGCGCGCCCGACTGCTACACCGGCCTCGACATCTCCACGCCCGGTACGTGCCACACATTACTGCTGGAGTCCAGCATGGCGCTGCGCATGACGGTGACGCGCGTGGCGCTGCCGCCGGGCGAGCGCGCGCTGCGCTGGGCGCCGCCCGCCGAGCCCGCCGAGCTGGCGCCGGGCCGCACGCCCGTGGGGCAGGTGCACTACGCGCCCGAGCGCCTGTGCGCGCCCGACTGCTACACCGGCCTCGACATCTCCACGCCCGGTACGTGCCACACATTACTGCTGGAGTCCAGCATGGCGCTGCGCATGACGGTGACGCGCGTGGCGCTGCCGCCGGGCGAGCGCGCGCTGCGCTGGGCGCCGCCCGCCGAGCCCGCCGAGCTGGCGCCGGGCCGCACGCCCGTGGGGCAGGTGCACTACGCGCCCGAGCGCCTGTGCGCGCCCGACTGCTACACCGGCCTCGACATCTCCACGCCCGGTACGTGCCACACATTACTGCTGGAGTCCAGCATGGCGCTGCGCATGACGGTGACGCGCGTGGCGCTGCCGCCGGGCGAGCGCGCGCTGCGCTGGGCGCCGCCCGCCGAGCCCGCCGAGCTGGCGCCGGGCCGCACGCCCGTGGGGCAGGTGCACTACGCGCCCGAGCGCCTGTGCGCGCCCGACTGCTACACCGGCCTCGACATCTCCACGCCCGGTACGTGCCACACATTACTGCTGGAGTCCAGCATGGCGCTGCGCATGACGGTGACGCGCGTGGCGCTGCCGCCGGGCGAGCGCGCGCTGCGCTGGGCGCCGCCCGCCGAGCCCGCCGAGCTGGCGCCGGGCCGCACGCCCGTGGGGCAGGTGCACTACGCGCCCGAGCGCCTGTGCGCGCCCGACTGCTACACCGGCCTCGACATCTCCACGCCCGGTACGTGCCACACATTACTGCTGGAGTCCAGCATGGCGCTGCGCATGACGGTGACGCGCGTGGCGCTGCCGCCGGGCGAGCGCGCGCTGCGCTGGGCGCCGCCCGCCGAGCCCGCCGAGCTGGCGCCGGGCCGCACGCCCGTGGGGCAGGTGCACTACGCGCCCGAGCGCCTGTGCGCGCCCGACTGCTACACCGGCCTCGACATCTCCACGCCCGGTACGACGACCTGCCTGTATACGACACGACACACACTGAGCGCCAACGGAACCCAACTGCAACCTAACTGCGCGGCAAACTTGAACAACTGACCAAAAAAGTCGCAACCTGTCGCGACGCGCTGCCGCGGAGTGCGGTTCGACTCACTTCATTTTCATAGTCAGTCAAACATAGTCTTGCTCAGAGGTTGCCGAGCTACTGAGTATATTTTTGTAGCGCCGCTGCAATTCAAATGCGGCTTACCAAAAAATTACGCGTCGTGTCGCTCAGTTCCATAGCGGTGCAGTTCCGCCTAGTGCGGTCCTACCTTTAGTGCAAATACAAAATGTCAACGACAGTAAATTAAACTGCGTATACTTGCCTCATGACGCATACTAAAATTGTTTTGTTTTAATTTATTGTCGTATTATACTTTTCTGAATAAATAGCCTAAAGATATCATTCAGTTATAAAGCTGTCGCGTATCATCAAAGACAACCTAAAGCTTGATTTTTTTATTCAGCCGCACGAAATCCTAAGGCGATTATCACACGGCACCGCACACCGCCGCGGAGGGTGTGACTGTAAGGGAATTTCGTCCGCTTGACGGCGCGGTCGGGCGGTCTACATGTGTTAGGCATCGACGGATTTCTTAGAGGCCAACTCGGCATGAGATCTGCTTCACCGTGTACCGCGGCGGTGCGCGGTGGCGTGTGTTAATTAATAATAATTAACACACGCCACCGCGCACCTTTACTCCATCTAATATTAACTCTTCGTTAGTCCCGGTGAACTCCGTCACTAGTGACGAATGCCTGTTCGTGGATGAGTTGTGTACGTTGGATTTTGGACAGTATAATGGGGTAGCCAATGCGTACGGGAAACTGCTGGACTTAGTCCTCTCAAATAAGTTAGCATGTGTTAGCGAGTGTGGTGATCCTCTGGTACCCATTGATCCTTATCATCCTGCGTTGTTAATCAATATTGACATCTTCGAAATACCTCCCCTCGATCATGCGCCGCGCTGGCGATATATCTATAGCAAAGCCGATTTTGATTCTATACAGAACGAGATTTCTAGCACTAATTGGGATCGAGAATTTTCAAACCGATCTTTGGATGAGTCTGTTGAGTTCTTTATAAAAACTGTTGAACAACTTCAAATCAGGTATATACCACAAAAATTAGTACATAATAAAAAATACCCAGTCTGGTATAGCTCATCACTAGTCAATACAATTAAAGAGAAATATAAATATCTTAAAAAATTCAAGGTTTACGGCAATAAATCTGATGAGTTAACTTTTAAATATTTGCGTGACAGAGTTAAGACTATGGAAGCTTCATGTTACAAATCTTATCTTATCCAAACTGAAAAATCCATCAAAGATAACCCTAAATATTTCTGGAACTACGTTAAAAATCGCTATAAATCCAATTCTATACCAACTACATTAAATTATAAAAATGAATCTTTAATAACTGGAGATTCTATTTGTGAAGCTTTTTCATCCTACTTCATGTCGACTTTCCTTAACTCCACTTCTTCTTCTAATATTCCCAATCCACCTCCTTTTGGTCACTAACTATAGGCCTATATCCAAGGTGTGCATTATAGCTAAAGTATTTGAGAGGATTGTCTATAATCAGTTATATCCTGCCCTTGCTAGCTCGCTCAGCCTCTTCCAGCACGGATTTTTAAAAGGACGGTCTACCACTTCTAATTTGATTTTGTTTAACGATTTCATTACGGATTCTATGGACAATAGAAGGCAGGTCGATGTTGTTTACACAGATTATAGCAAGGCATTTGATCGGATTGACCACGATACTCTGATAAAGAAACTAAGTCTCATGGGCATCCGTGGAGACCTCTTAAGATGGTTCTCTTCTTATATTAATAACAGGTCACAGGCAGTAGTTCTTAATAATTATATGTCTAGCTGGGTAGACGTGCCTAGCGGAGTGCCTCAGGGTTCGTTACTCGGTCCTTTCTTATTCGTTATCTATTTAAACGACATCCATCAGTGCCTACATTCAGCTAAACTGCTGTGTTTTGCTGATGACATGAAAATCTTTGCCACAATCTCGACACTAGAAGACAGAATAGCATTTCAGGCGGATTTGCATCGGCTGGAAGAGTACTGCGTTGCTAATAAACTCGATTTGAACCCATCTAAGTGTTCAGTGATCACTTACACTAGAAAACGTGCAGTCATGGCTACTACTTCCAGATCTTGCCAAGGTGCAATACTATACGTGATTTATGCGTCTATCAGGACAGTAAGTTAATTTTTGATGAACACATTGATGCAATTGTCAAAAAGGCATCTAAATTGCTTGGGTTTATTATGCGTCTCTCTAAGTGTTTCGCTGATGCTAAAACACTAAAAATATTGTTTTGCACTTTTGTAAGAAGCCATCTAGAGTACGCGTCTCAGATATGGAATCCGCGCTATCACAAATACATTGACCGCATAGAAAACATCCAAAGACGTTTTATTAAATATCTCTGCTTCCATCAAAAGATTTCATATCACTCGACTGATTATTTCGGACTCTGTAAGAAATATCATCTGTTACCACTAGTGGATCGACGTAGAATTGCAGACTGTTTATTCTTGCTGAAAATCCTCAATAACAATATTGACAGCCCTGAACTTTTGTCTAAATTTCATTTTAATGTGCCAAACAAAACATTTCGTTTTAATCCACCCTTACGTGTTCCTCACACGTCTTCAAATTATAGGCGGAACAGTTATATTGTGCGTGCAAGCAGTAATTTCAATGACATATGCAGAGAGTATGATTTAGATCCATTCACAATTAGTGTGAACTCAGCCAGACGGTGCTTAAGCCTTAAATTTTTCAAGTAGCATTAGGATTAATAGTAGTATTGAATTTATGATGATGATGTATTGCATTTATGAATGATCTCGCTTAATTAAAATGTGAAGCTGTGTATTTTTGTGCTCACACCATTAACACCATATTTTAAGGCCTATACGTGAGGACTTGTAATTGGCTTCCTAATGTTTATGGTTTCTTTTTTTCTGGTTTTATTAGCTGTAAGTCTTCCATGCACTAAATAAATAAATAATCTATATATATAAAAATGAAACCCGTTTTCCGTTGTCACGACATAACATGAAAACGGCTTGACCGATTTGGCAGATTTTTTTTTTAAATGTTCCTTGAAGTTCAGTGATGGTTCTTACGGAGAAAAAAATTCTAAAAAAAAAAAGTTAGGTAAAGTAGGGTACGTAGGGTAGTGTACAATATTTGGTGGGTGATTTACAATATTTCCACATTACAATACAGACACATAATTATACAAAGACAGTGTAGACCAGTCAATATTGTATCCCAAAGCACAATAAAAATAGAATTCATCAAAAACTGGGTTGAAATAAGTAGTAATTAACATCCGTAGTCTACAGTGTTCTGAGGCTATATAAATATAAGAACAAAAAATAGTAAACCTATCAACAAAAGAGATGTTATTAAAAATAAATCACGATTTAATAAAATTAAGGTGATTGATATCCAAATAATATAAAATATTGCAAAAGCAACGTTTATTTTATTTATTTATTTTATTTTACGTATATTAGGAAAACTTACAGCTAACATATTAGAGTAAAACATTACCTACATGTAAAAGAGAGCCAATTACAAGTTTCCTCTTATATAAACTTTTTAAATAAAATCGGCAGATCGGTATTAACAAAAAAAAGTAAAAGAAATAATAAATTTATTAATGATAAAATTATGAAATAAAACAAACATGGAGCAGTAAATAGACACGTTTACACAATAATGCAGTTAGTGAGTTACCAGGGGGCCACATGTGCAGAAGTAGTTATTGCCAAACAAGCGCGTCTTCGACATAGTCTCTAACCTTGTAATATACTTTTTTGGTTAGGACACGTTTAATATGGGTTTTGAACTTTCCCTCGCTAAGTTCAATAACCGACTTGGGGAGCTTATTACAAAACCGTATACTATTGACAAGGAATGACTTGCTGATTGCCTGATATGTATAAGGAGATAATATTTAGTAGGGTGCGTTATTGTAATATGACGTGTGGTCGTATTGCAGAGGGCGCGTCGTGGTTGAGGCGCGCGGAGGACGTGGAGGGCGCGGCGCTGGCGGCGGACGCGGCGCTGCAGGCGGCGCGCTACGCCGCGTACCGCGCCGCCGCGCCGCGCAACGTGTCGCTGTACGTGCACACCACGCACGCCGTGCAGCTGGGCGCGCGCGGCGCCGTGGCGCCCTGGTGGCCGCGCCTGGCGCCCGCGCGCGCCGCCGCCCCCCTCGCGCCCGTGGCCGGCGCGGCGCCGCTGCTGCTGCGCGCGCGCAACCCCTCCACCTCGCACGCGCTGCTGCTGCAGCCCGTGCTGGCGTCGCCGCTGGACCTGTAGGTACCACCGCGAGTGTGTGATGGCACTGTGTGAGCCCCCCTACAGCGCCTGTGTCCGCAGGGCGGGGTCGGAGAGCGCCAGCACGTGCGCCGGCTGCGTGTGGGCGCGCTCGGCGTGGGCGCTGGCGGGCTGGCGCGCGGCGCACGGCGCGGTGCGCGCGTGGGCGGCGGACGCCAACAGCTCGAGCGCGGCGCTGCCGCTGCTGCTGCTGGCGCCGGGCGCCGAGCTGGAGCTCACGCTCAACTTCACGCCGCAGCAAGCCGCGCACCTCGCCACCTACCTCTACCTCAGGTCAGTTCCCACCCGTGCAGGGCGACCCACTTTTATACGATAAATACTAATGTTCCGCATAGCTACACCACGGAACAAACGCTCGCCTCTCAACGAATGAATGCTGGTGACTAGCACAGTTTTAAGGCGCCGCAGCATACCGGACCAATAAAAATTAAAATACAATTACTTTTTCAACTAATGAAACCTACAATAATTTTCGACCAAGGATAAAAGTAAAATTAAAGGATAAAAAGAAAAGGCCCCATCAAGGAACCTTGCGGGACACCACTAGGAACTGAAACCCAGCTCGACATATAGTTAGTGATAACGACACACGTCCACACACGTTATAGCTTGGGGCCTGTTTTAAAAGTATGAAGTAAACCAACGATGTAGATCTTTTCTAATTCCGTTGTTAAAAAGCTTTGATTTCAGAATATTATAGACAATTCTGTCAAAGGCCTTACCTGTGTATGAAGACCCTAAGATGTTGTCGTTTGAGAGTGACTTCTCTTTGTTTAGCACCTAGCGCTTACGCGTTTCGTTATCCAGCTTAAAAGTGACTACATGAATGATCATAACGTCCCATGTGCTCACATCAATTTCCAAATTTGTTAGGGCGTTAAGACAATCACATGTTGTGTCTAATAACTCTTTTAAGGCAGAAGCTGATTCAGCATGCAGGCGCTTTTGGCTGAACAATCTTTTTAAAATGCTATTCGTTAAATATTTTTTATTTGCGTAACGTTTTTCTAATTGCGACCAGCATAAATTGTAGTTCGCATCTGTGATTGGTGTGTGCCTTATCAGCTGTTCAGCTTCCCCAGTAAGGAGACCCTTAAGGTAGTGCAACTTTTGCACATTGTCTAAAGATGTGTTACTATGTACTAACGATGTGAACAGATTATAAAATGTTGTCCATTCACTATATTTGCCAGAAAAGGTTGGAATAGTTATTTTAGGTAACTTTACGGAACAATTGGAGGGGCTGTTGTTGGTTCCACTATCCTGTGGTAGAGGTGTTTTGACACTGATTTTATTTAGAGCTGCTTTTATTAGACATTTACAGTTTATGTAAACATCTTCGGTTGTATCGTACATGTCCTCAACCTTTTGACCTATATCTTCGAACTTAAAAGCGCCATAAAGTTGCGTTTTGGTATCCATAAATAACGTCCAATCCCTTTCCAACAATTCCAGCCTTGTCTCCAAATATTCTACAGTAAGTCTATCTTTTGGACTCTTTTTAAAATTAGTATAAGCCTTCTGTATCACATTTTGAAGGTTTTTCAAAATATTTATTTTACCTTCCATCTTTAACAATAAGTAAAATTAACCTAATATATGAATATTTAATTAATGAACTAAAACAAAAACTTAAGTGTTTATAAAAAAAGACAAAAAATATTCTAAGTCCTAATAAGTTGCTCAAAATTTTACAAGTCTTTGAATTAACTTTAACTCTGGCGGAAATCGGGCGTAGGTTCCCCGTTCCGTCGTTTTTCATACAATTATTCTAAGTCCTAAACTAACATAAAATTAAGCAAGTTAAAATGATCTAAAAATACAAGTTGAAATCTTCTTTGAAATAAAGTTCACAATTGTGTGGCAAAATGTTACCTGATCTCACTGCTTCAGTGTATAAGTAAAATTGTACTCACGGTTCCACTTCACTCACACAAACACGATTATTAGTTGCTTGTGGCGCACCCTGGTGGCGACACGATGAACTAATCCGTGACGTAGGTCTTCAGTCTTCCGATGGCACGTTGTACTGGGTGCTCCGTGTGTGACACGATCAGCTCTCGCTGCTGCTGCTAACTCCGTCCACAACCCTGGGCGAACCTGGTGCTGCTGCTGTAGGGCTCCGGGTACTTTGCCGCAGCAATCCACTGCAGTACCACGGGCAAGGCGGCATGGGCCGCGCGCGAACTCAAAAATGGTAGCTATCCACGCTCGATGGACCAATGTTTAGCACCTAGCGCTTCGACGGAAACACTTGGCACTAATATTTGAACTAGGTTGTATATACTAGTAGGAATAAATAAAACCACTGTATATTGAACTACTTTGAACTGGTTTGTTTTCTCTCCCTTATTTACTGAAATGGTTCGAACCTACCTAAATCGCGGTAACGAAACCATAGCGACTTCTAATTTGCTTTTAACGCCATCTATCGAGCTCATTGGTACTAAAATATACATTTCGTCGTAAACACTCTTATTATTATCATTTAACAAAATAGCGTGGAGCACTGGCACAAATGACATACACTACATGGTAACATGATGCGATAGGCGCTGCCATATTGGCCTCGACTGCTCTGATGTCACTGTCACGGGATACGCAAAACACAGACGAAAAAGTTTGAGACGATTTAATAAAAGTTACACTTTAAAAAAAATATTGTTACATGTGTAGACATATTGGTCGTCTATTATTAAGTATTTATGGGTCGTATGGTTGTTGGCAACGACGTACGAGAAAGACGGTTCAAATATATAATATATGCACTTGAAATAATGAGCGCGTTGTCTGAACAGAAATAACCTGACGATACTGGAGGGCGTGCTGCTGAGCGGGCGCGGCGCCTACCCGAGCTTCGAGCTGGGCGGCCGCCGGCCCGGCACCAACGCGCCGCTGCTGTTCGAGGTGAGCACTGTGCGCGCCGAGCTGTGTGTGTGTGTGTGTGTGTGTCGGTACTTACAGCGCGCTCGCCCGCAGGTGAGCGAGTGCGGCGGCACGGTGCGGCGCACGCTGGTGGCGCGCAACACGGGGCAGGTGGGCGTGCTGCTGCGCGAGTGGCGCGTGGCCGGCCAGCCCTGCCAGGCGCGCGGCTTCCGCCTCACGCCCTGCGCGCCGCTGCGCCTGCAGCCCAACGAGTCGCGCGCGCTCACGCTGGCCTTCAGCGCCGACTACACGCTGGCGCTGGTGGCGGCCGAGCTCACCGCGCGCACCGACACCGCGCGCGCCGCCTTCCTGCTGCACGCCGCCGCGCCCGCGCGCCTGCTGCCGCGCTGCGCCGCGCTGGCGCCGCGCCCGCCCTGGGAGCCCGCCGCGCGCGCCGCCGCCACGCTGCTGGCGCTCGCCGCGCTGGCGCTCGTGCTGGCGGCCGCCGCGCTCGACGCCGAGCGGGAGCTGAGGCGCGCGCGAGCCGCCCGGCCGCCGCCTGCCGCGCGCCAGCCGCTCGACCTGCGCGCGCTGGCGCTGCACGCGCCGCCCGCCGCGCCGCCGCCGCGCCGCCCCGCCGCGCGCCGCCGCCGCACGCCGCGCCGCGACGCGCCCGCACTCGACCCGCAGGCGGAGCGCCGCGCCTTCGAGCGCTGGCGAGCTGAAGTCTTGGGCCGCAACGACGAGGACGACTCGCGCTCCAGCGAGGACGCCGACCGGGACGCGCCCGAGCCCGAGCCCAGCGACCGCGAACAGCTACTAGAGCACGAGATGCCCGAGCCGCGCGACGCGCCACCCGTCGTGTCCGACGGGTACGAGGCCGACCCCGAGACCGAGGACCGGCCGCAGGGCAGCGGCGACGACGACGCCGTGTCCACCGGCTCCGGCTCGGCGTCCGCCTCCTCCTCCTCGCCCACCGTGGAGGACCGCGACGAGCGCGACGACAACGAGCTCGCCGACTCGCAAGCGCGACAAGCTGCGCGCGCGCACGCCACGCCGCCGGGCGCCGGCGCCACGTCGCGCGACGCCACCACGACGCCCCCTGCGGACGCGGCGCCGCGGGCGGTGCGCGCGCGGCGCGACAGCTCGCCGGCGCGGCGCTCGGAGCGCGCGCGCACGGCGGAGCCGGGCTCCCCGCGCGCGCGCCGCCCGCTGGCGCCCAACAAGCAGCTGCGCAAGGACAAGCTGTGCAAGCGGCTGCGCGCGCGGCCGGCCGCGTCGCCCGTGCGCGCGTCGCCGCCGGGCGCCGTGGGGCAGGCGCGCGCGCCGGGCGCGCTGCGCTGGGGCGCGTCGTGGAGCTCGGTGGTGGCGGCGCGCGCGCCGGCGGGGGCGCCGCTGGCCCCCATCGGCTCGGACGTGCGGCGGCGCGCCGAGCCGGCGCTGGCGGGCGACCACTCGCTGTTCTACTTCAACGGCGAGGCGGGCGCGGCGGCCGCGGCCGGCGCGGGCGACTTCTCGTGGCGCCCGCCGCCGCCGCTCGAGCGCCCCGCCTTCACCCCCGCCAGAGACTTCCTCGGTCAGTTACATTCACACATTTTTATTTATCACTAGCTCTTCTATACTGGAAAAATGTCCCAAGAAAACATACCGGAATAAAAGTGGGATGTTTGGCTGTGAATACCAAATACTGAAATGTATTAGACGTATTTTGATATGTCTCACTGCGTTGTAGAAGTACCTAACAAAAATTGAAGTATAATAAGGTTAGATTGTCAAAAAATAAGAAACAGATGCGTCTTTCTCATAAAAAAATATAACTACGGATTAGAATTGAATGTTTCTCGCTTGTTCCATCGTGAAAATCAATAGGTAATTCCTGGATTCAGTGTTTTTTGTTAAACTAGTCGCAGTTCATTAATTAAAACTTTGGGAACCACTGGCCTAGATTTATAAATATTTTTATAGTAACTGTTACCCGCGACTTTTTTTACCTAGAGATCGAAAAATGCATCTATTTCCAATCAATCACAGTCAAACATTCAAGTAGCGATTTAGATGAAGAACGTGTGATGTGGTTGCAGACGAGCCGAGCCCGGTGAGCAGTGTGGGCGCCGTGGGCGCAGTGGGTGCGGTGGGCGCAGTGGGCGCGGTGGGCGCCGTGGGCAGCGGCTCGTTCCGCTCGCTCAACTCCGTGTGGGGCTCCACGCTGGAGCCGCGGCCCGCGGCGGCGGCGTGGCTGTGGGGCAACTACACCGAGCCCGCCGCGCCCGCCGGCCCCGTGGGGCCCGTGCGCCCGCCGCCCGGCTTCGGCGCGCCGCCGCGCCCCGTGCGCCCCTACGACCCCTTCCGCTCGCTGGCGTCCATCTGGGCGCCGGGCGCGCTGGACTGGCGCAGCGAGGCGGGCGAGGGCGCGGCCGAGCCCGAGGCCTAGGCCCCGAGGCCGGGCCCGAGGCCGCGGCCGCCGCACTAGTCACGCCCCGCGCCGGCCGCCGACTCCGCCGCATCTCTACTTACGTGTTACAGTGTTCCCTACTTGATTGTCTGTTCGAGACTGAAAATTAAACTTACACTATCTCAAATGATGATGAACAACTCGTTTTATTTTGATACCTAATTCTTAATTCTGTATACTTTATTAGTTTCCGCCCGCGGCTTCGCCCGCGTGGTGTGTTGATAAAGAGCAACCTATAGCAAAAATAACAAAATCGAAAAAATAAAATAAAAAAAAGTATGACTAAAAGTAGCCTATATGTTAATCCAAGGTATAAACTATCTAAATACCAAATTTCAACCAGATCGGTCCAGCCGTTTTTTCGTGAAAGAGTAACAAACATATATCCATCCTCACAAACTTTCGCATTTATAATATTAGTAGGATACGGTGTAAAAAGACCCTTAACGAAAACGAAAACCCCATATTCTACTCATCACTATAGGATACTTTTTTTCTTCTAGACCATACCTGGGAATTCACTGGTTCTGGAGATATTGAAGGTCAACATTTTTTTTTTTCAAAATCGTATTCCAAGTATCATTATAGTGTGACCATTAGTGCTGTGCACTGCCTGAGGTATGCGCGGCGAGGTGGGAGGCGAAGAAAAAAGTGCATGAGTTCACATGAGATCGATACATGTCGGACAGATCTTACGATTTCAGTGTGCATTTCTAAAGCAAGACTTGGGGCGGGACGACGGTCGGAGGCTATCTGTAATATATTATACTTACTTAGTTGATTAAAATATAACCCAAATATACTCCTATTTTATTAAAAATGTGCAGGTGACAAATAAGAACTAAACTTATAATTCAAAGCAGGACTTTTTTATATTAACAAACAATTATATATTCTAACGAAAGTTATTCTGACATAGATTCCGTTTCAACTTCATCTTCGATTTCGTCATCATCTTCATCTTCCACTTCGCCACCGGAACTTGAATCAGAGTCTTGCAAATTTATTATGAATGAATCGATAACATTATCGAACCTACTATCGCGACTCCAGTAATCGTTTTCATTTTTCTGGACATGATCGTCGCATCTCTGCCATTTTTCCGCCGTGAATTCCGAAAACAATTTATCCAATAAGATTATTTTTTCGTCTAGAGAAGAATTAATATAGTTTTGGGCTATGTTGTTTTTAATATCACCCCAGACCAACTCAATTGGATTTAAATCCGGATGGTACGGAGGTAAACGCAGAACAGTGTGTCCACTGGCTTTCAGGAGTTCGTCAATTCTATACACGGGTTCTTTTTGTGTATTTTTGATAAGAAGTAGCAGTTGAGCCTTTGTCATGGTTCCTGAAAATTCTACATTATGGCGTAGCAACCAGTTCTGCATTTCACTTTTGAGGCTTGATATAGTTGGTTTCTTCTCAACCTGAACGCTGTGGTAAGACGCGTTGTCCATTACAACTACAGAATTCGGCAGCAACTTATCTTTTAACTTTTCATCTACCCACTTATAAAAAGTAGGTCCGCTCATATCTCCATGATAGTCACCGGTTCTAGCATCTGATTTGAATATAGTCAATGCATCATCCAATAAGCCATTTCGACAACCAGCGTGAAGAATTACCAATCGCCGTCCTTTCCCAACATCAGCATGAATTCCGGGTTCTGACGATGATTGCCAACATTTGCTGGCATGGTGACCGGCGTTGATGTATCAATCATCAAGAAAATATATGTTGCGGTTTTGCGTTCTGTAATTTCTGATTTGTGTTAGATATTTTTTCCGCCACACTGTAATATTAGGCTGCTCTATAAGAAGAAGTCTCTTTGATTTGCATTTTTTGAAACGGTAGCCCATTTTGTGTAAAAGCTGTCTTAAATATTCCCGTCCACAAGTCAATATGCCATCCTTTCTCAAACTTGATAGTAACTTACGGACACTTGGTATTTTTTTGTCAACTTCGTAAAACTGATGAATTTTTCTTCTGATAACTCCAAGGTCAAAATCATCCACAACGTGTTTTTTCTTTAGAACTTTTGGTTTTTTTGGAAATTGAAATTTTAATTGGCTTGAATTTTCAATTGATAAATATCCCGCAGAAATCACATTATGCACGGTTCTTTTGCTGTACCCCGTAGCCTCCGCAACGATTTTGGCAATATTCACATCATTTTTAAATTCAAAGCTTTCTTTGTCTGCTTTTCTTTTCATAAAATATTCAGCCACCTTAAAAATGGCAGTCTTTATATCACGAGATAACGCACGACCCATCTTTGAATATTTATCCCATGTGCGTCTGACATAGACAGTCCGATACAGATGACACTACCTGCCGCCACGAGCGTTGACGGCGCACTGACAGAGCGCAGCAGTCAATTCTCCCCCCCGTCTCGCCGCGCACATACCTCAGGGAGTGCACAGCACTACTGGCTACACTATAGTAAACTTTTTTCCGAACAAACGTTATCAAAATTATCAATTTTTCATAGTCAATTACGCATTTGAAGTTACTAAAATGCATTAAAAACTAAACACAACGAGCGCCTCACACACACAAGCGTGCGGTCGGTTCAACGACCAAGTGCGAGCGGCCGAATGCGCAGCTGATCGGAATTATTATTAATTAATTATTTTTTAAAGATAAAAAAAAAGTTTTTTCCCTACCTGATGGTAAGCAGTGATGCAGTCTTAATTATTTTTATGTGGGAAAAAGTCTTCCTATAACTTCTCCCACTCTTGGGCGGAGCAGGAGGGTGTGTCAGACTTTTATTGACTAAATCCCAATTTTCCTTCTTTGCGTCTCGTTCCAGAGTCTCAGGTTTTCCTTTCAGAAACGAACTCATGGCTCCAGTAGACGTCGACCCCGTATGGGCCCCTACAGTTTTGCTGAAATCTCCTTGAGCCGCGCGTAGAGCACTACGCGCTACCCATCAGTTTGACGACGAGTTACCGGTACTCATCATCATTGCAAAAATGTAAGACTAGGCAATATGGTCAAAATGCGTTAGTCCAGGCCCGCCGCTAGCTGTTTGGGCGCCCGCGTGCAACACCGGTTAAGGCGCCCCTGTTTTTTTTTCTTTTTTTGTTCTGGTAAATTACTAATGACTTCTCCCGCTCTAGGGTGGAACGGGAGGGCGTGTAAGACTATTACTGACTAAAGCCACATGCATGTTCCTTCTTGCCATTCCAAAATAGGCCTCACTACAGTTTTGTTGACATCCCTTTGAGGCGCTCGTGGAACACTACCCGGCGTCCATTACTCAGGCTCGGTCTGACTGGACGGTCTGACCTTTGCTCGCCGTCTTCAGTGGCTGGAAATCGATTTCCGGGGGCTCGGCGGCTGGAGCGTAAGGAGGTCTGTCTCTTACGCGTGCGGTCGCCTCCTTCGTTAGCGTTATTACTTCGCAGAAGGAGACGACCGCCTCCACAGTGTCCACTGAGCGATCCACACGAGTCACCTTTGTGTGGATCGCTCAATCGCCATTGAGCGATCCACACAAAGGTGACTCGTGTTTCTTCCTCATGAATCAGGTGCAGGGACCTTCCGTCCTTACCATATCCGGTGAAGATCTGCGTTATGAATAAGATGAGAACACTGTGACGTCTTTCTAGCCACTCCTCTAATTACCATTACTGCCATAATGATGGCGTGCCAACCACTGGGTTACGTCCACAGGTTGCGTCAGTAGTTGTCATCATTCCACCATGAGATTCCGTCGAAACTCCATCTGCAGCGGAGTGTCGCCCCGGCGTTGCATCTCCACGCATAAAATGTGCATGCGTGCAAGGAGGTGGTCTCCAGATCCCATTGTGGCGGGCTAGCGAGGAGTCCCGCCGCTTCGCGATAGACCGTGTGGTATCCCCGCACCATCTGAATCATGGATGGCCATGACTCTCTGGCAAATGTTTAGCTTGGTCGCCGCCCGGTCGCTTATACAGCGACGGCGCCCACACTGGCGCTCCGTGAAGGGCCATGGACCGAACGATCCCCACGTAGAGCCTCCGGCAGGAGGCGTCTGGACCCCCTAGGTTGGGCTGGAGCCGCGATAGGGCAGCCCCAATCCGTTCCAGTTTGGGGCCCAGGCGTCGAAAATGTACCATGTTCAAATTAGTTACGTTTTATACTTTAGTAATGCGAAGCTTCAAACATTTCTGTTTATTTCACGACATAACCGCTGACTTGTTTAAATTTTTTAAGGGGCACCGTGGTCGCTTGTTCAAGTGGTGTTGGGTTTCGCGCGCCAAAGGTACACATATAATGGATCAGCTGACATTTAAACATACATTTGAGACCTCATCAATTCATTAGACATCAAGCCAGTGTATGATAAAAATATATTAGGCATATAAATTATGATATGACACTGTTTCATTTTTGGCGCCCCTTTGATGACGGCGCCCGCGTGCGCCGCACGCTCTGCACGCCCGCACGCGGGGGCCCTGCGTTAGTCTTCCCCTTTAGGGCAAAAATAGTTATTTGTGCAACAAGAGAGCAAAGTTGGTTTTTGCCGCGAGTGTTGATTTTGAATCCCGAGTAAGCGAAGGATTCTATATTTGAATCACGAGCGTAGCGAGTGATTCTAGGTTAGAATCCTGAGTGCAGCGAGGGATTCAAAGACACGAGATGCAAATAACTTTGGTCTCGTGTAGCACATACAACTTTTCACTTCAGCAGCGAGAACAAATAATGTAAAGGTAATAAAAAATACAACTTGTAAAAAGTATTTGCACACTTTTTAAGTCTCCATTGATTAAAAATATCATAAGCTTTAAGATATTTTTCGCAAGACTTTTCAGGCAGGAAACTTAATTCTGCATTTTTTACATACTGCTTCAATTCTTCCGGTGTTTACTTATCAATACCCGCGAAACGAGATACAATAGTAAAACAATAACAGCGCGGTCCAATGAGACCGGTCGGGGATTCATGAATTAAATCGCAGACATCATCACTGGATTCACTCATATTTATTTATTATTATTTTAATAATATCCAACGTGTATCGCACTTTGTAGCTAGCGAACAGAAGAAGAAAACAATAAAAATTAAAGCCCGCTATTTTTTAAAGATGCGTTCGGAAATTGCACTGTTATTAAATTATTCTGTCACAATAAAGATTTTTAAAACTTTAAATAATTATGTAGATACATGATAAACTTCGTATTTTTTAATTCAACATCTCTTTATTTGATCATAAAAAAATATAATTCGATTATTAAGAGAAAAGTATAATAATTACATTTAAACCTTGATTTGAAATTTTATAGGTGACGTGTTTCCGAACGTTTTATTGTTGGTTTCTTTTTTGAGCCTATTATATATGGAATTTGAAAATCGAACTTTGAATCGACTTGTTTCTATCTCTCGCTCTTTTCGTATCGAAGTGAAAGTGACAGAACAAAGTGAAGTTCAAATCTTTCGAATGTTGTGAGTAGACCCAGCACTGACTCGGCATTTAAAAAAAATAATTAAAAAGTTACTTTGTCTCACGCTCGCAGCAAAATCGAATTTTGCTCACTGTCTGTAGACTGCAAAACATACTTGTTTGAGGTGCTGAAGTGAAATAGTTATTTGTGCAACAAGAGAGCAAAGTTGGTTTTTGCCGCGAGTGTTGATTTTGAATCCCGAGTAAGCGAAGGATTCTATATTTGAATCACGAGCGTAGCGAGTGATTCTAGGTTAGAATCCTGAGTGCAGCGAGGGATTCAAAGACACGAGATGCAAATAACTTTGGTCTCGTGTAGCACATACAACTTTTCACTTCAGCAGCGAGAACAAATAATGTAAAGGTAATAAAAAATACAACTTGGTAATATTTAATCGCAGACATCATCACTGGATTCACTCATATTTATTTATTATTATTTTAATAATATTCAACGTGTATCGCACTTTGTAGCTAGCGAACAGAAGAATTTTTTATTGTTTTGAATAAAAAATTAAAGCCCGCTATTTTTTAAAGATGCGTTCGGAAATTGCACTATTACTAAATTATTCTGTCACAATAAAGATTGTTAAAACTTTAAATAATTATGTAGATACATGATAAACTTCGTATTTTTTAATTCAACATCTCTTTATTTGATCATAAAAAAATATAATCCGATTATTAAGAGAAAAGTATAATAATTACATTTAAACCTTGATTTGAAATTTTATAGGTGACGTGTTTCCGAACGTTTTATTGTTGGTTTCTTTTTTGAGCCTATTAAATATGGAATTTGAAAATCGAACTTTGAATCGACTTGTTTCTATCTCTCGCTCTTTTCGTATCGAAGTGAAAGTGACAGAACAAAGTGAAGTTCAAATCTTTCGAATGTTGTGAATAGACCCAGCACTGACTCGGCATTTAAAAAAAATAATTAAAAAGTTACTTTGTCTCACGCTCGCAGCAAAATCGAATTTTGCTCACTGTCTTTAAACTGCAAAACATACTTGTTTGAGGTGCTGAGGTGAAAATGTTTTTTTTTTATTTTAACCCTAACGTGTGATATATTGTTGGATAGGTAGGTATTCAAAAATGAATTGGAGTTTACTAAGATCATTTTTTAATAACTGCGCATTCTTTTCGAAAAAACCGGGCACATGCAAAAATAAACCTTACTACTAATGTGTACTTAAAACTCTGTTTTCAACGTGATAAAAAATCTGCTCTCCTCTCCGAGCCGGTCTGTGTGAACGAACCCGTAGTACGAGAATCAGTAAATTGCGTGGCTAAAATCGGTAGGGGCAGCCGGGGTAGGAGCCGGAGGAGGTTATCAAGTGTAGTGAGATTGTAGATTATGGTACAAGTGTGTGGCGAAGGCCTTCAGAGCCAAGAACGGTAAATAGCAATTACTCACATGTATCATACGACGTTTTTCAATACACTTATGAAGAAAAACAATTGAACTATTACCACAACAGTACCTAACTGAAACTAGAAAAAAATTGTGTCATGGCGGTAAAATATAAAATAATATTTTTTTCACTTCAGCACCTCAAACAAGTATGTTTTGCAGTCTACAGACAGTGAGCAAAATTCGATTTTGCTGCGAGCGTGAGACAAAGTAACTTTTTAATTATTTTTTTTAAATGCCGAGTCAGTGCTGGGTCTACTCACAACATTCGAAAGATTTGAACTTCACTTTGTTCTGTCACTTTCACTTCGATACGAAAAGAGCGAGAGATAGAAACAAGTCGATTCAAAGTTCGATTTTCAAATTCCATATATAATAGGCTCAAAAAAGAAACCAACAATAAAACGTTCGGAAACACGTCACCTATAAAATTTCAAATCAAGGTTTAAATGTAATTATTATACTTTTCTCTTAATAATCGAATTATATTTTTTTATGATCAAATAAAGAGATGTTGAATTAAAAAATACGAAGTTTATCATGTATCTACATAATTATTTAAAGTTTTAACAATCTTTATTGTGACAGAATAATTTAGTAATAGTGCAATTTCCGAACGCATCTTTAAAAAATAGCGGGCTTTAATTTTTTATTGAAAACAATAAAAAATTCTTCTGTTCGCTAGCTACAAAGTGCGATACACGTTGAATATTATTAAAATAATAATAAATAAATATGAGTGAATCCAGTGATGATGTCTGCGATTAAATATTACCAAGTTGTATTTTTTATTACCTTTACATTATTTGTTCTCGCTGCTGAAGTGAAAAGTTGTATGTGCTACACGAGACCAAAGTTATTTGCATCTCGTGTCTTTGAATCCCTCGCTGCACTCAGGATTCTAACCTAGAATCACTCGCTACGCTCGTGATTCAAATATAGAATCCTTCGCTTACTCGGGATTCAAAATCAACACTCGCGGCAAAAACCAACTTTGCTCTCTTGTTGCACAAATAACTATTTCCACTTTACAAGTAGGGGGGCTACCCTAATAAAATAGTTTTTCCAATTTTTATTTTACTACTTTGTCGGCGTAATTGATACACATGTTTTTACCAAATTTCAGCTTTCTAGTGTTAACGGTCACAGAGATTAAGCGAGGACGGACGAACGGACAGACATGGCGAAACTATAAGGGTTCCGTTTTTGCCATTTGGCTACGGAACTCTAAAAAAATTGTGTGAAGTAACTGCGTTCAATAAGTCATTCACATTCCAGTACTTCGCTGCTCTCTATTTTTTTTTAGTGTTTACAAACCAAAACACCGAAGGGAAAACGTGATGATAAGTATTCGTATAATAGTTTAATTGACAAGGAAATTTTGAATTGGCGCTTTCGCGGAAGGCTACATGACACCACGACTCAGCGTAATACGTCGCCGACTCAACGTAGTTTTATAGATGAAATTCGATTACTTACTATAAGATTTTTCAAACGTCAAATCCGTGCTGCTTTACGGGTGCGAAACGTGGAAGGTGACAAAGGAGATCTCACGACAAATCCAGGTTTTCGTGAATCGATGCCTTCGCCGTATCCTCGGAATTTAGGTACTGGCCCGAGACCATCTCTAACGTAGAGCTGTTGGAGAAATGCCGCGAAAGCCCGATCGACCACCAGATCAAGCGTCGCAAGTGGAGTTGGATTGGTCACACGCTTAGGAGGGATTCCAATTATATACCTAAACAGGCACTGGACTGGAATCCCCAAGGGAAACGGAAGCGTGGCCGTCCTCGGCAGACCTGGCGACGCACCGTTTTGGCTGAAGCGAAAGACATCGGACTGACGTGGAGCGAGGTTAAGCATAAAGCGCAAGACCGCTCGCGTTGGGTGACTACTGTGGACGCCCTCTGCCCCAGCTAGGGGATATAGGACCTTAAGTCAAGTAAGTCACTATAAGATTTTTATAAGTATGCATTATAGTTTATTATTTTTAAAATTATTTTATATAGGTATTGTTTATGGGCCTGAAATAAAGAAATTATGATTATTTCTTTATTCGTTAAAATACATCATCATCATCTCAGCCGAAAGACGTCCACTGCTGGACATAGGCCTCCCCCAAGCGTCGCCACAGCGACCGGAAAAAAACAATATCTAAATTATATTTTTAAATATTGCTATTAAAATATAATAGAACAGTGTCCCACCGGTATCGAGGCCAGGGTCCAAGCTATCGGCGATCACGTTCATTCCCACTAGTTCGATCGTTGAACTAGTGAGACTTTTTTTTCTCATTTGTTCGACCGTCGAATTAATTAGATTTAGCGGCGATCAGAGCTCCAGAGAAAGAATTAAGGCCGCTGCATACCTACGTGACGGGCTTTTTCACGGACGGGACGGAACGGGAAATTTTGGAAATATCGTTTCAAACAAGGCTAGAGTGAATAGGCTCTTAATAAACTAGTGCGCCTCACCATCGACGATTGCATCACTGCTTACCATCAGGTGGGATCGCAGTCAAGCGCTAGTTTATAACCATTAAAAAAAAAACAATGTATATGCTAGCGCATAGGTCACGGAGACACCGGACAGGACGGGAACGTGGCACCGACGGGGCGGGAAGAATATTGTCGATGTTTAGCATGTCCCCCCCCCCGTCTGTGTACCGTATGGTATCGTCCTTCTTTATAACACTAGCACGTTAGATCCCAATCACTGTTGGGTACCGTAGTCTTCTACGAGGCAGTCTCGTCCCGTTCCCGTTCACGCCCCGTCCGAGGTATGATCTCGTTACGTATGCAGCTGGCTTTAATTAATTATTATATCGTATCAGTCTGACGCCGGACAAAAAATATGAATTCACATGGAATAATACCAAATTGTTCTGGAATAAACTATAAATTTAATGATACATACATTAAAGAAATAAACAAAATCCATACTAGCTCTCCGTATACATGAAGAGAATTTTAAGTTACAATAAATGTAGAACATTTAAAACAATGCTCTCACATTATTTACACAAATATTTCATATTATCTTGTAGGTTACACAAATATTTACTCCGTGTGGGAATGGAACCCGAACACGCTGCGTAGCAGCTAGTCGCTCAACTACTGTGCCAACCATACCTTCATTATACTTATTATCAAATTGTTTAATTGTTTGCAAGTTTACTATAATTAGTATCTAGTAACTTA
This sequence comes from Mythimna separata, assembly GCA_030763345.1. Classification (NCBI taxonomy): domain Eukaryota; kingdom Metazoa; phylum Arthropoda; class Insecta; order Lepidoptera; family Noctuidae; genus Mythimna; species Mythimna separata. The sequence goes on from CM061174.1 coordinate 22,105,764, forward strand.
CAAATAAATATCTATTTACATATTTAAAAAATCGCTTATGGTTCCCAGATCCCATCCCAGCCTCTCTTGGATTCTTCAACCCTGGTCCCAGGGTAATCTCAAAGTAAGCCAAACAACACATGTGACATTCAATATGACAATAATGATTGTAATCATCCGTTCCGCGTCCTGGTCGGGAGCGCGGCTGCACTGCTGGGCACAGGTGTGAGTCGCGCGGCTCTCGGCTCGCCGGCGGCGCGGCGCCTAGTAGCGGTACTTGGTGGAGTAGTCCTTGGGCGAGACGACGAGACCGCGGCCCTTGCGCGCGCCGCGGTACACCGTCTCGATGATGTCGATCATCTCCTGCTTGTCCTCCAGCGGCCAGTTGATCTTGTTGTTGTTGCCCGTGCCCAGGTCGATCATGATGTGCTTGTTGCGGAAGAAGAACATCACGGTGCACGGGTCGTACAGCTCGTACCTGCGCACACAACAAAAATCATACTTTTATTAGTGTTTTATACAATTTTGTCCCTTTTTTGTGTTCTCTGTCTCTGTCCATGAGTGTATTTTGCAATGAGTGAAGTATTTGTTTTTTACTAAAAGTACGCACAAAGTGATCAAAGTGTGATAATATTGGGCAACAGTGCACCAAGCTGATGTTCAACCATATTGTTGCTTGCCATTAAGACAGGTAGTGGTCAACATTAAAAAATCCTTACATTTTGTTAAAATCTGGAACCTCTGTGATGTCCACCAGGTAGATGACTGCAAAATTCTTCACTTTCTCTGCAATGCTGTACAGCACCTCGTCCATCTTCATGCAGGTGGGGTCCCAGTCGTGGCCGAACCTGATCACCTGTACACATACCATTATGAATGTTAAACATCAGTTCCACCTCCTGCTCCGGAGCTAATACATGTAGTACACTTGGTAGAAATGTGTGGACTATGCGCCCATTTGTTGGTGAAGCCGACTATCTGTATTCTTCCATAGTCTGCTGCTATTTGGCAAAATGAGCTGACTTTCCAGCTTCTTACTTTGTTTGAATTTTTTAATAAAATGGTTAAAGGAGGAATTCATGATCAAAGAATCTAACAGTTAAATAAATTTTACCTAACAGTTAATACAGTTTTTTTTAAGGTAGAAAATCAACCAATGTCTTCTTCTACTCTGGATGGAGCATGGGTGAGTCACTATTTGCTGTTCACCCGTGCCACCATTAGAAATTATCATCTAACTTTACAATCTTCTTTATGGGAAACATTGTCTGATAAGTCCATAAAACTCCATTTACAAGACCTTTTTTAGACATGATTAAATTTTTATTGAACTAATTCACTTAATATATCACAAAACAAACAGTATTGTCTTAAAGGTAAAAAAACTTTATTTCCCAAAGTTGGTATTAACTAACGCAGAGACAAAATTATTACAGAAACACTGAAAATTAAAGTTATTTTAGTGATTTCTTTTTGTATTCATTGTCTTCTAAATAATATTTCCTTTTTTATGCACCTGCCATAATATATTATTGTCTCACCACCACACTAGGTGGACTGGTAGAGTATGCCTAAGGCATTAAAGTCCGCCTTTGTACCTTTGTGGGTTTATGCAAATGAATATTAAATAAATAATAATCTAGTTAGAAATAAATAAATAAAACTTAAAAGCATATATTTCAGGCAACCAATAGTTACCCATACAGCAGCAACAGAACAAACAAATAAGTTCATAATAATGGGCACACCCAGCAACATGTCTGCTGCTTCCATGTCCCAGATAAGGGCAATGAAATCTGCCAGCATCACCAAAACTGTGTTCAAACAGTCTATTTCCTTGTTTATCATGTTGCAATCATTTGCATAGCACATACAGGGATAATAATTGTCAGTTGGCTTTCGCTGCTCATACGCCTGCCATAGGTCCAAGACCCAAGGATTCACCCATAAAAACCCAGTCTATATCAGTAGAGTTCACTTGATACACAAACAACACATGTCTACAATGTGTTGTTTGTGTATACATTTTAGGGTGAGCAGTTTAGTGGCAATCTGTTGGACAGTGGCGGCCCCAAGGTCCTGATCTCCTGGGAGAAGTCTTTTTCCTTATTTGCTACTGTCTTATAACAAGCTCTAGTAAATACTGGCATTTATTGACTGGAAATTTACAATAGCGTCACAAAACAGTAAGGAGCTTTTAGGAATATTGACTGTACGTCTGGGATAGTCCTGACAGCTAGTGTATGCTTTTCCACCACGCCTAAAGCTGTTGAGACGTTAGGGTCCTATTTTTATAGTAATTTCTATGTCTAGAACATTCCTAACCTTTATAAAATGGAACTTACCACAACTCTGTCTTCTTCCGACAATATGGCCTGGTCTACTTGCCAGCCATTGTGTAGATGTCCCAACATGTAACTCATCGTTGGGCTTGTTTGTTTATCCTCGAGATATAAATTAAAATACAAAAAAAACCAACGTTTTACTGTTGTACGTAGTGTAGTGTTGATTTATATTTTATTGATGACATGACAATGACAGTCTTGAGTCTGACAGAAGAATATTTTGATCAGTGTTGCCAACTCAAAAAAATCCAAGGCCCTAATATCAATATCAAAATTCACTAACTGATTCTATCAGAGGCAGATGCAACTTGAGGCCTGAAAACAGTAGTATATATGAAACAAATTTATAACAAATAAAACGAACTGCAAACACAAGCCAGTCACAACATAATTAGGTACGTGGACGCGTGAAAAAATGTCATCGTCATTTGCTTGCTTGGATGCATTAACGCGCCGAACATGACCAATCACAGCGTGAAAACTCCCGAACGGAGTTTCGGAAACTTTGCCGTCGAAACTGTCTCGTCCAAAATTGAATTTTCGTTTGGACACTATAGAACACAGATTTATAAATAAAAAGAGATAATTTGTTGGAAATAAATTATTGTGTAAACATGTTTAATTATGATATTATTTGTTCATAAACACATTTTAAACATTAATTATAAAAAAATGATTTTTACCCACTCTAAAAGTTTTTAGATAAGTTTCTCTATAGTAGACCTTATTCATTGCCTTATTCAGCGCCATTTTTAGCGACAGTATCTATGATTTGGCAACACTTTATTTTGACATTATTTTTATACTTTACTGTCACTGTGACACTATTGTTTTCTAATTTTCTTCTCCCTATTTGGGCAAGCTAAGGTCTTAAACTATATATACTACTGTCTACTACTATTTTTTTATTTATATTAGAATGCGGGTGGCTGCACTACATTTTTATATTTTTTCAGTATTTAGACAATTCTTCTTGAATTTCTCTTACGTTTTGTACTACTCTTACTATTCTTTTATTACTTTTTTAGAGACTCATCAGAACAGAGAAATCATCGTTTTGCCGAGATCTAGGTGCACGTGCATGCTGGTGTTTGCGAGACTTTTTCTCCGTTGCTATTCTCCATCTTCACAAATGTCTTGGGTTTTAGTGTCATCTGTATGCCGATTCTTCAACTTTATGGGTACCACTGCGCGGATAGAAAGTTTATTAAACGCTATAGAAGATGTAAATGGGGATTTGTTTGGATACTATTAAAAATTGGTTTGACAGATTTGGGGTGTCTTAAAATCCTTAGGAACTTGTGCATTGTGGATAAACCACTTTCACGCTCTCTCCAATTATTTTCAATAGTGCCATCACCCCTAGTCCCATAATATGTGTCCGAGTGCAAAATATCTCGGTTTGCTAGGCTGCTAATCTTGTCTAGTATAATACACATAGGTACTAGTTATTTACGAGTATTTATCTATGTCTTAGCTATTTACTTCTATTCAGTCACAAATTCATTATAATAATAAGTAGACGTCCAAGTTCGTTTAAGTACCTACCTAATAAATATGTTATCGGTGGATAAATCGTCTGAACGGAACTTTAATTTCCCTTTGAGGAGCTCGTGGCTAGATAATAACAGCCGCATAGGTCGATCTTCAAGGTTAAGCAACGCTTGCCTAGGTTGGTCTGTGGATGGGTGACCATCTTAACATAACGAGTTTCCTCCGTGCCTCGGAAAGCACGTTAAGCCGTTGGTCCCGGCTGTCATTTGGAGATCTTTGGCAGTCGTTACGGATAGTCAGAAGCCAGTAAATCTGACTCCAGTCTTGCCATGAAGTATCGTGTTACCCCAGTTAATGGGTTGTGGAGGTCTGGTAGGCAGCCGCTCCTCGTAAAATACTAGTATTCAGCTAAATCCGGCTTGACTGGAAGCCGACCCCAATATAGTTGGGAAAAGGCTAGGTAGAGAGAATAAGTAGACGTCCAAGTTCGTTTAAGTACCTACCTAATAAATATGTTATCGGTGGATAAATCGTCTGAACGGAACTTTAATTTCCCTTTAATTAACTATAGCGAGTTTATATTGAGCTGAGGTTGCGAGTTAAATTGAGTCTCCTTGACTGCACTTTTCTATCTTATCAACTCTTCCACCCCTCGTTTTCTGGATCACACATTCAATGTCTGTGTTTGTCACTCGCTAAGAATCTGCGTTCTTCTATTGTTTTGCGAATCCTAATGCAGTAACTCACCACCCAATTATAACCAGAGTGCACCAATCCACGCAGTTCTTGCTAACAGAAATCCCGAGAAAGCTGGATAACAGAAAACGTAACTTAACCTGCACCTACTACACGATCCAGTCAACACTACGTGTTCGAGTCATGTAATGCTTGTCCTACTTCAATAAATTGATGTCAAAGCCAAGACCTTCAAATTTTGTATATAGCCTATATAGGTACGTGGGAATCATGTTAAATATAAATTAGTTAAGTCCATTATTTCTTTCAATGCGAGCATTTTATAATATATGATCAGCGACAGTCGGTAGTGCATGTTGTTTGTTTACTAGCACGCGGCGGGCCCGCGGGCGCGGCGGGCGGGCGCGAGCAGCGGAGCGCAGCGCGCGGGGGGCGCCTGGCACCGCGCCACCGGAACGCGGTCACTCACCAAAACATACAGATTTCTCGGGAAAAAATATCAAGCGCTCGCAGAACTCGGCAACACGTCGGGAGTGCCGCACTCTCGCTCCCACGACGTCGGCGGTTACTTTCTAGCGCTACGCACACCACGACGCTGGCTTCACGTTAGTTGCCGCAGTAGTGAGTAGCAGCAGGCGGCAGACAGCTGCGGCTGCGGTGGCGGAGGCCGCGCTCAGTAACTAGGTCGCGAGTGCGAGTGGTCGCAGGCGGCGCGCGCGCTCTCTGCGCGACAGCACGGTGCAGCGCCGCTCGGCAGCCTCCATGTGTCACCGCGACCGACTCGTTCGTCAGTAGGTGAGTGCGAGCACCGGCCGGCTGCGCGAGACGCTCACGCATGCGACAGCTTGTATCCGGTGAAAGAAGCATTTCTCGCTAATGATGCTGCTGTTACTAGCAGCACTAGATCTGTCACGTGCGCCTTATCGGATCACGAAACAGTGTAATTACTTGCGTTACTCTGTAGATATTCCAAGTGAAACGCGAGCGTTCTGCCGAGTGCGAGGTATTTTTAATGATTACACGATGTGTATCAGATTCAGAGCCGACCACATGGTGGAGTGCGCTCGCGAGCACACCTACATGGAACTGTAATCAATATGTTTACCTAGTGCGGAATCGATCGAACTATACACGTCGCGACTTGCGGTTGCGAGCGAGCTTGCTTCAGTTGAGCGAGAACTCAAAATGATTTAGACGCTAAACAACGTAAGGCTCTAGAATAAGTTTGATATGTTGTCGGGTGCGTAGTAACGCGAGCGGTGTTGCAGCTGCCATGGACGCGGTGTACCCGGCGCAGGCGTCGGCGCTGGCGCGCGGCCGCCGCCTGCGCCGCGCCGCGCCGCGCCAGCGCCACCGCACCACGCCCGTCACCTTCGCCGAGATCAAGGTGCGTCCATCACTCACATCACATCACTCACTATTATTCTTGGTTCTGTCTTTCTTCACTGAACGTTCTTTTTTTCTGCAGTTTTTGTATACTTACCTATCACTCATTCACACAGGTATCATTGATAAAATGTTCTGGCCTAATCAGGTCAAACGTAGTACTGGCTTCGTTCGAGAAACACACTAATATTATAAAGAGTAAAGTTAATAAGTGTGTGTGTGTTTGATGGTATAGGTACCTATCTATGGGTGTGTATAAACTAAGTTGTATGTCGGTTGGAAGGATTTGCATGAACCTGGCACACGGGTAAGTCATGAGACGACCCACTGAGCCATGTCCGGGCACATAGTACTGCTGACTCTGGAAACTCTTTATCCTGGGAGTATATAGTACCTACCCTTGGGACGGCCACGCCGTCATTGAGGCGGTAAGTCCCCTCTTTGAGGAGTGGTTGGAAAGAGGTCACGGCGTCCTCTCGTTCCGCATGATGCAGGTCCTCACCGGACACGGAAAGTTCGGGAGGTTCCTGCATCGGATCAAGCAGGAGAGGACGCCCGGGTGTCGCCACTGTGTGGACCGCCCGGAGGACACGGTAGAGGTGTGCCCCGCTTGGGCGGAGCACCGCCGTGTCCTTGTGGAGGCTATCGGAGGCGGCGACCTCTCGCGCCAGGCCCTGGTTCAGGCCATGGTCCGGAGCGAGGAGGGGTGGCATGCGGTCGCCTCCTTCTGCGAAGCAGTAATGCTCGTGAAGGAGGCTGCTGACCGCGAGCGCGTGGGGGAACGGTCCTCACGCCGCCACCACCGAGATCCCGATCCCAATTTCCGACCAGGGTTGTTGCTGATGCAGAATTTTTTTCACATCAGCGGATGCTGATGCTGATTTTTTTCAATTGCCATCAGCTGATGCTGATGCTGATCTAAGGTTTTATTAATATTTACTGAATTTTGTACTTTTTTAGGTAAATATAATATTGACTTCGATCAAATTTTAATAAAAGATATATTTTAATAATTCTGTAACTTTTTAATGAAGAAAAACAATCAATTAAAAATCACTCAATATATAAACTAGTTAAGTGATAAATTATATTATTAATACTGCAATTTTATTAACGGCAAGTTGTATTTTAAAAACAACAACTGAGCTGCTTTTTCAGCTTGCAGTCTGTTGCGAGCAGGTTTTTATATAATGCCGGCACTGCTGAATAACTGTTCGCTAGGGCGCTTGCTGGCGGAGGTGACAGGAATCTCCGAGCCAGCGCCAGTCATGTCGCGACACGAACTTTGAACATCATCATCTAACATCAGCAACAATTAATGCGGATGCAGATGCTGATGCTGATGTGGACAATAATGCTTATGTTCCGCTGATGCTGATGCTGATATTCGCAACAACCCTGTGTCCGACCACCGTAGGCGCGGGTTCGCGGACGGCGAGCACTGGGTAGCTCGCCATCCGGCAGTCTGGAAATAATCTGGACCGAGCCCTGTCGTCAACGGCGCGTTCTGTTCCACGCGCGCCTCATGGAAATGTCAGCAAACTGTAGGGGCCCGGCAGGGCCGAAGCCTCTGGGGAACACGTGGTATTCCGTAAGTCCCCCCCAGATCGAAGGCAATGAAGGAACGGGGTAGGGGTTTAGTCAGTAAGAGTCTGACACGCCCTCCCGCTCCGCCCAAGAGCGGGAGAAGTCATTCTGATGATTCCCCTACCAGAAAAAAAATCCTACCCGTGGGACAATTTTCCAACTTCAGGCGGGCGAAGCCGCTGGCAGCAGCTACTGACGATTTTTTCGTCCCCTTTGGGCAGGCTAAGATCTTAGGCCATACCGCCTCGAATCCTCTTCAGTGTATAGTGGATTTCATTTTTGAGTTAGGTACTTTAGAATACGGCTGTAACACATTCTGATGTTTTTGCGGTAGTCCGCAGTCAATTTTCTTGGAAAATTTCGCTGAGGTAGTCAACACAAAATGCTCAGCTCCATTTTACCGAGATCGCGCCGGTTTCAATGATTCCACATATTGTCCAATTGCTTGACACCAGACACTGCTACACCAATTTTACTTCACAATATCCACAATAAATTAATTTGTGAATAGAAATATGGATAAATAGGGTACACCAAGTTTAACCACCGCTGTATGGCTGCAGCTAGTTCTAGCCTCTATGATGAAGGCTTAACCTAGTTCTAACCGAAGATTGCAGGATACTTCTAGGTTTAACCGCATGTGACCGGCTACACCTAGTTCTAGCCGGCTAAAACTAGGTGTAGCCGCAAGTCGGATATCATCCGTAACAGACATAAACTTACGTGAGCTTCGGTAGTCAGTAATGTTCTATTGCTGGATAAATGGGGTTGTAAAAAGTCAGACACCCTTTTTTATTACCTTGCACGGTAGGTTTACACTAATACGTCTAATCCCAATTCTCACCACCTTCCACAAATCTCAGATAATATTATAAATTATTTTTCATTAGACATATTTTTTTATCCTATGCGAGTCATAAAAAAAATTTTTGTCATTCTTTTTTAAATTAGGTAATCAGTAATGATGCGATGTGTGATTTCAGGAGGTGGACGAGGAGAGCTCGGAGACGGAGGTGCAGAGCGAGGAGCGCAAGCGGCGGCCCGACGTGCTGGAGCCGCTGGAGGAGCGGCTCGGGCGCCAGTTCGCGGAGTTCCGGCGGCGGCGCGCGCGCCCCGACCTGCTGCGCGAGCGGGAGCTGGAGTCGCCGCCGCCCGCGCCCGCGGCGCACGCGCCGCACGCGCCGCTCGCGCGCGCCGGCAGCGAGCCCGCCGCGCTGCACCGCGACGCCGCCGCCACGTGAGCGCGCCGCCGCGCCCGAGCGCGCGCTGCTTGGACCCGACCCGCTCCACAGACGCCAGTCGCCCGCGCCGTCCACGCGACGCTGACGGCGAGCGACTCGCCCGCCAGACGGCACTCACGACACGAATCAATTGTTTTATTTCTGGATCGTATAAATTAATGTTTTGTGTTATGTACAGTTCTAAAACTATAATATTAACAGCGCTAATCAGATCATAGGTACTTTGATTAACTCATTAGTGTTGGTTGTAGTTGTAGCCGCTAACAGGTACTCGTAGTGGAGCGCCTGCCTGTGCTCCTTTGTAAACATCACACCGGTACTGATGCCGTTGTTGCTGTACAAAATTACCAAACTTTGTATATTAGGAAAAAAACTTGTTGATTGAGTGCTTAGCTCTTGAAAAGTCGTTCTGAAGAGAAGCGGTTCACGTTGTAGGACACAACTTGATATCGGTACACGGAGGCAAACAATGTCGGCTACCTATAACACCCTCGTGATACCACGTCAAGATTAAATTTTGAACGATTTGAACACTTTTTGACTATTTCTTCAATTTGCAATAATTTACAGGCTTCAATTATAATTAAGTACTTTATGCAAAAAATGATTAAACGCTATATTATAATAAATAACTGCATCAATACTACAAACGATTTTCAGCTTTTTTAGCATCTGCCCGAGGTAGCGCTCGACGCTCTCGTGAATGGTTTTTATGTGTTCCATGGGTATATTATACCGGAATGTATCGTATGATCGTATCCTAATGTAACTCGTGGTCTTTCCGTATGCTACGTTTAACACATATCTGAGCAGCCTTTGATTTGATTATTGATAAGCAACGATCAAACTGCAAGTTTAGTAAATTTTTGTTTCGAGTTGAATCTTAGAAAAGGCTTAAATTACAGTAAAGAGCGTTAATACAAAAGTGGAATGCACATTGAATGCCTGGTATAAATAATAAATGTGAATAATGCAGTTAGTAGTAAATATAGGATAAAATTTAAATAACTAAATAATGATCAAGTTTGTTATAATACCTAAGGTAAAAAAACTACTTTTTTTAATATTGGACCTGATTCCGTCTGTGTTTACTTTTATCATTCATTTAATACAATGAGGGTTTTCTAAAATGACGTTCACCAGGTGGCAGCACTGAGTCGTCACGATTGCATCACTGCTTACCATCAGAGCGTTTTCACTTTATCCGATCCGATATCGGTGTCGGACGCCGATCCGATATCGGGGTAAGTAAAATGTATGAAATATGTACCTATCTTTCATATTGTCCGGCCCGATATCGGATATCGGAGCACGGCATTTCATACATTTTATATATACGATATCGGATCGGCGTCCGATACCGATACCGGATCGGATAATGTGAAAACGCTCTCAGGCGGGATAACGGGCAAGCATTACTTTATAACAATAAAAAAAAGGCTTGGCACTTGTCAAACGCTTATGTTAATTAGGTATAGTTAGACATCAACGTCAAACGTTAGACGTTATGTTCTCAAAAGTAGAAGAGCTCTGTGGCGCCGACCAAGGATCTTAGACACCGGCACGCTACTGTAAACTGGATTGATTACATCATTACGAAGCAATATTACAACTCGGTCACATTAACTTGACGCTCGGCAACGATGAAATTATGATCAAAAACAATATACCAACCAACCACAGAGTACTAGCCAAATTATCAACGCGCGTATCATAACAACACTTAATGGGTGAGCTAAGGGAATGCGGTGGGGAGCAGGGATCGCACTTCAGAGATGGGTCAATTTAATGTGACCGGATTGTATACATTCTCAAGTTTATTTTATTTTGATTGATTCATATTTCTTAATGACAATTGACAAGCAAAAGGGAAAAAGGCACCGAGCAAAACAACGAGAAAGGTAGTGTGTCCCTTTCTTACTATGACTAGCGTAACCATACATTTACATTAAGTTAATTAATTGTTATTAATATCATCTTGAACTTCTTTAGAACAGACTTGTCCCGCAGTACGAACTAGTCAATGGACACACTAGCAGAAAGCGATAACATATCCTTTTGCATCGTACTCTTCGGTATGTTTTTGAGATTGACGTAATTATTACTGATAGTTTAGAAAATGGTGCCGACTAATGGTGTGAATTCTTGTAAAAACCCTCATTGTGCCTATGTATATTGTAAATATAATAATTATATATGTATGAAAGGACGTAGGTAGTACGATTTTATGACGTAGGTAGGCGAGCAGCCGAGCAGTGAGAAGGGGTTTTGGAAATGCAACCTATAAGAAGGTGAAAAGGGAGAATTTCAATTGTATGCAAAAACTCATTCCATTTATGTGAATATGTTACTGTAAAAGCCCGAACCACGGTATATCTCAGGTTTTACCAGTAAATCTTAGGTTTTACCAACACGAATTGGTAAATGTAAGAATATGTGAAAAAGAAACGATTTAATCGGGCTTTTACCATTATAATTTGGTACATGCTAGGTTTTACCAGTGAGGGTTGGTAAATGTTGGTTTTGTATTTTCGACGATGGAACGCGTTTACCAAGAAGTAACCTATTCACTCTTGACTTAAAGATTCCTGGGTTGTAGCTATCAGGAAACAGACTCCGGCAGGGATTTCTACTCGTTGGCTGTACGTACAATAAATGTGTTCCCAAAACGTTTTGCGCGTATAAGAGGGATATCTACCATGTACCGATGGCGCATCGCCGTAAGGCGTACGGCGATGCGATGATCCGATGATGGAACGCGCTAGGAGGAATTATTTAGTTATGCAGTTCCGACGCACACTCCTCAAAATGCAACCGCTAGAAACCTGACAGGCTAGCGACTCGGTGTTGATGCTCACGATTTTGAAGCCTCGACTAAACGAGTGCATCATTACCAATGATCTTCTTGGCTTTCGTTTCAATAGCTTCAAGCGCTTCAAGCTGATATCGGGCAGATTCATCCCAAAGATGAGAGGAGTACTCCATAAATGATCGAACTTGCGCTTGATAAAGTGTGAGCAGCTGTTCCGGTGTGAAGTACTGTCTCACCTTTGCAAGGATTCCTAGCTTTTTAGCAGCCAGTTGAGCCTTTGCTTCAATATATGGAGCAAAGTTAAAAGTCGACGTCAACGTAACACCAAGAAGATCAAGATGGTCGGTTATCGGCACGGTTGCACCCAGGAAAGTAGGAGAACTGAGTTGTCTTCTTTTAGCGCAAAATTGGCATTGCCCCATTCAGTGACCGCACAATCCAAGCACTTGAATTGGTCCTTGGACCGACCGGTCCAAGGACCAATTCAAGTGCTCAACCATAGCCACTTGGAGAGACTGGATCTGTGACCCACTATTAGTTCGTGTATTGGATATGTATCTTTCAGTATCAGTACTGTCTGCATACCCAAAGGTACCAGGCTTAAGCAGATTGTTAATGTGCAGCAAGAACAAAGTTGCCGAGAGCACTGACCCTTGAGGGACTCCGGCATTAATTAATGGCCATTTCCGGTCAAACGAGCTGCCATCGATGACCACTCGAATGGATCGGTCACACAGGAAGTCTGCGATCCAAGCACTCAATCCAGCAGGTAAACCAAAAGAAGGAAGCTTACTAACAAGGATTTCGTGCCAGACCCTATCGAATGCCTTCGAGATGTTGAGAAAGACGCCAAGCGTTTCCCCATGCTTCTCGATGGCCTCATTTCAGATACGGATGGCATACGCTAGAAGATCACTAGTTAACCAATTTCGGCGAAAGCCGTATTAACGGTCACTTAGGATGTCATAAGTTTCTAGGTAGGTATGCCAGGAGCTTAGTGTTGAGTACACGGTTCATAGTCTTATAGAACAATGCATAATTATTAAACACTAATTGTACTACTAATGAGTCAAATCGTTACCTATCTTTTGGTAATGTTTATCTTAACATTTACCGTGTCTTTGAGGTAAATCCTAAGATTTACCAAGTGAATGGTAGTAAAAGTCCGAAATAAACGATGATTATAGAACAGTTCGGACTTTTACCATTAAGGGTTGGTAAATCTTAGGATTTACTGGAAAATCTTAGGATTTACCGTAGTTCTGGCTTTTACAGTAAATATACTTGAAAGTTAACACAAACAATAACCCAAGTAAAAAATAACAGTTGTCGTTATTTGTTTTTCAAACAACCCCCCGCAGAATAATTTCTTGTGGTCGGTCCTCACACTCCTGCCAAGTGGCCGTGCTCGTCATGGAGGTAGCTCTCCGGAGCCGGCAGGGCTCGCCGCACAACTTGCCGCCACTGTTGCCTGCCGGCTGTCATCCCGCGCACTCGTTCCTTCGCGACCACGTCTCCTTGTTCAGTTAGGCGTTCGACGTACGTGCGCTGCTCTGACACTGGCGCGCACCAGTCTGAAGCAGAGCCCCTCGACGCCGTGTTCCTTTACAATAGAAGCGTTTGTTCGGAACGCGCTCGAAGACACTCAGCACCACATTTTCAGAGCGTCAATTTTTTCTGTCTGTCGCAGGATCCATGTCTGAGCGGCGTATAACACGACAATCATCATCTTGATCCTGATGTTTGAGAACAGGATTTTACATATTCTGCGCCCTACATACAGGCTGGATTTTTTGTTTTTGTCGAATAAGAGACTTTCACAAAAATATAAATGGAATTTGTGTTTTTCCTAGTGTTCAAGATGTGTTCAAACTTTTTACTTATTTATTAGAAGCAAACAGGATCGACAGCCAACAGTTTACTGCCCATTGTTAAGAATCTACTCAATTCAATGTTATATTTTTTATAAAAGGGTTGATCGATATGTGATACGAAATGAAACAGGTTGTTTAGACAGTTGTCGTATAATTATTGTACAATAAAATAAATAGCACTCTCAACCACGCGTCTGTCGGACACATCAATAAATAGACACGTCTATGTACGTACAGGCCGGCGCTGTACGCGGCGCGCCTCCTAACCAACGTATATTATTACAAAAGTTCAACAAGTGCGCGCTGCACCACGTGCAGTGCGCCTGCGCCGCTCTCAATAACAATCATGAACATACAAATCAACATTATCAAAATTTTAAAGTCAATTATTAAGTAAGTCACATAACACAGAATTGTTCGTCCATTACCTACATGTTTCCAGTCCCTTGAGGAAATAATAACTAGAGTAGACACATTCGTAAACTGATTTGTTCTTATAAAGTATGTAGTATTTGGGACTGGAACTTGCAGTTAGTGCGTCGACAACAGCATGTGTATCGATCTAGCGGGGCCACTCGAGCTAGACTGAAGAAACTAGTGGCAATGCTTTGTTTGTTCAATGTACCTCACGAATTTACTGACATGATCCAGTACATTTATAGGCAAATTTATCCTGCTGTATTTCTCGTGTTCTGTTAAAGATCCCTTAGAGCAAAAACATGAATCGAAGCACAAATTTCGATCAGTATTATTTTTATGAAGGTAGGTATTCCCAGCGTAATACAAACGCAGCCCTGCTGGGTGGATGAGGCAACTTATTGTAATTTCTGTGAAAATAGTTGGCGTACGTTGGGTCTTTTCAGTAAACTCGTGTCGTACTTACAATGAGTGACATTGAACAATCAAAGCATTGCCACTAGTATGTCCGGCGCAGGCCGCGTGGCCCCGCCGGAGCGCCGCACACGCGCTGCAGTACGCTACGACGTACTTAAGTAATTGGCACGGCTCGCTGTCGCAGCTACTACTCTACGCTACGTAACGCGTAACAACATACAAAACCTAACTATAGTTTAACGACTCGTACTTAACTGTAGTTTGTTCACTTACTACGTATTCATAATATATTATTATCAAGGGTATATACTTAGTATAGTGCGGGCGGCGACAGTCTATGTACAAGTATCCTAGCTAGCGCCGTACACGGTACGGTGGTATACCTTCTTCAACTGTAAATATAATTGTAGCAATATAATCGACTCGTAAATACTCTTATGTCAACATTTTCCTAAATAAATAATTATTTTGTTATAGTTAATACTTTATTTCTCAGCCTCGACACCCGTGCGGACGCCGCGCGCGGCGGCTTCCTAATACTGTATAAAATATTCATTATGTCTATCGTTACTATAGCACATCATACATTTGTGTGTGTGTGAGTGGGGGTGGGGGGAGTGGACGGTGCGGAGTCAGTCTTGTGCGGCGGCGCGCGCGTCGTCGTCGGGCTGCAGCTCCGCCTCGGCCGCCGACGGGATGGTGTGCAGGTGGCGCGGCGCTAGTGCGGGCGCGGGCGAGCCGGGCGGCTCGTCCACGGCGGGCTGGCGCGTGAGGCGCGGCCGCGCGCCGCCCGCCGCGCTGCCGCCCGAGCGCGATGTGCGCCACGTGCCCGTCGACGCCGTGGCGGCCGAGCCCGACGAGTCGTTGCGCGACGACGACAGGTTGGAGTCCTGCGACGTCTTGCGCGCCACCAGCCACGACGCGGCGCGGCGCGGCGGCGGCGGCGGCCGCCCGTACGTGCGCCACGAGTCCGAGCGCGACGACGAGAACTCCACGGACGACGACACCGAGCCCGCGCGCGCCGGCGCCGCGCTGGCGGCGCGCGGGGCGGGCGCGGGCGCGGCGGGGCGGCGGCCGCACGCGCGCAGCCAGCGCAGCAGGCGCACGCGGCGCGCCGGCTCGCGCGCGCGCTCGGCCGCGGCCGGCAGCAGGCGGCGGCACGCGCACGCGGCGCCGTGCTGGCCGCGCGACGAGCGCTCCGCCAGGCTGTTGGTGTTGGCGGGCGTCTGGCGGTTGCTGAAGTTGGACGAGTGGCGGCAGCGCCCGATGCCGCGCGTCACGCGCGACTCCTCGATGGCCTTGCACACGAGCGCGCAGTCCTTCTTGAACTGCTTGGTGAGGATGGCGTAGAGGAAGGGGTTGCAGCACGAGTTGAGCGGCAGCACGAACACCGTGAACACCTTGGCTTCCTCCAGCGACACCAGCTGCACGCCGAACGCGGCCGTGAGCGCGAAGAAGGCGATGGGCGACCAGCAGAGGAAGTCCGTGAACACGAGCAGCGCCATGCGCTTGGCGATGCGCGAGTCGTTGGAGTTCCAGGCCTGCGAGCCGCGGATGGCGCAGTACATCTTGAGGTAGCAGCCCAGCAGCACGAGGAAGGCCACGCCGTTGATGACCAGCAGCGCCACCACGTAGCCCAGCGCCACGGGCGTGGACGTCTCGAAGGGCAGGCACACGGCGAACTTGCGGTAGTCGGACACGCCCAGCAGCGGCAGCGCGGCCGCCGTCAGCGAGAAGGCCCAGCCGGCCGCCATGACGCCGGCCGCGTGGCGCAGCGACAGGCGCTTGTTGAGGTGCATGGCGTGCGTGATGGCGTAGTTGCGCTCCAGCGTGATCACGGCCAGCGTGAACACCGACAGCTCGGACGACAGCACGCCCAGGAAGCCCGCCAGCTTGCAGCCGCCCGACATCTGCCATGCGATGGCGTGCGCGCGGAACTCGCCCAGCGTGCCCGCGTCCACCACGGCCAGGAACCCTGCACAGAACGCTTGCTGTACACTCGGCCTCAGCTCTGACAGCACAGCAACCTGTCTCCGAGGTACGTACCCAGGTAGATGCCCATGAAGAAGTCGGCGGCGGCGAGGTTGGTGACGAGGAAGCGCGGCACGTCGATGCGGCTGCGGCTGAAGATGAGCACGAACACCACGGTGCCGTTGCCGAGCAGCGCCAGCAGGAACACGGCCCACACGCCGCAGCGCAGCGTCCACCAGTCGAACAGGTCCACGCACGGCAGGAACGGGCCTGCGGAGCGTGAGGTCAGCACTAGCCGCTAGCGAGGAGCGCACAGAGCGCAGTGTGGAGTGGAGTGACTCACCCGGCAGCGGCAGGCACTGCACCTTGCGCGGCGCGTCGGAGCGCAGGTCGCGCTCGCCCAGCTCCACGGCGCCGGCGCCCGCCCAGCCCTCCAGCATGGCCGCCAGCCCCGCCGCGCCCGCGCCCGCGCCGCTCAGTTCCGACGCGTTCACTGCACACACAGAGCTATATGTACTACCGGCCTCGCGCCGCAGCGTGCGCCGCGCGGTGCGTACGTACGGTAGTGCGCCCAGATGTCGGTGGTGTTGGCCCAGGCGGCCGCGTCGATGTGCTGCGGCGGCAGGATCACCAGGTCGGACGGCGCCTCGGCCGCCGGCTCCTCGTCCGCCTCCTCCATCAGCGGCATGAACTCGCAGCAGTGGTACGCGTACGACAGCACCAGCGTCTGCGCCCCAACACACACATGTATATTGTATGAGCCTTCTTTTACTAAAGAGCACTCACAAAAAATATCCATATCTAATATCGTTGAGATAAATAAAAATGCAAATTACTTATCATTTGTTTTTATATACCATAAACTAATGCTTGACCGCAATCTCACCTGATGGTAAGCAGTGATGCAATCGTTGATGGTGAGGCGCACTAGTTTATTAAGATCCTATTTACTCTAGTCTTGAAGATACTCAAATTATAATCGGACGGGAAGATCGCAGCAGGCAAATTGTTCCAATCCTTCGATGTACGCGGTATATACGACGAGGCAAACCGCTTTGTCTGGACCGTTCAGGTTACGACAACGCGGGATGGATACTCGCCGTACGACGGCTTGTCCGATGGTAGAAGGGAGATGGCGGAATTAACTCATGTAATTCCTGCGCACACTCTCCGTAATGCATCCTGTAGAATACCGATAGGCTGGCTACCCTACGCCTGTGCTCTAGGCTTTGCAGATTGGATTTAACCAAATCAGGGTCTCCAATTAGCCTCTTCGCACGCCTTTCCACCGAGTCCAAAGCTGCCAGGTGGCATTTAGCAGCACCAGCCCATATGTGGCTGCAGTACTCCACACACGATCGGACCTGTGCTTTGTACAGCATTAGAAGCTGTCCCGGTGTGAAGTACCGTTGGACCTTTGCCAGAACGTCGACTTTTTTGCAGCCACTTTGGCTTTGGACTCAATGAACCGCCCAAAGTTAAGGTCTGAAGAAACTTCAACACCCAAAAGCTGAAGACGGTCGGTGCACTCCAGTGACACATTCCGGAAAGTAGGAGTCAAGGTGAACGGACTCCTTTTTGCAGTGAATAGACACGCTTGTGACTTATCGATCAGTGTGTTGTACTTATCGAATTGATGAAGCATTGAAACTTGTGTACAGATTACAGTTCCCACGATGAAAGCTGTCAATGTCATCGGAGGCGATAACGATCCGGATAACATAACGATAATGAATTGAGAAGCGTGTGAACTGGACCACAGCAACAGATGTCTGGCGTGTTGTGATGTCGCCGGTCGCGAGTGGAACCCGATACGTAGTGACAGCACACGTCAACGAGGATGTATTGCGTGATAGCGAGGGCGGGCTGACCCCCCTCGGTGCGCCAAGGTCGTCGCGAGATCTTCCTCAACACGACGTTGGCACTGACGCCTCGCTTCCGCACGCTGGTGCAGAAGGAAAACAAGTGTTCACAGTGAATACTGAACGTGTCCCGCATACGTATTAGTCAGCAGTGACTCACACAGGTGGTGTCATTGTCACTAGCGAAGCTGGCGCTGATAAAGAGCAACTCTCCTCTTAGTCAGCGCTAACTACTGTTTGAGATAAATTGTACCGTGAAAGGCTTTCCACGGTTCAATTTAGGGTTCTGTATGACATGAAGTTGTGTGAGGGTAGTGTATATTATTGCAGTATGGGAGATGAGCACCTACATCCCTCGCTGCGGGTCCGACCCCGCTTATAAAAATGATGTTGGATCGAATCAGCCGTGCGGAGGCCGGTCCGGCTTACTACGGCAATCTTGTGAGCTCACTGGCAACTTTCAAGATATAGAATAAGATGGCCAAGGGCACCCAACCCCCAATAACCAACAAATTCGATGTCCTGTGTATACTACACAGGTTTTAAGTAGCAATCGTTCTTCAAGAACTTCATGTCGGGGGTACCGGTGTGCGCGGCTGCATGTCGGGCGTACCTGTGTGCGCGGCTGCATGTCGGGGGTACCTGTATGCGCGGCTGCATGTCGGGGGTACCTGTATGCGCGGCAGCATCTCGGGCGGGTGGAAGTGGCGCAGGTTGGGGTTGTTGTGCGCCTTGAGGTGCAGCAGGCGCTGCAGCCCGGCGCCCGGCAGCCACGGGAACACGTTGTTGCCCACGTTCCTGCCACACACAACATATTTACATAGTGCTACAAGAGCACCTATAAAACATCAGAAGCTAATGCACCATTCCAATTGGTCGTTTCTTATGTAGAAGAAACGGTAAGAAAGTCCTTGTTAATGATAAGTGAGAATGATTGACTACGGAACGTTGCACATCAACTTGGATTAAAACATCCCTACATCTACATTTTCTTACTTTACTTGTAATCTAAGAATAATATAAATAAGTGGCTATAAAGGTACTGAATGTTTTTTGTTTAGAGCTTAGCCCTTCAGAAAAATGAATGAATGAGGATGTATATCTGCATCTAGTAGGCGCGGCACACCACAGGTACCGTAAGGCAAGTGCTGCCGTGCATACGTACAGGTCCTCCAGCTTGGAGATGGGCACGAAAGTCTCGGCGTCGATGTGCTCGATCTCGTTGTCCTCCAGGTTCCTGCAACACGACACCACGCACTCAGTACTCCGCCGCATCATGGCACTACGCCAAGTGTTACAACTAAACTGACAAAACATAGTCCACTTCTGGAGAGTCTCTTGAACACACGCGACGACGATACACATTGTATCCGCGGTCACTACTCTTCAGCGTGTTCTATTATTCCTTAAACTTTTGCGTTCAAATTACACCTAATAAGCTGATATATTTTGAACTTACTCCTTAAATGAAACAACAAATCAATATTTATTAGGAAACAATGTACTTAGCATTATATATTTATTGATCAATTAAGTGCGGAAAAGGTATTTAGAAACAAGAACTAATTTGATATGTACTAATGACTGGAGAGGCGCTACGGTGTCCTCACCGTCCACCTGTTTCGAGACAGGATGACGAAACGCCCGGAGAACACGGTAGAGCATACAGTACCGTAGAGGTGTGCCCGTTTAGGCAAAGCACCTTCTTTTGCGAAGAAGTAATGCTAGCGAAGGTGATGGCAACCGTGAGGGAACGCCAAAGAGAAGTGGTTTTATAGTCATTGGGGAACGCACATCCTCACACGTCGACCGCCACAGCAGACACATCGATAACACATAAAAATGGTGTGGTTTTTATGCACGTATGAACTCAAATCAATTATTAAGGGCCCTGCTGGGCAGACTAATTATTCTAGTAGAATTTCTGCTGTTTTGTTAAGCCCCAAGGGGGCTAATACATGAATCAAGAGGTACATTGGCACAAGTTACGATCGGTATCTATATGTTTTCCGAGCGTAACAGAACCGAGGGCCCGCTGGATGGATGAGGGGATTAATTGTAATTTCTATCAAAACAGTTGAGGTACCTACATTGTATCTTGTCAGTAAATTCGTGAAGTACATTGAACAAACAAAGCAATTACACTATCATCTGTTTTTTAAACCCTAAGGGCCTATTTCACCACCTATGATAAAGTTTCGAGTATCTTACTTGACAGATAATTTCATACAAATTCTGTAAAATTTTTGAATTTATTCAGCGAGTAGTGCCTACTCGGACATTGTGAAACAGGCCCTAAGACTAAAATGACATTTCAACAAAAAAGAACTGACATCATTCCTATAGTAAAGGAGAATGCCCGTTTTGTAAGGGAAGTTGGGTCCCAGTGGAACATGCTTGTGCCCTGAAGATTTTTATTTTACCTAATAGTAAAAACATAGCATTTTTATAATCGGAAACCTTTTTTCATTGTGTCACCCTGGTTCAGGACAGAAAATTATTTTTCTGTTTTAAAAATCTAGGTTATAATTACATATTGACTGACTAAACATCACCATGAGCATGGAATTATGTCTCTTTTACTTTAATTCCATTAGTTTATGGCATGGCGTGGCATTCTCCTTTGACATTACTTGTGTCAGTTTAAGTCTCAGGGTAAAAAAACAGACGATAGTGGTTTTCGGTCCACCTCGAGTGGCCCCGCTAGATCGAAACACATGCGTTTTGAAAATGTTAAGTACTAATGGAAAGGGTAACTGAAGGACTAACGTGAGTTTAAGTTAGTAAAAGTCTGACATCTCGCTCCACTCTAGAGCTGAAAATCTCATTAGATGTTTCCCACTTCAAACAGAAGGCGGCCCACACTTGGAGTAATCGTCTGCTCTCATCTCTATGTCGATCGCCTTGAAGCTTTCCGTTTTATTATTGTGTGTAAGAGTGGAAAATTCTATGTTACAAAAATAGGTCGTTGCAATGACAAAAGTAACTAGCACGCTAGAAGGGAAGACGAGAAAATAATTTTTCACATGAAACCAAAAAAAATAAAAAAGTTTCTGAAAATTTCAAAAACTATTTGAATTAAAAACGACAACACGTTAGGTGTTGTCGTTTTTGTTTCAAATAGATCTTCATAAATTGTTAATCGGTAAGTGTACAGAAGGAATGCCCCTGGAGAGTAGGAGGGGGGGGGGCACGGGGTGAGCGCGAAATGGACGTTGAAGGTCATTTCAGAATTTGGTTTACATCTGCTGACTAGTAGGAGCCCTCTATTAGATTACATAAGTGTGGAACACGCGTTAATGGATGTCACGTGTTTAACATAGATTCAGCAAACTACAGATCATAGGTACTTACTTTACTTTCCTTACATAAAATTAGAGCGCAATTTCCTTTGTGTTCGGTTTGGTATTGTCAGGGGCGATCGATAAGATCGTGAGATTACCTAAATTCATTTATCAAAAGCGGGAAAACAAAATTAATGAATAATTCAATGAGTGAGCTGCCCGCAATTATCATCAGATTTATTCATGGAAATATGTAAGTGAGCCACTCGGAGGCGGCGGCGGGCGCAAGAGCGCGCGCGAGGGGTCCACGCCCGAGCGGCGGCGACGCGGCGCCCGCCGATGCCGGCGCGATAGGCACAATGGAGCGACTTCCTTTACGACGCGTACGTAGCGCCGCGGCCGGGTTGACTCACCTGATCGTCACAGATACCCGCTTTCCACTGTCTTCAATATTTCTCATAAAATATCGTGGCAACGATAGTTTAGTTTGTACGTAGTTTGTTTGTACAAGTAAAAAAGGGATAAAATGTTCCAAAATGCACAAACTCTGAAAGCGGAACAAATAAGTTCCTAACTTAAAAATTATAGTAATAATCTGCTGGTCGCCAGGTGAAATAATTTTCAGTTGTTTCAGAAATTACCTCCTATATACAATTTTAAAAATACCACTCTAATATTGTTACGATTTACTATATACTTTATTGTAAAAGTATACAATACAGACACTCGTCACATATAGACACACCATGTATGCCACATCATACCATCATGCAACAGCCATGGTCACGCCATGTTGAATGGAATGAAATGAAGATGGAAATGTTAAAACAGGAAAAACCAGTAAAATTCGTTAACATAATAATGCAGTATATTCCGTATATATCCGTGGATATCCGTGGTGCCGGCGGTACAGCTAGTAGCAGGGTACTTCATGGTCTCAGCTGTTGTTTGGACTCAACAGGCACCAAAAACCTAACTGCGCCGCCAGTTCCTGGCAATCGAGCTCACCCCGCGTAGTACGGTACGCAAACACCAGCTCCAAGTAGACATGGAGTAATGGGGACTATACATAGAATTGAGAAGCAACAGAACGCCACAATGTCAGTCCCACTTCAAGAGCAGACCCACCTCATGTGTACGGGCGCAATGGACGATCTCTTCAACACACTCGATTGGAGAGGGCTAAGCGATAATGTCGAGTACTCACTTTCGTTTTGCCGACAACATTGTCACGGAGATGCTCAGTACAATGCTCTGACCTTAGTAGAGCTACCGAACAGAGGGTTTTAATAATGAAGTCATCAGCACCGACCCCGGCCGAGATCTGAGACTCTACTCGAACTAGTGGACGATTAAGTACGTTTACCTATGACAGCCGCACAGGTCGATCTTCAAGGTTAAGCAACGCTTGCCAAGGTTGGTCTGTGGATGGGTTACCATCTTAACATAACGAGTTTCCTCCGTGCCTCGGAAAGCACGTTAAGCCGTAGGTCCCGGCTGTCATTTGTAGATATTGGCAGTCGTTACGGATAGTCAGAAGCCAGTAAATCTGACTCCAGTTTTGCCATGAAATACCGTGTTACCCCAGTTAATGGGTTGTGGAGGTCTGGTAGGCAGCCGCTCCTCGTAAAATACTGTTATTCAGCTAAATCCGGCTTGAGTGGAAGCCGACCCCAATATAGTTGGGAAAAGGCTAGGCAGATGATTATGACCTATGACAGACTATCTAGTATGGGGTCCAAAGACAAAAAAGCCCTTGCCAGAAATCTGTCTATTAGACAGAGCTTAACTCACGAAACTGAAGACCGACTATGGCAAATTCATATCCGTTAAATTAGAGCTCTTGGAAGGGACCGAGGCGTTTGTCCCGACATTTATCCAGCGGCGAGATTCCGAAATAAGAGACACAGTAAGCTGTAGCATATTTTTTGAAATATCGCATATATTAACCTGAAGCACATACAGGTTTAATTATTTAGCTGGCAAGCGCCAACTTACATTATAATGTATCTTCAAGAACTGAACAACTACACTACAATATAAGTCGTAAGTCTAGGAGAAGTCGATAAGCTTCTAAGATTGGAACTCTACGTACACACGTGACACACATAAGTGCTTTACATAACACATTTTATGGGGCCGCGGCCGTGAGGGACATAAACAATGTGCAGTTAATCCGCCAGCAGTCACGAGTGGCGCGCGAAGGTCGCGGGTGGCTGGGGCGGTGCGAGCGTGCGGGCGGGTGGCGGCGGTACTCACAGCACTTGCAGGTCGGGCGTGTGCGCGAAGGCGTCGGCGGGCAGGCGGCGCAGGCGGTTGACGTCATGACGTGAGGGGTACTCACAGCACTTGCAGGTCGGGCGTGTGCGTGAAGGCGTCGGCGGGCAGGCGGCGCAGGCGGTTGACGTCATGACGTGAGGGGTACTCACAGCACTTGCAGGTCGGGCGTGTGCGCGAAGGCGTCGGCGGGCAGGCGGCGCAGGCGGTTGACGTCATGACGTGAGGGGTACTCACAGCACTTGCAGGTCGGGCGTGTGCGCGAAGGCGTCGGCGGGCAGGCGGCGCAGGCGGTTGACGTCATGACGTGAGGGGTACTCACAGCACTTGCAGGTCGGGCGTGTGCGTGAAGGCGTCGGCGGGCAGGCGGCGCAGGCGGTTGCGCGCCAGCAGCAGGTCGTGCAGGCGCCGCAGCCCGCGCAGCGCGCCGCCCTCCAGCGACGCGATCTCGTTGCCCGACAGGTCCCTGCACACACACGCGTTACATACGGCCGACACACGACAACACACGCGCACTAGACAGACACTCACAGCACGCGCAGCTCGGCGCAGGCGTGCAGCTCGGGCACCCGCTGCAGCAGGTTCAGCTTCACGTCCCTGCGGACACACGGACACGTGTCACACGCGACGCACGCGGCGTGCGGGAGCTGGCACACGCCGCGCGCAGCGCGCGCGTGAATAAGTAAACACTTAACTTCGTTAATCAACATTCAAATGGCCAATTAGCGGATTACACATCTCAATGTAAGTAAGTATCAATGCTCCGGAAGTGGGTCACCGGGTCGGCGTGACGCGCGACGAGCGAGTTAACGTACGCACCGTCACTCCCCCCCCCCCCCCGGAGCCCGGAGCCCCTCGCCCCTTGCCGCCCGAGGGCTTTACGTTTCGCAGGCAGTAAGTACTTCCCATTGACAATTTGTAGCCATTATCGTTTTGTTTTCCTTTCACCTTCATACGGAATTAGGCCAATCAAATCAGGACAAAGCTTTTAGATGAATGTGAGGACAGAGGAATGGCAATTTATTGAGAGAAAGAAAGATTAACTGATAGATAAGAGTGGTGGCGATCAGCGCGCTATCTCTGTGCAAATGAGACGCCGCGCCGCGTCCGCGCCGACCTTGCGCGAGCTTATCCCTCAGGGCTGACCGCCCGGCTCACACTAACCAAATATAACAGAAAACCCACTCCTCTCACACAGCGAAAGTATCATTACTATAGCATATCAACCTGTAGAGTATAAGTTGCGGCCGCCGCGCGCCGCGCGCCGCAGCGGAGTGCGCCTTCTGTCTCGCCGGCCGCTCGGCGCGCGGCGCACGGCTACGTTACAGTTTCTATTTCGACAAGCTAAATCCTAATCGATATTCGATTTGCAAATCCCTGTTTCAGTGGAAGACGCGGTAAGTCGGCTCGCTTATTATGTTCTCACCTGATACAATCCTTGCTACGAACGAATAGTAATATACCGCGTCTTGTATTCTGCTCTACATAGCATCATGATAAGACTTAGCATTTTGCTCGTGTCTTGCAGACGGTACTTCTGATAAGACACGCACATCTAGATATTATATTCTGGTCCAAATGATAACCTTGTTATGGAGTTAGGTGACACTAGCTAGCAAAGAGTAGCAGATGGTGGTAGTAGTAGTGGTGTGGGGTACTCACAGCGAGCGCAGCAGCGGCACGTGCGCGCACAGGTCGGCGGGCAGCGCGGGCAGGCGCGCGCGGTCCAGGCGCAGCGTGCGCAGGCGCGCCGTGCCGTTCAGCGACGGCAGCGCGCGCAGCGACCGCGCCTCCGACAGCACCCTGCACACACACATACACATACACTCTACACACATACACACAGCAGCAGCTCGCCTGCAGACCACGTGTGCCCTCCGGCAGCACAGGGGTCACTTGCCTTGGGCGTGCAAAGTCTAATAATAATAATATTAATACTCCCCCGACCGAATTTCGATCACGGTGGCCAATCTCAACAGAGATCAGCCAAGTACGCAGGAGATATTATAGTGCACAAGCGTGTGCACTCTGTTCCTTTACTCTCATAGTCCGATGGAACGGCAATCCGACACGACCGGAGAGAGGTCAGGCACAGGACCAACGGCTTTACGTACTTTCCGAGGCGCGGGGGTTTTGGGTTGTGAGGGTCCAATGAGTTACTAATTCTAAATTTAACGTTTGAATCCTCAACCGGTCCTATGAGACCGCGCTGTTATTGTTTTACTATTGTGTCTCGTTTCGCGGGTATCTGAGTAATTAAATATATTTTTTATCGTCTGTTTTTCACACTGGCCTATTCGTTAATTTTTCAGCGTGATCCACGTACTTAGATTGTCACTAATTCAAGCCTTCGAGGTGCGATGGGAATAGAAGGGTGGCGAAAGATCATCACCTACCTAGCCTTTTCCCAACTATATTGGGGTCGGCTTCCAGTCAAGCTGGATTTAGCTGAATACCAGTATTTTACGAGGAGCGGCTGTCTATCAGACCTCGACAACCCATTAACTGGGGTAACACGGTACTTGATGGCAAGACTGGAGTCAGATTTACTGGCTTCTGACTATCCGTAACGACTGCCACTGATCTACAAATGACAGCCGGGACCTAGGGCTTAACGTGCTATCCGAGGCACGGAGGAAACTCGTTATGTTAAGATGGTCACCCATCTTCAGACCAACCTAGGCAAGCATTGCTTAACCTTGAAGATCGACCTGTGCGGCTGCTATTATCTAGCCACGAGCTCCTCAAGGGTGGGGAAAGATCGGGAACTCTAAATATGTCCTCTTACCCTTAAAGTCCAAATAAAGACCTTAACTTCAAGGTCAAATATACGAAATATGAGCAAACGTCATGCACCTCCTAATCAAGGTCCTTTATAAAAAGCCTTGAGGTTAAGATCAAAGGCCATTTCCTAACATCATCGCTTTACATTTGACCTTGATGCCAAGGTCACCCCACCGTCCTTAAGGTCAAGGTCACACTCAGTGCTCCCGATGTTTCCCCACCCTTCCACTCCCACATCCCAAAGGATCCCGAAGGCTTGATACGGCGTTCGTGTTGTATGATATTTTATAAGACTTTTTTGTAGCAAATCTTTTTTCCTCAGAGCTCCTTTACGTATAGTTCAAACTTCGAAGTTCAAACCATTCGTACATTATCTATTTGTCATAATTATTTACAAAACCATTGATACAGCTTAGATTTAAATATTCTTATAGGATGTTCCTTACACAGTTCGTGTTGGAAGTTTGAGAACTGAACTGATGCCATGGTCATACAGGTTTACACTAACGATCGCTTTCATTGTGCGGTCGAGAATGGCTACTCAGTAGTCTGGCCGCGTGGCGTGTCGACACGGTCGCCACTGTGTCAGCCGCCTCGCTGTACGCGCGACTCTACGGGCTCCGGCGTTCGATGGCGCACTCCGCGTGCGTCCACATGCTCAACGACAGTCATCAGTTCCATCACACTTGTGCCATCTAAACACCCACACAGCACACTGTGTGTCAGACATCGACGCACAAACTAATACCATGGATCCTGTACATGATTCTGGACCCCCAGTGGTGGAGTGTTTCATCCGTTTTCTCCTAATTTTTACTTTTTAATTCTGTACTTTTTAATTTAAACTGTATAAAATTGTTATTCTAGTCAACCCCGATGATATTTTTAGTGAAAAAATTACTAGTAATTCCGTTTTAATTAGTATTTAATTTGATGTGACGGGTGGGACAAGAGTGCTGTAACTTGTGGCTGGTGACGGTCCCTGACGCCGGAGCCGCGCGCTGGCGTGCGCCGGATCCCCAGATCCGCTGCGCTATCAGCCGCGCGGCGGATCCAGTTCCGCGCTCTCGCTAATCACTTCCGACGCGACATGCTGAGGACACCGGACGCCGCGGCCGCGCACGCCAACCGGCCTGGCTCCAGTCACGATACACTCTCGACTCTGCACCACCAACGTGATTTGCGCAGCAGTGCTGCTGACGCCCGGATCCTCCCTTTTCAACGGAGGTATGTGGGACTTTACTCTTTGTCTCACTTACCTCCAAAAAACGATGTGAATATGGCTACGCATTTTCTATTCGTTTGTTCTGACCACGTTACATTAAGATGAATTCCCATACACTTGATTAGTTTTCTAATAGCGTTAACGATTGTAGATTATCAACTTGGCTAAGCTTGCTGTTTACTACACACACTGGTTTTACTTACATGTAGACCAGAGCGTAGTCACAGAATAAGTAATAGAACGCGTAGTGAAGATAACGTGAGCGGTGCCTACTCTTCCGAACAGACTGATAATCTTCTCGAAGCCTAGAGACGTTTGCTATTACATTAAACCCTAGATATATGTGTCGTGTAGTTGGTGTCGTTGTCAGTAAGCGGCCGGCGCGGCGGCGGCGGGACTCGGCTTACAATTACAATGTGTTAATATTCTATACGGCAGGGAGCCGACTTCTGATCTCTGTTTAATATGCCGTGGAGGATGTTGTGTGCAAAGGAACACCTCTCGTGTTGTAAGACACGCTGGTTGTTAGTTCACGTAGATTTCGCTCCACTTGATCAGATCTGTCGTTACTAGAAGAATCCTCAACAAACAAGCACAACTAACTTTTATACTAATTCATAATGTTGGCTTGTAGGTGATCGTCTGGGGAAGAGCCGCTGCACATAGTAAGGGACTGTTTAGGCTGTGTTTCGACCAGAGATGTGCGAGGAAGCGTAGCGAGGGATGTGTTTGTTAAGAGCCATTAGAATCGCTTCATTTACTCGCCTCGGTCAGCACAGCTCTGGTGGAGACGGTTCAATGGAGCTATATTTTTGAGCATACAAAACAAGCGAGGAATGTGTAGCGAGGAATGTATGATGAGAAGAATGTGTTGCGAGGGATATGTAATGAGAAGAATGTGTTGCGAGCTTTGCGACATACTGTACCAGCCCGTCCATAGACGGTCGCAACGCATCCTCGCATGCGCATTTCAACTCGGCTATATATCTTCGTACAACACATTTTCCTCGCACAGCTTTGGCGGAAACCTTCACACATTTTCACAGCACAGCTAGACATCCTCGCACGACACATTTTGCTGGCACATCTTTGGTGAAACGCAGCCTTATACCAAGAGACCCCTGGACCAACTGGGCTGTTATGTTATGTCGTATATACTACTGTATAGTACTTGTGGCTAAATAACAGCCGCACAGGTCGATCTTCAAGGTTAAGCAGCGCTTGCCAAGGTTGGTCTGTGGATGGGTGACCATCTTAACATAACGAGTTTCCTCCGTGCCTCGCAAAGCACGTTAAGCCGTAGGTCTCGGCTGTCATTTGTAGATCTTTGGCAGTCGTTACGGATAGTCAAAAGCCAGTAAATCTGACTCCAATCTTGCCATGAAGTACCGTGTTACCCCAGTTAATGGGTTGTGGAGGTCTGGTAGGCAGCCGCTCCTCGTAAAATACTGGTATTCAGTTAAATCCGGCTTGACTGGAAGTCAACCCCAATGTAGTTGGGAAAAAGCTAGGTAGATGATGATGATGACTACTGTATACTACTCGTGGAACAGGCGATGAACAATTTCGTGAATATATAACTAGCAGCATACGTCAGTATTTTAGTAAAGGATTGACACTTTCACTTACAAAGTGCTCGTAGTCAGAGTGGAACGTAATCAAACTAGTATTCCCAGGTCGCAGGCGTCGGCCATGGCTTCATCAATACCCGTCCGGGTCCCAGTGCGGAAGATTGTCCGGAATTTAAACGAGTTTTGTGTTGATCACATAACTCGTTTAAATTCCGGAAAATCGAAGTAATTCAAAACGACGTCGACCCTGGCCTCGCCCGATAACTTATTAAAAACAAAACAATTTAGGAATATTTTCACAGAAGATATATTACACCTAATTACCTTGTGACGGACGACCTTTGGGAGCCAGCCAATGGTATTAATGATTGTCGATAATACATTAGATCACTTTACGTGTCCAAGTTGTCGGCAGCGACTCGTCTCGTAGTGAAGCGGAACCGGATGCCGCGGCTAATCAACAAACCTTGATGTATTCGTTTTAGTTCAAGACTAACCGAAGTATCTACACTGAATTTAAATGGTATCGCCGCGACCATGACACCACTGTCGCTCAGGCAAATAAGGCAAACATAGGACTCAACCTCGGAATTCGTGCGAATTAGCTGGCTTTTTGCTTGAGCCTTTGTTTTGACTTCTACGACTGAATTTAATATCATATGTTGCTTGCTTGAATTCCGAGGTGATATCCCTATTTTCCTAGGCGACGCGGATCGTGAGCTGGACCGTGCACCGCGCGCTGTACGCTGGGTGGCAGACAGTCACGCCGGCACGCCTGCAGCACGCCCGCCTGCACAGCTCCACGCGGCTGCACACTGGGTGGTACTCACAGGGTGGTGAGGTGCGGCAGGTGCGTGAGCGCGCGCGCGTGCACGTGCGCCAGCGGGTTGGCGCGCAGCTCCAGGCGCGCGAGCCGCCGGCACGCCTGCAGCACGCCCGCCTGCACGGCTCCACGCGGCTGCACACTGGGTGGTACTCACAGGGTGGTGAGGTGCGGCAGGTGCGTGAGCGCGCGCGCGTGCACGTGCGCCAGCGGGTTGGCGCGCAGCTCCAGGCGCGCGAGGCGCCGGCACGCCTGCAGCACGCCCTCCTCCACCAGCTCCACGCGGTTGCTGGCCACCGACCTGCACACACCACATCACACCACACTCTTACTACGTCATACATTTGCTCGCTAATACTTGCTGCACACGTGCTGCATCACTGGGGTGATTTTGGGGCAGATAACAATATCACCAAAAGCATGAAGTGAAATTGGGACTATTGGGAGTGAAGTTTTACATTATTTACTTATTTATTTATAACTTTATGCACTTAAAGGGTTGTACTTACTTTCTTATTATAATTTTTTTAAATACTACCGAATTGGGAAACTCTCCTCCTTCTTTTTTTGAAGTCAATTGTAAGGAGCATGGATATCCCGCTACCTATGGGAAGATGCGCCGCAGCTCAATGCCAAGGATGCTAGTGTTTGGACTCATTAGAGTTGTTATGAGATATAGGTAAAAATATTGTCTCTGCTACACCAGGTAGGTATGTACGCTGCCGTTGCGCCCTGGCGACAAGAGTTTCATTAAAAGAAAGTGATTGGTGGGGAGCGAGGGAGAGTACTCACAGGTCCTCGAGCAGCGGCAGCAGGCGCACGGCGGCCGGCAGCGCCGCCAGCAGGTTCTCCTCCAGCCGCCTGCAACACGCACACGTCACTACAGCGCACCGCGCGGACGCACCCGCGTTCACTACACTTGTACCTACTCGTTAGTAGACGAGTTTTTAGCAGAATATTTTGTTAGCAGAGATGCAATCGTTGAGAAGGACACTAGTTTATTAAAAGCGTATTTACTCTAGCCTCAAAGACACTTAAATTATAATGGACGGGAAGGCCGCAGCAGGCAAATTGCTCTAGTCCTTCAATGTACGCGGTATAACGACAAGGCGAAACGTTTAGTCCGGACCGTGGAGGTAAGGGTGGGGGTGGACACTCGCCGTACGTCGGGTTGTAGAAGAAAGATGATGGGGGAATCAAGTGCGTCAGGATTCGTAGATTGGACTGAAACTTTGGATCACCAATATGCTTTTCACACTACTCAGTGCGTGTCCAAAGCTGCCAGATGGCATATGGCAGCACCAGTCCTCACCACCTGCCCATATACGGCTGCAGACATACAGCGGACCAGCGCTCTGTGGATCATTAGAAGCCCGGTGTGAAGTAACGTTACACCTTTGCCGAGTATCCTGGCAGCTACTTTTTTGGTGTCAATGAACCAACCAATGTAGAGGAGTAGTAGAGGCAAGGGTAGAGGAAATTTCTTTCTCAAGAGCTGCAGGCGGTGGGTGCGCTTCAAGGATACATTTTGAACGGGCTTCTTTTTGCAGTGAACTATGTGTTTTGGCGGCGTTGAATCTCACTTTTTTGATTGGCTTCATCTGCCTGAAGAGTGACATACGCTCTATCATAGGCTCTCTATTGGACTCGACCAGCTTCTTACTAGCCTAAGAACTCGGCAGGTGACACATTTTGTGCTCCAACGGATAGCTGACAAACGCACACAACATATTGCTGGGAGACTGGGAGTCAAGCAGTGACCTTCAGAGGTCTCAATAATCTGCAGCGGCGGCGGCGGCGGCGGGGAGAGTTAATGAGTTGTGGTCGAGCGCGCGCGCCGTCGAGCGCAGGCCGTTAGGAGCCGGTCAGGGCGGCCCTTACTCACACGAGCGCCCTGCTATCAGCTCCCTCGACTGGAAACATGCGGAGCTCGTACGCTCCACACATCAGTTAGCTCCCGCTGTATGTTTGTAAGTGCCTAAAGAAAAGATTCTTGTTTTTAGTAAGGATTTCCGCGGATTGACGGTTTTATTAAGTCAAGAAACGAAACCAAACTTCTTGTAACTTAGTTAACCAAAAACGACCGTTGTAAGTATATGAATAGTACTATTCCAAAATCCGGATAGAGAGCAGCAAATGGGCCGTGTGACACGTGATAGAGGCCGAGGAGCGAGGGAGCGAGGCAGTTAACTGGCCATTACGCGCAAGTTCGGCGCGCGTCACTTATCGGCGCGGCAACGAGCCCGCGCTAATTAACTGCGACACTCAGTCGGAGCAGTCTGCGGCGAGTCTCACGTCTCTCTGGGCAGGCAGGTTGGATGTCGGAGAATGGTGACAGACTAAACACGTTACAGCACACATTAATTGCATAATTATAAACATTTTGATCTGATTTGAAGCGGAGCCTGCAGTAACCTGTCTCTTATTTTGATAGATGGTTATTATTACGTATATTACAGAAAATACAAAACAATAAATATTTTAATAATTTCGAAAAATGAACGTAAGTACCTTTTTTATAATAGGTAGTAGATTTTTTAGTTAGTGGCAACATAATTTATGAATAAACTTTTTGATACACGCGCGTTCTAATTCCTTGAATGTATTTTTTTACAAAGGGTTTATGACTTTGCAAATTCAAATCTCGCGTAGGAACATTATGTCTCTAGGGGCAGAATGACTTGCTTTAGGTAATGGTTGTATAACTTTAAAAGAGGGCATTATCGAGCAGGTGGTGTAAAAAATTTAGGTAGGTATTTGATTTTGTCATTCCAAGTCATTTCCGAAGACATCACTGTAGTAACCCGTGTTAAAAAAACGCTAATGTCAAGTAGCGAACTAATGTGCGTGTGTGCTGTGGTTTTTATATGTACTATTGATTGTTTATTGATTTTCTTACAGTAGATGAAAAAAGAACGATAAGTACTCTCCTCGGGGATAAAGGTGCCTTCGTTGCCCGTGACGTAAGGCACTGATTTATCCACTTGATGAATAATCTATTATCTATACTCTATGAAGGGTCAAGTTCACAAAACAGCAAATTTTCAGGTCTTTACTGAATTAAGTTTACTTATATAAAATTGTGTTTTGATTTCAATAGAAAATCGAAACCTAGTTTACCAAAAGATATATAATTAATAGGTATCTGTGTTTCCAAAAATATCTAAGCAGAGATGTGTAGTAATGACGTCATCAATCACGTAAGAGCGGTTGTATGGACATGTAGGTATGTCGGCGCATGAAACTGGCGCGGGCGTTTGTTAGAACGGTTTACTACACTTTGAACAGACGTATCTTCGGATTCCCTTGGAATCAGCTAAAACTTGAAATAAACGGTAAATTAAAGGTACTTACGTAAATTTTTATATAGTTAGTTATTTAATGGTTTCTTTGTTCTGTATTTTCTGTGGCATTGCTGTACTTAGATGCGGTCTGCCGCCAAGGCTAGAGTGAATAGGCTCTTAATAAACTAGTGCGCCTCATCTTCAACGATTGCATCACTGCTTACCATCAGGTGGGATCGCAGTCAACGTAACTAACGTTATCAATAAAAAATATAAATTATAACCATTTTTGCATGACATCATGATTTAATTTCATGCAAAAATGGTTCAATCAATCGATCAAATATGTTTATTTCAAATAAATCACTTACAGGCACTTTTAAATTGTCAAAATGTCGATCAGTCAAATAAGTGACGCTAAAAATGTTCGGAACATTCTGGCTACATTTGTGACGGGGTCCGTCCGAGGTGACAGCTGATCTGCCCGGCGGCGCGGCGGCGGCGCGCGGCGGCGGCGCGGCGTTACTGAACGTGAGCAGAGGCTGGCTTTGACATTACCAGCTGAGATGCGACGGCTTCGGCTTCCAATCTCACCGCACGCCGCTGATTGCCAGTCATTTACATCGCAATCCACAACCCAGGAACTTAACATTTTGTTGTGTCAGGTAGGTTTTCTGCTATAATATCTACAGTTAGTAAAAGTCCCCTAAGCGGCCGAGACTCGGAGCACCAGTGGGGGTGGTGCCAGCTCGGACGGACTCTGAATCTGGTTTTGATTAATTAGGGTGCTATTTAAAAGTAATGGCCCTCAGGGGGCACTCGCAGGGTCCCGGCGGGAGCACACAGGGCCCCGGCGGGCACTCGCAGCGCCCCGCGGGTACTCACAGCACGCGCAGCGCCGGCGTGTTGCTGAAGGCGCGCTCATCGATGGACGCGATGCGGTTCCGCTTCAGCACCCTGCACACACACACGCGCACGTATATACAACGTACAACAACAACGTTAACAAGGGGGTGGATCATGTATCTGTTGTATTATTTATAAATAATATATGTATAATAATAATCATCGTAATGTTTAATCACTAATTCTAGATCGTAGCGCCTTTTAATAGTAGATGTTGTGCCCTCAGTAATTCATAATGACGCGCGCTGTTGGTGGCGTGCCACCCCTACGGCTCTTTATTAAAAATATTAAGCTCTCCTCAATTATTCGCACCGAAAATTTGGTAATGTTCACTCATAAATTACGTGGAGCGGTGGGTGTCGCGCGGCCGAGGTGCGGGGCGCGGGGTGCAGGAGGGGGGGGGGGGTGTGACGCTCATTCTAAGTGCTTTATTATACATAGTGTAATCAGAAGCTGTCACGTCTGATCGAATGAGACGCACTGGGAACAGGAGGCACGGGCCGCGCAACACACACTCCTGTCACACGCACATCGACGTGCACAACTACCGACAGTTGACGACGAGCGAGCGCTCTTATGTTTATACCGCACGACGCAGCTCCTGCATCTGATGTGTCACAGCTTGTGCGGAGCGCTCGGGAGACACGCGGACGAGGCCGCGAGGTGCAGCTGTGTGCCGTGTCCCTGTGGGGCTGATGTGTCACTAGCTTGTGCGGAGCGCTCGGGAGACACGCGGACGAGGTGCAGCTGTGTGCCGTGTCCTTGTGGGGCTGATGTGTCACTAGCTTGTGCGGAGCGCTCGGGAGACACGCGGACGAGGTGCAGCTGTGTGCCGCGTCCCTGTGGGGCTGATGTGTCACTAGCTTGTGCGGAGCGCTCGGGAGACACGCGGACGAGGTGCAGCTGTGTGCCGTGTCCTTGTGGGGCTGATGTGTCACTAGCTTGTGCGGAGCGCTCGGGAGACACGCGGACGAGGTGCAGCTGTGTGCCGTGTCCTTGTGGGGCTGTTGTGTCACAGCTTGTGCGGAGCGCTCGGGAGACACGCGGACGAGGTGCAGCTGTGTGCCGTGTCCTTGTGGGGCTGATGTGTCACTAGCTTGTGCGGAGCGCTCGGGAGACACGCGGACGAGGTGCAGCTGTGTGCCGTGTTCTTGTGGGGCTGATGTGTCACTTGCTTGTGCGGAGCGCTCGGGAGACACGCGGACGAGGTGCAGCTGTGTGCCGTGTCCTTGTGGGGCTGATGTGTCACTAGCTTGTGCGGAGCGCTCGGGAGACACGCGGACGAGGTGCAGCTGTGTGCCGTGTTCTTGTGGGGCTGATGTGTCACTTGCTTGTGCGGAGCGCTCGGGAGACACGCGGACGAGGTGCAGCTGTGTGCCGTGTCCTTGTGGGGCTGATGTGTCACAGCTTGTGCGGAGCGCTCGGGAGACACGCGGACGAGGTGCAGCTGTGTGCCGTGTCCTTGTGGGGCTGATGTGTCACTAGCTTGTGCGGAGCGCTCGGGAGACACGCGGACGAGGTGCAGCTGTGTGCCGTGTTCTTGTGGGGCTGATGTGTCACTTGCTTGTGCGGAGCGCTCGGGAGACACGCGGACGAGGTGCAGCTGTGTGCCGTGTCCTTGTGGGGCTGATGTGTCACTAGCTTGTGCGGAGCGCTCGGGAGACACGCGGATGAGGTGCAGCTGTGTGCCGTGTTCTTGTGGGGCTGATGTGTCACTTGCTTGTGCGGAGCGCTCGGGAGACATGCGGACGAGGTGCAGCTGTGTGCCGTGTCCTTGTGGGGCTGATGTGTCACTAGCTTGTGCGGAGCGCTCGGGAGACACGCGGACGAGGTGCAGCTGTGTGCCATGTCCCTGTGGGGCTGATGTGTCACTAGCTTGTGCGGAGCGCTCGGGAGACACGCGGACGAGGTGCAGTTGTGTGCCGTGTCCTTGTGGGGCTGATGTGTCACTAGCTTGTGCGGAGCGCTCGGGAGACACGTGGACGAGGTGCAGCTGTGTGCCGTGTCCCTGTGGGGCTGATGTGTCACTAGCTTGTGCGGAGCGCTCGGGAGACACGCGGACGAGGTGCAGCTGTGTGCCGTGTCCCTGTGGGGCTGATGTGTGACTAGCTTGTGCGGAGCGCTCGGGAGACACGCGGACGAGGTGCAGCTGTGTGCCGTGTCCCTGTGGGGCTGATGTGTCACTAGCTTGTGCGGAGCGCTCGGGAGACACGCGGACGAGGTGCAGCTGTGTGCCGTGTCCCTGTGGGGCTGATGTGTGACTAGCTTGTGCGGAGCGCTCGGGAGACACGTGGACGAGGTGCAGCTGTGTGCCGTGTCCCTGTGGGGCTGATGGCGGCGGCGCGCTCTCGCCGGCCCTGCTGCAGAGCACGGCTCGGACGAGGGGACGAGCAGCGCTCGCACAAGGAGCGGACATCTGCACAGCCGCCGAGACCGCGCCCGCGACCAGCCTCCGTAGGCGCAGGCTGTGGATGACGAGCAATGGGACGCCCGCCGCCCGGCTGGCTGCTAAACGTCTGGACTGATTCTACGCGTGCCTCAACGAGATTTTTGAAGACCGCCTTATCCTTATCTTCTTCTTTTTGCCCTTGCCTACGCGACGTAGACTAAGACCGTTCTTAAAAGAGAGACGAGTGGTGTAATAGGCCTTTAAACGATATAATCTAGTCAGTGCTTGACTGCGATCCCACTTCACCTTCAATGATTGCTTACCATAGCAATCATTGAAGGTGAAGCGCACTAGTAGACGTCAGCATAACCGTGCGGTCCCAGCGGGGCCTACCGTGCCATGCGTCACCATGCCGCGGGCCATACGTCCACTTCTATAAGGGGGGTCCGAGACCCTGGGACGCAAATAGCGATTGCGGGAACATAGGTTTTAGTCAGTAAAAGTCTAATTTGCCCCGCGGTCCGCCCTAGAGCGAGAGAAGTCATTAGGTGATTTCCCATCTTAAAAAAAAAGAAACGCGGCTCAGCAAGTCTGTATGAACATTTTTTGTCATAATACTTTATTTCTAGACAATGGATTCCCGTCTTTTTGATGTTGCGAATCAATCGTATGAAAATAAATCTGTTTACTATGTGCTTTGAATATTTTGGTGGCGGGATCAGTGGCTTGGATCGTCCCTCGAACATATAATATGATACCGGTCGGATGAGCGGCTCGTAAATAATGATAGCGCACGCGGGAAGGCGCTCGTAACGCGGGAACTGCGGCGTTACGGGAACCGACACCACATTATGCTAATGCGGAGCCAATAAACGAGACACGAGTAAAGTCGAGCCAACAGGCGCGCTCCCGTCCCGGCGAGGTCCCGGCGCGGCGCGGTCCGGCGGCCCGGGACCGGCCCGCGCCGGTTGCGTAACGCACGACAACAACATCGGCGCGACTCTCGGAACACGAAACCAATACCACATCACCCTCGGCTAAATAGCTGATTAATATTTTAGCCAAGAGGATATTGTGTACAATGCGAGTGAGTGAGCTGCGTCATGCGCGGCACCAACCGCTCTCGTCGTACGAGTCATGTGCACAATTTCGCAATAGCGTTTCGTCAATATTACGTCACTTTGCAACACATATGCCTGCTTGTGGCTTCATGCGCATGTCTCTTCTTCTGAACTACGTGCACTCGACACGTCACATGTGTCGAGTCAGGATATGGTAGCCGTGTGTTGCTTGTCTATGCTAGCGTGTCGCGGTGTCGTATCTCTCTCTCGAAGTGCCAGTTAGTTGTTGGAGGCGCCTGTGTACAGGTTGCCGTGATGACCGCAACCTGTACGCTGTACAGGTCGCGGTCATCGCGGCAGCTGGCGCGCGGCGGACACAGCTGGGAGCATGTCGGGGGTGCTCGCCACTCCAGCAGACTGGCATGTACACCAGCTGGCACCAACTGGGCACGGGCACGGGCTCACCAGTCTATAGGTACGACTGCGGGTTTTACAGATGCTGTTTTTATTAAGTATCGTTCATTTTAAGAAAGCATTCATAGCGACCGCGACCCGCGACTGTGATGGATTACTAAACAAACCAGGCGACAGTGTCGCACGACTGCTGCCGTACAAGTCCATACTAAGCAAGTGAGCAGTGGGTCGCGATCGCGGCTCGCGCTCGCTAAGAACCGAATGCTACCTCAGTTAACTAAAGAGTATCAGTTAACTATTGGTTTAACCCTTGCAGTTGACTTTGCATACGTAACTGTAACGTTTTAACTCTGTTCTCAATTTTAAGTCTGACATTAAACGTGAGGACTTGTAATTGGTTTGCTGTCGTCTATGATTGTTTTTCTTTTTAATCAATTATTTTATAAGAATGTAAGGCCTCGAAGCTGTAATAAATAAACAGATATTTATAGTCTGAAACGGTAGCGTCAGCGGACACAGTGCTCCATGGCGGACACACACGCACCACTAACGAACAATCAACCACCATACGATCACAACAGCTACCTGCGGCGACAGCTCGTGTAGTACCGTGTACAAGCGCTAACAGTCACGAATGCAGATGTGAGTGGGTTTATTGAAAACTCAGGATTTTTTATTACGTACCTAATCAACGAAATATTAATTAAGGGAGTAAGTGTAGGTATAAGTACCTATCATTAGGGAACCAACTGTCACCTCTAGAGGCAAGTAAGACTTACAATCTGGGGTTTTTTACATAGGCCTATACATGGGCACTTATAAAACGTCAGAAGCTAATGCACGGTTCCAAATTGGTCGTTTCCTATGTAGAAGAACCGGCAAGAAACTTCATGGCTAGGTACTCTTTTCAAAAAGATATTGGGTTTACAATACTTCCATATTACAATACAGACACATAATTATGCGAGGACAATGTAGACCGTCGCGAGGTCTAGTCCCCAACGCTTCTTGTACATGTGTCGAACTGTCGATGTCGCATGTCGGTGACGCTCCGACGCGGACGGCGCGCGGCCTCACAAGCCTTGCAGATAATGGGACTAATTCAAACTCATTTAATTAACTAAACCACCGAAAGATTTAGAAGTAAAGTTAAGTAAACCAGTTTAGCATAAAGTGAAAATAATTTGTTTGTCGAAGTGATTCAAGGGCGGCGCGGTGCGGTGCGGGCGGGGGGGGCGGCGGCAGAGCGCGGGGGGGGACCACTCGCAGATTAAAGGGTGCTTGAACTTCGCAGCTAATTCCGCAATTTTAACTGTGCTGATGTTTCAGGGACGGCCACGGAATGCTTTCAGGCAATGTACCGGCCCACGGCCCGCGTGACGTAGTGCCATTATAATCTTATAGTGCTCGCCTGTTCCTCAGTCCTTCCTGGCGAAGCTGCAGCGTAGGGGCATTCTGTCACGTGACGCAGAGCCGGCCGGCCGCCAGGAGTGAGAGGTGCCGCGCCCGAGGGGCTCGTCGGGCGGTGAACATCGCGAGGCGAGGTCGTTATGGAGCACTTTGTGCGGATAGCGGCCGGTAGATAAACACGAAGCGCGCGAGCGACACGTACCTGCCGCGACCAGCGCCGTGCAAGCGCGCCGGCGTGCCACACGCTCAGGCCAGGACTCCGCCAAAGCGGAGACGAGACGAGCGGAGAGATGTTTTGTTAAACAACCAATAGAATTCTGCTATTGACACATCTCCTCTGCGCTCAGCCTCAGTGGAGATCGCTGTGCGGAGATGTGTATAACGCGATGTCCTGCGTGAGCGCCGAACTCGACACGACGCGACGCTGCGAACGCGACGAACGCGATCAACTCAACGGCATACCCTACATGGAGATGTGAGCTATGCACGGACGACGCGCAGCGGGGACGAGAGATGTAACAGTATTGCACACATCTCCGCTCTGGTGGAGTCCCCCGAGCTGGAACACATCTCTTCTCGCACAGCTCACAGCACACCGCACGCATCTCTCCGTTGGTGGAGTCCCGGCCTAATGTCCCATGTGTTGCATGAGAGGGCTCAACCGCTTGCTCGGGATATATTGATTCCATTAGGCAGCGTGTTCGCATCTGTTCGGCGAGGTGTCGAGTGTCCGAGTCGTGTCAGAGGACACGCGGCCACGAGGCGGCGGACGCTGACACCTGACAGATGGCGGCCATGAGGAGGGTTCACCGCGAGTCACACTCCCTCCACACCCTCCTCCGTGCCGCACCCCACACCTCGCCATATGTCAAAGTGAAATAGATTGGGTCTGGTTTGGATCGCAGGCCATCTTCGACAAATACTACGTTGAATATTTAGTTTCAAACGCTTTTTATTTTGTAGGTCGAATTGCCAAAGGTGAGCCACAACACAACATTCATTCATTACACTGACTGAGAGTCGAGTTGGATGAACCCACCACAATGACACGACGGCAGCATGAGACGCCCTCCCACAATGTGCTCGATAAACAATTAAAAATGAGCATTTATAAATGAGGGTGAGGATTGACATGAGAATCAATAAACAGCGACCGCGCGGCGGGCGCGAACGTCTCGCCGTCATCGCCCGCCGAGCGCCAATAAATGTTTCAAATGCTCTTCCAGTCACTCTATTTCTTAAAATGAGATCTCAAATAGTGTGGGGTGAGGCGGCGGCCGGGGCGGGGGGCGCGGTCGACGACCTCGCGCGCCGCCACAGCACGCCGCCGCACGCGGCCGCGCGCCGCCCCGTGCTGCCGGCCGCGCCAGCACGCCGCGCCGCTCCTCGCGACGCTGTCCGCCTGTCCTGCCCCTGAGCTGAACACACGCGCCGCTTCTTACCGCGCGATCATTAATGCTAAGCGGACACAAAAATAATACTAAAAGGAGACGAGACGGATCTCGCGTCTGCTTTCTTTAGAATGTATGCGACCCAGCGGTTAACTTGTAAAGTTCTGTTAGGTTAGGGCTTTCCGCATTTTTTAACATTTGGTATTGAACCCGGCACCGGCAGGTCCTACACCTATCTAGTTTGCGGAGCTCATCGTTCCGCCGGCACTCGTTCAGCCGGCGCGCGGCGCTGCTACCTCAGTGTCACTCTACATAGTCGGAGTTCGATGGCTCGCGGCGGCAGCTCACTCCATTAGCTTGCCGTTATT
This sequence comes from Mythimna separata, assembly GCA_030763345.1. NCBI lineage: Eukaryota > Metazoa > Arthropoda > Insecta > Lepidoptera > Noctuidae > Mythimna > Mythimna separata. The sequence continues at coordinate 22,147,032 of CM061174.1, forward strand.
GAATAACACACGCAGTCGTACATCTCTCTACACGTCGCTCTCCGGTACATGAAGCTATCGACCGCACGTCGACACTGTGATGCGATCGAGGTCACACGGCTCACACCTCGAGCTGCTCTAGCCTAGAGCCGTGTATGAACGCGAACATAGCGAACACAATCAACAAATTTGAACATTTGGTTCGTTCGTATGGACGGCATATACGAACGCGAACATCGTTTCTATCGAGTTCGCGTACAACAGTCATGAAAATAGCGGTGCAGTTGCTAGTGGTCGATCGAGAAGTAGCAGAAAGCCGTGTACACACGTACGAACTAATTTGATGCGTTGCAAGATACGCAACAGCTTGGTTCACACGAGCGTACCACTAACGAACATCGAACATTCTGTTCGCCAGACATGTTTTATTTTTATTTTATGTTTCAAAGACCGGCTATTGGCTATTAAGATAGAGTTCACGAACCATACGAACGAACCAAAATAATGTTCAAGTTTGGTGTTTGTGTTCGCTATATTCGTGTTCGTACGTGCGTACACGGCTGAAAGGTTTTTGGTGTTCGCGGTGATCTACGAAGAACACCGTCCATACAGAACAAGTCTTCTTCTTCTTCTTCTACCTGGCGTTAATCCCGGCCATTGCCAGGATCCGATCACTTTGCCCGATCTTCAACATCCTTCCCGGTAAGGCCATCGGCTCTCATGTCGGACTTGACGACGTCCAGCCAGCGTTTGCGAGGGCGATCACGGGATCTAGCCCCAAGGACAGCCATATCCATACATCTCCAACCAACGTACTCCCTAGGGCAGCGCATGATGTGGCCAAACCATCGCAGACGACACTCTTGCAGTTTTTCGCCCACGTCACGGACACCAAGACTAACTCGGATTAAGGAATTTCGATCGGATCGCGTTACGCCGCACATCCACCTCAGCATCTTCATCTCCGTGACGCGAAGCTCCTGGGTGTGTATGCTTAATGCCGGCCAACACTCGCCACCGTACAGGAGGACAGGCCGTATGATGCATTTATATATCTGCCCCTTGAGCTTCGGAGGCATTTTACAGTCACATAAAACGCCCGTTACCTCGCGCCATTTTGCCCAAGCCGCGCCTATACGTGCTTGGACATCGTCATCTACGTTGCCAGACTCGTGCAGCACGGATCCAAGGTACCGGAACTTACCGGACCCTGTGATCAAATCCGACCCTATTCGGATAGAGTTCGAATCCGTGCTGCCACAGGACATGTACTCGGTCTTCGCCACATTTAGCCTCAGACCGCCGTTTTCCAGTGTGTCCTTCCAAATGTTGACCTTGCGCTCATGATGGGCTTTGCTTTGGTTAACGAGGGCTATGTCATCGGCATACATCATTAGCCATGGAGGCTGATCTTGAATGTTTGCCGTAACTACATCAAGCACAACGTTAAACAAGAACGGGCTTAGAGCCGAACCTTGGTGAACGCCAACAGATATTGGAAAGACACTGGATTCGCCAACAGCAGTCTGGACAGAGGAGTCTGGAGGAGGATCTCTGATATGTTCCGGTTCTTCATGTGGCGAAGAGCAATGCGGGTTTCGTCGGGAGAAATAGGGGAAATAAGTCCAAGGTTAGAAGGCGGTTCGGGAGGAAGGTTGTGGGGATGGTGTTTATTAGACAGCTCCGAAAAGTATGTACACCATCTCTCCTTAACAGAGGGGGCATCGTAGAGCAGCTTACCCTGGGCGTCCCTTACACAGAGACATTTGCTAATGTCCCGTGTAGCTTTTCCCGGGCACGCGCCAGCTTAAAAAGCTTAGCGTTTGCCCCTCCGCAGTTTCCAGCTTGTCATATAAAGGCGACAGACTTTTGCTGCGGGCTCTGGCTACAGCTTTTTTGCAAGCGCGCTTAGCCGCTCCATATGCCTCCCTGTCTTCCGGAGAGTTGGACCCTCGCCACTATTACTCCAAACAAAACAAGTGCATAGTAGTTTATAGCATCGCCGCAAACGTGTTTGACGAAGAGAGTTCGATGTTCGTTAGTAGAACTGGTGGTACGCACGTGCGAACAAGTCGTCGCGTATCATGCAACGAAACACATTAGTTCGTACGTGTAACGTGCGTACAGTGTGATAGCCATCCCGCGGGTGCGCGAGTAAGTAGTAGTCCCTATGGAGTTTGCAAAAGTAAAAGTTTAGGTTTAGTCACCAATGAGATGCGGCCTACCTTCCCTACGGTGGCTTCCCTTTCCCTGCCAAAAATAAATAAATCGCTCGTTATGTTCTGCTGTCCGCGCCATTCATGCATCGTGACTAATGTGATTTTTATGTGTAGTGGGAGTACAGGCGCGGTCGGGGTGGGGGTGCGGCGGGGAGGCGGCGGCGCGGGGCGGGGGGGAGGGGGTTGATACCGAACACCCAGATATTGCAGAGAACACAACACTCATAGGAGCCGGCGCGTGTGTTACTGGCCTCCACGCCGGCACCCGGTGCGGGAACACTCCGTGTGTACCGGCACGATACGACCAACATACATCGCTAACAGATAGTGCGATGTCGGCAACTTTACCGATAGCCATGTTTATATCGGGGATTAGTGCTATCGCGCCGAGATACTCGTCCACGCAGACATCTCCTTGTATTTATGAGCTCATAAATCTAAGGGTACAACCGACGCGACCCCCTCCCCCCCTCCGCCTCCTCAGACCGCCTGCCCCCACCCCCGCTCCACAGACGCTATGTGAGCAGTGAAGTCGTTAGTCCAACCGTCATTATTGCAAGCACAGCTAGCTCTCTACTACACAGTGTGTGGTGCACGGCGTGTGCTGGCGTCACGAGGGGCGGCGCGGAGGGGGGGACAGCTACTCTTCTCTTTACTTGGATGAGCGCACTAGCTCTGCTTACTTACCTGGCAACACTACATCACACCATGCTGGCTAGTAGTGCTGGCCGCCTACGTCGCGCTCTCCGGCGAGTGAGCGCGACGCGTTAGTTCAGTGGAGCGCAGTTTTAGCGTCCAGAATACTAACGCGGCCGCGGCTCGCGCAGATACTTGTTATTGGCAGGGGTCAATGACCGCATCACTTACATCGCCGCCGCGGCTGCGGAGATCCCTTTAATCGCTTCGATTAATATCTATCTCGTCGCTTCCGCCGTTTACACCGGAGCAAACAAATTAAGAATAAAAGTGCGAGAGAACGACTTCATAACATTAACGGTTAAATTAGCTGGTTGAGGTGCACGAGAGGTGGGTCATACGGACACATACACATACGAGGTGTCAGGCAGAGTACCTAGTGCGACCTCATGCTCGGCGACAAACATCGCTTTTACTGCTAAATACATATGTTGCGGAGGTGAGACACGTTGGCATGCTGTGACATTCAGTGAATGAAAGTTGGTAGGTGTTTAAAATGTTAGTAGTACTGCTCGTTAAGCAGTTAAAGGCCTATTAGGTACTCCACTCGTTTTTACGACCGGTCTACGTAGACTGTCGTTGACTCTACGTACAAGTAAGACCGTCTTACCCGTATTTATTACATTAAGTGCGGAAGAAGCGAGTGGTGTAATAAGCATTTTAGTGGGAGCAGTGCGGTGAGGTGGTGGTGACGTGTGTGTGTGTGTGTGTGTGTGTGTGTGTGTGCGTGTACTCACAGCGTGTGCAGCGCCGGCAGCGGCGGCAGCGCCGTGTCGCTCAGCTCGCCGATGAGGTTGCCGGCCAGGCTCCTGCAACAGGCGCACGTTACAGCATCGCTCGCACAGTCGCAGCGCAGCACAAACAAACTGCTGCGCTCTACTTCTGCGAGCCACATGCCACCGCCATGCGGCTCTTATACGTATTCCAAAATAGAATGAACTAAACTAGATTATCAAATAATATTTTGGTTCAACTAAAAATATCTTTATGTTTGTCCAGATTTAGATTATCCGTGTAGTGTTAGCGTCCTGCGGCGCGAGGAATGTAGGTCGACGTCGAGTTGTAGTGTACTAGCAAGTATCACGCGCCGTGTGCTAGACCGAGTGCGAGCACAGCGGACGACGGCGACGCGCGACAGTCGCACACGGGCCACGCGCGACAGTCCCACACGGGCCACGCGCGACAGTCGCACACGGGCCACGCGCGACAGTCCCACACGGGCCACGCGCGACAGTCGCACACGGGCCACGCGCGACAGTCGCACACGGGCCACGCACGACAGTCCCACACGGGCCACGCGCGACAGTCGCACACGGGCCACGCGCGACAGTCGCACACGGGCCACGCGCGACAGTCGCACACGGGCCACGCGCGACAGTCCCACACGGGCCACGCGCGACAGTCGCACACGGGCCACGCGCGACAGTCGCACACGGGCCACGCGCGACAGTCCCACACGGGCCACGCGCGACAGTCGCACACGGGCCACGCGCGACAGTCGCACACGGGCCACGCGCGACAGTCGCACACGGGCCACGCGCGGCAGTCGCACACGCGTCACGCGCGACAGTCGCACACGGGCCACGCGCGACAGTCGCACACGGGCCCCGCGCGACAGTCGCACACGCGTCACGCGCGACAGTCGCACACGGGCCACGCGCGACAGTCGCACACGGGCCCCGCGCGACAGTCGCACACGCGTCACGCGCGACAGTCGCACACGGGCCACGCGCGACAGTCGCACACGGGCCCCGCGCGACAGTCGCACACGCGTCACGCGCGACAGTCGCACACGGGCCGCCACGAGAAGCTAGTAGCAAAGCTAGCTGATGCGAGCGACAACACTCGTGACGGGTGCTCAGTGAGTGAGGGACTCTCATGAGGAAGGTTCAATTGCTGCTTCAGCTTCCTTCTTCTCTTAATGGTATTAATATCTAGAACGTAGGTATATTAATTTCGTTCTTTGCCAGCGACTTTGTCCGTGAGAATGAATGTTTTCATAAATCAATCGATTTTCATAGATCGTATTTTTAGGATATTTTTGAAAAACTAATAATGACAGTCTTTACTTATTCATTTTTATTACAAGTTGTGCTAAGTTTCAGTTTTAGAAATAAGTTTTTGCTGTGTCATGTGTTTACCGCGACATCGATTTGTCCTCAGCGTGTCCTGCTGTCCTGCATCACTTCAGTAGCGCCACGCTCCGATGTCGCTGACGTGGATGCTACGTGTGAGCGCGCGTGTCCTGCTCGCGCTGCCCGCAACGCAACGCAACGCGAACGTGGAACATCCTCGTCGCGGTCAAGTCATCGGCGAGTATCAAACGATTTCGACAAATGCGCACACATCTCAACCCCGTCGCGGACTAATTGATGGCGTGACAGTTTGATGTCGACATGCGACATCAAATAAATGAGTTCTGTGAAGTTGTCAGTGATGCTCGGCTCGCTGGCGGCGCGCGGCGCGGCTCGCTGCGACCACTCGCTATTAATTATAAATACCGCGAATTATGATGCGCTATATATAGCAGCAAGTCGGTAAGTGTGTCACCGCACGAGCCGGCGCCGCGCCGCTCCTCGCGTCTGCTGCTGCCGCAACATTGCCCTGTGCTTGTGGTCTTTTGTCCCTATGGTGGAACGTCACGACACGTACGTCCTTTACTGACTAAAACCACCAGTGTCGTTTAGTTCCCCTTTGCGTTCTAGGAGCACTGTCACTCCTTCAAACGTTCCCGCAGCCCTCGCAGGCATCGGCACTTCGGCACCACTCGGCCCCTTAGTTTTGTCTTCGTGGCCGCGCACGGACCACTACACGCCGTAGACTCGGGTTTCGTCGTCCGCCAGCGTCGTCGCCCACGCCTACCGTGGCCGGTAATCGTCCAGGCCACGAGTTTTTCCTATTCCCTTTCGCTCTAGAGCATGGCGTGAACCAGGACCGTTGCGCCGCCGACCGTATGCAAGAGCGCACGGGGGCGCTCCGCTCAAGCTGGCTGGACTTTCGTCTTCGAAAGTAATCAATACAATAAAACAATATCTTATAACACTGTTCGCGGATGGCAGCACTGTAACTATTCCGTGTAAACGAAGAGATTTCTATTGAGAGGAATTGTAGAGTGGTTCATAATTTATAAATCTTAGTCGTAGCACGAAACTTGCCAAACTTAAGTAGCAATATGAAGGACGAATTGCTAGCAGAACAGATGGCCATTGGAGCCGACCGGAGACTGGAGTGGCGACCGTGTGCCGAGAGACGCAGCGTTGGAAGCTTTCCTACAAGGTGGACCGATGGTGGTTGCAGGAGCAAGGCTGCGGGAGTCAGATGCGTGCGAGACGCACAGGACTGTTAGTTGTGTGACACTCAGGAAAGGCCTGTGTCCAACAGGGCCGTCTTTCGGTTGAAATGATGACGATGATGATAAAACTGCAACCATGCAATTTGGACAGCGCACTTTGACTCGTCCCAATCTTGACATAAACTTCACAATGTTAATACAACCACGTCCCTAGGAGTGACGATAGAAAATTTAAATTGGAAGCCACACTTAGGGCAAAGAAGGAACAACAGTGGGTTTTAGTAACTAGAAGTCTGACAAGTTATTTTGGTGATCTCTCACAGTAAAAAAAGCCTGACTACAAGAGTAAGTCAATTCAAGTAGCAATATGAAGGACGAATTGCTAGCAGTACAGACGCATTGATATCCGCTTACTACCTACGGGCCAATGATACTTTAGTACATCAATTATCATTGCTACGGGCTAACACAATCTGTTCTCAGATATTCGCTTATTGTTTGCTGTAGCTCAACCACATCAACCGACAAAGAACCGCTTTGAAAGCACGAAAGAGATGGATCAAAGCCATGTTTAAATTGAAGAACACCGTCGTAAATCCTGTTTCTTACGCTAGAATATATTGACACCCCATATTCTAGAAACAGTTATGTTTATAATAAAGTCAACTTTTCGCAAATGGCAAATAATTCCAGAAGCAGGCAAGCAGGCGTGATCAAACTCAGCTGTGTCCGCGCACGAGTAGAACTGCACTTGTGCGCACAAGGGTTCCGTAATGAACTTCTCACAGAACTCTTAGTGACATAGATTCAATTATGATTTTAATACTTTTAAGTACTAGTTATTTTCAACTTTGTACCTTTTTGAGAGAAACAATTACATATAATTGTTAGTGTTGTAGGTATAGTTGTTCCTGTTAATGAGCGATTAATAAAGGTGACGCGGGTGTAGGGGGACGTAGTGTTGGAGGCAGCGCTGTCTACTGATACAAGACGACAGCTGTCGAAGATGCGTTATTGTTATTATAATTACTTTTGACATGACTTTGACATTTGTTATTATTATTGGTTTAATTCACAGACACTGATTGCCTATATTACGATTGTTTTCTTTTGATTGATTATTTTTGACATTGATTACTTTTCAAATTGTGCAATAAGTGGGAGCAGAGCTGGCGGGAGGGGAGGAGATCGGGTGGGTGAGGCGACAGGACTGCCAGTTAACTGCTGCACTTATGTGCGAAGTTTAGCGGCGCCCGCAACTGGGTCAGCTCCGCGCGGCGCGAACTTTGTCCGGCGAGGGCGCGCCGACACATGTGCTGTGCCGCCGCACTACACGCGCAGTCAGTGACACGCGGCGCTGCAGGCGAGGGGGAGGCGGGGGGAGTGGTACGCACAGGGTCTGCAGGTGGTGCAGCGGCGCCAGCGCGTGCGTGGGCACGTCGCGCAGCAGGTTGCGCGCCAGGCGCAGCGTGCGCAGCGCGCGGCAGCCCCACAGCGCGCCGCTCTCCAGTGACACGCGGCGCTGCAGGCGAGGGGGAGGCGGGGGGAGTGGTACGCACAGGGTCTGCAGGTGGTGCAGCGGCGCCAGCGCGTGCGTGGGCACGTCGCGCAGCAGGTTGCGCGCCAGGCGCAGCGTGCGCAGCGCGCGGCAGCCCCACAGCGCGCCGCTCTCCAGTGACACGCGGCGCTGCAGGCGAGGGGGAGGCGGGGGGAGTGGTACGCACAGGGTCTGCAGGTGGTGCAGCGGCGCCAGCGCGTGCGTGGGCACGTCGCGCAGCAGGTTGCGCGCCAGGCGCAGCGTGCGCAGCGCGCGGCAGCCCCACAGCGCGCCGCTCTCCAGCTCCGAGATGAAGTTGTCCTCCACCGACCTGCACAAAGTCCACACTTTACTCACAGCACGACCAAGCAATCTAAACCAAAACATATCATTCAAATACATCATACATCAGACAAACAGACAGATGGACGAAAAAGTGATCCAATAAGGGTTCCGTTTTTTCCTTTTGAGTAGGTACGGAACCCTAAAAAGAAGCAAGTTGTATGTTCTGAAGCAGAAAACTCTGTGGAGAACAACGTACAAGAAACTCCATGGACACTCTTTTAAATCAATGGTGAGCTGGTGAGCACTGTGGTGAGCACAATGTAAATAAATAATTAAAAAATATAAATTAAAATCGTGAATTGAAACATTTGACCTTGCTGCTGTAATTTAAATAAGATTTCACCAAGCTTAGTGCAAGTTTACCTAATGAGGAGCTCGTGGCTAAATAATAACAGCCGCACAGGTCGATCTCCGAGGTTAAGCAACGCTTGCCCAGGTTGGTCTGTGGATGGGTGACCATCTTAACCTACCGAGTTTTCTTCGTGCCTCGGAAAGCACGTTTAGCCGTAGGCCCCGGCTGTCATTTTAGATCTCTGTTCTTCCTCTCTCGTTACGGATAGTCAGAAGCCAGTAAATCTGACTCCAGTCTTGCCATGAAGTACCGTGTTACCCCAGTTAATGGGTTGTGGAGGTCTGGTAGGCAGCCGCTCCTCGTAAAATACTGGTATTCAGCTAAATCCGGCTTGACTGGAAGCCGACCCCAATATAGTTAGGAAAAGGCTAGGAAGATGATGAGTGCAAGTTTACCTAATCTGAAATGTGCTAGCTTTAGAAGCAAGGTTTCGTGACTAACACAATCAAAAGCCTTTCAGAGGTCACAGAGAACTCGTATCGCATGTTGTTCGCACTTCGCACGCTGCGCTGCGTCAGTCGTGCGACGTGATGTGCTGACACCGTACTGTAGAGCGCGGAAGATGTTATTGCTGTTGAAATGGATAAGCATTTGATTGAGCAATGAGCATAACTGTTTCAAACACCTTACTGAAAACTGCCAACACTGAACGCGTTGTGTGTAACTGGAGCTGCTTGTGTACTTTAGTTCTACCAGTTTCACTTTAACTTTCCAAACGGTATACTTTATTTTATTACCTGTCGATTTGACCTGGTGGCGAAGGAAAGGGTGGACGCAGCAGTACCTGTTAACACTAACACCAACACGGCAGCCGACACGCATGCTGCTGAGCTCGAGCATGAGATCAGTAACACACAGGTGCAGAGCCGTGGCGCCGTCCGCCACGACTGGCTCACACCGCTACCCAGCCTATATGACTGTCACAATGTTCTGGTCCGCTTCACACAAATTGGTTTCGTATAGATAGCAATATTGCATGAGCTTCAGCGCCGGTACATTTCGGTTTCTGTCACCCAGTTTTCTACTGAGCACATCGTATGACACCAGATCGACTCTGGAAAGACCCAGGAAGCAGGCGTGCACCGGCTATGTGTTAGTAAAAGTTGTGAACGCCACAGTTTGTAGCCACCGCCGCGCCGCCACCTCAATGTGACAGCCATTCAGTTCACTGATCATAACCTAAGATTGAGTCGGGCTCGCACACCAACTTACGGTGACGTACTAAAATTTATAAAAACACGTTTCGTCACGCCACGTTCCGGCTACTTAGATTTGTTATTTGTTTGTTGTTCCAGCGGCAATAGAAATATACAAGCTGTGAACAAGTTAACTATACGTAGTAAAGATATGCGTGAGGTAGTGGCAGCCGCGGCGGGCAGCGCGCGCGCTCGGACGAACGCATTATGTATGTAAATGGCACAAGGTCGGCGGAAGCCAGCTCTTCCTGGCGCCGCAGCCTCCCGCGCGCTCACGCCGGTACACGCGCGACACGCGTCCGCCACACGCGCGCCACACGCACGCCACTCGCGCGCCGCATGAGTCGCACCTCGCACAGTATTTCAATCTAAGGACGACTTTGAACGTTACCTCATCTGCTTCAACGTGCTTGAAAAATTTTTCTAAGTCCCAAAAATTTTTTTAACCAAAATTTTTTTTTTTTTCGTTTTCTTTGCTTCTCATAGCGCCCCTAAGGATATACTCCAACTCCTGAAAATCCGCCCCTAAGGCTACCCACTGACCGAATAGACTTTTCAAACATCAAAGTGAACTCTGAGAAAAAGGCACATTTCTCTGAAAATAAATGGCTCTGTATCCGGATACGCCTGTTAACTCGTGTGGTACTTACGACTTTATATCAGTGGTATCTACAATAACTGTTATCGATACTGGAACATTACTGATCACAAAATGATTGCTAGTTCAATAATCACTTACATGCTTAGGTATTAGTACATACAAGGCGATCATTATAAGTAGGTATATTATAAGGAGGAGCTCATGGCTAGATAATAACAGTCGCACGGATCGATCTTAAGGTTAAGCAACGCTGTTGGAAAAACGGCTAGGTAGATGACGAAGACGAAGGCGATCATTATAATAATAGTTAGATAATACGCATGCAACAAAGCACCGCCCTTTCTGACGTCCTCGGACATTAGCTACTTCAATGGGAGTAGGCACAAGCCTGTATGCAGACACACTAATGTGATTGGCGATAAATAAATACCAGTACAGTTAGGTAGATAATTGAATACGAGCGTGTTTTGGCTATCACTTTCTCCGCGCCACAGCCGCCGGCGACTGTCCCTCTGCGGCGCGCCATGAGTCAGCGGCGGCGCGGGGCGGGGCGCGGGGGCCAGGGGTCCAAGTGTTACAACACGTAAGGACTAGGATGCAGCCCTACATGCAGGTTGCATGATGCAGTGCTCTGACATGCGCACGCAGGCGGGCGGCGTGTCGCGCGGGCGGCTTTTTTGGCATAGACTTAACTCGTATTTAGGATCACAATGCAGAATTATACATAGCCTGATTCTTCTTCATATCTACACTCGATCGGAAAAGTGCACAAATCTGGTCTTTGACCACTTCAATAGAGGTCGAGGCTTGAGGTTTGTCAGCGAGCCATGGAGCGCAGTATCCTGGGAGTTCGATTTTCCGATCGCGTAAGGAACACAATACTGCAGCCAAAACAAAGATAAAAGATGTTTACTTACCCAAAAAGCCGCTACTCTGAAGTGGGATTGGGCCGGACATATCAGCCGCATGTCAGATGAGCGGTGGGCAAAAAGATCCACTTTTTGGGTTCCATTGAATGTAAGGCGACATCGTGGCACACGTGGCGACAGGGTGGAGGGATGAGCTGGATGACTACCGCAGGGACTGCCCCGAAATGGCTGAGGACAGACGTGTGTGGAAAAGGGAGAGGGAGGCCTTCGCCCAGCAGTGGGACACAACACTAACTAACCAAACCTAACCAGCATTTTACGAGGAGCGGCTGCCTACCAGACCTCCACAACCCATTAACTGGGGTAACACGGTACTTCATGGCAAGACTGGAGTCAGATTTACTGGCTTCTGACTATCCGTAACGAGAGAGGGCCAAAGATCTATAAATGACAGCCGGGGCCTACGGCTTAACGTGCTTTCCGAGGCACGAAGAAAACTCGGTAGGTTAAGATGGTCACCTATCCACAGACCTACCTTGGCAAGCATTGCTTAACCTTGAAGATCGACATATGCGCTGTTATTATCTAGCCACGAGCTTGTCGTGTAAGGTAAATCAATACAATATTGAAAAAAATATTCAGTGGTAAAAAACTAATTATAAATTATTAGTACAAATAATTCATTATTAAAGTTGTGCAGTGTCTATTTGACAAACATTAAATGATAAACATAGCAGTAGGTAATAATAAAGTGTAGAGAGGTTGTTTGTGATCGCGGTGAAAGTAACTTATTTAGTCCCGAGAAGGAGTTTGGCGCCCGAACGTAATGAGGTCGCTAGTAGTTCGATGGACTATCGTCTTTAGCACGAGGTAAACGCTGTGCTTCTCATTACGAATACAAGGAAAGTTAAAATAAAAATATGAGCCATCGTATGATACATGTTATCTTTTGTTCGATGCAATAATACTGCAATCGAGCACGTTTTACGTAGCAGCACTGAGCACGATGTGAGCGCACCGGGCGCGCCCCGAGCTCAGTGCACGACGGACAGCCACCGGGTGCATTCATGTCTATCATCTAGCGACAGTTTAGGCTTTACCTCAATAAAACCTTAAGAGGCCTGCGGAGACCGCGCGCTATCTCGAGTTGAGACGAAATAAAACACGTTTTTGAGGTTGATGGAAGCAATCCAGATAGTTTAAACAATTCTTGGACACACCGACTGGAGTACAGTCATCATCCGCACACTGACAGTTGCTTGCTGTGATAGCAATACAAACTATTGGAAATTTGGGAGAGATTCCGTAATACCAAAAATGATGAATGAAAAATTAATGTATTTCCATTATTGTTTCGAGTATTTATAACTTGATAATAATATCTGTGTTCCTACGAAAAGATATTTTGAAATATTGTTGTTTATAATATACAAAAAACAAAATAAAAATATGACATTTTCACTGTGAAAATGTGCAAATTTAAATTCGCTTAAATTTCGTTTGGGGTAAGTTTTTCAACAAAAAGACGATGTAGGAACCTAGATAATTATTGTCTGAATCCGAATAACATCATATTATGGTGTAAATATGCTTAAATTGCAAATGATTTTGGTATTACGTTTGTATGGATAATTCTAACGTCGCGCCCGCCTTAAAGTTATTTGAGTTTTTAACTTCGCCACCAGCCCATCAGGTACCATTCAGTCGCGTCCCCTATATCCTTCTTCTGATTCAGGCGGTAATTTTTTTTCCTCTAATCCATCTTCTCATGAAATCAGGCGTTAAATCCATAGCTGAATCTGATGAACTTATCGTGAATACCTAAAAATCTCTGCTATACGGCAGTATAACCAAAACTCTACAACTCGGAAAAAAAATTAGATTAGATTGGCGCTTTCCTGCCTATTTCGTTTTAGTCAGTAAAAGACTGATACGCCTTCTCGATCCACTCTAGAGAAAATCATCAAATTAAGCGTCATTAGATAATTTCCCGTGAAAAAATTATGACCTTTCCTCCAACTGTAAACACAGGTATGTAAGTACGAGTAATTGAATTCCGACCTATCTACATTTTCGCAGTTAGTGAGAGCTCAGGCGCTGACCGCCGAACATTACATCACACTAGTGTCATTTTGTTTTACACCACCTGCTCGATAATCGCCTTTTATATATCGTATACAACCCTCACCGAGTACTAAAGCAAGTCATTCTGTCCCTAGGGATTCAATGTAACTGCCACTAGGGAATAATGCCATTTGAATTTGGAACGTCAAAACCAAATGAAAAAAGCTTATTAACTAAAATCTAACATGAATCAAATGAGTTTAATTTAAAAATCAACCTGGCCATTAACCAATAAAAGAATAAAGTGTGATTACTATTAACTAAAAAAATACGGAAGCATTACACATTTGTAGATTTATTCAATAAAATTCTTAAACACGGGGATAAAGCTGCCTTTGTCTTGGGCGGTTAGAAAAACTCACTTCAATTTTCTTCTTCTATATACCCTCGTCGTGCTCGGTAGTTAAACACCTAAAACCCTCACTACGTTCGGAATTGAAACTTAGCAGCATTCGTTTCGTTCGGAATTCAACCCGTCGTCGCGCCACCCGCAACTTTAAGACACTACCTAAGGAACTTTATCAGTTACATAATCTACTATTTTTATTTGATAACAGGACTGTCGCTTAGCTGCACCTCGCCCAATAGAGAAAACAGACAGTGGAGAAGCAACGATTGTATTACAAATGCCAATGTCATAAATACAGCGCCCAAAACATTGATCCCCATATTTTATTCAGGACACACTCCAGTAGTAATATATAAGCAATAGTCTTACAGGCGCAAGTTTTTCTATGTTTGTTACTTCTTCACGCCGCCGAATGGATTTTGATGAAATTTAGCACACGTGTATACCATGTCTTCGAATAGTACATAGCAAACTCTTTATCCCTGGAAAAGATTCCCTCTGGGGAATCTTGTAGTTGGATGCGGGCGAAGCCGCTGGGGCAGCTAGTATGGTAGGCGCTATGCAGGCCACTAGGCGCCCGCGGGCTCAGGGCACTCTCCCGCGCTCTCTCCGCGCCGTTTGCTGACACAGCGTCGGAGCCGCGACAAACAACCCGGCTGTTGTTTGCCATCACTTACCGACCCCCCCGCGCCACGCGCGCCCGCCGACGCCGCATGTAAAATATTGCCGCTATATATTTACTGTTTACCAACTATTTCTTTCGCAAATGTTCCGCGGTTATTTATTGTCATGCCGGGGCCGGCTGGCGGATTAATTTGAACAGAGTGATGTATCGGCGAGACAGCGCACGTCAGCCACGCCGCCACGTCCGGCGGACACGCCACCGTGTGTGCCGTGCACGCGTACTCGCGCCCTCACTCGCTCAGCGATTCGACTGACTAGTTGCATTAGGTACGCAGCTCAGCCAAAGGTCGATAGCAGATAATATGACTAGGGGATAAAGCAGTGTCTTTAAGTCACCGGCGGCATGTTTAGTTCCGAACAAAACGAAGGTTGCTAAGTTTAACGTTTGAATCCCCAACCGGTCCTATGAGACCGCGCTGTTATTGTTTTACTATTGTGTCTCGTTTTGCGGGTATCTGAGTAACTACATCCCGAACGTTGGTGAGAGATTTATACTCGCAAGCATGGCGCAGGAGTAATACAGAAATCTGAGCCAAGTGAGCAATTCAAGCCGTCCAAAACAAAGACAGCTTTATCCCTGTGTTGGATACTCTACTATTAACAATTCTTATTAACCTATACACAAGGGAGGGAAGAGAGACTGTATTGATAATTACCGCCCTATCGCCATCTTACTTACCTTGTCCAAGATCTTGGAACGGTTTATTAACAGACGACTAACAAATTACCTGGAATCTAACAACCTCCTTTCTCCAGCCCAATTTGGTTTTCGTCGTAATAAGTCGACCAATGATGCGGTACACGATCTGCTACATTCTATCGTTACCAATCTGGACCAAAGGAATAAATGCATAACACTATTCCTGGATCTTGCAAAGGCCTTCGACACAGTCTCAATCCCACACTTAATTTTGAAGCTAGAGAGGCTTGGTGAGAGAAAACTGATAAATGACTACCTTGCAGGCAGAAAGCAAAGAGTCCGCATTGACAGTAGACTGAGCAATGAGGCCCAGGTCGAATTCGGTGTGCCTAAAGGCAGCATACTTGGCCCCACGTTATTTTTGATATAATATCAATGACCTCTGCCAACTGCAGCTGCAAGGTGGTTTGTTACTTTCGCTGATGACACCGCCCTCTTCTTTAGTGAACAGAGCTGGGAGGATGTTTTTCTTGCTGCTCAAAAGGGTTTTAACCAGATTTGTGAATAGCTCCACTGCAACATTTTGACCATGAACATAAGCAAAACCAAATATGTTACGTTTGCCCGTAGGTCACATTGATGAGGGAGTACTCCATCCTATTTCAGTATTTCTGGTTATACTTGTGTCCCTGGTTCCCTCTTTGTGCTCTGTCCGTAATCTTCAAAGAGTCCATGATATTAAATATCTTGGACCAATATTATATGTATATATATTTATTATTATATATTTTAGACCAATTCCTGATCTACAAACAGCATATAAAAGTCCTAGTAGCCCGCTTACGTAAACTAATATATATTTTTAAAACTCCCAGACACACCGCTGACCGACGGGTTACTAAGATGGTTCGGAAGTTCGCGTATAAACATGCCACCCTCGCCAAAAAGGCACTGTTTCATCCCCTAGTCATAATATAATCTACTATCAAAGCAAAACATTAAATGGTCTTTCATATCTTCCTACTCCCGATTATTCATCATTTGTCTTTATCTATTTTCGGATTTCGATATTAAGAAGAGTACGTATAGAATCTGTCACGTGTGCACACTACCACAGGGACGGGGTAGTGTCTGCACCTGTCAACATATTCTTAATCATTTCCTAACCGCAGGGTAGAGTAAGAATATCATTTACGTCTTCTTCGAAAGAAGCCCAAATCATCATTCTAACGAAAAAGTGTAACTCGTTACGTATCTCACCACCCTAATCGTAGGGGCCCAGCAGACACCTTAGGGATGGATCCTAAGGTGGTCTGGTAGCTATCGCTGTCAGTGATAAGACCGCCATTTTACAATAAAGATTTTTGTTTTATTGGGGTACAATATTTCTTACGTGTTTAGCATACAACTGAATCGGTTCTGTAGTACGGACCAAGTGGGCTGTGAGTGCTGCGACTGTGATACTAAACTGTACGGAACATTAAATTAAAAAATACCTGTTTTAGTGTTTTGTACGAAGACTTTGTTCGCTCTTTGGATTTACGAGTATTAGTTAGTTTCAAACACCGTGAGTGTTCCTCGCCAACAGTGAATATATATTAAAAGAAGTTTGTTCGGAAGTGTGCGGATGAGCGGACGCAGCGCGCGTGGGGGCACAACCCCGCCGTATAGAACCGATGTGGAGCAGCGCGCCTGTGAGCCGGTGACAAACAAGTCCCGCTGAGTAATGGCCCCCGCCCGAGCGCCCGAGCGCGCCCCCGCCTCAGCCGGGATTATTTATTTAGCGACACTTTTGCCGTCTCCAGATCCTGCGAAGATAGCAGTAAACAGGATTTACCGCAGCGTTACATTGCCATCATGCGTACACTCCAACGATTTGTGTACAAAAAAGCTACAAGTAGTTATATACTTTAGCGTTCGGATACAAGTAGTCGTACCGCAGCACCCCGAGTCCCCGACGCTGCCGAGCGACGGGCGCGTGACGTCACGCTGCCAGACAGGACGCGGCCAGTGCCGCGACCGGCGTGTCATGAGGAAGTGATCAGTTGCCCAACGCGGTATACTTTGTTAATGACTTCCTAAATATATCTAATAATATAATTCAATAAAAAAATAGTCTTATTCATTCGAAGGTAGTTTACTTATAGTAGGGTTATCTTTATGATGTCCGTGTATGGAGGAACCACTAATCTAGGAAGGTCGTTCAAAGTTAAAGGCTACATAATATGTATGGGTCACAACTCACCGGGCTCCCCGTGGACTCTCCGTCCGCGTATCGGCCTATCGTGCTGCTCGACGAGGTGGGCAAACTCTTTGAAAGAGTAATTACAGACCGCCTCGTCGGACATCTGGCACGGGTGGGGCCGGATCTTTCGGACGGTCAGTTCGGCTTTCGCAGAGGGCGTTCCACGGTGGACGCCATCATGCGCGTGAGGGCCCTCACGACGGGGGATGCGGTGATCCGGGGCAGGGTCGTCTTGGCGGTGTCTTTGGACATCACCAATGCCTTAAACTCCCTGCCCTGGAGTTGCATCGGGGCGGCACTTCGGTACCATGAGGTGCCCGCCTACCTCCGTCGTGTGATCGAGGCCTACCTGTAGGATAGGCTACGTGCTGCGCGGCGACCTCCCCGACGTGGTCAGCGTGGTCGTGGTCTGCGGGGTCAGTCTGGTCTGACACGCTGGTCCTGGCGCAGGGAGAGTCGTACCAGACGGCGCCCGAAACAGCGACACGCGGGGTTGCGACAGTCGTGGAGAGGATCCAGCAACTGGGACTCAAGGTGGCATTGCACAAGTCCGAGGCTATGTGCTTTCATGGCCCTCGGACCGCGCCACCACCGGGTTCCCAAATAACGGCAGGGGGATCCACATCGGCGTCGGGTCGACGATGAAGTACCTCTGGGACTCGTCCTCGACAGCCGGTGGATTTTCGAGGAGCATTTCCGACGTTTGGCCCCCAAACAGGACAGGTCTGGGGCCGCTCTGAAGCGGCTCCTGCCCAACCTAGGGGGTCTAGACGCCCCCTGCCGCAGGCACTACGCGGGGATCGTTCGGTCCATGGCCCTTTACGGGGCGCCGGTTTGGGCGCCGTCGCTAAGTAAGCGACCGGCGGCCAAGCTGAACGCTTGCCAGAGGGTCATGCCCATCCGGATGGTGCGGGGATACCGCACGATCTCCCGCAAAGCGGTGAGCCTCCTGGCTGGCCTGCCACCGTGGGATCTGGAGGCAACAGTTCTTGCACGCATGCACGATTTGCGCGTGGAGATGCAACGCCGGGGCGAAACTCCGCTCCCACGACAAGTCGCAGCATGGTGGACAGAGTTCCGGCGGGATCTCAGGGTGGCATGGCGACTGCGACTGTCGCAACCCAGTGCTGGGCACGCCGTCACTGCGGCGGTAAGTCCCCTCTTTGAGGAGTGGTTGGAAAGAGGTCACGGCGTCCTCTCGTTCCGTATGACGCAGGTCCTCACCGGGCACGGTAAGTTCGGGAGGTTCCTGCATCGGATCAAGCAGGAGAGGACGCCCGGGTGTCCCCATTGTGTGGACCGCCCGGAGGACACGGTGGAGCACACGGTTGAGGTATTCCCCGCTTGGGCGGAGTACCGCCGTGTCCTTGTGGAGGCTGTCGGAGGCGGCGACCTCTCGCGCCGGGCCCTGGTTCAGGTCATTGTCCGGAGCGAGGAGGGGTGGCATGCGGTCGCCTCCTTCTGCGAAGCAGTAATGCGTGAGTGAAGGAGGCTGCTGACCGCGAGCGCGTGAGGGAACGGTCCTCACGCCGCCGCCGCCGAGATCCCGATCCCGATTTCCGACCACCGTAGGCGCGGGTTCGCGGACGGGTAGCTCGCCGTCCGGCAGTCTAGAAATAATCTGAATCGATCCCAGTCGTTAACGGCGCCTTCTGTTCCACGCGCGCCTCAAGGAGATTGTAGGGGCCCGGCAGGGCCGAAGCCTCTGGGGAACACGTGGTATTCCGAAAGGTTGACACCGAGTCCCCCCAGAGCGAAGGCAACGAAGGAAAGGGGTAGGGGTTTAGTCAGTAAGAGTCTGACACGCCCTCCCGCTCCGCTCAAGAGCGGGAGAAGTCATTCTGATGATTCCCCTACCAGAAAAAAAAACTCACCGGGCCAAAGGAGTGTCTGGATTGTGTGTGTGTGTACTCACAGGAAGTGCAGGTGGTGCAGGTCGGCGAGCGCGTGCGCGGGCAGGCGGCGCAGCGCGCAGCGGTCCAGCCACAGGCGCGCCAGCGCCGCGCCGCTCAGCGCGCCGCCCGACACCGACTGTGTGTGTGTGTTTGTGTGTACTCACAGGAAGTGCAGGTGGTGCAGGTCGGCGAGCGCGTGCGCGGGCAGGCGGCGCAGCGCGCAGCGGTCCAGCCACAGGCGCGCCAGCGCCGCGCCGCTCAGCGCGCCGCCCGACACCGACTGTGTGTGTGTGTTTGTGTGTACTCACAGGAAGTGCAGGTGGTGCAGGTCGGCGAGCGCGTGCGCGGGCAGGCGGCGCAGCGCGCAGCGGTCCAGCCACAGGCGCGCCAGCGCCGCGCCGCTCAGCGCGCCGCCCGACACCGACTGTGTGTGTGTGTTTGTGTGTACTCACAGGAAGTGCAGGTGGTGCAGGTCGGCGAGCGCGTGCGCGGGCAGGCGGCGCAGCGCGCAGCGGTCCAGCCACAGGCGCGCCAGCGCCGCGCCGCTCAGCGCGCCGCCCGACACCGACTGTGTGTGTGTGTTTGTGTGTACTCACAGGAAGTGCAGGTGGTGCAGGTCGGCGAGCGCGTGCGCGGGCAGGCGGCGCAGCGCGCAGCGGTCCAGCCACAGGCGCGCCAGCGCCGCGCCGCTCAGCGCGCCGCCCGACACCGACTGTGTGTGTGTGTTTGTGTGTACTCACAGGAAGTGCAGGTGGTGCAGGTCGGCGAGCGCGTGCGCGGGCAGGCGGCGCAGCGCGCAGCGGTCCAGCCACAGGCGCGCCAGCGCCGCGCCGCTCAGCGCGCCGCCCGACACCGACTCCAGCCGGTTCATGGAAAGGTTCCTGCAACACGAGCACAGCTCAGCCACTCTGCTACCCATACCGCAGCCGCTTCGTCCAGCACACAAGCGCTAAACTAATACAATATGTGTTAAAGGAAATAAGCTCTTACATAACTTCTTTGGCATAAACAATTGATATTCAGAGACGCCGACAACAGTCGTTTTTGAGTGAAAGTCCCGCCAAAATCGGTCTAGCTTAAATTATTTTTAGCTTATTTTTCTTTATATACTCGTTACTCGTACATGGACTGCTACAAGTCTTGTCTCGCCACAGTTGGGCAACAAAGGTGTGCTTGTTCAATATTCTTAACATTCGAGAAACTATTGCGTGACACAATATGAAGACTAGTGGCTCGCCCCACATTGCCATACGAGCTGCTCAGAATGTGTAGCACGAGTCCGCGAAGTATCGCCTACTTCTGTATGGTCAGTAACTAACCTGACCCTAGCGTGGCCGGCACCTACTCAAATATTCCAACTAGACTTTGGGTCTTAGTTCCATTCATTCTCAAACTTTTCGGCGTAAGTCGACAAAGTAAAAGATATTTTTTGAGCCAAACGGAAGGGTTTTTATTATAGTTTAGAAGTATGTGAAACAGCGAGTAAAGTCCCACAGACTTCCGTTCAAGGGGCAGAATCCTCCGACTATAGATATTTAATCAATGTTTAGACAGTGGTACGTTCCCTGATTTAATTAAAAAATGAAAGCCGTACCAATTTTCAAATCAGGAAGTAAGAATGATTCCTCTAATTGTAGACCTATATCTGTGCCTTGACCAGATGTTGTGTCATTTTAATTCTAATAGGATTTTGCATAGTCATCAGTTTGGCTTCACGAAACGAAGGTCAAAGACAGATTTTGGAGAATAAAACTCACATTTTGGAACCCTGGGAGAAATCCCAGGATACTATTGGCATATTCTGTGACCTCTCAAAAGCATTTGACTGCGTTGACCATAATGCTCTGATCTGTAAATTACATCATTATGGAATTCGTGGACGAGCTGCTGATCTTGTTTTTTCCTATTTATCTTACAGGCAGCAAAAAGTAACCATTAATGGGGCGACGTCTTCGTGGTCTTTAGTAAAGATGGGCGTGCCCCAGGGTTCAATTCTTGGCCCTTTCCTTTTCCTAATTTATATTAATGACCTTCCTTACATGATGGCTAGATCTGATAAAATTTTATTTTCTGATGACACTTCTCTTATTATTAAAGTAGACAGGAAAGATTCGGATGTCTTGCATGTTAACGAAAGTCTGGATATTCTTTCGAAATGGTCTTACTAAATGCGAACAAAGCTAAATGTATAAAGTTTTCGTTACCAAATGTCCCTCAAGTTGGCCTTAATCTAATCCTTGACGGCAAAAAAATTGATGCTATTACGGAAGCTGTGTTCTTAGACACAGAACTATCGTCTACATACAACTATCGATTCTAAACTCATATTAGAACTCCCTCAGGTAGATTAAGCTCAGCTGCATATGCAGTAACAAAATAAGGCAATTGACAGATGTAGCCACAGCTAGATTAGTTTACTATGCTTATTTCTGAATTAGTACCTATTACACAGTAGTATTAGGTTTTATGGCATTTTACTTTGGGGGGTCTGCAGCGGATGTGGAATCAATCTTCATATTCCAAAAGAGAGCAATCCGGGCTATCTATAAAATGGAGCCCCGTGAGTCGCTTAGAAATACGCGGTACAGGGCGTATAGTGTCGTCTGAACTTGCATAACCACGTCAGACTTTATTTAAAGATATTCAAAAAAGTCTGCGCCCAAGCTAAATCTAAGTCAATAAGTAAGAAAATAGGAAATTCTAATAATAAAATCAAAACTGTCTGGAAGGTAATAAAATAAGGAAACTGGAAAAACAAATCAACGAGATCGGAATGATTTGTCGCTAAGAATTGATAATAAGATCATATCAGATAAGAAGAATAACGAGTTTCCTCCGTGCCTCGGAAAGCACGTTAAGCCGTTGGTCCCGGCTGTCATTTGGAGATCTTTGGCAGTCGTTACGGATAGTCAGAAGCCAGTAAATCTGACTCCAGTCTTGCCATGAAGTACCGTGTTACCCCAGTTAATGGGTTGTGGAGGTCTGGTAGGCAGCCGCTCCTCGTAAAATACTGGTATTCAGCTAAATCCGGCTCGACTGGAAGCCGACCCCAATATAGTTGGGAAAAGGCTAGGCAGATGATGAGATAAGTCAGAAGTGGCAGAGACATTAGAAAACTTTTTCACTAACATCCCAATAGAAGTTACGAAATCTCTCCCTTCTTCGTCTTTGCTAGCTGAATCATTTTTAAAAGAAAATTTCACTAAGGATATACCAACCTTTAAATTCAAGCGTATATATTGAAACAATTAAAAAAACATTCCAAAGTCTTAGCGTAAAAAACACTGAGGACTTATGGGGTATATCTGTTAAGGTTCTTGGAGATATTATTGATACAATTGCTCCTATCCTAACAGGAATATTTAACCAATGTTTAGACAGTGGTACATTCCCTGATTTAATGAAACATTAGTAAAGTAGTACCAATTTTCAAATCAGGAAGTGAGAGTGATCCTTCTAATTATAGACCTATATCTGTGCTTCTAGCATTGAGTAAAATATTTGAAAAAATCATGCTTGACCAGATGTTGTGTCATTTTAATTCTAATGGGATCTTGCATAGTCATCAGTTTGGCTTCACGAAAGGAAGGTCAACGACAGATGCAGGAGTGAAACTCATTAGTCACATTTTGGAATCCTGGGAGAAGTCCCAGAATGCTATTGGCATATTCTGTTACCTCTCAAAAGCATTTGACTGCGTTGACCATATCTGTAAATTACAACATTACGGAATTCGTGGACGAGCTGCTGATCTGTTGTTCTGCTGAATTGTTTTTTCCTATTTATCTTACAGACAGCAAAAAGTAACCATTAATGGGGCGACGTCCTCGGGGCCTTTAGTAAAGATGGGCGTGCCCCAGGGTTCAATTCTTAGCCCTTTCCTTTTCCTGGTTTATATTAATGACCTTCCTTACATGATGGCTAGTTTATCTGATATAATTCTATTTGCTGACGACACCTCTCTTTAGAAAAGATGCGGATGTTTTGCATGTTAATGAAAGTCTGGCTGTTCTTTCGAAATGGTTCGCAGCTAATAACCTCTTACTAAATGCGAATAACTAAATGTATAAAGTTTTCATTACCAAATGTCCCTCAAGTTGGACTTAATTTAATGCTTGACGGCAAAAAACTTGATGCTATTACGGAAACTGTGTTCCTAGGTGTAACAATAGATTCTAAACTGCAGTGAGCACCCCGCTCATATTGGAACACTCTCTAGTAGATTAAGCTCAGCTGCATATGCAGTAAGGAAAATTAGGCAATTGACAGATGTAGCCACAGCCAGATTAGTATACTATGCTTATTTCCACAGTATTATGTCTTATGGCATCTTACTGTGGGGGTCTGCGGCTGATGCGGAATCTATAAAATGGGTCCTCGCGAGTCCCTTAGAAATACATTTGGAGAAATTGATATAATAACTCTGCCCTCTCTTTATATTTTTTAAAGTATATTGTATGTACGTAAAAACTTAGGACTTTTAAAAATTAGAAGTGATTTACATGACAAAAATACGCGTAGTAAACATGAAATCGTATTACCTAAATAGAGACTAGCTAAGACCAGCAAGTCATTCCTTGTCAATAGTACCTATACGTTTTTATAATAAGTTGCCCAAGTCGGTTATTGAACTTAGCGATTTTTTTTTCTGGTAGGGGAATCATCAGAATGACTTCTCCCGCTCTTGGGCGGAGCGGGAGGGCGTGTCAGACTCTTACTGACTAAACCCCTACCTCGTTCCTTCGTTGCCTTCGTTCTGGGGGGGACTCGGTGTCAACCTTTAGGAATACCACGTGTTCCCCCCAGAGGCTCCGGCTCTGTCGGGCCCCTACAGTTTGCTGACATCTCCTTGAGGCGCGCGTGGAACAGAACGCGCCGTTGACGACTGGGCTCGGTCCAGATTATTTCCAGACTGCTATCCTGTGCTCGCCGTCCGCGAACCCGCGCCTACGGTGGTCGGCGATCGGCGACGGCGGCGTGAGGACCGTTCCCTCACGCGCACAAGGACACGGCGGTGCTCCGCCCAAGCGGGGCACACTTCTACCGTGTGCTCCACCGTGTCCTCCGGGCGGTCCACACAGTGGCGACACCCGGGCGTCCTCTCCTGCTTGATTCGATGCAGGAACCTCCCGAACTT
The DNA here is from genome assembly GCA_030763345.1 of Mythimna separata. Taxonomy (NCBI): domain Eukaryota; kingdom Metazoa; phylum Arthropoda; class Insecta; order Lepidoptera; family Noctuidae; genus Mythimna; species Mythimna separata. Next base: position 22,171,192 of record CM061174.1, read on the forward strand.
ACCGTGTCCGGTGAGGACCTGCGTCATACGGAACGAGAGGACGCCGTGACCTCTTTCCAACCACTCCTCAAAGAGGGGCCTAACCGCCTCAATGACGGCGTGCCCAGCACTGGGTTGCGACAGTCGCAGTCGCCATGCCACCCTGAGATCCCGCCGGAACCCTGTCCGCCATGCCGCGACTTGTCGCGGCAGCGGAGTTTCGCCCCAGCGTTGCATCTCCACGCGAAAATCGTGCATGCATGCAAGGACTGTTGCCTCCAGATCCCACGGTGGCAGGCCAGCGAGGAGGCTCGCCGCTTCGCGGGAGATCGTACGGTATCCCCGCACCATCCGGATGGCCATGACCCTCTGGCAAGCGGTCAGCTTGGCCGCCGGTCGCTTACCTAGCGACGGCGCCCAAACCGGCGCCCCGTAAAGGGCCATGGACCGAACGATCCCCGCGTAGAGCCTCCGGCAGGGGGCGTCTGGACCCCCTAGGTTGGGCAGGAGCCGCTTCAGAGCGGCCCCAGACCTGTCGAGTTTGGGGGCCAAACATCGGCCTTGCCGCTCTGTACCCCTCGTATAGCTCCGCCTCTCTGGCCTCCGCATCCGGCGGGCGGGTGCACGCCTCGCGCAGAGCCTCGATCTCCGGCGACACCTGGCGCCGACCACGTCCTGGATGGACTTGGGGCATCGCCTCGTCGCAAATTTGCGACATGGCCTCCTGGAACCACTCTGCTTCAGGGTCAATTTCGACAGGCCTGTCCGGTGCTTGCACCCAGGCCTGTACCCTCGCGGTTTCCAGGAGAGCGTCCCGGTCCATCTGCCTCAGCGCCCACCGCGGACCACACGGGGTCTGCTCCCTGACCGGCGCGGTCGAGATCCGGGCGGAGACGTCAAACCGGATGTACCGGTGGTCGGAATACGTCTCCACCATTACGCGCCAGTCGACGACGCGCGGCGACAGAGCGGGGCTGGCGAACGAGAGGTCCACCACCGACTCACCCCGCATCCGCATGCACGTGGGGACAGAACCCCGGTTTAGGACGACCAGGCCTGTCTCCAGAGCCCAGTCCTCCACCATCCGACCCCGTTGGTTTGTCAGCCGGGAACCCCAAGCCAGATTCCAGGCATTGAAGTCCCCGCAGACGACCACGGGGAGGGATCCGAACCCAGCGACGACGGCATTCAGCTCCATGAGTGAGTTGTGGAGATCGGCGAGATCTCGGTTCGGGGACAGGTAGACGCCTACCACTGCAATGTCCCCGACCCGTGCTGCCACGCAGCCCCGCCTTCTCGTGATGGCCTCGAGGAACTTAGCGATGGAAAGTTCAAAACCCATTTATTAAGCGTGTCCTAACCAAAAAAGCATATTACAAGGTTAGAGACTACGTCGAAGACACGCTTGTTTGGCATTAACTGCTTCTGCACATGTGGCCCCCTGGTAACACTTTAACTGCGTTATTGTGTAAACATGTCTATTAACTGCTCCACGTTTGTTTTATTGGGCATATGGCATTGCTTTTGCAATATTTTTATATTATTTGGATCTCAATCACCTTAAATTCATTAAGTCGTGATTTTTTTTTGTGTGAACATCTCATTTGGTGATAAGTTTTATAATTGTTTTTTTTTTGTTCTTATATTTGCTTCTTTCGTATAATGTGAATGAGTGGGCACTGTAGACTACAGATTTTAATTACTACCTTTTTGAACCCAGTTTTTGACTAATTTTATCTTTATTGTGGTTTTGAGTGCAATATTGACTGGTCTACACTGTCCTCGCATAAGTGTCTGTGTTGTAATATGGAAATGTTGTAAACCCAATAGTTTTTTGAAAAGAGTAACCATGGAGTTTCTTGCCGATTCTTCTCCATAGGAAACGACTAATTTAGAACCGTGCACTAGTTTTCGACGTTTTATAAGTGCCCATGTAGGCCTATGTGAAAAAAAAATATTTTGACTTGACTTTGACTTTGATAGTAATGTTCAGCATTTGTTACTCACAGCTCGCGCAGGCCGACGGCGGGCAGCAGCGCGTCGCGCGGCAGGGTGCTGATGTTGTTGTTGGACACGTCCCTGCAACAACACACACGTACATTACACGCGGCTCACACTCAGGAGACATCAGTGCTCAGGCAGGCTGCACACAGGGCGCAGGGGGCGCAGGGGGCGCGGGGGGCACGGACGCAACCCGCGCTGTAGCTGGCTTATACAAATATATCAAACTAGCTGTCCCCTGCGGATTCACCCGCATTTTTCGTTACTGCTCCGCTCCCGTGGGTCGTAGCGTGATAGTATATACCCTATAGCATTTCTCGATGAATGGGCTATCTAACACTGAAAGAATTTTTCAAATCGGACCAGTAGTTCCAGAGATTACCCCCTACATACAAACTTACAAATTTTACCTCTTTATAATATTATTTTACCTCTTTATAATATTAGTATAGATAGAAAATTTACCAGTCGGCTTTAAAAAAAAAAATTCTTCACGAGTGAAAGAGAGTCCTTCCCGTTGTCGGCGGTCGGTAGACTCGACGATAGGGCTCCGATAGAGCAGCTCACTATGTAGGCATAATCTTGAAGATGACTCGTCGAAATTGACAATATTGCCTGAACAACATTTTCATTTTTTTTTTACCTATTTTGTGCAAAAAGTATAAAATAAATAAATAATAAATAAATAAATATGTTCCAGTGTAGGTAGAATTTCGTAAAAACCTATGATACTCTTTTGGTATTGCTTCAGATTGGCATAAGGAGATCATGATATTAAAGTAGTAGTAGTAGGCGCGCACTTTGGTCAAACACCTCGGTTGGCTCTGCTCACAGGCGCAATCACCAGGATTTACCCCAGTGGATATACGACTGACGGTGATGGGAGTGGGCAGTACAAACAGAGGAAAGCTGACTTGCCCACTGGTTCTTACATCTGGACGTTTAAGGAAAATTTTCTTTTTTGAACAGATTATAAAAAAACCGGCCAAGAGCGTGTCGGGCCACGCTCAGTGTAAGGTTCCGTAGTTTCCCGTCCGTCACAACGTCCCCAATTTTTCAAAAACTGTTCGTCCCAACAAGTTCTAAATAATTTTCCTAGAAAGTCTTTATAAAGCTCTACTTTCCAGTTTTTGACGTGACAACGTCTTAAATTAGGTTGCGGCTGGGAGTCACTTATGAAAAAGTGTAACGCTCGGTAACGTTACGATGAGTCACCGAACGAGAGAGAGGCCCGCCGAATGCCTTGCGTCTCTCTCCCACTCAACTATGATCGGTCTGCCGCGCGCGCAGCACTAGAGAATTTTAGTAAACAAAATATATTTCTATAGTTAAAAGGAGACAATTTTTTTTGGGCCCACTGTTAAACGGTAACGTTTATTAATGATATTGCACATGAAAAAAGTGATCATCTTGTTATAATTAACTGACCAAAAATTATATCGATACGTAACCGGAATAATGAAATAATAGTAAAATAGTATTACGGCAAAAAATGCTTGTTTAGGAGCGTTTTTAGGTTTATTTTCAAAATCACCGTGGAACAAAACGTTATTAATAGTTTCCACACCCAGCAGCAACCTTCAACCTTCCAGAGCTGGATGATTTTCCTCAATTGTCATTCCAGGACCTAATTCTATTTTCTCGAAGAATTTATCAAATCAAACAATCTCGTTCATACTATGGAGAGCATGTCAGGGCCTCCGGACAATTCAAAATCGAGGTACCTGTCCATGATTATGGTCCAAATTATCTCCTACAAGGTAGGATACAATCAAGGCACACAAGTAGGAAAACTTATTATATTTATATATAAGTTGACACCACTCCATCAATTACTAACAATAGAGCTGCTCTTGCTGGATACTGTTGTAATTGTTTAGTGGGCAGACGCGCTGTTGGTTGCTGTGCACATGTGATGTGTATAGTGTGGTATTTATCTTGGGCGCGGCATCAAGGTGAGGTGAGGTGAGGTTGAGCCACCTGCATCTTTTTAGGATGTCGTACCTCAAAAGGAAAAAACGGAACCCTTATAGGATCACTTAGTTGTCCGTCTCTCGTATCTGTCTGTCTGTCTAGCCCCTTTATCTCGAGAACGCGTGAAGGTATTAAGTTGAAATTAAAACTATATACTCAAGTCCGCGATCCCTTGAAGCTGTGTAAATATTATTAAACGTACATTTCGACACTGTCAAAGGAATCAAAATTCATAAGGTAGTTCCCGTTGACCTAGAATCTTGAAATTATGGTACGAAGCAGGGTAACTATAGCACAAATATAGAATAAAGTCTGAAAACTGAAAATTTTTAGTTACGTCACAAGTTTTTTTTTGAAAAATCTTCAAGACTCGATTCGAGAATTGAACTGTTTTCATACAGAACCCTCAGTGCGCGAGTCCGACTCGCACTTGCCCGGTTTTTTAGATGAAATACTGCTTTTAAGAGATGAACAGTAATAAATATTTCTTGTGATGTACCTATAATGTGTTTTTTTTTTCAACCAGCTTATAACACATCACCTTATTATTTTAAATTTACAGTATAGGCCGGCAAAAACCGTGCTATTTCAAAATGAATACCTACATCTAATCCATTTTCATGAATAAGTCCTAGTCCTAGTCCTAGACCTAGTACAGACGTGACTTTGTTTTATACTATATACTAGCAGCCCGTCCCGGCTTCGCACGGGGTAGATAATTATTTATTTTTGGAATTTTTCCCGTCAAATGACTACCCTACATATCCTACGCTACCCTACCCTACCTTCCCTACACTACCCTACCTACCCTACACTACACTACGGTACACTACACTACCCTACACTACACTACACTACACTACCCTACACTACACTACACTACCCTACACTACCCTACACTACCCTACACTACCCTACACTACACTACACTACACTACACTACCCTACACTACCCTACACTACCCCACACTACCCTACACTACCCTACACTACCCTACACTACACTACCCTACACTACCCTACTTTACCCAACTTTTTTTTTTTTAGATTTAAATTATCCTATCTCTCAAGTTGGATCGAACTGCACATGGTGTGCGAATTTTATTATAATCGGTTAAGTGGTTTAGGAGTCCATTGAGGACAAACATTGGGACACGAGATTTATATACAATCTGTAACGGAAAGGGGGTATACAAAAAAATTCCAAGGGGTCTTTGAATGATAACAAACGATATTGCAAGGGTTTTTTAATCCTATCTCTACATGTTCATAAATTATGAGAATTTTTAACAAACAGATACCAGAAACCGAATGTTTTAAAATGGAAATAAATACATCACTAGCAATAAGTCAGCTGATCGGTGTCAACGAACTATTTGCGAGTAAAAATAAACCTCTTACTCCTGGTATTTCTGAATAAAGGGTTCCGTATGTTTATTTTTTGTTTACAAAATAATACTGACTTTTCCTAAACTTAGATTATGTTTGTGAACAAATCACAATACGTACCTTGTCTAGGTATCAAAATTAACGAAATAATATTTAGGTACCTATCTACATAGTAATTAATATTCCACCTTACCAACGTACACAGTAAATACCTACCTAATTTAATAACAGTATTCCTGTAAATTTACGAACGTTATCCTTTTTTGCTGGTCATAAGGATAAACGATGTTTTGTTTTACATCGATTTTTTATCCCGTGCAGCATGGAATTATACTCTTGACTCGATCTTCTCAAAATTGATAAACAATCTTAATAAAATAAATTAAACGACTCATAACAAACCCTTATTTTGTGATATTTTCAATTGTCGGGTAGGTTTAAACTTAAAAAAAAATGATAACCTTTCCGGCGTTATTCAATGATTTTCATTCAGATGGTACCTACAGATTTAGTCGGTTAAAATAACAATGACATTAAGTAATTCGAAAAATCGTCAGCTCGTATACTATTGAATTGATAATAAAATGAAATCGTTACGTGCATTCTACCAGGAATTGCTTAAATAAACATTATTATTTTCCATTAGACTAAGAATAGAAAAAGGATTTAGAAACATAATTTATCTCCAATTGAACCCAAATTAACATCTTTAGGCAACTTATGCATCTCCTAGTATAAATAAAATCACAATGGGTTCCGTTCATAATTTTTAAAATAAGGTCGTAATATTTTTTTCTTATTCGTAATGTAATGATGGAAAAAGTTTACTTTTTTAATTAAAAAATAATACATACACATAATTACTATCTGTCTGAAAGACTAACCGAGAGAATTACCGGAAGTTTACGCTCTGGTCGCTCTGGCGGTGGTGGTTATTTTAATGGTTTGAGCCTTTGAGCACGTTTATTCAGTCTCTTTTCAAAGAGTTGCAAAAGAATGTCGTAAAAATGTACCGAACTGTTAAAAGAAATAAAATAAAAGTACTAGGACTGCATGAGTAACAGGAATTAATATTGCCGAGTTGAAAATCATTTGATCACAGAACCCCGATTACACACACATTATAATTTCGTCATAGTGTGTTATAACTGTGATGTAGGTTTAGGGCGCGCGTACCAGTTGTTGTCCTGTAGCTTAGATTACTCCTAGTAAATAAAACTTCAAATCCTAGATTTCAATATAACAATGTCTTTTGATTAAAGATTAATTTATGTTATTTTAAAATAAAAGCTCTCGGGTTCCGATTCTAACGTATTAATAAACGTACAACATAATAATATGATGAAATGTACTACATTAATGATCTTTAATGATTTTTGAATTAAGTACGTAATTAACTCTTGTTTTATTTATGCTCTGGTATGTGATTTACTTAAAAGATCATCGGAATTTAGTTGAATAATATTAAGATGAAATAATATTGAACAATATTTTTTAATGTCAGTGGACACAAATTGGGACAGCCACCCTATTACCAGGATAGTAGGGAATAACTTTATTTTGCAATTATTGTTACCTTGTCAGTCGTCAACTGTTCCGCGTGTAGTGCAGACTGCAGAATCGTTTCTATCCGTGTGATACCCGCATATTGTTTCGTGCGTGTTTTGCAAAATGTATTTGTCGTGGTGAATATTACGAAATGATGTTGTGTGTCGGAGCAGAATATCCGAGCTGCCCGAGAACTGTACTGTCATCGTTTTATCGACGCGAAGGTAGACCAGATCCTGAACGTCGCCCGTTCCCTTCGTTGGCGTGTTTTAGTCGGATGGTACATAGTCTGCGTCCCCGTTGGACTCTTATTGTGGGGGTACATGAAAAACATAGTGTACGCAGTGTAGTGTGATACAGTGGACCAAATAAAAGTGCGGTTTGATGCCGCTTTCAGGACAATAACACCAGACACGCTACGCTCGTTTGTCCAGGTGTCCCTGAACAACCGAGCGGCCTTGTGCATACAATACCAAGGTCACCACATTGAACCCCATCTTTAAAATGTAAGTCAATTTACTAGAGTAAACAAAGCTTTAAGATTTTACTGTTTAAGTAGGTATTAATAAGGGATGAAACTAGTTATCCCAAGCTAAGTTTTGATTTTTTACGTAAGTTTTGTTACATAACTCAGTATTTACGTGAAATTTCTGTCTTGAAATTTTAAATCAATAATAACTGGAAATATGTAAATCAATAATTACCTACGTAATAAGTATTAATTCTTACTACAATTATTTTTACATCACGGTAAAGTAAGTAGGTGTGTATGGCGCGCACGCACACACACTCGCTTAGCGGCGCGCGCCGGCGCGGCGGCGGCGCCTTTGTCAAACAACAAAGAACGCCGCCAGTGCGGTAGGCAGGAGGCTAGTAAGAGATACTAGGAGCGCAGAATTACGGAAGAGATTTATCGTGATATTATGCGTTGTACTTGTAACATGGAAAGTTATTGACCCGCGTAGTGCGGTGACACGTTTGTTATGATTTGAATTTAGGGAACATATGAAACCGGAAATTTGGTATCAATTCTTAGAGTATTTTATTTTGAGCTGAAACCCTCGCAATATCGTTTCTTATCAGACAAAGAAGCCACGCTGTTCGGGTGGATATACCCAATCCGTTACACGTTGTATATTAAGATGTTAAGATTATTGAAAAGTGCACTATTTTGACTTAAAATACCAAGGAGACCTATCCACTCATAAGACAATAGCTCTTGTGAGATTTTAAGTTATTATGAGAGTCATGTTTTGACTGTCGTATTTCACAGTATTCCGGTTTCATACAGTTTTGCTAATATTACCACTGTAATCTATAGATAATAAGTAATAAACTAACGTGCATTTCATTGCTATACGCCACAATTTGTGGTGGGCCTATTCCCCAAACAAAAGAAATTGTCTCCTTTGTGCAATTCTTATTTTCATTCAATTCCTTGTTCCTATTGTGCAATTTAATTATATTCATATCAATAAATATTCTACCGAGAAAAAGACGTTGTCACGTAAAATCTTCGCCCGTAAAAACGACTTTACAGGCAACCATTTTTTTTTTCCTTATTTTCTAAACTTATGGTTCAAAGGTTAGAGGGGGGGGGGGGGCACGTTGTCTTTTTTCTTTTGGAGCGATTATTTCCGAAATTATTGATGTTATCAAAAAATGATAAATTCGTAAACCCGAATTCATTTTTGAATACCTAGATCCAACAATATATCACACGTTAGGGTTGAAATAAAAAAAAAACACTTTTCTCTTTACATGTAGGGGAGCTACCCTAATAAAACATTTTTTTCCAACTTTTATTTTACTACTTTGTTGGTGTGATTGATATACATATTGGTATCAAATTTCAGCTTTCTAGTGCTAACGGTCACAGAGATTAAGCGAGGACGGACGGACAGACATGGCGAAACTATAAGGGTTCCGTTTTTGCCATTTGGCTACGGAACCCTAAAAAACCGGCCAAGAGCGTGTCGGGCCACGCTCAGTGTAGGGTTCCGTAGTTTCCCGTCCGTCCTAACGTTTCAAAAACTGTTCGTCCCATCAAGTTCAAAATAATTTTCCTGGAAAGTCTTTATAAAGCTCTACTTTCCAGATTTTTTCATATTTTCATAACTTATGGTTCAAAAGTTAGAGTTCGATTATTTCCGAAATTATTGATATTATTATCAAAAAATGATTTTAGTAAAGCCCTATTCATTTTTGACTACCTATCCAACAATATATCACACCCCAACTATATTGGGGTCGGCTTCCAGTCAAGCCAGATTTAGCTGAATACCAGTGTTTTACGAGGAGCGGCTGCCTACCAGACCTCCACAACTCATTAACTGGGGTAACACGGTACTTCATGGCAAGACTGGAGTCAGATTGACTGGCTTCTGACTATCCGTAACGACTGCCAAAGATCTACAAATGACAGCCGGGACCAACGGCTTAACGTGCTTTCCGAGGCACGGAGGAAACTCGTTATGTTAAGATGATCACCCATCCACAGACCAACCTAGGCAAGCGTGACTTAACCTTGAAGATCGACCTGTGCGGCTGTTATTATTTAGCCACGAGCTCCTCTCAACAATATATCACACGTTAGGGTTAAAATAAAATAAAAAACACTTTCCACTTTACATGTAGGGGGGCTACCCTAATAAAACATTTTTCCCAATTTTTATTTTACTACTTTGTCGGCGTGATTGATATACATTGTCAAAAAAGTATCGGGAATGGATGATTTATTTATGGTTCCGAATTAAAATTTTTGTTTTTTTGTAGTTGTTAGATTGGCACAACTGTTTTCCATTTTGGCCCGGAGTTTGAGTTGCATCTGTTATTTATATTAAATACAGTGCTGGTTTTAGTAATATCATATATAGTGTGTATTACGAATTTCATAATGGACAAAAATATCGAACAAAGAGTTTGTCTTAAATTTTGCATCTCCAATGGAATTTCGTGTTCGGAGTCACTGAAAATGTTACAGAAGGCTTACGGTGAATCGACTTTATCAAAAACTCGTGCTTATGAGTGGTTCAAAGCGTTCAAAAGCGGTCGAGATGTGATGGATTTGCCTCACTCTGGTAGGCCGTCAACGTCTGCAACTGAAGTTAACATCGCAAAAGTGAAGAAAATAGTGACTGAAAATCCCCATTCAACTCTGCGAGAGATAGCCGCCGAACTTTCTGTATCTCACGAGTCGATCCGTACCATTTTAACTAATAATTTGGGTATGAAACATGTTGCTGCTCGGCTAGTCGCAAAAGATCTGAATTTTCTCCAAAAACTCAATCGCATGAAAGTCGCTGAGGACATGCTAGAACGAGTCAGTTCGGACCCAACATTCATGAAACGCATTGTTACTGGTGACGAGACGTGGGTTTACGAGTTTGACATGCAAACTAGTCAACAAGCTTCGGAGTGGCGCCTTCCAACTGAACCAAAACCGAAAAAACCACGCCAAAGTCGATCAAAAGTCAAAGTCATGTTGACTGTTTTCTTTGACTATCGCGGTGTTGTGCACTCTGCATTCTTACCGGAAGGTCTAACGGTAAATAAAGAATATAATTTGAGCGTTATGCGGCATTTAAGAGAGCAAATTCGACGAAAAAGGCCAGATTTGTGGAAAGAAAATTCTTGGATTTTGCACCACGACAATGCGCCTTCGCACAAGGCTATCACTGTGAACGATTTTTTGACCAAACACTCAACAAATACCATCCAGCAACCACCATATTCACCAGATATGGCTCAAATTACCACTTCGTGGCACCCGTTTTCAATCGATAGAAGATATAAAGGAGAATTCGCGGCGAGAACTGAACTCAATTCCGGAAGCAGCGTTTAAAAAATGCTTTGATGAATAGATTATTCGTTGGCGCAAGTGTATCGTTTCTAAAGGAGCATACTTTGAAGGTGATAAAATAAATGTGGATGAATAACAGACATTTTGTGTATTATTGATCTTTTCCCGGTACTTTCTTGACAGAGTAGTACTCGTACATATTGGTACCAAATTTCAGCTTTCTGGTGCTAACGGTCACAGAGATTAAGCGAGGACGGACGGACAGACATGGCGAAACTATAAGGGTTCCGTTTTTGCTACGGAACCCTAAAAACCGGGCAAGTGCGAGTCGGACTCGCGAACTGAGGGTTCCGTACCAACTTACCTATGAAAACAGTTCAATTCTCGAATCGAGTCACGAAGATTTTTCAAAAAAAAAAATCCTGTGGCGACAACTGTTTTTTTTTTAGTTTTTAGACTTTTCTCTATATTTGTGTTACAACACCTTGTTTGATTTTTGCACAGCTTCAAGGGACCGTAGCTCTAATTAAATAGTATTAATTTCAACTCGATACTTATAACTTATGTACCTTTCAAAAAAAAGCGCGGGAAACGTCAAAGTTGGCGGGAGTGATTTTTTCTCGTGGTTGTTTTTAAAATAATTAAAAGTTACTATTATTATCGCGCCGCTTGTTTTTTAGTCGGACTAATTAATGATAATGTTAATTTCAAATGGATGAAATACGTAACAATGTGAGTTTGTGTGACACAAGTGATTATGAAAAGATGGACCAGGACATAGTTATAGAAAGTGAACAACCACTTAATGCTACTTTAATGGAGGAGATGAGGGAGAGAAAAGAATGTGATCAACGAGTTTTAGGGAAGAGAGGGCGGCAGGATGATGAAGAAATTGTGGGGGATGATGATTTTGTAACAGTAACTAGGGGACATAAAAGACCTAACAGGAAAGGCTCAATAAACAATAGTTTGGTGTCAGAGGGTGATAAGAATGATGAGGAGAAGCATATTATATGTGTGACTGGAAAGGAAATGCTGCCAAAACAATTTGGAATGGCTAAACTGTTAAGATCATATAATATGATTAAATATAATTAAAATGGTATACAAAAACGCATTCAAGGTTTTGATTCATTTTCAAAACAGAGAAAGTGCTACTAAGTTGATGAATTGTGAAAATATTGCCAAGTTAGGTTATAGAATACAGATGACTGATGAATTGAGTCTATGCTATGGGACTCTGAGGCAAGTAGATTTGGAAACAGATGAAAAAGAAATTCTTGAAAATGTTAGTTGTGAGAGCGAAATTTTATCAGTTAAAAGACTTAAAAAACTATCAGAGAATGGAGAATGGATTGATTCGGAAACAGTAAGAATATGTTTTAAAGGTGCCACTTTACCCCTGTACGTGTACGGCTACGGTTGTAGGTTTAGAGTGGAACCATACACGTTTCCAGTGTCACAATGTTCCAAATGTTGGAAATTCGGTCACTTATCGAGATCATGCCCTACTAATAAAACAATATGCCCCAAATGTGGCAATCAACATCCTAACTGTGAAACTAATAAATATGTATGTGTCAACTGTAAAGGACCACACATGGCGATGTACAAGAAATGCCCTAACTTTTTAAAAGAGAAAAGAATTAGAGATATTATGACTAAAGAAAATTGTACGTACAGGAAGGGATTGGAATTACATTTAAAAGAGAACGAAACTCGACAGATTAACACTTCAACTACAAACACAGTAAGAAATAGGAATTTTGAAAGCTTAGAAAATGAAAATATAAGTTATACACAGAAAAAAACATACAAGAACGCGCTGACAGCAAATAGTTATGTTCAAAGTTCTAGTTTTGCATCAGATAGTATGACAGAAATAGACAATTTAGGAAAGAAAAATAACCAACAAAGATATGAACCGAGGAAGAAGCACAAAGAGACTAGTCCTATAAGTGTGACAATAGAGAAAATGAAAGTTACAATACCCAACCAACAACTACAGGTGAAAAAATCGAAACAGATGGGCGTTCAGAGACAGTGAATACAAGCTCTAAACTTGATTTTTTTAGTGTATTTCAGAAAGTGAAAGATATATATTTTTCAGGTGATAGCTGGCTTATGAAACTACAGGAATTAGCTAAAATCATATTTGACTTCGACGCCCCCCGCGAATAATCCGGTAATCGTAAAAACGTAAATGTTCAGGAAAAATAAAAAACCATTTTTCCTTAATAACTCCATTAAACAGCAATTATCAGAGACTTTTTATATCGCATATGGAAGCTAATTTTTTCAACTATCTGGTTATTTCATCAAAATTTAAGTAGTCCCAAGGGCTTCGTTATGATTTAGCTGAATGCATTTTACTATATTAGTGTAGGTCAAGCTCTGATCAGTAATGTCACTTACGATATTGTTCGTGTAAATTTATATTTTTGACGGCAACAGTAAAATCTTGTTGCGATATTATTCGTGTATCATTTATTTTTTTGACGGCAACAGTAAAATCTTGTTGCGATATTATTCGTGTAAATTTATATTTTCGACGACAACGGTAAAATTACGTTGCTCTATTATTCGTGTACTTTGTTTTGTATAATGAATATTTGTAAAAAAAAGCAATTATTAGGTTATTCGATTGTTTAACAGTTTATTATTATGACTATTACTGTTTATTCGAATAGTTTACTTAAGTATTATTTTATTGTCGGAAAACTTACACCTAGAATACAGATAGTTGAATAATATTGACAGAAGGCCAATTACAAGTTTTCACAGATAGTTTTAGAGTAAAATAAAAGACAGTAGACAGAATAAAAGAAAGAAAGAAATGAAGACGCTCGGAGCAAGTACACAAAGCAAGGATTATTTCATTGATTATCGAAAAACTGAGTGCACATAATTTTCTTCAGTTTAGTGACGCTGGTAGAGAACAAATCCAGATCATCATCAACACTTACACACAATGCGTTATATGATCTACTAGTTCTTATTATGTGGGATTTTTTCCTGTAAAAACAACGCACTGAGGGAACATGTAGAGGTCTATGATTCCTAGAAGTAAAGGATGGAACTCGCAGCCCAAGCTTACCAATCAGTTCTGAGCAGTGACTGAACCATTGGCTATGTTAAATAAAAATGCTATGTCAGTAATTATTCTCTGCTCAGTTAGTGGAAGAATGTGAAACTTCCTGCAACGACTATTATAGTCAGGTAGATAAGTTTTAGATCTATACTGAATGTACCTTAAAAAATTCCTTTGGATACTTTCAATGCGATAGATGTAGCAGTTGTAAATAGGGTGCCATACCGGTGAATAATATTCGAGATTACTACGCCAAAAGCACAATAAAGAATTTTAAATGTTTTAACTTTTTCGAAATCGGCTGGTATTCTCAAAATAAAACCTAGTGTTTTAGAAGCTTTTTTAATAATATCGTCAATGTGTGTCGTTTTGAAGCCATCTCAACAATATCTGGGTAGTTCTGATTTGCAAACCATGACGTAAAGTCAGTACGTTTTTAAATATTATTAAGAAATTCAGACAAATATTCTCGTTTAGACTCTTTTCTCGTGTAATGAGATTCTGCTTTGGGAAATAAATCTATATGATTTCTGATACTGTCCTCAGTATCTAGCTTCATTTGATGTCTATTCTGATAGGCAGGCATCAGCGTTTATCGATCAAACTTTCATCGCTTTTCATTTTTTCTAAGGCCGTTTAAATCATTTGCTCAGTAACAGAAAGAGCGTTTTAAAAAAATACCTTACATACTTTGATTTCTTCATCTTTGAGGGGAAAATAATATTTTAATGTTTGAGATCAGGTACTTTTTCAATTTACTTTTAGTCTTTTACATCATTGGATTTAACATGTCGAGTAATGTATTGCCATTGAAATTCTCGATTGGCAAGTTAATAAAAATTAGTATGTAGGGCTAACCTGTATTGAATTTTAACTCACAACCTTTTTTTATAGGTACAATTACTTAAAATATTCTTTTTCTCATGAGGTTTTTTATTACGAGCAATATATAAAGGCCCGGTCGCTGTGGCGACGCTTGGGTAGGCCTGTGTCCCGCAGTGGACGTCTTTCGGCTGAGATGATGATGGTGATGAATATATATAAAAGGGTTGTGTAAAGAGCCACTAGATAATGAATGTAGCTCGAAATTGTTTTCTTAATAAATTCCCGAATAAGCCTACACTTACTTAAATAAGGTAGAAAACTATTTACCCGAATAATATCGTAATAATGTTTACTGTCAAATCATAATGATATTTTTTCTCGTAAAGATCTAAAACCATATTATTCGTTTAAAATACCTTTTAATGAATGTTCATGGAATATACGCGTAATTTTTCATATCTTCGTAAATAAAGATAGAAAAATTCTGAAAAAAAATTACATGGTGTATTTTAACTTCTAGATGCCGAAAAACGCATAACATGAAAAACCCCGTAATAGGTCATTACCGGATTATTCGCGGGGGGCGTCGACTTATGTAGTAAATTATTTATTAAAGTGTTTAAAAGTGAGGATGTGTGGAAAAAAATAATATTTATGTTCAATAATGGCTAACGTTAATAGAAATATGTTATCTCTTCATATTGTACAGTGGAATGCACGTAGTTTGTTGCCTAAACGTAACGAATTCGAACTCTTACTTGCACAAGAAAAAGTACATATAGCATTAATAACTGAAACTTGGTTAGAAACGGATACACACTTAAATGTAAGTACATACAATATTTTTAGAAAGGACAGGTTGGATGGCTATGGTGGGCTAGCAATGTTAATACACAAATCTATAAAAGTACAACAGTGTAACACTATTATAAATAATCCTGGAATAGAAATTATGAGTGTCAAACTTTTAAATTGCAATGAAATTAAAAATATAGTGTTAATTTATTGCCCTGCTTCAGTTCGTACTTGCCTCTCTGACTGGGAACAAATATTTGCATTATTTTCTAGCAAATGTGTTGTTGCCGGAGACTTTAATGGACACCATGCAACTTGGTCCTCCAAAACTGACGCAAGAGGAATACAATTGTATGATTCTGCTTTAGACTCGGGGTTTATTTCCCTTAATGATGGTAGCATGACGAGAGTAACCTCGGTTGACGGAATTGCACAAAATACATCTCCTGATGTTACATTTGTATCTACCGATTTATCGATTTTAATTGAATGGAAGGTTTTAAACGAAAATTTAGGAAGTGATCATTTGTTAATAAAAATGTCATACAAGTATAATAGCAGCTTAAATTCTTTTAATAATATAGTTAAAAAACGAAACTTCAAACTAGCGAAATGGTCAGAGTATAGCGAAATTCTAGAAAAATATTTAATGCAAACTGTCGTTCCAAGCAATGTACAATCTTTGTATGACAACTTTTTAGAACAGTTAAATAAAGCCGCGGATGAATGTATTCCTTTCATTAAAATCTGTAATAATCCGACAAATGGCTTTCGTCCAAAGTCTTATTGGAATCCTACTCTATCCCATTTGGTAGCTCAACGTAGATTAGCATTAAAAAATTTTAGGAGAAATCCCACACCAAATAACCTAAGTGTGCTGGATCTCAAAACAAAAGCTGCTAAAAAAGTCATAAGTCAAGAGAAGTTAAAAGATTGGCAAAATTACTGCAATAGTGTTAATGAACAAACATCTAGTTCTGAAATGTGGAAACGTATGGGATGGCTTAAGGGACGTGCATCGCCCAGGTCATCTATTTCAAACGAACACAAGGTTGACCTCCTGTGCAGTCTTGCTCCTGACTACGTCTACCCTAAACACCAGCAGTTTAAATCAAATAACGCAGTGCTTGAGGACGACTTTACTTTACAAGAAATGTTAAATTGCTTTAAACGAAAAGACACAGCTCCTGGTGCTGATGAGATTACATATTCTTTAATATTTTATTTGTCTCCTGCTAGCAGAGAATATTTATTAAATCTATACAACCTTGTTTTTAGGACTGGGATTATTCCAAAACAATGGCGGGATATTTTGGTAACACCAATACCAAAATCCTCTCCAGATAATACTAGTATTAAATTAAGACCTATTTCCTTAATATCTTGTATTTGTAAAATCTTCCATTCAATGCTGACAAAGCGGCTTGAGTGGTATATTGAAAAAAATAAGTTATTGTCTCAGTATACTTCTGGGTTTAGGAGAGGACAATCTTGCCAGGACTGTTTAGTTAAATTAGTTAGTCAAATATACATAGGGTTTTCACGTGAAACTCCAACAGTAGCCTGTTTTCTTGACATTACTAGTGCTTATAATAATGTGTTAATAGATGTTCTGGTAAATATTTTAGATGAGATAGGTATTGGAAAAACGTTTTGCCAATATTTATGGAATTTTTTGAGCGAGAGACACCTTATGATTAGAGATGACATAGATAAAGGTAAATTCTTTATAAGATATACAGATAGAGGATTAGCACAGGGAGACCCAATTTCACCCCTACTTTTTAACATAGTTACAATTAAGTGCTTTCAAGAAATTCAAAACGCTACTATGTGCCAATACGCAGATGATTTTGTCTTATACCGAACATCTATTAATTTAAAGGAAACTCAACGCACACTTCAAACAGCGCTAGATAGATTATGCCATGTGCTTGATAAGTTAGGATTAGAATTATCGCCCGCAAAATCTAAAGTATGTATTTTTAGCAGAGGTTTTAGGCGGCCAAAGGTTGAACTTAAAATAAATAGTCGTAATTTAGATACAGTCGATAGTTACAAATACTTAGGTGTATGGCTCGACAGATGCTTGCGCTGGAGTAAGCATATCAACTCTACTGTGGAAAGTGTACAACGAAACCTGAGTTTACTTAAAGTTTTGGCGGGTAGGTCTTGGGAATTACATCCCCAACATTTGAGACATATTTATATAGCTTTAATTAGAAGTCGTATAGATTATAGTTGTTACATATACGATGCTAGTGCAAGGTGTCACTTAGATAAGTTAAATAAGTTGCAAAACCAAGCTTTACGGGTGTCTACGACGATAAGGTCTATATCGGCTTGTTTGGTGAAATAAAACTTTTTAATACGTCTTTACGCAAAGGGTATTTATTGCACACTGCCTTCTTGACAATTTCTTTTTAGATGAGTGGACTGTATGAACGTAATTTGAGTGAGTGAAGTATGAATGTATGCGTGAAGGGTTGCTACTAACGTAATATGAACTTAATCTATTTAGACATACCGCCCACCAAAGGACGTAGTACTTTATAAACTCAAAAAAAATGATCTATATACAAACACAAAAAGCTTGAGAACATAAAGATCCAGAACACATCAAAGTGTACATTGTGAGTACCTACTTATGTCTAAACAGTCTTTGTATGTGTACCTATTAGTAATACTGGTATGTACTTAAATGCTATACTTAAAAATAACATGCATATAAATATATGTCTTTGAAATTTTATAATGTTAACGTTTTTACAATGATGAGAGAGCTCCGCCCACCGTGATACAACAAAACCAACATTTAAGCGACAAATGCTAATGATTTGGCAAACAAAACCTTGCATAGAAATATAACAAAGAAGACATAACATTTGCAGTATAAAAGTTATTACACATTTTGTATATTTTAGGAATTTTACATTTATGGTTCTTGATAACTGGTAAGAAGGTACAAGGTACATAGATATCTATTATTGTAACATCATAGTTAAGTTAACATTATAATAGTGAGTAAACAATAAAATTCACTTAGGTAATAAACATAATTTACTAATGGGACGTTTAAATTCGCCATTCTTACATTTAACAGATACAACTCGTGCAATATTGTCTGGCCCTAAATATTTTTTAGTTATTTTCCCTAAAATCCATTTAGCAGGTGGGATATTATCATCTCTTAAAATTACAACATCACCTACTTCGGGTTCAGATTTTTTTGTGTTCCATTTGTATCGCTGATTAAGATTAACCAAGTACTCCCTATACCAACGTTTCCAAAAGTTATTTACTATTTTTTGTGTTAATCTCCATCTATCCAAACCTACAATGTTATGATTAGAATTATCTTCATCGGGAATACTTATTAACGGTTCACCTATGAGGAAATGTCCCGGTGTTAGAGCTTGAGGTTCGTTAGGATCATCACTCATTACTGTGATTGGGCGAGAATTAAGACAGGCTTCGACCTGTGCTAAAACAGTAGATAACTCCTCATATGTGAGTGTGCTATCTCCGATCACCTTAAACAAATGTGTTTTAACGCTGCGAACTCCAGCCTCCCACAGACCACCAAAATTAGGGGAATGTGGAGGTATGAAGTGCCATGTTGTGTGCTCTAAGCTCAATGACTCCTCAATTTCACGTGGCACGGTTGACTTAGCTCGATCGAACATCTCACGAAGCTGTCTGTTAGCACCAACAAAATTAGTGCCGTTGTCGCTATATAAATCTTGACAGTGACCTCTTCGTGCTGTGAAACGCTTAAACGCTGCAATGAATGCCTTTGATGACAGATCTGTTACTACCTCTAAATGAATGGCTCGTGTAACCATACAAATAAATAAACAAATATATCCTTTATAGGATTTCGATCCTCTACCGGGTGAAAATCTCACGCTAATAGGCCCCATATAGTCACAACCAGATGATTTAAAAGGTCTAGTTGGTTTCAACCTAACATCTGGGATTTGACCCATCAGTTGGGTGCTTTTAGACCTAGAATATCTTAAACATTTTACACAGGATCTGTAGTGACTTTTAACTATCTCTTTTGCTCGTAATATCCAATATTTCGTTTTTAAATAGCACAACATAGCTTGTGGTCCACCGTGAAAGGTTTTGAGATGAGCATCACTAACTATAAGACTGGTAAGATGGCTCTTAGCAGGCATAACTATGGGATGCTTCGTATCGTAAGTTACTTCTGACTCATTAATACGACCGCCAACTCTTAGTATCCCATTTTCATCGAAAAAGGGATAAAGAGTGCGAAGCTTACTTTTTTTGGGGACTGAATTCTTCAACTTTAACTGTTTTATGTCTTCACTAAAATTCTCTCTTTGAACCTGTTTGATGCATATAATTAAACTCCTATCTTTCTCTGCCGGTGTAATATTCTTCGCATATAATTTTCGTTTTTCCTTTGGTAATCTTAAATTCTGTAAAACTCTTCTCCAATACGAAATAGCTTTTAAGGTTTTGGCAAGTGATGAAAACATAGTCCAGATGAATTTATTTTCCAATACAGGTAAAGCAGTTAAAGATGTGTGTTTTTCTTCTTCATGAGTGTCCTCGATAATATCAGCGTTATCAAACTCTGTACTTCCTTGTGAAAGCCAAGAAGGTCCTGACCACCATAATGAATGTTCAACTAAATCTTGTGTAGCGATGCCTCTCGAAACACAGTCAGCTGGATTCGAATCAGTTGTAACATGCTTCCATTGTCTGTAGTCTATAATATTGAGAATTTCTGACACACGATTGCTCACAAAAGTAGTCCAGCGGCTAGACCCTCCTCTCAGCCAGGCTAGAACTATTGTTGAGTCGGACCAAGCAAACAAGTTCTCTTTCGAAATGTTCATTATTTGTGAAACCTCAAATACTAATTTTGCTGCGAGAGCTGCACCGCATAGTTCTAGTCTAGGAATTGATATCTCCTTCTCAATAGGAGCAACTTTGCTTTTTGCTGATACCAAACTCACAAATGTTTCGTTGTTATTATTAATAACACGAATGTATACAGCAGCACCATACGCTACCTTTGAAGCATCAGCAAATGCATGCAACTCAACCTTTGACCCTGGACTAAAACAATACCATCGTGGTATGTTTATCTTATGTAAATATATCAAACTTTCTCTAAACTGTAACCATTCACTCGTTAAATCTGCAGTCAGTACATCATCCCAATCAAGCTTCGACTTCCACAGTTTTTGAATAAATATTTTTGCCTTGATTATCACGGGCGCAATCCATCCTAACGGGTCATATAGTCGGGCCACATCCGACAATACTTGCCGTTTAGTAATAGGTTGTTTGACGTCGGGTAAGTCGAGTGAATACTGAAAGCAATCCATATTCTTATTCCATTTTAAGCCTAATACCTTCATGACAGTAGTTGATTTTAATCTTAATGAATCGGCACTACTGTGATTATCCTCTCCTATATGTGTCAATAAGTCTTGATTATTGCTACTAAACTTTTGCAGTTCGAAGCCACCACTGTTCATCAACTTGTTCATTTCGTTATATATGTGTATAGCCTCTGGTAGTGTCTCACAGCCCGTCAGGAGATCGTCAATGTAAAAGTCCTTCTTTGTTATGCTTGATGCAGTAGGAAACCTTGCATGTTCTACATCAGCTAACTTTTGAAGGGTTTTCACTGCCAAATAAGGAGCACATGCAGTACCGAAGGTCACACGCAATAATTTAAAATGTTGTAGCGGCTCGTTTGGTTGTGGTCTCCATACAATTCTTTGGAAGTCTGAGTCCTCGGGATCGACCTTCACCATTCTGAACATCTTAATGATATCAGCTACTATGCAAATCCTGTGGCTTCTCCAACGCATCAGGATGTGTCTCAAATCCTGTTGTAACTTGGGACCTACCATCAGGTTATCATTAAGTGAAAAGTTGTTCAATCCTTTACATGACCCATCGAAAACAACTCTCACTTTTGTGGTGTCCTTATCTTCTCTAACCACAGCGTGGTGCGGGAGATAAACCGCCTTAGGATTATCTATGTCTTTTTTATTTATTGGTATCATGTGATTCATTGTAAGATATTCTTGTAGAACATTGTTATATGCTTCTTTTAAGGTAGGATCCTTCTGCAGCCTATTTTCTAAATAATTATATCTTCTTGTAGCTACAACTACTGATTTTCCATATTGACACTCTGGATCTTCTTTATCAAAAGGTAGCTTAACTATAAATCTTCCTTCTTTATCTCGTGTAGTTGTCCTGTCATAAAATTCTTCACATCGTTGTTCTATGTCTGTCATCTTCTTCTGTATTAAGTTGGGCTCATTTTCCATTTCCCAAAATTTCCTAAGCAGTTCTTCTCCACTTAGGTGTAAATGCATGGTGATTATTCCATTGTTAGCAGAAGTTGAATTTTTTGACACCCTTCCTGATAATACCCAACCTAGGGTAGTGTTTTGTGCCAATATTTTATTGTGACGTATGATACCATCCAATAAAATCTCACTATATACCTCTGCTCCAAGAAGAATATCTATTTTACTAGGTGTGGCGTAACCTGGATCGGCTAGTGGTATTTTATCAAAATGTAGCCATTCAGGTGTATGTAACTCGGTTGAAGGAAGCAATGACGTAACAGATCTCAAAACGTAGGCATTTACTTGGATTGAAACCTCAGGGTTATGACGTGATACCACTCGAAGAGAAACCATGTGCTTCACACTAGTGTGGCCATTACCGCCTATCCCGGAAACTGTACCACTAACATGTTTACGTGAAAGTCCAAGTAATTGAACAACTGACTCGCTAACAAAGGACGCTTGCGACCCTTGATCTAATAATCCTCTCAACTGTTGTTTGTATCCATGCTCACTATATGCCCAAATAGATACAGTAGCTAACAAAACTCGACTCGGTTCTAAACCTCTACTCGAAAAATTAGTTGAAATAGATGTACTCACAGTTTTGTCCGACTCACTCTGCACTAAAACGTCCTCACTCGTTGATTCGCTGCTCACCTCCTTTTCAAAATGTAATAATGAATGGTGCCTCCTGCCACATCGCTTGCAACTCGCTGAATTACGACATTTAATAACTGGATGAGATGGAGAGAAACAATTAAAACACAAGTTATTATTTTTAACATAATCTTGCCTTTCCTTGACACTAAGTTGACTAAATTCCTTGCAATTGTATAAATAGTGTTCACCTTTACACTTAGAACATTTAGGTATATTAGAATTATTCTTTTTACTTTCTATGGACCCATGAAAAGACTTCGACTTTGTGTTGTTATTGTTACGTACCTTATTCGAATCTATCATCTCCAACGACCTAAATTTCGATTCCAAAAACTCAGATAATTGTGTCCATGTCGGTAAATCGTTACTAAGTACACCTAACTGATATTCCCACTGCTTAATGGATTCAGGATCTAATTTAGAAACCACTAAATAAATAACAAACGCATCGTTAATTGACTCAGCACTAATATCCATATTACGCAAAGATTGTAAACAAGTTGTAGTTGTATCTAATAAATGCTTAATGGCACTAGGAGATTCGCTAGTAACCGGTTTTTGCGTAAACAATAATCTCATAAGTGCATTACAATTATACCGCTTATTATCATAACGTTTAAGTAACTGCTTCCAAGCCTCGTCATAATTCTCATTAGTTATAGAAAAATTACGTAACAAAGTTTCCGGCTCACCTGACAGGTTACTTTTAAGATAATGCAATTTTTGCACTGGGGACAAATTCTTATTAGTATGTACAAGCGAATTAAACATATCATAAAACGACTGCCATTCAACGTATTTACCACTAAACGTAGGTAACTGCACACGCGGTAATTTAACCTCGCACTCACTGACTGTTTGTCCAGCACTTATTTTCGGTGTTACGGACGAAGTTCCACTCGATGACGCAAGATAGGGCTGCAGGGCTTCTTTCAATAAAGTTTTGTATGATACATATAATTCCTCAAACTCCTCGTACATATCCTCGGTGAAGTATGTGTCCTGTTTGTCCTTCTCGGTGACCTTGCCTATGAGAGACTTATGTCCATCTTTAAACGTTATCCACAGCTGCTCCAAATTGTCTAATCTGGTTTCTAAGTAAGGTTTCTTCAACCGATCTTTAGGTGTCTTTTTATAGTTTTTCTCCGACTTTTTCAGGTTATCCAGCACTTCCTTTTGATATGCCAGAAGCGCATCCATGGTGTACAAATGTGTAGACGTTGAAACTCCAAAATCCAAACAATATTGATATAGATTTGAATGATTATTTTGCTAATGATGTATTATTTACTCGCACGATTTAGCAAAGATAATTCCTGGAATGCTTATTGTTCTCGCGGCGCGCGGCGTCGACGGCGCACGTGGTCACTAGATTTTTTCTATGTAAATCCGTCTCGATTTGGACCATATGTTTACGACGATAAGGTCTATATCGGCTTGTTTGGTGAAATAAAACTTTTTAATACGTCTTTACGCAAAGGGTATTTATTGCACACTGCCTTCTTGACAATTTCTTTTTAGATGAGTGGACTGTATGAACGTAATTTGAGTGAGTGAAGTATGAATGTATGCGTGAAGGGTTGCTACTAACGTAATATGAACTTAATCTATTTAGACAACGGGTTATAGGAGGTTTTATCAAATCCACTCCGATACACATTATGGAGAGTGAGCTTTGTGTGGTTCCACTGTACATAAGAAGAAAATATTTAGCCTATAAGTTTTGTCTTAAAGCTAAATCTGTAGAAAACAATGTAACAAATACTCTGTTAGATGAACTCGATGCTCTTCGACACAATAGTTACTGGCGAAATAAGGTTATTCCTATAATATCCACAATATTTAACGAAGTTAAGGAAATTGAGGTAGCATCTTCACACCCTTTACCTATGTTTACCCTAAGGACATGGGTCACCAACATTAATGTGAAGGAAATAATTTATTGTAATTTAGAGTCAGTAAAGTTACCGAAGGGGCATTATGATTATGGTTTACTAAAACATGAAGTGATTAAAGAACTATGCACAAAATATAATGGTTGGTGTACTATATTCACAGATGGGTCGAAGAGTGTCGACGGCCGCGGAGCGGCTTACTATACACCCTGTAAAGATGGAGATAGCCTAAATAATAACTGTTTTAAAATAAGTAAACCAGCATCTATTATGACGTTGGAGCTCATTGCGATCTCAGAAGCATTGACATTTGTCATAAATTGTCCAAACAGAAATACTGTTATTTGTACTGACAGTAAAAGTTCGCTGCAGCATATAGCTAGATGTGCCTCTGGCTTCAGAGGTGCTTCGATTGCATATAGCATTCTATTAAAGATAGATAAACTTACTCAAAAAGGAGTGCAGCTGAGATTGCAATGGGTTCCATCGCATATTGGAATACGGGGTAACGAGCAGGCTGATATATTGGCCAAATATGCAGCCAAATACGGAAAACAAACCAACATTACGCTAGATTATTCTGAAATATTACCAAAATTTAAAAATGTTTGTTATGATCAATGGAAGGAATACTTTGATAGAACCTCATTGGAAAAAGGAATTTGGTATAAAACCATTCAGTGTCAGCCTACCCGTGTACCCTGGTTTGTAAATATTAATCTAAGCAGAAAGTTTGTAGTTACAGCTCACAGACTCAGATCGGGACATTTTCCATGTAACAAATTCGCTTTCCTGATGAAAAAGATAACCTCTCCCAACTGTGAGGTGTGTGGAGTTGTAGAAGATATGCATCATTTGTTAATGTAATGTGTTCAGTATGAGGCTGAGAGGACTAAATTGTTCAGGGCTTTGAAGTTGAACAAGAATGATATAGGTACATTCCACCGAATATTATGTAAACCGACTTCCGATGATGCGAAAAAGTTGTTCGATTTTATGGCCCTGATCCAGTGATCTTTTTTGTTATAATAATTGTCTTAGGGTACGATGGGACTGACATACGCTGTGCGTTATAAAAGTCCCTAAATTTTCTTTTAAGAAATAAAAAAAAAAAAAAAACTTATGTACCTTTGAAAACAGTTCTCGAATTGAGTCTAGAAGATTTTACAAAAATTTTCTTTCTTATGACCTATCTACAAATTTTCAGTTTTCAGACTTTTCCCTATATTTTTGGTAAAATACCTTGCATTGTGCCAAATTTTAAGATTCTAGGTCAACGGGAAGTACCCTAGATGAATTTTAATTCCTTTGACACAGTCGAAATGTACGTTTTTTTGCAACATACACGGGCGTATCTTTTTTTCCCGTCAACTTACGAGTTTGATTTTTGCTCAGCTTCAAGGGACGCGAACTTGAGGATATAGTTTTAATTTCAACTTGATACCTTCACGCGTTCCCGGGTCTTGACAGACAGACAGACAGACGGACAACAAAGTGATCCTATAAGGCTTCTGTTTTTTTCCTTTTGAGGTATGCATCCCTAAAAAATTACAGTTTGAAAAAATCTTCAAGATTCGATTCGGCAATTTAACTGTTTTCATTGGTAAGTTGATACGGAACCCTCAGTGCGTGGAGTCCGACTCGCACTTGCCCGGTTTTTCCCAGCATTTAATTACTCCTATTTATTAATGATTGTAATTAAAAGTCGATGCTTTGTAAGAAATATATAATTTTATACTATAAATATATGTATTACTAATGTGAAATGAAAAATGCAAATGTAAGTGTTGTTCCTATTCACCCCTGCGTTCCTATTGACCCCGTTTGACAGTTCCTCAGAACGCTATCGTTTATGAACCGATTTGCAAAATGTGCTATTTCAACTAGAAAACTCTATAAGATTCTTGGTCAAAATATCAACCATTGACGATGCACACCTTCTACAGGAGGACTTGGACCGGTTCAACGTTTACTGTGTTAGTAATAAGTTAGACTGAAATGTTTCGAAATGCTATGTGTGTACATTTTCTCGTAAGCCAAACAAAGCCGTACATATGATTATAAGCTGTCGAACACCTCAATAGCCAGAGTCAGCGTCATAAGGAATCTTGGTGTAACTTTTGACTCTAAGCTTCTGTAATAGCAGATCTCGCTTTTATATTTAGCGTTATGAATGGTTCTACTGACGTCCATGAGCTGGTAAGCAAGGTTGGGCTTCGTGTGCCTGCTTCGTGTGCACCTCGCCGCAGATCGCGTCTTCTTCATGTTCCGGTAGTTTCAACCAACTATCGTAAAAACTCATATTTAATAAGAGCTCCTCGTACTTTTAATACAGTGTGTCAGGATGTTAAGCTTGATTTGTTTACAACCAATGTTAAGAAGCTAAAGAAAACTTTGTCACTCAAATTATTAGGTATTAGTGAAAACTTGTAAATGGCCATCTTTTACCTATTGTAAATGTTTAATGTAACTATAAGCTATCTATTAGCTGTAAGTTTTCCTATAAGTAATAAAATATTATATTATATTATTATATCTAGCCTATGCTGTCCCACTGCTGGGTAAATAAATAATAAAATAAGAGCGATCGAAGCGAGCTCGCACACTACGTAAGGGCTTCAAGTACAAACTACATCAATCAATCATATATTATGTATTTGGAAACAAAAAAATCACTTCTAGTGTGAGAGGATGGTGCAGCAAGTGCAGTGTGGTGAGCACCCGGCGCAGAGCGGCGCGCGGCGGCGGCGGTGCGGCACGAGCGGCGTGCTGCGCGCGTGTCGCCACCCCGACCGCACGCCACTAGCCCAACTACTAACACCAAAGTGTGTCGGATTCCGTGATCGTGTACCGCGTGTACTGTGTGTACTGCGTGTAGGACTGTAGAGTGTGGGTGGCTGCGGCGCGCGGCGTGCCGCGGGACGCGATAACGACCTTCGCGGCGCTCGTTATTGGCGCCATCCATCATCGCGCGGTCGCCGACACGGCCCGCTGACGTGCCACCCTCGCGCCCCCTCGGGCGCCGCGCCGCCCCCCTCGCCTGCTCATTCACGGCTCGGCTCCGCGCCACGCTGCACCCGGAACTGCCGCTACCCACAGAGGGTATCCTACAATAACTGTTTTCCGCCCTACCACGCAGGGATCAGCAGATTTAAAAGATACTCAAATTACTATAAGCTTATTTTAGCAAGCTTCGTTCGTTTTTGTGTCTGGTTATTTCTAATAACGTACCAGAAATCAAGCAGCATGGAATCAATCAACAACATAGATACTTTAAAATGTTGAGTTCCTTGTACTTGGCGTGCAGTGCAGGACGCGTGGTGGAACTGTCGGCAGTGAGTGCGGCGTGCGGGAGCGGCGCCGCAGACGCGCCGTCAGCGCCAGTCGATAGCGGCGCGACGTGGACTAACACCGCCGCTGGCGATACGCGATAAGTAACACCTCGTTATCCTTGATGTGCAGTTACAAATGGCCGCGTCGCGCCGAAGCTCTCTCTCTACGAGTATGTCACCTTTGACCGGGACTCGGGACACGCAGCCGCGCGGCGGCGGGCCGGGTGTGGCGCGACCTCGCCGCGCGGTGAATGGGCCGCACGCACTGCGCTCCGCCGCGAGCCGACAGTAATGCATCTCGCGCGGAACCCGCCCGCGCCGTCCAAACCACGAACGCGGTACCGGTTTGTTCTGACCACAACCTTCACCTCGATTCTCAAAGCTCGTTGCTTCGAGGGTTTATGACGGGGATGCCACTCTCGATACTTCAAAAATGTTATTTAAAATATTTGTTGGCTAATGCAGCGAGAGGGTGTTGAACAGCCGCCGCGCCCCCGCTGACGTGCGGACTCCGTGCCAGCAGCTACGACAGGCGCGTTGTATGCTCACTGCTATATTGACAGAAGTCTATTCGTATTTCATAAATAACTTAAAGCTGATAACAATGTACGTAACTGACAGACTCTGTGCCGACACTGTTGGCTCTAAGTTTAAAATTTCGCACAGAGTTCTTAAACGATAGCCAATAAGAATTCTTAAAAAAACTGGCTAAGGAGTGTGGTGGCGCGTGGTGGCGGCGGGTGCATGAATGGCGAGCGGTGTGTGCGGCGCGCGGCGAGGACGCGGGCGCCAGGTGCGCGCGAGGCCGCGCTTGCGTCACCGCGCGCCGCCGCTCCGCCGCGCACTGCACGCCGCTGCACTCCGCTCTCACCGCGCGCCGTCCATCACTATGAGCAAGCGAGCCACAGCCTCGCACCCGCGCTGCTCATTATTCAAATTATTGGTTTTTCCCAACTATATTGGGGTCGGCTTCCAGTCAAGCCGGATTTAGCTGAACACCAGTATTTTACGAGGAGCGGCTGCCTACCAGACCTCCACAACCCATTAACTGAAGTAACACGGTACTACATGGCAAGACTGGAGTCAGATTTACTGGTTTCTGACTATCCGTAACGACTGCTAAAGATCTATAAATGACAGCCGGGGCCAACGGCTTAACGTGCTTTCCGAGGCACAAAGGAAACTCGTAATGTTAAGATGGTCACCCATCCACAGACCAACCTAGGCAAGCGTTGCTTAACCTTCAAGATCGCCCTGTGCGGCTGTTATTATCTAGCCACGACACTAGCTCCTTTTTGCTTTTTTTGACACTAGCTTTTTTTTCCTTCTTGTATGTTGGTGTAGTGATTAGTGCTCCTGACTGCTATGCCGGAGGTTGTGGGTTCGATTCCTACCCAAAACAAATGTTTGTGCGATGAATGTAATTTCTCTAATATCGTGATCTAGAAGTATGTTTGTTTAGTACTTATAGCACAATCTCTGCAAATTGCTGACAGACACTGAGGGGACTTTGTTTTGTAATATGTATTAACCTTTCAATAGCTACGTGTAATTAAATGTAATAAGGACGCTCATGAGTTACGCGCCCGAGCGCGGCACGAGGGGGCGGGGCGCGTGCGAGGGCGCGCGTTGTTGCGGCGCGACGTAAACAAACACTAGACAGTGTATCTGCGTGAATGACGCGTGACGTGCGCTACACTGACCACACTCTGTGACTTGTGCGCGGCGCTAACACTCGCTGCGCTGTCACTCACAGCTCAGCTGTGCGCAGCGCGCGAGCGGCGTCGGAATACAATACAGCATAAGGGACTACACACACTTATTCAGCTCTATTCGCGTTTCGCTGAACGATTTTGGTCACACTTATACAGCTCTACTTCTATCAGCCGCGTACAGCGGCGTAAGGGTGTTATCTCCGCTAAAATACTTCTATCTACTACGTACGGCGATGAATATGCTGCGAAGACGGTCAGCTACTCAATTAGTATTGTGTCCTCAACATGGATGGTTCTATGTGCGATATTTTTGTAGTTTCGCTACTTGTAGAAGAAATAGAAAAAAATAACCGTATAAAATTACAACGCAAACAACAGTGGGTCGACTCATTTTGGGTAAATAGAAATTTGGTTGGAGAAATCGCGATATTGGTATCCCAATTAAAACAAAATGATATTAAATTTAAAGAGCATTTTCGGATAAATCTAATCTATCCAGGAACTATGCGGGTCGCAACTTGTTGACAAGGAGTTGAGAACCATACGTGTGCAGCGCTGTTCTGCCGCATTCAGCGTCGAACGCGGCGGGACAGCGCTGAACGCGGTGGAACAGCGCTGAACGCAGCAGAACAGCGCTGAACTCTATCTAAAGCACTCGCATGATAAAAAACACATTTGTTCTCATTTTATACTTGTTTGCCGCGAAAGCTGAATAAACGCGGAAAGCTGAATGGATGCGTACGCGTCTCCATACAAAATCGTAGTTTTCTATGAACATTAGCTGAATAGAGGTGAATAAGTGTGTGTAGTCCCTAACTCGCAATCCCACGTGCTGCGCACTTGATTGAAAGGTTGGGATTTTATAAAATTGTTTTTCTTCTTAGCGCGTCGATGGCAAAACTAGTCAAATACCTTGGCTGGCCCAGTACTCGGCCACGGCAATGCCGTCCACTGATGCTGTCATTAGGTCCTCATGAGAACAGGCCACAGGGCACGTGGTGAACAATTAAATTATAAACTACTTTAACAAATACAACTTAATTATAATATCAAACTAGCTGTCCCCTGCGGTTTCACCCGCATTTTTCGTTACTGCTCCGTTCCCGTGGGTCGTAGCGTGATGGTATATAGCCTAGATTAGCATTCCACGATAAATGGGCTATCTAACACAGAAATAATTTTTCAAATCGGACCTGTAGTTCCAGAGATTACCCCCTACATACAAACTTACAAACCTACAAACTTACAAACTTCAAATTTTACCTCTTTATAATATTAGTATAGATAAGTAGAGTCCGACCGAAAATGGTTTTCCGGCCGAAACCGAAACCGAATGTTTGGCCGTGGCTTCAGTTTCGGCCGAAACCGAAACCGAAACTCACATGGTAAATTTAAAATAGATTGGTAGATTTTACCCATTATTTTGCATTGTGTCTTTTTAGGGTTCCGTACCTCAAAAGGAAAAAACGGAACCCTTATAAGATCACTTTGTTGTCCGTCTGTCTGTCCGTCCGTCTGTCAAGACCCTTTTTCTCAGGAACGCGTGAAGGTATCAAGTTGAAATTAAAACCATATATTGAAATCCGCGGTCCCTTGAAGTTGTGCAAAAATTAAACTTGTAAGTTGACGGGAAAAAAAGATACGCCCGTTTATGTTGCAAAAAACGTACATTTCGACACTGTCAAAGGAATCAAAACTCATAGGGTGCTTCCCGTTGACCTAGAATCTTGAAATTTGGCACGAAGCAAGGTATTATAGCACTAATATCGGGAAAAGTCTGAAAACTGAAAATTTTTAGTTACGTCACAAGAAAAAAAAAATGAAAAGTCTTCAAGACTCGATTCGAGAATTAAACTGTTTTTATAGGTAGGTTGGTACGAAACCCTCAGTGCGCGAGTCCGACTCGCACTTGCCCGGTTTTTTTTTGGAAGGGGTATCATCAAAATAACTTCTCCCGCTCTTGAGCGGAGCGGGAGGGCGTGTTAGACTCTTACTGACTAAACCCCAGTCCGTTCCTTCGTTGCCTTCGATCTGGGGGACATGGACTAAACTTTCGGAATTTCATTGTTCCCCAGAGGCTTCGGCCCTGTCGGGCCCCTACAGTTTGCTGACATCTCTGACTCTTTGAGGCGCGCGTGGAACGGATCGCACCGTTGACGACTAGGCTCGGTCCAGGTTATTATTAGCTACCCGGTGCTCGCCGTCCGCGAGCCCGCGCCTACGGTGGTCGGCAATCGGGATCGGAATCTCGGCGGCGGCGGCGTGAGGGCCGTTCTCTCACGGGCTCGCCGTCGGCAGCCTCCTTCGCTAGCATTACTGCTTCGCAAAAAGAGGCGACCGCCCGCCACCCCTCCTCGCTCCAGACCATGGCCTGTACCAGAGCCCGGCGCGAGAGGTCGCCGCCGCCGATAGCCTCCACAAGAACACGGTGGTGCTCCACCCAAGCGGACACTGGGTAGCTCGCCGTCCGACAGTCTGGTAATAATCTGGACCGAGCCCAGTCGTCAACGGCGCGTTCTGTTCCACGCGCGCCTCAAGGAGATGTCAGCAAACTGTAGGGGCCCGGTAGGGCCGAAGCCTCTGGGGAACACGGAATCCGAAAGGTTGTCACCGTGTCTCCCAGATCGAAGGCAACGAAGGAACGGGGTGGGGGTTTAGTCAATAAGAGTCTTACACACCCTCCCGCTCCGCCCAAGAGTGGGAGAAGTCATTCTGATAAATCCCCTACCATAAAAAAAAACTCTTAGGAGTTGAAATTTCCTCCGACCTCAACTTTGGACGGTTCATTGAGTCCAAGGCCAAGATAGCTGCTAGGAAACTCGGCGTTCTGGCAAAGAGCCAGCGGTACTTCACATCAGGACAGCTTCTAATGTTGTACAAAGCACAGGTCCAATCGTGTGTGGAGTACTGCAGCCACATATGGGCTGGAGCTGCAAAATGCCACCTAGCAGCTTTGGACTCCGTGGAAAGGCGTGCGAAGAGGCTAATTGGAGATCCACATCTGGTTAAGACCAATTTACAAAGCCTTGAGCACAGGCGTAGGGTAGCCAGCCTTTCGGTTTTCTACAGGATGCATTTCGGAGAGTGTGCGCGGGAATTACATGAACTGATTCCGCCATCCCCGGTTCACCATCGGACAAGCCGTCGTACGGCGAGTATTCACCCTTACGTTGTCGGACCTCTACGGTCCGGACTAAACGTTTTGCTTCGTCGTTTATACCGCGTACATCGAGGGACTGGAACAATTTGCCTGCTGCGGTTTTCCCGTCCGATTATAATTTAGGTGTCTTCAAGGCTAGAGTGTAAGCTAGTGCGCTTCACCATCAACGATTACATCACTGCTTACCATCAGGTGGGATCGCAGTCAAGCACTAGTTTATAACAATTTAAAAAAAAACATTGCTTCAGCCCGCGGCTTTCTTTACCCGGGTTTTCCGTTCAGAAGAGCTTTTACGTTGGCCCCTGCTTTCCAGAATGTATCCCCAGAGTGCACCGACCGCCTTCAGCTCCTGTGACTTGAAATTTGTTCAGACCTCAACTTTGGGCAGTTCACGGTTGAGCCCACAGTCTGCAAAGCCTAGAGCACAGGCATAGGACGCATTCTTCTTTATACCCTCGGACAAACCGTCGTACGGCGAGTATCCACGTAAGAACGTTGTTGAAACCTCAACGGTCCGACTATGCGTTTCGCCTCGTACAACACAAAAATAATCGGTACATAATCAAAAAAGATTATTCACGAATTTATAACAAGGTATTTGGACATAAGACAATTATATATTTCTAGTATAAGAACAGCGGACTTACCAGCGTGAACTTTATTACATGTGTGGTACCCCTAGATGTACCAGGGGTTGCGATCTCCATTAGAGATCCGTACGCAGCGCGCGTGCTGGCGCGTGGCGTGATGTGCTGTTATGAAATGGCGCTAACAATAAACAGACGTGTAATATTGCAGCAATAACAGAACGTTTGCTATTATATATTGAAGTGTTCCATGCTCTATCTGCGGAGTTCTTCATCAGATCTTCACCAACATTTAAACAGAAGGAACCATCTGCCATACTATTAGGGCTCTAGCTTGAGAAATAACAGTGTAGCTCGTCGCTTCTTACATGATAACTAAATTATCCGAATGTTTTCGTTCGCTAATGACACTTTTCTTATATTTACAACTAGCTTTTTTTTACCCGCGGCTTCGCTCTCGTCAAATGACTAACCTACCTATCCTACGCTACCCTACCCTACCTTTTTTTTTTTTGTTTTCGGGGGGAAACCTTCAAAAGGTGCCCGAACTCTGGGGATGAGTTCGGGGAATGTGGGATTTTTACCTCACTAAAACCACCCCGGTGATCACCATCCACCCTACCTACCCTACACCACGCTACCTACCCTACACCACCCTACCTACCTGACCTACCTTAACTATCCTACTTACTCTACACCACACTACCCTACCTACTCTACTACACTACCCTACCTACTCTACTACACTACCCTACTTACCCTACACTACCCTACCTACCTTACACTACCCTACCTACCTTACACTACCCTACCTACCCTACACTAACCCACCTAACCTACTTTACCTAACATTTATTTTTGTTTTATTTTCTATTAAAAAAAATTGTTTTTAAGATGTATTCTGCTATTCGGGGCGGAGACAAATCCAACGAATCAATAACCATGAAAATTGGTTCAGCTGATCTTGAGTTATATATAAGGGTTGTAACAATAACTTTGTCGCTAAAAACTTAGGTGTTATTATGAAAACTGTATTATTAGGTATATCTATCGACTCACTTAACACACTTCACAGAACTCTGTCAGGTAGAATAACACAAGAAACCTTATAAAGCTATTGTTAGTACATACAAAGACAATTGAAATGCGGCCCCGCACATAGCACCAGTGTGCCAAGCCCTGGACGCAGTCGCCCTCACCGTGTGCTCGCATAAGCAGTAAGAAAATAAGGCAATGAACAGACGTAGCCACAGTTAGATCAGTTTACTATGCGTATTTCCACAGCATTATGGCATTTTATTGTGGCGATCTGCAGCTTATGTAGAATTAGTTATCATCTTGCAAATGAGAGCAATCCGGGCTATTTATAAAAACGAATCCTTGCGACTTCCTGCACTAGGCGACCCTGTCCCTGTGTTTGGAGTTAATTATAAGTATGTACTATACTATGCGCATAATAACTAAGGGAAATAAATATAATATTATGTCTATTATAACTAACATTGCAAAATGCTGTTAAGGTGCTAACCAAAGTTAAAGTATTAGCTTACGAGGATATTATACATTAAAAATTACGATTATAGAATATAGATAATAAAAAACTTAAAGACTAATTGCATTTAATGCCTATCTTCATCATCTGCCTAGCCTTTTCCCAACTATATTGGGGTCGGCTTCCAGTCAAGCCGGATTTAGCAGCGGCTGCCTACCAGACCTCCACAACCCTGTAACTGGAATAACACGGTACTTCATGGCAAGACTGGAGTCAGATTTACTGGCTTCTGACTATCCGTAACGACTGCCAAAGATCTACAAATGACAGCCGGGACCTAGGGCTTAACGTGCTTTCATAGGCACGGAGGAAACTCGTTATGTTAAGATGGTCACCCATCCACAGACAAACCTAGGCAAGCGTTGCTTAACCTTGAAGAGCAATCTATGCGGCTGTTATTACCTATACCTAGCCACGACCTCTTCCTATGCCTATGCCTATCTATACATTATAATAAACACTATGAGATCATCTCTTTTCATAACAACTGTCTTATAAAATGTTCTGTCCTGTCATACGTCCAGTCTATCAATTCTTGGGTTATTTTACTTTTTACATCACGAGGTGATAAGTTACGTAAGCTAAGAATTTTGGTGAAATTATTGTAAACAAGGGTTATCATGTAAGTACTGAACATTTTGGCGAACTCTGTTTTGACGGCACTGACGGGTAGTTTGAACACTCGCTTCCTTACCATGTCCTCGTAGTCTGGTAATTTTAATACTTCTTTATGAGCAAGAAGAGTGATTTTTAGTAAATATAATTTACTAACACTAAGTACCTGCGTTTCTTTGTAGAGGAGACCGGTCGCGGTTGGGAAACGGAAAGGTTTTTTGCAAATAGTTTTAAGGACTGCACGTTGTGATCTTTCAAAGCCTATGAGATGAGAAGACGCAGTGCCACCCCAGGCTAGGATGCAATAAGATAGAATCGACTACAGTGTAGTGTACATTTTCCAAAAGAAGTTTGAATGGGGCCGCATCTCTTCGCTCTTTCATTACGTGTATGATTTACCTTGCCCTTGCCGATATTGCCGTAATATGCTCGTTGAAGTTTTAAGTTTTTCGTCTATTATTACTCCTAGGTATTTTGTATATATGTTAATTTGTTTATCTGTTTCCATTCGCATGTTGGTCAATTTGAATTGAAATAGGGAACAAATGTTTGGCAAGTATGCACTGTTATCCCTAAGTCAAACGGAGGTGCGGAGACAGCAGTTTTATGGATGCAAATGAAGTTTAAGGTATTTAGGGTTAAGAGGTATTTATCCAGCCATTCTACAACACGTTGGAGTACAGATTATGGTGAGGATTTCGCTCGATTCCATGTTTTGCCGTAAAAGATTACTACCGTATCATCCGCATAGTCTATGGTGTCTGCATTTTCTATGTTGCTTGAGGCCATATCGTTTAAGGTGAATTTATTCAGGTCAGCCCGCGAAATTCAAATGTTCTTACGTTTTTTGCATTTTGCAAGCCAGTGGTAAGTTGTATGAAGTTAAAAATACTTAAGCGACTGTTAACCGTAAATAGTTACATAAATATAACCATAAAAATCATCAATACAAGTTTTCCAGTTCACTTAGTTGCAGGAACGTTTTTGACCTCGAAAAAATCGTTCCAACACTTAGGTGAGCTTGGAAACTTGCAGTAATGATTTTTATGGTTATAATTATATATCTAGTTACGTTTTACAACCGCTTAAGTATTTTTAACTTCATACAACCTACCACTGGCTTGCAAAATGCAAAAAACGTAAGAAAATTTGAATTTCGCGGGCTGACCTGAAGCATCCCCCTTAAATAAACTAAAAAGAGTGTGGGTTCAAGAATACTGCCTTGAGGTACACCAAAAGCAATGTTGTGAGTGTCACTTGTCTAGGAATTTGTATTTATATACACTTTCTTTTTCTTGTTTTTAAATTGCAATGTTTTTAAGGTTCCGTACCTCAAACGGAAAAACGAAACCCTTATAGGATCACTTTGCAGTCCGTCTATCTGTCTGTCAATCCACAAAAACAATCCGGAAATGCGTGGAGTTATCGAGATGGAATAACCATACACGGTCATACACCCAAGTCTGTGGTTCCTTGAACCTGTGCAAAAATCAAACTTGTAAGAAAAAAAACCGGGCAAGTGCGAGTCGGATTCACGCACTGAGGGTTTCGAACCAACTTACATATGAAAACAGTTCATTTCTCGAATCGAGCCTTGAAGATATAAAAAAAAAATTCTTGTGAAATAACTAATTAATTCATTCATTTTTTAATTTTTCAGACTTTTCCCTATATTTGTGCTATCATACCTTGCTACGTACCAAATTTCAAGATTCTAGATCACCGGGAAGTACCCTATGAATTTTGATTCCTTTGACAGGGTCGAAATGACCGTTTTTTGCAACATAAACGGGCTTTACTTTTTTTCCCGTCAATTTACAAGTTTGATTTTTGCACAGTTTCAACGAACCGCGAACTTAATTAAATGGTTTTAATTTCAACTCGATACCTATAACTTACCTATTAAAACAGTTCAATTATCGAATCGAGTTTTAAGAATTTTCAATAAATAAAAAATCTTGTGACATTACTAAAAATTTTCAGTTTTCCCTATATTTGTGCTATATTAACTTGCTTCGTGCTAAATTTCAAGATTTTAGGTCAACGGGAAGTACCCTATGAATTTTGATTCCTTTAACAGTGTCGATATGTACGTTTTTTGCAACATAAACGAGCGTATCTTTTTTTCAGGTCAACTTACAAGTTTGATTTTTGCACAGTTT
This sequence comes from Mythimna separata, assembly GCA_030763345.1. Taxonomy (NCBI): domain Eukaryota; kingdom Metazoa; phylum Arthropoda; class Insecta; order Lepidoptera; family Noctuidae; genus Mythimna; species Mythimna separata. The sequence goes on from CM061174.1 coordinate 22,208,630, forward strand.
AAAGGGACCGCGGACTTAAGTATATAGTTTTAATGTCAACTCCATACCTTCACGCGTTCCTGAGATCAGCATCACCATCACCTCCATACCTTCGCGCGGTCTTGACAGACAGACAAAGTGATCCTATAAGGGTTTCGTTTTTTCCTTTTGAGGTATAATACCCGGCAAATAAGTTGGCAAGTTTCGCGCATGGTGCACAAAACAGCGAATGAGCGAACGGGACGTAACGCAGTGCGGAGGCAAAAGTCGTCTAACGCACCAATCATAAACTACTATTGTAATACTGCACCAATCGCGCGCCGGATCGGTGCTACCTCATACCCCGCGTCCCGCTTGACCACCAAATATGTAGATCTAAAAAACGATTTCTGCGCATTGCCAAGATACGTGCCGCCGGTTATACAAAACCCTAAAAAGATACGACCAGCAAAAAACGTACATATCGACACTTCCCGTTGACCTAGAATTCTGAAATTTGGCATAAAGGAAGGTCTCTTGGTAAAAATGTAGGTAAAGGTCTGAAAACTGAAAATTGTAGTTAGGTACGTCCCAAGAAAAAAATCTCTTGCGAGTCGGAAAAATCTTCAAGACTCGACTCGGAAATTGTACTGGAAATAGGTAAGTTGATACGGAACTCTCAGTGAGCGTATGTCCATGGAGTTTTTTGCCAATTTTTATCCCTAGGAAACGATCAATTGGAACCGTTCGCTAGTTTCTGATGTTTTTTAAGTGACCATGTAAGCCTATGAAATAAAATAGTTTTGAGGGAGCGCAGGAGAGAGTTTCATCATTTTATTTCCCCCTAGCGATCGTTTTACTAACGGATGATATTGATATTAAAAAGTTTTTCCCTAGCCGCGACTGCGGAGACATCAATATGACGCGTGAAGCGAGCGCTGCTCTGCTGTGCCAGTGCAGCGGTGCAGCTCCCGCGCCCCCCTCCCGCTTGCCGGGCGCCCGGGGGGGGGGGCGGTCCCGGGGCCTGCGGCTAATCGCCGTCGTCCTCGCGTCCAGTCTATAAATAGCGTGCAATAGATCGGCGGCTCCCGAGCACCGAGCACCGCGCGAGCACCGCCACACACCACCCCGGCTGTGGCGCTGCCCGCTAGCCTACTCCATTTTATGAACCCCTTCCAAGGCTAAACAATGACTAATCTGTCAATGGATCTAAGTATTTACGTTTTGACTATCAGTCAACAGGGTCGAGATCATAGGCGCGCTGCGTGTCGGATTCGCGCATAAAAAGCTCCGAACCATCCGTAGTAAAAAACTGCAAAAAAAAACACGTTTTTTGTATGGGAGCCCTACTTATAAGATATATTATATTCTGTTTTTACCATCTGTTGTTATAGCGGCAACAGAAACACATCATCTGGGAAAATTTCAGCTGTTTAGCTGTCACGGTTCATGAGATAGTTACGGCCTGGTGACAACCAGACGGACAGCGGAGCCATAGTAATAGGGTACCGTTTTACCCTTTGAGTACGGAACCCTTAAACAGTTTTGCGTGAATTGATAACCCCAATATCATTGGGCACGTCGTCATTGAGGCAGTAAGACCCCTCTTTGAGGAGTGGTTGGAAAGAGGTCACGGCGTCCTCTCGTTCCGTATGACGCAGGTCCTCACCGGACACAGTAAGTTCGGGAGGGACCTGCATTGGATCAAGCAGGAGAGGACGCCCGGGTGTCGCCACTGTGTGGACCGCTCAGAGGACACGGTGGAGCACACGGTAGAAGTGTGCCCCGCTTGGGCGGAGCACCGCCGTGTCCTTGTGGAGGCTATCGGGGGCGGCGACCTCTCGCGCCGGGCCCTGGTACAGGCCATGATCCGGAGCGAGGAGGGGTGGCATGCGGTCGCCTCCTTCTGCGAAGCAGTAATGCTAGTGAAGAAGGCTGCTGACAGCGAGCGCGTGAGGGAACGGTCCTCACGCCGCCGCCGCCGAGATCCCGATCCCGATTTCCGACCACCGTAGACGCGGGTTCGCGGACGGTGAGCACTGGGTAGCTCGCTGTCCGGCAGTCTAGAAATAATCTGGACCGAGCCCAGTCAACGGCGCGTTCTGTTCCACGCGCGCCTCAAGGAGATGTCAGCAAACTGTAGGGGCTCGGCGGGGCCAAAGCCTCTGGGGGAACACGTGGTATTCCGACAGGTTGACACCGAGTCCCCCCCAGATCGAAGGCAACGAAGGAAAGGGGTAGGGGTTTAGTCAGTAAGAGTCTGACACGCCCTCCCGCTCCGCCCGGGAGAAGTCATTCTGATGATTCCGCTACCAGAAAAAAAAACCCCCTTTATCATAGCATTCGAAGACGGTGTGCCCCGCTTGGGCGGAGGAGCACCGTGTCCTCGTGGGGGCGATCGGCGGTGACGACGTCTCGCGACGGGTCAGGTCATAGTCCGGAACAAGAAGGAATAATAAAAATAAAATAAAAATCTTTATTTCCAGGTTTACAATTTTCCAAGAAGTAAAATACAACAGAATTTTTGGTTTAATCATAAATGGATTGAAATGAAAAATTGTATATTATCACAGATTTTACATCTCTGACACCCAAGCTAAGATTAAACTTGTGTTATGGGTAAAAATGGCAAAGGCAAGGAATGGCAGGCGGTCGCCTCCTTCTACGAAGCAGTAATGCCAACTAAGGAGATGCTCGCCCGCGCGAGGGAATGGCCATCGCGCCCCAGCCGGGATGCCGCCCCTGCACCGTAGGCAATGGTTTATAGACGGCGAGTAATGAGTAGCTCGTCGCACGGCGCGGCGGTCCGGTAACTAGGGATGCATCCGATACCGATACGATATATTTTTATGGCAAATTCAACGATACTTTACTATGACAAAAAAGCGCATTCCGAAACTATTTCAGACGCAGTCACTCCTACATCTAGTACTGTAACTGTAAGTTCTACGATACCTACAAGTTGCGGGCTTTGGCGTGTTTGTCAAAATATTATTAGAGAGTTCGCGGAAGATGAGCCCCGGTCTACTCTGAACTGTAATTCTCTCAAAGAAGGAGTCGAGAGATCCCTAAGGTCTCCTAATATATCGAGAGACGCAGATCCGTTCGTTTTCTGGCGCCATGACGTCTTATACACAAACTTGAAAAAAAACGGCGCAGAAGTATTTTAGTTTCCAAGTGAGTTCTGTCACATCTCAGAGACTATTTTACACCGCAGGTCTTATTCAAACAGACTTGCGAAATCGCCTTTACCCGCAAAACTTAACAATACCTACTTTTTATTTAAATAAAAATCTTATATTATAATTGTTAATTTTGATTACTAACATTTTTTATTTTACCCTCCTTTTTGAATTCAATAAGCGTATCGGTATCAGTATCGCCGGTATTTTTATAAGAGTATCGGTATCGGCAAAAAGGCGTATCGAGGCATTCCTACCGGTAACCGTCCGGACTCCGGATTCCGGACTGAGCGCAAGTCGTCGACGGCGCGTAGTGTACTTATGCCGATGGGAATCTTTATACGAATATGGACTCTACCTCAACAGTTCAAGTCTGCAGTCCCTTGAATTTGCGCAAAATTCAAACTTGTAAGGTAACGAAAAAAAAAGATACGGCCTTTTATTTCGCAAAAAACGTACATTTAGACATTGTCAAGGGAATTAAATTTGTAACTTCATCACAAGAAAAAAAAAATACGATTTGGAAAAATCTTAAGTCGGTACGGAACCCTCAGCGCGCAAGTCCGACTCGCACTTGCCCAGGTTATTAACCAATTTATGAAATACTACATATTTTAATTTTTGACTGCTGTATTTATTCCAGGGCCCGTACAATACAACCCCAAATATTAGTTAACTCCTTCGAGAGGGTTACAGGTGGTACGCCTACAGTAACGGAAAGGGTTCCTCTTGGCAGTGGTAGCTCCTTCATAACCCTAACGTAAGGGTAACCCTATTAATAAGTTAACTAGTACAAGAGGTTACCGGCTCGTGTATGCTTTCCAATTGAAGAAGATAACCCTTTGGAAGGGTTTGTTGGGGTTATCAAAGAGTAAAGATTAAAGTTTTAAATCAAATCATTTTAAAGTAGCTGTCCCCTGTGGTTTCACCCGCATTTTTCGTTACTGCTCCGCTCCCGTGAGTCGTAGCGTGATGGTATGTAGTCTATAGCATTCTTCGATAAATGGGCTATCAGACACTGAAAGAATAAAAGGGGTACGAGTGATAAAATTACAATACTTTTACTTCGGATGGGTAACTCTGTTACAGTCGTTGAAGGGGTAACCCGTTCAAAACGGCTTACCATTAAAGATTATAACCCACCAGGAATGGGTTTCTGAATATACAGGTAATCAAATCGAAAGGGTTTGGAAGAGGTTACCCATTGATGAGTGTTTTCATACAATAGAGTAACAGATATGATATTGGTTTTAAAACAACACTGTCGAAACCCTATCAATAACCCTTTCAATAGGTAACCAAAATAGTCCCTGATTTATTAATTGTTGCTAAATATTTATGACTACTACAATAGTGCAAGGCTTTTAACTGACAGTATATGTCAAAAGATAGACTCTGGACAAACTTTACGAAACTGAAAAAAGAACCATCAGCATCGGTTCACGCTTAGCGAACATATCGCTGAGTCAGATACTGACAAGATATTCAAGGTTTTCAGTAGCTCTAAAGATTATTATTTTTTATTTTGATCAGCTGAAAACCTCCCCCTTCTTTGGATGGCGCGGCGGCGGATTACAATTGCAATTATCGATTAATGAAGCTACATGCTATTATGGCATACGTCGACTTTTTGTTTAACGTTTGAATCCCCAACCGGTCCTATGAGACCGCGCTGTTATTGTTTTACTATTGTGTCTCGTTTCGCGGGTATCTGAGTAATTAAAATACACATCACCAAGAAGTGAACCACAAAGCCGAGTTCCGTACCTACATGATAGTTACAATATGTATAGCGTGTAGATTCATAGTCGTAGTTCTGACCGCAACAAAACGCATGTCATCAACTCAACATGGCAAGCACAGTGTGTGTGCGGGCCGCGGCCGCCGCCGGAGCGCCGCTGAGCTAGCGCGACTGATCACAGCTGACGAGCCGCAGAGGTCAATGCACGACGATGTTTTAATTACGCTTCGTAGTCTTCGTACTACGCTCGGCTTACATGTTTATTTATAATGAGCCGGCTGAAATCTGAAAATGATTAGAATTTATGAATGTAAAGGAGCGCGCGCCGCCTGCGCTTAGATAATTTATAATGTAATTTATTGTCGCCGTAATTGAATCGTAGCATAAAGCTGATGTTTACGAGCGCAGCGCGCGGCGGCGTGACGCGCGGCGTGCGGCGCCGGCGTGACGTCACATGCCTCCCGCACTCGGCGACTCGCCGCCACAGCGCACACTGGCGGACTCTCGCACAACCTTCAGGGTAGATGCAGTACAGGCACCAGCAGCAGCAGGCAGCCAGGCTTCAGGGTACTCGTCAAATTCTACAAGGAACAAGGTTTGCTAATCCCGCAGCCTATGAGAGTCGTCGGGAGCCTCCGCACGCCACAGACGCCGCGGTCACGCACACGCCGCGGGCTACGGCGCGTCCACGCGTGCTACGGCACGTCCACGCTCGCTGCGTCGTGTTCACATCATATCAACATGGTGGGCAGCTCAGCAGTGTACCAGTAGAGACATATTATTCGTAGTATCATATTGAGTGATAGACTAGGGCACGTCTCGCGTTGTCCTCGGAGCTCCACGCTTGTCATCATGTCATTAGTCTCGTCTCCGTCTTGCCGAATGGTTGACATTTAAAAGTAAATGATGTAATGAGGCTTTGGACAATAGAACGCAAGAATCTTGTACACTCTACGGACTAACGGATTGATTGCGAAGCTAATTTTGCTAATTGTAAAGTGTACTTACTTTGATTGTTATATTAAGTTTATATGTGTTATTCGTGTGCAGCAGCGCGCTACAACACGCGTGTGAGAGCCGACGCACGTCACAGTACAGTGTGACACGAGCGTCATCGAGCACTAGGGTGCGCACATATTTATGTATCTGTTACGGCTAAAACCCGAAATGCGGCTACACCTAGTTTTAGCCGGTTAGAACTAGGTGTAGCCACCTACTCTTGGTTAAACCTAGTACGAGCCGATTGTTTTCGGGTAAAACTAGGTCTAGCCTTCAACATGCCGGCTACAACTAGGTCCAGCCATTCCCTGTTGGATAAAACTAGGTGTATCCGATATCATTCTGGCTAAAACTAGGTCCAGCTATTCCCTGTTGGATAAAACTAGGTGTATTCGATATTATTCCGGCTAAAACTAGGTCCAGCCATTCCCTGTTGGATAAAACAAGGTGTATCCGATATCATTTCGGCTAAAACTAGGTCCAGACAATCCCTGTTGGATAAAACTTAGATGCATGTCCCGCCAAGCCTCCCGGCGCCCGCGCACGCGTTCGTGCGCTGCACGTGAGCGACGCGACAGTGACAACTGAATAAAAGACATCAACGCGGCTCGCGCCGGCGCCGCGCGCCGCCCGCCGTCACCGCGCGCGTGCGGTGTGCTCCCTGCTGCTCTACCGAGTCATGAGTGTCCAACTGAAGCAAGCGCGATCATGCATACTCCAATTGTTTGGTATGGTCGCGCGTCCTTTCTTTTCATTGCATTTCTTTTTTTTTTATAATGTGTATGACTCGGAGCGCTGCCAGGCGTCCGGATTAACCCGGACACGGTCAGGTTTCTTGGTTGTGTGTCCGACCAAATTAGGCAGAGTAAGGAGTGCGCGGCTTTTGTTAGGCTTTTTAAATTTTATCATTCTTATAGATTTTCATAAGTTTTTGCTATTGCAAGCCTTTGGAGATCAGCGATAACTTGTTATTTCGTTAGAATGTAAAAACTAAAATTTTAATTTTTTAACTAAATTTTTTTGTATGATCGGCCTTTTAAATCAAATGTCCGGCTAAACTGGTCGGTTGCCCGGCTTTTCGTTGGCTTTCAGACTAATTGTAGAATAGAATAGAATTTAATTTTGCAAACATGAGTACACACAATAGTTGTCAATAATACATAATGGACTGTTTGATCATATTGTGCCAGTCGGCATGCAAACATTGATATGTGCTTATCAGCGCGAGCAGCGCAGTTCCCTCACTCAGGCACTCACACTAGCGGTCAGGCACGCGCTCCTCTCGGAGTCTCGACTCGCGACTGTGCCACTCGGCTACTCAACTCTAAGTTGTTAAAGTAACTATTTTTTCTCAATAACTATTAATTGATTAATATTTTTGTGTAATGATTCTTAAACCCAACCTAAATAAGTATGAATAAGAGCGATGTGATCTTCATATCGCTCTCCTGTAAACTAATGTTTTCCACTTGCGATGGTCTACCCGGCGACAGTCTACTCGTAAATACTAAACACAGGGATAGCTTGTGGTTGTAGACCAGACAGCAACAGACAGAGTGCAACTCGTGATAGTTTTTTTTTATTTCTGAGGCTAAATGTTTCTGGGAGAATTAAAATCTTTATCATTGACTGTACCGAATAGTTCTTTATTATTAAAATAGCAAACTCAATCTCTAACTCAAAATGCCAAAGTTGTTTAAAAAATTTAAGGTGCATACACAAATGTGTAAACTACGCAAGACTCTCAGACCTAGAACATCGATCAGTAGGCGATATACCAACAATTTTGGTCCGTGTGGGAATCGAATCGGCGACACGCAGCGTGGCTGCCAATCACTCAACCATTGAGTAAAATATAGTACGTGCTGTGGTACGAATGGTCAAGTCATTATTGTCGTTGTATCTACGTAACCATGCTCAGATGGAGGCAAGTCTGGTGAGTCGTGAATACAGACGGGTTGAATGTGTTGTAGTAAGCAGAGTGCACTCACAGCGACAGCAGGCTCTCGTGCAGCGGCGGCAGGCGGCGCAGCGCGGCCGCGCGGCAGTCCAGGCGCGCGCCCGCCTCGCCGCACGCGCAGCCCGCCGCCGCGCGCGCCGGACACGCGCCGCGCGCCGGCGCCGCCGCGCAGCCCAGCCACAGCAGCGCCGCCGCGCACGCCAGCCAGCGCGCGCGCCCCATGCGAGCGCGCCCTCACCTCACCGGCGCCGCCGGCTCCGGCCCGCGCGTCATGCTGCACCCGTGCACGCCGCTCACAGCGGGAGGTGGCCGCCACACTCTCACTTCCGACGACAACTACTATTTCACTTACGCTGAACAACTTCACTAGCTTTGAAAACAATCACACAAGTTTAGTGACACAGACACTGATCGTAAGTAGACTCGCACTCGCGGCGCGCGGCGAGCAGACACCGACACATGTGTAGCCACAGCGAGGGCGCGCGGCGGACTGGCGGCGGCGGGTGGCGGCGCGCGGCGCGTCTCTCTCCGCTCGCCAGCGCGGCCGCGCCGCCTTGTCTGCCGGCTCCGCCAACGCGACTGCGACTGCGATCGCTCCGAGCGACCGCCGCCGCCGGCCACCACACAAGTATGATCTGTATCATATGATGCAGTGTACTGAACTAGCGATGTTTACGAGTCGACCTTGTGACTGTACTGATAGGATACCTACTTGAGATTTACCGAACCTGTACCTGCACCTGTGTTTGTACTGTGTTTATCTGTGTCTTGTTTGAGGGAGTTCTCGACAGGAACATGGCTGGAAAAATATTAGTGTAGGTACCTATCCTTGTTTCGGGCCCGATCGACCACCAGATCAAGCGTCGCAAGTGGAGTTGGATTGGTCACACGCTTAGGAGGGATTCCAATCATATACCTAAACAGGCACTGGACTGGAATCCCCAAGGGAAACGGAAGCGTGGCCGTCCTCGGCAGACCAGGCGACGCACCGTTTTGGCTGAAGCGAAAGACATCGGACTGACGTGGAGCGAGGTCAAGCATAAAGCGCAAGACCGCTCGCGTTGGGTGACTACTGTTGACGCCAGGGGCGTAGCTACCGCCGTATCTGCCGTATCAATTATACGGGGCCCCCGGGCCTCGGGGGCCCCCAAAGTGTGTAAGGAAAAAAAAAACTTTCTAATTTATTTTATTTTACAAATGACAAAATTCTTAAAAAAATGAAAAAAGGCAAGGAGAGTGAATATTTAAAATTAGATTTTTATTTGTAAAATGGTTAAATTATGTTATGATAAATAAATATGTCTTTTCACAATATTTTCTTTCTTTTGTGAAAAATCTTGACCCCCATATGAGGGCCTCCAAACAATTTTTTTATACGGGGCCCCGACAAGGCACGCTACGCCACTGGTTGACGCCCTCTGCCCCAGCTAGGGGATATAGGATCTTAAGTCAGTATCCTTGTTTAGGGGGAATCAACATGAAAAAAAAAAAATGAAATAATGCCGAAAGCATTTCATTGATTTATTTTACTTTTACATGAAACGAAAATTACCTCTAGAAAATATAAGTAAAAGGCCTATTACACCACCTGTTTTTACGAACACGTCGCGTAGTGTGATAAGTAATAAGTGACAGTACGGCCGTTATAAGTTGGTGAGTCTGAACATTACATACTCTTTGAGTCTGAAGTTAGGCTCTGCGAATTTTGGCGCTTGAAAACTCGTAGAAAAATAAAGGTTTTGAAAAAATAAACGCAATTTGCAGTTATTATTGCTGTTAAAAATTGTTAAAAAATGATACTTAGTGAATAAAGGAAAAAAAAAAAACCGGGCAAGTGCGAGTCGGACTCGCGCACTGAGGGTTTCGTACCAACCTACCTATAAAAACAGTTTAATTCTCGAATCGAGTCTTGAAGACTTTTCAATTTTTTTTTCTTGTGACGTAACTAAAAATTTTCAGTTTTCAGACTTTTCCCGATATTAGTGCTATAATACCTTGCTTCGTGCCAAATTTCAAGATTCTAGGTCAACGGGAAGCACCCTATGAGTTTTGATTCCTTTGACAGTGTCGAAATGTACGTTTTTTGCAACATAAACGGGCGTATCTTTTTTTCCCGTCAACTTACAAGTTTGATTTTTGCACAACTTCAAGGGACCGCGGATTTCAATATATGGTTTTAATTTCAACTTGATACCTTCACGCGTTCCTGAGAAAAAGGGTCTTGACAGACGGACGGACAGACGGACAACAAAGTGATCCTATAAGGGTTCCGTTTTTTCCTTTTGAGGTACGGAACCCTAAAAAAAAAAAAAAATTTTTTTCACGGCAGGTATATCGAAAAGTACCTGCCTACCCGAATTTTCAATCGAAAAATCACACTCAAGAAAATAATGCCCCTAAGACGACCCACTGACCGTCCGCGTGGAATTGTTACTTTGGGGTAACGCTAACTTTAACATAAGCTTTGCATATTGTATGGTGGTTACCTTACACCTTGTTCGTTAATGTTAAACTGTTATGAGTACCGCGCCGCGACCCAGGTTAGGGAATTTGATTAAGTAAAACGATGTTTACTGTTACACGGATTTATTGGTACTAAAGTAAATCATTGACAAATGGGACGCGCTGCACCGCATCGTGAGTGCAAGCGTCAGCATTATTACTAAACAATACAAAATGTACGGGTTTGCTCGTACATACTCCCTACAGGAGAAATTAACAAGATACAAAAAATGTTATCGATCAAAGATCTAAATATGTATTTAAAACGATGTTTCTAGAAATTACAAAAATAATAAAATAATGTTTTACAGAAAATATGTTGATACAATATAATGCAAAAAAGACTTAATGATAAAGCTAAGTATTGTCTTTGGTCGTATCATTAAATTTAACGAACGAAAATAGGTGACGTAGCTTTATTTACTCGCGCACTATTGAGAATAGAAACACTGCTTTGATTGTTGTCATTTAACTCACTAACACTGTGGTAAAACACTCGGTCACCGAGAGTCACACGCGGGTTGTCGTTGTTGCTACGGGCAGGAGGCGCAGGCGCACCCTGTGCCGGCGCCGACGCTGGCGCGGCCGGCACGCTCCAGGCGCGCACGCGACTCCACGCGTACACCAGTCCCGCTGCTCCCGCGATGCCGACGATGATGTATATCAGCGTGTAGTGGTGTATGTCATGAACAGAAATGCTTTCAGCTATAGCGGCATTATCTTTCATGATCTTAATTTTTCGGCCAAGTTCTGCTAAATCCATTTGATTCTGGTCATTTTCTGAATCATTCATGGATATCATATGCGGGATCGTAATGTTGATAATATGATTTATTGGTGGTATCAGTGGAGTGTATACATCAGGTTTAATGTTCAGTTGGCTAGACTATTGTCTGTGAGCAGTCAAAGTAAATGCTTGCGTCTTAATAATACACCCATTGTCTATAGCAACAAGACCCGCACCGGTCAGCTGATGACTGGCAACTTGATCCTCGCACATTATACGCAAAGAGCATTGATCGCAACAAAAATAGATGTAGTTGTTAATTGTGTTACTTTCAAACCAGCTGTTTTTGCAGGGAGAGATCCTCGTCGCACACTCAAACTCTTCGGTCTGACAGAAATCTTTATCCCCATTTAGATGGTAAATGGGTCTCTGCATATGACACAGATATGCGTCTGATATCAGACATGATGTTAATGTTTTTTCTGTCATAGTTAAGTAGGTATCATTCTTCAAGTTTATGGCCACATAATCTGAGATTGGTTGGATGCTAACCATGTCAGTTCCTTTGACTTGAGGGATGGCAAATATTTGGAATATCTCAAAAGTATCTCTACTGATAAGAGGAAGTCGGATTTGAAAGATGAGGTATTCTTTCAGCATCCTGGTCTTTACTTTGAGAAGTTTATATATTTTCCTTAAATTGATTTGCACATTGTCTGCAGGCAATGTCACGTCCTTAGGGAGCTGACTAGCTATGGTACTCAGCTGTTCTTGCAATTGAACGGGAGTCAAAAGGTGTGGATTAAACTGACCGTGATAGATGTCAGTGATAGTGTCCAGCAAGGTGCTTTGTAATGACTTCAAGTTATGTAGCATGTTGCTCCCTATAATAGCTCCGACAGTCAGCTCGTTTACAATAGACATGTTTTGTGTTTCGGATTGAAGTTGGTTCAGCGCCTTTTCTATGGAAAATATATGTTGGGAAACCATTTTATGTTGTCTGTTCATGGTTTGTTCTGTTCGTTTGAGAAGATTATATTCAACCTCTATAATCGATGTTTGGTTTTTCCAGTAAGAGGCAATATGACGTTGGTTGTCGCGTAGTAACGTTATGTCCTTGCGATATTGTTCGGCGAATCTCGCATCTAATACCCCGAAGAGGTTATTCGCGAGATATCCGACACCGTCGATAAGACCGCGCCGGTGTCTAGCGCGCTGCTCGCTCGAATGCTGACCGAGCAACATCTGGTTATAGTACTCAAGTTCACTGAGACCTTGACCCAGCTGTAATAATATGATGTCACAGTTCATAATATTACGGATTGTTTTGCATGATTGTTCTAGGGACTTCGTGTATTTGTTGAGAGCTGTTATGCCTTCCCAATATGGTTGCATATCATAGTAGATAATGAGCTTCCACTCAGCGCGCCATCTTTTCCAGATGTCAGCGACAATTTTCTGAGTTAACTGCCACCTGGTCCTCAAGTCCCTTTCTGTTTCCACGAGGGTAAGAGCTGGACCGCCGGTTAAAAAGTGAGATGGAGTTAAATAGTCTAAGTCGTCCGGATCTTCGGTGAGAGGACATAACGGCCTTGAATTGAGGCATGCTTCGATTTGCGAGAGGATTGTTGTCAATTCTTCAAAAGTCAACTTTTGCTCTCCGACAACTCTTCTAAAGTGATGTTTAAAACTTTTGACTGCGGATTCCCAAAGACCGCCTGCGGAAGGCCAGATAGGTGCATTAAAATGCCAATTGATTTCCATATCTGTCACTTCAGCCAATAGTTCGTTGTTAAATATTTGTAGTAGTTCCTGGTATTCTTGTTGAATTTGTTTGTTGGCTCCGACAAAGTTTCGTCCATTGTCACTATATATGTGACTAGGAGTACCTCTACGTGCTGCCATTCTTCTTAAAGCTGCGATGAACGATGAGGTGCTGAGATCAGAAACTAGCTCTAGATGTACTGCCTTGGTAGACATGCAGACGAAAACAGCCACATATCCCTTACAGGTTTTAATGCCACGGCCCTTGTTGGCTTTAAGGAGTAGGTGCCCAGTAAAATCTATTCCAGTGTGTTCAAATGGACGAGATGGATTGCTCCTCGCTGCAGGTAAGTCTCCCATGATTTGGTTATGCTTGTTAGGACTTAGTTTTCTACATTTAACGCATAAGCGTATTTGCTTTTTCGTTGCTTCATTTCCACCTACAACCCAATACTTTTGTCGGATGAATCCCGATGTCAAGCGGGCTCCGCCATGAAAAGTAAGCTTGTGTGCATGTTCTATAAGAAGCTCCGTTAAACGTCCTCGTTGTGGAATAATTATAGGATGTTGCATGTCTGCGTGAATGTGAGCATGTCTCAACCTTCCCCCAACACGAAGAAGCCCAATGTTATCCAAAAATGGATTTAGATTTAGTATTCTGCTTTTGTTGCTGAGCTTTCCTTTTTCTTTCAAGCTTTTAATTTCTTCCGGAAACTCTTGCTACTGTACTTGCTTTATAATCTTCATTTTGGCTTTTCTTATCTCTTCTAGCGTAAGATAGGAAGTTCGCGTATTGTTTCGCTTGTTTGTTAAAAATCTATACGCCCATGCTAAAACGTGTACAACTTTGGTAAAAGAACTGTGACTTTTCAGCAAGTTCATGATTATATTGTCGTCTTCTGTTTGTTTGATGACAGTGTTAACTTGCTTCTGGGGCTTGGTTTCCAATGTTGTTGAATAATTTATTTCTTTACTTCCTTCATCGGCTTTAAATGTTTGTAGCCAAATTGGCCCTTGCCACCATAAAGGATGTTGTATCAATTGCGACATCGATAGGCCTCTACTTGCGCAGTCTGCAGGATTTTCGGCAGACTTTACATATCGCCAGCGGGCAGACGGTATGATTTCCGTTATAAATCGTGTTCTGTTGGCTACAAAGGTTTGCCAACGGCCTGGATCTCCTTGCAGCCATCCCAGTACCGCTGTGGAGTCAATCCAGCTATAAATATTGATGTTATAGTCAGTTAAAGAAGCCTTGACCTTAGCCATGAGTTTAGCTAATAAATGAGCGCCGCAGAGCTCCAATCGCGGCAGAGATATGTTTTTGTTAGCCGGGATTATTCTTGATTTTCCGGCCACCAATATGATGCTTGTTTGTTCGTTATAAACTTTACAGTAAATAACGCAGGCGTACGCCTTTGTTGACGAGTCACAGAAACCATGTAACTCGACTCTTTGTTCGGGTTTTGTGCCCAACCATCTTGGTATTTGAACCTGACTTATTTGATCGATATCCGCCTTAAGCTTATTCCATTCTTCAAAAATATCTTCAGGGATCTGCTCATCCCATTGGATTTGTGAAGTCCAAATTCGTTGAAATAAAATTTTGAGTTTTGTTGTCGTAGGAGTGAGCCACCCCAAGGGGTCAAAGAACTTGGAGATATCCGATAACACGGATCGTTTTGTAGCTTTGTTGACCGTTGAATCAATTCTTGGCTCAAATGTAAAATTATCCTTGACAGGGTTCCAGCGAAGTCCTAACGTTTTAGTAGACTCCGGCTGTCGAAAGCTTTTGCTTTGTTGTTGGCATGGAATTTCATCGTGCAGTAAATGCGGATCATTAGAAGCCCATTTTCGTAGATTGAATCCCCCGCGTTTCAGGAGTTCAATTAAATCTTGTTGGAGTTGGCGTGCCGCTGATACACTGTGAGTACCATGGAGAAGGTCATCCATGTAGAATGACTCTTCTAGGACTTTAGATGCTTCTGGATAATCAGAGCGTTCGTCGTTCGCTAGTTGTTTTAGCGTCATCATTGCGAGGAAAGGAGCCGCTTTAGTCCCGTATGTGACCGTGGTCAGCTGATATTCTTGTAGTTTATCACTAGGACTATCTCTCCATACGATTTTTTGCAGGCTCTGATCCTCATTGTGTACCAAAATTTGGCGGAACATCTTTTCGATGTTTGCGGTGAAGGCGAATTGATACTGTCTCCACTTAAGTATCAATGACTGAAGGTCCTGTTGCAGATTTGGGCCCTTGTGCATCAGATCATTCAAACTTTGGCCACTTGATGTTTTCGATGAGGCGTTAAAAACGACTCGAAGTGAAGTTGTCGTAGAATCGTCGCGTAGAACACAATGATGGGGCAGGAAACATTCGAGTTTCGTGTTACAAATAGCTGGTTTCATATGACCTAACGCTAGGTACTCGTGTATGAATTTTTTATATTCTTTTGCGATGTTTTCTTTTTTGATTAGTTTATTTTCCAAATGGCCAAATTGTGCTATGGCCTTTGATTTAGAGTAGCCTAATTGTTCTTGCAAATTTGTTTTTAGGGGGAGCCTTACTACATATCTTCCATCTAGTAAGCGTTTTGTTGTTGTGCTATAAAGTTGCATACACTCTTGATCATCTGATGAAAGCGAAGTGGACTCTGCAATTTCCTCCGTTTCCCAAAATTTTTGCAACTGGTCAATATCGAACTGTACGACATTGCATTGCATTACGTTTACGTTGCCGCACAGGATCCACCCAAGCCGAGTTTGTTGAGCAATGGGTGTTGGTTGTTCAAGTCGGCAGATTCCCTCCATAATAATGTTTGAATATATGTCCGCGCCAAATATAATGTCTACCGGACGACTGACGTAAAAGTCAGGATCTGCAAGATCCATGTTTTCCAAGTAAGACCATGTGGGCTTTGCAAAGGTATAAGTTGGTAGATTTTTGGTTAAAGTTTTCATGATGAAAACATCCGTGTTAAAAGAATAAGACTCTCTTCTTGATGAGCAGTTTATATTGATAACTCCCTTGCAGGCATTATCCCTAGCTCCTATACCGGTTATTACGCCCTTGCATCGTTGACGAGGAAGTCCTAATTGTTGCGCCGCATTTTCGGTGATGAGTGAAGTTTGGGAGCCCTGATCAATCAGAGCTCGCATGTTAAGATAAGATCCATCACATTTTTGGACCTTAATCACGGCTGTGGACAATAATGTTTCCGGTACATCACGTTGTTGAGCCACGTGAGTGCTACGTTGCTGACTTTGCTCATTCAAAGTATGGGAATTTCCAGCTTTAGGTATCGCTTGGTTAGGCGATTGCGCAAATGCATCGTGGAGTATCGTATTATGACTCCCGTCGCACTCATGGCACCGTTTTGTTGAAATGCATTCCTTGCCTTTATGGCTAAAAAGACAATTTTCGCATAGCTTGTTGTCAACGACAAATTGTTTTTTGTCGATTGGGGACATTCCAATATATTGTTCACAATGGAATAATCCATGACCATTTTTGCATAATGGGCAAGTTCGTTTATTCTGTGATTTTCCGTTCGATTTCGAAACGTTTTTGTTGCCCGAATAAGATTGCTTTGAATTACGATTGATATTTTTGTTATTAGAATTGTTATCCTTAGATGACTTTGCATGGGAATTTGGAGATTTCTGATCTTGTTTACGCCGCGATGACTCCATACTCGTAAACTTGGCTTCCAGGAAGTTCAAAAAGTCCGATAAAATGGGCAGTTCACGAGGTTGCTTAAGAGATGCAATGTATTCGGAATGCGTGTTAGCATCTAATTTGTTCGACATCCAATAGCAAATTACGGGGTCCCATGTGCTTACATCTGCTCCCATGTTCTTTATAGCATTAACACATTCGATGGTTGTATCATGGATGCGTTTTAAATAGTAGACCGAAGGTTGATGCATGACCGAAAGGTTGGTAAGAGTATTCATGTGTGAGGTGAATATAAGCAGTTTGTTATTGTACCTATGATTGAGGATTTCCCAACATGTCGAATAGTTTTCAGAGCTAATCTGAAGATGATGTATTAAGCCCTCGGCTTCCCCTTTCAGTTTAGCCTTAAGGAACTGCATCTTTTGAGCTTGAGAGAGCGACGGATTGTTGTGGATGGCCTCCGTGAACAAGTCTTTAAAGGATACCCAGTGTTGATAATTGCCATTAAACGTAGGTACTTCCATCTTTGGTGTAGATTGTTCTCGGTGTGATACAGACCACAATTTGCTGTTCAGAGACTTCTTCATATTGTTGTATGTCACTTCATATGAGGTAAACTTGTCCTCATACGAATCATCCTGCCCGTCGAGTTCACCTTCCAACTCCCAGTGAAGCATGTCAATGGCTGACCACCTCGTTTCCAATGTTTTCAAAGTATCTTGAAACTCCCATTTCTCAGTTATGGCATCGACGTTGATGTTGGTCACCGTTCGATAGAAAGCTTTAAAGTTGATAGTCTGCTTCTTCAGTAATTCATCCAACTTGCTGTTGGTGCCCTGAGTCCTGAATTTCGGTGTTTCAAGAAAGGTCGTAGCCTCACTCTCCTCGGGATTTCTGTTCCTAAGGGTCTGATCCACGCCGGCTTTGGAAGTGCCGGCTAACGGTGTTGCGGGTCTTAAAATAGACGGAGTACCTGCATTTTTAATTGCTTCACGCGTCGAAACATAAAAACCATGAGTTTGTTGATAATGATTCAATGCAAAATACTCAATCGATTTGTTGCTAAAGGGGTTCAACTGATCGTGATTAGATTGAAACTCCTGCCAGTAGGAGTCTAAAGTTTCCAATCTACGTTTGATGTAATCAGGAGTCTTGCGTTCCTGACCATCCTTCTTAAAGTTTGATAAAAGTTGGTTCATGGCCACCATGATTTGATTCTGGTTGGCCAGAAGATCCTCCATTGTTTGGCTCATATTGTTAGATCAAGCAAAAAAGGAAAGATCTTACTTTGATTCTGCTGTTTACTCCCTGAACTGCAACTCCTCAGCTGTTGCTGATATGGAACCACTCACACGAACTGACACAAAGTTCACTGATTGCTCGCGTTAATGATCCGGCTCGAAGAACCATAAAGATGTATGGTGGTTACCTTACACCTTGTTCGTTAATGTTAAACTGTTATGAGTACCGCGCCGCGACCCAGGTTAGGGAATTTGATTAAGTAAAACGATGTTTACTGTTACACGGATTTATTGGTACTAAAGTAAATCATTGACAAATGGGACGCGCTGCACCGCATCGTGAGTGCAAGCGTCAGCATTATTACTAAACAATACAAAATGTACGGGTTTGCTCGTACACATATTATGCACAATTGCGCATAGTACTCGATCATTATTTTGCTGTGATGTTATTTTAAAACTACGATATTTCCTAAGATATTCATTTAAATCGAATGATGTTTTAATAATTTTGTTTTAAATTCAATGCTTGTGATGTAAGACGTAGGATAAGGTATCATGTTTATAAAAACACCTTCGCAAATAATGCATTATTTTAGAATTTGGTTAGCATAAAAAAGGTTACAGTGAGCTAATTATAATGTTGCGGACTTTTTTTTAGAACTTTTAAAGGGGAACAATTCTGTAATAATTATATGATTTTTGCGAAACTAACTGTTTATGCAGCGCACGCAGCGGAAGCTTTAAATAGGAACAAAATCCCCTGATTTTGAAACATTCTTCATTGGTGCTCCACTCCCCTTGGTCTTAACTTGATGATATATAGCCTTCCTCGATAAATGGGCTATCTAACACTGAAAGAATTTTTCAAACGCCCCCTGCGAAAGCCGAACTGGCCGTCCGAGAGATCCGGCCCCACCCGCGCCAGATGCCCGACGAGGCGGTCTGCAATTACTCTTTCAAAGAGTTTGCCCACCTCGTCGAGCAGCACGATGGGCCGGTACGCGGATGGAGAGTCCGCGGGGCGCCCCGGCTTCGCGATGAGGACTAGTTTCCCGGTCTTCCAGCGAAGGGGGAACGCCTTTCTCCATGCATGCGCTAAAGAGCCCTCGCAATCGAGACACGAGAGCCTCCTCGTCGGGTCCTGGGGCGGTGTCTTCGTACCACCGCCCTCATCTCTACCTCGGTCACCTCTGGAGCGTCGTCCTCGTCGTCGCTGGTGTGGTCCGCTACGGGCACCGCAGGTGGCGGAGCCATGAGCGGGGGAGTATGTTCCCCTCGCTCAGGGAACAGATTGGCCACCACACCCTCCACAACCCGGGGCCGGAGACTCTGAGTCAGCGGGGGAGCCCATGGGCGGAGTTTGTCCCGCACCACGTAAGGGCGTCCCCATGGGTCCCTGTTCAGTGTCCCCAGCCACACCCTGCGGACCTCCAACTTGGCCCGCTTTATCTCCGTTCGGAGTGTGCGCCTTGCCGCTCTGTACCCCTCGTATAGCTCCGCCTCTCTGGCCTCCGCATCCGGCGGGCGGGCGCGGCGCCTGCGGAACCTGGTGTACCGGCGCCGCGCGGCGGTGCACGCCTCGCGCAGAGCCGCAATCTCCGGCGACCACCAGTACACCTGGCGCCGAGCACGTCCTGGATACCTTTACATGTGTTGTTGTTTCAAGATTGCTTGAAAAATGCGATATAGATATAACTATAGATAGTACAGTAGGGCGCGTCTACACTATGTTCGCAATAAAACAAAATGTACCTACTAGCTACCATGCATGTGATAAAACTTGATACTAGTCTGGTTATTTCTGCGCCCCTCCAGGGTCTGCGCCCTGTGCCTGGGTACTGCTCGCACCGCCCTAGTTACGGCACTGGTCAGTAATCGCGCTTTGTTTTGATAGCGTACGTAAGCTTCGCAAAAATATTAAATTATGCCGTCTTGCGCTATTGTAACGTGTTGGATAATAAGCCCAGGTGTGTAGTGTAGCACGAGAAGGGATTTCTTTCCACCGGTAAGTCCAAAAATATTAAAATACTTGTGCTATTTGTAATTATAACATTAGCATTATGAAGTTGGTAGACTATAACGATATAATCGCAAGCAGACCAATTAACTGCCGCCATAAGGGAAAAGGACGTATCTGCATAAAGTACGAAACGGAGAAAAAAAAAGATATATATGGTAAGTTGTCCCACATTGAACCAGGTAAATTTCAAAGTCTCATAGTGGGCTGGATGTTCAATCAATGCCTTTAATTTTTTGTGTATAGTTAGAATATTTATTTAGCTTCAATTTTGTAAAACATTAATTTCTCATATTCCTTTTAGTTTCGGTGTAAAACAGGTTTTTATGAAAAATGATTTTTGGTTGGTTGGTTAAATGTGTACCACCGGTGGTACACATTTAACCAGGGTATCGTCCACATTGAGACACCTTATTAACGATGTCTTCTAGTTCAATTTATAAGGCAAATACTTTGTAATAATAATAATAATAAACAGTAATAATAAAAATCAGCCTTATATTTATAAAAATCACTTTAAATCATATGCAATTAAACCGAGAGTCTTAGTTTTATACATCACAAAACCTTTTCAGTCAAATTCTTATCATATTTTAATAATAAAAACAAAAGTAACAGTTTTTAATTATAAGAACAAAAGTACCTTCCATAATATAACAAATTAAAATTAAATTAAAATAATTGTAAAAAACACTCTTTTAACGACTGGGGTGTACATAGTAAACCGTGGTTCAATGTGTAACACCCTCAGGTGGTTCAATGTGAGACACACCACGTTTTATCACTAAACTCAAAATTTTACCGGCAAATCAATCTCTTAAAATCACGAATTATAGCGCTTTTAATTGCTAAATAACCGTAGAAAACAGGGTACATATAAATAAATTGATATTATTTAAACGAAAAAAGCTAAAAAAGAATGAAATTGGCAAAAAATATTTACTTTTTGAGTCAGTTTGCTTTCGAATACTCCTCACACAACAACTTTGCACGCGATCGCCACGCAAACTAGTGGACAGGAACGGAACGTAAATACCTCTCTTTCACTCATATTAGTGCGGTTTGGCAATGTCGCATTTTCGAGATTCGGCGGTGGTTCAATGTAGCTGCCTGGTTCAATGTGAGACACCCGACCCTACTCAAAAGATTAAAAAATTCGCTGTCCGAAAGGGATTTAAGAAAATAATCATTTTGTAGTGCAAAAGTCTGTATAAGAATTTGATCTGTAAGAAATATTATGTAAATTTTAATAAAATAATCGTTATGTATTTAATAAATTACTTTTTCCGTTTCTTTTTAGTAAAAAAAATGCAATAAAATACGTGAAACTACAATGAAAAGACGTATCTGGCCAGAAACGTCTTTTCAACGTAGTATTCTTATAGATGTCTTTTATAAAATTGCTTTTCTGTGCCTGTGATTCATCATACTTGTTACGTTTTACTGATTGTTTTTGTAAGATTTTGTGACGCCAGTGACAGAAAAGTTGAAAGGAAATCGTTTGTCTTGGTATGGTCATGTGAAGTGGAGGGATGAAACGCATGTTACTAAGAGTTCTGAATTTGCACGTATATGTTGAATGGACGCAACTGAAGTGCACCCCGCACCACTAGCAATACTAAGTAAGAAAGGCACTACTACCACTTGCGTCTGCCCATTTTTCGTAACACTAAGCTGAAAAGGCACATCTACGCAGAACAGTCTTTTCTTTTTAGTAATAGTTGATTCATATCGCAAATGCGTCTTATTTATTAGTTAGATTTATAAGGTTCCGTTTAATTTATGCGGATTGTAAAAATACGGGTGGATGCCATTTTTTTTACTGATTTCGAATTTGTATGTAACTCAATTTCGACAAAAATGTTAGATACGTCTTTTTTCCTTATGGCGGCATAGTAATGTATAGATGGGTACCATTTTGCACTACGTGAGCGATCGCGCAATGTATTACGTTCACTGCGAGAGACCCGAGTAAAGGTCGATTCACACATATCAGTGAACCCACAGTTCCGGCACAGTACCGTTACAGTTCCGTATCCGTGCTACAGTGGTGCGTCAGTGCTTCAATTCACACATATCAGGCACAGTACAGTTCTCTGCGGGTCCACGTGCACGACGTTCCCTTCAGACTAGAGTTGACGTCGATTGTTTTGATGGCACTCTTCAATAACACAGAATTAGCTATGATAGCCATTGCTTTAGACGAAGAAGAAGAAGAGAATCGAGGAAAAAAAAAATGGGTACATGAAGCATGGAAGTTAAGAGAATCTGAAGGAGAATTCGTGACATTATACAAAGAATTAATTAAAGACGAACTAATTCAATCAACACCTCGTCCTCCATTTTGTTTTCGATGCAGCGGCGTCAGTGATCCGTGATAAAATATCGTCGTCGCCGATCACGTCCGTGATGGCCGGTGCCGGCACTGACACTGACGGTACTGAGACGACACTGACACTGATAAGTGTGAATACATCCATAGAGAATGTATGAAAGAATAATTATCACTGATGCGGTACTGTGCCGGAACTGTGGGCTCACTGATATGTGTGAATCGACCTTAAAGGGTACAATTCCACGAAATCTAGGCATATCGATAGTGTTGAGGTCTATGGCACCTCACTATCAACTGACAGCTGTCAATGTGAGACCGTCCTACGTTGTTGTTGGTTCCGCTAAAAAATGGGACGGCTTTTGTTAAGATTATTTCTTTTTGATTAATAAACGGCAACATATTGAAATACATCGAAGTTTTAATTCAACATGGTAGCAGAGCGTGGTTACCAAGAAAAGAAAAACTAATTGCCACTACTGGGGTTGCGATCCACGTGGATGAAAACGATGTCGAAGCAAGACCACGAAAACATGTCGTCGAGGGCTGCGGTCTCGTCGTTCGCATTGTTGCCGAGTCTGGATGAAAAGTCGAACTTCAGCACTTGGAAGTTTCGCCTTAAACTAATGTTGGAAGAAAAACAGGTTGCATATGTACCTATTATCTGAAGGAGAAAAAGAAAAACAAAAACTCGCCGAGTTTATCAGGGACGATTCAAGGGTCAAGTCTTTAATAGCACAGTGTGTTTCTGACCGCTACATTGCTATAATAAAGGATGGGAAAACAGCGAGAGAGATGCTCACATTATTGGAAAACACATTTGAGAGGAAAAGTGTCTACAACAGATTCTACCTTAAGAAGGCACCGAGCTTTTTATACACAAAAACACGTTTTTATAACCCTTGTTTGAAGTAGTAAGTAATTAAATTAAAATCTAAGAAAATATGTTGGTATTATTGAGGATATATACTAGGCCGTATATACGATGGAAACACGATTTGATAAAGTTTGCTCGATAGAATAAATTCACAAAGATACCTCTAAAAACCACAATAAACGCTTAGTACGACGTGAATTCTTGACGGAAGGTTCTCAGATTTTTAATATTAACAAAACTACATGTTATGTATACCGTATACACTTTATATTTTCAAAATGTGTATTTGTTTAACAATACGAAGGAAATACCTAAACTGGCGCGCAACCAGCCCATCATAACTAGAGCCGCCTCGCCTCCCTCCTATCCGCTTTAGTCATGCTTCGGCCGTCGAACGGGGAACCTGTGTCGCTTGCGATTACGCACGGGTTTAAAAAAGTTACGAGTAAAATTGTGTTAAAATTCACTGTAGGTACTCGTACCTAAAATATTTAAAATGAGGAATAAAGTAAACAAAACAAGGGAGAGAAGTGGTTGGCGAAAAATCAATGCTAAACGGTTGCATGAAAAAATGAATTAATATTCGTATACGTATATGTACCTACCTACATACTTATTTACCAATTATCTGACTTGGGTATATTTTTTTTTCAAATGGGATATTTTAAAAAACAATTATTTTATCTTTCTAGATCAAGATATTACAGACCGCGAATTTTGAAAATAAAGAGAATACTGAAAAAAATATATTTGAGAGTGAAAAAAAAATATCTTCGAAATATTTTTTTTTTAGTTGGGGAATCATCAAAATGACTTCTCCCGCTCTGGTTGGAGCGAGAGGGCGTGTCAGACTTTTACTGACTAAAACCCACTCCTGTTCCTTCTTTGCCCACCTACGAAATATTTTTTTTTTTGTTGGGGAATCATCAAAATGACTTCTCCTGCTCTGGGCGGAGCGGTAGGGCGTGTCAGACTTTTACTGACTAAAACCCACTCCTGTTCCTTCTTTGCCCACATACGAAATATTTTTTTTTAGTTGGCGAATCATCAAAATGAGTTCTCCCGCTCTGGGCGGAGCGGGAGGGCGTGTCAGACTTTTACTGACTAAAACCCACTCCTGTTCCTTCTTTGCCCACATACGAAATAATTTTTTTTTAGTTGGCGAATCATCAAAATGAGTTCTCCCGCTCTGGGCGGAGCGGGAGGGCGTGTCAGACTTTTACTGACTAAAACCCACTCCTGTTCCTTCTTTGCCCACATACGAAATAATTTTTTTTTAATTGGCGAATCATCAAAATGAGTTCTCCCGCTCTGGGCGGAGCGGGAGGGCGTGTCAGACTTTTACTGACTAAAACCCACTCCTGTTCCTTCTTTGCCCACCTACGAAATATTTTTTTTTAGTTGGGGAATCATCAAAATGAGTTCTCCCGCTCTGGGCGGAGCGGGAGGGCGTGTCAGACTTTTACTGACTAAAACCCACTCCTGTTCCTCCTTTGCCCACCTACGAAATATTTTTTTTTAGTTGGGGAATCATCAAAATGAGTTCTCCCGCTCTGGGCGGAGCGGGAGGGCGTGTCAGACTTTTACTGACTAAAACCCACTCCTGTTCCTCCTTTGCCCACCTACGAAATATTTTTTTTTAGTTGGGGAATCATCAAAATGACTTCTGCTCTGGGCGGAGCGGGAGGGCGTGCCAGACTTTTACTGACTAAAACCCACTCCTGTTCCTCCTTTGCCCACCTACGAAATATTTTTTTTTAGTTGGGGAATCATCAAAATGAGTTCTCCCGCTCTGGGCGGAGCGGGAGGGCGTGCCAGACTTTTACTGACTAAAACCCACTCCTGTTCCTCCTTTGCCCACCTACGAAATATTTTTTTTAGTTGGGGAATCATCAAAATGACTTCTCCCGCTCTGGGCGGAGCGGGAGGGCGTGTCAGACTTTTACTGACTAAAACCCACTCCTGTTCCTTCTTTGCCCTAATTCCGTGGTCCCGGGGATCTCTTTCGTCAACCCAGGCCCCAGAAGGCTTTGGCCCTACCGGGCCCCTACAGTTTGCTGACATCTCTTTGAGGCGCGCGTGGAGCAATACGCGCCGTCGACGACATGGGCTTGGTCCGGATTGTTACCAGACGTCCGGACGGCGAGCTACCCATTGCTCGTCGCCCGCAAGCATGCGCCTACGGTGGTACCTACGAAGTATGTGATGAAAATATTTTATGCAGCAAAATTCATACTGAATTCTCGGTAATTACTCAGTAAAAAAATAGAAGCAATAAAAAGAGATAATAATATAATTCTGGAAGAACATTATGGAAACAAAGTTAAAAAGTTTTTACTTTGATTGTCTTCTACCAGAAATAATTGATTCAAGGCTAGACAGAAAAATGGAAATTCGTGAGCCACAATATATTTTAGACGCAATAGATAAGAAAGAGTCAGCAAAACGAAAAAAAGCTATGCCTTCCGCGAGTATTATTCCAGAAGCGAAGCGGAAAAAAGTTACAAAATAGTAATACACGTAATAATATTGTACGGCGGCACAGCGCGGTGACGCGCGCGCGGCTCGCTCGCTCGCTTGCCGGTGTGCCTCACGCACACATACACAGAGCGCAAAGAAAACCTAAAGTCGATTAGCGCTAGAAACTCGGTGCGCTCTTAAACGAAAATTAATTACTATAAAGTGCAGAGAACCATTAGAAGCCTACT
Source organism: Mythimna separata (assembly GCA_030763345.1). NCBI lineage: Eukaryota > Metazoa > Arthropoda > Insecta > Lepidoptera > Noctuidae > Mythimna > Mythimna separata. The sequence continues at coordinate 22,234,320 of CM061174.1, forward strand.
TTATAAAGTTTTTGTCTATCGTCGACGATCTCCAGGCAATAGACGTAAAAATTGATGACGAAGATAAAATCTGTTACCTGCTGTCGTCGCTGCCTAAGGAGTATGATCCGGTGATAACATCCATCGAAACCATGGCTACAGAAAAGAGCCTTACGTTTGATTTTGTAAAGGCCAGACTGCTGGACGCCGAGACGAAAATAATAACCAGCAAGGATACAACTGAGAGAGAAGAGGGAGCATTCATTACATACTTCACATGCGGTAAGCCAGGACACAAAAGCTACGAATGTAAAGGAAAAACTCATGAACGGGAGCCACATCGAGGCAGGGGCCGTGGGAGAGCTGCTGGCCGAGGTCGCAGAGCTGCATGTGGACACCCGGGACGAGGTCGAGGACAACGTGGTCAAGCCCAGGAAATGTCCTTGGTAGGTAAGGCAGATGTTGGATTTCTCGCCAGTGATTACATGTTTGGTTTAACTGATAGTTCTAATATAACATTTATTGTCGATTCTGGTTGTACCCAACATATAATAAGTGATCAATATGAATCATATTTAACCAATATAAAAGAATTGCAAGAAAGAGTTAAAATTTATGTTGCTAATGGCCAATACATAGAGAGTAATAAAAAGAGAATGTTAAAGTTTGTGTATAAAAATATAAAAATAAACATAGAGGCATTGATTGTAAAAAATATTTCATATAATTTATTGTCAGTTAATAAAATAGCAGAAGCAGGATTTCATATTAAGTTTAATAAAACAAAAGCAGTATTAAGAAATAAAAATATTGTTGTAATTTGTTATACTGAGGGAAGGTTATATAAATTAAATGCTCAATTATGTACTGAAACATGTAATGTCAGTAATAACAAAAGTGATGATGCTCTTTCTAACATTTGGCATAGACGTTTAGGTCATTTAAATAAAAAAGGTTTAGGTATTATGAATCTACCTATTTCTGAAAAAGTTTGCAGTCCATGCATAGAAGGAAAAGCTACTAGAGCTCCATTTAAGCCAACACTAAAACCAAGATCAAGGAGAGTAGCAGAGTTGCTGCATTCGGACATTGCAGGACCCACCAAGAACTGCGGTTTAAATGGTGAGAAATATTTTATGACTGTAATTGATGACTACTCCCATTTCTGTGTGGTATATCCATTGGTGCATAAGTCAGAAGCAACAGAGAAACTTATTAATTACATTATTAAATTGGAAAATGAAACTGGAAATAAAGTAAAAAGAATAAGATGTGATAATGGTGGAGAGTATACAGCAAATAGATTGAAGAATTTTTGTAATAATAAAGGGATAAATATAGAATATACTCTACCTTATACGCCGCAACAAAATGGAGTTGCAGAGCGCTTGAACAGGACTTTGTGTGATAAAACCAGAACTTTGTTTGCAGAGACAAATTTACCTAAATCCTTATGGTGTGAAGCCATTCAGTGTGCTGCATACCAGTTAAACAGATCTCCATCTTGGGCTATCAACTTTAATACACCATGTTTCATGAAGAATGGACATAATGATTTATCAAGACTGCGAGTCTTTGGATCAAAAGCATGGGCAACTATAATACCGAAACAGGACAAGTTAAGCAAAAGGGCATGAGCTACAAGAATGGTTGGTTATAGTACTGTTGGTTACAGATTATGGAATCCAGAAAATAACACAATTATAGTATCAAGAGATGTTATATTCGATGAAAGCGATTTCCAATACAAAGAAAGTAAAGAAGAGCAGCTTATACACAAAGAAATAGACTATGAAGCACAAAAAACTACAGAAACCAGAGACAAGGAAATTAGAAGCACAGAACATGAAAATACAAAAGGTCAAGAAATTCAAGAAGAAGAAGAAATAGAAGAGAGCTTAAACAGTGAAAGAGATATTGGACAAGAAAAGAAGTCAAGGTCGGGCAGAACAGTAAAACGACCAGCGCATTTAGGAGATTATACATCAAACATAGTCATATGTTTGAGTGCTGCTGTACCAAACTCATTTGAAGACGCAGTAAATAATACAGAGTGGAAACAAGCTATTCAAAAGGAATTACAAGCACTGGAAAAACTAGACACATGGGAAGAAATGGAGCTACCTACAGGAAAGAAAGCCATGGACACAAAATGGATTTTTAAACAAAAGAAGAAGGAACTAAGAAGGCAAGATTAGTTGTAAGAGGCTTTCAACAGAAGAAAGAAGATATTTTTGACAGCAATTATGCTCCAGTAGCAAGACACTCAACAGTTAGGATGTTCATATCTAAAGCTCTACAAGAGGATTTAAAAATTAATCAACTATACTCCGTCGGTTTAGGTAGTTAACTAAAGGTAAACAATCTTGGCATGTCTTTTTATCTAAAAGTTGTCTATAAATTGTATGTAAAAATCTTTGCAAATAGGTATTTACCTAAATCGATGTTAGCTAATAAACTAAATTTAAATAATCTTTGTGTATATTATATACAACCTCTTTAATATAAAAAGACATACCAACCGCATTTTTAAATGGAATATTAAAATCAGAAGTCTATATTAAAGTGCCACAAGGATTAAAGATGAAGAATTCTAATTCTAAAATAGTATTAAAACTAAAGAGAGCACTTTATGGCTTAACAGAATCTCCAAAATGTTGGAACGAGACAATAGATGTTTTTGCAAAGAACAATGGATTTCAACGTTCAGAATATGATTATTGTATGTACTACAAGAATGACTGTTGGATGTTAATTTATGTAGATGATATTCTTATAATTGGAAATGGAGACAACATTATAAAAGAGTTAAAACAGAGGTTTAATGCGAAAAATCTAGGAGAAATGAAAAGATTTTTAGGTATGGAAATACAAAGAAGAGAAGACACTATAATTGTAAAACAAACAAACATGATAGAGAAAATAATACAGAAGTTCAATATGAGTGATTGTAAAGGAATGAAAACACCTATGGAAATAAATTATAATTTACAGATATCTGAAAATGAAGAAGTACTGGATGTACCTTATCGTGAACTGATTGGCAGTTTGATCTACTTAACTGTAACATCAAGACCGGATTTGACATTTGCTGTATCTTATTTAAGCAGATACCTGGCCAGACCAACTGAACAACTATGGAAAGCCAGTAAGAGAGGTATACGCTACCTGAAAGAGACTAAAGATAAAGGACTAGTATTTAGAAGAACTACTGATAATAATTTGTATGGATTCTCTGATGCAGATTGGGCTGGAGATAGAATTGACAGGAAAAGTGTAAGCGGTGGTATAATTTTACATGGAGTGAATGCCATAGCTTGGTTTTCTAAGAAACAGTCATGTGTTGCTCTTTCAACAGCAGAATCGGAGTACATTGCTGCTGCTGCCACAGCTCAAGAATTGGTCAATCTTAAAGGCCTAAGTCAACATTTAAAGTACAAGAATGATGCCATATTGCTTGTTGATAATATAGGGGCAATTTCTATGTCCAAAAGTTATGAAAATTCGAAAAGAACTAAACACATAGATATTAGAGCTCATTTTCTTAAAGACATTGTAGAAAAGGGCATCATTGCTATTGAATATGTCAATTCTAATGATAATTTAGCTGATTTAATGACTAAAAGTTTATGTAAAGACAAGTTTTTAAAATTCAGAGACCAATTTATGTGTTAGAAAGTACTATGATAGGTGAAGTACTACTGTAACTAAACTATTATAAGATTTGTTATTATTTAATATTAAGTTGCTATATAAAACTGAAGTAAATAAAGAGAAATGTTTGAGATTAAGTTAATGTAAGAAGTAGATATTATGTTTGATAAGTTTAGTGATGTGCTAATACCTAATTTAAATTTGAGAAATGTTAAATTCGAGGAGGAGTGTTGAGGTCTATGGCACCTCACTATCAACTGACAGCTGTCAATGTGAGAGCGTCCTACGTTGTTGTTGGTTCCGCTAAAAAATGGGACGGCTTTTGTTAAGATTATTTCTTTTTGATTAATAAACGGCAACATATTGAAATACATCGAAGTTTTAATTCAACAGATAGTGCTGTGCCAATTTGTAAACAATGTTGATTATTACTATAATACAAATGATTATTATCTTTAGTTTACTTTCATCATCTGCATCATCTGCCTAGCCTTTTCCCAACTATATTGGGGTCGGCTTCCAGTCAAGCCGGATTTAGCTGAATACCAGTATTTTACGAAGAGCGGCTGCCTACCAGACCTCCACAACCCATTAACTGGGGTAACACGGTACTTCATGGCAAGACTGGAGTCAGATTTATTGGCTACTGACTATCCGTAACGACTGCCAAAGATCTACAAATGACAGCCGGGACCTACGGCTTAACGTGCTTTCCGAGGCACGGAGGAAACTCCGTGTAGACTTTCTCTAATATTGATTATTAGAGAAAGTCGGTTACACAGTTTTTAACAGCAAAAACAATTACTGCAAATTGCATTTACTTTTTTAAATTTGTGTACGAGTTTTCAAGGTCCAAAATTCACAGAGCCGAACTTCAGACTCGCCAACTTATAACAGCCGTACTGTAGCGATACTTGTATCGAATGATAATTAAAATATAGATTAAATAAAATGAAATATTTTAAATCTTGGGGGAATTGAAAATCCTCTTAAGGTTTAACTTTAGCATAAACAAAAATTATATAAGGGTACTCAAAAACATCTATGAGGATAGTGTAAGCCAAGTCAAACTAGAGACACGAGGACCTGTTATACCGATTTGTAGAGGAGTGAGACAAGGAGACCCTATTTCACCCAAACTGTTCATAATGGTACTACAACACATTTTTGACAATCTCGACTGGCAGTTAGAAGGGAATCGAGTTAATCAAGATCGACTTACACACCTCAGATTCGCGGACGATATTGTCTTATTCGCTGAAACAAGTAAAAGATTAGAAAAAATGATAAGCATCTTAAATGAAGAAAGTGAAAAAGTGGGCCGCAAAATGAACGAGACTAAAACTAAAATAATGACAAACAGCAACATAAACCCTAACGGGAAGCCGCTAGAATATGTGAACAATTACATATACCTAGGAAAACAACAGACTGTCATTCGAAGACAAAGGTGAAGAACTAGAGGTAGACCGGCGTATTAACATGAGCTGGAAAAAATTTTGGTCCTTGAAGGAAATCTTAAAAGGAAAATATCCTGTCCACCTAAAGAAAACAGTATTGGATACCTGTATCTTACCCACTCTAACCTATGGATGCCAAACGTGGACATACAACACTAAAATAAAAACCAAACTTGTAGTGTGTCAAAAAGCTATGGAGAGAAGCATACTGAAGTTAAGAAGGATACAAAAAGTGAAAAGCGAAAAAATAAGACAAAAAACGCAAGTTATAGACGCCTTTCAATATGCCCTAAAACAGAAGTGGCAGTGGGCAGGACATATAGCGAGATACACAGACAAAAGATGGACTCTAGAGACGATTATATGGAAGGGACCAAGAGGAAAAAGGAAAAGAGGGCGCCCTCGAAAGAGGTGGATAGAGGATATAGAAAAGGTAGCGGGAAGTAAATGGAGGGAGAAGGCTATGGATAGAGAGCTCTGGAAGACGCTGGAGGAGGCCTTTACCCGTGAAGGGGTTCCGATCAATGGTACTGAAGAAAGTAACGATAGCGAGTAGAAGAAAAAGAAATTTATTTATACTAAAACTTAAGTAATCACTGCACGTCGTCATACTTGTACCTAATATATATTTAAAAAAAAACATGTAAACAAAAATTGTAATTGGAAATAAACGGGCTTTATTATTATTATTATTTCATTTATTTTTCATTGATACATATTTTATACATTTTTAAATATTTTCACAAAAACTTAAAAAAAAACATTTAAAAATATAAAATATAAAAGTTATCGGCGGTCAGGGCTCCTGAGAGAGGAACCTCCGGACAATACGCGCCGTGTCCAAAAGTGCTGCTTTCTGGATCAAACCCTTGATCCAGCTGCCTAACGAGAGCCTCCTCAGGTGTTCGTCGAGGCTCTTGGCTATTAAGCCATTGGCCGTCACGACTATCGGCACAATGATTGCTGTGTCCACTTCCCACATGTCGACAACCTCGCGAGCTAAGTCAAAATACTTAGATTGCTTTTCCTTCTCAGCTTTCTCGAGGTTCTCGTCATGAGGGACCGCTATATCAACAATCATTGTGCGACGCTCTGTTCGATCTATCACCACTATGTCAGGCTTATTGGCAACAATAGTCCTATCAGTGATGATAGATCGATCCCAATACAACGTGATATTGCCATTGTCGAGAACTGGGTCGGGCACATACCTATAGTACGGTACTTCTGACTCCACAAGATTGTATTTAAGAGCTGGTGGATAATCCTGGCCACGAGGTTGTGTCTATGCAAATAGTCTCCGTTAGCAAGATGAGAACACCCAGAAATTATGTGTCGGATTGATTCTCCGGGCAGGTGGCATGCCCGACAGATGTCAACCGTACCATCCTTCACAATGTATTTCCGGTAGTTGTTCGTCATCATAACTTCGTCCATAATTGCAAAGACAAAACCTTCGGTTTCTCCAAAAAGATCACCAAAGCGTAACCAGGATACGGACGCTAATAGATCAACATCGGGCCCATGTAAGGCCCGGTAAAAGCATCCGTGAAGCTCCTTACTCTGCCATACTTCCCTGCGGTCATTAGTATCCAGTACTATTGGTTTGCACCAGTTCTCCTTAGCCAAGGAGAGCGGGGTTAAGCCCTTGTCCACCGCCACTACAGCGCGATGCATACCCACGTCCACAGCCAGGAAATATTCCCTGAGACTGCATATCTCGCGGTTATGCAGGGTCTTGGCATTTAAAAAGCCACGACCCCCACACTTCCGCGGGATATACAGCCTCATCACCGATGACCGTGGGTGATGCATCCGGTTTGCAGTAAGTAGTGAACGGACCCTCCTATCCAGGGCGTCGTGTTCCGTCTGAGTCCATTTAAGTATGCCGAAAGAGTACATCAATACCGGCATGACCCAACCGTTGAAGGCGCGCACCTTGTTCCCGCCTGATAAAAGACTATTCAGTTCTTTATTCGGCCAAAGAAGCGCTCCTTCAACGATCGCTTCACGTCAGCAGCATTGATGCCTAACGCTTCCGACATACCCAAATACTTGTAAGTTTCGGTTGAACAGAGGGATCTAAGGTGTATGAAATCCGAGAGTTGGGTTCCCACGGATTCCACAATCTCCCCTCGCTTTACATGCATGACTGCACATTTGTCCACACCAAATTCCATCCTGATGGCACTACTGAAGGTTTCAGTTACCTTCAGGAGGTGAGATATGACCTGACCACCTCTTTTCAACCGAAAGCCTAAGCCCGAACCCTCCAGCAATGTGCTGAGTGGGTTCAAGGCTAGACAAAACCACAGTGGACTCAGACTATCGCCCTGGAATATGCCACGCTCGATCCTTATCGGTTCACCATTCTCTTGGATTTGTCGACATCCTGGAGAGTGAAGAACCGTTCTCCACTGCCGCATACACGACATCAAGAAGGTGCGCAGAGTTGCATCAACTTTATACAGCTCCAGCACCCTCATGAGCCATGTATGCGGCACTGAGTCATAGGCCTTCTTATAATCTATCCAACATGTCGACATATCCTTTCGAAAACGACGAACCTGTTGGCTAATGGCAACATCTATGAGGAGCAGCTCCTTAGTACCACGGGACCCGTTCTTACATCCATTCTGAGAAGCAGACATGATGGAGTTTGTCTCAATATGACTTTTGATTTTGGCTCTCAGGATGGATGTAAGAACTTTATAGACCGTCGGTAAGCACGTGATCGGTCTATAATTTTTAGGTTCCGTGGTACTACCTGATTTATGGAGCAGGTGGGTTATTCCTGTCGTTAGGAACTCGGGTAGCACTCCTGACTCTAGGGCAGACTGGAACTGAGAAGCCAAGCGAGCATGCGATCCTGTGAACCATTTGATCCAGAAGTTGTGCAGCCCGTCCGGCCCTGGAGATTTCCAGTTAGGCAACGGACGGACTGCACGAGCTACATCTTGGGGGCTGATGGTAATTGCCCCCATTTCTGGCACAAGATCACACGCGCGCTCGACTTCCTGCATCCAATCACCCTCGGTGTGACTGACAGGCACTGACCAGATGTTGCGCCAAAATGAACACATGGCGTCATCATCCGGTGGGTGAGTATCAATCACACCTTGGACCGGTCGCTCCCAAGCCCTGTAAACCCACCTTTCGTTGCTTTGGAACGTGCGATTCTGGGTGTATCGCTCCACTCGCCGCTTGTACCGCCGAATACGGCTCGCCCATGCAAAGATTTTCTGCTTCAGGAAGTCGATACGCTCTGTGATGTAGGGCAGATAATCTCGAGGACCAATATCAGTCCCCGAGAATGCCCGCCTCACAAAACGCATCACCCTAGGGCGAGTGTTGCCCTCCCTGAAGCAGATAAGCTTGCCGATGAGTGCTCTAGCCTCACCGATACGACGCTCAATCCTGCACTGCCAAGCTGGTACAGCTGGCCGTGTACGAGTAGCTCTGTCACTATTTGGAAATTTGACATGAGCTACACGACATGCCGCTACAGCCGCGCAGTACAAGATCGAGTGAGTATCAGTAAGGTCTTTGCTGCTATCAAAACAGTTTGATAGCTGCGAATCTAGAGCACACACCAGCGCCCTATTTTTCTTTTTATTATTATTATTTAGCTTATAAAGCATATTAGGTTTAGCTTATAAAGCACAGTCTGGATTATATTGAACCTACAGGTTTCATATTGGCGCGCTACCACTTTTAGTCAACGAAACAGCAAGTTACTTGTGATGTAACCGAAAATCTATCTTTACTGGCGGTTTCCTTCTCAAGATCCCCTGTTCGACATTGTGATATCTTTCCTAATGAGTGAATTTCTCAAGCATAATATTTAAGCGGTGCAGCTGAAAATCATATCTTAAAGTAAACGAAGTTATTTTTTCTATAGAAAGAAGGCGTACTTATCTTGATCAGGCCGTCAATATTTTGGTAGATAACATTTTTGTAGTAAAATGAAAAAATAATTATTTAGCATATTCTAAGTTTGGTGGCGCGTCCACAATCTGTTTTTTTGGGGACGACCACCGCTTGAACGAAACTACACTAGTTTACTAGACATTACTAATTTTATTTGTATTCAGCATTATTTTTTCTATCTAATGACAGTTTTATTTTTATATTTAGGGCATTACTTTATCCTAGTGAAAATCAAAAAAGACTGTCCGCAGGAAATTTTAAATTTTGGTGGGAGTAATCTAATCATTAAGTGACTCGTATAGAATAAACCTAGATGGACAACGCTCCTAACGTAAACTTCATTTAGTCAGGCGCTCACGCGCAGCAGTGACAGATGAGTGCCATCCCGCTGTGATTCCCCGCCAAAAACGTAAGTAAGTCTTTTCTTAGTAATCGGACAAAAAACCTGCAATTTTGGTGTAATGTTTTAAAAACGTTTTATGATTAGGTCGGTGCTGTAATTTAAATTTATAATAAAAAGGTTAAGGTATGTTTTCAAAAGTATACAAATATAAAGAGTACAATTTTAGTAGTTTTTTTTTAAATAAACATATTCAACAAGATTCTAATTTTGGTGGTGCAATTTTGGTGATTTTGGTGGTGTTATACCAATCACCAAAATTGCTTAGTTACACCAAAATTAGTTTTTAGAGTTACGTAGGTAGGTAATTCAAAGACAAACGAAAACGAATCATAATAAGATCGTTTGGTTGATGATGATGGTCATAAAATCGTTCGGTCAAAGCGACCAGCGGCCAAGCTGAACGCAAGCCAGAGGGTCATAGCCATCCGAATGGTGCGGGGATGTGACACAGTTTCCCGCGAAGCGGCGAACCTCCTTGCTGACCTGCCGTGAAGATGCACTACTGGGGCGAAACGCCTCTGACGCATCAAGTTGAGGCATGCCGGACAGAGTTCCGGCGGGATCTCATGGTGTAATGGTGACAGCGACTGTCGCAACCCAGTGCTGGGCACGCTATAATTATGGCGGTAAGCCCCCTCTTTGAGGAGTGGCTGGAAAGACCTCGCGGTGTCCTTACCTTCCGCATGACGCAGGTGCTCACGTGGACATGGTCAGTTCGGAAGATTCCTATACTGGATTCGTGCGGATAAAACGCCCGGGTGTTACCATTGTGTGGACCGCTGAGAGGACACGACCGGTAGAGTTGTGCTCCGCTTGAGCAGAGCAACGCCATATCCTCGTGGGGTTGTTTGGCGGCAGCGACCTCTCGCGCCAGGCCTTGGTACAGTTCATGGTCCGGTGCGAGGAGAAGCAGGCGGTCGCCTCCTTCTGCCAAGCAGTAATGCTAGCAAAAGAGGCGGCTGCAAGTGCGAGGCAATGGCCCTCGCGCCACAGCCGCTGGGATATCGATCCCGGTTTCCGGCCACCGTAGGCGAGTGTTTGTGGATGGCTAGCAATGGGTAGCTCGTCGTCTAACCGTCTGGTAACAGTCCGGACCGAACCGATGTCGTCGACGGCGCGTAGTGTGTTCCACACGCCCCTCAAAGAGTTGTCAGTACCCGCAAGGGCCCAACAGGGTAGAAATCTATTGGGGCTATGGGTGATGTGAAAGTGATGCCGGGGCCCTGGAATAATGGCAAAGAAGGGACAGGAGTGGTTTTTTAGTCAGTAAGAGTCTGACACTATCTCCGGTCCGCCCAAGAGTGGAGGATGTCATTAGATGATTTTCCCACCTAATTATTATACCTACGAGTTGCTTGAGAGTGACGAAGAAATAAGAAAATGTATAATGTTCGTTTCCTGTACGCTTAGAACGAAAATATCATTCAATAGCATTAAAAAATAATTTAGATAATTATTATTTGTTTTCCAGCATGACAAAGAAAAGAAATTCAAAGTTGACACACGCAGAGTGCTTGGAGAGGAAAAGGATGGCAGAAAGGAAGACAAAAGAAAGAATTAGGAATGATCCCGTTAAACTAGAGGAGTTAAGAAAAAAGAAAGAGAAACTGGCGTCAATATTTCTAATTTTGGTGTCAGATATCAATTTTGGTGTCGTACCAATTCTGGTGTCGACAATATATTAGAAGCTTTCAGGAATAAATAATTTTCTCTTACATTTTATGTACCTGAATACGTATCTCTTGCTTATCAACATCTTAGATTATTAAAAAAACCTGAAACAAACTTTTCCACCAAAATTAGGTAACAAATCATAGTTGTTGAAATTCACTCTAATAAAGTTTTTTTTTTAATTTGTTTTGCACTTTGTACATGGCAAGAAAGCGTTCCCAATGTTACAGTCAAGAAAATGAGACAACGCGGCAACGTGTCGCGACATTGCGTACCTACCAATTCAATATCACTTTTTTACTACATGATAGTTTGAAAGTATCGATACGAACTTTTTTATGATCGAAATGAAATATCAATAGATAGTATATATTCGTATCGTACATCCCTAGTGTGTCACTTGGTTGGTTCTGTCAAACAGAGATCAATACAAAACATACAATATTTTACGAATACGAACGGCTTTCTTGGCGGGAATGCGGGTCATGCGGGATAACTTCGAGTGAAGTGCACTGTGCAGTGCAGTGTTTGACTGCTGTGTAAATGTTTCGCGACATGTTTCCTATACTCCGTCGGTTTAGGTAGTTAACTAAAGGTAAACAATCTTGGCATGTCTTTTTATCTAAAAGTTGTCTATAAATTGTATGTAAAAATCTTTGCAAATAGGTATTTACCTAAATCGATGTTAGCTAATAAACTAAATTTAAATAATCTTTGTGTATATTATATACGACCTCTTTAATATAAAAAGACATACCAAGACTGTTTACCTTTAGTTAACTACCTAAACAAACGGAGTATAGTGGATATTGTGATGGTAAATTGGTGTGAGTTGGTATCTCTACTCTAGTGTCTGCACAACTGGAAAATATGGACAATTAGAGGAATCATTAAAACCGGCACGATCTCGGTAAAATGGAGGTGAGAAATTTATTGTAGTATTGACTAGCTCAGTGAAATTTTTCAAAAAAGCTAAATCCATTGTTGTGGCTAAAACATTAGAATAATAGCTGTTAGCTCATTGTTTGGTCAGTGGATCGGCTTAGGGGCAGATTTTATTTTTTGTAGGAAAGGTAAACGGAAGTAATTATGCGAAGTTCTATATTTAAGAAACAGATACGAGAAAAAATTGAAATTAATATATAATATATACCTAATATATTCCACAACTTTTCCACACAACGTCATCTAGTCCCCATAACTTAAGCAGAGCTTGTGTTATGGGTACTAGACAACTGCTATACATACCTACCTATACCTATATATACCTATTTCTAAAGTTAAAAAAAAGATAGGTACTTAAAATTGATATTAAATCGTAATATTTCGCGATTTTTTGACTATTTCCTTTCACTGTAAATTTAGGCCACCCTGACACGGTCAGGTTTGTTTATAAGGGGAATCCTCTTCCAGCGCAGGGGGATGCAATCCCTTTTTTTTTTTTTTCTCTGGGATCATTTGCAATCAGTCGTTGACTATAAGCAAATTTGTGAAGTGCGTTGTGTCATGGCGAGTGTGTCTCCCAGCGGAGACAGCTCCTCAATGGAAATGCCTAAGCCTGGTCTGGTTCCAGGATCAAACGCCGCTTCAAGCGGGTATCATGCCTGGTACGTATTAGTTGGACTGCTAGATCATTTGGATGATTCGCTAGCCTCTTTTTGTATGTTTCAGTACTGTGTAAGATTTCCTCTTTAACGGTGCTGATTTGTAGGTTCCCATGTATCTCTGTGTTTGTAACAAACCATGGTACATTGGTTATTGATCTCAATATAATGTTTTGAAGCCGCTGTAGGATGTTTATATTGGAGTCACTGGCGCTTCCCCACAGTTGGACACCGTACATCCATGTTGGTCTGAGTATGCTTTTGTATATAAGGAGCTTATTATCTACAGAGAGTTTTGAGTTTCGTCCCATTAACCAATATAGATTTTTATAGCGAATGTTAAGCTCGTCTCTTTTACTCTTTATATGATTCTTCCAGGTCAATCGTCGATCCAAATGCATACCGAGGTATCGTACGGTTTCGCTATGGGTTAGGGTATTACTACCAAGAGTGACTGGTCGACAGTCGCCACGTCTCAGGGTAAACGTTATATGAATTGATTTGTTGGCACTAGCTTTTATTTTCCACTTGTTTAACCAGATGCTAATCTCATCAAGACCCGTCTGTAATGTTTCTGACGCAGCAACAGGGTTTTTATTCCTGGCTAGAATTGCTGTATCATCAGCGTATGTCGCGGTTATAACTCCTGGGACTTGTGGCAGATCTGCTGTATATAGCGTATACAACATCGGACCAAGTATTGACCCTTGGGGGACACCCGCACTGATGCTTTGACTTGGAACATTCTATTTGACAAGTATGAAGCCAGCAGTAGGTAGTAGCTATGTGGAATATTGCATTTGATTTTATAGAGCAACCCACTGTGCCAGACTTTATCAAATGCTTGCTGGATGTCGAGAAACGCCGATGAGCAATATTCCTTCTCCTCAAATGTTGTTCTTATTTCATTACAAACTCGGTGGACTTGTTCGATTGTGGAGTGTTGTTGTCTAAATCCAAACTGATGATCCGGTATTGCGTGGTTGCTAGCAAGAATGGGCAAAAGTCGGCGGAGTAATAATTTCTCAAATAACTTCGATAGGATGGGTAGCAAACTGATTGGCCGATAAGAGGTAACTTCATGAGCTGGTTTTCCCAACTTGTGGATCATTATTATTTGTGAGATTTTCCACAATCGTGAAAGAAAGAAAGAAAGAAAGAAAAAATGTTTTATTTGGCACACACAATATATACACACAGTGTATTAGAAATAATAATTTAGGTACTTAAAAAATAAACATAAATAAAACCAATTAATAACCTATCGCATACCCGCAAAACGTGACACAATGACACAATAGCGCGTGAAAAACTGGCGTGGGAAATACTGTACGCGCAAGATGCCATTAAAGAGAGTAGTTAGAAAAGTTACTGCTTTTTTTGGTAGTTCTCTAAGTACTTCCTTTGTTATTAGATCAAAACCTGGCGCTTTTTTGTCCTTGAGAATCCTGATTACTCCCCACACCTCCCGAGTCGTAACTGGTTTGGGTGGTAAGTCCAGTTGCAGCGGTTGGCTAAGGGTGTCCTCAACGCTTCTTTCAAAAGCAACATCGCTATACGCATCGCCATTAGGAGTAAACACTTTGGCAAGGTGCTCCGCAAATGCGTTTGCTTTGTCCTGTTGCGTTCTTGCCCATCTGTTTAAAGATGCTCTTATAGGCGGTTTTGGTACTTCAGGTCGGTCCAAGGTTCTGGTAAATTTCCAAAGCGAGTAGTTTGTTGTAGCAGTGGGCGTCAGTGACTCAAGCTTTGACTGCAAGGTTCCCTCGTGAAGACTTCGGATCTCGGACTTAAGGTTTGCCGTCGCTTTATTTAGAGCAGTTTTGTCCATTGGATGCCTTGTCAGATGCCAAACTCTCCTTAGGCGACGTTTCTCAAGGATCTGTTGCTTAATATGCATGGGCTGATTTGTGGAGACATTTTGATTTTTAAGTACAGGAGTACACTTCCAGCAAGCCTCCTGAATAAGGTATGTTATATATTTGGCAGCGTCTTCGATATTATCAGGCGATTTGAGTGCCACGTTTAGCTGGATATTTGCCTCAATGTACTCACGGAACGCCTGCCAATCCGTTCGTTTATTGCTAAGTGTGTCTTGTGTCTCATATTCTATCAGTGTCGTACTGGCTGTCAGGATGACTGGCGTATGGTCTGAGGAACTGTCAAGACAAGATTCGGCTTTAAAATAGTGCCTCGAGAGCCCACCCACGACAAAAAAGTCCAGGAGGTCAGGCACTTTGTTTGGATCTGTAGGCCAATAAGTCGGTTCGGAAGCCGATATTGTGGTAAGGTGGTTACTGTCAATGCAGCTCTTTAATTGTCTTCCTCTGGTAGTAATAAGCCTAGATCCCCAATGGCTATGCTTAGCGTTCCAGTCACCACCCGCTATAAATCGGTGACCAAGAGTTAAAAGGAACCGATTAAACATATCATGGTCTATTTTGTGTTTGGGCGGACAGTAGATAGAAGACACGTTGAAATATCCACACTTATCCGTAACAGCGATTGTTGTAGCTTGCAGGTAATCTGTTTTGAATTCGGGCATTACGTGATGTTTTATAGACTTTCTTACAATTATAGCCGTCCCCGCATGACCCGTTCCATCTGGATGATTTGTAAGATAAGTGTGGCAGCCATCAAATTTGATGTTGCTGGAGGTGGTACAGTGTGTTTCTGAAACAAGAACTATATCCAGCTTATGTTCATTTATTAGTATTTGTACTTCATCTTTATTTGGCGCAAGACCATTTATGTTCCAAGTTGCCAACTTTAAGGCATTCATTTTGTCATCTTGTTAATTAGGGTTGTCAAGAGTCCTATCATGGTACTCATTTGTTGAAAGAGTAGGTCAAACTTTTCTGACTGTTTCAGAAGTATTTTTTCTACAGAATTACTCCATATGTGAACCTGTTGGTTGTCAGAGGAATCCCTTTGGGTTTTTGAGGCCTTCAGTTTTTCAGAGTATAACGTCTTGCTTGCATTTTCTTCGCCACTTTGGTTCGTCTTAATCTCTGTAGGTGTCGTCACTATTTTACTCTGTTGCTTTTTATTCGTGGGCCTGGATGTTTTACGGGATAAAATTTCTCGGTAGACTTCACAGCCTTTATAATTGGCTGGATGAGGTCCCTGGCACAAAGCACACATTGCAGGAGTGTTTCGGTCGACCTTTGGGCACTCTGATGTTTTGTGAGACTGGGCGCATTTTACGCATCTGTAGGGTCTCATACAGTAATTTTTCGTATGCCCGTACTGCTGGCATCTCTGACACTGCACTATGGACTTTTTCCTTCTAGGATCCTCTATAACAACGGATTGGTGGTAAATATACAACGCGTAACGGAATAAACGCAAGACCTCAGACACCCCAATTAGAAAATTAAATTATAGAACTAAAGAAACATCTGTAATTCGATTTACCTAAAGAACGCTATGTTTTTTTTATAAAACAGTTGTCCCAGCTGGACGCATAATGTTTGAGCATACTACTGTATCCCTACGCACACACTCATAGCGCACACCCGTGTGCGTGCCTACGTAACATGTAGGTAGGAATAGAAAGCAATGCATGTAAGCTTAGGTATGTATCTTTACGTTTAATGGCCGAATATTACGTACCTAGCTGATATTAGTAAGTTGTGATATTACCCTATTAAATATTGTTGCCAGCCTTTGCCCAGCTGTGGGACAGTATAGGCTAAATAAAAAAAATAAAAAATATTGTTAGTTGCCTAACTAGTAAAATAATGATTTCATCTTTCCATCACACTTACAGGCTTTTTTATGGTGGGAAAAATCATCTAATGACGAATCCCGCTCTCGGGCGGAGCGAGAGACAGTGTCAGACTCTTACTGACTAAACGACCCACCCCGTTCCAACGTTGCATTTCGCACTGGGTCCAGGCCTTCTTTTCAGAAAAAGAACCCGGGCCCCAGCTGGCTTCGACCCTATTACAGGGTCCCTACGTTTTTCGGACAACTCCTTGAGGCGCGCGGGAACAGTGCGTGCCGTCGACGACTGGGCTTGGTCCGGAATCTTACCAGACGACTGAACGGCGAACTACCCATTGCTCGCCGTCCGCACACTTACTACTACAGGCTTTGAACTTCGAATAATTCAGTTCAACTACGGATAGCTAAGAAAGTATTTTTAAATTGAGCAACCTTTCATCCCATTGCGATTTATCAGTACGGCAATACCTAAAGTCAGACATGTCACGCGTCTTTTAACCGATTTCGCGATATTACCACCTACTCGTGTGTGTTTACATTTTTAGGGTTCCGTACCAAGAGGATAAAATTGTCCCTGTTGTTAAGACTTCGCTGTTGCCGCTATAAAAAGAAATACTAAAAACGGAATAAAATTAATATTTAAATGGGTTATTCATACAACAAACGTGTATTTTTGGCGGTTTTTTGTCGATAATGGTATGGAATCCTTCGTGCGCGAGTCCAACTCGCACTTGGCCGGTTTTATTATTACGTAGGTATAAAACATATTCAGTGATTAAAAGATTTCAATCATTTATGTATTTACAGTAAGTAAAATCGTATTACGAAGGTACATACCTGAGCTATTTACACTAAATACTTCTTCTTCGTCCTCTTTTTAAAAGATTTTCAAAATGTCCACCACCTTGCTCGATACACATTATTGCACGTTTTCTTAAGTTAATTTTTAATTTGTTAAGCACTTCAGTTTCACTTTTCACTTTAACAAACGCGAGTTCAATTTTATGTTTGAGGTCATTTACACTGGTTGCTTCGTTTACATACACTAGCGATTTTATTCGACCCCACAAAAAAAAGTCCAACGGTGTTAGATCGGCAGATCTGAGAGGCCACGGTATAGGTCCTCCACGTCCAATCCAATGAGAGCCATACTCCGCATCAAGATGCCGTCGAACGTTCCACGTGAAATGCGCGGGAGCTCCATCATGTTGGTAAAACAAGGGTCGTCGTAACAACGAGAGAGGGACCTCCTCCAATAACTGGGGCAATATTTCTTGCAAGAAGTGTAGGTAGGTATCTCCAGTCAACCTCGGTAAAAACACAGGGCCGAGTATGTGTGTACCTACAACTCCCGCCCACACGTTCACGGAGAACCTGTGCTGAAATGAATCTACACGACATGCATGTGGATTTTCGTGCCTCCACAAATGCATGTTATGTTGGTTGTAAATACCAACTCGTGTGAAGGTGCTCTCGTCCGTCCAGATGATGTTTCGTTGCCAGTTTTCCAACAACCATCTACAAAATTGCAGTCGTGGCAAGTAGTCAGTCGGCATTAGCTCCTGACAACGTCGTAGATGGAAGGGGTGTTCGCCATCAGCACGTAACGTTCTCCACACGTACATGTGGCTGCAGTCAAACAACGGCGCTGCTTCCCTCGTGCTGCTCTCTGGATGTTCATCGAAATAATCGAGAATGTTTTCCTGCAAACGAGTAGAGCGCACATTCGTCCCTCTATCCAAGGCCGTGTTAGGACGAAACGTACCGAAGTCCCTCAGGCGCTGAGTTGCACCTAGCATTGTCCTGGCGCTCACTCTGGTACCATGTCGTTCATTGAAGACTCGACACGCTAACTCCACATTATCGTCGCAACGAGCCAGTGTCCTCACCATCTCAGTGCACTGGATATTGCTGTACCGGAAAGCCATCGCGCGCGTAAACAACAACAACAAAATTGCGTAATTCACTTGTCGGTTGCCGGCGAATGACTAATTTGGCGGCACGTGCGCCGGCGGCATATCAAACAAATGCGGCAACTCAAAGGGCTAAGTCAGTAAATTATTGCATCTCGCTCTTTCATATTGATTTAGCGTTTGCAAAAAACGTACCTTTGATTTTCTAATATTTTGTCATTTCTCAACAAAATATTGTGAATGCGGAATTACAAATTCAGTAATGCATTTAAAAAAGCTTTATTGCTTTGAGATAAGTTTGAAATTTCCTAAAATGATGTTTTTATTTAACTAGCTTAAATGTACAAACCTACGTGTTTGTGTATGTAGGTAAGGATAGAAATGATATTTTTATTTTTACAAATTCGGTTGTGCAGTTAAGTAAGACGTATTGCTTGGAAATAAAGACTAATCTTCCCTAAATTAAATATTTTAACTTTCGCACACTATCATACTTTATTCTAAAATGTATTGATTTTTTTACGTGTGTGTATGGATGGATATTAAGCGATCTACAAATTCAGCCGTGCATTTTTATGGGCTTTTATTACTTTGAGCTAAGGCTTATAATTCCCTAAATAAAATATTTGATTACGTTGGTTTTATGCAGTGGTCCTAATTTAGATTAAATGAAGGATATTTCTGGAGAAAATTAACACATAAATAATGATGGGAATCGATTCAGAAGCCGATTCTGAGCAAACTACTTTCAGGTCTTGCGTTTATTCTGTTACAGGTTGTATTTTATTTCTTTAGCGGCTTTATTCTTTGGACCTGGCATCAGGTTGACAAAGAAGGTCGAGGTTGGCTTTTTGTCAGGGCCATATTTAGAATTTATGATTTCGCCTATAACCACATTGCCAGTTGATTCGATTTCCTGTCTTATTACACTAAGTGGTGTCGAGTGATGTAAATTCCTAATCACAATTCTATAGCTCCTGTCCTCTTTTGTATTAAATGTGTGCCCAATTAAATGATGTTCCCGTACCAATTGAATTAACTTCTAATATGTTTCAATTGTACTGCTGCTAACTCGTATCTGGTTTTTATTAACTACTTTGTAAGTGAAGTCATTTTGTTCTGCAACAGTTCTCAGTAATTCTGTAAGCTTGTTGACATCTTTAACTCCATAGAGAACTATTGGGGGAGGTTTAGATGGCTTTTTTTGTTCGACAGCATCATCATTACCAGTTAGGTCAATAGGAAGATCTTCAAACCTATTTGAGGTTGTTACTGCAGGTGGGCTATCAGATAGTTTCTTTCGTTTTGCACCTCTTGCTGCGGGTATTCTTTGCCAATCTGGAGGCTGTGCACTGTCTTTACCTTCGCTAGAAAAAGTGAGGTGGCTAGTCTGGGGTGGCACAGTAGCGACAGAATCATTTCCTTTGTTTCCCAGTGAAGCGCTTCTTGGTCTCGCAATAAACAAAGCAGGGTGAAATGATTGCTGGATAAATTTCTTCTTTCCAGTAGCATTAACTGCTTCAGAAGCCTGGTTACTCGCTCCTGGACAGTCTTCGGTAACAGATTTCACACTCTCCAGCCCGGTTACTGGAGAGTGGTATAGCGGTTTGAGAAACCTCTTTATATTTGTGACTATTTTTATTTAGTGGACTGTATTTGAAGGTACGCTAGTATCGAGGCGTGAAATAAGCGGGACAATTAACTCACGGATTAAATCGGGCGATCTGTGATGGGATTAAGGAAAAGCACGCCTTACCTGATGGTCGAAGGTAGCCCACGTGCCGCGAAGACCGGCGAGCTGGTGTTCTTCTATTCCAAAATGGCGACGGCGATAATCACACTTCACGCACAATTGTTTTTACATCCGCGAAGCGGGCAATAGACACAGTTAAATAAGGTTCTCAGCAATCTAACGAGTTAGATGCATCAGTCTCCAGCCATGTGATCTGGAGAGCTGGCGGTGAGACACGGGCACCGTTCACGTTGAAGTTTCGGTTCGTTCTGACGACCCGTGTTGAAGGCGTACTTTATAGGAAATGGGTGAGGAAGGAATGAATGAGATAATTAGTTCATTCATCGATCGCCCGCGAAATCTTAAAAGCGTTTAACGACATTTATTAGAGATGGCGTTACCAGGAGAGCGCCGGGAGTTAGCCGGATCGCATGACATAACGCATTCTTTACTTTCGGACATTTTCATAGTTTTTTTTAATTTGGGAGATCGCTCATAGCACTTTCCCAAGGCGCTATGACCACTATTTTTGGAGGGTATTTAATGCCTCGTGGCCTGTGGTTACCAGTGGACAGGTTATTTAACCGCCGCCCGTTGCTCGGCGTTGTTGCTCGTTTAGCACCACCCGGGGGATACGTGTAGGGTGGGCCTAGGCAAAGGTGGTAAATCCTACGGACGTGAGCAACGCAATCCCTTTTAAAGTTTTTTTTTTTTAAACCAGGTACCCAGTAGGGCTCTGTCGACTGTTCTTCTGGTCTTTCGGCGATTAGGTGGATAGGGTAGGGAGTATAACTACTTGTCCCCTTCATGTATAATCCTGCAGTTAGAAATGGGAGGACCTGCCAGGGTTTCTGTCGACCCTACCTAAGCTGTTAGGTTTTTTTGAACAATAATTATTATCAACCTTTCTTTCCCCCTCGCTGCAAAACAAGTTTGTTTTTGTAATTTTATATATCTGAAATTATGTATTTGCTACATTTGGGGGTTGGTTCATGAAGTTGAGGGTTAACCCCACCCCCAAAACCCATAGCCATTAAATATTATATAATCAATAATAATTTTGATAATACAGGCAAAAAATGGGTATTTTATTAATGTATGTAAGTCATCATCATCTGCCTAGCCTTTTCCCAACTATATTGGGGTCGGCTTCCAGTCAAGTCGGATTTAGCTGAATACCAGTATTTTACGAGGAGCGGCTGCCTACCAGACCTCCACAACCCATTAACTGTATGTTATCGTTATTAATGTATGTGAGTACTTTCCTTAAAAATATAATGTTTTAATCTGTTGAGCCCCGAGCGGACGCCGTCCGCACAACGCATTACTGGGTGTGTAGATCAAGACGGAGATGGCGGTATGACTTGGATGTCTTCCTTTAGAATTGGCAAGAAGTGGCTCAAAGCAGGGAACGATGAAAGGAATGGAGGCGGAAACAGAAAGTCTAAATATAAGGTAGGCTGTTGCTGTTGTCCAACCACACTCAGAAATGCTATTTAAAAACCAATCAGATGGAGAAACAAAAGAAAAAACTAAAGAAAATGTGGTACACAACAGAACAAACACCGATGTCAAGGTTCTTGGGCTGAGCGGGAGGGCGTGTCAGACTCTTACTGACTAAACCCCTACCCCCGTTCCTTCGTTGCATATGATCTGGGGGGGACTTGGTGTCAACCTTTCGGAATACCACGTGTTCCCCAGAGGTTTTGGCCCCCACAGCTTGCTGACATCTTGAGGCACGCGTGGGACAGAACGCGCCGTGGACGACTGGGCTCGGTCCAGATTGTTTCCAGACTGCCGGACGGCGAGCTACCCAGTGGTCTCTCGCCGGCGGCGTCGTGAGGACCGTTCCCTCACGCGCTCGCGGTCAGCAGCCTCCTTCACGAGCATTATTGCTTCGCAGAAGGAGGCGACCGCATGCCACCCCTCCTCGCTCCGGACCATGGTCTGAACCAGGGCCCGGCGCGAGAGGTCGCCGCCTCCGATAGCCTCCACAAGGACACGGAGGTGCTCCGCCCAAGCAGGGCAGTGGGCACACCTCTACAGTGTGCTCCACCGTATCCTCCGGGCGGTCCACACAGTGGCGACACCCGGGCGTCCTCTCCTGCTTTATTCGATGCAGGAACCTCCCGAACTTACCGTGTCCGGTGAGGACCTGCGTCATACGGAACGAGAGGACGCCGTGACCTCTTTCCAACCACTCCTCAAAGAGGGGACTTACCACCTCAATGACGGCGTGCCCAGCACTGGGTTGCGACAGTCGCAGTCGCCATGCCACCCTGAGATCCCGCCGAAACTCTGTCCACCATGTTGCGACTTGTGGCAGCGGAGTTTCGCCCCGGCGTTGCATCTCCACGCGCAAATCGTGCATGCGTGCAAGGACTGTTGCCTCCAGATCCAACTCGGAGGAGGAGGAGGCTCGCCGCTTCGCGGGAGATCGTGCAGTGTCCCCGTACCATCCGGATGGCCATGTCCCTCTGGCAAGCGTTCAGCTTGGCCGCCGGTCGCTTACCTAGCGATGGCGCCTAAACCGGCGCCCTGTAAAGGGCCATGGACCGAACGATCCCCGCGTAGAGCCTCTGGCAGGGGGGCGTCTGGACCCCCTAGGTTGGGCAGGACCCGCTTCAGAGCGGCCCCAGACCTGTCCCAGTTTGGGGGCTAAACGTCGGAAATGCTCCTCGAAAGTCCACCGGCTGTCGAGGACGAGTCCCCAGGTAGTTCATCGTCGACCCGACGCCGATATGGACCCCCCCCTACCGTTATTTGGGAACCCAGTGGTGGCGCAGTCCGAGGGCCATGAAAGCACATAGCCTCGGACTTGTGCAATGCCACCTTGAGTCCCAGTTGCTGGATCCTCTCCACGACTGTCGCAACCCCGCGTGTCGCAACCTGGGGCCGGAGACTCTGAGTCAGCGGGGGAGCCGATGGGCGGAGTTTGTCTCGCACCACTGGTAAGGGCATCCCCATGGGTCCCTGTTCAGAGTCCCCAGCCACACATTGCGGGCCTCCAACTAGGCCCGCTTTACCTCCGTTAGGAGGGTGCGCCTTGCCGCTCTGTACCCCTCATATAGCTCCGCCTCTCTGGCCTCCGCATCCGGCGGGCAGGTGCGGCGCCTGCGGAACCTGGTGTACCGGCGCCGCGCGGCGGTGCACGCTTCGCGCAGAGCCGCAATCTCCGGCGACCACCAGTACACCTGGCGCCGAGCAAGTCCTGGATGGACTCGGGGCATCGCCTCGTCGCATATTTGTGCCATGGCCTCCTGGAACCACTCTGCCTCAGGGTCAATTTCGACAGGCCTGTCCGGTGCTTGCACCCAGGCCTGTACCCTCGCAGCTTCCAGGAGAGCGTCCCGGTCCATCTGCCTCAGCGGCCACCGCGGACCTCACGGGGTCTGCTCCCTGACCGGTGTGGTCGAGGTCTGGGCGGAGACGTTAAACCGGATGTACGGTGGTCGGAATACGTCTCCACCCCCTCCATTACGCGCCAGTCGACGACGCGCGGCGACAGAGCGGGGCTGGCGAACGAGAGGTCCACCACCGACTCACCCCGCATCCGCACGCACGTGGGGACAGAATCCCGGTTTAGGACGACCAGGCCTGTCTCCAGAGCCCAGTCCTCCACCATCCGACCCCGTCGGTTCGTGAGCTGGGAACCCCAAGCCAGATTCAAGGCATTGAAGTCCCTGCAAACGACCACGGGGAGGGATCCGAACCCAGCGACGACGGCATTCAGCTCCACAAGGGAGTTGTGGAGATCGGCGAGATCTCGGTTCGGGGACGTAGACGCCTACCACTGCAATGTCCCGACCCGTGCTGCCATGCAGCCCCGCCTTCTCTTGATGGCCTCGAGAGGCGGGGTACCGGCGGCGGCCGACGAAATTAGGGTCACCGAGCCGCTCAGCTCCTGGACCCAGGCTTCCCTGGGCAGGACAAAGTACGGCTCGGAGACCACGGCGATATTGATCGACCACTGCGCCATGCTCTGGAGCAACAGATCCTGAGCGGGGGCGCAGTGGGGCCATCACTGACAGTCCATTACGATCTCCTCCCGAGCCCCCCTTGAGGGCTCTGCCGCGGCGATGGCAGCAGCAGCGACGGTCTTGGCTGCGGCGGTGAGGACGTCGGGGTGAGGGCCCTTTCGGACCTTACCCTTGGCTTTGGCGGTGGGGTCGCAGGACCTGCTACCAGCCCGGTGGTCGGCTGCCTTGCCTGCCGCCGCACTGCTACGCATGTGCACGGCATTCGACGTGCCTGTGACTGGGCTGACCGCACTGGAAGCAGCGGTCACTGCGGTCCACCTCTGCGGCGCAACGGGCCCCCCACGTGATGCCCCACGTGGCAGCGGAAGCACCGCAGAGGTCTGGGCTCCAGCACCTTGACTTGGGCTGACACCCAGCCCACCACAAGTCTTCGGCCCTCCGCCGTGATGGCCTTGGCCGCCGACACGGGACAGCTCACGTGACGCCTCGCATACCCGTGCTGTCAGGGCGGATGATGCCCGGCCGCACTTGGTCGTTCGTGCACCCGCCCGCCCAAACGACGGCAGCCACCACTTCCTCCACCTTGACGGAGTCGTCCAGGCCCATGATGCGCATATCGATGCACTTTGAGGAATCACCGCCTTCTTCGCCGCGTCCATGACGACGTCGTGCGACACGCCCCTCTTCTCCGCACCCGGCTGTAGCGTAATTACTACAGCTGCGAAGCCAGGGGCGCGAAGCCGCTTCGCCACGGCACGCTTCCTTAGCCGCCTTTCCGTAGGTAGGTAGGTAGGTAGGTAGGTAGGTAGGTAGGTAGGTAGGTAGGTAGGTAGGTAGGTAGGTAGGTAGTAGGTAGGTAGGGTAGGTAGGTAGGTAGGTAGGTAGGTAGGTAGGTAGGTAGGTAGGTAGGTAGGTAGGTAGGTAGGTTAGGTTAGGTTAGGTTAGGTTAGGTTAGAGGTTAGGTAGGTTAGGTTAGGTTAGGTTAGGTTAGGTTAGGTTAGGTTAGGTTAGGTTAGGTTAGGTTAGGTTAGGTTAGGTTAGGTTAGGTTGTAGGTTAGGTTAGGTTAGGTTAGGTAGGTTAGGTTAGGTTAGGTTAGGTTAGGTAGGTTAGGTTAGGTTAGGTTAGGTTAGGTTAGGTTAGGTTAGGTTAGGTTAGGTTAGGTTAGGTTAGGTTAGGTTAGGTTAGGTTTAGGTTAGGTTAGGTTAGGTTAGGTTAGGTTAGGTTAGGTGTTAGGTTAGGTTAGGTTAGGTTAGGTTAGGTAGGTTAGGTTAGGTTAGGTTAGGTTAGGTTAGGTGGTTAGGTTAGGTTAGGTTAGGTTAGGTTAGGTTAGGTTAGGTTAGGTAGGTTAGGTTAGGTTAGGTGGTAGGTTAGGTTAGGTTAGGTTAGGTTAGGTTAGGTAGGTTAGGTTAGGTAGGTTAGGTTAGGTTAGGTTAGGTTAGGTTAGGTTAGGTTAGGGTTAGGTTAGGTTAGGTTAGGAGTTAGGTTAGGTTAGGTTAGGTTAGGTTAGGTTAGGTTAGGTTAGGTTAGGTTAGGTGGTAGGTTAGGTAGGTTAGGTTAGGTAGGGTTAGGTTAGGTTAGGTGTAGGTAGGTGAGGTTAGGTAGGTAGGTTAGGTTAGGTTAGGTAGGTTAGGTTAGGTTAGGTTAGGTTAGGTAGGTTAGGTTAGGTTGGTTAGGTTGGTAGGTTAGGTGGGTAGGTTAGGTAGGTTAGGTTAGGTTAGGTTAGGTTAGGTAGGTAGGTTAGGTTAGGTGGGTAGGTTAGGTTAGGTTAGGTAGGTTAGGTTGGTTAGGTTAGGTTAGGTAGGTTAGGTTAGGTTAGGTTAGGTTAGGTTAGGTAGGTTAGTGTTAGGTTAGGTTAGGTTAGGTTAGGTTAGGTTAGGTTGAGGTTAGGTTAGGTTAGGTTAGGGGTTAGGTTAGGTGGTAGGTTAGGTTAGGTTAGGTCAGGTTAGTTAGGTTGGTAGGTTAGGTAGGTAGGTTAGGTTAGGTTAGGTTAGGTTAGGTTAGGTTAGGTAGGTTAGGTTAGGTTAGGTTAGGTTAGGTTAGGTTAGGTTAGGTTAGGTTAGGTTAGGTTAGGTTAGGTTAGGTTAGGTTAGGTAGGTTAGGTTAGGTTAGGTTAGGTTAGGTTAGGTTAGGTTGAGGTTAGGTTAGGTTAGGTTAGGTTAGGTTAGGTTAGGTTAGGTTAGGTTAGGTTACGGTCGGTTAGGTTAGGTAGGGTAGGTTAGGTTAGGTTAGGTGTTAGGTTAGGTTAGGTTAGGTTAGGTTAGGTTAGGTTAGGTTAGGTAGTTAGGTTAGGTTAGGTTAGGATAGGTTAGGTTAGGTTAGGTTAGGTTAGGTTAGGTTAGGTTAGGTTAGGTTAGGTAGGTTAGGTTAGGTTAGGTTAGGTTAGGTTAGGTTAGGTTAGGTTAGGTTAGGTAGGTTAGGTTAGGTTAGGTTAGGTTAGGTTAGGTTAGGTTAGGTTAGGTTAGGTTAGGTTAGGTTAGGTTAGGTTAGGTTAGGTTAGGTTAGGTTAGGTTAGGTTAGGTTAGGTTAGGTTAGGTAGGTTAGGTTAGGTTAGGTTAGGTTAGGTTAGGTTAGGTTAGGTTAGGTTAGGTTAGGTTAGGTTAGGTTAGTTAGGTTTAGGGGTTAGGTTAGGTTAGGTTCGGTTAGGTTAGGTTAGGTTAGGTTAGGTTAGGTTAGGTTCGGTTCGGTTAGGTTAGGTTAGGTTAGGTTAGGTTAGGTTAGGTTAGGTTAGGTTAGGTTAGGTTAGGTTAGGTTAGGTTAGGTTAGGTTAGGTTAGGTTAGGTTAGGTTAGGTTAGGTTAGGTTAGGTTAGGTTAGGTTAGGTTAAGGTTAGGTTAGGTTAGGTTAGGTTAGGTTAGGTTAGGATAGGTTAGGTTAGGTTAGGTTAGGTTAGGTTAGGTTAGGTTAGGTTAGGTTAGGTTAGGTTAGGTTAGGTTAGGTTCGGTTAGGTTAGGTTAGACGGTTCGGTTAGGTTAGGTTAGGTTAGGTAGGTTAGGTTAGGTTAGGTTAGGTTAGGTTAGGTTAGGTTAGGTTAGGTTAGGTTAGGTTAGGTTAGGTTAGGTTAGGTTAGGTTAGGTTAGGTTAGGTTAGGTTAGGTTAGGGTTAGGTTAGGTTAGGTTAGGTTAGGTTAGGTTAGGTTAGTTAGGTTAGGTTAGGTTAGGTTAGGTTAGGTGTTAGGTTAGGTTAGGTTAGGTTAGGTTAGGTTAGGTTAGGTTAGGTTAGGTTAGAGTTCGGTTAGGTTAGGTTAGGTTAGGTAGGTTAGGTAGGTGTAGGTTAGGTTAGGTTAGGTTCGGTGTAGGTTAGGTTAGGTTAGGTTAGGTTAGGTTAGGTTAGGTTAGGTTAGTAGTTAGGTGTAGGTTAGGTTAGGTTAGGTTCGGTTAGGTTAGGTTAGGTTAGGTTAGGTTAGGTTAGGTCGTTAGGTTAGGTTAGGTTAGGTTAGGTTAGGTTAGGTTAGGTAGGTTAGGTTAGGTAGTTAGGTTAGGTTAGGTTAGGTTAGGTTAGGTTAGTTAGGTTAGGTTAGGTTAGGTTAGGTTAGGTTAGGTAGGTTAGGTTAGGTTAGGTTAGGTTAGGTTAGGTTAGGTTAGGTTAGGTATAGGTTAGGTTAGGTTAGGTTAGGTTCGGTTAGGTTAGGTTAGGTTAGGTAGGTTAGGTTAGGTTAGGTTAGGTTAGGTTAGGTTAGGTTAGGTTAGGTTAGGTTAGGTTAGGTTAGGTTAGGTTAGGTTAGTTAGGTTAGGTTAGGTTAGGTTAGGTTAGGTTAGTTAGGTTAGGTTAGGTTAGGGTTAGGTTAGGTTAGGTTAGGTTAGGTTAGGTAGGTTAGGTTAGGTTAGGTTAGGTTAGGTTAGGTTAGGTTAGGTTAGGTTAGGTTAGGTTAGGTTAGGTTAGGTTAGGTAGGTTAGGTTAGGTTAGGTTAGGTTAGGTAGGTTAGGTTAGGTTAGGTTAGGTTAGGTTAGGTTAGGTTAGGTTAGGTTAGGTAGTTAGGTTAGGTTAGGTTAGGTTAGGTTAGGTTAGGTTAGGTTAGGTTAGTTAGGTTAGGTTAGGTTAGGTTAGTAGTTAGGTTAGGTTACGGTTAGGTTAGGTTAGGTTAGGTTAGGTTAGGTTAGGTTAGGTTAGGTTAGGTTAGGTTAGGTTAGGTTAGGTTAGGTTAGGTTAGGTTAGGTTAGGTTAGGTTAGGTTAGGTTAGGTTAGGTTAGGTTAGGTTAGGTTAGGTTAGGTTAGGTTAGGTTAGGTTAGGTTAGGTTAGGTTAGGTTAGGTTAGGTTAGGTTAGGTTAGGTTAGGTTAGGTTAGGTTAGGTTAGGTTAGATAGGTTAGGTTAGGTTAGGTTAGGTTAGGTTAGGTTAGGTTAGGTTAGGTTAGGTTAGGTTAGGTTAGGTTACGGTTAGGTTAGGTTAGGTTAGGTTAGGTTAGGTTAGGTTAGGTAGTAGGTTAGGTTAGGTTAGGCTAAGGTTAGGTTAGGTTACGGTTAGGTTAGGTTAGGTTAGGTT